>CM077115.1:300771755-302074255 GCA_039619475.1 Icerya purchasi
CTCGCTCTACGTTTCAGTAAACGGGCATTAGAAAAGGACAAGTAGTTTATCAGATTTTGATAGCTCGACGAGTTTATTTCCTATCTCAAAACTCCGTAGTGTCACGTAAAAAAAGTTTCAAATGAAAAATTAATGAAAATGCGCAGAACTAACGTGTTAGTTAATATAATTTTCTCTTTGTTTGTCACATTTCTTACGTGTTGTGCTACTAGAAGTTCGCGGGAGTGTCTGCTTCATTATAATTTTTCAATCGGCTTTTTTTTTTCTTTTTTTTTTTTTTTATTTCTCACAAGTTAAAATTTTAAACTATATGTGAAGTTATAATTTTAGTGTTTCACACAGCTCCATAATACACCACAGAGAATCGTAAAAAAAACGATATTGAAAAAAATACCGAAAAATTATCTTTGCCTGGTTAACTGTGAAATTTAATGTAGCCGTAATAAACACTAGTAGTTTCATTAATTACCACAATGAAGCTAGTAAGTGCAAAGAAGGGGGAAAAAAAAGAAGAAGCAAAAAAAAATAACGCAAAACTTAAACATCTTCTGATAATGGTCAGTGTAAGCTGCCCGAAACGTTGAGCGTTAAAATAAAAGCATTTTTATAATAACACGCTGTCTCTACCGTTAATTATTTTCCTAACGCAAAACCTGTCAAAGTCATACATAGAATAGAGGGAATAAAACTTAAAATTTATAGTATACAATAACCTAAAATATGTACCTTCACAGGCATCTTAGTTTTTTTTTTTGGAATATCAAACAAAGAGTTTGACTGACAGATTGTGCAATTTAGCTCGTTACAATATACTAGGGGTGTCTAATGAACAGTAAAAAGAATCTCGGACCGGAGTTCGTTCTTTCGGGACGGTCTTTATTTTTTCAGATTACCCATCTACCGCCCAGTTCAATTTCCGATAGAGAGAAATCAACGGACGGTGGTAGTGTGAAATTGTTCGTATCGAATTATTTCACAGCTACTCATCAGAATCTTTTTGATAATTTATCAGCTTTCTCGATTATTTCTGAAAATGAAGAAAATCATCTCTCGTATCTTAAAAGAGTAAAACAAAGAATTTACCACTACTGCTGTTATCGCTTTCGCCGGGGCTAATAAGAAAATCCGATAATGAAATCTCTAACGTTTTCGTATCACACCTGAAGAGATTTATTTCATTTTACGAAGAATGACACAGTAGATTTAAACTGACACTTCTACGACTATAGAAGACTAGTATCTAGAAATGTTCGTCCCGTGAAGAGGTCATTAAGTTTTATATATACACGTATATATATATATATATAGAAAACAAGGGAGCAATCATTGCGAGGAAATATAATTAAAAAGAAAATTAATACCTTGAGCGAAAAGAAAGTTTATATTTAAATTTCAGAAAATATTTAACTAAAAATAAAAATATATTAACCGTTGTACTAAATCAACTCTGTCTAGTTCTGTAATGATATGAAAATGAATAAAAAAAGGGCTTTGATATACAGAAAGTAAAAGGCATATTTAAAGTATGCCAATAAACGTAATATCAGGTAAACATGCATGTGTATATGGGCCGCGTTGAATTGTATATAACCTTGCTGCTGCTCTATGTAATCAATTAATATCATTAGTCCCTTACTGGAGAGATGGGTTAGTTCCTAGGTTATTATAATATATTCCTATAGGTTAGTAATGTATTATTAACATATAATTGAAGTCACGAGTAATGTTTTTTTTTGTTTTTTTTTTTTTTTTTTTTTTTTATTAAAAAAAGAAAAAGAAAAAAAAAAGATAAAAGAAAATGATGTAAAATACGATCAAGGAATAAAACTCAGAATAGCTTTGGAGTAAAGTTGCACTTAATAAAAAGAATTTAAAAATCTTTATACAGGAAACGAATAAAAAAAAGAAAAATACTTTTACAAAAATGTACTTTACGGATTAAAATATTATGGACCATCGATGAAACATTAAAAAATAACTAATTGGAAGCTTTCGAAATGTAACGTCAGTTGAAAATGCGGAGACTTTTATGAAAAGAAAAAACTAAAAACCTATATATATATATATATATATATACATATATGTTGGTCTGCAAGAAAGTTGAGTTATTGAAGAATAATCCCTCCATCCGAAGATTGTAACGCTGCATACTGTGAAATGTAATGTCTGTGTAGATGATTTCATTATACCAGCGAATATCATTGTGCAGAAAAAATACGAAATTGTTAGCTTTTTATAATTTTTAGAAGAAGAAAACAGTTTATTTTATTTTATTCGAATATTCCGATTAAAAATTCGTTCCATTCCTTAGCGAAAACAGTTCACTTATAAGTTATTTATAGTCATAATACGTTTACATTTTAGACGTAAACAAATAAATAAGTAAACGTTTATTCGATGAGATGCGGATCTAAAAATTTAATAAGGGAACAACTGAAGGGAAAAGAATAGAAGAATTAGTCAAACGTTCGAGACCAATAGGTGAAATAAAAAAAAAACTTCCACTCAAGAATTTTCAAGATGAACCCGATATTTAAAAATTCCATCCCCTCCTCACAATGGTTTATTGCCAGACCAAAAAGGAAGAAGAAGAAGAAGAAGAAGAAGAAGAAGAAGAAGAAGAAGAAGAAGAAAAAAAAGTTACCCAGATCGATCTTATAAAGAATGTATCAAACTCATCCGGGCGCAAACAGAACAAAAAACTATGTAACCTCAATTCGTCACCGATACAACTTTAATTTTATGCGCATTCATAATAATTACTTTGGTCGAAAATTTTATAAATCTCCTATTTCTAATTTCGTTTTTTCGCCTCGTCAACAATATCGCATACAGTCAAGTGCGTACTAGTAGTGCTGGCCGGTTCCCAGCTACTTTTTTTTAATTAATTTAAAAATTAGCCGTATACCGAATAGATACGAGAAGTAAAAAAACCTCCCACTAATATTCTCCCGAAAAACAATTAATCTTTCTTACACACATAAAATCGCTAAAAAAAAAAGTGCAAAAAGCCGCTCGTTAAAAAACGCTAAAAACTTCAAAAAAAAAAAAAAATTATATTAATAAAAAGGTGAAAATATCGTATGAAAATTCATTATCGTAATATCCAGTCGAAAAGTGCACAATTTACCGGTGCTTGGCTATTAATTAAATTAGAAACGTCGTCAGCGGCCTCTTCTGCAAACCATGCTCGTTGCAGCGAAAATGAAAAGAGAACCGAGCCAGAGGATTATGAATTAAAATTCCGCCGTTATTAATACGATATTACCGGCCTATTTTCCAAGAACGCGCTCAGGCAACACATAATTTACTTAAAATGTAAAGGGATCCGCCCCGTCGCCTGTGTTTGCTCGTTTACTGGCTTTGCCTGTGTGCACGCACTCGCTCGGTTCCGGCGAGGTACGACAGCGAAATGGGCTTTCTTTCACAGACAACGGTTCAACGGAAAGCCCAGTATGATGCTACGGAATAACGGTGAAGGGGAAAAAACTTCATAAAGGAGGCCTAGTTCACTTCGGTGAAATAATTAAGGATAAAAAGACTAATTTTCTAATGAACAGCGTATCTTCAGAAGGAGCTGATTAAGTCGGCGCCGACGAAATTGGGTCCTACGATAACGAGGCAAGAACTGCTACGATCGGAGCCATAAAGAACAATGGGGAGAAAATCGATGCTGCGAAGTCATTAGTGAGATTAATCAGGCAGGTTATTGGCAACAATTCTATGCAGAGAAGGTGGTGTAGTCGTGTCACTGAAGCAGCACCAATCGTAGCCGATGATTGGAAAATAGGATGTAATAATCGCGAAAATGTCTCTACATACACGCAATTTTAATGCCTGTGTATTTCTATTATTTTTTTTTTTTTCCCGGGATAGTTGAAATGTATTATTTACTTTTGTAGGAAAATACGTCCGATATGGTAGGCTCTAGAGGGCTCGCTTTCGGTTTGAAACGATTTTAAAACTCGACAGCAATCAAACTGGAGTTATCAAAGTTTGAATTACTCGTTACTATCAATAATTCTGTTCCCACTTCACGAGTAATTTTACGAAAACTTTAGTTCTTTTTTTTTGTTTTCTTCCTTTCATATCAACAGAGAGGTTTTCTAAAATTAATCAGGCTCGTCGGGTTTTATTGTGAAAAAAAATATTAAAGCAGCACATGATACTTTATGCATGGTCAACCGGGAAATAATGACTGCTATGAAGACAACAAAAGAATGATTTTTTCTTCTTTTAATGACGGGAATTAATGTTCCGCCGACTTTTTCCTCTATGCACAATGCCGCCCGTTATTTGTTTTGTTCTGACCCTTCCATGGTTTTTACCATGTTTTCATCATAATCGATAATAATATCTTCGTTTAATTTTAGAAATATCGAAATTGACTGGCCAAAACGACGTAGGCCAAGAAAAAACCACAAAACAATAACGAAGAAACGAAAATAATTCGAAATCGAAATTAACAAATATTTTCCTAGAATTTTAGTTGGTTTCTACTTAAAATTTTACCGAGAATAATCATTGAACCGATTTTTTAAAATTTTTCATTATACAACCCGTATGCTATGATTTCTGAGATTATCACAGCACACGGGGATCTATACAGATTTAGCGGTATCGCGCAGACGTTGCAGTAAATCGTTCTGATAATTGTCTGATGATTCGGGAGAATCGACTCCTACTGCTTCTACCGGTGAAAAATGGTTCAACTGTTGCGAGCATATATCCTAATTCGCCATATGCCATTGTATGATTAATTACGAAGGTAACGCGTATTTTAGGTGCGTCGCTACTATCTGGATAAATTTTCTGAATTCCCCAGATTCTATGAAGAAAAAATTGGCTGTGCCGAGTCAAAAAGATGTTTAGCTCTTTCGGTTACATCAGCTGGCTCTAGAGTTGGCTCTTCGTTATGCGATTCAGTCGGTGCATACTCCTCTTCCTTATCTGGTTGTTAACCTGGAGCGAGTCGGTCGTTTAGGTAACGGCTGTAAGCAAATTGCTACCGTGGACTACGTTCATTTGATTAACCTAGCACGTGATGTCTGGGAGGTCGTATCGTTTCGGCCTCAACGATTGAGTCCCGTCCTTTTTCCAAGTAAACCTAGTTTAGTGTTAGTGAGTTTTTAATTTTTTCCCCTTCAATTAGAATCAAATTTAGAGCGTAAAATAATCATTGAATCTAAAAAAAAACACCCGCACGAAATTAGGGATTAATTTGTTTAGAAAATAAATCAGCGATTTTCAATGCTTTTTTTTTTTTGTTTTTCGTTCATATATCGCGCTTAAAAAATTATTTCCTCTTACAATGAAATGCTGATTGTGTATTAATTTAGCGGGTTATATCAATAAAAAATTCACTCAATCACGGCAATAATTTCCCATTGTGACGTATTATTTTTTCTTTCAAGCCATGCGTTTTCTAATGAATTTTTACATGCACAAAAAATTGAACAATAAATTAATTTTAATGATTATGAAAAACTACTAATTTTAAAGAAGCAAAATCGATCTAGCATCTGAATTTTATAGAAAAAAATTGTTTATCAGTCTTAAGAATTTATTATCCCATTTTTTCATGTTTATTTTTAACGGGAACTGTTCCCGTTTAGGCTTACAATTAGCCTTAGAGGAAATTAATTTAAATATTTTTTCCAGGAAATATTCGTTTTTATTTTAGTATTTGTACGTAAATTGAACATCATGCTCAACTACTTTGCTGTAAATAACAATTATCTTATGTTCGTTTTTATTTTTTTAATTTTTCTCCAGAATATCATCTGAAAAATAAATAGTTTAGAGCTGGATATTTCATCCCGCACAGTATGTGTAACATAGTTCAATCACTTGGAAACCATTATTCTTATTAGCGTGAAATATAAGTTACATATAAACCAGAATTCACTTTTTTTTTATTTCCTTCTTTTAAATCATACAAAGCGGGTGTAAAAATTATATAAAACTTATATCGAAATCAGACAGCTGGAAACACCTTCACACATGAAATTGAAATCGAAAGAGGAGTGTAAGGGAAGGCTGTGTATATTGTAATCGATATTATGTAACGTTTATTCGGAGGATATTTTTCAGAAGGCCATTACATCGAAGGACGGAATCATGGTTGCAGAAAAAAGAATATCCAGTATCAGGTATGCTGATATGATAACTGGTGTCTGACATCTTTTCCGGTTTATGCAATTACGCGGATTTATAAAGTTAGTCGAAGTTATAAATTGGAAATAAAAATGCAGCCAAAACAAAATGGATGGTGGTTGATAAATGAAAGCGAGATATGAATACATGTGTAGGCAATATACACATTGGTTCAAATGAGATTGAAAGGGTGGTGAATGCTCAGTACCTGAGTGGTTCTGTGAAGAAGCTGGTCAAAATATGGAAATTAGAACAAGAAACAGCTAGGACAGTCTTTACCTCCATGAAGAAATTGCTTACAAGAAAATATATAAATTTGTGCACTCGCGTATGAGGTTGGACGGAACTTATGTATTTACAGTATTATTGTACAGAGTTGAAAGTTGGACAATCACGACAGCATTGGAGAAAAAAAAATACAGGCCTTTGAGATGTTTGTATATCGACGAATATTAAAAATTCCGTGGACAGACAGAAAACAAGATGTCAAAAGAAAGGGAATTATTACAGACCATTCAAGAACGCAAACTGAGTTACTACGGTGTCATATTCATCGCAATTTGCAAAGCGTAGGCAGAAGAAAGCTTCGGTTAGGGAGCAGATCTACAGCGATGGTGCCAATGTACACAGGCGGACTTACAACAATGCGGCCACGGATAAAGTGAAAATGGAAACGGCGTGAATAAGAAGAATATTTGGACGGAAAAAGAATTACTACTAGCGAGTAAACTAACGATTTGCAAATGGAATAATTTTTCAAAGAAATTATTCTTTTGAATGAAGCTGTTTTTTTATGAATTGTTGTAAATGCAGAACTTCAATTTGTTCATTTTACCAAATCCCTAAATATTTAAATAAAAGATGAGGATTATATTTACTTGTAGTTCATAATTCGCTTTTAAATTTCTAAGAAAATGGTTAATTTTTCCAGCAGGAGAACATAACGAAATATACAATAATAAACGGGTGCAAAACATGTCATTATTATAATTCTTACTTTTCTGTTCAGAAAAAAAGGGAAGAACGCCAGCAAGGGATGTTGAAAACAAACAATAGTTTCTATCACTCGTGTGTCTATAGACCTGATATGAAAAAAATAAAAAATAACATCTGTTAAAAATAATCCATTTAGAGGGGATATCCTATGGGTAGTTCGTTGAAAATGTCTTTTCTTTTTAAATTTTTTGCGGAAACGTTACTTATTATAATAGCGGATGAATGCTGAATTGTAAGAAAAAAGGCGGAGGATGTTTTGTAGAAGTTTTTATATTTTTGGCATTTGGTGGACGTAAAGAAACACGTCATTTAATTGTTTAAATAAAAAATCGGTTCCAAAAGTTAATAAATTCTCACTTCATGAGTAAATTTCATACAAATATTATTTATTTTAAAATTTAAAAATTTCATGTTATAAAACAGATCAGTTTACAATGATTTTTATCGAAATTTTACCCGTCAGTTGACAAATTACGTGAGAAACGTATTTTAATGGAAAACCTATGGATTTTGGAATTGAACGAAGTAGTTTATACATTATACACGATATTAAATAATATCGTAATGTTCTTTAACCGGGTTTACGCCGCTGCCGGTAATATAATTTTATTTTAAAAATAATTCATCGTCAATTTAATTTTTTAGTAAAATTCGTTCCCGCAAAAAGACAATTTTATCTAATGAATATTTTAAAAATTTGTGCCGATACTTTAATATTCTTTAAGAGAGAAGTAATTAAATGAAGTTTCTAAAAATAGTACATTTAAAGTAATATTTAATGAAAGATAATGTAAACTGCTTAAAATGATTTCTTGGAAAATAATGAAAATCGTGATCTCACACGTTAAATCATTTTTACTTTTGGTGAGCCGTCTGTCGTCAATAGAAGACGTGTTTACTCAAAGCCAATAATTAGAAACGATTAAAGTTATATTATAGAGGAGAAGTTTGAAATAGTAAAAACGAAGGAAAAACAGAAGAAGAGCAATGAGAAAGAATAGGAGCGGAAACCAAAGATTCAGGAATAAAGAATCACCGTTAAAACTTATTCGAATGGAAAATTATATTCGACTTCACGTACATATGACGAAAACAAATATGAAAATGAGAGAATAACTTCTTGAGACTAACAATTTTTTTTTCAATAAAATTCAAATACTAGATCGATTTTGCTTTTTTCAAATTAGTAGTTTTTCATAATCGTTGAAGTTAATTTATTTTTCATTTTTTGTGCATGTAAAAATTTATTAGAAAGCGCGTGGTTTTTCCTTGCAAGAAAAAAAAAATGTCATAATGGGAAATTATTGCCGTGATTGAGTAAATTTTTTATTGATATAACCCGCTAAATTAATACATAATCAACATTTCATTGTAAGAGGAAATAATTTTTTAAGCGATATACAAATGAAAAAAAAAAAAAAAAAGCATCGAAAATCGCTGATTTATTTTCTAAACAAATTAATTCCTAATTTCGTGCGGGTGTTTTTTTAGATTCAATGATTATTTTACGCCTTAAATTTGATATTAACTGAAGATACATAACGATGATAACGGAAAGAGTTGAATAAAAAAAAAAAAAAAAATGAATACTGTTCTCATATAAAGACTTTTGCGGAATTTGCACAAAACAAAAGCTCAACTAATAGCAGCGAAAACTTTCGCGGGCGGAAAAAAGTTTCCGACTTTTCAGCAACGTCTAGACAAAGTCTGAATATGGAGAGCAGCATCTAGTTGCGAATGCGCAGAATGATTCCTATTCGCGGCTTGTGCATTAGTCAAGCGCGCTTTCAATAGTAATCGAAAAATCGCCTAAAATGACTGAACACGGGAACGAGCCGCCATCGCATGAATACATTCATTAATGTCTGACGGTATTTTTTCTAATTCGTTCGTTTTACTGCAGTGATGCATCTAGCCGACTAACTGTCATTTCGGCTAATCATAATTACAGACCGACGACAGAAGCACACGCAGTTTCGCTGATTTTTCAGGTAGAACGTCAAAATTCGGGCGCGAGACATTTTTTTAATTAAAAGTAAAATTCGCGCCTAATTAACAGGAAGAGACCGGAACGACGGTGTTTCGCACCTTGAAGCGAAGCGTTCGATAAACGCGCGGCAGCGATGCTTTGTTCCGCTTTTACTTTTCTCCCTATTATAATCGAACTCTGATTATGGGAATTCATTCAACGTGAATAACCCTTTGCGGTCGTCAAACAATACGCGCAATATGAACAACAATAATGCCGACGTGCAACCATTCGCCGGTGATAATATTGACACCCATTTTGCGGCTTTCCTAAATGCGCCCACTCGCCGTACGCATAACCTTAATGAATATCCGTCGACGCCGTCGGCGACAACGGTACTGGTGACGACGACAACGACATCCTCATCAAAGTAAACAATACAAGTCTGCACATTACGAAGAGAACCAACTGAACACTGTTCGTCTGTCGTCGCATGTGCAGACTGCGCCCGAAGACGCCAATTTACCCGACTTCCTACACGTACACAAGCAACTCAGCTTACATTCCACTATACCCGGTATACGGACCTTAGGTTATGTTGCCAAGGGTACGCTTTTTTTGTGCTTTTGTGTTCTTTTTTTGTTTTTTTTTTTTTTTTTGTCTTGCATCTTTATCACTTCTTCTTTTGTACTTTAACACTTACCAAATGGTCTAGGGCGCGAAGAACTTTTTCCACGCGACACTCTCGGTAGTAATCCTCCCCTTTCAAAAGTTATATTCAAGATTCGAATGACAAGTTGCAGGACGCGTAAAAAAGAAATAAAATTGTAAAAAAAGGGAAAGATAGAAACTTGGCGACAATAGGTGTACACACATTTGTATCAATGTGGAAGATGAAAAAACGTGGACAACTCAAAAGAGAATTGCAGTTGTACCCTCCTGCTGCACTATGCCAGTTTTGTAATTTATTTTCTTTTTATTTTCTCTTTTCGATATGAGTAGTTTACAAAATGCGTGCGCGTACAACGGGGGCCGGTGCATATACACACACGCGCTAGTATAAGTCATCGTGTTTTCAATATCGCACCAAAATTTATTACTTCACGTTCGGTATGGCATGGAGGTCTTTAATATTTTATTGTACCCTATAGCTAGCGGAAGTTTGATGCAACAACTCGGATTCGATTCGATTTAAAAGTGCTTGTATTCGACGGATGCGATGTTTACAAATTATATACCGCATCAATAATAATAATAATAATAATAATAATAATCATAATAATAACGAGAAGAAAAAAAAGGGGAAAAACAAAAAAACTGAATAAAATATTTTACTACGGCTGAAAAGAGTGTAAACATCAATTATAAGTTTGTTCGTCGCTAAATCACCTATAGCGACGTATGTATAGTATATATGACTTTTATTCTAAATGCTATGTCAAACTCAGTTATGGAAGAGACAATGCCGTTTCAAACACTGATAAAAAACTTTTGATAAGTTAAAAATAAAAACCAAATAGAAAAAAGTTATCTCGTAGAAAACGTATCTTCTCCACCAGGCCGACAGGTTATATTATACTGATAGAAAAAGAGAGTCAATTCGATTTTGAAACAATAAGGTGATTTACCATTTCCATACATCGTGTTTGATGATTTATCAACAGAATAGAATGAATAACCGTAAACAACAAGCACTTAAAATGAATATGCGGAACGTTTTCTTCTCGAGAGTACTTCATTTAAAAAAAAAAAGAAAAAATAAATAAAAATATTAGCAAAGGTTAATGTAGTTTAAAATGTATGGCTTTTTAAATATTCGCCTAAAAGAGAAAAAAAGATGATCCATTTAAAACTTCTTTATAAGTTACATTAATCTTTACTAACGTGTTCTTCTTTTCTTTTCTAGGTTGAGAAGATATATTCCCGAGAAAACGCTTCATACCTTTCTTATATTCCTTTTAAATGTTTGTTATTTATTATTATTTAATTACTTTTTTTTTTCTTATTTAACTCCCCGAGTTTTTTGAATCCCTTCAACTTTTAATGTTCCAAATAGACTATTTTAATCAAAATGCTACTACCATACGCATCACGTTAAACTTATTAATTGTCCATTTAAATGAATTTTTTCCCCCGATTGAAATGATTGGTATAGTCGTTTTACAGATCGCAAAATACTACGAAAGATAGCTTGCTACAATAGATAAGTATGCATATGTATTTTTTTTCCATATTCGATATCGTTTGCACCCTTATTAGACTTCAACGCGATTTTTCGCATTTGAATATTTTCGATTAACAAGTTGATAAAACAACTTAGAAAAGAAATTAAGTCATATATATATATATATATATAGATTAAGCATAAACTTCAATATAAAATATTTCATCAGAAAATAAAATAAATGTTGAGATCAAATTAACATTCGCACGTGCAGCTACACAACTTATTGAGAAGTCATTTTTTGTTTAATTTAAAAAAGTAAAATGTTCAATTTAAGAGGAAATTGATATATAAATTTGGATAAAGAAAATTTAACAAATCTACCATAAATAATAAATCATTTTAAATTGCTTTACGTAAAATTATATTATTTTAAGCAGAATAAAATACAATCAGAAAAGAGATATAAAAATAAGATGCCGAAGATTGGGATAATTTTTTTTTATATGTAGACAAATTACAGACGGCCGCCTAAATCTCAATGCCAGCCATGTGTCATTGTAATACTACGCTAGGTACTAGTACAGTGGATGTTAGAACTTCTAAGTAGTTAGATGCAGCGTTATTTACCGCCACCCGATGGCGCTACGGACACATCGAGTCTAGTCATTGCCCGGATCAATAAAAAAAAAGAAAAAAGTGCAATGTACAACACGCTAGTTGCTCGGCCAAAGTAAATAAGTACCTGATTCGTTAAATGCTCAATCCAACTGGCTGTTTAAACTGCCCCTTTTACCAAGTTAATCTGCCCTGCAAGAGAAATACTAGCAGATCTCTTTGTTTTTAAATTTTCTTTGGTATTCCGTTGCATGACTAGAAGCACCAGACAAATATATGATCGTTGTGTTCTGGTTGTGTGTGTGCATGAATATAAGCAGTGTACGAATCAGTAGAAAATAAAAATATTGAATATAAAGGGGAATTATGGTAGCCGTGCTATTTAGTGGGTTTATGCTGTGTGTCTATATAAAGAAATAGTTAAAAGTTGCGGCGAATCTGCTTCTTTTCTGTTTCCGATCTTGCTGTATATTTATTGCTAGCTGTACGTTTTCACCGGTTGAAAAATACGAACAGTTTAAGTAGTAATTTTATTGAAAGAGTAAATTTTGATAAACCGTGAAAATTGTAAGTCTACCTGCAAATTAGCGCTATAGCGGTTTAAATTCGGTTTCTTTATTCTAAGCTACATTTCCACGGTAATTAACATTGATAATACTTTAATTTTTTAATACACTCTTATTTCTCTACACAAGTCCCAAGTCCATTATTCGTTCCAAAATTGACTGCTGTTCTTTTATTTATGCCTGCGCCTCCAAGTCCCGACTTTTTGAACTAGATTTAATCCAACGGTGCTCTTAAAACTTTTTCTATTCTAGCACTTCTTGCTGAATCGAATAAAACCCTGCCTACCCGTAGATTTTATTTAGGCTATCTCGCTTTCTTGCTAAACGTCTTTCCCTCACATATTCTACTCTGATTTACTCCTACCTTTCAATTTCCATGAATTTGCATTTTGTGTCAAGGAAAATTCCCATCTTATCCCTTATTTCCATCCGACTTAGCTCATATTGGCTCTACCACAATTTTTTTCAATAGCCCATTTTTCCTTTTTCAACGACCTTTATCATCTCCCAGGGTATTTATTCTACCCGCACTTTCAAAATTTCTCCCTTAAGCTACAATTAAACAGGAATTCAATTTCGCGTAATTTACGCACTTTTTTGAAAAAAGGGGGTTCGTAAATTACGCGGGGAATCAGATCAACCTGCATTTTGCGGGTTATACGTAATAGGCGTGTACTTTAAAATCACCCCTTACCTAAACAAAACACTCATTAAGTGAAATCAGTTAACTTTATTTCGAAAAATATATTTATACAATAATAGAAAACTACATTACAGTAATTTATAAATTCGAGTACCGATAATTTACTTTTAAAAAATTATGTCCAGTAATGTTGAACCTATTAATGTATTTTAATGACGAAAATATGGTTTGTATTATTTCTCCAAAAAAATGTGTGCAAAAATTAGGTACGCGAGTAAATACGGTAACTATTTTCACTGATGGTTCGCCTACCGGTGTCGGTGTTTATTTAATTCTTCTAAATTTTAACTTTTCCGAATCTTTTTGCCTTCCTTTTTTCTTTTCCATATTTAAGGCCGAGTTGATGGTTATTTTACATTCCATTATTTTAATTTCCTCTAATCGTTTTTCTTCGAATTTTTAAACTATTTTTGCCTTCGTGAGTGCCCTTCAGGCTATCTGTTCTCACCTTCTTGATTATTTCTGTGACTTTATTATTTTCCGTATACGTTCGGCCATTCAGATTTCATAGCCGCTTCTTTTATCTGTCTATTCAACCTAGTATTCCTTCCAATCCATGGTTCCTTCTGCTCCCTTCACTTTGACGCTCTGTTGCTGTCTCCATTAATCGCCTGCGTTTTAGTCACTCTTTACTACTTTCCTCTCGCTTTCGTTTTTCATTAGCCTCTTGTTCTCTCCATTCAACGATGCAACTATTTACGACACTGATCACATATTCTTTGAGTGCTCATCTCTTTCAGTAGAGCGTTCGACTCCATACTCTTGTTTGCTTAGGCTTGGGCTTTTTATTACTTATTATAATCATTATACCCTGTCTTCTTTTTCTACAAACATTATTTCTTCAATTGTATTCTTTTAACTAGCGATTTATGATGATCGGCTCTTCATTTTTAGTTATTTCCGCTTGAAAGTCCTTGGTTGACGCCCCCTACCAAAAAAAAAACCTTTCTACGGTAAAATGATAATATTTCAAGTCGTACCAGTTACATTAATAAAAAATTACCTGAAGAATTTTTTTAACGTTTATTTGATGACTTCTGAGCATCTGTGTTTACCGATACTCAACAGTATACTCTCATGGTACACTTTCGAATAAACAAAAAATCATTACAATCGTCTTACACGGGTAAAAGTTATGCGGGAACAAAATAAAAAAAAAAACAAAACATTCGCGACAAACTTAGAAACTATTTCATTTTTACAGTCGGTAAGAAGTATTAATAATCGTAAAAATTTATGGTGTCTTATCAGAAAACATCACAAAAGACGATTATACTATTATTTCTTATAAATTTAGTTATGCTGACCAATTTCTAAGATAAGGAAATGTAACAATATGAATTGTGGGACATGATTATTGTGACTAGAGTCACTTTTTCTAGCAATAAGTCAACAGCCGTTAACGTCGTGTCAGCTCCACCGGTAAGAGGAACAAAACAAAATTTATACGTCTACATCGGGCGAGGTAGTAAATCCTTTTACAAGTAGTCTTGCGCTGTTGAAGAAAGCTAAAAAACTTACAGCTTGCGGGAAAAACGGTGAGGTGGCATTTTCCGAAGCAGTCATTTCAGTAAATGCCGTTAAGCTCATGAAGCGAGCTGTCAACAACTCATCCCTGTCCGAGTGTCTCCGGTCGAATAAATAACATAATTATGTCTAGGGTGATCGGGCGGGTTCCCAGCACCCTAATACTGGAACGAATCGGTCAAGGGAGAAAACCCCTATAGAAAAATCACTTGTCAATAGGGTGGTAAGTATATCGTCTCAAAATTGAATATAACTGCACTATGCGAGATAAGAGAGGAGAACTTCAGTCAGGAAATTTACTATATTTCAGAGGCACGATGAATTAGAATAGATGAAAGTGGATTTTACATGGGAGAAAAAAAAAGATTAAAACGTTAGGTAATCCAAACTGAAAGTACGTTCGACAGAGTATAAAGTTAGCTTACGGTACCTTTATCAAACAAATATGAAATCTATACAACAATACCCCCCTACTACTATAGCTCCCTCGGATAAATCAACTAAGCAATTCTACAAAGATATTAAAAACGCGATAGTGGAAACAGATCTTACTCGGCGTATGTTGTAAGAAAGAAAGACGTCCCGGTTATTCCAAAATCAACAGAAGATTCGATGTATGAGGAGCATTTTATAATAGCAGTTGAATTAATATATAATTTACAAAATTCTAAACTCTAAAACTGAAAGGAAATTGCTGTCACTGAACATCCTGTTAGCTTTTCTAAGCGAAATATTAAAATGAACACATTTTCTAGGTCAATCGAACATTCAGTAAGCAGTGAAGTACCGCAAGGCTCGATTCTAGAACCAACCCTACGGAATTTTACTTACGCACTTACTCATAAAAAATGTAATAAATGAGCCGAAAAAATTACTTTCTATTTTAAATGCATCAGTTCCGCGAATGATCTAACGTATATATATTCGGATTTATAGCAAAGAAGACAAAAAATTAGCTTAATAAGAAAAGAAATAAATCTTATATTTTGAGAAATTAAATGCTATCTTAATTTCGCGCCAGAAAGAGATCAAAGAGTTCGCTATGTAAAATGAAGTCGTGAACTAATAATAACACAGCTAAGGAATTAATTACAACTTAATAATAAGGGGCTGACATATTTGATAGTACGATTAAACATTCGGACCTGATGATAGACCACAAACTTAATTTTAGCAAACATATTAAACAACGCAATACTTAAATGCCGAAAAGGGTTTCTGTGTTTATTAACACTTGGATGCTATATTTGAAGCTTCTCATTTTGAGATCGTAGAACCATCTGTGATGAAGTGATGTAGGGTTCTCCGATATATATTCTAGAAGGATATAGGTTCGAAAGCTTCATTATTTTATTCGTGTGGTACTCGGCATATAGAACTGTATCGTTGGATGTAGCTTAGGTGATTTCACCCGTAATACCGAATTTACGGTTGCTAGAAGAAAGAAACTGTTTCTTTAAGATTCAAAAGTATAAGGATAAGGTACATCGCTTTAAAAAAATCGTCGAGGAATAAATGACAGCTTCAACGGGAAAATAGCAGCAAGAGGCAAAATATACCTATATCAGTTTGTATCACCTACATCTAGGAGATTTTAGTTTGACTTAAACTTCTTTAGAATGCACAACGTGGATCTTTCGGTAACTACTTACAACTTACTCCGCAAAGCGAACTATGCGAAGGTAACTTGCTCGGTGACGCCCAAAATACTTTAATAAGATGTATTAGATGAACGGATAAATTGCGGTCGACCCCGTTGAAGACGCCTAAAATAATTGAATAATATTAAAGCTTAAAATTAAAAATACTTAATCTTGTCATTACACTTATTCTTTGCAATTATGAGGTTTAACTTCATCTTTAAAAACTCGTGTAACAATCGAAAAAGTTAGATTTGTAAAGTTGTTATTACTTCTTAATAGTAAATAAGCGTTGGTATTATACATATATATATATAAATTTAGGAAGCTAAACAACTGATTATTATAAAACCGTTAAAATATTTAATTTCCCTTCTACTTATTGCAGATAAGCTTTTCATTCTTAGAAAGAAGAAAAAAAAAACTTTTTATTCTTGAAACTAGTATTAAATTTCTAACAAAATTAAGTATTTAAAATCAACCGACGCGATAGGGTAGAAACTTTAGGGTGCAATAAAAATCCGCGCGTTTTATATTGCAATTTTAATTTATAATCATCGCGATATTATGGAGTTAGTTTCCGAAACTTGTCGGTATTTTCTCATCGTGAAACTATTTCATTGCGCTTCTGTAAAATAAAATGTAATTTGGTTGCGATGACCGAAGGGCTAGAACAACTGTGGACCACTATATCAGAGTAATGAATTCGAAAGCTGGTGGCGACAGATAATAAAAATTATTAACGTAAATAAGCTCTTAAACAAGCTTACCACACATTTGGTCATCGATGCACAGACATAAACACTTGAGACTACTTTTGTATATATATTAGTTGTTATTCAGCTATATAAGTATATAAAAACTATTATTATAATCAAACAAGTATTCAACTTTTAGGATTATGTAAAAAAAAAATTATTACTTATTTAATGGTAACTCACGAACGCTTTTAAATCGATTAACAAAATAAAGCCGAGAATAGTGGTGCAGAATTGACAAATCGAGAATACTTTGTTAACTATGGGGGAAAAAAGTTACTTGGAAACGTGCTACTACATCGAGCTTGGAACATGTAATTAATTCGACACCATGTTTCAGCGAAAAGAGGATACCACGCCCACCTTATCCAGCTAATAAACATTTTAAACTGATGTCATTATGCAAATATCTATATATCTATCTATTTATCTATCTATCTATATCTATATATATATATATATATATATATATATATATATATATATATATAGGATCCGTACACACTCACTCGCGCGCAAATAAATTTAAACGATAAAATTGAAAATTAATGCGAGGTGTAATGGAAAATAGTTGTCAAGATGTTTTTGTTTATTTTAGATTTGTGTAAAAATAGAAATTAAAGCAATTTAGCGTTATTGCAAATGTAAATAGGCGCACTTAAAATAAGATTCGTTGACAAGATTAAACGAGCACCTACTGTCCACTCCGCATTATACCCGCAAAAATATAAATTAATATATATATAAATTGTTTTAAAGTTTATATGAAAATAAATAAGGTTACAAAACAGGGGAAGCGCCAATATAACAATTAACCCTTTTTTATTCGACCCGAATAATTTACATTTACATTAAACTCGTTAGATTACAAACAGAGATAACAACACCATATATCGGAATTCGTAATAATATAAATAATTGAATCATACCTGGGGCTAATGTACCAATATTACTGAAGTAAATCTCCTTCAGAATTAAACAGTCCTCCTCCGGTAACATGTTTGCACTGCCGAAAGAATCTTTTCCCTGCCATATTTCTCTATAAATACAAAAATAGGAATCATCGGAGGTTTGTCAGTAATTGCAAATATTAGACACTGATAATTTCGCGAAAGCAATGTAACCAAATATTATTTTATTAAATGGAACAAATTTTTATTTCATCATTGTATATAAATCGATAACAATTATTGCGATATAAAAATACGAGAACATAATCGTAGGAGTGCGATAAATTATGTAAATCTGAAATGAACGTAAACGAAGACTCTTCCGCAGTAAAAAAGGCAGGTGACCAAAGTTGGCGCTTTGAAAGTAATGAAGCTTCCACCGATATATCTTATCGATTTATCGGAATGTAGAAAAAAAAATAGATGTCTCGGAAATTGGAATAAGATCAATTGATAATATAAAGACTATTTCTTCATCCGTGTTATCTGTCAGTCCCTTTCTCTGTACGTGACGTGCGCGTAATTCATTTCATTTTATGATGCAATGTCAGTACAGTCCATCCTGTTCTCGATACGTCGATTATTGGGGAAGACAATCGAGCCGGAATAATTGATCCACGTTTTTTTTTGGCCCGAGCGTGACATTAATCCAATGTACTGCGATAACTACGTCTTGGCTTTGAAAAAGTAACCATAAACCCGAATTTCACAGCTAGTGCAACAATTGTTTTCGTGTAGTTTGATACTGGCATACGGCTGGGCAGCCTTCTTTCCTGATTCTGACGTAGTTTTCTCTTATGTCGTCAGTTAACAAGGTGATGGTAACAAGGTTAGCAAAAACACGCAGAACGTCAAGTTTTTTGCTCAAAATGTATAGCAGGCCGAGATATGCCGATGCCAGTTTCTACATCAACCTCTCACACAGTTAAAAAGCGATACAAGCGTCGAGGAGTGGCCCAATTTCATATTCTCTACCAGCCTGATTTAAACCGTTCATGACACTGCGAACAAATAATACAGAGTCCTAAAACAAAATTGTTTCAGTGAAATTTTTACCAATTTTTTTAGTTTTCATTATGTTTACGTGCAAAATGTCGACGGGGAGAAGGATTATTTAGAAATAAGTATTTTTTTATTAATATTCGCAATAAGAATGACTGTTACAGTTTGTACTCCTTTCATTTAAAAATCGATTAAAATAGTGGCGGGAAAAATTAATAAATATACACAGTTAACTTCTGAAAGTTACGACGAGGATTAAAATACTCTAAATATAAATCTTCTTCCAATTACAATCGTACAAGAAAAATAGAGTAAAAAAAAAAACAAAAAAACAAATATAAACTCTGAAATTTAATGAATATTAAAAAGAAATGAACATATAAAGTTCGATAATGATGTATCTGGATTTTTAAAAGGTATTTGATGGAAATATTTTTTTTTTATTTCATTTTATTTATTTATTTATTCATTTTTTGCGATGGTAGGGAAAATTAGCTTATTAATTACCTACAATCCCGCCACTATTCTGAACAGACCTATATTACGAAAAGCACGTAAAATTTAATTCTCATTTAAAAATTATACTACGATTCGGTAATACGGTGATTTAGATTACATTATATAATTCTCCAGTTCTTTGTAGTGTTAACATTTTCTTCGTGTGTTTTACTGAACAACCTAGACTTTAATAATTGCATTAATTTGAACGGTGTTTAAAAAATGAGACGCGTTCAGGTTATAAATGCCAATTAAAATTAGCAAAACTATAACAATAATCCGTATTGTTTCGCCGATGGCGATATCCCCCACGATGATACCTTCAATAACTCCTGCCTAAACGTTAATCGGCGCAACTGGGATTATATCAAAATTTGAAGGCGTAAATTTAAAAGTAGAAATATAGAGCTGTAAATGGTTTAAATAAATTAATCGAAATTCTGGAAAATATAAAGTAAAAAATTAGGAACTTCCATACTGAGACTAGATGGTCCGACGCAGTGTGCAAAGCTGCTAATCGTACCTTTCAGGATTGTGTGCACATCGCAAGGGATCGGAATTGTTGGCGCTGTCTGATCAACCGAGTCACAGATCATGGTCACGACACCCCTACATGAGGTGAGACGATTCGATGATAATAATACTGATGTTGTACTAGTCTTTTAACACCGAAATATATAAATTGTCGGTGTAGCGCAGTTAAGACTAGACGACTACAGTTATATTACAACGAGTAGCGGTTATCGCCCTTCTGTTTTTTCACGTAGAGCCCCTATTGTGCATTGCTTCATCATCATAGTGCCCATACTTAATTCCTGAGCGTCGACGACTACCTATCACCCGTACATTTCATCTGTACAGACATAGGCATAATGTACTAGGCAATCGTTTATATGCAGTACGAATGTGTGTACACACACAAGACTACATTCGGAACTGGTTAGTAATCGTTTGATTTATATCGACATATACAAATGCAAATCCTCGCTGTGTACTATCCAGCGCGCATACGATGATATGCATGTTTGCCATCGCCTTCCTGATTATTAGCGAGTATTTAATTTAATTTTTCATAATAATTTCTGTCGTCGCCTTGGATTGAATTCGAGACTTCCGTAACGAAAGCCAAGCGCTCTAGCAATTAGGCTATCACGATGACTTTGCATTGCTTACTATATTTCAATTTTTTTTTTCTCGTAAAAGCTTACACAACTACTAACGGTACCACTCTAGTACAAGCGTGCATTATAATTAAAGATTAATAATGAACTTGCAAACTGTCATTAAAAAAAAAAAAAAAGAACACAAAAATTATTAATTTCCCGTCGTCATATAGTAAAATAATTAAACTTGCGAATTAAAAAAAGACGCCCAATATTATAATTTCAGAAAATTGTGTCGACTGCAACGAAATCCAGTTGTAAAGGGTATTATGACGTTCTAACACTTCGCTCATAATTAATAATAAAAATGCTTAAAATCTGCTTCAATACTTCCACTCAGCAATGAAAATCAAACTAACTGCAAAAGCAAGCGATCAGCCTCTGTAAGTATCTTATGTTTACGCTTACTTGACTATAATTCTAATTGTTATTCCATCACTGTAGTTTCACTGCTGTTTTATGGAATTTGTATTTACATACACACTTGTACATATACACACATATATATTATTTTATTTAATTTATTAATTAAGTTAATTAATGTTAATTTAATGTAACGGTGACTATGTACCAACATCACCATTATATTCTCTCACAATCTATGTATAATATAAAAAGAAAAACCTGTGTTTATTGCTAAGTACCCACCACAGATGCACACAAAGATTTTGTAATTAACATATATTTTCATAAGTACACTATAATCGATTATACACAGATTACATCACAAATAGCCCACACTGGTTATATCCAGAATGAGAAAAAAAAAAAAAAGGAGGTATGATGTGAAACTTTTAATGTTTTATTTTCATAATAGACTTTGAAATAGTATTGGCAAGTTTTCATCGTGTCATACACAGAACACAAAATAAACCACAGTAAAAGCCGAATAATAATTCTGCCTTTGGAAAGAAAAAAAAATTGCATACGGGAAAAAATGTATTTTTCATTTCAAAGATGTGTTTGCAAGTCTTTCGAATTTACCCCGTGTTATACCGAAAGAAACGCACAGTGTAGTAAATTAAAATTAAATCACCGATAATCGCCTTTTATCGTTGTAAATTATAAACCTAACTGCCACGCATTTGTTTCGCAACTTTTTTTTCTCCCTTTCATGAATTCGTATTATTCCTTAATGGCAGAATTTTTTAAAATTTCGTTTCATCGCCCTAAATTCCGAACTTTCATTTCATATTCTTGTTGACACCTATTCCGCGCAAATCGCCGCATCAACGGAATCTTCGAGATTACCGTATCAATCAAGATTTTTTAGCATTTTTTAAATATCTATATTCATTTAGTATGCGGATCGGAGCAGTAAACTTTCTAATTACATTTGCCGCTAAGAAATCCGAATTTAAAAATTCGCAGCTAACGTCGGAAGTGAAAAAATCGAAGCGTTTTTCATATTAAGAAGCAGCCGGGCGGTTACAGGCGGTTTTTAACGCATGAAATGTACGATAACGATCGGTTTATTTCACTTCAGGAAACATACGATCGCATAATTTACATGGGTATCGAGGAACAAATGCAACAATCGCGATAAAATAGCCGCAACCGCGTGTTATCGCGACATAAAAAAAATTCAGTTTTGTAATAAAGAAGTAAAAAAAAAAAACGAAAAACGAAACGATAACATAAATATTTTTGCATCGTTCGTACTATAAACTATTAATACCTGGAAGCCAAGAGTAATTTTATAGCTTCTTCCGGATTGGAGTACATCAGATGATATCTTATTCTTCGCACCGCATCCACGCTGCAACAACAATTCACAATTAGTTAATTAATGAAATTTCCTGTCGCAGTATTATGTTAATATACATAATATAAAATTGAACGGATGTTATACCAATTTTCACTGTTAGTTTGCGAAAGAATTTCCTTAACAAAGAGTAGTGTGAAAGTGAATTACGAAATTTTCAGTTTAAATGTAATGTTTCAGTTTAATTTTCTCGCTAAATTAAAATGAAGACTATAATAAAATGAAGCAGTGTAATAAACCGAAAGTAAAATATAATAAAAATTCCTCTCGTTGGTAACGCTTCGGATTATCTACCGAAATGATATTTTAGGGCCGGTACAGTGATAAAATATCTCACTAAAGGAGTAATTTTTATTCTTTAAGTTTTCTACACTTTTAACTACTGCGTAAGAAGCTTTAATTGTAAAATTACATTTATCATAATTTTTTGTAAACGTACCTAAACGAATGAAAGGAAATGAAATATCGTAATTTTCATCGCTAGCATATCACTAATTATATTAGCCATGTGCCGAGGAGAGCAGCTATTTAAAAGGGAAAAAAAAAAGCAATAAAAAAACACATACATGCGACATATTTTTTGGAAAAAATTTTATTGAACTTTAATAAATCATTAAAAAGTTCATTTAACATAATTAAATGAATATTACAAACAGGGTACTACTTTTAGATATTTGATAATCCATAACTTTTTCCGATTATTATTCGAATTTGAGAACAAATAAAACAATTAGACTTTATCGAAATATATATATATATTAAATTTTTATCATTGTCCCACATTCATACGGCGGAGATATATTTTTTCCGATAAAGTCCAATTGCTGTTTGTTCAAATTCACAGAGAACTTTTAATGAAATCGCTAAAATATTTATATTTCGGCATATTCAAGATCTTTTTTAAAGTATGAAAATTTTCCGAGAGGTAAAATAGGAGAGCAAACTTTTTTTTTTTCGTTATTCGGTTTTAGTTAAATTTTGTTACTGTCCGCTTCGACATACTTTTATTTTCTGGTATCAAAAAATTTAATGTTCAAAAGAAAAAAATTACGACGGAGGTTTAAAAAACACTATTAGAAGTTGCTTACGACTAAAACTGAATTAATTCGGTTGCGCGTTTATTTTCTTATCCAAATTTACAATAATCGGATGAAATCGAAATAACGGATGATGATATTACGAGAAATTTTTTTGACTTATAAATTTTTATCAATCTAATTTAATCGAATTAAAAATTATCGTTTTCGAAAGTAAATAAATAACCGACGATAATTTAATTCGCTTTACGGAAAATTTTACAGTAACATTAAAGAAAAACACGAATTTTTCGCTGTTTACACAGAACAGAATAAATTATGCAAATTATTCAAAGTTAACTCTTCTTAAGTGATAAAAGTCAGAGTTGTTAATAATTTATAAAAACTTGATTCGAATTTTAAAAGTATTTTAATCAGTCGAAAGTTGGCCTTAAATTACAAAACGTAACATAAACATCGACAAATAGTTTTAAATTCTAGAAGACACGGACGTACATATGTATGGGTAAAAAGTGAATCCAGAATTAACGCTCGCACGTTGCAGTTTCCTTAAAAAATAATTATAATATTAAAAAAAAAAAAAAAAAACGCGCTACACACCCCTACATGAATAAATTTGTTACTTAAATTCACTTCGTATATTGTTAATTTCAGACAATATCCCGAAGTTACAAAATATGCTGAACAGAGTAGCGGCAAGCGGCAGTTCCTACGGTCTCGAAATTAATATAGACAAAATCGGTTGCTGTTCACGGAAGCTCAGAAGAAAGTAATGTCACAAAGCTAAAACTGCGACTAAAGGATCAAATTATCCAACGCGTCTCCAAATTTAAGTACCCGGGGACTTGGTTTCACAAAGGCACGGATCAGACTGTTGAAATACGCACCAGAATCGAATAAACGAGACAAGCATTCCTAAGCATGAAGAATTTGATGGTTAGAAAAGAGTTTTCAACATTCATTTACGTGTAAGACTAATAAGATGCTATGTCTGGTTATTACTGCTCTATGGAAAATAGTTGGATCCTCACTAAAGGCCTAGAGAAGAAATTAACTGCCTTTGAAATGTACGTTTACCGACGGGTGCTCAAAATCTCATATAGAGACCACGTTACGAACTCTCAGAGGTTCTCAATGGAATAGCCAAGGAAACCCAACTGCTAAAAAATCGAGAATATTTTGGCCATATCTCTTGGCATCCGGAAAAATATTATCTTCTGCAGTTAATGCGGCAGGGTGAAATTGAAGGGAAGAGAAGAACAGATAGAAGAAAAATATCCCGGCCAACAAATATGAGGGGATAGTATGGATGTACCACAGCCGAATTACAAGAAGCCGTACAATCAAAATCAACAATAGCCACAATGATCGTCCAACTTCGGACGGAGACGGCGAAATTAAGAAGAAGATCGTGATTACCTTTTGCAAGTATTTTTTTGTACTTGATATATAAAAATTTACATATTTTCGCAAACATAATGTCGATCTAAAGAAGAAAAAAAAGAAAAAAAAAAACGGTCACAAGCAAATAACAATTACGCGCATACGTATTAAAAATCGAGTCGCATTTTGCTCCGTACCGACTAAATTGTTTTTGAATTTATTTTTAATGAAGTCGACATTAGTGTTTCCCAAAAAAATCTAATAATTACCACGAAACTGGCATCCTAAATTTTACAAGTATTTTTCCAATCATAAATTGTTTTAGGGCTAGGCTGCTACGACCGCTGCTAGGACGAAAATCAGTTCTAAACCTGGCCGTAAAGCGGAATGTATATTTATCGGTTATCGCTCCAATATGAAGATATGGATTAGAGCTATATGGAACAACATGTCGAAGCAACCTCCTTAGGATACAGTAACAGCAGTCCAAGATTCTCCGTACAATGGTATCTGCGCCTTATTTCGTATCCAACGACACATTGCATACGGACTTGAATGTTCCATACGTGAAGGATGTTTATGCGGAACAGTACAAAAAGTTCTTTGAGAAACTTCAGTTTAGCTCGAATCCACTTATATACCGAATGTTCACTATTGATCTTCCAGCCAGATCCAACTGGCGACTGAAAAGGAAAAAGTGGTGCCGGGATGCACTTTCGATAACTAAAGCGCTATTATATTACTCTCGGAGACATAACGCATAATCGTTATGTAGTGTGAAAATAAATAAATTAATAAAATAAAAAATAAAAAATAAATAAAAAAAAGGATAAATAAACCATTTTCTTTTTGAGACCTGAATCGGGCATTTCGTTGGAACTGTCAGGTTAATATTCGTTTCCTTTTCCTTTTCTATTCATTCCACTTTTCCCCAATCCCCCCCTTTCCTTATATTCTTATATCACCATTGTTTAGGGCAGGCTGCTGTCGGTACAATAAAAAATAAAAAATAAAAAAAAAGATTGTTTTTTTTTTTTGGTGGCACAAGTCGACTGGTTTCCCCCTCACGAAGACGAGAGTACAAAACTTATAATAAACGGACAAATTGGCTCACAATAAACATATGTTATACAATTAAAAATGTACCAAAACATGTTTTGTACCAAAATAAATTTATTTTGATATCTTTTTTTTAATTAATATATTTCTATTGCGTCAACTTATCTATTTATCATATTTCACACTATAGAAGTACTGTAGCATCAAATTTATTACGCTGCGAATTTATGTTCCCCTAAAGATCGTTAAAATGGACAAATTTTACTAAGTTTAAATTTTTTTTTTTTACAATTTTCAATAGAGAAGGGAGAAAAATGCTGCGTTCCGCGCAATAGACACTTATAAAACTAGTCGCGTGTTCACGTCGGCGTGTGTTCCGTTCTGAAAGAAAACGCTCTCATTAATTTTCTGATGCGGGGCAGACTTCCAAGCAGCAGCAAAAAAAAAACAACTGCAATTAGGAAATCCCGGATTAATGGTGTCATTCCTCAGTTACCGCAATCTAATGGTGGAAACGTAAAACCTTTACTTTGAATTACGTGTATAATCTTTCTGCTGGTAGGCTTCAGATTCGTCGCTGCATCTTATAAGTCTAAGTAAGCTGAATTATCATCGAGTACGATAAACTTTTTCTATCCCTTTTCTATTTTTTCGCCAAACTGATTTCGAGCCTACAACCAGATACAAGTTCCCCAAATGGATGTGTGATTTTTCAAACTTTCATTTTCACATGTAGTATCCAAATGAGTCTCACAACATTACGGTACACTCGCACATACTATGTATTACAAGATCAGATTATTGAATGCCACCGAATAATGGGGTTTATACTAGTGAAAATAAAATGCTTTATTATATAATACAGAAATTTAATTCCGTTGATTTGATAGCTAACTTCAAAGATGATTAATACCAGTTCTGAGTTCTTATCTATTGGAAAAACTAGAGCGTCAACGATTTCGGAATATATATAGTATAAATAAAATATCGACGAGAGGATTGCGTATTTCTGGACAGCGTATTTATTAAACACGGTTTCACGAAATATGAAAGATCGATCTCTAAAATATCACCGATGATGGGGAAAACCCATCTACACTGTGCAAAGGACACCTCTGTGTATCGACTCTGTCGAAAATCGGAGAACTTTCAAATGTCATATTTTGATTTCTAATAATCACCAAAAAAAAAGCTCTGCTCAAGACTAGAATAGATAAAATTCTATTTGAATAGAAATAATACCTTAGATACGGAAAAGGAAGCAAAGGGATAACAACGAAAGATCAACCCACCTGCAAAGTTTCGATAAGAACTAAGGAACCATCTGACAAGCGGAATAATTCGAACGGTCATTTCCTTTTGTTCGGAACCGTGAAGTATAGACGCACAAAATAATGCACGTGATTCATGGACGCATTTTTTGACTTCACTGTAGATGACACCAAAATGATATTAAATTTCTGAGGCTGAAATAGATGTACACTTTCTGCCCGCTAAATTGTTAAATTAAAGCACGGTCTCACGGTACAAGGAAGAAGACGTAATGAATGTACGGAACGTCAACTATGTATAATACTCCGCTAAATAAAATTACAATGAATTGTGAAATCAAGCTGTTGCTGAAAATATCCTTATCTTCGAGGAGCTTTTGGATACCCCATGAATATCCGAGTTCTTTTGAAAACTGCAATGACTTTAATTTTTCTTTGCAAACTCACAAACGTCATATTTTCATGTTGAACAGCATTTCAGATGAACATGTACGGAGCCCTGTTTTTTTATACGGAAGCTCTTGCATTACTTTTTTTAAACGATGAAACTTTTGGTCGATAATATTTAGTAACTACTAAAAACGTGTAATTAGCCATATTGTTTTAATCGTTTAAAAATTCGTTTAGTACGCCGCTTGTCAATGTTGCGCGCAAATACTTTAGACGGATGTTTTACGAAAATTTCAGTTTTTTTCTTACCAGCCCATGACTATGACTAAGTCAGTTTTGACTAAAAATATGTGCAATTACAGCTGTTTTTGTTTCTTTTTCCGAGCGCTATTGTAAACAAAATTTGCGAAGTTGGGCATAACAAAATTAAAAATCTGCAAATGTTTCCTTTTTTTTTTTTTTTTTTGTATTAAACGTATAAGACACTTGAAGACAATATACGCTAATGCTCTTCACAACCTATATGCTCCTTGTCGTAATCAGCTTATATCAGTTCCGTCACAAATGGAATAAGCATATCAATTAAGTACATCTACACGGACAACCGTTATCTCCGTTTAAACATTATTTGCATTCAATATTCTTCATCGACACTAGATTTGAACTTGGAATTAACATGACACTGCGCGAAAGATAACACATGTAGGGGAAAGTTGTATAAAACCGGGTAGGCGGGCCAAACCGGGCACCTCATCATTTCCATAACTATAGGCGACATCGACGGATTTTATAATGAATTACGTAGCTCTTAACGCAATGATAGTCTGTAACAGGTTCACTGCGCGCGTCGTGTGTTTTTGTGTCTTGGAATAATTTTTATTGAAAATTCGTGAAATATTATCGATTTTTGTATTGATTTTGAGTACAGTGAATCACATTTGACTTTACACAACATATAGTGATGAGTATTTCATTGATTATGCATAGTATAAAGAACATTTCTAAGGTTTATTCAATTGTTTATGTTGAGTCATCGCCGAGTGACACTATTTTGTTTGATTATGGTCTGCTCGAGGTAAAATCGGGTACTAAGATGTGGGGCAGTACCGGGTAGTACCCGGTTTTACCCCTTATTATTTTTTAAAATTATAATATTAATCAGAAGAAAAACTATACATATTGAGACGGATTCAGCCGCTATGACGTTATATTTCTCACACTGTCCGAATTAAAAAAATTATAATGATGATTTTCTAAATTCCATTTTTCCGCTTTTTTTGACAATTTCTCGGGCTTCCTCAAGCACCGTGCAACGTTGCATTCTCCGGCTAGAACGCTAAATCGACAAATTCGTGAGAAATTCGGCTGTGTACGGCGCCAGAGTGGCGATCTGGATCGTGGTGTGCGTTACTGATAAGAGTGGATAGTTCGATTTGGCGTTGTGTTTGTCGTTCAATTCTGTTACACTTAGAATTTCAAGAACCATTCCCCGCGTCACATATTGGGATCCACCCAGGCTTGTCGGTAGAAGTTGCAGCTCAACAGTGTACAGCTACAGGCGATGGAATCCTACCAAACTCCTCACGAGACGATGTAGTCCAACAATCGACGCCTACAGATGATGAACTCCGGCCAAATTCTACGAGAGAGGATGTAATACAACAATTTGCTCCTACAGATGAAGGAATCCAAATTGAGGAAAACTGTCTAATGATCTGCAACCAGAATTAAAGAACTCCGATCACCCCCATTTACCGAAAATAGAGTCCAACCGTCCATATTTGTAATTGATGGAGCTGTACGTTCCACTTCATTTGTCGTTTCTTCGAAAGAAATAAAGCCAGTTCCCAAAGAACTGTTTAGAGAAAAAGTATGAACAGAAGGGAAACGACTGCGATATTGACTTCCTCGCCTTACAAACTAGAATTGGAGATGGTCCAGTCTTCAAAGAATCAAGGCAAAAAGAAACTTTCCTTATCTCCAAATAAGAGAGCTCCGAGAAAACGTAAGGGAAATGAAGTTTCCCAAACTAAATCAAAGCAGAAAAGGCAAGAAGTCTAAAAATCAGCGGGTCGCAGATCCGGTCAGCGATTCTTCGTCAGAAGAAGATCACGAGCACGACAGAGCTTGCATCTTTTGTAACGAGTTATATTCTCGCTCCAAAAATGAAGGCTGGATAAGGTGTGTCAACTGCTTATGTTGGGCACACGAGGCTTGCAGTAATGCTAATGAAGAAAATGACACTTTTGTGCGTGATTTTTGTCAATAATTGATTCGGTTTTTATATATTTTTTGTTGTTTTATTTACGTTTGGAATAAATGGGGCAAAATCGGGTATAACTAAAAAGCATACCCGGTTGTGCTCCACCTAGTGGGGCAAAACCGGGCAAATGTAATTTTTTTTTGGTAAACGCTCTCTCTGCACATCTAATAGTTTGCCTAAGTAAGTGATTCTATTTCAGTTTAGATAAAAATATATTAACCTACAAAGTAATTTTTATCGAATTCTATATAGCAGGAGCGTTTCTAGACACGATAATAGCTTAGGGTCCCGATTTTGCCCCACTTTCCCCTACGTATGCACGTTTTCAGATGAAGTTGCTGATGAAAATTTCAAAACAATAAGTAAATTTTGTAAGTTAAAACTAACTAGGAGCATTATTAGATTAAGCAGTAAATCCGTTCGCTGTTTTATTGCAGAACACATGTTTTAAATAATTAAGTTAGTTCAAGGATAGAAAGATAAGTTGGAATTCTAGATGCAACGCCAGAACATACACATATCTTCCCGAATTAATAAAGGATATTTCCCGTTTCGCGACACGCGTTTATTTGATCAATTCTACGAAAACGCATTATTCCGAGCGCTGGAATTTTCTTCATTTCCCGTCTGTGCCACGGTGGCAGTAATACGGGCGACGTTATAAAAATGTTTCTTTACTTCTATTTTTATGCGTCAGTATAAGTGAACAAATCGGAGGACCGCAGATGATGAAAAAAAATACTGTGCAAGCAATTAGAGAAAACATAAAAATGTATGGCTGCCATTTTCGGTCGTTTAAAAAAGAACACACTCGGAATATTTTGCATCCGACATTCAATAGAATTATTAAAGTTCTTAACAGATTCTTTCTGCATACAAAGCTCAATTCAATCGTTTCTCGTATTATCTTTTATCGTCGACGAGGAATTTGCTTCTCATCTCAAAAAAAAAGGAAAAAAGGAAAAAAGAAAAGGAAAACGGATAAACTGCGCTTTTCCTTCAGGAAATAATGCAATAATAGTAAAAATAGCATAAAGCGCGCGAGCGATCTGAATAATAGAAAACGGAGAAGAGGAACGGCGCGGGACAAATAGCGAAGGACAGAAGCAAACAGGAATAAGAAGACACACAAAAATCCTTTTGTACGCATAAAATATGTAGCACGAGAAGTACAAAGCGTTACTAAAAGTGTTTCTTTCGCGAAGCACAACAATTATTATTTCGTCTATTTTGCCCAACTTTTTTGTTAAAGTTTTAGCATTTTCGCGGGTTCATTCATTCATTTATACAGACAGACAACGAAAATGTAAGTTCCTTTTTTTCTTCTTCTCAAAGTTTACTATTTCCGTTAAAGTTCATTCGGAACTTACTCTTGTTCTTCAATCGGAACATCGGAAGTCAAGTCTAACGGCGATACGGCGGATAAGTTTGCTTTATTCTTTAGAATTTCTAAAATATCTGATTCCATTTGTTCCCAGCACTCCTCCGATGCTTCCGGTTCGGCCGCAGTAGCAGTCGCTGCAATAAAATCAATATCAAACTATTAATACGGAACTCTGAAATTTCAAAAATACACGTAAAAATTAAAGCACGATGATTTTAAATTATCGAAGCAAAGAAGAGAAACAAATTTGTAAAATTATAAAGTTGATCGGGGGAAAATAAATAAAACAAAAACCATATAACACGTATAACGAGAAGAAAGGTGCTATAGAGAAATAAAACGGAATTTGGGAAGAAGATACCGATAATAAACGCTTTAAGAAAATATAGATAGAAATATCCCTGTATAAAGAGTATAATTCGAAAGATGGAATATTTTATGATGGAAAAGAAACGAATAAAGGCAAATAATGGAAGTAATTTCGTGCTATGATAATGATGAATTTCTTAATTAGGTCATTTGTCTGCCTTTTTTGATCTGAACACACGTGTACAAATAAAAACATGTTCACGTGCAAGCATATATATATATATATATATATATATATATATATATATATATATATATATACATATATGCATATATACAGTCGAGCGAGGTCCTGAATCACCATGAATGAGAAACGTGCAAACATTTGCGGGAACGTGCTTCTCGTAGTTTGCTTAAGAGTTCTAGTAATAAATAGCGGCCTTTTGAATCCTAGAAAGAAGTATGATAGTCTCCGACTGAGTGTGCAACTTGTACCCCGGCTTTTTTTTTCTTCTCGTCCTTACGCACGCCATTCCGTGAAGGTTCTTCTTGTTTCGAGAGTTACGTGATAAACTTTTGTACTCTTATCTATTGCGGTTAAAAAACTTATCCAATCTCTATACTGAATTAATATTTCAACGTTCAAAACTGATGCAATTAGTTATAATTTTATCAAAAACTATTGCAGTTTTTTGGTGATGTGTAGTAATCATACAACAAGGATATAACACCTACAGGCTTATTTTGTGACGCTTACTTTGTAAACCGATTGCTCGGAAATTTAATGGCTTGTTTTCACATACAATATTACCGACGCAACTCTTTTTTTTATTTTATTTTTTTTTGCCATCAAAACTTCCAAACTATTTTCTTCGTTGAACTTAGAGAAGACATACATTTCATTAACGAAATTATATATATATATATATATATATATATATATATACTATCTGACCCGGCGAACTTCGTACCGCCTTAGAAAGTAAATTTTGTGTTAACTTATTAGCTGAATTAAATTCAGTTTTTTATTAAGAAAAAATTAATACTGAAAATGAATTAAGTTCAATAAATGTGCAAAAACCAAAGACAAATATTTTGAAATGAATGTAATTTACGCGGCAGCAAGGCATTATTAACTCTAATAACAATAATCAGTATAAATTTATATTAAAAATTTAATGTACTTTGGAAACATGTTTTTTCGGGCTATATCATCAGCTAACAACACAGAGCACACACTCAATTTATATACTTTTTAATAAAGTGTGTACTCTATGCAGTTAGCTGATGAGATGGGCTATACACGAAAAACCGTGTTTATAATGATCTCTAATTTCTTAAAGTAAATTTATACCGATTTTTAAGATTCCGTACACACTATAAACGACGGAATCCCAATAAGATAGTTCAGGAACGACAAAAAATATTTATTTCTGTTGTAGTTCAGAAACGGTTCGACTTATCGCAATTGGATCATAAATTGCAATTAAACTTCTATCTGTGACAATTTACAACTTTAAACTGAGCGATTACCCTGGGCGGTAAAAAAACCTCTAGAATACATAATATGGAATTCAGAACGAATACCCTTAAAAAATTCGTAATTCGTCACCAGATAACTCTTTAAAAGCGAAATTTCAAATATAAAACAAAACACAGGAGCCCTTTATGGAAATTCAAAAATTACGGTTAAAAAATTATTTAAACCCCCCTTTTGGACCAAAAACAGCAAAAAAAAAATGAATTTTCTTCATAAATTCGTAAAAACATTTTATAATGGACCGAATTGTGAATCTAAACCATTCTCGAATCTACTTGAACACACACAAAAAATTTCATTAAAATCTGTCCAGCCGTTTAGGAGGAGTTCAGTCATATACACACGCACAGAAGAAATATATATATTAAGATATATATATTGATATAATCGTGCCTATATGGATGACTTACAGAAAATCGGTATTTATCACGCTACACTTGAATCTTTTCGCGGTACTTGTTAAATCTAGTACAATTCTTCGAATACTAATTCCATTAAATCATCTATTTACACAATTTTAGTTTTCCAGAAGTCTGTGTTTTGTTGGGAAGCGACAAATTGTGACTAACCGCTAAAAATAAGTTACACTAAAAGCATTTAAACAACGATTGCAAGGGTGTTTAAAAAAAAAAAAAAAAAAATACGAGTCCAGTATTCCGGTTTCATTTATGTACATTATAATAGAAATGTCTGCGAATCAAGCAGCTTACTATAAAGCAAAGAGCAATATTAAAGTCAATTATTTGGAAAATTATTTAAAATTTACCGCATTTACCATAGAAGCCTGTTTATATGAAAAAAAAAAAAAAAAAGGAATTTTATAGGTGTAGATTTTTAATTATATTTCAGATTCTCAAACGATAATGTACAACTTTTTTTATACATAACCAAATCTCGGTGTAAAAAATAGTTTGAAATTTCGTCATGCCCTACCCCTATTGGCTTTTTCGAGTAAAACCCAACCTTAATACGAATAATATATGCAACAAATATCCGATAAAATGCAATTTCTGATTTCATTTTTTTTTTTTTCGTTTAAAAACAATAATCTCCCCCTTATTAATTGAAAAAAAAACCCTTTGGAACACAACGCATATAATTTATAAACAAAACGATTCGAGAACTTCATGACCACAATGCGCACGTTCACGAATGTTAAAATTAAAAACAATGATATATCTTTAGTTTCAAATCAATACTATTTAATACGTACATTATTAGTTCCTTTATCTAATTAGTGAATTGGTAAAATAATAATATATCTGTGTAAGGATAGTATATAGGTTAAGGTATCTGTAAGCGTAGATTTATAGAAACCGTAAACATGGGCTAATTGAAAGGATAGAATAGTAAATTGACCTTTCGGCATATCAAAAGACAGAAAAACAAAAAGGAACAAAAACCCTGTTAGTTTAGTAGCACATGTAAATTACTGTTGTAAACTATAATATTATTGTATTCTTTTTTATTTGTTTTAGTTTTAAGCCAAAAAAGCGCCTCTTTTAGTAGTTATTACTGATTATTCTTCTAGAAGTGTTATTGATTTGGTTTTCAGTCTGTTTTTTGTTATACGTTTGTACAGTATTTATTTATTGATTTATCTTGTTTTATCTTACCGTGTTTCATATATTTTACTTATTATTGTTTATTTATTTGATATCTTTCGATTGTATTGCTATAGACGATTTCATTTATATTTTATTTATTCATTTATTTACATTTATCTACTTATATTTTGGTTCCACTATTCGCGCTAAGAAGCGTATTTATGGATTTTTGTAACAATAACAATAGTAAAATAAATGATTCCATTTGATTTAATAATTACAACAAAAGAAACACATTTACAAATTATAAAAGTGATTATTTCATTATAATTAATAAGAGGAAATGATAAGGCGCTTATTAAATAAACGGAGAGTAGTACTGTCGATTCACACGTTTTTCTCCAAAACAACAAGGAGAAAATTTTTACATTTTTTTCCTTCAACAAGCCGACCAGCCGCCACAAATTTACTCGTGACTTTTTTAAAACGTTTATAATGCACAGTTAAATAGTTTTGAAATGTACGCGGATAGGAGGACGTTAAACTCGCACAAATAGATACCCTCTAATATTAAACATCGAATAACCGATGTGTAATAGTAAAAAGGAAAACGAAAGAATAAAAAAAACAAAAAAAAAAAAAAACAAACAAACACGGAAGTGTGAATAAAAAAGTGCACTAAAACGGAATAATAAAAGCGCGCACGCGCCACGCGATGTAAATTCCAGTAACAAGGCTGACGCCGCAATGCAGTAGCCGCACACAAGCACACTTACACGTGCAACGTACTAATAAACAGAAAACTCATCCGGCGGTAGCAGCGGTGGCGCATAAAAGGTTGGGGCTCTGTTCAAATTAATACTTTCAAAAAGAAAACGACGGGTGGCAAAACGTTATTACGAATCGCCCCTTTCGGAAAAATAATCTCCCTACGATAGCCCCATTCCGATGCATCTTAATCGGTTCCGTTCCGCCAAAAACATTCTCCGCCGCTATTTAATCTGTAGTTCTAATGAAATTTCTATTTCCTACCATTTCGTACCTACGGCTCCGATGTAATCAGGACTAAACACGAGAGGGTTCGAAAATACGAGTTGTTCTACTTCGCAAGGAATACTTTGCGTTTTGAATATCGCAACTCCCATATTCCGAACATTCGTATTGTGAATGTTAAAAAAATTACACTTTGAATATTTTTAATACGGCGAAACAACAAAATCATTTTAACCGCAAGCTCTATCATCTTGTAATAATGGCGCAAATGATTGTATGTTATCGAACTTTTCTACTAATAAAAAACCTACACGATTGTTGCATGACGACAAATGGGGGAAGAAAAAGCATGCTCAGAGACAATGTAAGTTAAAGCAAGAAGAAGAAAACGAGTATATTTATACTAGTGTGCAAATGATTTTTCCAAAAATGTACAAAATCAAAAACACTTAAAAACTGAACACAGAATGCAATTATTCATTACGCACAAACCATTTACGCGTGTTCAAATATAAATTCCCCTAGAACCGAAAAATGTAACGTAAAATAAATTTATAAAATGATTTGTGACATTTAGTTAACAAATTTATGGTTAATTTAATTTAGAATTAAAAAAAATTAAACATCCGAATATATTAATTTCTTGGTTTACTTTTAACCTTTAATTAAATTCATCATGGTCCGAAAAACTACAATAATACATATAATATAATATAAATGGTATTTTGGTTTATATTACTTTTATTTCCGTTCTTATACGGTTGCAATGATACTTAAATGCGCGCAGGAATGATTTATACATTTATCAATATGAATCTATGTATATGAAAGCGGTATCGGATAGCATTGCAGTTTTTAAGAAAAAAAAAGTTTCCAAAGTTTTGTTCGATATTTAAATATATTTATACATATTCTATAAATAAGCAAATAATAATTTAATTATTTACGTTTTATTTCGTAATAATTAATTTTGCGAACGAAAATTAACACGACATAATATAAATTTCTTATATTCAATTTTATAATTTTCATGCGGATTTTATAGGTGGCAGAACTATATGCGCGAACTTCATTGTATACTATATCCATTAAATACGGAAATTACGTAACTTAAGAAATTTCTTTCTCCACACTGTTCGATGGTTTAAGCATTTACTGAATAGATCTTTACCACAAGTATAAATAAACAGATAAATAATTACATTAATGACACAGAATACGATTTGTCCGATCAAAGGATAAAGTGCCAGTGAAACATTCTTATATGGGAAGATCAACACGTTCTTGTTTAAAGTATTCCGCAGTGAAATCGTTTGATCATTTAAAACAAACCCACGCACACACATTCATACACATAATATGTGTATTTATTTAATAAAAATAAAACACTTACTATTTTTCTTCTTTTTACGTCTCGTTACCCGAACTTTTTTCTGCACCACCAACGATCTATTGCGTTTACTGAAATGCTCCAAAATCTTCAGAAAAATGTGATTTGATTCTATAAGATCTTTTAGATATTCCCTAAATTCACATAAATTGTATTTAAAATTAATAATCGAAAAGATAATGAAAATAATAACAGTAAATTAAACCTTTTCTTTAACATATGATGGTGGGAAAAAAAATAAGACAAAACAAAAACATAAATATAGAAGATAAAAAATAAGTAAATAAATCGCTGATCGATTTATTAAGGTTTCCGAACAGCCGAAAGAATTAAAATTTATTCGTCATTATCAGTGCAAACTCGACCCGGAAAAATAGATAAGTCGGGAATTACTTAAATATAGGTAATTTTCGTACAGACCATTTTAGCCTATTGGCCAAAAATAGACAATGAAAATACCGATCGATTTATGTACCGTTTAGATATTTTACAGCTGATGGAAAGTCAAAAAAACGAGTATTGGCAAATGTTTTGTTAATATGACTTTTTTTTTTTTTTTTTTTTTTTTTTTTGAGCTCGTCAATAAGAGACTTTTACCGAGAAACAATTAGAAAAGGAAGGAGTCAATTATATCTTCATATGGTCAGATATTATTAGAAGGAAAGAACAAATATAGTCGGAACGATGTGTGGAGAAGGAAAAGACAGGATATAAGAGGCGCAATATGGAGCAGGAAGACTAAGTCGCAACAAACTGGAATAGAAAGCAGAACACTTAATAGAAAGAGATAAACACTTAATAAATACATGATGAGCATCGCAAACATGCTCTTCGTTTGAGTGGAGAGGACAATACGAAGAGGCAATCAATGAAAAATGAAAACGGGAGGAAAGCAAAAGAGAATGGTTAAGGCGCAGACAATTAACGAATATTGTATCGTGTTAATATATAAATAAATAAAATGCTTTGTTCGTAGAATTTTTAAATTAAAAATAAATTTAAAAAATACCGACTAATCTCATTTTTACAAACTAGTCAATGTTTTTTATAAATTTGCTTTATGTTCTATTAAAAAGTCTTGCGATAGTGCGTTTCATTTATTTACAAACTTCACATATTATCATAAAATGATTAAATTAAAAATTAAAACAAAATACATTATCGGCCAGTTGTATAGGTTGCAATGTAAATCATAGATATATTTAAGGCGACAATAAAAGTTTGTACGCCCATACAAAGAAAAACAATTTTTTTTTTTTATTTATATTTATATAATTATCAAAATTTCGTTATTCTCGTTGAGAATAATCTTTTAAATTCCGAATTCCTAAAATTTCCTATCACCGAAAAAAATTACGAAATTTTTATCGCAAGAACGATTATTTTCAAGGTATAAAATTGTAATCTTCATATTCCTAAAGGAATAGGACTTCTATAAGCTCCTTTCGGAATGTTTTCTTTCTTCTGTATTCCTTAGTGAGTGTGTGTATCCCTAGAAAATTCTTACTTTTTTTCGTATTCTCTATTCAGATTCTGTTGTCGCTTATAAAAGCAGTATTCGCGCTGAAGAACACACCGGACGGAACATTTAACTTTGGGATAAGCGGCTTGCAATCGACAATGCAAACTAATGTTTCTGAATTTAAATTGCGAAGAACAGTTGCGAGCCTCGCAGCAAACAAACATGAACTTAAACCAGTTCCAAAAATTATCATTTACAATGTCTATTAACGGTGGGAGCAGCATAATGAGACAGCCGTGCAGGATAAAAAAAAAACTATAGATGCTACATGTATCGACCGTTTTTTCAAAATAAGAAGTTAATGGCTTTCTTTTAGCAATAAAAATGACGTCTCTTAGAAATAGGTGAGTTTTCTGCAAAAAACTTGAATTAATTAAGCCCCCCGCGCTAACAACAGCCGTTCTTTTTTCACATTTAACACCGTGAAACATTATAAAACTAGACTCTTCGATGATTATGTCTGCGATACGACGCTTGATGATGTACATATATCGCGTAGGCCGCGTAACCCCGTGGTCAAATTTTTGACACACTTCGAAGACGAATCGTTCTCGCAATAAAAATTTATGACGGTAATTAAAAACATTATTATCGTATCAGCTCCACAGATTTAATAGCATACGGTGCTGCACTGAGAACGCGATTTTGTATTGCGCGGTACCGAGGGAAACGATACTTTTTTCATTTACGCATTTAAATGCCCAAAACTATATATTGTGCGCGCTACATGTTGCTTGCATTGCGCATAGCGTGTATATTCTGAAATTGCTTAGAATATACGCGCAACTGTACTTCGATTAAAATTTAAAAATAACATATGTCTCCGCTTCAAACTCGTATCTTCTGTTGACGGAATCGTAAAAAAAAGAATAATAATTGATGCTAAATCGTGTGAAAAATTAATATCTGAAGAAAACCTTTGTGTACGATCTTTTCAGTTTGTGAAATTAAAAAAAAAAAAAAAAACGTATTAAACAGCATTAATTTGACAGCGATCTAATACAAAAAGGCGGCTTTAACGATATTTTTAATATTCCAAAATGAAAACACGGTTTTGTTACTGTATAAATGAAAGATATTACATGATTATCCGCATCGGCAATAGACGAGATAATTTAAAAAATCTTTTTGGATCTCCCAAATACCATAAATCAAGAATTTTCCTCCGCTTTAAAAGCAATAATGTGCGGGAAAATGTGAAATTGTGCAAGTACATTTCCTCGATGCATTAAATGGTCACTTACGTAACTACCAGCAACTAATATCGTGTAATATAATTTCGTTACTATACTGCGCGATACAACATACAACAACCTTAAGTATTTTAGTCGCAAAATTTTAACAGAATGTACACTCGCAAAAAAAAAAAAAAAGAAAAAATAAAGAACAGAAAGAAATTGGTCTTTTTTCTTTTTGATTTTCCCATACGCGCAAATTTTCATCAGCGCTCTCGACAAGGATTATTTCATTCAGAACGATAATCGCAAGCTCGCTCACAAAAGATGGAATTATTCCCACGATGATTTTTTCGTGTCTGAGCACCTTCTTTTTTGTAGTGCCGTACTTGCATTCTAGCTTACAGATATAAATGGTATACTAGGCAATTGTTATACGCAACGCGAGTATTCACTTTGCACTGCTTAGTAAATGCTTGATTTATCGCGATAAAAATGCAGTACCCCGTGTGTGTCTGCCTACTATACACATCAGTTTAGTGCGCATATGGTGTTATGCATGTTTTTACACCATTTCCTTCCACGTGATTATTAGCGGTTAATTTATTTATTTTGTAATCTCTATTGTCGCCAGAGATCGGAATCAAGACTTCTGTAACGGAAGTCGACTAGCAACTACTAGGCTTTTGCGACAACTTAACTACTTACCGTTATTCCGTTTATTTCAGTGATGGACGACCCCAATACGGAATAACGATTTATTTTCGATCGTAATAGTATTCGATAAAAGCTTAAAAAACGCAAAAGGGCGCTGATATTAAAATACCGCACTTCATCTATTAAAATGTACTGCCGACATTGTTTCGATTAAATCGAAACATTTATTATATTACCGATTAAAATGCAGGAAAAAAAAAAAAAAACGAAAAACAAGGAACCATCGTTTTTCAGATAAAAACGAACGTGCATTTTTAGCGATCTTCCAAAATTCGAATGAAACATTAACGCTAATTTTCACGTTTGCATCATGTTTAGAAAACATTTACGAGTATTTTCATTTTATTAGAAATAATATAGTCAATTAAAATACAATTTTTTCATCTAAAGGTTTAGGTCTCCCATTAGTGAGGTCTTCAGGATCAATTTATATATATATATTCTTCTTCCGTCATGTTGCTCGATTCCGAGCGTCGTGAATCACCCATGTTACGTTGACCAAATGTAATCACTCCATTTATCGCGGTCTGCCGTTGCTCGCAAGCATTCTTCCAGTCCTTTTCCTGTTATTTCCGGTAGTTGATCTATATACCTTTTCGGAGGGCGGCCGCGGCCTCTCGATCCGGGGAGTTTCCCCTGCATAATAATTTTTTCAAGTGACTCTGGTCCGCGGCGCATAGTATGTCCGAAGAATTGTAAAATGCGGCGATGGATTGTTGGTAACAGCCTCTCTTGTGCCTCGAATTCCAGGCTGGTCAATATAGACGTGTTTATGCGCATCTCTGTTCATGGAATCCTTAGCATGCGACGCCAGCAGAACATCACAAAAGCTTGTATTTTATTTTTGGCTTCCAGGTTTATTGTCCATGTTTCGCAAGCATATAATAGGGAATACCAGCGCTTTGACTATCCTCTTCTTAGTAAACATGGAGATGTGTCTGTCTTTCCATATGCGAGCTAGGCGCACCATTGCTTTCCGGGCTCTTGCTAGTCTACTCCTGATTTCTATGTTGCAGCCTCCCGTGTTCGATATGAGTGCGCCTAAATAGATCAGCTGATCTTTCATTTCGATCCCGCAAAGTTTATTTGGCGGGGTTAGTGGCGCACAAGTATAAATAGATATATGTACACACAAGTATAAATAGATATATGTACTTGTACAGTTTGTTGGTCCTGCTTAGTACGTTTTCTTTGCTACTGGATGCGATTGTTCTCGACGTTTCTGTTAAGTGTTCATTTATATTATTTCGTAAAGTGTTTTTTTAGAAGTATGTTTTCAAATTAATATAATTATATAAGAAATAAACTGATTAGAAAAAATTTAATACATCAAAAATGAAAACACCGAAATGTTTCGGAGACATTGCTCCGTAATCATGGTGGTGTATATTCACCATGATTACAGAACAGTGTCTCCGAAACATGTTGGTGTTTTCATTTTTAATGTATTAATTTTTTTCTAATCTGTTTACTGCTTATATAATTGTTATTTTAATTTTTTTTTCATACTTCTTGAAACTTGTCTCTTAAAAATACTGACCACAATAATGCAGAGAAAACAATCATCGAAAAAAAAAAAAAAAAGACTTGTACATTTGGAGGATATTGCAATTATCAAAAGAAGTGCATTTACATATTTCGAATCGAATTTTTTACGCTGTTTTTTTTTTATTTTTTCGTCCGCTTCACAAGCAAAAATAATGATAAAGATAGAGCGTGAGAATAAAATTACTGAAAAAAAAAAGGTTCGCGAGCATTTAAAAGAACTCATATTTTTATATATTACTTTGAAAATTTCGATTCATCGTACGAGTTTAGCAACATTAAGATCATCTCGCGGTAGTCGATTATGTAAAATATGTTGCAGAGGATAGCCTTAGCCGATTCTTGAACGTTACAGTCGGAATTCTGGTACATACACATAAGCGTATTTAGCGATTCCTAAACAGAACGATAATTTAACAAAATATAAATTTAAAAACAAAAAAAAAAAAGATAAATAAATAAAATATAACAAAAAGAAATGATTTATTAATTACTTACATTATACATAGAAAATGATTAACAAGAAAAATAGTTCCGCTTGTTCAACAATTCAACCGAAACTACTAAAAGTGTCTGTTTATGTTTTTTAAAAAATCGGATAACAGATGGGGAAAAAAAGAACTTCACATGGCAAAAATTTAGTAAATTTGATGGGACATTTTAAAAATTATTCCCCACGATGATATATAACGGACAATTACTTTACTCGATAGATTAAATGCCCGATTTGATGTTACGTGTCGATCGACATTCGTTACTTCTTAGTTAAAAATGCTCAAGATTAAGCGGGTTTTCTATCGGATTCACTAAAGTGACCAAGTTGAATAAAATAAATCCAAACAGGATGTATAATGCAGAACGCAATCTGCTTTCGGAGAAGTTTCAGTGAATCGCGAGTCATATGAACTGATAGACAAATTAACAAAAACGGGAAGGCGTGATAAGCGATTACAACTAAATTTGGAGGAATATATATATATATATATATAATAGAAATAAAAAATCAGCTTAGATGGGAATACACAAGGAAATCAGTCCGCAGAAAAGGAGATTATGTACTTAAAGAATGTATAGAAAGACACTCCCGGTACTGTAATAATTATAGAGAACCATTTACAATCATCGTGGGACTCCTCATCATTTAGATAAATCAGAAATTAAAAATCGCGAGATGAGCCTGGAACCAAAAACACACCGGCGGAGACACACTGGTCATCTGACTGCATGGTAACTCAACTGGAAAATAATTCTCGCGAATAATACCTCTGCACATACGAGGCCAGCCATATTTTTGAGTTCAGCAGCTGGCTACTTTAGTGCTTATCATCTAGGCGAACAATCGGCTCTGTTTTTTCTGATGTGTTACCCTCTAATGATTTCTACTGCGTAATCTACTATTTATCACGTTTTGTTGTTTCTTCTATCCGCGTTAATCGTTGCAGCTTTTTTGAAAGAGAATGCCGGTGAAATCCAGCCCACGACTTTTACAAAAACGTTCTAGTTTTGAAGGGAATATGGCTAGACGTTGGAAACTGGTATCTTCGCTAAGCTAAATTTTAAGCAGCCAGACTACCAGCGTGATGTGTCCGGTATGGCCTTAAAACTATGCAGCAGAGAAAGTGCTCGAGCATGATAAATATGACGATGAAAGAGGAATATTTGTAAAGCAGGTTTTATCCGCATTCGCTTCCATCGACAGTGATACACACAGTCTATCCAGTCGATACTAAATGAAAAAGTTTATATGATTTTATTGAAACAACTACAATGGACATATATAAAAGAAATGTTGTTAAAATGGCCAAAAGGTGAAAGGTGAGCCAAGAAGGAAAAGGAAAAAAAAATTCACTTTTACAAACTCGCTAAATTTTTTCCATCCGCTTTCGAAACTGTTTTGCCGGTGGCACTCTAAACTTTTCGAATGCACGTAGGACGATAAAAAATTTAGCCGCAATTTGTAATTTTCGGGGGAAAAAAGACAACAAAAGTATGCTACTTACATTTTCGGGGTTCTATTTATAATTTTTCTTTGTTTTTGTTTTTTTTTTTTTTGTTTTTTATATGTATACGTATAAATCTATTAACCAATGAAAGTAATCATTAAAAATACCATTATCCGATCTTGAGGACCAGTATTATAATTAAATATTTTTTTCTATTACACTTTAAAAATTTCGCGCTATTTTTTCGACAGCCTTGAAATGGAACACCCTTTCGTTTATACGACTGCTTTGGGCGTAATTAAGAGCTAATGGAAACTTTAATAAACCAGCTAGATATTCGCACATTTTTATCAGCAAGGGTCAACGGACGAATCTCAGGCGGGCGCACTGACAGGATAGTTTTAGCCGGTCGACCCAGCCAAATGCGGTACTGTACGGTGACTTTTTTCTCGACGGCGAAGTCGAGTTGACTTAATTTATCACCGATATTAGGAAGGGTGGTAAAGTAAGCGACGACTCGGTAGGGGCGAAATTTCCTTTACTACTAAAATACATATTAAGGATGGCTCGTTTGTTATTTTATTAACACGTCTTCAACATTAAATCTGTTGGGAGCAGAAGTTATCCTCTTGTAAGGAGCCGAAGAGATTGTTAATTTTTATTAATAAATCACACATTCGCAAAACATTCATGATACAGCGAACGACTCTAGATACAGTTCTCGAATTTCCGTATATAATACGGATGGTACAGAGTAGGGAGAAGTGCAATATGAAAATTGGGATTCAAAACGTAACAACGAACGATACTGATACTAATTCGACACGATTTTAACGGGAATTTATAGGAATTTTCACTTTTGACACTAAACACACCGCGGCAGAATTAAAAATTTTCGATAAAATACTTTTAAAAGTAATTTCATATTATTCTCCGCGTTCTATTTTTATCGTTGCACTTTTTTAAACCGCACTGTACACGCATCAGGCGAATTCAAATTTTTCCCTTTTAAACGAAAAAACCAATAAAAAATTTTTCCGGGAAAAAAAAATAAAAAAGTTTCAGTAAAATAGAACGATACTTGTCTATTTTTTTTTTTTTTAATAGTTTCGCATTCATAAAATAATTCTTAATTAAATTTAAAATGAAACGGAAAAAAAAAGAAGCTTAGACCGAAACACCAGCCCTATTTATCGTTAATTGTTACTGAAATAATTCTATAATCATTATTAAATAGAAAAAAAAAAAAAAAAAAAAACAACATTTCATTCAATTATACAAGCAAATAGGAAAATCGTAGAGTAAAAGCGCTCATTAAAATCGCCGGCCGATAGAAAATTGTTCCTAATCGCTGAATATTCTTTACTAATTAAGATAAAGTTGAAATAAGCAAATTCGCACAAACCGATCGCAAATTGCTGCGATGTCGCCGCCCCCCGCTCGTGAGGGTAAAGAAATGAAAACATATTAACGAGAAATATGATCACTTTAATGAACTTTTAATTAGACTAACTTTCGTTAATAATGGCGGCCTAAAATTAAAATCGCAACGAACCGTTTACCCACCTTGTAAGCTTTAAGGGCCAAATGAATCCTCTTCGACCATAAATGAATTTTTTTCTTGTCCGTTACAAACTTCTCTCTCCAAGAGTCGATTCGTTCCTGAATGAAATGAAATATCGGAATCGATATGGTTTCACTACGCGAACAAACACCGGCAATTTAATTAACATTTTTGCATAATAATAATTATAGTAAAAGCAATCTGAAATAATATATTAATTAATAAGCTATTTTTAAACGCGTAAGCGTTTATTTTTTTCTCCCGAATTGAAAAAAAAAAAAAACCCCACAAGAACGAGAAAAATTACCTGATAAATTTAACTTGAAATCCGTTATGCCTATTAAATTCCATAAAAAATCGCATGGCCCAAAAATAATATGACTCATCATTCGCTTGAGCTTTACCGCGTACCATTAATTCCTACGAATATTTCATAGAAAAAATATTACACAGGTCGGCTAAACTTTAATATCAAGTTTCAAAAGTTTATCTGTATCGTTCTCGTGGCATGATATTCAAACAAAAAAAAAGAAATGTATCCGTACATTACCTGATCGTGCAAGACAAAATATTCTTATAACCAACATATCAAATTCATATATAACTAAAAAAATGACACCCCTGTTTCTCGTAAAGTAAAAAAAAAAAATTATGAAGCGGTTTTGTCTAAAATATATGGAATTTTTTTAAACTTGGACTAAATTTTCAAAGTATACTCCATATTTATAATGTTGAAAAGATTGTGCACAGAATTTACTTATTAATTTATTTATTTAAATTTACGTGTCACGCACAGCAACTATCGGCTACAGGCACGGATAAATATAGATGTACATGTTATGTGTACAGAGTTTGTTGACTTCTAAAATCTATTTGTACATTTCTTCATACTATTCTCGAAGCTTTACGCATTTGCAATTAAACGGGGAGAGAAAAGAAAATTATGTAATTTCAGAAGTAACTTTTTTTGTCCACTAATTCGAAGCCTAGACGCTATGAATTATATTGTCTATTTCCGACCGTTTTAAAATGAACAAACATAATAACATGATAAAATAATAAACTTATCCGTTAACACTTCCTTTACTAAGCTAGGAGATGGCTGAAATCTGTGTCCGCTTCGAGAGAAAAAGATTCTAGTTGCAGCACGACTTTTTAATAGATTCTCGTTTTTTTTCTTTCTTCTTTTTGTACAATAGAAAAGTTACTATTAGAAAAGCACAACAGAGACTCGTTACTCAACTTTGTAATAACGTCAGTTAAATACCGAAGTAAATCATTTTATGCAAAATTTTTCTTTTAAAAAATGCGCACAATTATACCTTAGTCTTATTAATTAATTTTTCAAGTTAAAAATTTTAAAATTTCTTCCTTTCAACGTCCCCTCCTACGGAAGGGCTGACGACCTGGCCGAGGAAAACGAAATAGAGTATCCTCTTTCGTTTATGCGCGTTATTTTGGTTAATGTTTTAACGGAACGGAACTTCAATGATTACTGCGCACTTTTTAAAATAAATAAACATTTTAAATATGAAAAGTTTAAAAGAAATCCTTTGCAGAGGGAAAATCGAAAAACGGATGCTTAATTTTAACCGTCAATCTTTTAGGGGTTAATGGACTAATTTTTCGAATGAAAACTTTTGAAATTTTTAAGAGAGTAAATTTTGATCGCTAAAAGAAAAAATATAATGCGATTCTCTAAGTCGTTTACACTGATGAAAAATAAAAAATGCGCAGCCAAAAGGGAAGAAACTTCAAACAGACTAAATAATATTATAATAGCTGCGAAAGCCTTACAAATTACCGCAATCGATCGGTTATAAGATCGAATCCCCCCCCCCCCTCCCCAATCGTGATTTTATTAATAAAAATAAATACATCGGAAAAGAAAGAAAAAAAAACACGAAAAACAATAATAATAATAGAAATAATAGTTCATACTCGAACGTAATGCATCATGTTGTTGTAGCATCCGTTAAGAAATTCTATGCAAAATTCTTTCAAAAACAGACGTATGCTGAAAGCGGAACGTCTTTCAGAATTTCCTGATTCCATGGCTTTACGATTCTTCGGAATTTTTATTCTAGCCTGCGAATAAAAAGAATGTGAACAATTTTCTCTGTTATTAAAACGGCAATACTGCACTAAGCTAACAAAACGATTCGAATTAATACACAGATATCTCGGCTTTCTCATTTCTCTTTACTTTTCCAAATATTGGATGTAAACGAGAAATTTCCGTCACTCGCTCTGATTTTGGTTTTTTTTTTGACATTTGAAAAAATGCTGTCAGCTCTAGTGGTGCGATTGTATTATCCGCAGAAGCGTCACGCGTTTAAAACCTCTCGACTATTAATCATAAAATGACAGTATACGTTTATATAACGACCAGTCTCATTGTGCTTACCGTCGACGATGATAGGTGAGATCCAAGATGTATTATAGCAAAATGGAATAAGTATTTACGAGCAGTTCATAGATGTTAGAATACTAGAGGCACGCGCGCGACTACGGTACAACACCGACTAAAAACACGATTTCGGATATATTACGAATCGGGAATGTCTCCGTCATACACGTTCACTAATTTCCTTATTTTTGAGTACGAGTCACGGAGAAGCGGTTTTTAGTTCGTTCTATTATCGATGATTTTCCGCCAGTCCGTCGGATAAAACTCTAACCAGCTTTATACCTTTTTTCTATCGTCTGTTTCATACATTACTCAGCAGAATCCTACACACTTATCTACAACACTTTTCGGTTCAGATTAATCATCAAGAATAACGTATAAAATAATTAAAGAAGAAAATCTATTACGCATAAAAGATATATATATATATATATATATATATATATATATATATATATATATATACATATCTGTATATGTATATAAAAACAAAAGAAAAGTGTAAATTTTGAAACAAGGTCTAACACGAAGCAAACCAAACAGCATAGATAGTCACGCATTTATTAAATAACACAAGGGCTCCAGCACACAATATTCTTCTTCCAACTAAATCCTGCCATCTTAGACTTCGGTACTCTGTTTATGTTTCTCTTTTCGCCAATCCTAATAATTCCTTTTATCTCTTGATCAACTCTGTTCCTTATTCCTGGTTCTATGATTTCCCCAGTTTGCGTCGGTCCATAATTACTAAACCATCTCGAATTCGTTTCTCGTAAGTCTCCTTCCTTCTTCTCGAAATCGCTTTTCCTTGGCTGCATCTTCTTTTTGTCCATTAGATCCTGAAGATTCCCAGCATGTTTGCGATACCAATCACGTGTTCTTCGAGTGTTCTGGTTTATCTAGCGAGCGTGAGCTACTTTATTACCAACTTTTAAAGCTCGATCTTTCTGGTCCTTTCAACGCCTCCTATGTTTTTTCTCTTCCTATTCTCCCAGTTGTTCCGGTTTTAGAACTATTCTTCGTTCCATTGTCGATAAAATAAAAATATAGTTTCTATTCTGTTTCATGCATCTCTTCCATTTTGCTGGACTAACGCTCTCTGGTAGCAAACCCAGGTAAAAAAAAAAAACATCCATTAAAAGGGACCCATCGTTTGAAAAATTGATTTTCGCGCGATTCTTATGGAAAAAAGTAAGCTCTTCTCAATAAAACTACTCCTAGCTTTCTAGGCTTAATATTTACTTTTCAAATTAATTTTAAAAAAGAACATAAAAACTTGAAAAACAAAAGAACAGTAAAACAATGAAGAAGTGTAAAGCGTTATTTTTCAAAATAAATTCCTCACCTTACGGCGCTTTCTATTTGGATTGTAACTATAGATCTGGTTTTACCAACCATTTTCTGTTTTTTTTTGTTTTTTTTTTGTTACTAACTTTTCCTTAGCTAATAGAGTCGTGTCTTTCTTGAGCATGATTTAGCGTTTTTTTTATTTTTTCCGGGTAACGCAGCTTTAACATTTCCGATCCTGATTTATCAAGATTTTGGTCCTTTTTCGCTCTTAAAAACAATTTTTTTTTCTTTTCTTTAGGCAATGGAGCTACATCATTGGCGAATCCACGGGGTGATAGGGGATATCTCCCCCCAAAGAACCAAAGCCACTATGAAAAAAATTATTAAAATAAAGAAACTTGATTTATACTATAAAAGATTCGTATAAATGTTATACCTATGGATTTAATTATAACTAATATTTAATACTGTTTTCTAGTAAAACTATTTAATGTTACGTTTTCATTTTATTTTAAACTCAACTGTCATCGATCTTGCCTTTTTTATTTATTTTTAATTTCCATTTTGCAATTTTAATTAAAAATAGTTGAATGGGAAATATATATATATATATATATATTTAAACTTGCTCACGAAAAAAAGAATTCGGATCGGATGGCTAACAAAAATAAAAAAGAAGTAAAGTCTAATAAAAATACTTTCTTCCTTACTATTCAAATTCTAAACTACCATTTTAGCTAGAATTTTATAATTTCGTTTTATTTTTAACTTAAAAATAAGACAAAATTTAAATTGCAATAATTATGTATTTTTAAGACATTTTTAAATTTCTAAAAGGTGGTCGTTATTTGATTTTCTTTAAGAAACAACGTATTTCTCAAATGTACTGCCTACCGTAGAAGATATTACGTAATTATATAATCCCCCCTTCAAAAAAAAAAAAAAAACAAAAAAAAAAAAACGTCTCTCTGGATCCTCCCCTGAGCTACATTGTCGGCTTTTGCGATGCCAGGGGCTTAAAATGTTATTAAACAAATACCACTGCCTTTCAATAGATAATTCTTTTGGAGCTATAATTTTTGGTATAGGAAGATCTACAAGTTGTAATAAGAGTTGAAATTTTGTCATTTCGCCACTGTCTGCGAACTGCTTTGCTTCTACAGAATCCGAGAAAATTATGAAATGATGAAAGTTTGTTATTACAACAAATGGTTTGCAAAAAGCCCAGCCGTAGCAAATTATATTTTCAGCAAAGATAGATTTTTCATGATCTGAAGGAGATGACGCAGTAACATTACATCTTCGTGAGTGTCGATGTAACTTACGGCATACTTTTACCTGGCCGGTGAGAATTTGGTATAGCCTGTAAGAAGGAAATTTAATAATATTATTTTTTGTAGTTATTTGGCTGCACGCTACATTAGGTATTCAAGAGCAGTATTATTTTCATCTGTAAAAACAAAACGGCTGAATGAAGATAATTGATAGGAAAGAGCAAGTGGAAGAGCGATGACAAGGCGCGTGCGCGCCGATGATATGGGGTTGTTTAGTTTAACAGCTGTTTTCTCGAGAACTTACTTTCGGACGATAAAGTAGTCTCTTTTAATAGACCAGGTCACATATACAGAAAAAAAAACGAATAAAAAAAATAAATAAATAAAAAAATAGAATTCAAAGACTAAAACATCAAAAAAAATATAACGAATAAGAGGAAACAATTAAATACGAATATGAATTGAAAAATTAAAAAAATGACTTATTTAAAATGATTCTAAACAACAGCAATAATAAGATAAATACGAGAAAGTCGCGTAAAAGTGTGATCTAGGTTCAGATCTATATTTATAGGCACTAAGTAAAATATATAACCAATGTGTGAATAAGCTTTTGTTTGATTTATATATTCAAAAGTAAAAACTTTTTTACCTATTTTCTTTCTTAACCTCCATCATCGCCGCATTTCAAAAGCCTGCATCATTCCATTTCTTATTTTTTATACGGTCGACGACGAACACGCGCACTTCAAACATAGACAAAAAAGAAAAGAAAAAATCATCCGAATTGTTGAAAAATTTAATTATTTTTCCTTTAATTCCTCTTTACATTCACTTCCATACCGTGCAAAACTACCTGATTCTTTCATAAGGTAATACACGTCTGTACGTAATATTATCCCGAAAAGTTCCCCGTTTCTTCCGTATTAAAAGCGGTAATTTTCTTAAAATATAAAAATTCTTCTTTCTCACCAACGAAATTCTCTGTTTTGTTTTAACTTATTATTCTCTTACTTTTCTCAGCGGTTGTTTTACTTATTTTTACTACCGCTCTTGCCCCGTTCTTCGCTAATCTTATCTTTGTGTTCATAAATTCCACATTTCTCCATTCTATATGGAATTCAGTTGGTAGAACTAAAGAAGGTTTCTTAAAACCGTTTTAACAACAACAACGACGATGAGTAAAATTGGAAATAGTAATTTCACGTACAACATATCAGTTGCGTTTATATAATCCGCGTAACGTTCCATTTTTAACCGACTTAAAAAAAAAAAAGAAGGGGTATTCAATTCGACTGTTTTTTTTTTATTTTTTTATTTTTTTTTATGTGTGTTACCACAGAACTTTCTTCAAGGTGAACCGAATTTGATGATTCTTCTTTTATTTAAATAGTGGTGCTTCGCATACGGTCCCATTTAAATTTGATCAAGATCTGATTGGTAGTTTTTGAGTTATGCTTAATAATGCGGGGAGTTGAAGCTTTTTGGATGCTTTTCATTCGTGATTAGTTTCAACGTCAAGTTAGATTTATTGACTTAAAATATTATAAATTTGCCAAATTACTATGGAAATGTAGCTTTTTAAGTTTTTACCGTGGAAATGCAGTTCAAAATAAAGAAATCGATTTTTTTGAGTGTATGGAGAATAATGTGCAAAAAAATTGATTTTTAACAAGAAAAAAATTCAAGCATAACGCTTAAAATTGTAAAAAAAAATGCATTTTTACAAAAAATAAATACCGATACTTGAAGATTTATTATAAAAATTTAAAAATACACTAAAAAGTAAAAAATAATTACTCCCGATAAAAAATATATATCAGAGTGATATAACTTACGGTGATATCGTAATTCTTATACAACGTTAACTTTTTGCAGTTGGCATCAAATTCATGTTACAATATCTAAGAAACATTTAACGCAGTTTTTAATTATTATTATAATATGAATTTGATTCCAACTCCAAAAAGTTAATGTTGTATAAGAATTATGATATCACCTTAAGTTAAATCACTCTGATATATATTTTTTATCGGGAGTAATTATTTTTTACTTTTTAGTGCATTTTTAAATTTTTATAATAAACCTTGAAGTCGGTATTTATTTTTTGTAAAAAAAAACATTTTATAACAATTACGCGTCAGAGCGACTCCCCGGAAATGGTTTAAAAATCGTTTCTAAGCAAATTAATTATCCTAGATTTAGTCGCGATAGCCTAGTTGCTAGAGCGCTTGACTTCCGATATGGAGGTCACGGGTTCGATCCCGAGCGACGACGAACTTATTACACGAATTAAATAAATAAATACTCTACTAATAATCACATGGAAGGCAATGGCAAAACCACCACGTTCAACATCATATGCGCGCTAGGTCAGTACACAGCAGACCCACACCGGACGGACTGCACTTGTATGTCGATAAATCAAACGATTACTATCAGTTCCGAATGTAGTCTTGCGTGTGTACAGAGCTGCGTTGCATATAATAATTGCCTGGTACACAACCTATATAGGTACAGCTAAAAATGTACGAATAGGTTGCGCCAACGCGCTATGTAGCGTACGGCACCTTAAGAAGAAGAAGATTTAAAAAAATATCCGAAAATACGGAAATGGTCTCTAGTTTCTTCGCAACATGTTCTTTTAGATCTTCTTTCATTTGATTTAATATTTCGTTCAGAAACATGTTTATGCGTCTCCGGTATGTCGTCCAGTGGAAATTTTCGTTTGCGGAAGGGAAATTGAAATTTTTTTTTAAAAATATTTCGACAGGTTCGCTTTAATTTAAAATGGTTAATTACGTGCAGAATGCGAAACGGTACACTACCATCATTTATACATTCGAACGCTACCACAGGGAATTCACGAATGACTAGTCTTGTATATAACTCCCATAATAGAAGGGAATCGTTAGAATTTCCCATTACACGCGGCGTGTAAATGGCACGATTATTAATTAATAAGAGTCTGCTAATAAACACCCGGTGTAACGATGACAAGATTTTTATTTTTTTGTCATTTACAGATTTTCTTCGTTGTAGGTGTACGCCACTTTTCGCTACGGAGTCATGTTCGATTGAAGACCGCGTTAGTTATTCAAGAGAATGCTACAAAAATGGTGCAAAAATGAAAAACACGTTCCGCGCACTCAGCCATTATTCCGGTCGTTATAAAATCGTTCAACTGAGACTGCAATCAGTCGTTCCACGAGTAAGGTCGCGGGAGTCAACCGGTTGTCCGATTAGTGACCTGGCACCACACACAGTTCGGAAAATATTACTGCTGTGGAGGAAATGGAAAAAAGAATTCTAAACTCTTTTTAACTCGTCCATCGAAAAATTAGGTAAGAACATGAGTGCGCGACACTTATTACAACTGACTCGAGAAGCGAATCATTTTAAGCGTCTCCTCTGATTATTGGCTCATTGAACATCGTGCAACTAGTGCCGCTTTCGATGGTGCGCATTTCATCTTTAATGAAGAAACAAGCAAAATTGCGCTCATCTCGAGGTCAAATGCGGAAGAGTATCAAGAATATGATATTAACACAGAGCTAAAGCTCCGCTTGATTAGATGCTGTATATGGGCTAGAGTGACATACGCAGCTGAAACATGGACGCTCACTACAGCCGAATCGAAAAGGATTGAAATATTCGAAAGATGGATTTATCGCGCCGCTTTTGAAGATCAGTTGGACTGAGAAAGTGACTAATGAAGAAAAGTGCTACGACGTCGACACAAAAAACCCAGGAACCACTGACCCTAATTATAAATTATCTAGGCCATATATTATACGAGGAGACAAATATGGGCTACTGCAACTAATATTACAAGGAAAAGTAGACGGAAAACGGAAACGTGGTAAACCGAGAATGTCTTGGCCAGACAACATAAAAAGCTGGATAGGTATGAACAATACTATACGGGGAACTAATGGATGTAGCGCGTAACAGGGGATTATTGAACACATAGGTCGTCAATATTTAAACAGGCAAGACACAAAAGAAGAAGAAGATCAAGAACAACGAATTTATTCTCAAAAATGGTCGAAAGGAATTACATTGGTGCTTACGTTTTCGAAAATGACGATGGAAATGTGATTACCGCGAATTCTGTGTCATGCCGCGTGATTTTATCACTGTTTCCCCTTCACGGAAGATGCGCCTACATTCAACAAGATGGCGTGACATGTACAACGCGTGCCAACGTCAAGTTGTTACACTCGAACGACTATTTGATGAAGACTTAATTTTAATAAAAAAAATAAAAAAAAACTTTTTAAAAATAGCCTTTTATTTATGCACTAAAAGGAAGTACAAAATAACTTTATTAGTGTGCGACTACCAGATGATACACATCTTAACATTAAAATCTGAAACTAGGAAATATTCTGAAAAATAAAAGCGGGAGCCGCAATTACAAAAACTTTTTCGGTGTTTGGGTGTGGTATTGTGATGCACAACAATGGAACAACATTAAATAGCGATTGTAGTTTTGGCTTAGGATGAATTACAATATTAATATTTAATTATTAATACGCGGCCCTCGCTTTTATTTTTCAGAATATTTTCTAGTTTCAGATTTTAATTTTAAGATGCGTATCATCTGGTAGTCGCACACTAATAAAGTTATTTTGTACTTCCTTTTAGTGTATAAATAAAATGCTACTTTTAAAAAGGTTTTTTTTTTTATTTTTAAAAAGTTTTTTTATTTTTATTATTTTTTATTTTTTAATCTACACTTTTTACTACATATTTCAATAAGAAACAATAAATTTAGAATTGTATTTTATTTTGCTTTATTTTATTCAATATCTTGATTATAGGACATTTACAGAAATTTGTGTTATATTTTATTATTAAATAATGGATCGCATTCTTTCAATTATATTGTCTTTTGTTTTTCATACAATACATATGGAATCCTCAGCACATGAAACACAATGTTTGACTAATAGCGATCTTTCCACTAGAATATATCATATAACCGAAAAAAGAAAAAAAAATATATATTTTTTTGAATCTTTCGAGCTTTTGACGGCCCAAGGGTGGTTCGGTTTTAAAGTTGGAAACCCCAATGTTCCAAAGTAATTGTTCAATATTTTTAGCTACAAAGCTGAACCACAAGCGGGGCTACAACGTCATTTTTTTTGTGCTTTTTTAAACTTTTGGTAAACTTTGAAAGTTTCATTAAAGAAATAAAATATGGTTCTGTTCTCGACAAATAACGATCTTTCCAACAATATATCACATGCCTGAAAAAAAAAATATTTTTTTCCAACATTTCCAGCTTCGAGGGTCTAATTTTAAAGCTGGAAACTTAAATATTGCATAATATTGTATCGTCATCTATAACAAGCATTTCTGCAAAAGGACACTTTTTTAATTCATCGGGAAGTAGGTGAAAAATCGTTCGCAAGATTCCCCCCAGACAGACAGAATGACAAACAGAATGACAGACAGAAGGACGAACCGAGTTAAATAAAAGGCTATAAAAAATCGGAGACTTTTAGTACGACCTGACACACACATCTGTAGACTTCTTTTTTCGGGTTTTTGTCAAGTGCAAAGGGCAACGCCAATAAATCTGCTAGCATCAAAAACCTCGATGATCATGTAAGAAAACCTCACCGCATTAATAACGCCCGTAAAACCAGTCATGGTGAGCACACCGGTAATATCATTTTGTAGAAGACGTAAGGATAAAACGATTAATTTGGTTTTGTCGGTAATCTTCGGATTTTGAATTTTCGTTTACTCTATTTTGGCGGGCTCTTTAAAACACGCACACGAGTAACATTAGGTGCATGCCTTTTTTTACGTCAACAGCCGCTGTGCTAAAGTTAACCCGAGACCGAATAATGTTTGATCTAAATATAACAGGTAATAATAATCTACACGTGATTGTGTACTCTTTAAATAGTTGCTTGGCGTAAAGTTAAAATCGCGGAGAGGAGATGCGCCCTTATGCCATTGCGAAATATAAACAAAGTCGTCGTATTACGAAAAAAAAGAGGCGATTCTCACTCTAGACGGTTTTTATTGTGCAACACGAACTTTGAAATAAATTCAAGCGGAAACGAGTTTAGCGGAAAATGAATCGCGCAAAAAATTCGAAATTAAGAAAAAATTCGACTTCCGCTAAAACGAGAGACGCAGCAAGATGATAAATTTATTATTCGGAAAGTTGCAAGAAAAACTCGCGAAGGAAAACTTTTGTGATTCGCCGTAATTACTGTACTTACTGCTTAGTCGCATACGACGTTTCGCCGTGCTGCAGCTGGTGTTTTCTAGCTACATAAACTCCGTCTCTTTGACACGATTGTTTCTTTATTACATTAATAGACGATTGTGTTTCGGTCATCACGCTAATGTAGCAATCCTGTGAGCTTTCGAACAAAGTGCGAAAGCTAACACTGCACCAATGCTCTTCTGTTCGTGTTTACACGTCTTAAAAGTGTAATGTGTACATTACATGTTTACAGTCATACAGAAATAAAATAAATAACAAATAAGTAATCTAGAAGAGAACATGTTGCGAGTGTAAGTGTGTGTGTGTGTGTGTCTGTGCAAATGTTTGTCGGTCAGGTGTAAAAAGACGGATGTGGTCGAATTGATTCCCGTAATGAACTGGAATTACTACACTTAGGTGGTCAAATTGATTCCCGGGTTAAATCAGTCTTCAATTTAAAACGGTCGAATTGGTTCCCATTGTTACTAGAATGATTGATGAATCAGTAGGTTTATGTACTTCATTAAAACGTGATATTTGACTAAAAAGAAATATATTTTTGATAATAGCCGTGAATTTTGCATAAGAAATGACGTTAAGTTTAATTTACTCCTGATTGCATTTAATTTTTTTTTTTTTTTTTTTTTGAGCATATAGACATGAAATATAAATCGTGAATAAGTACCCCGGAAGTTGAACTGTGTGAACATTCATTTGTTGGTAAAGTATTTTGTAAAAGTGCTAAATGTAGTTTACAATTATTTATTTTCCATTAGCAGTTTGGTTTTTGTAAAAACAGATAACAATAAGACACAAATTGAATGCAACATAGATGTGCGATATCGCTTGCAATATTCTATAATTTTGATACTAGAGACTTCTTCAATGGTATAATATTTTGTTCGTGTAGTTTTACGAAAGCTTTGCATCCTCGTTTGGTACACATCCATCTTTCTTCTAACCCATCTGCCAATTTTTTTTTATTTTTTTTTTCGGTAACCGAATTTATAATCGTGCATCGTAAGTAGTTTTCTCCCTTTTTCGCTAAACAAAAATTCCGTCGTTGTAGGTTATTGGAAAATAAAAAAAAAAAAAAAAAAAAAAAAAAACAACAAAAAAAAACAACTTTATTTTAATTTTCAGTTTCAAATTAATAATAATTAAAAAATAAAATAATACTTTTACGTCCACGGTGTAAAAGAGACCGTGGTCGCATCTGTGGGCAATTAAACGGTTATACCGTTACAAAAGGAAATTAGTATGCGATAATTAAAATTAATACGATTTCCGCCGTTTTCACTTACAAGGATAGGTCACGAACTGCGGGTCACCAATTTTGATGAAATTTTGCAGATCGATAGAAGACCATGAGTATGTGCAAAATACTATTAGAATGCAACTTTTTGATTTACACGAGATTAAAATTTTTAGCTACCGCATTTAACGGATAATATAGCTATATAGCCGTTTAGACAAAAATATGCAATAAATTCCAGATTATGTTTATTTACTTCGTGCAAATGGTTCGAAAGACTAATTATTCCAAAATGAAGTATATTAAACAAAAAATTATTAAAAAACAGTAAAATAATTTTAAAAAAATCGATTTTTAATTTAATAAAAATTTAAATACGTTATTTATTATATTGATATAGTACTACAAAAACATAAGTCATAACGAACTTGTTTTGTAGTATAATAGTGAAGTGATGTCCATTTGTATAAGTTGAAAATAAGGTTTGGGTTCGAATCCACCGATGTCGCATAAAATTTTTGATCTAATATTTTTAATTATTAATTCTTATTGTCTAATTATTTTAATTCTTTATACGTAACTATGTAAATATAATAAGGCGAAAGCCAGGTCAATAAAATAAAAAAAAAATTCAACTGCAATAAATATTTTCAATTTTTTACTATTTACGTTTGTATAAAGGGTGTTGCTATGTCGACAACGAGTTAGGAGAATAACAGGTTCCTATTATATTTGTTACTTTTGATCTAGTAGCAAGTGATATTTAAAAACAAAATATAGAGTAACCGCAAATCGCTTAATAATTGTAACTGAATTATAATTGTTGATGTTATATAAGAGATATTATTACAAATTATGTTTCTTTTGTATATCTGAAATATATTAATAAAATTTTTATATTGTCTAATTACAATTACTTAAATTTAAAAAAGTAATATTTAAGATTGCTCATTTTAAAGACTAAAGTTGGAAACTTAAAATATTGTTTTGAAAAATGTATGGATTTTATGGTAATTTTATCGTAATGTGAAATTTCACTTCGTTTTCAATAAATTGTTAAGCCCTTTTGCTAAGTAAAATTGTATGCTATGTACTGCTTTTGTAAATCCGAATAAAATCTAGAAAAAACAATACTTCAACATACATTTGAGATAAAGTTTATATAATTAATCATGAAGAATTCATTCCCAATTCTAAACTAATTCCTAGCTATTATATTTTCATTAAACGGACACTGTTAATAATGGCTAAATTTGTTACCGCAAAATTTTTGACAGTAAAAATTAATATTTGATAAAAATATAAAGTTATTTTAAATAATACATTTTACACACAAATAAATATATAAATGAGAGAATAGAGGGAGATATATAAATATACCCAACATGTTTAACCTCCGCCTTTACATTTTCCTATGTGCTACTCTTTTATCCCCCCCCCCCCACGCAGGGACAAATCCTGGGTGAGCCAATAGTAATAAATTTATGTATGATATATTGAAAGATTATCAAAGCAAACATAATAATTGTGCATGCTTCAGTTTTCTTATGACGAATATTTTTTGAAACATTCGGGACACTGTAATCAGAAAAGCATTTAATTTTCTTAATTATCATTTCAGCTTTACAAATAACTTTTTTTGTAGGCTGTAATCGAAATATTTTTTTCCTTACTGAATCTTCATTCTGCAAAATGTTTTAAAATGTAAATAACAAACTTATATTTTATTATTTAACTAATGTTTGTTTATAATTTAAAAATTAAAAATTTACTAATTCAGAGGTTTCTTGTGATTTTCTCTTATTATATTGTGACCCATGAGTACATTGCATTAATGATGTGGTAAGATTTATACCAAATATAAGAATATCCATGCTAATCTATCGCCTATATATTTAAATTTACAGAAATTGTTAATAAAATCTTATTTCCATTACATGATACAGAAAATACTATTTCTACATATAGAATACAACATGCTTTTATTTTTTCGTGAAATCCTCATAAAAAACGTAAAACCTTTTGATAATAAGAAGTTATTAAAAATTTGACAATTACGTTCTCCTTCAATAAAGGATAAATACGAATTTATAATTTCAATAAAGTTGTTTAGGATTTGAAAAATTTCTTCATTTTTAAACATTTTATTTAAAAACAGAAAAAACAACTTTAGAACAATAACAACAAACAATGAAAAATACTAAATAGCGAAACTAAAATTTATAGATAAGTAAAGTTGTGAGATTTAAAATAATAGAACGAATGTTAAAAAGAACAAAAATGTTAGTAATCCAAAATCACAGCTATACTGGTAACCTGTTCTTCTCCTAACTTGTTGTCGACATAGCAATACCCTTGTATAAACGATAAACATGCGGTGCGGGTGTGTATATTTATATAAATATAAATATAAATAAAAAAATATGTATATAAACAAATATACTCATCTCCGTATAATAAAATAAGAGTGTTAATGAATACTAATTTTAATTAAAATGCTACAAACTTAATCTTTACTTTTATAATTTGGGGTGGTATAAAAACAAGTAAAACAGCAATTCCTGCGACATTTACTGCAACATATAAATGAATTATTACCACAAGTGCAAAGTTTTTTTAATTTTTCATTTGAAGAATAAATTTCGTTTAGGTCTGAAAATACTTCACGTTTACCCGAAAGTTTAGAGGAAAACCACGCGTAGTTTAGCATCGCAGAGAGGGTAGGTGTTAATAATTGATGGTGTCCAAGAGAATGGATTAGTTAAAAAGATTCTTTCCTATTAATTTTGCTTCCGTCGAAATTACAATTGCTTTTTTTTTTTCCTACAATAAGATTTCGCTGCAAATCACCACTAGAGATATTAAAGGCACAGTGGAATTTAATGTTTATTAATAATTTTTTTTATATTATCGCGTGTGCGTATATCTACGAGTACTACATATGTAATTCATTAAATAATTGAAATGTTTAAAAATTGTTATTACATTTATATAGTCATGCATAAAAAATTCAAACAATTAGACAGTAAGAATTAATAATTCAAATAAAAGATCAAAAATTTTACGTGACATTGGGAGAGATTACCCAAACTCTACTTTCAACTTATACAAGTAGATATCACTTTTACCACTACACCATGAAATTTAATTTCTCGCATAAATCAAAAGGTTGAATTCTAATATTTTACACGGTTCATATACTCATGGTTTTCTATCGATCTGAAAAATTTCATCAAAATCGGTGACCTGCAGTTCCGTGACCTCTCCTTGCTAGACACCCTTCTCGTTTCATGAAAAATCGTACTGCATCCATGACGTCACATTTAAACGGAATACGATTTCGAAAGATTTATCAAAAGACAACGCACGTAAATGTAATTTTTTGATAATTAAAGCAAATATGGCCCTCCCACTGGCTACAAATTTCCGTTCTTTTACATGGCTGAGAACAATCGGCAACCACTTAGATAATTTATAAAACATTTTAGAATGAACGCCTGTTTATAATGTAATTTTTAGACCCGGCTGCGAACGGAAAATTTAATATTATCAACATTTTTATTTTGAGAAGGTTATTCTTTTTTAGTCCCTCGACACGTTGACAATTATATCACTCGGTTACTCCCGTGAACATGAAGTGTTTGCTTCGAAACGCGTCGGGGATTTAAAAATTATATATATCATTGTTAAAAAAAGTGTTGAAATTTATTTTTATCATAATATTGTACTTGCTGGGTCTCGCGCAAAGGTTATAATAACTCGAGTCTGTTTATATATATATATATCGAAATGCAGTGTTGCCATAATGATGTGCTTCACAAGAACTGTATGACATCCTAAATCACAAAACATTTATACAATTTACAAAGCGCTCTCTGCTTAAAATTTTCCGAACTAAATCTTTATATACATAGAAGTATATAGTAATTGTGTGATCCACACAAAAATTTGCCAAAAGACATGTGGTAATCTGTACATCATGAAAAATCGGTTAAAAAATGATAAAACGTCGGGTCGCACAGCGTGAATTGGCTTTCCAGAAACGGGCCTGTCCATAGCCAAATATAAATATATATATATATATATATATATATATATATATATATATATATACGGATACACACATTTACATACATATATATTATATATTCACACACATCAATATAATCAAAAATTAATTTGCTACACTTAATTTTTAATCAGATAAAGAACCTAACGTTTTAACTACTCAAGTAATCTATTATTAATTTATTCGAAACTTGTTGGGAACAATAACTGTAAAATAAACGCGATACAATATATCTGCGCAAGTGTATTTAACCTTTTACGCGGTGCTTTCCTTAAGATATTTTAAAATAAAATGTTAAATGCATTTTCTGAAATTTTCTGATGTCTATATATCTTCTTACTTTATTTATTATTCTGTTATCTCCTCTTCATCTGAAGAAAAAAAAAAAAAAACAAAAAAAAAAAAAACAAAAAGTAGTTGAAGAAGAATTTAACTTTCTTTTCGCAACAAGAAATTCCAAGATTTTGAATGAAATACTCGAATCCCAAACTTTCTGTATTTTTTAAAAGTTGTTCTTGTCTCAGTAAAAATTTTCGGTCTATTTATTTTTCGCATTTTATCCAGATACCGTTAAGTCTCGTTAAAAAATAACCGCATTTTTTAACCAAAATCTATCCTTGCAGAACAGTGGAGAAAAACTGTCTACATATACATAAATATATACATTTCTTTTGTTTGAATATTCGGCATTTATAATTTAAAAATTATTTCAGCTTCCTGTAAGGCTCTGATATTATAAAATTCTAGTAATTTTACTGCAAAAGAAAAAAAATCAAGTTTATTTATTCTTTTTTCGATAGTATAGACTAAACATTTGCAATTAGAAGTGAGCATGGCAGAGAGCTGGCTCGAAACTCAGGTAGCGATTGCACAAACGGATAAGTTCAAAAAAATAAAAACCTACAGTATAGTTTTAATTTATTATATTAACTAGTGTTCGCTCAATTGGTCGAAATTCGACCATAATTATTTTTAAAAATTTGAGGAAACATATATGAATTTGCATATTTCCAAAAAAAAAAAAAAAAAATCTACTCTTATACGTTCATTGCACATCTAAAAACATATACATCCACACTGTTAAGATAGCGTAAACTTTCATTATTTTGCACATTCAACTCAAGAATTTAATGAATAAGTCTTTCCCATTTCTCCCATGTGTGTGTATCTGAAATTATATTTTACACCTTTTTTTTTTTCTAGTATACACTTTGCTGGAATTCGACTCATTGAACCAGTAAGCAATTTTATCATTATGACGTGATCTTCTAGCAGTTATATCTGAAATCATCTCCATGAGCTAGTAAAACTTCTTCGTGACAACATTACTTAGCACCGATATGTTTCACTGCCTCACAAAGAAGCTATTAAATACAATATAATCGTATGATTTATTTACGTTCAAGTTGCTTAAAGTATGCAAAATTAGTAATTAATATCACGATAAAATAAGCATATTACTTAAAACGAATACATTGAAAACTAAGTAGTGACGACGGTTAGGTTACTCTTCGACACTATCAATCAGTTCCGTTAACTACCAGGACACAGAGCACGTGACCAGCAAAGATCCCGCCGCGATGTGACAAATAAAGTTGCCTTTGGGCTAACGGGGACAATACAAAGCGTTTAATTTTAACTCTCGTATTTTTACCGATATTTACAATAGCATAATGTATTATATTATTCAGCTAAATAGATCGCAGCTTACGAAATGTTTACAAGTTTCTCACTTTTAGTGTTGAATAAATACCTAAAAAATAATCTAGTGAGAATCAACATCCGATTTAAGGCTTACAATTTATTTTATCAACCTAAAAGTCGCTAAACGTGGATATAAATGAAAATTAATCTTTATAAATTTCTACGTATAAACAACAATGATAATTGGAAAAATCGTATCCTCTTTCTACTGGAATTTTCGAAATATTATAAAATGTAAAAATAACTCGTATTAACTGTCGTCCCCATAAACTGCCGACACGTAAGTACTTATTATGCGAATGTAATTAATTCGGTAAACTTTTAAGTTACTTACTTTCCGTTGATCGAAAGACAAACTGCTCGATTTATTTATCGAATGCACTACTAAATCATGATCCCCAACTGACTTCACTCCTTGTACTACATATGTTCCTCCGAACCGAGAATGCCTGGAAATAAAACAATTTGATTAATGAAAAATTACAACTGCAATTTATGAAACTAAAATGTCAATTGCCTGTAACAACTAAAAATCCGTAAAAATATTTCTATTGCGTTTTCACCCTTTTTTTTTTTTTTTTTGATATAAAAAAAGTACCATGAAGATTTTTTTCCCCAACGAACAGAGTAAGTTCGAATCTGCTGGTTAACTCAAAAAGTCTAAAATTTACACTTACACCTCGGTTTGATGTTCTTGGTGACTATAACCTTTTTTTTTAAAAAAAAACAAAAAAACTAGCATAGTCAAATTAATGCTGACTTAATACTGCAACGGCGATTTTTTTCACCGTAATTCCTGTAATTTTAAATTTTATCGGCTGAGAAATAATAATTAGCTAGATTTTGATTTATTTCTCTTCTTCCCACAGACGGGGCACACAAATATACATATAGTAATTTATAAACCGTGTTAAAATTCCCAGTCGATATTATAATGGCTCAGTGCGATATACAAAATCAATATATCATCCACCTGAATAATTCGAGCAGCTACTATATAAAATACTTAAACAAGAATATAATATTTAACCCTACATAAAATAAATGTTAATTCAAAATTTCATGTATCTAAAAACTTTATTGAGCGATATAAATCTTGTTTCATTCTTCTCCCACAGCGAGTAACTTAACTACAATACGATAAGCGCTAGAACAGCATAGCAGCGTCTGCAGCTAAAAATACGGTTCGTTTAATCTCCTATTGGCTATAAAAACTATTAAGAAAAACTATAATCAAAATGTATATATATATATATATATATACCTTACAGAATAGCTTACATAGGTATAGAAGTATAGTTTAGAAGATCTGGCGTACACTTTTAAAGTCTCATTACGTCATCCCTTTGATGTACAAGTGGGGTGGGTCGAAGTAAACGGTTAAAAATATCTAAAAAAAGATGCAATGTGCAAATTTCCAAGTGGTAACACGCGAAGGTGAAAGAGAATATTTTAACTTGACTATATAAGCGATATCCAGCGCGCAACGTTCTTTTACATCAACCAAAATGATTTGTTTTGATGTTTAAGATGCATTCCTTTTGTTTGTTTCCAACTCGTGTCGCTGAGAATATGAAGTATTTCCCGAAATTTAATACGGCAAGCTAAGCCATTTTGTAAACAGCTGTACTCAGCGATGGAAATAAAGTTTGAAATAAAGTCGTTATATGAAGAAAAAAAAAAACGAAACATAGTTTACAAATGTTTCATGAAAGGCATTGCGTGAAATAGTTTAAAATAATAACAAAAGAACAGATTTCATTTAAGTTACGGGGATAAAAGGAATAAGATAAACGAAACCGCCCTGAAATCTGCGTTGCAATTTGAATGAAGAATTGTTGTACAATGGTTCGATTACAGCACTGATATCAGTTGGTCTGTTTGGTGGTGTTTTTTTCGTCGCGCATAAATTATATTTTATAAAAATATATTTTGAAAATGTTACATATAATCTAAACTAAACCAACGGAATGAAATAAAAATATAAATATTTTATTAAGTCGAAAGGTTTTTTTTTTTTATAATACGGAACTAATGTGTTTATAATGCGAAGTAACAAAAATGTATAGAGTAAATTAATTATTCAAAATTCAAAATTCAAAATTAAATGCGTGTTTCTTACAAATTCAATTTTTTTCTTCTTTTTAGTGAAACAGGCGAAACAATATTTTAAATAATTTTTCAAAACTATAATAAAAAAATTGCGCAGTTAATTTATAAACATAATAAATTTCATCTATACAAATTCTTACGAAAACTATAAAAGCAACAAAGCATCCGAAGTTAGTATTTTAATATAACACTATTCACTTGACATATTTATTTATTTTATGGATTTAATGTTAACATATTTCCTCTAATGTTAAATATTTACTTTCAAAAAATTCTATTTTATACTTCGTGAAGGGACTCTTAAATTCAGTATACTTACATACCCGTATAGTCAGCTATAAATAATTTTACGATTAATCATAAATCTACAGGTGAAGTATAATTAAAGACTTCTCGTCTTTGATTTGATTTATTAAAATCGAGTTTAAGCACGATTCATCGCCTTCCTCTCCAGGATATATTTTTTCATCCTCTGCCGATGTTCTTCTTTTCTTTCCTCCGTTCATATTTTGCCAGTTTTCTTCTTCTGTTTTTCTTTAAAACTTTTGAACATTGCTATTTTTTGTTCTAAGTATATTTATCTATCTTGAATTTCTTCTTCTTCTATCTTCATTTCGTTTAAGTCTTTTTTAACTTCCACAAACCAAAATGGTCTATTTATTAGTAGATTTCCTACTCAAACTCTCTACTGTCTCTCTTATTGCTTCCATCACGATTTCTGGACCGGATTCTATCCTTTATTCTTCACCAATCCTCAACCTTTCTATACAGTCCTTTCCTTCCTCTCTCTTCCCTGGTTTAATCGTTCCCCCAACCTTAGCTGTTCGATTATGTCCTCTATAGTTCACCTGCTTCCAGCTTCTCTTTTCCGTTTTTCTCTTGTTCAATCACCTTTGCGTTGACCCTCCAGAGCTCAATTATACCTGCCATGCGAATCACGTCTTGTTCAAATGCCCCTTTATTTCCTCCGAACGTACTACCCTGTATTTTAATCTTCTGCGCCTTGACCTAACCTACTCCTTATAGTACCTGCGTCATTCTTGCAATCCCCTCTTTCAAAATACAGTTCCTTTGCTAGCCTCCTTTATCTCATCAATTTCTTATCTTTTCCTTATATAATATACAATTCTCTGCGTTGGGTAAGGAAGTTGATGTGCCCAAAAAATTTAATTAAAAAAAAAAAACAAACTTTTCTTCAATTTTTTTTAGTTAATTTTGTACGTTTTAAGACATCGAATAAGCGTTTTCGAAAAAAACTACATATTACATCTTATTCTACACACTTTCAAGCATCAGAATCCGTGTTTAACTCAAAACCTATATTTTCGCACCACAGGTTCCTTTTCTCGGCGAACGTCACATATGCATAGAACCCATGGAGGATAAGACAAAATTAATAAAAGTAAATGGAAAACTTATCTCTATACGTCGGCTCTCAAGAGGATTAATTGGTTGAAGGCTCTCTCCTCCCGTAATTGGGGTGGGGATCCTTATATCCTTCTGATGCTATACAGGGCCACTATCCTTTCTAAATTCGATTATTGCTCGTTCCTTTACGCCATTGCTCCTAAATATCTTCTCCTTAAACTTGATAAAATCCATAATATGTGTCTCCGCCGTTGTATCGGTGCCTTGCACTCTTCTCCTATTGCAGCCATTTTGGCAGAAACTGGTTCCTGTCCTTTATTCATCCGAAGACTTTATCTAGGTGAACGATTTCTGATTAAACGTCTTCATATTTCCAATTCCTACTTGCTTAATTCCTATTGGTTTATATTCAACAACTGGCGTTTCTCTCCTTGTAAAACCCAATCCTTTCCTTGATTTCTTCACGACTCAGGGCCTTCTCTCCTTTTGTTCTATCCTACAACAAATGACCTTATTTTACCTATAATTTCCTAGATTTTATTTACTCACCCAGTTTACTTTTTCTTCCTTCGTATGTCAAGTCTCTTCCCTCTCCCGCTGCTCATAACGAATTTAACTATGTTTTATCCTCGCTCTTTCCTTCTTATACCTTAATTTTTACAGATGGCTCAAAGTCAGCTTTGAGGGTTGGAGCGGCTTTTACTTTGCCGGATTTCGGCTATTCTGAGTCGTTCAAACTCCCCTCGTTCTCCTCCATATTCCTAGCCGAATCTATTGCGATCTTACAGGCAATCCTTTTTATAGCCTCCTCTAACAATATAGCCAAGGTTCTCTTATCTTCTGATTCAAAAGGCGTTCTACAAGCCATTGCTACTCCCTTTCCTAAACCATCCACTGATCCTATCGTGCTTCACATACGTTCCTTAATTTCACATCTATTTCATTCCCGCTCTGTCCGTATTGATCTATTATAGATTATCCTAGTTATTGTGGAATTTCGAGCAACGAGTTAGTTGACTCGTTGGCATGTTCAGCTGCTTCAGACGATCGCTTTATTAGTCATTTTACAAACCCAATGTCTTCTTCCTCTTTTCTTTCGTTGCCACCGTGACTGTTGGTCTGATCTCTATACTTCTTCTTTTTCCAATCCTGCTTCCTTTTACTTATCCATACAACCCACTCCTCCTATTTTTCCGTGGTTTCTTGATTTCCCCAACATGAGGCGGTCAACTATTTCATCCATAATTCGACTTCGATTAAACCACAGCTTGCTTCCTGCTTCGCTCTTTCGTTTCTCCATTACTCAGTCTCCTCTTTGTCCATTTGATCCGTCAGAAGCAAACTTCGTTTGTGATGCGAACCACATTTTACTTGAATGTCCTTCCATTTCTTCAGAATGCGCGATACTGTATTCCGGTCTTTTGCGTCTTGGCCTCCCTACGCCCTACAGCGTTCGCAACATTCTTTCGTTTCCGTCTCCCTTGGTTATTCCTTTGTTAGCTTCTTTCGTATGTTCCATTTGTAATATGTTTCCTTTATAATTATTAATACTATCATACCGTTGAATTGAGTAACGTCCTTAGTTGACATGCTCAAAAAAAAAAAAAAAAAAAAAATCCACTGCGTAAGTTTTACGAATGACATTGCTCAATTAGCAGAATCAGAAAAGAGTATGAATAAAATATTAGCACTCCTATATATCGGAAGAGTTAACTAAAGGAAAAACAAATATTAATACAAAGAAAACGAAGGTAGAGTGATTAGCGAGAGAGCATAACAAATAAGAAGGCAGACATAAAAATCGATAAAACCTATTTAGATCAAGTGAAACACGTGTTATCTAGGGCGATAATAGATGATAACAGAAGAATAGGACAACTAAATGTGCATTTAATAAAAAAAAATCGATATTAACAAATACGAACTTTAGTATGGAGGTTAACAAAAAATTTGTTAAAACATATTTCTTCTTCTTCTTTTGCCAGCGTTACATCGTTGATTCGATGTAGGCCTCCCTTAATTTACTCTATCGATACCTATCTTGCGCTTCACGAAGCTATTGTTTCCCTGCTGTTGCCACAACATCATCCGTCCACCTGCTGAGTGGTTTCTTCCTTGTGCACGTTTTCCCGTATACGGTCTCCATTGGATCAGTTCCTTTGTCCACCTTCCATCTACTTGCCTACCAACATGACCGACCCAGGCCCTTATTTTCAAGGTTACCCTTGTCCCGACGTCTTCAAATGTTGTCTTATTTCGGATATTTTCTGATTTAATCTTATCTCGTAGCTTTATGCGAAGTAACACTCTTTCCATCCGTCTTTCAGATTTTTCTTAATTTTTCTATAACTTCCTTCGTTGAGGGCTAGGTTTCGGCAGCATACGTTAGCACTGGAATCAGGCATTGGTTATTCGCTTTATATTAAATTCAATTACGGTTATGAAAATTGGATTTTAACGGGGGGGGGGGGGGGGGAAGGAACAATAAATAAACTAAATTTGACACAAAATAACAGGGACATATAGGAAAGAAAACAAATAACAAAGTCCTAGAAAAAATAAATGAAAAAATAAAAAAAATTTAATAAATCATATTGAAAAAAGTAAAATAAAACCGCTAGAACACATAATAAGACACACGATAATAACAGATGATAACATTGTAGACAAAGAGTGTAGTGAAAAGTGTTTATATAATCTCGGTTGAACATGAAACAAATATCAAAAACTTCGGAAGATGGCTATCGACAGACAAAATGGCTGCAGCGACAAGTAATTGCCTTTAGCGATGAGTCAATGAATGAAATAGATTTATGTACTAAAATAACACGATAAAATTTTTTAATCACTTCGATAACTGTTACAAGGGATTTCAAATAATTTGACGTGTCGTAAGCTGTTGTCTAGGTTTATATGGCTATTTCACGAAACCGACAATTTCAGTGTAACATATATGCATTATTTTGCAATCGTGTCTGGTAACATTTTGAAATTAGAAGGAATTTAATACCATCGACCTATCGCGCGAGTTACTTATACGTACATATACGATTATTTTCACAAATTAACCATGTAGCAAGCGCATCTATGTCTGCTACACAAGTGGTCACGCGGTTGATGAATGTCACCCAAAAGTTACTTATTAGATTTTTTGTGCTCATTGCGATAAAAAAAAATAAAAACGGCAATCTCTTCATGTATTACATGTTTATTTAACGGAAAAAAATCCAATAAAAAACGATATATATATATAATGTAGAGTTAAAACATTGTTACATATGAGTTTTAAATGATAAATATGCTTCCACTTTTCATATTCTATACAGAACTTTCTTGTTATTCTTCTGGTGGCCACAATCACAACAGTGACCTTCAGAATCTTCTTTTCTTGAATCAGAATTTAATTGTTAAAATTAAATGCTAAAGAAATGGCGCAATTAAACAAAAATAACTATAGGCCACCGTTGACCCAAACTGAATTTTCGGTATGATCGTCTCTGAAGGTACATTTTCCAAAAATGTATTTCTCGGGAGTGACTTTTTGAAATTAAATTTAAAAATGCAAAACGCATGATGGTGGTGGAAATATTTCATAAATTAAAAAAAATTACCATCGACTATCGGCGTGTATTTTTTGAAACAGTATAATTTTGCATCAGTTGATGACCCAGGAGTACGTCCACACCAACTTTTATCACATTACGGTATCATTGCTGGTTTACGAAAAAGAGTCGATAAAATAACGACAGCTTTGATTTTTTTTCTCTGCCAGTGTAACACTAGAACGCAATGAAACGCAAACAATGATGACATATCTACATGTTGTTTACTCGGTGAAAATCCGTTATTTTGGATTTATTTTTAATTAGTAACAGTTAAATTCCAAACTGTTGTAGGTATGAATAAACTCAATGTAGTTCGAAATCGAGGTAGTGTCCGACAAAAGTTTCAGTTTCGGTTCAAATTATTAGCCGAACCTTCGGCTTTAACCAGAAAAATTTTGCTCATAATGCTTTATTTTACTCCATTGTATGCTTTTTAAAGATAAAAGGCCATTTCATATCTGAATTCATTAGACAATGACCATCGCTTACTCTTAAAGACAGATATATATTTAAACAAAATAGTTTCTCAGGCATATAACCTGTTCATTTAGCGTATCTTTTATACTTTACCATTCGTTTAAATTTCGAAAATTCTTTTCAATAGAAAAATGAAACACGTTTCCGGTAAAACAGTGAAAAAAGAAGCATTATGACCTTCTTAGAATACTCGCTTTTTTTAATGATTATGTTATTTCATAAAAACTGATCTGCTTTTATGACAATAACAGGAGCAATAACTAGAAATTACCGTTTTTTTAAAATTAGAGTATTATATTGTTTAATTACGATTATTAATTGGGTAAATTTTCATTATTTTTTATAAAAAAAAATATTATACAATAAGCGTATTTGTGATGTAAAACATTTTTATTCAGTACTTTATATAACGTTTTCTTTAATGTTAACATAAACATTATAAAATTTAAGTATTAAGAAATTGACATAGTTCTGAGTTAGTACAAATGCGCGACAAGTATGAAGTAACTGAAAACAAGAATTAACGTTAAATGCAAAAGCCCGTTGGTTATGAAATTCTTAAACAACAGTGACAGATTTGGGACAACTGCGAAAACAAAAAACAAAAAAAAAAAAAAAAAAGCTGAGAGAATTTAAATGCTTCGTGAGGTGAACGAAAAATAAAACACCAGGACAAGAAAATCCGATAATGGTGAAAGAAATGCGCCCCGCTCAAAAGGAAATGGAACGAAATAGACTTAACTCTGAGAAAAAGGCTTCTAAGGTGTTGCTTTCAACGTACTATAAGAGTGTACCGAAGCAAAGGAAAGTGGCAGAGAAACAGCTTTTGGGATAAATTAGGTGGTGAAGATTTGTGGTACATATCTCCGACGAAAGGAAATGCAAAAGAAAAAAAAAGTATGCAAAAAGTCGATAAGATTGGGCAATTGTGATATTTTTTAAAGGAACGAGGAAGAACAAAACAAATTAACGAGGAAAAATTAGAGATTAAATTAGACGCGAAAAAGCGGGAACATGAAATATCCATGAAGGCGAATTTTGAAGTTGCATAACTAACGGCGATCGTTTAAAAAACATTTATCAGAAGGAGAGACAATTATTATTATTAAACTAGTAAAATGTTAACATACTTTGTTCTTTATACAGATTATGGTGAATTGAGAAATACAAGAGAGTACTTTTGTGCATAAGGAGACGAATATAGACAACGAGAAAAACAAATACAAAGATGAAAAATACAGAATAGAAGTCTTTCAAAGGTTACTGTAGAGTTGAAAAAACAACCTAGAAAAAGGACCAAACAGAGTATATACTAACTTAGTAAATTAGCGTCTAAGAGAATTAAAAAATCAAAAAGAAAAACAGAAATAAGTATAATAGATAATATCAATTTTTTTTTACACTTTTTCCGTTGTATGGAAAAATACAGAATCTATGTTTTTGAACTTAGCATAATAATTACAAACCGCTATAAAAATATGCGTCAATGCCACGAAACTATCCAAACAAAACAGTCTACATCATGAAAAATTTAGAGATGTTTTCGCTGCTCGGATTAGGAATGATCTTGTAGACAGAAATTTAAAAAAAAGACAGTTGCGGCTATGCCAATGCCAAACGTTCCAGTTCTATTATCCGACTCGAAGAAATTTGTATAATTATGGATTATAGATATCGTAGCAGAAAAGGAAATAGTTAATTCGCCCATTTTCATCAGATTAATCCAATGTAGCCATAGAAAAGTTTGCTTCCAAATCGAAAAAACAGCGCCAGATTTCGATTCGATTACACGCGGCTTACGTATGCATAATACCTGTGTTCAACGAAATCGAAGCTTCTCAACACGCTATATGTGACATTATCTTCTTACCTTTTATCAGATTCTCGCAAAAAGTTCTTTATGTTTCTTACCCAGGGCGTGTTAAGAAATGAGGAAAAAATCTTTGTACAAATGTAAAGTGCATCGAACATATTAGGCTATCGAAGAGAATATTGAGATTAGAAGGGCGTTATTCAGAGACTGAAAAGTTAAAAGTTTCAGCCATTTTCCAAATATGGGAACTATTATTTATTGACCGAAATTAAACGAAAAGAATACGAATAAAATCAAATCAGATCAAAGAAAAATACCATTAAACATAATGTCAACTTATAAAACAACTGTCTCGTAGAATTACAGCGGGTCTACCGCGCAAAGAACTTGAACTAGAAAAAACAAATGAAATATTAAAATACTAAAAACGGCTAATCAGAACAAAAAAAAAAAAAATTTAAATTCGACTAAAATGCATTAAATTAATGATTAATGCCTAATACAGAAAATATGAATTATTAAACAAAAAGTTGATACCAGGTAAATTTTTAACACAGTAGTTCATAAGAGGTCATGGAGGTTTCAGCCACATTTTAAAAAATTCAGAATAATTATCCATGGTAGCTGTAAGTAAGAAAAAAAAAAGTGTCTAACAGATCTAAATATTGCTGACTAGTTCCTTTTTCTTGGAATTTTCCCATTTACTTCTCCGGATCACTTCTCCGGTGCTACTTGGTCAGGTAACAGGGGTAATATATCTGAAAGTGATTAAAGTCTGAAACGAGGCATGATTACTTGAAGAACCTATGACGACTTCGGTTTGATAGCCGTACGCCTTAACTATTTAAGTTAGAGAACTGTTTACTGTTGTTACAAAGATCAGAGAACTATGATGCTAGAAGGATTATTTTATCCAAACGTCGGAAAAACAGACGAGGGCTTCAAAGTGAAATTAAAGCGAATCCTATATTCTTGATAGCACGTCGAGGATTGCGGAATTTAGCTTTCTACGTAAGTCCAATATGACACTGGTGAAGAAAGATTTGTTTCTTTTTTGGATCCTTCTTTACCTTTCCAGGCTTTTACCTGTTTTTTGAGGTTCGATAAACCTATAAGCTAATAATAATAACTAGAAGTTTTAAATTTTCGAAATGTTTAAATCGGAATGTGTTGAAAAGACGGTAAAATTTTTTTTCTATTTCGAATCGTTTATTAAAATTCATTATACAGTTAGGTTGGTCCTCTAAAATTTCCCGCCACTTTTTCATTGAATATTTAAAAAAAACAACACTGGCGTCATCATTCCCGCTTTTTCGGCGGCGCTCACGTCGCTTATATTATACACGCAGACTTCTTCCTATTATGGACGTTTATCATCCTTTTTGAAAAACTAAAATAGCGAAATTTCAGATGCGGTCGAGCACTTAACGAAGATATACGTTTAACTGCTAATGGCAGAATAATCCGCGATTCTTTTGGAAAATAATGAGGCAATAAAAGGAAGAAATATAACAGGCAAACTTAAGGTACGTAATAATTTACAAAGTTCGTATTTTCCAAAAGACGTAGCGTAGATCGCCATTGTTCTAATTGGATTAGCGCAGCGCGTACAGAAGTTTATAACTAATGCGTTCTTGTACGAACTGCAGAATGGAAAGCAGTGCAATGGAGTAGCCTACGGACCGCACCACATTCACATTAATCGTTCTGACAGGACATTCGTAGATCACTAAGTCGGGCGCACCTGAACTGCGCTATAACACTAATATACCGGGAAAAAAAAAGAAAAGAAAAAAAAAACAATCAGAAAATAAGAAATACACTTCGATCTACGATCGGAAATACTGGCAAAACATACGAATTTTATCGAGTGGAAGACTATCTTTAACGGTTACTGAGAAAAATCTCCGTATACGGATAATAATATTTCCGCATTACTTCCAAAGGGGAAAAAAGAATTAACGTTTGACTAAGTTTCCTTAATACAGTGGTACAAGTGAACTCACTAGGTGGAAAAATATTCTTTCGTTAATCCCGATTTTCAAATATAAGGTCTCTACTAAAGCGAGAACAACTGTATCGAAAGATCGAATAAGAGACGTCAACAAAAGTAGTTTTTAGACCTTCTCGCGATAAGGTTATTTTCCAAGTTCTTTACGAAAACTATCTCTTATATTTTTCAAACTCTTCGCTACCATTACCAGTTTTATAAGAGAAAGCTAATTATATACCCCAGCATTTTACTATATTACAGATATTTGCCAACCGGAAACTGCTTTTACTCATTACACTACGAGCATGTTTGTGAAATAGTACCGACCAACCGTGTAAAGCAATATAGATGTGTCTCCAAAGTCTATACGGCACCGAAAAAAAAAAAAAAACTAAAGAAAACTGATTACGCATTACATCGAAGCTGTTGATGGTAAACACATATACGAAGAATATACTGAATCCTTCAATGTACGTACAGTAAACAGCGTTTTATTATTTAACATGAACTTGGCCAAGCCCGATAGAAGTTGCTCCGTGGTATTCTTTAATTACAAGTCATTTTCCTGTAGATTAACAAGAGCAAGAAGAATTGTAGAATGCACGTTTGGTATATTTTTCTGTAAGTGGCGGATTTTCAGTCGGCCTACTAACGTCTATTCTGATCTTTGCGATGTCATTGTAGAAGCATGCTGTGCATATTGCATAATTTTATTCTAGGAAAAGATGAAATCAGATTTGAAGATATTCTGCGTGAATGCCGTGTTGTTCAAAGAATACGTTGAAACTAGAAGTGTAGCGAATAAAGTAGGCTGTAAGGGATTACTTAACGAAATACTTTGTCTCTGTACAAAGATGTTTATTTTGGCAATACGATGAAATTTTAAAAAATGATGCAACACCTATTAGATGCATGATATGTTTTTATATTAATTAATACATTCGTTTAAAACTATATTTGTTTTTCATTCGCTGATGATCTTTATAAGTCATTCGAATACGCAACAGCGTATTCGCACATTTCGGTTTACAATTTTGCTTTTGCACATTTGTATCATCGTATTCTGTTACAGATTTATTATAAAGTTCCGGTTGTCGCTTCTCAACTTGGACAATTAAAGTTTAAGCTTTTTTTTTTTTTCTCTTTTCCTTATAATGCATTTGTCAAAATAGACATTGGCCTAAGAAGAGGGAAAAGGATGAGAGGTGGAATAAGATGTTAACGCGATCAGATATAGCGGATAAACTCAAGTGCCGGGAGTAACCGAAGGGAGTGGCGGGCAAAGAACATAAGATGCGCAATAATTAAAATACTGCAGGTTAAAAAATTACTTTAAAATTTCGTGCAAAATTTTTTTTATTACGAAAAATTTAACGCAAACCGAGTAAAAAAGTTTTACGAACGAAAACGTATAAAAAAGGACGACACGGATAGCAGGATGATCGGTAGAAAGAACAGGTTTAGTCGGTAATTATATGCGTTTTTCCCTGCTCCGAATAATTGGCGGCAACCGCGCCGCCACAAAAATAGAACACGCTCCGCATTTAAAACCGGTGCGGTTACTAAACCGCTTGCGTGCTCACATTAATTTCAAACCAATATAACCGCGGCTGTTTGCGGTCAAAAAACCGCTCGTGCGCGCCTAGACTTACTACGTGATTTTTTTATCCCTAAAAGTAAGCTAAAGAAAAAAAAAAAAAAATCGATCGATCGAAGAAAAAAGTTTTAACACCAGAGACTTTTCGCGGAAACAACACTATGAAGAAAACCCGGACGAAATTAAATAAGGAAGACATTCGACGCAAAAGATAGACCGAAAATCTGGACCAGGTATACAAAGAATATACATATGTTTAAAAATACAAGAAACTTAATTTGAAAAAATGTAAATTTAGAAATTTTTCAAACCAGAACTGGAACATGCTATTATAATACAAATTTTTTGATAATATGTATTAAATAATCGGGACGAAATACCCAATGAATAGAGTTATAATCTTACCGAAAGGGACAACATACAATGACCCCGTAGAATAATTAGACTAATGAGAGTCATCTATTAGAAAATGTTCTGCGCATAATACACGTGAGAATACGTAATCAATATGAACAAGATTTAGATGAGTGTCAGTTCAGCTTCAAGTGTTTGGTGTCGAAGAAAACGGAAATTCTGCGAATAGAAGCGCAATGTTTTTTATCGGCTTTTCGACTGCGAAAAAGCTTTGATCGTGTTAAACGCGACAGATTAATAGATATTAGCTTTAAATGAATATTACCAGAGAATAATAGAAAACCCGTACAGAGAGCAAAATGTGAAAACTGGTAAATTCATATAGACGGTATCGGGTCGGAATCGGTACATATATGCAAAACGGCGAGCCTAGCATTGTTGTTTAATGTGTAAAATAGAAAACATATTAAGAATATTCGATATGATTATGAATATTTTTCTGCTGGCAAATTCCTGCAAAGAATTACAGCAACCGGTGAATAGAATTGATTTGGTAGGTGAGCAATACGGACTTAGTGAAAGAAAAACGAAGTTCATGATAATTTCAGACACAAACCGGATCGCGATGCAACTACTACCATCAATGGAAAAAGTGTGGAATTGAAATAAACTTAGAAAGCTACATCACGAACACCCTCGATTCATTCGCCAAGTCGAGAGAAGTAAAAAAAACAGCTTTTGAAGGAACGCGAAAGTTACTCAAGGACATAAGTTTGCGCATAAGACAACGCTTCATAAGATGCTACACGTTTACTCTATTTTATTATATGGCGCAGAAGCAACAACATGTACGAAAAAACACTGAGATAATCGGAAGCACGTAAAATGTAGCTCCACAGGCATGAGAATATATCGTGAATCGTGATGCAAAGGGTAAAGAAGGACAAAGTATTGCAAAGAGCCAAGAAGCAAATATTTAATATGACCAAGAAAAAGAAATCGAATTATTTTGGCTATCAGAAGCAAGAAATGTGAACACGTATAAAGATCGATGGAAAAAAAGAACGACGTGGAAGAACATCATGGTCTCGAAACATAGGACGAGGAAAAATGAAAATAAGAAATTTAGCTAGAACAGCGGCCAACCATGAAATCCACCTAATAAATGATCGTATACGCGCACATATTTACTTACGACACTAAAAAAACAAGATGATGGGTCTAAGGATCTTGTTTACGACAAAAAATTAAAAGAACTCGATGCGATTGGCTCAGATAGTGAAAACGAAGAACATTAAATATATGGGGTTATTGAAGACTGACGAACACAGACAGAGAATTATGCAAAGACATCATTTGAACGTATATAACACGCTGCCAATTCAACGAATCGGCGTTAACAGGAACATTGGAGATCTTAAAAATGAATAATCTTAATATATAAATTTAATTTCTTGATATAATATGTGTTCGATGTAATAAATTATTTTGATAAAAAAGAAAAAAGCTGACTAAACGAATAATAACGAGACTAAAAAAAAAAATATATATATATATATATATATATATATATATACATTACACAGCAGGGCGGGAATCCCGATATTCATTAGCGTTGCACCATGCCTCACACAAACAGCGCGCAATCATTTGATGAACGAAAACAACCAACGAAAAATGCACATAAAGTCTAGAATAGGTACATAGGAAAGCAAGCAAAAGAGTTCCAGAGCAACGATATGGGTAACTGCCAATCCCTGGATAAGTAGAAATACTGTTTAATCACTTTTCGGAAATGATTTTTAAAAGACCTTTAGGTCGCTAGTGAAGTTAATAATTCCAGTTAAATTTTCTGATACTGCTGATAACGCGAGTATCATGGCTTGGAAGCGATAGATCAACGAAAACGACAATGATTTCAAAAGAACATTGACCACACGAAGTCTGACCATGTTCAGTTGTAAAAGGGCAAACGTAACTTTGTTCATACATCGAATTTCTTTGGCGATTAAGATATTTCGCGTGATGTGAAAATAGGCTTTTAATTTTGCTTTTTGGGCATCGGAATCTTCTCGCTTCCTAGTACATTCAAAATGTCCTCTTTTAACATCGTATGCCGCGCACATACGTCAGACAATGATTTCTCCATTCATACGAGAAAGCGCATGTTGCCCGAAAAAAACGTATGCAATTTTACAGTAAATCAGAATCGCACGATAGCAGTGGACGGACCTGAATTCCAGTATGAGTATGTCTTGAAATGAATCCGAGGAACTCATGAACTATAAGTAATGAATGAAAGTCGATCTCGCAGAATGTTATCCTCAGTAGTACCCAAACGTCTGATTCGACTTGGTGGAAGAAACAGTAGCTACTAAAATAAGTTTATAGCCAATTAAAATTTTTTCGGTTTTCGTTTGTAAATAAAAATGATGTCAAATTGAATACGCCTAAAAACCGCGTTATTCGAATACGATTGAAAATTGTGCGCAACAAAATACTATAATCGTAAGACCGCCTATCAAGCGTCTTTCAGAGGAAAAATGAATAAATCTTAATTTAAAAAATGATTGCTTTAGCTCTCTATCCGGACGTACTGCCGAAACGACATGGCAACGTAATTTTTATCACAGTTTTCGAGTCATTACCTCTACAATTTCGTTAATGCAAAGTCAAAATGGAAATGTTGAAAACTGAACATCGACATTCTATAGGCTGTCAAGCGAAAGAAGTCCTCCGTTCGTAAAACAACCGGAACGCGCTGATGTTACGAAATCGGGGGACCTCCTCAGATTAAACTTCAGTCCATAGCGTATCAGATGTAACAGTCATTCTGTTAACACCACGTGATCCGTGTCTAGATCAAAACCGGTCGGAAAAAAAGAACGGATGATCGTACAGAAATGAAACAAAAACGAAGTTACTACTTTCGAGAAGGGGAGGGGAATAACAGGAGAGGGTGACGATATGATTTTTTTTTCCGGTAATATCGAAGTGCGCGTTAAGTATCAATACGCGTCCTGTTGCTAGTATAGTCTGTCAAGCGAAAGTTGCCGAGTGCGATGCTCAAAGTAGTGTGTACTAGCAACAGGTAGCGTATGGATACTTGACGCGTATTTCAATATTACCGACAGAAATCATATTGCCGCCCTTTCCTGTCATTCTTCCCCTTCTCGGAAGCAGTAATCTCGTTTTTGTTTCATCTCTGTACGATTGTCATCCGTTTTCTTTTTCCGAACTGTTTTGATCTAGACACGGATCACGTGGTGTTAACAGAATAACTGTTACATCAGCTGATCGACTTAAGATTAATCTGAGGTCCCCTAATTTCGTGACGTCAGCGCGTTTCGATTCTTTTACGAACGGACTTATTTCGCTTGACAGACTACAGAGAGTTATAAGCGATAGCTAAAACGAAATATGTAAACCAATAACGAAAAATGAATGAGCGAAATTTATTTCGATATGTGTAATGAATTTTTTAACACGACTATTACAACTGTTATCAAAATTACTATTTACAATATACAAATACACATTTTCTTCGGATCGCTAAACTTAAAATTCATTTCTCGCGAGTTATCACTCACAAGGTTGTCGGCTAAGTGGTTGACGATCGAAGATTACTAAATTTCAAGATGGTCAGTTCGAAATTCGGTGGCAATAGAAATTATTAAAAATAAATAAGTAAAATTAAGTAAAATTGTTGATAGTCGCGTGGAAATCAATACTATAATGTACCTCAGGCTGTACTTGTATAATGCGAAAAAAACAAAACAAAAAAAAACAGGCGATTCCAATCGGAAGTGTAAAAGCTTACATATATACACACTATCGGTCTGTAAAAAATATCTTAAAAAAATAAATAAATTTCCCCGACTGAACTTTCCTAAATTTTTTCAGCTTTTCTCTGACTTAAAACACAATAGTCACTCAGAAAAAACTACGTAATTTTCAAATATTTTGCAACATGTTTTGTCATCAGACTCCGAGATAGTAGTTTAATGCTGATGATAAAATCCGAACTTAATTTATGTTTCACTTGTTGTTGAAAAATGAATACAGTTCGTTACTACGCCTTAATCTCCAGTCTTTTTTTGATCATTAGCTAAGACGTTCTATTAAGCACGTAGCATAAATGTTCACATATACTGTAGAGTGTTGCGCAATCAATTTTACTACCTTTTAGTGATCTACATAACTCGCAGATATTTCGTATGAAATTCCAACAAACTTCCCTGACTTTTCTCCGATTAATGAAATTGTCTGACTTTTCCCGATTTTCCAAAAAGTCACCTCCAATATAATATGCAAAAGCGCATATTTTAAGAACAAGACCGAGATTTGTCTGAGATTTACATGACTCTAACGTCGATTCAAGTTTTCACTTTTCTTTGTTCACTCGATTTATCTAGTTCATCATTCGTCGTTTGTATTTTATATTTGTCCCATTATTTTTGTTCTTAACGCGCATTTTAAAAAAAAATTGTATCGTTGTGAAATAAATTTTCGGTTCATTTTACACATTGAGTACAAACCTGTTTGCGCTAAAAGTTAAAAACTGAAAACATTCTCGCTGCAGGTTCGCCGCGAGTTTTTTACGTCGTTCGAAGGTGGCTTAGGATTTTCTCCTCGTTGAATTTCCTTCATCTTTAAAGAAGAATAGGACACCAGGCGCGGCTTTACAAACAACCGGATTAAAGAGCAAGGCAAAATAATTACACGAGCAAATCGCTAGTTTTAATTTACAACGTGAATGGATATAATGGAATTTGTAAAAATCACTCGAGACATATATTTAAAAAAAAAAACAAAAAACAAACCTAAAAAAAACGAGTCGAAACAACGACAGTCGAGATGTTAAATTTTCAATTAACCGACATCTCTAATCCTTGCACAAAGGCCTGCGCTTCGGCGACGCGTAAATAACGCTGAAACCGGAAGCAGGAACACGGCGCTCATCGCGCGTCATGTATCACCAATGAGAATAGGAGAGGAGAAAGTTAATAATAAATTTCTGCGAAAATAATGGCAGTAATACGGTATTTACTCGGAAAATTAGTGGTAACAGAAAGGATTACGCCCTATACAAATGGATAGAGAGGACAGAGGCGTTCAGACACAGAGAGAACATTAAGGAAAGCGCGGAACAAAATTTCAAAGGATCGCCGCGCAAGCTCTGAAGGTAATTACCCGAGTGACGCTGAGTAATGAAAATGAGGATTACCGGTAGGCAGAAACGCGGCACTATCGCAGCAGCCCTCAACGATAGCCGTATCCGATGACCGTTCATCTCGCTACATCTTTCTTAAACGCACTCATCCTTCATCTCTATCATCTACTTCACCTTTTTCCTTCTGCATTATTTTACCACCTCTCCTACGTACACGGTTTTAATTACGAACGTTCCGCTGTTTTATCGTTAGAAAGAAGCCAACTCTTACACTCCACCCTGACCGCTGGCAGAGATTTCGCTGCTCCGTATTTATATTTCATAAACAAGCAATCAATCCGGCAACGCAAATACATCTAGCTATGGAAAATAACGTTTCGTACGTTAATCGCGTTTTCCTTTGCATTATTCGAAGAATAAATAGCGCAAATATCCGCTTACACCGAACAAAGGGCTAAAATAACATGATCTGTCGCGGTAAAAACTCAATGTAAAATGACGACGGATCGCCAAAAAAAAATATAATTTTTCAATTCCCGGTTTTCTTGGTCCAAATCCTCCCCATTTACTGGTTACTAGAATTTTGTACAAAAATAAGAATGTTTTTTTTTTTTTTTTTTTTTTGTTACTATTAGGCAAATATCTGAATCGTTAAGGATCTCTAACACTATTTCTCCCTCACTATCATTTTTGTTGCAGCCCTATAGATAATTTTGATCATTAGAGTCTCCACCAAAGATGATCGGAAAGCAATTAATGATGTGTCAATAATGTGACCCGGGGCGGGGAATAATACGAAATAAGATAACAAGAAAACTGTTTGCAAAGATACAGACTCCGTTACATCTGGTGTTATTACTATGGTTGGAGAAATTCATCATTACCAGCTGTCTAATATCATTCTTAATTAATACACCTTTGTACGAATAACAGAGTAATTCGAAATAACTTGTAAAATCATTACTAATAGCTTCACCAAAATATTTCATATAGGTAAAAATATGAACCATAAAACAACAGTTACAAATTTAGCCATTAGTTCGATTTAAAATACACGTTCTCCTTTAAGTGACAAGTAACAAAGGGAAAACATTATAGAACTATAAATTTTACATATGCGCAGGAAAAAAAACGACGCGACTTCCGATACTTACTGACAGTTAATCTACAAACTCTTCGTATCGAAGAATAAAAACGTGAGTAGAATTCGAGTAATATGTGTAAGAGAGGGTACAGTGGCCTTTTTTCTCATGCTGACGATAATTTTTCTCCGGAAACTATTTCATTTATTAAAGTAACAAAATTATTATTATAATACATATACACGCACGCATACATATATATTAAAAAACATAATGGAAAATAAAATTTCCATAAACGACAAAAAATTTCATCGCCACCGTTGATTCCAATACCAATGCTTTGATTAATATCATCAGCAGAGCAATAAATTTAACCAGCGCGTTGCGGTTTCAAAAAACGAACAAATCAATGATAAATATTAACAAGCATTTTAAAATATGCATCGCACAATACCCCATCGACCCTTAGCGTACAGATAGAATCGTTGGCATACTTTATGTCGTGTAAATATGCTTTTATGTAGAACACGTAAAAAACACGCAACGACGACCGCTTGAAGTATGGCGTAATAGTGCTTCGCTGAGCGACGTTAATATTACACACAAACATGTTTCTCCGCGATAAAATATGTAATTTCCGTTCGAATCGGGCGAAGACGTTTATTCCGAAAATAGAAAAAAAGTGTAAAAAACTCTAAATTCTTATCTTTCGAACTGACTGCAGAATAATTTATATATGGTAAATCGATATACAGATATTTATGTTTTTATTTTTAAAAAATACACGGACCAGAAGAAAAATACGATTACGCGTTCCACTTATATAACGTGAAAAGTAGCACAGTTGGATTTGAGAAAAACTAATGTGGAGAACTTAGGAGATCTTCGTTCAGGAGCGAATGAGAAATGTCTAGCAGAGGGAGAAATTACAGTTTAAAAATCGCTTAACAGGACTTGTACCGCTTAATAATTACCATGAAACGTCGGTCTAACAGATGACAGATTAATTTTATGATTTCTGTCCGGTTCATGGCCGACAGAACTACTGCCTAACAACACTTGCCAAGTGTTGCTGGAACCGGAATGACGTTTTTCGTCGAGAAATCACCTACTTAACGTTTTTCAAATAACAAAGGCGAAATTTTCATGTCAAGTGCAATAACGACTATTCCCGATAGGAAGTGTAGTGGGTTAGGATGGAGTAGCCAGCACCAAATTATGGCGTACTTGAACAAAGTAGTAAAAGAAATTCGCATATTACAACCCCAGAACCGAATTCGTTTAATTACCATCGGCAGCCGGCACGAAAAGTTACTCATCATCGTGTACAATTTTACGATCCCCATCTCTCTCTCTCTCTCTCCGGTTATGTCTCATTCTCACATTTAAAAACTCAATTTTTCGTGTCCTCCTACTGCCCTAAATTTTCCATACATGCCATTTCTCATACGGCCAGTACAAACATAACTTTTCCCAATTTTGAATTTTAAAATTTAAATTTCGTAACACGTAATTTGAAATTATCAGATTTGAAGGTAGAACGTCTGAAAAATTAAGAAACGAAACTAAAACAAAACAGAATCAAAAGAAAAAAGACGGAAGATCAATTAAGAATTTACTTCAAAACAGAAAAAAAGAAAAAAACGTTCACAAAAAAGGAAACTTTCTTTAAACAAAATACCTAAAACGATAAGTTCGAAATCTTTAAATAATCTTGTATTTAATAATCCCCCCCCCCCCCTCTTTATTTTAAGCTTTTTTTTTGGGGCTTAGCCAACCAAGTTACCCAGGACAATTGTATTTAGTCAACGTCGGACGTTTATCGATCACCATGAGGAAAATATATTAAAAGGATAGAGGAGTTCGTTAACCATAGATAGAAGAGAAGAGGGATTGAAATCTAGAAGGGAAGAAAGAATTCGAGAAAGGATGAATAGAACAAGAAGATACCGGTTACAAATAGGATAAACAACTTACAAAGGAAAGAGAAAAATGTTTACTTTATTATTACATAAGTTAATAATAAAGTTTATAACAGGTTACGCTGACTTCAAGGGATTTACGAAGCTCGACTCTTCCAAAAGTTTTACTGAAAAGGTTCTTATCCCTCCAAATAAGAACTGAAACGCATAAAAAATTCTTTTACGCGTTTCGTTAAAATTTTAATTAAAACATATTGGCAATAAATACAAATATTCTTCATCATGAAAACAGATCTGCCGTTAAACAATAAGTCCTTTAATCAAAAAATTAGAGCCAAATTGTAAAAAAAGAATAGAATTTTTTTTTTTTACTATTAATAATGTTTGATCGCCGCCGTATCATATTTCATATATAAATAAAAATGAACTTGGTAATTCATTATTGAGTAAAGTACGTTAAAAAATGCATTAATTTTTTACTTCAAATGATTTTTTTTTTTTTAAATCAAAACTATCGCTTGGCTATTTTTACTTGTTTTCCCGGTTTTACAACAAATTTCCGGGATTATTCCCAGTTTTCCCGGTTGAGTGTCCACTCTGTGTTAGTTAACAATCGGAAAGGGGAGAAACATTGTTATATTATGATCCAAAACACGGTTAATAATATGCGTCTAAAAAAATCATTTACGCAATACAAATGTACACACCCGTATTCGCGACATCTTGATATTAACCATCGAACAGTGCCGCATTACCTACAATTAATTATACGTGACTCCATCCTTTATCATATTTGCAAAGTCATAATTTTCTTACAAAAACTGATACGACCTCGCATATTTACGCATTTTTCCAGATATACATGTATATTCTCGTGAAAATCAATTGGCTAGAACGATCAAACTACTAAACTAATTTCTTGAGCTCGAAAATCAGCGGTGACAAATAAAAGTGTATAAACATGTAATCGTCAATACTTGCATATAAGACGGTGGCAAACCACCATACACCCCATCATGTCGCGTAGACATAATATTGAACCTGCACTTGCGTACCAATAAAGCTAACATTTGTAATCTGTCTCGTACGAAACGTTCGTGAATACTAAACAACAAAAAGGTAGGAATAAGAAATCACTATAGTGGGGGAATTGAACAATACGACCATTACGTATATATATATATGTATTGACAGCTCAGCGGAAAAACTAAACATGTCGAATTTTGCTTCAAAACAGGTACACGCGAATATTAGTTCAAGAAGTAGACATGTCGAATTTCGATTCGAAAAACAGCGAAGCGAAATTCGATATGTCTACTTCTTGAATCAGAATTTGGCGTGTCTGTTTTTCGAATCGAAATTCGACATGTCCACTTCTGGAACCAAAATTTGGTGTGTCTGTTTTTCGAATCGAAATTCGACATGTTTACTTCTTGAATTAATATTGGCGTGTACCTGATTTGAAGCAAAATTCGACATGTCTAATTTTTCCACTAAGCTGTCGTCGATATGAATAAGTTGACGGAAGTGGAAAGCGTTTGTCATCTATATACCGATTCTATTTTTATCAATAACAACGGAGGATAACATTTCGTTCAGCTTTAAGTATATTTTCAATAGATAAAAACTATAATTACATAACATAATTAAAACTGATTAGCCTCTTTGAAATTACAAAATTTGTGTAGAAACAGAATCTCTACTACTTTTTTTTTTTTCGTTCAAGGACGTTTTATAAATTAATTACTACTTTGAAATTTGATGGCCACAAAAAGTACAGCACAAATTGTACTTTTACCATTTTTAATATTATTACTTATTGTGACAATCTAGAAGAAAGTGCAAAATTGGACGGAAAAGAAAAAAAATTACAATAAAAGGATAAAACGTTGAACTAAATAAGCGCGATAAATAGTTAATATTCTTCACAGTAGGTGCTAGGCTCAACATGTTTAGGTGAAAATTTTAAAACTAATAATTGGAACATCGAAAACTCTTTATTAAAGAGAATTATAATGCCATATCGTACGTTACCGTAGGCATTGAAAAATAATAATATATTCTACTGGAACCGGTGACATACCATAAAATAGGCTGTTGTCGCCTCTTGACATTCCCGCGCTCCACCGTTTGAATATAAAAAACTGAATATATTACATTAAGTATTCAAGTGTAAAATATAACGACCACGAATAATAGGCTGCGTCTTCCATTTTGATTTACATTCACGCTAGCTTCATTCTGCATGTTATAAGAATACTGTCGAATCAGAACGAAAGCTAATATTACGAATTTTCTTATAAAATTTTCATAAATAATAAAAATCATTCGTGTCGCCGTTCGTTACAAAATTTGATTTTCAAACAGCAGCGGGGGAAAAAATAAAAAAATAAGGGGGGGGGCGGTATTTATTTGACTTTATTCTCGTCGGCGTAACTCGATATTAAAAAACAAGCGCGATTTCCAGACGCTGTCTCACATTAACATGTCGGCCCGTCGTACGCGGGTCGATATCACACGTACGAATACGCTGCACGCAGATTTCTACAGCGACGCATGAACTCAAACGGATTTGGACTAGACCGAGAAACTGAATTTGAGTCCTTCAAAATGAGTGCAAAAAACCGATTTTTCCAATTCCGATTGCTTTCGAATTTTCGTAATTTTTTATTCGAGAATCAAATACTGCTAATCGTTATATATATAATGCTGTCTTTAAAATACTATAGCTTTTAATTCTGCTTATTGTATTATTATAAAATAAATATACTACATTACGGTAATGTCACCGGAAACTGAGTTACACGTGTCTACTTAACGAATACAATTTTACGTCGTAACAAACTTACTATTTCAAATCTCCATCTTGCTCTATTACAATATGTTGTAAATAATTAATACTTTTAGATTGCACCATTGATGCCGTATTGTTTTATGGCTGACATGTTTTTGCGAAAATCAGCAGACAAGGAACATCGTATGCACGAGACACACAATAAGAAAATTGGCACTGAAATAAATGAATTATTTATAACGACACATAGCTAATGTCGTAAACTGTCAGGAGTTTAGTTTTGCACAGAAGTAATATAGAAATGCAAGGAGAAGTCGAACTTATCAATCTACGTGAAAATAAGAAATGACCAACTTGGCGGAAGCTTAAATCTACATTCCGTACATCTCCAGTACATCAGCCGAAATGAACCTGAAAAACCTTAACAAAAACAGAAAGAAATGTTTACCGAAAATTAACAGGGGTAAAATGAAGGGGCACTGATAGTTAATCGAAAGTAAGCAACGAGGATGAATTTGCACCACGAAAATAGTGAAGGGTGTGTTAAGAAACACATTACAGCTTTCGAAATGTACGTACGTAGACGTATTCTCAAAATTCTTTGGACATAGAGAGGTCGCCAAAGAAGTGATTCTTAGCAGAATGAATACGCGTCCAGAACTGCTAAATTATATCAAAGGAAGGCAGCTGCGACAGCTAGGACACATTTTGAGAAAACCTAAATACCGGATGATATTGCGGCATATGTTAAAGGAGATTAATGGGCCATCTTCAAAATTCATGGACAGAGGACTCGCGACGCTGGTTTAATTGTCAATTGAATTGTTCCGGTCAGCTGTTTCAAAAGTGTTCGTAGTTAAGTGGATCACCAATTTTCACTGAAGTGGCGGATGAAAGAGAAGTTAACAGGACTAGTGATCAAGGAATGTATACTTTCTTAGTGCACGTGATAGCCTAGTTGCTAAAGCGCTTGACTTCCGTTATGGAGATCACGAGTTCGATCCCGAGCGACGACGGATTTATTACAAGAATTAAATAAATAAATAAAATAATCGCTAATAGTCACGTAGAAGGCAATGGCAAACCACCACGTACAACATCATATGCGCGCTAGGTCAGTACACAGCAGACCCACACGGGACTGCACTTGTATATCGATAAATCAAACGATTACTAATCAGTTCCGAATGTAGTCTTCTTGGGTGTGTACACCTGCGTTGCATATAACAATTGCCTAGTACACTATGCCTGTGTCTATACAGCTGAGATGTACGAATAGGTAGTCGCCGATGCTCAGGAATTAAGTATGGCACTATAAAGAGGAAGTGCAAAAATAAAGCTTGAAGTAATCAACGGAAAGCCAACGTGGAAATCCGAGATAGATGATTAAAAATATTTTTTGATGATTGCAATGGATAGCACCTCCCACGCAACTCGCAATCGAAATATAAACATGTTAAAGAACGGGCGATTACACAATATAAAAAGATGGCCGTCCACGCTTTTAAATTCTGGCAAATAAATGTGTATATATATATATATAATTTCTTCTTCTATAAAAAAAAAATCGATTAACCACTATTCTGTACTGTCTTATCTTGTGTTTGCGCCTGTTCTGAGAAATCAAATTTTAAATCTTGCTGCTGTTTGATCGTTCCCGGTTGCTGTTTCTTCTTCCTTCTGGCATATTTATAGCTTTCCATTACTTTGTTTACAATCAATTCCCATTTCTTCTGCTGTAACGATGTACTTCCCCAGTTGCCAGTAACGGGGTTTACGGGCAGCTTTTTTCAGATCTTTCGCGGTAACGTCTTAGCAGTGTAGTCTTGAGCGACCTAATGGTCTTTTCCTATCTTTCAAAAATAATACTTTTTCGTCATACGAGTTTCATCCACAATCACATGTCCCACCCATTATTTTAAACTTTGCTCGGAGTTGTTCTCTATCGACGAGTATCTAGATAATGCCAGTATACATATTCATTCATCTTGGCATCCTGCCAAAGGATCCGGTAAATTTCTTGCAGGTGACACGCTTCCAGTTTTTTTTTCTTGCTCTCTCATTATTGGTCGCGTTTCCCCGTCAAAAAGCACAATTCGAATCGGCACTGATCTGTACCTCGGCATTTTAGTCCGAACTGACAAATTCCTGCTGTTAAATACTTTAGGCTATTCCGTTGTATGATGCGTTAACGTTCATTCTGCGTAAAGAAACCGCATCCTTATTGCGTCAAAAATTCCAAGGTATTTAATCAACTCGGTGTAAATTTTCATCATTTAATTTAAAGTCGGTTGTTTCGCCGTTTATGTGAATGATCTCGGTTTTTTCATGATCTATCATCAGCTCGACATCTTTATGTTTCAGCCAACTGCGTGTATCTGCCTTATCGCTTATTACGCCATCGTCTGCAAACTGCGAGCAGCTGATTTTAAAAGAACCGACAGCGCATTTCGATTAATATATAATTTTCGTAAGCGATCGGATACTTGAACAATTCGAACTCCATTAAAGAAAGAATTATGTTTTTAATTGGCGGAACATATATACTATTTAACATAGATTAATTCGTGAAATTTCGGGGGAAAAAAAAAGGTTTCCACTATTCTATAATAATTAAACGTTTCCCATATAATTGTTTTTTGTGAATTTTACGAATTAATCTATATCAAATAGTTAGAAATATACATCAGAAAAATCATTTTATATATACTATTATTAACTACCATTTTGAAGATTACATGTTTTAGTGTTGACCCGCGAAGACTACAATAATCGAACGAAATCTACAAGGTTTTTATTACTACTACTACTTTTTTCGATCTATAAATAAAAGTCGAGGACATGCTGTTTATTATTCCTACCCGAGATAAACTGAGAATCCCGGATCATAAACTACCACATACAAAAGTAAATATTTATTAGAACCTAAATGTCTCGGCTGCCTTTCTTCCGAAGAAGCAAAATTCATTAAAGTATTAACACAAAAAGAAAGAAAAAAACGTCCGACGGTACAAAATCGAGATTGAAACACGTTAAAATATTTACCAGTTTAAAAGACACGCGCACAAAAAAAAAAAAAAAAAAAAAGCGGGAACAAAAAAAGAAGTTTTAGTACTAAAAGTAAAACGAGTCCGATACTCTTTCAAAGTAGTTAGGAATTGTAAAGTTAAGAAGTTTACAATGTACTAAGCCTAATGAATTTGAAAAGCCTTACGCTTTTGTTCGATTTCAGACTAGCTTAGGTAGCCGAGCAATTCAACTACTATTAATTCGAAATTAACTTTTTTGCTGAATTAAAAGAAAAATCGTTCAGCTTTTTTCTCGAGCTTTAAATTTAACTACAACGATTACCAAACGTTTTCTAAAATGAGTCATCGGAAGAAACTAAGGCCAAATTTGACTAAAATCATTTTACATAAAATAAAAACAGAGATAAACGATGGAAAGTAAAATAAAAAAATAAAAATAAAAACGATGAATAAAACTTATAACTCTACATCAGATACGATGACATAACAACCATTGTGCCTGGTAATGATAGAGGAAGTTAAAGAAACCTCTACTAATTAACGTCCCCAAAAACACACACAAAAAAATCATTTTGTTTAACGTAGCCGATGTACAGTCTTAAATTATTTCAATTACTTAAAAACAAAAGCGCGATTAACCGATTTATGAATTAATAAATAAATTCAGTTAATAATGAACACTAAATTTCAACAAGCCAGCGTTGAAAAGTAGAGCAAAAACTGAAGCATCTTTCAATATAAAATTTTATTCGGTAAGAATATATTTTTTGGAAAAAGAAGTTACAGCCGATTTATTTAATTGTACTTTTTTTATGAGTGATCTTTTTATTTTATTTTTTTTTTTTTTTTTAATATAAATAGGTTACTACCGAAACAAGTGTGTGTATCTTAAGTTCGCAAATCTGATAAAAATGATTTCGTCGTAACGTATAAAAAAGAAGGTATTATTTAAAATAGCAAACGTTCAACAACCACCAATTTAGTGTGTTGACAATTAAGAACAAAATTTTTATATATCGTGATAAACAATATTACATTGTTAAGTCTTTCGCGGAATTATTAAGTATTTCACGCATGCGCATTTCGGGTCATGGTGTGTCAACACTCCCTCTATCGATCTCTTCCGGTTCCGCATTTTTATTTTTTTTAATACACACCGTCTTTTTTGATCGCTTCTACTAATTTCTACACTTTGCTACCGAGAACACAGTTTTTATCGCTTAAGAGGTGAAACACGCGATATAAAAATGCATTCTAATTATCGAAAAAAAGGAAGTCACGATGTTACAAATCATCACTAGCGCAATACTAATTTCGATATTCACAAACTAATCACCACCATATATAATACACTTAAATGACATAAAATGATCCAAAGGCGTCCTTAATGAATTATTTTACAAAAAACTCTGTGTAAGTACGAAGTAAAAACTGATAATAATTAAATGGTCGATTTCAAATTTTTCCAAATTAAACGAATTCTATTGAAATAAAATGTTAATTTTATAAGAAAGATACAAATTCTAACTTAATCGATGTACGATTAAGTACTTATAGTTTTCATAAAATCCATAAGTAGACCAGGTAAGAACGATAAAGGAAAGTATTCGAGAGTTGACTGGAGAACCTTCACCGAAAGTAACAACACAAAATGCGCCTTCTAGTAGAGGGCGCTACGCTTATCGTGATCGGAAGAAAAACAGACCCACAAAAATTTCTTGCAAAAAATGTGGAAAGTTCATGTACGGCGAACGTACTTTATATCGCTCATTAAATACAATAACGTCATAACTCAAAAAAAAAAAAAAAAAAAAAAACGCTATTCGCAGAAAACGCAAATTAACATTTACATTTACTATAATTTGAACAGTGTTCCAAAAGCAATGCTTATTTTGTCGAGTTTCTTATTTACAAATATGGCGTCGTTCTAACCTCTAATTGTACTCATAAAATGCATTCCAACTATACATATAACTTAAATTCGCTATTTTTTGAGTTATGACGTTATTGTATTTAATGAGCGATATATCTGCTCTGAATGTTAAAAGTATCAGACACTGAAAAGAATTTGTGACTTTTTTTTTGTAAATAGGTATTATGAAATTTTATTTCATTTAAGACACTAAGTAGGTAAGTATTATTAGGTATCATTTATTCATGTAAGTAGCAACAGTAAAAAAATTGATGGTTTATAATCTATGTACATACCGAGTGTTAAAATTGATTAAAATATGTATTATTTCATGTGCTTAAAAAAAAAAAAAAAATATTAAAAAATAAATTATCTATCATTTTTCAGATAGACAAAACAATGACGGACTGGAAATCCGCAATGAGCCTTCCTAATTGCATGTCGAATACTATGCGGAGTGTGAGTTCGCAGCGAATACTCGTGGTTGAATTTCGAGCGCGTACACTCGAAGGCTAAGTAAAATATACTTCTCTATAGAAACATCAATTTCACGTTAAAAATTATAATCGTATTTGCTTTAAGTTGTACTCAGCCTGAAATCGAGCCGGGTACAACAATGTAAACCTTAACTTTAGAGCTGCTGATAACGCTCTGTCCAGAAGACCGAACTCGTACTAAATAGGGTGTCGCTAATGATTTCCGATATCAGCTATCGAAAACCCGTCTCGGTCATTTAACAGACATCACCATTAGACTTTTTTAGACGAGACAGACTCGCGTTTTACTCGCTCATTCGGGTTATTTCCTAGTTTTATTAACGAAAATAACGCTAATATATCGACCGGGGACAGAGAGCTATTTATACACGAAATAAACGTACCGGGCAGCGATGTACTGCTTCAATTTTCTTTGACGATCTTGCTGTTCCTTTTTCCTTAGTTCCGCCAGCTCGTTATTTTCTTTTTCCTTTTCAGCTAAACTCCTCTCTACCGAAACTGTAGCTAGAACTTCCGCATTTTGACTGCGAAACATCAACGAAATAATCTGCAAAATATAGAAGCGTGGAAAATTAATGGTGCACTTAAAATTAATTAATTTACCAGTATCCTGCCTTAATACAGCTTTTAATTCGTTCATTTATATATTATACGACATTATTTGCTCTTTCGAATGCCGAATGGGTACACTAATACATTTAAATTATTCAAGCTTTCTTTCTCTATTTCCCTTTTTGTTTTTTTCTTAATTCTGCTAAAGGGTGTTGTGATGTATATATATTAAAAGTTTTTTTTTGTTTTTTTTCATGATTATGAGGGTGAACCTTTATCAAAGCAACACGAAAAGCGATTTGATATGCAATAAACAATTATGATACAATTTTAAAAGACTACATCGTAAGATTTTAAGGTTATATATAAAAACAAAAAAACGCGATAACCATAATGCTTCATTCTTGTGGTGGAATAATGATTGCAAGTCCGCATTCGACTTCTGTACTTCCACTTTTAGATCTTTTTACAGCTGCCTTCTCTCTTTCCAACTTCCTTGTACATAAGAGCTAACGCTAAGGTTCGTCTTTAAACGTTTAAAAGAAGCCGCTTGGATAAAGTTCTGTTCCTTTTTTTCCCGTTCCACTCCGACATCACATGTCTGGAAAATCGCCAACTTAGAACTCGCTTATCGGAACGTCCCTGTAATTTTAACATTCCGCAAAATAGTCTAATTTCATTCATAGACTCCCGTTGTTCCACCCTTTGTTCCCAGTCACGAAAAGCTTACCTCCTCCTCTTTCCGTTAATTCTACTTCGCACTTCTTATCTTCTAGCTCCAGTCTTCATGAACTTCCGTGCTTCTTTAAGTAATTCCTCTTCCAAGGTACCGATGATATATATTTTTTTAACCTCTCTTTTTAATCTTTTGAGTCTTTTCTAAGTATATATAATTCCTTTCTTCTTTTTTGTTTCACTCCTCCTTCCTTTTTTTTTTTTTTTTTTTTTTTTAGTCCGGAATCTAAACCATTTGGCCGAATGATTTCATCGTTATACCTATACCAAAAAAGAAAAAAAACTCTTCTTTTCGACCTATCTCTCTTGCTCCTTGTTTAAGGAAGCTCTTTGAGAACATGTTAAATAAACGGCTTGTCTGGTTCCCTGAGCACGATAACTTAATCCCCAACAACATGTTTGGTTTCCGTCCTTGTATCGGTCCTCCCGACTCTACGTTAGTTATGTTCTCTTCGATATTTATAATTCCTATAGAAACAAAAATTTTACCACACCGTAGCCTTTATTGATGTTAGAGTTACTACAGAAAATACTCTCTCCAATATTCATCTTTTCGTCTCTCCTTTTAAATCCTCGGGCATGGTTTCTACTTTTCGTTCATATAATCCTTTCTTAATCAATCTAGCCTGAAATCATTATCCTATTCCTCTGGTAGAATGCTTCTGGTACGTGAGTGTGTTCCTTAACGGTTGTTTGTCCTTTCAGAAGCACATTAGTCGCCTGTACAGTCCTTGTCGTAAAAGGATTAACTTTTTAAAATCACTCTCACCGTATAGTTAGGGTGACGACCCCGACATTCTTTCTAAGTTAGATTACTGTTCTTATATATGTATACGGCAACTCTTCTATGTCTCTCCTGTTAAAGCTTGACCGCATTCAAAATTCTCGTCTTTGTCTTTATCTAAGCGCATGTAAATCTACTTCAATTCCTGTTATCCTCTCCAAATCAAAATCACTGCCTTTGTTTATTCACAGATCCTATCAGGACTAGCGTTTTTTAATTAAACGTTTTCCTTATTTTTCCTTTAGAATTATAGCTGCTCAGTGTTAGCGTTTTACTCTACAGAATTCTAATTTTATCATTCATTTCTGTTCGTCTTGCTAATTTTTCTCCTTATATTTTCTCCTATGACAAATCTCCGTACTTCCCCCTTAATTATTTCAGTTTCTTACACTCTCCTAACTCATTCCTTACGTCTAGCTTTATTAAATTCTTTCCCGCTCCATAGTTTGATCTGAATTTCACGTGGTTTTAAATTCCTTATATCCTAATTATGCCGTTAACTGATGCGTATAAGAAGGCTAGTGAGGTTGTTGCCTCTTTAGTTTTTCCTTCTCAAAACTGCTCTGAATCCTTCAAACTTCCTTCCTACTACTCCATATTTACTGCTGAATCTGTTGTCATACTTCATTCTCCCTCCTTACCATTGTCTTTTTTTAAGCTTTCAATTCTTCTTATTTTCAATCTAATTTACGAATTATTCCGGTTCCATTCCATTCAAATAGATCTACTGTAGATTCCTAATCATGTAAGAATTGAGGGTAATGAGCTGGCTAATTCTCTGGCTCACTTAGAGGTTTCTAATGGGCACCTCCTTCATAAATTTCCTATTCACAATATTAATCATATACCCATACAGTTCATCTTTAGATTATGGAATGATACTTATTTACCCCTTTTCACTGTTGGTTTGACAAGTTTCCTTCTCTTTGTCGTTTCCTGATCACCCCATATGTCGCCTTTGTCTTTGTCATAACTTTCTCCCTTCGTTACTTTTTCGTTTTTCCTTCGTCTCTTCCCCACCATATCTTCTTCACCCCGAAGATTGTTTTTTTTTCTGTGTAATATCAATCATGTTTTCTTCGAATGTTCTCTACTTTCCTCGGAACGTTCTTTCTTCCATTCTCAACTTTTAGATCTTGGTCTTCCAACTTCATACAGTATCTCTCATATTCTACTATTTCCTTCCGTATCGGTTGTTCCTGCCCTAGTTTCTTTTATTCAGTCTATCTTGCACCAGATTAAAATCTGATATGTTATGTTTTTTTTTAGCTAATCATTAAATTCCTTGGTTGATGGTGCTGTTGCTCTTTGTTGTCGTGCCCCCCCCCCAAAAAAAACAACAAAAAAAAACTACATTTTTGAAGCCATTATCTTCAAAATTTTAATCGTTCAATATCAAGGTAATTTTTACTTTATATGAACATCCTGTTTTCCATATTAATAAGAATGCACAATACAAACACGCAAGCGTTAGTTCAAGCATGAAGTATGCAACATTCTTACGATAACGGTACAAATGTAGCTTATCGATTACTAGTCACTTCGCGTCGATGAACGATCGAGTCATATGGTAACATGGTTTAATTTTTGAACTATGTTTTATCGTTATTGTATCGAAATCGCATTATTTTGATGGAGGCTCTCCCTAAGACATTAATTTCATTTTGCAGATAAATTAAAACCGACGCTTTTATACAAATTATGGAGGACTACCACTGGTGACCTTCAGATAATTATTATCTATAGTCCTTACAGAAAAGTCAATAATTGATTACGTCATTTCTTAATTTTTCCCCCCTATAAAAATGACACAGTTATTAAACTATATGTGTGTGGTATATATATATATATATATATATGCAGATGTATGTATATATATTTTTTTTTTTTTTAATCCGAATACGGCCAACTAAGAACCACGGAAAATAACTATATATATATATATATATATATATATATATATATATATATATAATACAATAAGTTTAAAATAGGGAAAGAAGCCTATAACATTAATACTAACTTCTAAAACGTGCAAGTAATACTGATGTTCATTATCCGAGTTAGCGATATACAGTATCAGATTAATCATACCACTTTCGTACAAGGACCATAACACCTATTAAAAATAATTCATAAAAATATGAACAAAATAACTCATTAAACAATTATTATACAACGCACATATTCCCCAATAAAACAAATTCAGTTGGTAATTCGAACGACACTGCGTTCGAATTATTCAAGAATAAAAAAACTTTGAAAAACATTAAAATTCGATACATTGAGAAAAATTTTTATTACATTAAACGCACAAAGTAAAACTGGCCAAATGATAGTTTGATCCCTATGCTGAAGATTCTCTGTTTCTAATAATTTCGCGATCTTTCGATTTTTTTGTTTTGTTGTGAAAAATTAGAAAAACTAAAGTTTTGGATACTCGAAACAAACAAACTTTCTGCTTTTTTTTTTTTCTTTTGTAACAACATAAAAATTTAATCGAGACTTGACAAACTATTTCGCAAAAATTATTTTTTAACATGACAAGGAGGATGAAGTACTTTTTTATGCAATATTTTCACATTTTCAAAATGACGTGGGGAGAAATATTTTAATTTGCGTACTAGGCAGGAGGGCGCGAATTTTATATTTGCCTTAAATTTTAGAGGAAACGAGTAGAAACAAAGAAATCTATTCGTAAAGATTTCTCTTGTACCTATCCTATAGAACGCTGAAATTTTAGTTAGTTTCGAAAGCTGCAATAGCACTATCGGGCAGACAGAAAGAATGTAGAAATCTGGAAAAATTAAAAGATAGAAGAAAAACGGAATAGCAAAACACAGATAAAGAGAAAAGAATTAATGAAGAGGTCAAAGAGTTGGCGAGAAAGAGTGATCATCAAAAGGACATAAATATTTTTCCGAACTAAAGAAAGAGATAAAACAGAAGCTTGAAGGCTTGTTTACAGAAAAATTATTAGAAGTAATTAAGAGTGTAAGATTAATATCTATGTATGGAGAGACAAGTAGGAATAATTAGAATAAACCTTTGATATGGATATGAGACGAATAAAAATAACGAATAGGATAAAATCAGAATTTGGAGATATTACGTGATGTCGCGGAAGGTGCACAAATATTACACTAGATATCGGAAAGGCGCAAGGCTGGCGCACAGGCTTTTTTTTTTTTTTCTTCTGCCGATTACTTAAATAGTTCTTCAGTGATAAGTGTCGAACGGTGAACACGAACATACCGAGAGCGATATACAGAAACTCATTTATTCGAGTTATTATCCTTAAAAACGTTCACTATCTTTGTTAAAATCTTCAACGACAGAAATTATTACTAATAAATAATTTTATTACCCAACGATCAGCGCATATTGCGCAACATTCTTTTTAAATAGTACTTTCAACCGTTTATTAAATATTCTAGGATTCGTGTTGTTTAATACACGGCACACTTGTATTTTCCTCCAAATAATGCAACTATCGCACACATAACACAGTATCAGGGGATGTCAAATTTTCAGGAACTTTAGATAGAAGGAAAAATTTTAATTAAGCTAGCAGATGGTGATTTCTTTTTTTCTTTTTTGAAGGTCAATGAAAGTTTAGGTATAACGAAGTAGATAAGAATACGTAAGTTGACGCTATTATAGTGTTTTAACAATAAAAGTAATTTCTAATGAAAAAGTAGTGTACATTTTATATAATATACATACATACATACATATATATATATATATATATATTAAAATTAAATATAAATAATAATTATATCTTTTTTTAATCTAACAAAACCCGTTGAGGAATTATTTAAAAAATACATTTTCGTCAGTTAGATTACATTAAAAACGTAACGTCAAGACAAACCTTGCCATATGTTACACTGCTGTCGTATTGTGAAATCTTCGCTTTACACAGATGCCAGAAAAAAACTCAGTGTGAAGCCCGCAGCGACAAAATGAAAATCAAGAATTTTATGTAGTAATGATAAAGCAGTGCGATACAATATTGACATCTATTTCATTGTTGGGCTAAGTTATAAACTGTGAAATTAATGGCCAAACAATACGGTTTACTCATCAATATCAAACAACTTTTCATTATTTTCACTGAATAAGTTATACGCGTACAATTCTCGCTCGGTTCAACGAACATAATTTCTTGAATGCAATGAGCTTCGGTGGTAGCAAATTTACAGAGCATCTGTAGGTAGAATGAAGATTTGTTGCCGAAACAACAGAACAGCGGTTTATTAAGCATTCAGTAAGCTTTATTTCCGAATTTATGAAAAGAAACAAAGGGTCTAGCCGGTTAAAGGGGTAAAAGTGTCTCTGAACCAAATGAATTTTATAACGAAAAAATGTCCCAATTTTATATAATAAAAAAAAAATACAACCAATAATTTATACCATAAGTTTTATTAAACTACCGAAACAACTTAACATACTATAACACATATAAATAATATATTTTTTTGTGTTTCCATGGTATTATTGAATTACCAATATAGCCTTTACATGTTTCTCCGCATTGTGGGACTTCTTATTCATCAACTTTGCACAGCAATATGAAGTGTATTCATTATGTTTCCATAAACGGAAACTGCTACCGAACGCAAACGTGTATTGCGGAAACTAAAATGGGACGACGAACTGTGCAATAGCGAAGAATTTGCCACATTTATACGTGATACGCCTTTTGGTCGAAAATGACAGATGTAGAAAAGTTTGACGCGTTAAAATATAATAAACTTTACGTAAAATTGGAACATTTTTTGGGATATGTATATATTTATTTTGTTTATTCTACGATCACGATCACGATATGCCTTTGTTAATCCACTCATGGATGAAGGCTTTCCCCAACGTCTTCCATCCACTTCTGTTCTGTGCATTCCTCATCCAGTTCTTTCCAGCTATTTTCCCCAACATAATAGCGAGAAGATTTATTCTACAGATTTCGTTAATTCGTTTTTGATAAAATACCTTTCTTATTTTAGTTTCCTTATACAAGGTAATCCGCACTGCCTTCTATTCCATGTTTTCAACATAAACTATCATTGACTATTTTAACATACAATCTCCACACTTTCAATAACGCCTATTATCCAACGAATCTTGATTTTTTTTGTTTGTACATTCAGCCGTACCGTTATTTACATCCCGCAGTATCGGAAGAATTAATTTTACTCAATAATTATTATAACGGGAAGGAAGTTAATACACAAATAGGGGACCTTTTATTTATTCATCAGTTTCAATCATTTGTATCCTTCTTTCAATCTAAATTTTAACCGTTTACTTCATATCATTCTGCATTTACTTTTTAAAATCGAACCAATTCTCATACCACCTTAATTAACCACAACCCAAAGTTGTGTTTATTTTATATTTAAATAGATTCGTTTTGGATTCCTGATTTCACATATTTTTTCTGCAACGCTAACTTCAAAATTTTCAGGAAAGAAAAAAAATTAGCTCGTTACAGGAATTGTTGACTACAAGTTAAATCTAAACCGGAGGACACTTTAAATTACACACCTTGGTAATTTCGAAACGTGTGTAAAAATTTAACAAAGTAATAACGGAACATACAAGCGGTAAATATAAACATAAACCGAGAGAACGTATGCTGAAAGGAAAAATAAGTTAAAACGATAAAAAGTAATGAAGATAAATTAACGACAAAAACAAAAAAGAAACAAACTCGTGGCGCCGTATAGGTTTATTTTAAAGCGATATAGCTCGGCGATACTATTATATATAAATGTTAAAAATGAACTTGACAATGCAATGACATTGGTTAAATTATTAACGGCGGAATTTATTACGCGTGCCTTATGGAGAAGGGGAGAATTCACCCTGCGCCCCATCGCATCGTCATTATTATTAATAATAGTACACATCGGTAAGAATACGAATTGCCTACGATAATTTTTACCATGTTTTATACACACTTCGTAGTTAAGTATGGGAACTAACTAAAGTACACACTATGTTCCAAAGCGAAATTTTACATATGTGTGAACTGTCGCTGAACCGCCACGTTCGTCTGCTAAGTGACTAGCGGCGTCCTTCTTTCGGGTGACATGCCATTTTTTAACGCGTTCATATAAAACAACCCTCTCTTCTCGAAAGCAAAACGGCACTTTATCATCGCAGCCCGGTCTCGCTAAGCCATACGCGCTCGTTCTCCTAACAAACCACTTAACTTGTATCCACGCAAATTCGCCTATACGCCCGTGTGGTATAAATCAGAAAATCCGTTCATCCGGCAACACTGAATAATCCGTTTACATGTGTATTTGTGCGAACACAGATAGCAATCGAAATAACATTATCAACGACGACATGTAGAAAGCGCGCCTGGCCCATCAACGACCGAACAATTTGTTAACAGAATAGACGACAATATTTGATTAGACCAGTCTCATTTAACGTCAACAAGCTGCTACCGCCTCCTCGTAATAATATGCAAATTTAAATATTACCCGGAACAATAATAAACGATTAACCTGATCGTGAATGTTCGCGTCGTTGTCCGCTCGCTGCTCCATGTCCGCGTCTGGCGGCACATGCAGAATGTTCCGAATTAATACCAGAATCCGAACTATTACTAAGCCCTTTTCTTCTCCCCGTTCCAGCCAATCCTGCATAAAGCGAATGAAAATTTTAATTAAAATTTATCTCTTACATCTACACACACCTGTAATAAAATTAAATCGTTCCTGAAATTCTTATAAACGTATACAAACATAAATACACATTTGACCGAATTATATTTAATAATCGAGATAAACGTACTAATCATTTAGATCGACAGCTTTTATCGCAATTTCTAGTCAAATGAAAACGATCAAACAAACTCCCTTTTCAGTTTTATTTCGATTTTCTGTTATTATTTCTCTTGAACAAAATTTAGTAGAAAAAAAGTGGCGCATTTTAAAACTGAAAATGGGTGTCAAGGACTATATTCAATGTTTGATAGGTTGGGAACTGATTTATTTTCAAACAAAGTTCTAATAATAATAATAATAATTTAAAGATTTCCACGTCCTTTTATTCCTATATATACAAAGTAAACTGCCATAAATTTTTATTTTTTTATTACAATTATTACGTTTCTCCAGATATAATTTTCGCGAATTTTGACGAATTATATAAATTTTGGAACTTTTCACTACAGCTAATACTATTTTAAAATCATACCAAATCATAAATCTAAATTTTTTTCTCTTTTGGCCGATATACTATTTAGTCAGTTTGTTAAAGGTCTCAATTTTACATGACATACTTTATACCTGTGCCGCAACAAACAAAAAATTTGTTTGGTTACACTTTGCACAAAAAATAACATAATAATTAAAAATTATGAAACTATGAAAAAAATTAATTAATAAAATACACCGACACAGAAAGATGTCAACATTCTGACAATTTAAAACTTTACAGAATTCACCGTGCACAAAATAACCCTTATTAAATTCGTAAAAATTTTCTTTTGTACAATATCAAATAAAAAACAACGACGGCTTGAAAATTCAACGGAGTTTACGACGCTCAAAAATAATATTATTACGTTTAAAACAAAAGAAAAAAATAAAACATATATTTATCAGTGAAGAACAGTTAAATATTTGTATTATTTCATGTTGCCTTTTTTATCTTTTTGTTAGCTTTTAAATATAACATACCGGGAAAACATAAATTTTAGGTTTTTGGTCTTTTTGTATTTCGATACACCGAAAACTACAAAAGTAGAATGTTTCATTTAAATATATTATTTAAAAAAAAATTAAATAAACAGCATACAGATACACGCTATAATATAATATTGTCAAATTCACCGTAAATCAAAATGTTTCATTTTTTCATTTCTTTGCATATCTAATTTACACGAAATGAAAAATTCGAAAATTACTCATCCTGTGTACCACTATTCGCAAGTCATTTCAACATATGCTATTCTGATAGAATAAATGCAAATTTTTGAGTATTAAACATTATAGAAATATCTCGATCTCCCCGTAAATATATTAATACACTTATTTTAAATTTCCTTCTATTGTTACGAACTAAATTAATAGTAAAAATATTGCGCGAATTACGAATGCGAATAAAATTTATGCTCGCATTACTGAGAAAACGCAATAAATTATACTAAATATTTTAATGAAAAAAATAAAATATATATCAAAGCTCAGTAAACCACGAGAATTTATGTACCGAATAATATGTGCTCATTATAAATCTGCATTCACACATGTGCATACACATACATACACACACACACACACAAACATGCTACACAACACCCATCTTCATATGTATTAAAACCCAGCAACAAGTTCACAAAAATACCTGTACGAGACACGTTTGAATTTTATTCCTTCTACCTATTAATGAAAACTCGTCTGATTCGCGTAAGTGATAGCCCAAGTTTAATTCAAATTTCGGGAAATTTTTGCGATTTGCCAGAAATGGAATGTTATTTATTTTGTACGTTCGCTACGTATTATACGTCCTGGACAATTGACAATTTCTCGAAAGATACAGATAAGGAAAAGAAACGTAATGCGTAATATTACATAACGCATTACCCCGGAAATTCTTTTTCTTTCTTGAAATTACAGAAACAACAGTGCAAAGTTTTATTCCTTAAATAATTTCTGTAATTACAACATAAATTATTTACGAAATACGCAAAATTTTGGAAACTGTAGATCACTTTTTCGTATACAATGCGTAAATATCAAAATTAACCTTTCGCATTTTTCAACGATCCAAAAATTTTAAAAAAAAACATTATATTCGCCTACGTTGCCGAATATTAAATAAGAGCGAATTTATATTAATAACTTGCGATTAACGTATGAGTTTTTTATTTATTTTTTATTTTTTGAAGGTCCGTCTGCTAAATGTATTGACACATTGACGAAAAAATGAAAAAAGGGCTAAAAACAGACCACCTTATACTAAAACCACGCCTGCAAATCGACCCTTCCGTTCATAAAGTATGTTACAATGAATGCGCAAGAGGGGATAGACTTCTATATAAGCAGTATCAGTATACATTTTGTTAGCACCCAATTAATTTCTTTCATTTGATAGTGCGCATGAAGAATGTGAACAGCAAAATATTTTTCAATTCGTACTTTTCCGTATGTCAAATCGCGAAGTTTTTAAACCGTTTATATTTTTTCATCGCAATATTTGGGTAATATTTGTTTTTCGTATTTCTAACTCTGAACGTTTTGATTAAAAAAAAAAATGAAATATTTTTTGAGGAATTTTTTCAAAATTTGTCAGTACCTAGTTTCCTTGTTAAAACTAAAACACAAGGCAATATTATCGCTGCTTCAAAAATAAAATGGTCACACTATCCGGAGATTTAAGTAGTTTAATACCCTGCTAATGCTCTTATGTGATTTTAATAGATCTGCGTACAACAGCGTTAGAGGCACCGTAATTTCCAACTGCTCAGTGAACAATGATCTTATACTCCTACCTCCGCCTTCTCATAAGCACTTGAATTCCGCACATAACACCTTTTCCCTAATTGATTTTTCCATCGCTTCGACACAACTATTCCCGCATCTAAGTATTTCAGTATATTAAGATTTATACTCGAGTGGTCATTTCCCTATCTTTATCATTTTCCCTATCCAGGTCCCAAATAAAGAATTAAATGATACATAAAGCGATTTTTTTTTTTCCATAAAGCAAACTGAGAAGAATGCTCTATGAAAATTAAAGTTCCTTCCCAGCCACCTTGTTCTGTAAAAGAAAACTTATAAACGCTCATCGACTCCATTCAAGTGGTAGCATTAACAACTATACCTAGGATAACACTCCGGTAAAGTAAGAAGCGCGTACCATGGTGGTGCCCTGAAATTAAAGCAGACATTTCCCGCAGAAAACGTGCTTTGAAAAAGTATAAGAGGACTAGGATGCCTGTAAACCTAATCGAATTCCAAAAACAAACAAAGCCCGCCTGCCTCCTGATTCGAATTAAAAAACGAAAATCGATCTTTCATATCTTCGATTTCTAAAGATACACCCTCCGCTATTACGTGGAAGAAAATCAACACACTGAATGGTGCTGTAAATACTTCTGTAACTCCTACTGTACTGATAAACGGATCGCTAACCACAGATATATCGACGGTGGCAGATACTTTCACGGTTCACTTCGCTAATATATCCTCATCTTCAACCTACTCAAAAAAAGGTAGTTAGCATCAAAAATTAAAGCAGAACCTCAACTTATATCGTTTTCTTCTCATTATTCTCAACCTTTCAATTCCCCATTTACGATCGCCGAATTAAATTATCAGCTTCATAATAATATAAAGAATAGTGCAGCTGGATTCGATTCAACTCATCTACTTCTGATAAAACATTTACCTGCACCTGCTAAAACATTTCTTCTATTTATTATTAAAAAATGAGAATCATGGGCATCTTTCGTATCTTCGAATGGTCTCATCCCTAACTACTGTCTTAAAATCCCAGTCTTAAAACTAAAAAAAAGGACCCTTTCCTACTTCAAAACTATCGATTGATTTCCTTAATCAGCTTAATTTTAAAATTAATGGAGAAAATGGTTAATAGACGGCTTTACTTTTTCCTCAAATCAATCAGAATCTTTTCCTCGATTCAGGCTGGCGGCCGGAAATCAAAATCAGCAGCTACCCATTTTATTGACTTACAAAGATACAGGTTTTGGAAGCCCAAAGTACAACACAAAACCTCTACAGTCATTTCGATACAGAGAAAGTGTTCGACCGCATCTTGAACGTAACATTATTTATTTTTTACATGAATGACATTGTGGCTGCATACAGCCCTGTTTCAACTCATCTATTCATAGATGATCTAAACATACCCCTCTCCTCTAATTTTCCATCCAATGCTCAATCTATCCTACAATCTACAATAAACAAATTATATACGTGGGCTGATAACTATGGTCTGAAGTTTTCCACAACAAAGTCTATCTGCGTTAAATTTCACAAAAGCCGTAGGGAAAATGCCAAAACTGATATTTCTCTTTTCCTCGATACTTCTGCACCTCCTTCTGTTCGTCCGTTAAATTTTTGAGTATTATTTTTGATTCCAAATTCTCTTGGGTCCCGCATATATCAAATCTCAAAGTCAAATGCCCAAAATCCATATTAAAATATTTACCCAATCGGAAATACCATATTCATCCTAAATCATTATTAGCTATTTATAAGGCAAGCTAACACACGGATGCCAAGCCTATTCTTCGACCAGCAGATCGTTTCTGAAATCCTTAGACCCTACCCACCGCTCAACTTTACGTATCATTCTCTGAGTACATGGAACTTCTTCATTGTTGAGCATCTGTGCCCTAGCGGGTGTTCCCCCATTATCCTACACATTTGTGAATTTCACACTTACCACGAACTTTTTTATTGACCCTCAGCCCCACTCTTCTTCCGTTTTGTATCCGTACCTTCATCTATGCTATCCTAATGATCCATTATCAAGAGTGAAATATCTTCTTACAAGTTGTGGTGTTAATTTAAATCCACAGAAGATATGTCCGCTATATTTAGTTTCCTGGGACAACGTTGTAACAGCCGACTTATTATTAATTGAATCATATCAAACAAGCAATGAATGTTACCAGTTTCCTCAAAGAGCACTATCTAGTACAGAAAAATACAATCTCATCCATCTGTACACAGACGAAGCAAAGGTGAACTACAAGGCCGGCCCTGTGCTACTTCGTGCGCCTATGTAAGCTATGATGAAATCCATGCAGTTCATCTTCACGATTTATGTACAGTTCTAGAGGTTAAAATGTATAGCATTCTTTTAGGCCTAGAATTTCTAATACCTAAAGAAAAAGTACTTCAAAACGCTCTTGTCATTACGGACTCGTTAGTAACAATCAAGTTCCTCCTCACTTCTTCCAACAAAAGTTTTCCTCGTGCAAAGATAAATACACAATAAGGCAGCGCTCACAACTAAGCTGTGAAGTGGTGTTCTTGTTTTGTCCCTGCACATGCCGGAGTGCCAGAGAATGAGCGGGCAGATTTGGCTGCTAGAGCAATGCTATCCATCCCCAGGAACATAAACGCTGATCCTTCGTGTACTATATCCAAATTCCTCCATATATATTATTTAAATAAGTGGGAGCAACTTTGGTTGTTACAGTTAGCGTGGCTAAAGGCCACACAGAGCCGTGGCGGCCTTCGCTTGAAATTACGCGTCGGGAATTTTCAATTCTGAGGCTTAGAATCAGGGATACTTCTGTGTCGCACGATTACCTCTTTGAACGTGCCTCTCCTCTCATAGCGTGTCCTTTTTGCTTACAGCCCGTTCCACTAGAAGTTAATCATATACTTGAACACAGCTCACGCATGAACATGTCTAACTTATCTGACGACCCTGTTGAAACAATGTTGTCCAATGAGCCTGAAAACCATTAAATTCATTAAAACAAACAAACTAGAGACAAGTTCATATAAACCAGATGTTACATGTGCCGTGATAGCCTTGCAGTTACAGACGCTATTCATGGACTGTAACATAAGTAAAAAAAAAAAAAAAATGTAGTTCCTTTTTATTTCACTTAATTTTTGGAATTTTATATTTTCAACATTTGTTTCTTTTTTTTTTTGTATTATTCGCGTCACGCTTCAAAATTCAGAACAAATAAAGCCTCGCATACTCGTTTATTTTACACTGAAAAAACATTCATATGAAACTTCCCAACTAGATATAAAAAAATGACCTCTAAAATATTAACGCTGAAATTATTTACACCAAAAGCTACATATGAAATCAATTATTTGTTCGTTTAGGATCTAAAAGTTATAATCTACTGTCCCACATTAATCTTACTCTTTTCGTGACTTCCTCTATTTGTCCATTCTTGTTGTAGAGATATAAGCGATATTTAAGGCAACTATACCGCGAGTGTAAAGAAGACTACAAGACACTATACTTGAAACTGATTATAATCACCCGTTATCACTGTATGTGTATACATCGCGCCGAACGTATGTGAACATTTGCGCTGCGGTTTAACCTCCATCGCAACTTTTAACGATTATTTATTTTAATTATTTTTAGTCGTTGTGTGAATTCTTAAACTAGGAACCCCAATTTGGTAATGATATTGTTCTAACTGAGCTCCCGCTACAACTAAAAATTATAATAAAAAAATTCTATTTCTCAATACACGCGCACCATTTTTGAAAAATTGAAATGATCGCAGTTTAATTAATTTAAAACAGATTACTGATTTAAGAGGAAAAAACTTTTCTTAAAAAATACTATTATTTTTACGATTTCTACCATTGATCACATTCAGAAAATTCAAACTGTATGGATTAAAAAAAAAAAATATATATATATATATATTATACTAGCTGTGCCCCACGGCTTCGCCCGTGTATTAATGCCCCCTTTAAAGATCTATACTTGGAAATTCATTAAAAAATTTTTGTTTTATCTGGAATTGTATTTACGTAAAGATTCTTTCTCTCTCTTTTGGATGAAAGATGTTTATCACCGTCTAACAAAAAATAGTCTTCATAATTTAACGTTTAATTAAGGATTGTCGATTTTTCTATAACGTGTCTGTCGTAATCTAACAAAAAGTTTTGCTCAACTAAACAACACACAGCCATCGTCTTGATGATACCAAGTTATATTCACACGGTGATCTCCCATAAAATTACAGGTTTAAGAGAGAACATCTTCACTCATATCTTTCAACCACTCTGTCTCGAGCGTTTTATTATAATTAATTTATTACTATAAAATCAAAATAACAGTAGTTGATTAAAGATTTTAATATTTCTGGTAGCAAATTATCAAAAAAAAAAAAGTTAAACGGTTAATTTAAAAAATTTATATGCCGGTTTTGGCCTAAAAGTTCGAATATTTAACATATCAGTTAAATACTCTATTTTATTTTTATATGTTCCCCATTAAGTCCAATAATATATTGCTTAAATCTCTTCCAGTTTTTACAAACATATTGTACGATACATTTTCTTCTACTCCTAATAATTCATTATTATATAATAAATAAGGTAGAGACGAAAATAAAGATGCACCATCCCTATCGTGTGTATTTTACATAATGGGGAACTCTATTGCATCATCAACACATATTAATTCTACATTCATAACTACATATTCCACTAACTTTTTTGTAAACAACAGCGAAAAAACGTTTATTTTATCATTCATCGATAATAACGCCATGCGCCAGCGATAAACATGGTTGCATTTCGATTAACATCGCACGATACACAAAAATCGCCACGAAAAGTAGTTGGTGCTCAAAAAATAATAAAATTGTCAAATTTGTTTTTTTTTTTAATTGATCGATTAAATTATTTAATATAACAAATATTTATGTAAATAATTAAAACAAAAAGTATCCTATCTGTTAAGTTGGACTAAATTTAAAGTACTTTCAAAATTTTATAAAAATCGGTTAAGTAAATTCCGAGTTTGTCCTGCACAAACATAAAGACACGGGATTTTTATATATATATATATATTCTATTCTACTTTTAAAATATATTAAAAATTAAAAACATGAAAATATAAGTACGTACAATAGTAACAAATAAATCTCAAATATATTAGGACAGAAGTAATAGGGAAGGTTATTATTGCGAAATTTCAAAACCATTTCTTTTTGATCTGTTACAAAGTATAATTTGTTATTGCTGTATCGAAATGAATCCACTATTCGATTTTAAATAGTAACAATAAATTTGTTTTCTGAAAAGAGATAACAAATACCGGTTATCGCTTAATTTGCAACCATCGCATTCATCAAATACACTCAGGAGCATATTTTTGTTTCCAATTCAATGAGCATGAAATCAGTTTTACTCTAAATTTAACATTCGCAAAAGTTCCATATAAGATACGACTGTAATATACGATAAATTTCAGCTGGAATATTTTTCTCACATAGCGCTGCTGTAAACGATGTCATTCTTTAAATATAAATAATATACTCGAATAAACCGAACAAAAACCATTTTTATATAAATAAGAAATCGTTTGTTTATTCATTTACGTTCATTTTTTTTTTTTGTCAATTTAATGATTTACAAGAAATTAAATAAAGTTGGAACATTGGGAAATTTTATTTAAATCAAATATTTAGTGACAAACAATTTTATCAATATTTTTCTATCAATTGACCAAGATTTCCACAATATATACTCGTAATTAATCATCATTTAGGAATTTTCGCATACTTGATTTCCAATATGGACATAAAATGTAATTAACCGACTGAAAACGTATACCCCTTCTTCAAGGATACAAATTTACTAAATTTTTTTCTTTCAATCCAATACAGTTGGCCAATAAAATAGTAAATGAGAAATACGGTATATACGACATTATCGTAATTTTCCCGTTTTAAGATTTGTTTCAGATTTTTTAAATTCTAGCTCACTGTTGAAAAACACACATTTTTTGATAATAAGTCACAATTTTCATCAGTTGCACATTTGAAATTAAAACGTTTTAGATTTTCAATTATTAAAACAGTAAATTTATCGAATAGTTTAAATACTATAAAATAACTAGCGTGTTGTTGCAATACTACTTTTATATTTATGTAACCATAGGAAGAAAAGAAAAAGAAAAAGGCTTTACTTCTTAATCTAATTTTATTTTTTCAAACATCATATCATAAACTGAATTTACTACTTAAATTATTCTTCAGATTTATAGTTTCACTTTTAAATAATACTCTTTAATTCATCATCGATTTAACATTCGGCTAATTTAATAGCTTTAACGGGTTACAATTATAAAGTAAGAATTTGTTATCAAATAAATAAACTACGACGTAAGTCAATTTAACGGTAATACGATGAATAGTTTATATAACCGCAGAATATTCTTCATAAATCATAATCAACATAGTGAAGGAATTAGTAATAAGAAATTTCTACTATCCTTGGAGCGGAAAAAATCGATGGGAAATCAAGATGAAACCCAAAATAAACTTGTAGCTAATTCTGAGGTGCTTCTCCTGAATTTCAAATTTAAAACGACTAAAGAAAAACTTATTTGAAATGTGAAGCCTTGACCTAGAAAAACTCGGTTGAATCGCGCCACAAACAGTGAAGAACTCAAACAACAGAGTAAAGAATAATAATATCAAATGAAAGAAACAGAAATATTTGAGTAATAAAACCATTAATGAAATTAGTTTAGAAGTAAAAAAAAAAAAAAAAGGAAATACAAAACCTGAAATAATGACCTCAAAAGAAAACAACAAAAATAAACATTATAATTATTCAAGTCAATACAAGAGGGGTATAGGTGTGCCATAGGGAACATAGAAAAGTAATTTTAAACATTGTGAATTCATCGCTCAGTTAGTATTAAAGCTAGCAAAATTAAATAACGAGTCAAATTTAAAAAACAAAAGAGAATTTTTTCAATAAATAAGATACATGTTTATACAAAATATTTTAATGTATAACTGACGAGTTTATCAGTAGTTCCGTTACATTTGTACATAAATATAATTTTAACAGTATTTCCAAGTCAGATAAAAAAAAAAACTATTACTCTGAAAAATGAATGATTTTAAAACCAAATTTAACATACATACAAAATTACATAATTTATTGTTGGTTAATTACAAAATAACGAATTGATTAATTGTACTAACAGTTCGTGAATTTCGCATTTATAAACAAACAGCAGCACACAGTGCTTATAATTAAACAAAACAATAAGTACTAATTGTAATATACAAGCGTAGGAGTTATTCTTCGTTCTATCGGTAACTATAAAGTAGAAAGCTGAAATATTAACAAAATTTGTCAATTCACTATAACAGTTCCGTGTTTTTTCTTTTTTTAATTTTCAATAAAAAAAAACCGCTTACATACGGTAGGAAAAGTGCATTCATCAACTTTCAGTGTTAAAAATAATGTATAACTTATAGGTATACAATAATTGACCAATACATTATATATTTAAATAAAACACGTATAAAAAACTTGTTTCGTATGTTTGCATAATAATTTACTGCGCTCTAGTGTCATTTGAAAATAAACGATAATTTAAAATGTTGTTCGATACAATTTATACTATAACCTCAGACTTGTTTGACCATTTACATTTTCTAAATAATGGCTATTATAAAATTAAACGTTTACATTACAAATAGTAAACTACAAGAAATAAAATCGTATTACTTACCAGGGTTAACAATTCAGTCAACTTATCGCATAACACGGACCAAATACTTTTATCCGCAAACGATTCTTTATATTGTTGTAGGCAGTTCAGTAAGCTGAGAAAATGTTGTCTAGCAATTTTGTCTGTTGGAGGTTCTTCATTATAAAGCAATAGAACAGGAGTAGTTAAGTTAACCAGTAATCTGAAAAAAAATATTAATTTTCAGAAAAAAGTAATAAATTACAAACATTCAATACAAAAGAAATCCTCGACCGTTAAGCATATTCTTATCAATACAAATTTTACGTTTAAATATGAATTGGTACAATGAATACAGTTTGACGAGACATAATTTAAAAATTATTTCTTCCCGTCCTATTTCATACACTTGCTTAAAATTAACGTTATATTAATAAACTCAACATCTTATATTATGTAGTAATAATTTAGCGTAATTTTACTGAAATCATTGACATGCACAAAAATATGTTTATATGAAAACTATTTAAAAGCAGTTCTTTTGATAGTACTTTTACATAACGTTTTCCACTAATACAATTTTACAGAAAATAACAATCGACAAAAAAAAGGGAAAAAAAACATCTTCTACATTTTTAAATATTTCAAAACCATTTTAACACGAAGTAAACAATAAAATAATACCTCAACAATAAATCTAATAATTCCGCATTTTCATGATGATGTGTAAGAATGGGCAATAAATCTGTTTGTAAAATTTTACTATATCCTAAGTGTCTTCGTATTTCGTGAGTTTCATCATCTCGTCGCAAAAATCTTATTAAATCTCGTACAGCTTCTGCTCATGAAATTAAAACTGTATTATAAATACGAAACACTAATAAAAATGTGTACTAAGATGTCGTATTAAGATGAATATCTGTTAAAATGTACTTACCTTTACACTCCTTATCTAAAAAATATTTATTTTTGTCTCGTATAGAATAGCCAAGAGCATTGCACGTAGCAGTTAGCTCTGCTAATAAAAGTGACATAATTATAACAATTTATATTTATATTTTGTTCAAAAAAAATACACAATTAGACATTAAGCACAAAAATCACAATCACACGAAACCGAAACATTATCACTAAAAGATAAAAGTGTGTTTTGTTTACGATTACGCGGGAAAGTAAGAAATTTTATTAGCTTTTAGTATTATGCACCAATCAGTACTAACTAAAAACTTATATTCAGAAGTGAAAAATATAATATTGTTTTGCCGCTGAATTTAATGACAATTTCACACGTTAAATTATATCATTATGTAATTAAACCAATGAATTATTTCATTTAATGTTTTAAAAATTTGAAAAAATTAACGATAAAAACTATGGTTATTAAACTGAATTTATAATAGTTCAGAGTAAATTTATTTATTTCTTTTGCTGGTTTTATACTACATTGTTCTTGATTTAACACATAGTACAAATACATATATCATATGTTTTTTTTGTTTTATTTTTATAAAATTAGCTAATTTGTATATTTTACTTTTGTAAAAATTAAAATTTTTTAAATTTTTTGCATTACTTATGATTTAAATTAAATCGAATTAATAATTCGATTTATATTGCTGTAATATTTAGTCTAAATTTCCCGATATAAACTGCGAGCATTGTTTCATAAAATTTTGTTCATAGTCGTATCTATCAAAAATTATTCGCATGCAACTTTAAATTATAATGGTTTACATGGATGTAGATGAATTTCATTTAAAATTTTACGGTGTTTCTACCAAGGCTTGAAAGCCGAACGGATAATACGGCTTAAACTTAATACAGCTAAAACTTTCAGCTTTCGGCTTACGAAATGAATTTCGATAGAAGTTAGTTAAAATCATTTACTAATTACTATGCATCAAACTATTAAGGGTTACTACTGAAACTTCAACTTTTTTCTTTACGCACAAAAATAAAAGTTTCTAAAAACAATTTCTTATGCAAATAATTATGTCAAAAATGCAAAATCAAGAAATTTTAAATTTATAAAACACTGATAGCGAAACTATTTTGATTCTTCAATTAATTTTTATTTGTAGAGATAGTATCAGGGCTTGAAAAGCCGAATGAAAATTTGTTCTATTTGACAATGCTGTAAGCTAATGTCATTAATGATAGTCTAGAAGAAATAGGCACTTCAGCCAATGAATTTAAAAAATAAATGTACAGCGTTATCAAGCAGATCAAATTTTCATTCGGCTTTCCAAGCCCTGCATGAATTTAAAAAACGAAAAACTTAAGCCGAATATAAAGCTTAATTTAGCTTTTTTAAAAACACAGCTTAAGATTTCGTCTTTTGGCTGTTTAAATTTTGAATATGGCTTAAGCTTTAGGCTTTTAGCTTATGGAAATTTAAATATGGCTTTTGGATTAAGCTTATGACATCTAAAAATGATTAGCTTTCAGCTTTTAGCTTTTGGCTTTCGGCTGGCTTTCAAGCCCTGGTTTCCACATTGTAATTTGAATCAATAATTATTTATCGCGATTAATATAGAAAAAATAGTTGTGTAAATTTTACAATCAACTAAAATCAATATAATATGTAGGTATGGAACATATTAAAATTTGAACATAAACAGACACATATTGCAAGAAGAACAATCTCCTCCAATATTGTTATCCTGAAGTCATACCTTTTATCATAAGTCTACCGGCGTGGGAGGGATTTAGGGGTTCAAACCCCTCCTGAAATGAATTTTTACTTTTCTGTATTGTCACTTTATGTCCGTTAGATGTTTTGGTACCTCACATTCTGACAATACAATTAACTATGGATTAGTGTAAATTATTCTCAAAATGAAAACGAACAGAAGTAATAATCCTTATGCATTTAGAACTATTGTACAAGAGATTATTAATAAAATATAATTACTAAGTAAAATTTTTTTTCTGTCGTGTGTTTTTTTTTAAATGGATCGACTCCTCCCAAAAAACTGGTCTGGGTATGCCGATGCCTTTTAAACCATAATATTCTAAATTATATGCAAACTGATTCTAATCAAAAAACAAAAATATTTCTTCTTCATACACACAGAAAAATAAAATTATTTTTAGATTGCTCGATTGTACTTGGTTTTTTATATACTATTATCTGTATTACTGACTGGAATTTTGATCTTATTATATCAGAATTGTGATAGATAATATTATTGCTGCTAATGTAATTATAAATGCTTTTTTAACCGACTTCAAAAAAGGAGGAGGTATTCAATTCGACTGTATTTTTTTTTTTTTTTTTTTTTTATGTGTGTTACCACAGAACTTTCTTCTAGATGAACCGATTTTGATGATTCTTCTTTTATTTGAAAGGTGGCGTTTGTCATGTGGTCCCATTTAAATTTGATCAAGGTCCGACCGATAGTTTTTGAGTTATCCTTAATAATGCGGGAGATTGAAGCTTTTTGGATGCTTTTCATTCACGATTTTTTTCACCGTCGGATTAGATTTTTGACTTAAAATACTATAAATTTGCCAAATTACCATGGAAATGTAGCTTTTGGTGTTTTTACCGTGGAAATAAATGTTTTAATTTAATTGAATAAAAATGCACTAAAAAGTAAAAAATAAAATGGTTTTTTACAAAAAATAAATACCGACTTCAAGGTTTATTATAAAAATTTAAAAATGCACTAAAAAGTAAAAAATAATTACTCCCGATAAAATATATATATCAGAGTGATATAACTTAAGGTGATATCGTAATTCTTATACAACATTAATTTTTTGGAGTTGGCATCAAATTCATATTAAAAGAATAATTAAAAACTGCATTAAATGTTGATTCAATTGTTCCTAACATGAATTTAATTCCAACTCCAAAAAGTTAATGTTGTATAAGAATTACGATATCACCTTAAGTTATATCACTCTGATATATATATTTTATCGGGAGTAATTATTTTTTACTTTTTAGTGCATTTTTAAATTTTTATAATAAACCTTGAAGTCGGTATTTATTTTTTGTAAAAAACCATTTTTATCAAATAATTTCATATTTTTTAGTACAGCTAATAGTGATATTTTGTTCTATTTGTGTTTTCTGTTGTATTTTTTTTTAAATTTATTTCGCCGTCTTATAACAATAATAGCTTTAAACACGACTTGAATAGATAAATAAAAATGTTACCTATTTGAGAATGCTGTGCGCTTGTTTCACAAATGACATACTTGAGGAAATAGGCGTTTGAGCCAATGAATTCACAAAATAAACCGACAACTATGTCAAACAGATCAAACTTTTAATTAACCTTTGAAGCTTTGGTTTTAAAATAAATGACTTGCTTTTTATTTTCTTTTTTTTAATTTACAGAATATTGTACATACACACATTTATATACGTGTATATATAACACCTAATCTTTTAGATCTTGTCATGGGTGCATCTCTTGGACTTTTAGATTGTTGTCTTCCATAATTCTTCCAGAAGAATTTGTTTTAATTGATTATATTATTGTGAAATAAATTTACGGACAACTACGTAGAAATTTTAATGTATTTAATTCAATAATACAGCGCTGAACGTTTCGGTCAGCTTATACCGACCACGAACTGAGACACTCGAACGCAAACATCGGTCCACAATAACGACAAAAATAAATAAAAATCAAAAAAAAAAAAAAAAAAAAAAAAACGCCAATTAATAGAATAATGTAACGAAAATACAATAAAATTCTCAAACAAAGAACAAAGGCACAAAAAGTGTGAAAATACGAAAAAAAGTAAGGGGAACTGGGAAAGTACAACAGAAAATATTATAAATACCGCCGAGGATATATAAAAAATAACATAAAAACCGATTAAAAAAAAACCAAAAAAAACCCGGAAAAAACAATAAATCACTAAAAAAAAAAAAAAACAAAATAATCTGAAAACTTAGGAAAATACAACAGAAAATTAATAGAAAAACATGAAACTGCAACTGAAAACAACTCCGCCGAAAGAAAATCCCGAAGAAAAGAAACAGAGTACGCAAAAACCGAGAAAATACAAAAAAAAAAAAAAAATTCCAGGGGGTTACAGGGGAACCCAGCAAACAAAAAATATTAATAGTAACCACCGAGACTACATAAAAAATGTAAAGTAAAAAATAAAATTATAAAACAACAAAACGCTATAGAAAATAAAACAAAAAGACTTCGTCGAAAAAAGAAAATTTTTTATACCCTGAAACCTACCAAGTTACCTACTAAATCAGAAACCTAGAAATATTCTGGAGTGCAGCAGAATGCACTTGGAAATCACCTGAAATTCAGAGCAGTTTGCTAGCAAGTTTCAGCCGAAATACACCTGAAAAAAAACCCGAAAAAAGCAGAAAAAAGAAAAGACAAAACAGAAAAGATAAAGAAGGAAAAACACATAATCACCGCAGTTTCGTCAAATGAATCACCGGTTTCCACGTCGTCGGAATATGCAGTCCATCCTCCCTGTTAAAATTAGGCCACTTCTCGATCTCAATCGCTTCCCTCACGGGCCTCTTACCGAAGTAGGATCCAAGGAAAAGATATTAGCCATCAAGCAGGCGGCAGAAGAAGGAGTAGTTATATGAATGATATATTTCCTTTGTTGTCTATTAATTTTTTGGAGTATGTTTTTGTTTATATAGGTACAGCAATTATAATCATAGACTGATTGAATTAGTCCTTTATAAAGGATCAGACGTTCTTTGTATCGAAGATCGTGATTATTTGATAGTAAGATGCGTAGCTTATCATAGATTTTGTTACATTTACTACTTACGGCTTCCAGATGTGAAGGACAGAATAACTTGTAATCAATTATGACCTCAAAGTGTTTCATGTTATTGACTAGATTAATTGATTGACCTGAGATAATTTTAAATCTTTCTATATCAGAAGGTTGAATATTTTGTCCAAAGAGAATAGATTCACATTTTTCTAAAGAGAATAAGAGTCTCATGTCTGAAATAATGTTGTCTAATTTATTACAGACAATTTCTATTTTATTTAGGTTTGTGTACTGATTTATGTTGAACGTACTACACAAGTCATCTGCATAGGAAATTAGCGTTGCCTCAATATTTATTATTCTACAAATATGTTCCATATCATTATATACTTTTTCGTAGAGAATGTTCCATAACGTGGGCCCTAGAACATACATAAATATGCACACAAATAATTTGACACTTGTAATGGAAGTGAAAATTGTGTTTTTACCTAAAAGTGTAATATTTTAGCTCAAACTATGTTAAACATAACATTTTTCTTCTAAATTAACATATTTTTAGTTAAAAACAGTACACTGTTCTTCGCGTTTATAGTACGATTAAGTGAAAAGGAAATATTTAGGTCATCAACGTTACTGGGATAGTGGCTGAATGGCTTGATAGTTAACTAAAGCCGGGCTATAAAAAAAAAAAAAAAAAAAAAAAAACGTTACTGGGGACGCAAGGCATTCGGTTATGTCGTTAATGTAATATATGAACAAGGTTGGACTTAATGTAAAGCCTTGTGGTGCACTGTTTTCTGACAGCATTAGTTCAGACGTTGACAAACCAATCGTAACTTGGATCATTCTTTTGTCTAAGAAACTGTATAAATATTTACCTATTCTTCTGGCAATTTAGTAGTAAGTCATGACGCTGAATACGATCAAATGCTTTCTCAAAGTCAAAAAATACTGCGTGGAGATGCCCGTTGGCGATGAATCGCCGATAAAATCCACCTTTGCAGGCTGAGTTGTTGACTGATTGCCGATCTTGCCTTACGCCCAACGGCTTGATTAAGGGATCAAAAACTTTTCTGTTCTAGAAAAACCAGGAGGCGCCTAATAATCATCTTCTCCAGCGTTTTGTAAATGACTCTCAGTAATGAGATAGGACGGTAGCTTTCAGGAAGAGTAGGATCTTTGTTTTTTTTTTTAGTATTGGGATAATATTAGCCGACTTTTATTGTGCCGGGATGTTTCCAGAATTTCAGATTTCGTTAAATATGTGTAGGTGAAATTTTTTTTCCAGAATTAGGAGATATTTTAACATGTATGGGTGGATGCAGTCAGGACCAGGGATGGTGTTGGATGTATTGAGTTGGAAACTTGACTCTGGGATAGTAAAGTCATTATTATATGGTTCATTAGATTCGGACGGGAAGTGTTCTGGCTGTTGCTCTGCATGGTGTTTCTTGCTGAGGAAGACGGGAACATATTTTTCTGATGACGACGCTTCGGTGAAGTAGCTGGCAAATGCCTTGGCGACGTCAGGTTTATTGGCTATAAGGCTATCGTTTATCTTGAGAAAAATATCACATGGTTCTGTTCAACGTTGGCGGGGAGATGGTTGAGATGAACTGTTCCCAATATTCTTGGTTTTGCTGTGAATAAGAGTCCAGGCAAGAGCATGGGACTCCTTGAAAGGCTATTAGGTTAGATAGTAGTTGAAACAATTTATATTTTTTGAGTGCTCGTTTGCGCTGTCGGATAGTGGTGTGGATTTCTTTGCATCATCATAATACTCTCTTAGCTTGGGAAATGTGGGTATCGATGCGCAGGTGGCGTGGAGTATGGCGTTGACGAACATGCTCAAGTTGTCTGGTAAGGACTTGGTAGGGGCCTGGGATTTTAATTCCGGCTGTGTATGCCACCCAGTCCGTCGTGTGAAACGCAAATCGTAGAGACCTTGCAGCTGGGCGTGATAAATGGTGACGTAGGAGTACAGAGAGGTGATCGCTAAAGCAAAGATCGTCGTGAACTGAAGTCTTAGGTTTCGCGAATAGTAGTGGAGGAACTAATGCCAAGTCAATAGTAGAGAAAGTGTTATGAGAGGGGTTAAAATGTGTGTGGCCAGGTGGGGGGAGAATGTACAGCTTATGGTCTATTAATGTATTGGCGATTATCGATCCATATTTGTCGTTTGATCTCCCACTCCCAATAGTGGGAGTAAGCGTTAAAGTCCCCGAGTACGATAATCGGATCTTCCAGCTGGGATATGACGTTTTGGATTACTGCTGAGTTTACCATACTATTAGAGGGAAGGAGGGATAGCAGTTGCAAATCGTTATTGGAAGTCTTGCTAGATTATGTAAAGGAACAGATATGAACTGTTACAGCTGGGACCGACGAATGTATAAGGATTGCTACTTTTCCGCCTGTTCGATCGCTTCTAGTTTTCGTCATATTGGAATAGGTTGTAATATTTTATTCTTATTCTGTCCTTAAACTGTACGTGCGTCTTGTGCAGGCAGGTGACAGGATAGGAATATATGGCTAACTAAGTGTTCCAGTTCGACCTGGTAGTTGATATAACCTCTGCAGTTCCACTGCATGATTATATTGCTGCTCGCCATATTGGATGTTTCTGAGTTGTCTTGTGAAACTGGTGGCTATTATTAGTTGAGTTTTGATGTTCAGGCTGACTTAATGTTGGTGTACTAGTTGGTAAAGCTTCCGGATAGGCTGTTCAGACTTTTTAGTATGCGAGTACATCTGTTTTTTAAACTTGTATTCTTCAGAAATGGTTTAGTTGCTGCAGTTAAGTGAATCAGCCCGTTTTTATTCTGTGTCAAGTTGTGGGCGTAAGTTATGTAGACAGACTTGGAGGCTAAGTTTCTCATGAAGTTTTTGAATCCATCAAAGTTAATAATGAAGTTTGATTACTCATTATCAAACATCGGCTTGACTTTCTCGAGGGTTTTGTCGATGTTTGTGATTTTCTTGTGTTTTGACTTTCGGTTAGTTGATGCAGGGATGTGCTGCGCGTCCGGGAGGGGGTGAAATCGGTTTTCTGTTATAACTGTTGCTGTACGACTTCTTTTCTTTCGAGCGGCGGTTTTGAGGTATTTTTGGGCTCTAACTGGATTCTTGAACTATTTGTTTGTTCCAGCACTGCCGTGCGGCTGTTATCTTCCTCTGGCAGCGGAATGTTAATCTTTTTTGTTGCTGGCTGCGATGTGGCTGATAGTGCCGGGTTGTTGGGCAAAGAATCTGGTGTCATTGGGTGCGGACGTTTTGCATTTGGAATTGTTTGATTGACTTATATCGCTCTGTCAATGTCTAAATACCGGGGATGGGAAAAGGTAACATAGTTGGATGATTAGGTTTTCCTTTTTATTTGTACAGTTCTGGTATGAGTGGTTGTCTAAGTGGAGGAATATGCGGTGTTCGTATTCTTTATGGGTTAGTAAAAGGGACTCTTGGATGTTAGAGTAATTGACCCGCTCGATGTAAACTTGTCTACGTCAACTGATAATATGCCCGAATTCAACGCCATTTGGGTTTACTCGGAAGATAGCGAGGTGGATGATTAATTTCAATGAAATACTGACGAAAGCTAAGGGAATAGGAACTGGTTCGGGATATTGGGAGGGGCATTTGACATGACTAATTTTTTGGACGGATTTCTTAAACGCCGGACCGTGATTATTTGCGAGCCTATTTTAATTCTGCCATCATTTTCGAATAGCAATTTGACACTGTTTTTCGACATTAGGAATCTTGTAACTCGATCTCTGTTGATTCTCGAGCCTGCTATTATGTTCGATGACCCATCAAATAGATTTTTTCATATCAAGAAATAGTCACGATTACTGCTTACCGGAGCATATGGGAAAATTATACCCTGTTCTTTTACCGCATAATTTAAATCGGTTAGCGGGGATATTTTCTTTTTGGTTATTAACTTTTCAAAGAAAGGTACTGATACACTCGATGTGGACGGGAGGGATGTATCAAAGGTATTGTTTTGGATTTTGTCAATTACCGCGGTTGATGCGTAGCCACCGGCGCTGGAAGCGATAAACGGTTGGTTGCCTGTGCTTGTCGCATAGGATGAATCGGCTGAACGTTGCGTTTTGTTTGTGCGGTGAACTGGTTTTTGTCGGTGTTGTCGATGGGACTTGTGTCGTATGTTGTGTGCGATGTGAACTTACGACCGATAATGGTGGTATTTTCATCAGGTTTAGAGAGCACTTTAGGTTTACACTAGCCGGCTCGCTGACTGGTGGCAGCGAGTGGCTGATCGTACTGTGATGTTCTTATTACTACATCAGTATTAACTGATTTAAAACACGATCGCGAGAAAACGGCAACTCAATAAAACTGATTATGGTGGAGGAGAGAATAATCGATTGCTTTTAAAATTTTCACCGATGGTGGAATATGTTTGCGACATGTGAGCAGTTTGGGTTACGTTGAAAACGTTGCAACTGTCCAGAATGATGATGCGGGAATTGAAAGAATACATAAAAGTGCTTGAGACAACCATCAGTGTTCATGACTACTATACAGTGTCCAAAAAGTAAAAGGCCGCTACAACGTCCGAATTGTTATGATGGGAACGATTTGAATCCTTTCACAATAATGACAATCGGTGAACGTAAGCGGCGAAAGACATATCGGTAATCGGGCGAAAACAAGTTAACTCCATCAGTTATCAAAAAATTTACTGAAAGTCGCTTTCTTTTCGGCAACACACGTGCCCATATTGATATTGTGTGATTCCCGTAAGAGGAGTTGAATATTTTGTGCATTCCTTGATATCAACTATTACTACAGTGTTACTTAGAGAGTAATGGCGGCGACGCGGTATTAGAAAGCTGTGCACTTTCTATGCTCGAACGGGAAATACGATTAAAATTTAATCAAAGTCTGGAAGCAATAACTGTGTCCGGAGGTAAAATTTAAATATTCTTTTAGTAGCTACCGAAATAGAGATAAACACCGGGTTAAAAGACGAGGCAATAGAATGAACAAGGAAAAATTGATAGTTAAAAAAAGGAGGTAAAAAGGGAGTACGATGGAAACTTAATTACAATGGAAGAAGCTGATTACCGGTAGAAGGGGCCGAATGGGACAAGGACATAAAAAAGAATATAAGGTTGAAAATGGTTTAAAAAAATCTTAAAAGATGTAGACCGAAATAATGATGACGGTGGCCGTGATAATAATAGTAATCCTTTCAGCTAATGTAAAATAGATGGAAGCACTCATTAATATTCGCAGGCGTCTCGACGTTATTTCATACTTAATGAGTAACTGCTACACGCTGCTCTAGCGAGCAATGTCGAGCAGATAAATGCCGTACCGAATAAGCTCACTCTCTAATTAGCTTCTTATAATCAGCAACAGAGAAGAGTAGTTGCAGCCGCTCGCATAAGTAGGTCGTCAAATTACATTTTGCAAGTACTAGTCTGTCACTCTGTTGGCCCGAAGATTACTTTCGAATGAGCGGCTTCCACACCGCCGTTGTTGTTGCAAAAGAATGAACTTGCAGAGAAGAAGGAATGAGTAATTTACAGTTTTTCGAATAATAAAGATTTATTTTCGGCAAAGAAAACGGCACAGAATATGGACCAAGTCGAGTCAAGCGAAGTGTAACGAATCGTTTAATACACAACTCTTAAAGATTTCAGAGCGCCCTTTTAATTTGATCTGAAAACAAATACCGAAAGTATAAATAAACCATTGCAGACGGTTGTTTCAATCTGGCATTTTCAAGTGCAACCTAAATTTTACACTGCTATGTCGTCAATGTTAAGGACAGCAACGTGCTTCCTGCTACTGAAAGTTTACTTTACAAGTCAGTAATGATGCAGCTCGTTCTTTTTAGTTCATTTCTTTATTTTTTAACTCTTTTCCTATTTCGATTGACAAATAAAAATATAAATTTATTTAAGAGACATTTATCAATACATCCTTCCGATTATAATATAAAAATACACCGTTGATGTGCCTGTATAAAACGGTAGTTTTATATTAAGCCGATGGCACATCTTCTTTTCCTTTCAGAAACATTATCTTATATATATATATATATATATATATATATATATATATATAACTCGGCCATTTTTCCCTCACAAGGGGCTGTGCCCCTTGACCCCTCTTGCTTTCATTTCTGGCTCTTTCTCTTCTATACTTTGTATAAAATGATCAAAATTTACAACGTAATTCTTACTGGCATCAACACACACAAAAAATAATATAATCACAAAAATCCTATCCGAACATTTAACTTTTATTATATAAAATTAAGAAATTTTTTCGTTACATTTTTCGTTACATATTTCATTACATAAAATTGTGACATTTTTTAAATAACAATAACAAAAATCCATTTTGCGTTGCATAAAATTGGGACATTTTTTCGAATGGGGGGTAGCCTAAGAATTACGTTGTAATTAATATGTATAAATAGTCGGCGCGATAGGACTGCATTTGTATCGCGATAAATCAAACAATCACAATATCAGTGTCAATTCTAGTCTTGCGTCCACACTAACGTTGCTTATAACAATTGCCTAGTACAACTACAGCTAGAATGTACGAATATAGGTGGTCACCGACGCTCAGAAACTGAGGATGACACTATGATAATGATATGTCTACATATATTTCTTTAAACTAGCACCCCCAGATCAGTGGCAGATCTAGGAAGGATATCGGGAATATGAATCTTTGCCCAAAATTTTTGAGCTTACTTTTAACATGGAATTATCGATATAAAATATTTTTGTCATAAAATAGGAACAAAAAATATTATAGACTAAACATGGTTAATTATCAATTTTCTTCGAATTAAAAATGGGTAAGAATTTTGAATTGGACCTTCCCCCTCCTAGAAATTAAATTCTGCGGCGCCCACACAAAAAACCACGCTATTTTTTGCAAAGTGAAATGAATGTTTTGTAAACGCGATAAAAACAATTTACAGATTAAATGTTAAATGATACTGATACGAAAACGTCACAAAATTTTCATATTACTCTTGAACCAAAAATAATGTAGTTATTGATATCTATTAATGACCATATGGTTTTGTGGATAATAAACAAAATCTGCAACGGTAATGAAATTAGCAACATTTTTCCGTCACACTTGAAGAAATTTATTTCTAAATATAATATAAATAAATTCCTTAATAACAAACAAAAATAAGTATAAAATAATTTACTTTAATAAATTAAATAAATACCTAACACGCTGTGTGTTTTTAGTTGTAACTGAGTGTAGTCTATGTTATAGCTGATGATGAGCTATGCCCGAAAACGTTTTTATTTAAATTGAGGTATTTATTTAATTTATTAAAGTAAATTATTTTACATCAAATTTAGATTATAAATGTTTATATCCATTTTCTGTATTAACGTTTATTAAATACATACTAAAATACGTACAACAGAAAATTAGTTGTTCAAAAAAATATAATATACACCGATGAGTTTGCTACAATTATGGAGTAACTCCGAAATATGTCGATGTATATTACTTTTTTTTAAATAACTAATTTTCTGTTGACCGTGTTTTTGTGCGTATTTAATAAATTATTTTATACTTATTTTTGTTTGTTATTGAAGAATTTATTTATATTATATTTATAAATTTTAACAAACAGGTCATGTATTTATCTATATTTAAGAAGTTTATTTCATTTTACAAAGAATCGCAGTCAGCTCAACTGACACTTCTAAGAATTACAGAAGTATTCATCTGAAATCCGGATAGTGCCATCATCGCGAGGTCGAAATAATCGAAACATATATCTATATATATGTATAGAAATAGTTTCGTGCACTTGTGTGTATACGCTTATAAATTAATTTACAGATTTATTCATTAACAGAGCATTGTAAAAAAATCGATTTTTGAAATAAAAAGAAGCAGTATAGATAGAGAAGAAAAGAGTAAACGAAAAGGTGCCAATGTGATTTGTGTATTAATATCGATAAGAGCGTTTTCTACGATGATTCGCCTATAAACATCAGCGAGTAAGCTAGATGGCAAATCTAAATCACTGTCAAAGCCTAATGGAAATAACACTGTCATCGGTGGTAAGTATATAAAATAGCATCAGGTGAATCTCTCACGAACACACACAAAACGACATTAACACACAGTGCAGGAACCATTGGAAACACCCTGATAAATATCAAGTCATCGCGCAAGCAGAACCGCAGGTTCAACCCGATTCATTTCTCGTAACAAATATTACAGTATTCATGTTCAGAACGTAACTTCTATTTTAACATAAACGAAGCCTGTTCAATATAAATTTGTTTACTTATAAACATCAACATAGCAATAGCATCATCCTATTACAGACATCTATTTAAAATGATCGAATTAACTGTTTCCGACGAAAAAATTAAAAAATAACGCCGTTAAAGAAACCACTTGTTGTCTGATCGGCACGCCGTCAAGAAATGCTGGAGCATCATTAAAATTATTTTTATTTATTTTTTATTTTGGACTCGTCAACCAACGACCTTCACCCAGAAACAAATGGTAAGGAAAGAAGTCGATTATATTTTAATCCGATCAGAAATCTTCGATAAAAAGGAATAAATAGCGGGAATAATTAATTTGGGAAGGAAAGGACAGGATGTAGGAAGCGCAGTAAGGAGTAGGAACCCCAAGCTTCAACAAATAGGAATACAAAATGCTCCACAGAGAACACTGGTAGAACACATGATCGGCGTCGCAAATAACTGCATCATCACGATGGAGAGGACAGTGTGGGGAGGAAATCAGGAGAAAGCGAAATATGGAGGAAGGCAGCAGAGAATGGTCAAACGCATACGAACAACGGAAACAACGTCAGAACGTCGAAAAGAAGGATGCAAACTAAACCATGAATAGGGAGGAAGAGTAGGCTGAACAGACAAATGAAATGAATAATTATTAGAAAAGGAGGAAGTGTAGGTGTCCGACCAATACCTGATATGAAAACTTTTACATATCGATAGGAGATTAGCGGATGGAATTTTTTCTTAAAAAAAAAAAGCGAGAAGAAGCAGTAGTCCGAGCCAAGGAATTGGCCGTTTCATTATCAAATATGCTCGAATGGCTAGGTACCCACAGCAGGGTCGCTCTCTTTCGGGCGCGATCGTTTAGTTGTGATTTTTCGGGCGTGAATCTGTAGAGCATGAATCGTTCAGGCGGTAGCGAACAAGGGCTTTACTCTTAATTTGTAATATCGTATATATTTCTCGCCCAGCATTAACATAAATGTGTTTATTTATGTGTTTAAAAATTGTTGTGTCTTTATTTTTGAGATTTTTTTTTGAAACCTAGGTAGTTTCGTTAAGGAATTAAATATATAATTAATGAAATTTCAATAAACGTATCCCCAAATAAATTCTCTAGATACGAATGAAAAAAAAAGATAATATAACGAGTATGTATTGGAAGCAAATTCAATCCAGTCATGTTACACTTTAAATGACGTAGAGTTAATGGTTTGTAAAAAAAAATGAAAAGAACCGATATTGTATTTGATCGATTATTAATTTTGTTTTTCCCCCTTTTCTCGAAACTTCGGGTAGGGCGCATTTATTTACTAAAAAATATTAATTTATTATAATAATGGCATTAATATATAACCCATCCAATTAAGTATTTGGTATTATATTAATTACCATTTTACAGTTTTTTTACAATATCTACTATATTTCTACCACTTACTTAATATAAATGTACATTATTTTTCCGGAATTTTGTTTCTTCAGTTGCAAATTTGTTAAATTCATTAAAATAATTTTGTACAATTTGTTTTGTATCATAATTACAGAGTGTCTATTATTATTATTATTATAATTGCATCCTTGTAGTATATGAAAAACATCATCTCTAAAATTACGTACTACACAGTTGTCAAATTCAGATATCTTAAATTTATATAAATATACCTTAAATAGAGCGTGCCTTGGTATAAATTGAACATTAAAAAAATTTGGCGTATATTGATTATTTTTAAATCTATCTATTATACTTGGAAAAAATTTATACGCTATTCCATTATAATTATTCCATATTTCTTGAAATTTATTTATATAAAATTTATCCATAAGTTTTTTCACATTTGTTTTACTTTAAGTAGTTTATCCTCATATTTAAAAAATGGTGTCTTATATATTACGTTATTAATCGGATGATCTATATTAATATTTTTTTTAATTGCGAACAAGCTTATATGTTTTTGCAGTTCGTATTCGATAGGTAACATGCCTGCGATAACTATTGCAGCCATATAGAGCTGGTAGTTCTGTACGCTTTAATCAGTTCAATGGCAACCTCTCTTTGGAAACCTTTAATTATATTTTGAAATCTTTTAATCCCTAGCATATCAAAATAAATAATACTGCCCCTAAATAATATTTGGTACTATTATACATTTATACAATATCATTCCCTTTTTATAATTTATTCGATTATTATTGTTGAAAAGTTTGTTGAAAATCGGCATGAATTTGTTAATTTTATTTCTTACATAATTAAAATGATTGTAAAATTTTAAATTATTGTCTATAATGACATCTAAGTATTTAATTTGCGTTGCATATTTGATATTTAATCCGAATTTCATTAAGTTAATTGATTTTTTATTACTTTTACTGTTAAAGAGAATATAGTTTGATTTATTTTCGTTTATTTGAAGATTAAATTCCGTGAGCCATATTTCAATTTTAGTGTAAACATTATATATTTTATTTTCCAACATTGTTTGATTTTTATCTGCAATAAGTATGGCAATGTCATCTACGAGATTATTAATAATCTTCATCCGTCTCGTATTACTAATGCTAACGGAACTCTTAAATTTTCATTGCAAAAGTCTGTATATTTGGAAAGATCGCGTCCGATCCCAGCAAATCAACGTTATTGGAATGGAAAGAGGAAAGATTATGAATTAGTGAACGTATACGGAGGATAACAAAGTCGCACAAATGATCAAGAAGGGAAGAAGATATGGCCTGAAGGGAGCTCAAGGAGTCAGATATAATTAAAAAATTAGAGGAAAGGTGATTCGAGGAAATTAAAATAAAAGAGCGAAGAATAGTCAATAATTCGTTTATGAGTATAGATCAGAAATAAGAAAGACGAAAAAAGTCCGATTAGTTAAAAAGAGGAAGGACGAAGGAAGCTCCAACACTACCAAGTCGAACCATCCGTGTAAATGGTAACAAGAGAGCGGAATGAGGAATTGATAGTGCTGTATAATATTTGTTTAATTACGGCTTGGGGGGGTTTTTTAGAAAATGAGGGAAGCATAAATACCTTAGAAGGCTGATAGAGATTAATATAGTTGAAGGAAAAATAGGGGAGATTATTAGAGAGGATAGTATATTGTGAAATAAATGCTAGAATAGGGGTTTTGCTATGAGTAAAACGCCAGCTATTATAAATCGAAAAGAAGGACTGAACAAGAGTCGAGGACACGAGTGGAAGACGTTTAATACTGCACCTATGATATCTCATATTCTGCTCCGTCCAATTACGTATGAAGAGGTTTTTATTCCTTTAAACAAGAAACGAGATTCTTCCCCGGGTTTGGATGGTATTACTTACTCAGTTATACAGAATTTAAGTAATTACGCCAAGAATATACTATTAGAAATATATAACAATTTATTGGTGTCTGGTTTAATACCTTCTGACTGGTCGCGTTTTCTAGTCATTCCGATTCCCAAACCTGGTAAATCTCTCAACCAGGCGTCATCATTTCGACCGATTTCCTTGGCCTCCTGCTTTAGGAAAGTTTTCGAGGTTGTAATTAAGAACAGACTGATGTGGTGGATTGAGAGACAGAAGATACTTCCGGAGGGAATGTTTGGATTCCGCCCACATTTGGGTACTCAAGATTGTGTAGCATCATTCTTGGGGGATGTTTATTCTACTTTCCAAGACAAAGGCTTTTTGGTGGCAACATTCCTTGATATTCAGGGGGCATTCGATAATGTTTCCATCCCCGTTCTTTTCAATCAATTAATAGCAGTTAATATTCCTTTTCCCATGGCTAAACTTTTGTGTAGTTTATTTGTATGTAGATCCCTCCATATTCTTAACCCCGTATCCAAACAGGTTGAAGTTCGCACAACTTATAAAGGTCTTGCCCAAGGTGCCGTTCTGAGTCCGCTTCTCTTTGATTTGTATATATTACCTCTCTTTAATATTCAAATACCAAATTTCTCACGAATTTTGTCATACGCGGACGACTTCTTAATATATTCTAAACATAACTGCCTTATTAAATGTCTTCAGGCAAGTCAAACATCTATGGATATTTGCTTTAATTCCTTTGAGAAGATTCATTTTGAAATATCCCTTGCCAAATCCTCGGTATCCGTATTTTCACTTAGACCATTTGACTACGAACAAATACGTGTTCTAATTCAAAACCAACTCATTAAATTCACTAGGCATGTTAGATATTTAGGATTGTTTTTAGATCCTAAACTAACATGGACTTTTCACATTCAAAAACTAGTTGAACTTGTAATTAAATCGTATAGCCCCTTAAAGGTTATAAGCAATTCATGGTGGGGAAGTGATCCGGTCATCGTAAGCCAGCTATACAAAAGCTTTATTAGATCGAAATTGGATTATGGAGCGATTTTCTATGGATCAGCCTCGAAGTTCCAGCTCAGAAAGTTAGATTCATTATAGAGTATCTTGACTTAAGATTAATCACGGGAAACGTCAGGTCGTCCCCTACCATCGGTCTACAAATGGAGACCAAAATTGCTCCTCTGAACATTAGAAGAAATTATTTAACAGATAAATTTGTACTTAAGTATTGTAATTACAAATATCCGCAGTTTATAAGTAAGATAATGCAGGTAAGTAATGATTGGAGATTTGTTCTCCAGAAAATGCCGCTCTTGCTCAAAAGAACTAGGATGTATTATAGTTATAGTCCAGCTCTTGTGCCATCTTCTCCCTCCAATTATTTTAATTTCAGATACGACCTTAATCTTATCAAACTGGACATCAATATTAACACCTTTAAAAGCCAGAATTTGCATCTGCTGCCTGGTAACATTGTGAACTCCGTTTTTCTAGGTATCGCGAAAGAATTATACCCCGGTTATCGGTTAATCTTTACCGATGGTGTTAAATTCCGTGGATTTAATGAAGGCGTAGGGGCCGGGTTTATTATAGAAGGTATCACTGAGCAGAAATTTAAATTACCTCCAGAAGCTTCGATTTTCACGGCCGAGCTTCTTGCAATTGAAAAAGCGTTAGAGTTTGTGAAAAACGTGTTGCAGTCCGAGGGGGAGTTTGGTAGTATTTTCGGACAGCCTTAGCTCTCTCTTGTCGCTTCAGAGAAGTAACTTTGAATGTAATTGCCATTCAATTATTTATGAAATTAAGGAAAAGTATTTTAATATTTCCGAACTTGGAGGAGTCATTAAATTTTGTTGGATTCCGGGTCACTGTGGGGTACCACTTGGTGACCGTGTTGATTTAATCGCAAAAGAAGCTGTTAGATCACAGGTATTAAGTTTCCATTTATCCCATCCTTCGATCTTCTAGATAAAGCCAAAAGAAATAATCATGCGGATTGGATAAGTCTTATTTGTAGAGAGCAAGGACCTGGTTAAATATTTTCATATGGTCCAACCATCTTTGCCGTCCATACCTTGGTTTTACCGCATTAGTGTCCCAGTTAGTTTGACCCGTAGGTTTGTGACCGTTGTGTGTAGGCTCCGCTCCGGCCATTGCCGATTGGGTTTAAATTTTTCAAACACCGGGAACTGCACCGGTTGTAATATCTATTGTCGAGAAAATTTTAGAGAAGACATTAACCACTTGTTATTTAATTGCGCCCAGTTCGATAACACGAGACTTGCGTTTTCTAAAGACCTCATGTCCTGTGGTGTTTATCGCTCCATTGTGTATTTTTCATCTTCTCTGTTCCAGTGATGAAATTTTATTTGTCCTTTTTAGGTTTATTGAAAGAAACAGGATTGTTGTTTGATTTTTTTTTTTTTTTCCCTCCATTATTTTACTTCTTTTTTTTCTTACATTGTAGTCTTTGTCCAGTGTGGCTGTGACTACCTCCTTTTTCTCATAATGCATTGTGAGCATTGCCAGGCAACTGTGCTCATAATGTGAGATAGAAATATTTATCTATTTATCTATTTTTTCTTTTGCTCCTTTTTCCGGAATGAAAAAATCTTGTTTGTTTCTGTTTTGTTTCATTGAGCATTGTGGGCACTGCCAGCAGTTGCGGCCATAATGTAGAATGAATGAAATTTCTCTTCCTGAATTTTCTATTATTAGTATTTTTTAATATCTAGTCGTGTCGTAGTTTGCTGGCCAAATGAACTGTTCTGTTCGGGCCGGCCAAAAAAAAAAAAAAGACGTTTAACAATGAAACGATATTAGATAGGATCTACGAACGGACAGCGGTGACGAATTACATTCAGCAAGAATAGCGAGAATTGGAGAGGATTTAAGTACCCCAAGACAAAGACGAAGGCAAAAGTTTTGAATTACATCCAGCTTAGAGAGGCTGGTCTTGGACACACAATCATAAATATAAGAACAATAATCAAATTTGGAACGGATAATGGATTTAAAAAGAGAAATAAGAATATAGGGATCGCCACCCCATTTAGTTGACGACAGAGCTTTCGGCAAGTTTAACTTTTTAATAGTAGAAGCAGAAAGACATCTGATATGTTCAGAGAAGGAAAAACGACTATCAAGAAAGATACCAAGATAACAGAAGCAATTAACACGAGAAAGAGATATATTGTTTAAGGATAGATTAACTAAAACGCAGCGTTATAGGGTGGAAGGGTACAAATTGTATAAGAAGACTTAGAGGGAGAAATCGGTAGATTAACTAAGGAAAGAGAATATTGCAGTACACTAAACATTCTAATACCCAAAACTGTTTTGAGCAAGAAATTTTCATTAAACAAAGCTTGATTCAACTCCTGCTAAGTCTCATAAAAGTGATTTGAAAACCCTTCAAAAAATGTTGGCAATCGCAGTTTTTTTTTTCTCTCCAGTTTACAGTTATATTGCTAGGCGTCTTTAAATTATTTCTTCTCATTGTTCGCAATTTAAGCGGGGGAAAAATCGTTAACCTTCTTCTCCTCTTCAGCTTCAATTTTTTTTTTTTTTTTTTTTTTTTTATTATGAAATACCGTTTTTAACTACTAAGGTTATCACGGTGAGAGCTGCCCAGGCTACCTAAAGACCACCCAACAGTCCGCCATCCTGAATGAACTTCTTCAAGGTGTTATATGATTTGTCGCTTAATATTTCTGATAACGTTGTGAAAGTGCTTGGACGGACTGCATTAAAAGTGCGACATTCAATTATGATGTGTTGTACTGACGGGTATTTTAATTCACCACAGTATGGACATGTATTAGGGATAGTTATTCTTTGCAGTATGTGGTCATGACTTTTAGCTGTGTGCCCTATTCTTAGCCGATTGATCGTTGTGTATTCGACACGCGTGCTATCAGTCGGCGGCCACCATGGATCGATCATCGGCTTAATTTGGCGCAATAACGTAGTCTTTGACATCCATTCTTTGCTCCACTGCTCAGTTAGTCTTTCGCGTAGGAAAATATCGAGTGTTGTTGGGCCTCCTGATTTACGCGACATTGGAGATAACATAGCAGACCGAGCTTCTAGATTCGCGCGCTCATTCCCCGGGATCTGAGTATGTGCAGGGACCCATAGGAACTCAAACCGGAAGCCCTTCTGGTCTAGCAATAGCAGAGTCCCTTGGATTTTTTGCGCGATTGATTCTTCTGCATTATTATTTTGTAGATTTTGTATGGTGGTCAGAGAATCAGTAATTATCAAAATCTTTTTCGGTTGAGCTTTGGAACTGTCGTACTCCTGGAGACAGAGCAGAACTGCAAGCATTTCTGCATCCAGTGCCGAACACGCATCATTTAAACGGACCCCTACTAGTACTCCATCAATTTCGTAGGCACACGCTGCTGGTGACAATATACCTGTACACGCCTTAGATCCGTCTGTATACACCTTTGTGAAATCTTCGTATCTGTTAATCACCTCAATTGCCTTCTTTTTGAGATCTTCTATAGCTGTTTGCGAGTTATCGTACTCTAATAGTGATAGATTTATTTTTACTGGGTACTGGTCCCATGGTGGAAGCAGTGGTAACCTCTTAGCTTCCGCCAGGCACGGAAGGGGTACATTATGTTTACGCAGCAATTTATTTACTTTTGGTAGTAAATCGTTGGGGAAAGCAGGTTTGAAGGGGCAAACTATTTTGTTTTCAGTCGACCACTTTAATAAACTACGATAGCTATGTAACGAGCGACTGTATTTTAGGGGTAATATCCCCGTTAAGGAACACAAACTGGATGAAGGTGAAGTACGGTGTGCTCCCAGGATAATGCGAAGCGCAGAGTTTTGTATTGTATCAAGTATCTTTAATACTGATTTCTTTGCTGATGAGTACACCTGACATGCATAATTGATTTTACTGAGTATTAATGTTTTGTATATGTTTAGTAGTAGCTTTGGGTGGATATTGAATTTTCGGTTGGATAAACATTTCATTATATTCAAGGAATGATAGCGTTTTGACTTTAGATTAGTTACGTGGTATCTCCATGTCAACGAGGGATCTAGTGACACTCCCAGGAAGGTTGCTGATGATTTAAACTGGAGTTGCGATTCTTTTAGGAACAGTTGTATTTGGTTTTGAGGTTGGCGTTTTCGATGGAAATCAACACATATAGATTTTTGACTGGAAAACATTAATCCGTTGTTCTCAGACCATTTACTTAATTTATTAATTGTTTTTGGTAATATGGATTTAGCTAGAGAAGGATTATCAGAGGAAAGAGATATATTGAGATCATCAATGTATAATCTACCTACTACTGGAGGTTTTATGCAGTCAGCGATGTCATTAATATATAATATAAATAGGGTTGCACTTAAAGCAGAGCCCTGCGGAATTCCATTCTCAATAGAGATGGGTTCTGAGATTGCTGAACCGATTCTTATTTGTATTAATCGTTCGGTTAGAAAGCTTTGAATGTATCGCCCCAGCTTACCGTCCACTCCGACCGTTTTTAATTTCTGAAGCAATAAAAACCTCGGAACACGGTCGAATGCCTTCTCTATATCGAAGAACACTGAGTACAAGTGAGATCGGCGATGAAAGGCTGATACAATTTGTCTTTGTAAACCTATCAAATGGTTGATAGTTGACTTCGACCTGCGTCCTCCAGCTTGCATAGGCGATAGGATGGAGTTAGATTCTAAGAAATATAGGAGGCCTCTGTTGACCATTTTTTCTAGTATTTTGGATAACGTTATTATTAAGGAAATTGGTCTGTAACCCTGTGTCGAACACGGATCCTTATTAGGTTTTAAGACTGGGACAATCATAGCAACCTTCCAATTCTTTGATATATCACCGGTATCCCATATTTGATTGTATATTTCTAATAGTAATTCTTTAGCGGACTGCGACGCGTATTTGATCATATAGGGGTGGATTTGATCTATGCCAGGTGCACTATTTTTTGTATGAAATTGAAGTTGGAATTCGAGTTCATCATAAGTGAACGGGCGGTTGAAAGGTTTATCACCATCGGTTTTGAATTCCACCTTATTTTGCTCTATATGCGTTTTTAGTTCCTGAAACTCTTTCGTATATTTGTCCATAGATGATTCTGTGGAGAAGAACTTCGCAAACTGATTGGCCACTTGCTGGTGATCGGTAATTAATGTTCCATTATCATTTATTGTTGGATTTTTAAGGGTATTTGGCGTTCCATTTATAGATTTGATTTTCTTCCACATATAGTGATTATTTGTCGTTTGCGTTATAGACTCTACCAATTTTTGCCATACTTCCTGCTTTCTGGCTCGAATCAGGTCTCTTGCAGCTGCACGATATTTTTTAAACTCAATTAGGTGTTCTTGAAGTCTGGTTATTTTATATTTTCTCAGAGCTTGTTTCCTCTGCACTATAGCAACTCTGATCTCTTTACACCACCACGGTAACCTAAGCTTAGATTTCTTTGAAGTCGCTTTTGGAATTGTTGTCTCGGCAGCTTCTAGGATTATTTTTATCAGTGTATCTATCTTGGATTCTAAAAATGTGGGAATCTGGGTGGGAACTTTTATTTTTGATGAATAGGTTACCCAGTCTGCTTTGTGATATTGAAATTTTAACTCCCTCTCCTCGTTATTTGTATACACTTGTTTTTGGAAATTTATTATTATTGGATAATGGTCACTAGAACATAAGTCTTCAGACACTGTTACATTAAATTTTGGGGCGAGTACACTGGAACAGAAAAATAGATCTAGTGTTGAAAAGGTGTTATAAGTAAAATTGAAATGGGTTGGCGCGTTTTGTGGAAGTAATACTAGGTCCTTATCTAACATACTTTTTGATATTACTGATCCATGTCGGTTTTCTGATGCTGATCCCCATGCTGGGCAGTGAGCGTTGAAGTCGCCTAGTATTATATGTTGGTGTCCTAACTGCTCTATAAGAGAGTCAAACTGTGTTTTTGACACATTGCTATTGGGTGGTAAATAACAATTGCATACTACAATTTCAACAGATGACAGAGAGGGGATCTTAACTGACACGGTCACTACTTGAAAAGATGACGATATTGTTATTTTCTTCACTGGGTAGTTCATGTGTACCAAAGTGGCTACACCGCCACTCGCTCTGTTATTGAGAGTGTGATCATGTCGAAAGATGTTGTAATCTTTGATCGATATGTAATCTGATGGTCTTAGGCGGGTTTCTTGTAGGCAAATGATGGCAGGATTTAGTGTATTAATCATTTGCTCTAACTCGTCGCTGTTTCTTCGGTAGCTTCGGCAATTCCATTGTATTATATTACTCTTATTCATCATTGCGGTCGTATAAATCTTTTATCAAGGTGTAGGTAACATGGACTTTTAGTCTGAGTTTAGTTCACTCTGTTCGTCGGTTGAATAGTCTTCTAGGGAAGTTGACAGCCTATTAATAATACGCGTACACCTATTTTTTATGCTTTTCCCATTTAGATATGGTTTTATTGTCATAATTGTATGGATCAGCCCCTCTTTATTCTCTGTGTAATCCGAGGCAAAGTTAATGTAATCGGTATTATTGATGATGTTGTTGACAAAGTTTTTAAACTCCTCGTATCCCATAATCAATGATGGTTGATTCTCTATAATAAATGGTTTTGCACGTTCTAATATCCTTTCAAGGTCATTCTGTAATTGCTTTTTCTGATTCACTTTAGTTCGGGTATTATGTTCTGTGTCGACTTGGTCTGTCTTACTCACATTACACTTCGGTTTACTGCTCGCCTGAGGTTCTTCCATATGTTTTGTCCTAGGCTGGGGTGCCTGTTCTGGTTGGTCTGTACATAGACTAAAGTCTTCATCTTTTTTATCATGACTGTTTCCTTCTTTAAGGCCATTTGATAACTGTTCGATCTCTTGTCTAGGGGAGATCAAATTTATTTTCTTCGTCGCAGGTTTTATGCTTAACGGGTGATCGTCATTATTTTTCGGCTCATCAGGTGTAGTCGGGTGAGGGCGTTTTGTGGTACATGATGGATGGTCGGTCTTTATTTCAGCAGGTGATGCGCACGTTAAGAGAGTAGGAGCAGTAATCTTTATCGTAGTTTCATTTTGTTTATCAGTCTGTTCATTTGTGAGCTCCGTCGGTCGGTTTTCGAGAGTTACTTGTTTCGACTTCTTCGATTTTCCATTGCAATTTTTACATATATGGTTCTCCAGTTGTAAGTATAAACGGTGTTCTCGGTCACCATGTCTCACGTCCACGTATTCAGGAATGATTTCACAGTTTACTTGTTCTATGTAGACTTGACGTCGAAAACTAATTATATGCCCAAATTCGGCATTGGATGGGTTTAACCGGAGTATTGAGATCGGTGAGAGCAGTTTCAATTGTAGTACTGTATTTAGGTACGAAATTATTATATTATTGGGGATGGTTGCGGACACATTCGATAAAATTAATTTGTTGGATGGATTGCGCAATCTCTTCGCTTGAATTACTTGGGAGCCTATGTTTATTTCTCCACCATTAGCGAAGAAATTGTCCGTAATGCTCTGTGTTTTTAAAAATATTATTAATCTGTTTTGGGAAATTCGTCCTGCTGCAGTGATATTGAGAGCCCCTCCAACTTGATTTTTTAAAGACTCTAAGTAATCATAGATCGTCAGGGGTGGGATATAGGGGAACATAAGCCCTTGCTGGTCGTTTGGGTAATTTATCAGATCATTTAACGGAGATATTTTATTTTTAGCGATAGATTTTGCTTTTTCCGCAAAAGTCGTTTTTATATTAGATTCGTTTACTTGAGAGTCGTGTTCGTTTGCAAGTTGATTACAGTTTAGATTTTGTTTAATATTAAACTGGCTTGTTTCATTGATATTATTCATTATATTTTTATTATCAGGCGATGTTAATTGTTTGTTATCTTCTGCGGGTGCGTGTGTGGTTGTGTCGGTATGTTGATTATTACTTAAAACGATCTTACCACCAGCTTCTGTAGGCAAAACGCGCTGAGAAGAGGGTTGTATCTTTGTCGTAGTTGTTGGCTGTTTACTTGCCGGTTGTGTTAGTTTCATACTAGTACCTGTGGTTGTAGTTGGCGGTACTGCTTTGCTGCTAGCGTTGTGGTTGCCCCGCCGCAGTGGCGGGGGTCCGGACTGTGACATCGAGATAACTTATCGCACTACCACTGTCGCGGTATTCAGACGATCAGTGCAATAATTGAAACAGCCGCGGGAAAATAATCACGAAATAAAATCGATTAGTAATTTTTTAATCAACAAAACATTCTTTTGACCGTAAATACCTTTAAACCTTATTGTGTATCAAAAACGAACGAATTTTTATAAATTCGAGTTGCTTTTTCATTCAACTGTGGGCAGAGATCTAAGTCCGTGTAATTGGGTCAGTGTTGACACCGAGCCCATTAAAAAAAAAAAAAAATTACGAAGCAGCACCCTACACTTCAATAACTTCCAATTAGACTATTAGTCTGACAAACGAAAAAGAAGAAGACTGATAGTTTATAGCACTGCTCGTTGCTACAGACCAATATATGTAATATAATTGTTGCATCGTAATGATGTAGAATCAATCAGTTGTCTAATCTGTTCTATTCTAGGCCTGACTTGCGGAAATTTATATATTAGGTCATTTACGAGTATAGTGTACAAACTGAAAAGTTCGAATGATGAAACCGATCATGAATTTTCAATCTTCTTCTTCTCGTACCAACCGATTCGGGTATTGCTTAATCATCGTTTATAGATTGGATTATCTGCTGAAATTAATTACGATCTTTTGCTATTCTGACTAAATCTTCTGTTTTCTTAATTCCGGTCCATTTTTTGATGTTATCTAGCCAAGAGGTCTTTCTTCTTCTCAGATTTCTTCTCCCTTCTATCATGCCCATTATTATTGTCCGCAGTAACTTGTATTTTTCACCTCTCATGAAGTGTCGAAAAAATGTTATCTTCCTTCTTTTTACTATTGTCATTAATATTCGGTCAGTTCCCATTAGTTCCGATACTTTTTCATTTTTCAACTTTTTCGTCCACGGTATTTTCCACATTCTTCAGTAGCACCACATCTCGAATAATGATATACGCTTCCTCATATTTTCCTTTATGGTCCATGTATCGCTTCCATACAGTAGCACTGACCACACGTAACATTGTAATATCTTATTCTTGATCCTTAGGCTATTTTCAATATATATTTAAACAATCAGTCGATGTCTGATATTATTCAGCATTTTTTGTACGCGGATGACTTGGCTTTAGCGAGAAAAAAGAAATCGACTGATGCCAAATCTGTTAAAAACAATGATCTGTGTCTTTCATCTGAAAAATCGTGAAATAAAACGGTAACTAAAAATTAAATTCGGGGATACCGACCTGAAGCACACGGATAACCCAGAATATCTGGACGTTATACTCGTCAGATTGCTAATATATAAATAGAACGATGCGAACCAGTTAAACCGAAAGCTATGACCAAAACAAACGTAATACATAAGTTGATAGAGTCCAGCTGTGGAGTTAACGCAAACACCTTCGAGATTTCTTTCTTGGCGCTCTGTTATTCTAGCGGAGAATATGCATGTTCAGGATAGGACCGCTCATCGCACATCATAAAGATCGTTGTGTAGCCCTGAACCAAACATACCAGCTGATTATTGGATGTCTAAGTGTAATTCTTCTACCAAAACTTTACGAACGTAGCGATATTGCCCCTCTAGCAAAAATTCGACTAGATGTGGCTGCGAAAAATGGAAGGTTTAAATTTGTCAATGACAATCTACAACCGTTATATGAATATAAAGGATTGGTTGAAAACGGGACTAAAGTTCAGGCATAGCTTCCCGCGCAAAGTCGAAAATTTGACATGTAGCGCAAAGAAGAAGAAACTTCGCATACGGAATACCAAAGCAAACGCTAGAGACTAATGGTGAAAGCACTGCTCAGCGGAAATCATTTAAGGTCTTTGGAAAATGTTGAATAGACTAAGAAGTAAAAATGGGCTCATAAAGTATTATAAATGGCGAATATCCGATAGCGATTGATACGGTTGCGGTGAAGTTCAAGATTACAATTATCTATTTACACATGCCTCCCTTGCGGCAGGTATGAACTTGGAAGTTTGTATGGTGACGTTGATAACGATTTAATAAAATTTATAGAATGTCGACCGGATGCGCGATAATGATAATAAATGAAATAGGCTGGGGAAAGAAAATTGACAGTTCATCAGGCGGTTGTTTGCGCTGAACAAATTTCGCGAAGACGGTTTTTTAGTATCCGGAACAGTCAGAAGTTGGTAACATCTGGGCTCTATGATGAATGAGATATAATCGAAATATTCCATTCGGCGAGGAATTCTTAATAAACGCAAACAGATATGTTGTGATGAAGGATTCACGAGTGCTTAATATTTTGACGTTTTTCTTGAATATTGCCTCTCAGATTTTGTAAAATGGCGCAGTCCGAATTTACGGATACAATAATTCCCTTGTTCGTTGAATTTTCAATGATAATTCTTGGAGCGCCAGCAAACAAGTTATACTTATCAGCTTTTGCAGTGCTAGGCGATTAAATCTTTTACTTATGTTTTCATATATTTTCTTTACCAGCTTTGTTTAAGGAAAATACTATTCTATTTTCATTTTTAGTTCGGGTAAAATATGTTGTTCCTTCGAACACTTATGCCTTTGCGTACTGCATTTCCTAAATTATTCAAATCTGTTACCATCTTCATTCTATATATTTTTATAAGTTGAAAATGGGTAATAAACAATGCCTACAAAACGGTTTTGACAAGTTTAAAACACGACCGAGAAGTTTCATCATATTTATACTAAGGTAAAATTTAAGTTTTACCACTGTATCGGCAGTTTTTTCATTATTGAACTAAATTAGGGAACATAGTAAGGTACATTTTTTGAAATTACAGAATCCTCTTTTTATCAATAAAACTTATTAAATTAAACAGATATCTGAGCGGTTTTTAAATTTTTTTTTTATTTTTTTTAAATTTTTTAATTTAATAAATAAGTTGTGGTTATCTCACATGGTTAATTTTGCCCGTTGCGTGAGTGCCCAACACTCCTATTATCGTTTATTCTAGTAAACAAAATTACAATTAATCATTCTTACTACTTAGATCGAACGTATTAAACCAAGAAGAATAAAAATAAAATATATCAACCGACGCAAATATACATATATACATATATATGTGAATTACACAATAATACACTCATACACAGGAGCCGCTTATAAATTGGACACGTTGCATACATTAATGTATAGGAAAGAAAAAAGAAAAGGAAACTGGTAAATAGATGGTTTAAAAGAGCCCTAAAAAATGCAGCAATAATAATAAAGGGAAAAGAGGATGCAGTAAAATTCCTTAATCTTTACACCACTCTTTCAACCACTTCCTCACTTCCCTCTTCCATGCGCAAATTTTTTTTTCCCGTTTATTATGTGACTATGGTACTTATTAATTTAAAATTAGAACCGAATCATCTGTATTGTCGATTCGAAGATTTACCGGCGTCAGTGATACTATTAAGTTGCACGTGAAACATAATGAACGTACAATGTGATTTACGCTTACATCCTCAGATTAAAGGGAAAGAAAATAAACACTGCGCGCGTATCGCCAACTAGTTTGAAGCATTGTAGAAGTCAGGATGCAGTTTCAGATTTTACATATCAATCAGCCTCAATAAATATTCTGCGCGCGCGCAACTTCTATTGTTCTGGTAACTTAAAACGAAATCACCGAACACATCCTACACTGTGCTTTTGATACGGCCAAAAATTATGTTGACCTATTTTTATCTTTATCAAAATTCATACACAAGTTCGTTGTAAAAAATTAATCGTTTGGTCCTTCTTTTTTTCTTTTTTTTTTTTTTTTTTATGAATTACTCAGAAGAAGTGTACATTAATACGGAATTAGTTGATACATAATATATAAGATATAGAAAAAGATATAAAAATGAAAGATCACAAATGTGGTTGATTATTTTGCGTTATATTGCCTCGAATTGAAAATGAGTTAAGGAATTGCATTGCTTGTAATGTTACCATCAATATTGACTGGGGGGGGGCGCTCTTCGGAGAGATAAAAAAGAAATCAAACTGTTGGTTTCTTTGAAAATAACGTTATGAACGTAGACGTATTAAATCGACAGAAAACGGTAATTGTCGATTCTACACCTGCCTCGGATACGGTGGACAATTCCTGCGTTGCACAAGCATTAAGAAGAATGGAAAAAAAGTGGCACCGGACGGTTGTCACGTAACAAGACCGGTAACAGAATAAAAGATCGGACGGGAACGGGAATAAAAAAGGGGGCGACGGGAAAAAGAGAAATGGAAATGTAAAAGGAGTGGCTTAAAAACTAAAAATAGCTGCAACTCCCCGGCGTGTAGGACGATTTGAAAGAATCAAAATAAGGAAATTCAGTTTGGCAGCTGTAAAATGGAAGTTGCGCCAGGCTGGTCGGCGAGGAAAGCCGCACAGCAACATCCAAGTATGCGGCCGGGGCTGCATCGAGAGCTTTACAAGCGCTACGAAATTTCTTTTATTTTGCTTCTTCGCCGTCTTCTTCTCTTCAGTTTCTTCTTCGTCTTATTCTGTTCAGCTTCTTCGAAAGAGCTACTTTGTTCGAGAATGAAATGAACGGGCAAAATTCGGATTCCGTTACAGTAAAGCCCCGACGGAGTTGGCGAATACGATGAAACTGAAATTAAATAAAAATTGCTAACAAATGAGCGAAAGCACATTTTCGGAATAATAACTATTTTCCTCGGCTCTCCTTTGCCCGGACTTTTCTAATTCGGTTTTCGCACTGTTCCTGCCTCCATTTCGCTTTTTTCCTCGACCGTGCTGCCCTAGATGATAACAGCGCCGCCACGTTGATAAAAAACAATGAAGCTACCATCGATTCTCCCGGAACAAATCGACATATCTTATGCTGACCAACTTTTGTAAAAATCTTGCTTGAAAATATTTGTTCTTTTTTTTTTTTCGATTGTTTATCATCCTTTTGCACGGCTTTCGTAGTTACCTGCAGCTGATGATCATAATTATTTTATATCCCGTGTGGCGGCAGTTTCATCTTTTCCTACTTCCTTTTTATCCGTGTATCAATGTCACCGTCCGCAGCAAATTTGCCTCTTTTTAATTATTTCCTAACGGTGATCTAAGTGTAAATTTTTGAAAAATGAAAAGAATCGTTATTGGAGTAATTTAAAAAAACTTCGATTAGTTGCAAATTATACTGTTGTCTGTTTTTACCGACTTCATACGTTCGTCTTCTACATTCTTTTTTTTTTTTTTTTTTTTGTATGTTTGTTTGCGTATAATTTATATTTATATGGACTGATTTTACTGATTATTTATCCGTATTGGAAAGTATACCATTTAGCAGTGTTACCATGTGAGTACTGATGAAAATCGGTGAACATAAACTGAGTAGTCGTCGAAAAACGTGAAAAAATGTGATACCTTTAGATAATTTTTTCTTATTAGTATAATACAGGCGGTTGACTTAAAATACTATCAATTTGATAAATTATCATGGAAATGTAGCTTTGAGTAAAGGAAAGCGATTATACATTTTTAACCTTTTTACCGTAGAAATGCAGCTTAAAACAAAGACATTTCTTTTTCTTTTTAAGCATAAAATATGGACAATAATGTGACAAAAAAGTTGATTTTTCGCAAGAAAAAAAGTTTGAAGTAAAATGCATAAATTTTTTAAAATACCAACTTCAAGATTTATTATAAAAATTTAATAAAAACGCGCTAAAAAGTTAAAAATAATTATTTGATAAAAAGTATATTTCAGAATGATATACCACCTTAAGGTGACGTAATCGTAATTATTATAAATTCATATTACAAAAATAATTAAAAACTATACTATATAATTTATCTGTTTAAAATGGCCGGTATTGCTATATGATGTAGAAACGTGGTCTATAAAGAAAATATCTGGAAAGCGGCTCATGGCGGAGGAGATGTGGTTACTGAGACGGCTGCTGAAGATACCTTGGACAGAAAAGGTGACAAATATAGAAGTTCTAAGAAAAGCGGCAGTTAACAGAGAAATGTGGAACATCGTTCAAAAAAGAAAAATTGCATATTTCGGCCACATAATCCGTGGAGAAGAATACCGCATTTTACAAAACATACTACAAGGTAGAATAGAGGGCAAACGGCCAAGAGGCAGGAAAAAGTTTGAACAGATAATGAACATAAAAGACTGGACAGGATTAAAGAAATTCGAAGATTTAATGAAAGCGGCAAGAAGCAGAACATTAAAGATAGCCGACGCGTCAATGACGTAGGGCACCAGAAGAAGAAGAAAATCGCTCGGCAGCCAGGGACACATTTGCAACGTCGAGAAGTTACATCTTATATAAGTAGTAGACTAATAAATGAAAAGTACAAAAAAGGAAATTAAAATAAATAAAAGAAACAGAAAAGAGAAAAGAAAGTAAAAGAAAGCTGTACATCAAAATTATGTGAAAGGGAAAAGTCGGGTAAGCTTCGAAAATTTTGAGAAATGTGTTTCTATACGCCGTTTCATTGTCTGCTTGAATTTCGGCCAAACCAGCATCCTCCTCGAAACACGCGGCTCGCTCTTGTCGAAATTTGCGGCACGAGGTGAGGAGATGCTCCACCGTAACCGGCACTCCACAAATTTCACATCATATAGGTTTAGGTTGTTTTTGAAACAGCTGGCTATGCATGTAAAAAGGCAGTATGCGCAGGCGAGCTAATATTGTTTCCTTATGTCACAGCTTACAGTTTGTGTGCAGTGCTTCATCGCCGAAGGTTTCCCTTGACTTTTTACAGTTTCTGCGGGAGACAGTTTTGTTCTCATTCGTGTCTTTCCAAACGGAGTATAGATGTTATTTTGGTTGGAAATCTTCAGATTTTGGCTGTTTTTCCCAATCTGGACTCTAAATGTTGATAACTGCTGCGTACTGGCGTTCCACAGAGGGGCTTCAATCGTACGTAGATGGACCGTCGCTGTCCATTGAAGACTGCTAAGAACGTTCCTACACTCGATCCCCAGGGGCTTTGGACTTTTTGGATTTTTTTTTCATATAACTGGATATAATTCAGGAAGGGTTAGATAGATTTAGGATCAGATTAAAGTAATATTTCAGAGATAGAAATAATCAATCTTCTGTGTTTGAATGGCAGGATATTAGTTTCTGTATAAATGCTGTCAACAGGACTGCAGTACAATGCGCCTGAGATTAGTTTTAATGCGGAATTTTGAACAGTGTTTAAGCTGTTCAGCACATTAGGTGCAGCAGATCATGATCAAATCGTAATCCATTTTAGACAGCGTAAGAGCGGAGTAGAGAATCAGCAGGCATTTCTTATCTCCCCCCTATTTTGTATGAACCGTCATTGCGGAGACGTTGAGAGATTTTTGACATTTCGCTCTAAGTTCATCGATGTGTCGGGACCAACTTCCTGTCGAATACCAGTTCAAGGATATTTAGATCGTTTGGACTGATCTAATGGGGCTGTTGCCCAGAGTTATTATTTTGCAGTCCGAAGGGGATTTATTGCTGAAAATAATTCTAGCTGTTTTTTCAGGCTGAGAAGGTTAAGCCTTGGTTTCCAGACCACTCTTGTAATTTATCGGTCGTGTTTTGAAGCAGAACTCTTAAACTTTCCCGTTTTTGCAGATGTTATGTATAGATCGTCAGCGAAAAGGTTATATTTTACGGGCGGTTCAATGATTTTGGTCAGGTCGGAAGTGCCTACTATGAATAAGGTCGAATTAATTATCGAGATTTGAGGCGTGCCGTTATCTTGACTTCTAGGCGACGACAAGATATCTTTTATCCGAACCTGAAACGTATCGTCTGCTAAGAATGCCTTCACAAAATTAAGCAAGTTCCCAGTGACGTCCCAGTTTACCAGGGTTTAAATGATTTTATGTCGCTAAATACGATCAAAAGCCTTCTCCAGGTCAAAGCTTATGAGCATTGTGAACTGATTCGAAACAAAGTCGTCACAAATTTGCTGGTGCAATTTTGCTAGAAGGTCCAACGTGCATCTTTGCAATCTGAACCCGAACTGCATCGGATCAAGAAATTGATTCTGTCCCAGAATCCATATAAAAAGGGCGAGCGTTTATCAACTTCTCCAGACATTTGCATAAAGAATTAGTTATAGCTGCCAGTAAGGTAGGGTTTTTTCCGGGCTATAAAACTGGAATTACATGAGCCATTTTCCAAGCATTTGGAATTTTCCTCGATATGCAAATTAAATTGTAGAATTGAAGAATTGTGCTAAGGGATTCCGCAGGGAGCTTTTTGATCATATCGATAATGCCATCCGGCCCGGGATCTGAGGATCTCAGGTGATTCAAGGCATCTATTAATTCATCATTGGTAAAAGGAAGATTGAACTCTTGTGGAGGAACGAGCTTCTTGACGTTCGCAGTTCCTTTTAATAATTTTGAACGACTCTGCATACGATTCAGTGGCGGATGATTTATGGAAGTGATCGGCCAGGCTTTCCGCGATATTCAACTTGCTGCAAGTTGGGCCGGAATCTGATATTATCGGCGAGATTGTTGTGAATATTCTTTTGTTTAATGACATTTTGACCTTGTCCCAAACCTTCTTGACTGGAGTCTTGGAATTGAACGTTGATGTAAGTCGTATCCAATACTGTCTTTTTAATTCTCTGAGGAGCCTTTTACATTTTTCCCGAGCAATTTTGAAGTTTTCGAGATTTTCTTGCGTCGGGTGACGCTTTGCTCTAGACAGGAGTTTATTTTTTTCCGTGACCGCTCTATTATCGCTTGCCTAAGTGTTGTTCGCGGACTATTTTTCGGAACGCTATCGGAAGCGGCTGCCGTTAATTCCTTAATTATTATACTCATTAATCTTGTTGACATCGCTGGTGTTTTCTGGAAATTTTGGATTTACCGACAGGGAGAATAATTCCCAGTTAGCGTTTTTAAACCTCCAGCTGAGGAATTTTTTGGTATTATCGTTATTCTCTGAGGATTCTTTCGCCATGAGCAAAGGAAAATGGTCGCTTCCAAAAAGAGAAGTGAGAGGTTCCCACTTCGTTACGTGAGCAATAGAATGGCTACAAAATGATAAATCGATAACTGAGAGCGATCCAATGAACACATTGAAGTGAGTGTTTCTACCAGTGTTTAACACCGCTGAGTCGAAACGGTCCCGAATCTTCTCAATACATTTTCCTCTTCGGTTGGAAAATCTTGAACCCCAGATCGTATTATGGGCATTGAAGTCACCACTCATGAGGAAGGGAGTGGGAAGTTGTTTTATTAACTGCTCCAAACAGCCGTTGGAAACTTCGTCCGATTGATGCGAATAGACTGAACAGCGGGTGATATTAATCAGGGTTCGCATCTTGACGGCTACAGCTTGAAGATTAGTTAGAAGATCGATTGGCTCGATGAGGAGATTGCTTTTGGTAGCAATAAGTACTCCACCTTTTGCTATAGAATCCGGGTCTAAATCCTTTCTATATAGCGTATAGTGTTCCAGACTAAATTTTTTTAGTGGTTTGAGCTTAGTTTACTGGAGGAGGATTACATGGAGATTGTTTTGAGTAACGATCGATTGCAGTTCCAGCCGTTTGCCGCAAACATTATTGAGGTTCCAATTTACAGATTTCATAATCTATTTAGATTTGCTTGCAGTTTTACTTATTACAGGTCGTTTTGGCTGGCTTGCAGCTTGTTCATGATTTTTGTAAACTTTATTTTCGTTCTTGTATGAGCTAAAAGGGGGTAATTTTCCTGAAGAATTTCAATTAGGGCCCGCGTGTTTGTGACCTTGAAATCGTCCATTACTTGTATGGCATTTTGCGTGTTTGGTCCTCCTACCAATTCAACGAATGACCTAAAATTTGTGAAACTAAGTGGACATCTGTGCGAATTTGAGCAGATGTGGTTTTCGAATGGGGCGAAAATCGTCTTGAGTAACGTTGCTTCTTCACCAGGGGAGGCATCACCCGATTCTGAATCTGCCTTATTCGTCTTTCCTGCCCTTTCGATTTCATTGTCTGATTGGTTATTTCCTGAAATGCCAGTTTTTTCGGTTTCTTTTTTGCGGATTACCTGTAGCCACCGGAGAGATCTATCGGGATTACGTTCTTAGGATGAGAGGTGGACGAGGTAAACGAGCTCTCCGGTAGGGGCCGCTTTGTCGCATCGATTCGGAGAGGAGGGAAAAAGTCGGTGGCATCGATACTGTTGTTTGTCGGCTGATAAAGCTGTGAATTATGGGCTTCAGGGGGCTTGATTAGAGTTTATGAAGAAAGAGATGCAGATTCGGTTTCCAAGTGGTTAGCTTCCATGTAATCTTCCTTCAGTTCAGCTTCCTCGTTAGTGCCTTCTTTGGTTCTGTGACCTCTTTTGTGACACTCGAGGCATGAGAATTCGCCACATGTAAAGAAGATGCGTTGGTTTTTTTCATTATACTGAATTAAAAAGGACCCTTGAAATTTATCCTTACTGATTCCTGTGGTTGTAAAGAATTGACGACGCCAACTAACTATATGGCCGTAAATCTAGTCGTGAAGGTTTAATCTCAAGTGCACGTTACTTGGGAGCCTAATTCAAGCTCCAGTTCCGTCTCGATACATTCTTCAAGAACGTCATTTGGTATGAGGGGGTTAACAAGGGACATGATGAATTTTTCTCATAGGAGTGACCAATCTACAACATTTTATGAAATTTGATTCTATCTTGAATCCGCCGTGGTTGATGAAAAAATCGCCGATCAGATCTTTCGATTTGAGATGAACAATTATTTGATTTTTGCTAACCTTAGAAGCTACTACTATAATTTTCAGATCTACGATGACTTTAGTAAGGGAAACTAAGTAATCCCTGACACGGTATTCTTTAATGCAGTTGAAACCCATGCCTTGATCCTCAAATAATTGCGGATGTTTGAATGTAACATATGAATCCATAAAGAGGTTTTCTGTTCAGTAAACATGTCCCTACACAAGAATTAACCCATGTGCCCCCCCCCCCCCATTAAATCCTATACTGATGAAACGAAGACGCATGTGTGCACATCTACATCCACACAATATGCACATACATGCGCGGCGAATATGTAATTCAAGTTATTTCTTCTTTCTTCAGAATACACTAAACATGCATACACGGGGATGCATATTGATAAGCAAGCACAGTCTATAATTATTTTTACATTAACCAGTTGATTATTCTTGATTCATGTTTCAATAAGCACACATTACTTATTATGTTCTTTATGCAAAACCATGCGCGAACACGTTGAAAGCGATAAAATTAATTTTTACCATGTTCTTCAATTTCCAATTCTTTATATTTCTAATACACAATTACAGATATACATGTACTGAAGACTGCAGTAAAATATTTTTCTGTAGTCAGTAATAATTCATTAGACAAACATGCAAAGCATCGTCCATAAAATATGTTAAAACACATTTTGGTACGAAAATTAATTAGTTGTCTATTACATTTCAGACTCGCTAGCAAACTCACACATTGAAACATACATGTATTATTATTTGTAATTAGATGGAATGTTGTGAATGAATTACCTGCTTCAGTGTTATGAAATGGGTGGAATTAACAGTAACATGAAATCGATTGCTCCGAGTACGAATTAAAATTATTTTCATATGCAAACAAACTGCACGTAGAAATTTATAATAATAATAATAATAATAATAATAATAAGGTATAAGATAAAAACTATTGCAAATTTAAAAAAAAAAGGAGAGAGAGATGATGTTTAAATTTCAACACTGACGTAGGACGAAGTAAAATTAATATTAATATATTTAGATAATTAAGAACTAAAATTATATTAGAATATTCAGTAATGAATGTGATGCTATATTATGTGAGATTAATAATTAACGGGATAATTAAAATAATGAAGAAGTATAGGAATTTTGTAACCGCAGCAATCGGCGAGTGTCATTTAAAAAGTGGCATCATGTAATAAAACTGTTAAAGAACACTGTAAAAGAAGAAAAAAATTATATTCGTGTAGATTGACGAGTTGCTAGAAATACACGATAGCTTTCTGTGCTTCTGCTTCAGTGAATTCAATATACATATATATGTAATATGATTTGATACGTATTGTTTTTTTGATACCTTATTTTCAAAAAGATGCACTAATCTGCCTACTCTTTTTGAAAATACATTTTTACATTTACCGTTTATTGAATTATATGACAAGCATATGCGTTAAATTAATGAGATTCTCGATATGTGAATATATAAAATTTATTTAAAAAATTTTCGAAATAGAAAATAATTAAGTAAATAATAAAAAAAATATATATATATCGCGAAGATTGCATTACTTTCTAGCGATGCCTGAAATAAAAATTTTATGTAGCGCTTTATTACGAGTATGTAGTAGTATATTAAGCGAAAAAAGGTATTTCTGGTCACACACACTTTTACAACAAATTTAGTTTTGGAGTTGATAATGGTAAGATATTGGGGATTTATATGTATCCGTGCTTTTTTAAGTTAAAACATATACAATAAACAGAAACGAAGATAAATAATGTTGATTTAAAAATAAAGTTAAAATCAATGCGTTAACTTATGGATGATGCATTTCGTAAAACAATTACTCTAATGAAAAAATTCCAGCGAGAGCTAATTCAAAAAGAAAATAGTCTGCTATACAGAATTACCGTTTCTTCTGTATTACGGACTAAAATAGATAGACTTCATTCACTCCACAACAGATGTAGAAAATATAAAAACGGATTGGTTTACTACAAGCCGTAATGCATTACATGTCGTAGATGTCGTTACAAAAAACCGGATCGATAAAAATGACAAAAAAAAATGGGAAAGAAAATAACCGCTTATCCTCTGTTCTCTGTTGATCTGGAGCCAAAAAGGAACAATAAAACTATTTACGACACTCAATATGTTACACACATCAAAAAGGAAAATTTGAACCAAGTGTAAGAATTGTCAGGAGTGGGGACAAACCAAATTTTTTCGCTTTAAGTACATCGGATGCATTAAGTGTATGCTAGAAATCACAAAGTGACAGCGTGTCAAGAATCTAAATAAGTTGGTAGTAAATGCGCCAATTGTAATAGAGACCATCCTGCCAATTATAAGGAATCTCCAGTATGTAAAATAAAAAGAGAAGTAAAAACAAAAAACCAAAAATGCACCTATACTACGTTTACTACAAGAGGCAACCTACGTATGCCAAGAGTTCAAGCTGAAAAATAATTTGCTAAATGTAGTCAAATCACATTTTCAGATGAAAAAACCGCGGAAGCCGTCAAAACAAGTTCTATCCTAGTAACCTACACTCGCTGATGTTATGAAATTACTTCATCATATTTTCTCTAGTAGTATAACGATAAGAAAGTTGGCAAGCGAACACGAATATCGATCTAACAAAGAACGGAGAGTTTACGATGTATCGATGAGATAAGACAAAATGCGTAACACACGACAAACTACTTAATATTTCCTAATTTGTATTTATTTATTTTTTTTTTTTTTGGGTTCGTCTACAAGGACATTGGCCCAAAAACAGAGGAAAATTATGAAGAAACTGAACCGGAATTTATAAATGAATTGCTTCCGACACATACATCGTTAATTTTTCAATAATTCTACAGAAAAATAAATGTTATGTATTTACATTTATAACGGTTTTCAGTGGTATTTGTAAACATCGTTCATTTCTCCAGGGTAAATTTCTTTAACATCGAAGTAAATACAATAATTAGTCATTACCAGTTGTATAGCCAGATTAATGTAAGACATCAAACTAAAATTTAGTACGATGTAGTTACCGGATAAAGTATAAGGTTACATAAATATATTAGTTCTAAAAATGTCGAACATTTGTTTTCTTTTTGTTGTTAATGCGGATTTTGTGAAAAAGAAAATGATTCTTATTGGTGACATTCAAATAGCAACGAATTATGTTAATTCGCCGGGATCTGTGACAGAAGACATTTTCTAAAAATTGTTTCCTGAATAATGTTTAATGTTAGTTTTCTTTGTTAGAAAGGGTTATTTAATAACTACGCTTAATTAAATTAGCAAAATTTCTATCAAATAAAAAAAATCGCATTAAAAATAATTAGCAGTCTTGGAAACCCGACTTTGAACAAACTTAATTCCCTAAAAGTTGTATAATTACACTCTGGAAAAGTATTTTGCCATATGAAAAATTGTACATTTGTTATTCTAGATTATTGATTGCAACAGCAAGTAAAATTACCGTACTAAATAATTCATTTTCGATTAGTTCATTCATTAGTTTAACAACGGACTAATGGACCGAAAAGAAGTCGTTTTCCTATAATTTCGAACTGAAGTATTCAGAATTTATTTAGCTTATTTGAATTTTAGTTCGACAGAATGTGCACGTTATTGAAGCCCTTTAAATTTGTTTGGAACTTAGTTAACAAATTTATGCCTTGGCAGAAAGGTAAAAACTTATTTAAAATCATTCTGGATTTTACTTTACAGGTATGTACGATTACGACCAAACGTCACTCGAAACAATTATTATTTTACCTGATTGGAAATTTCGTTTACTTTCAAATTATAATCATCACATCATTTATAAATGTAAATTCCTTTATTCCGTTCCTATATAACCTGTTCAGCATTGTACAGTTATTAAATTTAACTGTTTATGTTTGGTTACGGATGAACAAAAAATCAATAATTCGACTGGTGGGGAGGTCCGATAAAATCTATTCTTATCCAGATCGTGAACTGGAAGAAATTCGAAATTCTCGCAATCGTGTTCAGCATGAAAAAGTCCAACGTAAGTTTACAGCCGCGATAATCGTGTATACCGGACTCGCTTTAATTTTAATTCTAATTCAGCAACTGGTGTTTTATTATAATTACGACCGAGAAGAATCATACGAATCTTATTTGCCGTATACAGTGTGGGTTCCGTTCGAGATTAATACACTGTTTCGATATTATTTAACTTACTTCATTTTAATTGCTGTATCGTTGCCTCAACAACTTTGCGCGATGTATAGCATACTTTTGTTCTACTACTTCAGCGAAATTATTTCCTCGGAATCGGGTGATTTAATAAATTCTGTGGAACAGATGGATGCGTTGGTAGCGGCTAGAACGCGACATCTCGAACCGGATCCGACTTTGATTTGCGACGATTTTGAACAATATTGCCTGAAATACGAAATATGGGTACAAGCGCGCGATATTGTTTATTACGATTTGATGATGCAGTGCGTTCAACACCATCGATCTTTGGTCCATTATACAGATGATTTTATAGCAGCGTTCAAGCGGGTTTCATTAATTTTGTATGCAGTACATTTTGTGTCTTTAGTTAAAAATAATCACATTACTGTGAACCATTTTAAGCGCAATTATTTAGCGGTCGGTAATATGCTATTTTCATTTTTAAATTATTTCGTATTATTCCGTTTTTGTCGTTCGGGGCAGCGTTTGTATGAGCTTAACGAACAATTCCAAGAAGCACTGTATCAAACGAAATGGCACGATAAGACACTGAGGACACAAAAGATGGTACTTACAGTTTTGTCGGTTACCGGATGGAGATTTGACGTATCATACACACCGGATGTTATACTTTCCTATGAGCTTTTTAGCACAACAATCAAATCTGTATATGATATGACGACATTTTGTTTAAACTTTTTGAATTGAATATTTACTGATGGCGCGTAAAAATTGTTATAAAATTCATATTGGTTTCGCTTATTATTTTTCATTAAATATACATAAAAACACGTATTACAGAAAATAATTATTTAGAAAAAATTCCGTCATGTTTCGGAGTTACATACTCCATAATCATGGCAATCATAAAATAAAGTTAATGATAAGTTAATACATGTTTTACTTACAATACATGTTTTACTTACAATAATTGATCTATTCGATATATATTGGTATGTTATAATTAAATGTTAATTTTAAATAGTGGGTTATTATTTATAATTGGATTATTATTAATTAAAATATCCTTAAATTTATTAATATAATATGTTTTGGCACCGTCGTATTGTGTATTGTATTTTGTATGCGTCTCCCTTGCGGGAGGTTGAAATCGACAATATATACATCTTATTTACACTAAGGCCACATACTTAATTTATAATATACAATATAATACATAGTAAGTACTATTCTGTGATTCGATCCAGCATTGTGAGTCTTCTTCTTCCTCTTGACCTTTTTTCCCTGAAATCTTTCCGTTTGCTACCAACGAGAACAGCTCCATCATTCGTCATTTTATTTTGGATGAATAGCCGCTTACAATCCTTAATTGCGGTCAGCAGAATTGTATTTTCCAGCCCTACCCTCTTCAATACCTCCTCATTCGTGACTTTTTCCGTCCATTTAATCCTATTGAGTCTTCTGTAAGTCCACATTTCGAACGTATTAATTCTTCTTTCGACGTTTCTTGATCTTATCCATGTCTCTGTTGCATATCTCGCAATGGACCATACACAGCACTTCAGAATTCTTAAGCGGAGTTCTAGTTTCATTTTGCGGTCTCTCAATATTCTTTCTAAGTTGTTAAACGCTGTTCTAGCCGTGCCAAGTCGTGTTCTTACTTCGTCAAGTAAATTATTATTATTAATGTATTTTATTATTTCTAAATCGTCCTGTATATTTAATTTTATAACCTATGTTTATTAATAATAATATGTTCAACAACAGACGATTTATTTATATGTCCATGTTTAATAGCGGCAATATGTTCGTTATAACGTACACGGAATATGCGACGCGTTCGTCCTGTATATATATAATATATATATATATATATATATATATATATATATATATATATATATATATTTTGTTGCATGTGTTACTACATTTGATTTGGATATTATTATACTTCTTTTCATTTGATGTGATACGATAGAATGTTTATTTCGCTTAATTTTATACAATATAGGAAGTTAATAAATCAGGACAGCTAATTAATGATTTATTTTTATAAGAAAGTATGATTCCAAGGACAATCTTGGTTAATGGCTAATACAAATACTAATTTGGTAATTGCAAGTCCTGCTAAACGTCATTTGTGCCTAAACGTAAATTCAGTATATATACGTATATATATATATATATATATATATATATATATATATTTATATTAGCATTTATTAGCATCTCACTGTTCCGCCATTTGAGAAAAAAAAGTAGAATCAACGTATATTTGCTTATATTCTCTTAGAAATAACTTTCTACTCTGATAGAGTGGAAGTGCACTGCCTTGCAAGATATAAAACCCAAGTTAACCTGGCATACGATTTCAAACAGTTCACCTGCCGAGAAAATCAATTACACTTAATCTTTGAGGGAAAGTCGTCTAGTTTGGTAATATTGGTGTAGGAATGAAATGAAAAAGGTAGAGTTTCCTTGAAAGTGATTCTCAAAAGTTATCATTAAAGGCTTCCAATTTAAGATTGCTTTATGTTTTGTTTTTTTTTTTATTCCATATATACCATGTATATCAGATATTGATAATAAGATGGTTTGGAAATGACAGTTTTAAAATCAGTTGTTTGTTTTTGAAGGATTTTCAGCGCTCCTGGCAATTGTTTGTTCGAACAGGTGGCATACGTTTCTTAAAAGAGCGTTAGAAGAATTGTGATCTATTTACGAAATTTCACATTTAACTATATAGTCGTCATTAATAAAATATCAAAAATTAGCGAGCGTAATCTGTTACATTAGTCCGCCAATTATTTAAATTATTCTATTATTAAAAGGCGAAAAGATATAACGAGATTGTAATTTAAATGATGGCTTCATAGGAATTTTACGGGTTACTCATTAATATTTTCCAGATTAAAAATTAAAAAACCCGTTAATCGAAACTACGGGAAAAAAAGGGGGGAGGGGGAAAGGATTATTATTAAATTTTGAAAAAATGAAATGTTTTACTAAAAATATGTAGTTTGCAAATAAGAAAAATTTTAATTGTACCGTGTCAGGCAGTATAAGATATGAACGTAAACGCAAATATATTAATGATTCCTTTAAAGCCAGAGACGGTGAAAAGATGAGAAACATTAATAATAAATTAATATATATTAAATAACTGGAAGTAAGGTATATCGGTAAAATCACAAAAATCGCAGACAATTTTCGATTGTAGAAAACAATATCATCGCATCCGTATGAAAGCAATAGTAGTCGTTTGTGATTAAGAATAAAACTGACAGAGTGGAACAATTTTATATTTCTGAATTCAAACATTTCTAAATAAGCTGTTATCTAACGAATATTTAACATCCGCTCGATTGAAGATGCTTCTCCGATTTCGACATATGCAAAATTTTTAATCATTACGAAATTTTGAGTATAATGAAGCACCATCGGTGTTGGAGTCATTGGCTGGAACCAACGGCGATTACAGTTCAAGTGCTATTTTATCTTATACCGGAACATTTTTAATGCCGGAAAATTAATGTCTTTTAAAGATGACTTATTAATCTTAAATCCAACTGATCTTAAGATTTGTTATAAACGAAATTGCCGATCCATTTCCCGCTGTTAGTCATAATAAAAGAGGAGTGTTCATATTTACTCGCTGGTAAAAATCTGCACTGGTATCTAAGAAACATTTATATTGCGACATTCGACCACGAACAAAAAAAGTCTGTCAGCGGTATGTACAACACCGATGTATCCGACAAATTAAAAATGTTGTTCAACTTTGAAAATTAATACGGCAAAGTATATTTTCCAGCTTTCGAACCAAAATTTCTTAGCACATCATAGCAAGAGTTTCATAAAATTAAGATTGCCTTTTTTTTTTTTAGTGTGCGTGAATGGGAACGCGATTTAGATCTTTGTCAAGGTTTACTTCTAGTTGTACTACCTGTTTCATACTTTTGCAACTTGTTTAATTAAATTTCGTGTTACTGAACTGTCTGCTGGGGTTGCATTTATTGTTGACGAACTCTGCTGACATTACATAGTACCCCCAGTTTCCACTAATGTACTTTTTTTCCCGAAATATATATGTATTTATCACTATTTACACATTTTTTCGTCACGCTTGTCGACGAATTTTCTTACATTTAACGAGTTCAACACTATACTACTTATATGCTGTACAATCTTATCGCCGGGCAAATATTTTATTACCAACTTATCCTGCTTTTCCTTATTTCTAACTTAGCCATAATATATTACTTATTATTATTTTTTTTTTTCAATTTCATTTAATTTATTTATTTTGTTCCGTCCCTTTTCCTTCCCTCTTTTTTTTTTTTCACTTTTGTTTATTACTATTTCCGTACCCTCTTCTCTTATTTAATGCTTATTATTAATAGTTCCTATATTTCCCTCTTTCTGTAGCCATTTCTTTATTTTCTTTTTTTTCCACCTCTATTATTTCTTTAGGCATTTTATTTAACAACTGCGTTATAATGTATTTGTCTGTTTGCTCTCTCATCTTTGTTTTAGCTAACGGCGAAATATAAATAGTTTTCCCTCAGCCCGTATTCTATTTTTTTTCTTTCTTCCCCAGTTTTATTTCCCCATATATCTGTCATTATCTATTCCCATGTCTCTTTACGAATAAGTACATTCGTTTAAGCCTCAGTACGTCTTCTTTTTGTATTATTTCACTTTCGGCTATCGTGATTTGTGATCTGATATTAATTTCAAGCATTTTATTTGCAGTTAACTTACTTTCCCCACGTATGTTTTCCTAGCCATTCCCCATGCCTGAATTTCACAATTCTCGATTCCACTAGCGCATGATACACCATTTTTAACGTTTTATTTGTTGCATATTTCTTTAAAGTGTAGTATAATGCTGGTAATGTTGCCCTAATTTTCTTTGCAATGTATTATACGTCCGTCCCACCTTAAGTGTTGGTCCACCATTACCCCCAAATAGATTTATATTGGGTCACTACTTCTATCTTCCAGCAATTTATCTTCTCACATTCATTTCTTTCTTCCCACTCATGTACACTATTCGTTAGAGTGCATTATTAAATTTGGACAGTATTCATCATACCTATCCCTTTTCATACATAGTACCCAGTGGCGGCTCGTGAGTAACAGAAGTGGAGGTTCACAATTAAATATATTAAATATTACACAAATATTTATTGAAAAAAATTTATCAAAAAATCTATATATGCATATATGTATGTATGTATGTGTCTGTGTTTGTGTACGCATAATATTAATAATTTTCAGTTAAAAGTCTTGTAAACTAAATCTATTCTTCTATCTTTCTTTAAAGAAAAAAAATCTATAACAGTTTCATGAAAGTTAGGAATATTGTGGAACATTTGTTTTTCAATTGATAACATAGCTAAAGCATTTAGCCTGTCTTCACACAGTGTGCTACATAAAAATGTTTTAATTCGTTTTAATGTCGAAAAACTCAGTGAGAATATAATTAGCACGTTTTATCCTGAAGTAAAATTACAATTTTAGATAGAAACTACGGCACTATTAAAAATATTCGAATGAACATATGCGGTCCATCATTAAAACTAAACTCTGTTCCCAATGATCGACTGTGTATACATATTGAAAACGTTAGTAGTATTTTTAATAGTGATGTGATTTCTACCAAAAATTTTAATTTTAATTTTAATAATATGAACCGTGAAAACTCGTTACATATTTTTATTTAAGTACATTAAAAAGCAAACAAAAGTTAAAATTTTGCAAAATGTTTGTTGTTATTGTTTTTTAAGTCTACATATTTATATTTTATCATTATTTTAATTTATCAATTATTACAATTATTTTGAATTTGTTTAAAAAGAAAAACAATTAAATTTTTACGCTAAAATATCCAGCTAACATCTTGAACAGTATCAGTTTTACATAATGCATGTCTCACGAAAAAGAGTATAATAAAATGACAAATTATAAGATACAGTAGAAATCAATTACAAAAACATTCAAGGAAGTGAATAATAATCTGATCGTTATATCCCACATTAAATAAAGCATTATAATTTTTTAATGTCCAAAATTTACTACTAATGAACAGTTCGTTACAAAACTGACATGAAATATTTTATGGCATAAATTACGCTGAATAAGCAATCATTTATTTATAATTATAACTACACATATTTCTTAGTCAAAAATACAAACATTACACTTTCTTCTTTTCTGTACATAAAAGTATGATAATAAAAAAATTTAAATCAGTATAAAGCAAGAGTAAGAGAAAAGAAACATTTTTTATTATAACAAAATGAGTATAGTAGTCTTTTTCTAACATTTTTTGCAATGGCCTTACCACAGGTTTTCCCATCGATGTTATATTTATAATAAGCGTTTTACATGTCACACTAACAAAATAAGCAGAACAAAAAATAACGGTGTATCTGTTCTGTTTGTATAAATTTCATTTCTTTATTGAAAAAGATCGAGGATGATGTTTTTGTTAAATTCATCTGCATAAATCTTTCAAAGCTAAATACTAATTGGTACGCCATTATAACCAATTTTTACTGTATTTCAATATTTGGAAATTATAATGTTGACAGAATCACAAGTAATTTTAAACACATAACTGTTTTTAAATGTACAATATCGTACTAACTTGTATGTGTATGCAACGCAATAACGCAACCGATATTATAATATAGATGCAGTAATACACTTTTCTTATAAAATAAAAGTAAAAATAAACATATAAATATACTCCAATCAAACTTTGTTTCCCTCAAAATCCAAATATAGATATAAGTAGTAAAAAATTGTAAACATATAATTGTTTTATGAAAATTTATCGATTAATTCTGTTTATAATTAAATTCACTTCATTAAAGTATTGCACACCTACAAAATATTATCTTGCGAGAATTACCGTTTGGTTCACAATTCGAGTGCGCTCCATCAAGCCTGTGTAACACATGCACTAACACAACATCCTTTTCATCTTTCTGGCACACTACTACATTATACTTACATGGTTTTCGATCGCACGTGCTACAAGTAGCCTTCACACTAAAAGAATTCCAGACAAAATTTAATTATTTTTTAAAAATATAAAATCAATTTATTTTTTACATTAATTTAACTAATAGTGATATGTAAATAGTAAATATAAATAAAAACATTAGATTATACTTTTTTAAAGTTGAATCCAGGGTGTTCACGTGCGAATGTGAACACATGTACGAGCTGCCACTGGTAGTACCATTACTTTAGTTTTTGATACATTAATTCTTAGATTTTTATCATGTGCCTATTTATTTATTGTGATTAGATCTTTTTGCATTTTCATTTCTGCCTCCTTGATATCTTTATGTGCTGTAACTATTGCTATATCATCCGCAAACGAGTATATATCGCTGTATTTTAATTCCTTGTATAAACCGTTTATATATATAATAAACAGTATTGGCGCTAAGTTACTAGCTTGCGGAACTCTCACATTCAACTCCTCTTTTTCACTTCGTGCATTTAATATATTTACACATGTTTTCCTTTGGTTTAGGTAATTTTCGAACCATTTTTTAATTCCTATCTCCTCTAATTTATTTATAAGTATTTTATGGTCAATCGTCTCGAATGCTCTAGTTAAATCTATGAATGTTATTAGTACTTTCTTCCCTTGTTCAAAATTTACCCTAATTTTTTCTATAAACTCACCGAGCGCTTTCGATGTTGATTTTCCTTTTTGAAACCCGAATTGTGTTCTATCAATTATCTAATTTTCCTGTAAATATTTCGTTAAACTATTTGCTACATACTTTTCTAAGATTGTTGCAATTACATTACTTACTGCAATTGGTCTATAATTTTCATATTCACTGTGTTTGCCTTTTTTATATATTGGCCGCGTTTTTGATATCTTTAGTCCATCTGGTATTCTTAAATACGATGATGTCTTTTGCTGGTCATAAAACACTTTCCACTAGAGCGCCGACAATCTCACACTGTTTGCTTTTACAGCCGCTAACTTAAACTGGGATTCCAATTTAAAGAATCAAAATTTTGGATTGTAAATACTTGATAAGCTAGGGGAACTACTTATTCTTGCAAACGAGTCATGGCGCAGAGCCTGCTTCATCCATTGAAGATAGCTTGTTGACATTATATGTTACAATACATTTACTGGCGAGGACTTAAGAAGAATAGTATGTTTACAAAATGAACACTAATTGTATTAACACAAAATAACTAGAAAGTAACCAATTTTTATTACAATTTATACAAGTATACCAGTACAGCGACTTACTACACAACATGGTTACATAATTTTATAAGAAGATCGATTTCGACATAAATTTATAAGATTAACTAGCTCAATTGTAATAAGGTAGAACAAAATGAACACATTATTGAAATCCGCACGGATATTGTTTTTATAAAATGACATGCTATAAAAAGCAACATAAAAAAATCGATAATCATTAACATCACATGTTTGACATTTTTATCACCTACTTACTGCATAGTAATGGAATAAAAGCGATATATTTATTCACTAACTAACTACTATATTGGCAATTGTCAATCGATTTTCTATTTTATTATGTCATAATAATATTCCTATAAATCTAGGTCGCAGCAGCAGAAATTTACAATGAAAATACAATGGTATGCAATTTGATCTTAAAAGTATTAACTTTTAATGAACATATAAATACTAAACGTAGTTTCAAAGTAAAACATTTTTGTTAGTGTATTATGTTGTCTTTGTGAATATTTCAGAATGGGTATAATTCTTTTTTTGATATATTAATTGTATTTAATGAATTTGTAGTTGGTATAGTTGTGTTTGCTATTGTATCCATTCTGTCGACAACTTTGGTGGTAATATATAATTTTCAGGTTTATAGTATAATCTTAAATTTTATCTGATGTGGACTGATCTGATACAGTTTCTTCCACAGTTGGACGCATTTGATCGATACGATGTTTCCAGTTTATACGATAATTTAATTTATTAGATATGTAATGATTTCTGGCTTTTCTATAGTTCTTCCGAGAAAAAAAAAAATTCTGTACCTCTGGTTACTCTTTGATGGTTTTTTTCTGTTTACGATTTTGTTGGTTTTTGACTTTGTCGTGTCCTTCCTGGATTTTAGGCTCTCACTGATCATGTTTTATTTCGATTCTAAATATTAAGCTGTCTGCGTATATTGGTATACAGATGTGTATTACGCGGTATTGTTGTTTTATTGGCATACGTATATATGCTACTATTTTAATATGCATAATGCTGAATTTATTATTATTGTTAGTTACGAAATAAGTTAAGTAGTTGTAATTTGATATCTATTATAATAAACGTTGATAAGAGTGTTGGGCACTCACACAACGGGCATATTTTCCCTGTGAGACCCACAACTTATTTTGAAAAAAAAAAAAAAAAATTTATATCGCAAATATGGTCCTAACAGACACAATACTGATATTTTCAAAATGGTTAGCGTCTTTGTATTTATAATTTCTGTTGATTAAAAATCTATTATAGAACGAATATCACAGCCAAACGTTAATTTTGCTGATGATTCAAAAGTATCAATGTGTGCTATTTTTCTGTTTTGTTAAATTAGCCAGTGCTAGATTATGCAGATACTTATTTTGAATCATTTTCTTAAGAATGTTTCTTAAGAAAAGCTAAATAGATCTTTCAATTTGATTATTTATGATAAAGTGGGGTGAAAATTTATACTATATTTTGTTTAGTGAAACGATCAAATTTCACAGATGTAAATTTTTTACTATTGTCTGTAAGCATAACTTTAAGTAGGCTAAAAGTTGCAAAAAAAACGAAATTTTTACTGTAGTACCTGGTATAATCTCTCTTTCCTTATTTCTTTGTTCCATCATTCGTTTCAAATTTGATTACCGTTTACTTTTTTTATGGTTGTGCTTTTAAGTCTCATCTCTTTAAATTAGATGCAATCAAAAATTCTTGCCTCTTCATGTTTGCCTTACTGCTTCTAAATCCTTTTTAATTTTAGCAGTTATTGCTGAATCTAATTCGCCACCCTTTCTGTCCGCAGATCTTATTCGTGCTATTCTTTTCCCGCTAAACTTCTTTATCCATTCCTAGTTTTTCATTTCTATAAACTGGCGTTTTAGGAAAATCCCCCTTTTTTATTTCTTACCTCTCTTCGGTTTAGTTAGATTTGCCTTTACACAATTTTCTTTAACGACCTTCCTTGTTTCTCTTTAATTTCGCTGAACTCTGCCATTCTTCTAAAATGTTTATTATACCTACGCTCTCAAAATTTCTTCCGCAAGCCCTAATTACACAGGAAATTCTGCATTACCATCAATTCTCAATTTCTGTCTCATGTCATGTTTACTGATGGTTCGAAGAGGTTGTCGGCGCCGGTGCCTCTTTTAACTTCTCGGAATTTTTTCGTCTCACTTTTTTCTACTCAATACTCACGTTCTGTTATTTTCATTTTTTCCAATTACCTTTGCTCTAAATTTTTTTTTCATTATACCTGACTCCACGACCGTCCTTCAAGCCGTCTGTTCATCCATATCTAATCATTCCTGTAATTTTGTTATTCTCCATATACGTTTACTTATCCACGTTCTTTCTTCTCTCCATTCCATTCCAGTTGATTTACTATAGATTTATAGCCGTTCGGACATTTTTGGTAGTGAAGCGACTGATTTTTTGGTACTTGGGTTGCTGCTTTTTCCTTTCTTAAGAAAAATTACATACTCTGATCTCCTTCCCTTATGTAAACGTTTTCATCTCAGTATTTACGCTCATTTATTTATTTTTTTTTTTATAATTGTATTCATTTCATCTATTTCCTCAACCCAGTCTTACTGCTAATCCGTGGTTCCTTTTGTTTCCTTCTCTTCGTCGTTCTGTTGTTGTCTCCAGACGTACTCTATTATCTCCCTCCTGTTTTCGTTTTTCGTTTGTTTACTTTCCGTATTATCCTCTCCATTCAAACAAAGTGCATGCTTACGATGCTAATCACGTGTTTATCAAGTGTTAATCTCATTCTGTTGAACGTTCAACTTTGCATTTCAACTTGCTGCGACTTTCTACCTAGACTGCGCCTCTTATGTCCTATCTCTACCGTCTCCGCATCCTTACTAATAATATCTGATCGTTTCAAGATACGATCGATTCTTTCCTTTTTTAATTTTTTTCTAAGTAAAAGTCCCTGGTTGACGAGCCCAAAAAGAAATTTTTTAAAAAATCGAAAATAATCGTTGGAAAAAATGCGCAATTACCTTCGCTATGTAGAAGTGTGCACGTAGGAATAATTATATAAGTTTTTTTACTTGTTACAGCATGAGGATTTGTGCACAAAGTAATTAATAATTAATAAAATATAAAGATTTATATTTATTAGTTATTACTAATTTTTACAAAAAGTAGCGAATAAATAATGAACGAATAGTAATAACACAAAACAATATTAATACAAACGCCAGCCAATAAAATTCAAGCCATTATTGTTTGTAAACATAATTGTTGAGTAAATAACGAAATGAGTCATCATTTGCCGTATTGCTGATTGCTTTGTGATTTGCGCAGAAATTTTTAATTATATCACACATAATTCTTTGAGGATTTCATTAAGAGAAATTTTCGTTATGTGCAAAAAAATTATTTTTTCGTCACAAATTCTTCCGAAATAATTTTTATAAGCGAACTAAATTAAAGTTATTTAAATAGATTTTGTGATATTTATTCGTTACACTTTCTTTGTGAAATTGTTTTGCTGACGAACAAAATTTTACATTGTACCCAGTTGATGTGTCAACTTTAAAAAGCATCTTAAATTTGAATATCACTTTGGATCAGTTTTAAAAGTTGGATAGCTACGAAAGCTAATAGTGAATGTTTCGCGTTAATTTTCTAATAACTAGTAAATTAACACCATTATCCCTAGCAGAAACGAAGGTTTATTTAATTCGGTAATAACTAGAGGTTAATTTTAATTGACATATTTATTTCTACTTTCAAATTTCAATTTTATTTTGTTCAATTACTTGGTTAAGATGAATATGATATAACGGTCGAAATCCTATCAATACAATCAATTTAAACCGAAAGCTAAAATCGTAGAGTTTCACAATGAGACATTTTATAATTACATAATTAATCTGGCATCCCTAAAAATAACTGATTAAAATTTGCGGAAAGCTATGAGAAGTTTAAAGAATAATACTACTCAATGTCTCCAGTGATAATGCATAGATGCGCGGTCATGTAGAAAAGATACCGATTTACTAGCTAAATTACTTGTCCAGTCTATTCCACGCAAGGAAGGGTAGTATATTCGATAATGACGAAAAATACGCAACAGTTACCTATGAACATCATTTCAAATGTCTCTCCTTTTAAAATCAGTTTCCCACATGGAAATATGTATATACCAAAGAAACATCCATTGATATTTAATAGCTGCAAAAATATTTTAAAAAATCTACCAGAGAAAGCTGAAATTCTAATAACGCATATGTATTTAACGCAGTCCTCCAGAAACTTTCCAGTCTAATGGAAATTTGCAACCATCGTCATGATACATAAACCAGATAAAACAATACAAGAAGGAACTTTGTACAAACCTACCCGTCAATTATTTCGGAAAAAAGTTTGATAACTTTTTATTATAAAAAGTCTAAAGACTGTTTTCGGTGAAGAAAATGAAGTAATCCCAAACTACCAGTTTGGGGTTTTAGGAGTTGATGATGTAAACTGCTGTTTTGAAGAAAAGATTATTCGGCCGTGGTTTTGGAAATTAAAAAGACTTCGATAACTGGCCTACTACGCAAAATTAAAAGCAAATTTCCCTATTAGGTCTACGTGCTATTTAAGTCGTATTTCAGAGATCGATATTTCGATTTCCAAGTAAACGTGAATGGTGCCTTCCCCCGTGTACACGCTATTCGTCTTCCGGAGTACCACAGATTAACAAATTATACCAGATTTACGCTTCAGACTTTCCAGTGTCAATGACGACACCAGTACAGCTGTGTTTGCTGACGGCATAGCTACATTATTCGCTAATCGTGATTTAAATGTAGTAACCGATCGATTATCACCTAAGACGTTTAAAACACGGATTCGGGATAAAAATTAAGGTTTACCAATCAAAGTCGAGTCACATCTTGTTCACTTTGAATAAAGCTGATTCCGTTTAATGAATGGTCAAATGATAGTAACTTCGCAGAAAGTAAGAATATTTAGGTTCACACTTGGATCAGCGACTCACATGGAAAGACCGTATGCGTCGTAAAACGTAAATAATAAAACATCGAAGAATGGTTTAATAATCAAACATCCAAGCTGTCGTTAAAGAATAAAGTTTTTTATTCTAACCATACTGCAACCAGTATGGATTTAAAATTTGGGGAACAGCAAGTAATTCGGCGATCAGTATTATTCGGTGGTTTTAGAATGTTACGAAATACGGTATCAGTGTCTTGTACGTTTAACGATGACGTCTGCGCAGTGATTTACGTATACAAACGATGATAGAAACTATAAGAAGTTTAAGTGGGAAATGTGTACGGCGATGATGCGTTAATTTCGGTAATTTGTTAGTTACTCGCATGCGTTTTAAAAAGTTTTAAAAGATTTAATTAAATTCAGTTACAGCATAGATCATTAACGATTAAAATCAGTTGTACATCCTTATAAATCACCAGTAGGTCCGTGTCTTCCTATTTATTACCCGCACTGCTACTCATTGCCTCTTCAGACAGATAGAAAAAAGGCAAGAAAACAATCATCGTTGTAATCATATTTATAGCCTATATATAAATTGTCCTTCACTAAATTGCATCCCCTTAGATACAGAACTTCTTTTCCAAAGTCTTCTATTATTATTATTTTTTTTTTTTTCCTGGTATTACACTAATACCTAGAAAAACGTATTTTTGTTTGATTTCTTCAAGTTCTCTATGTTCTCATAGATCATTCGTACAGCTGCAAAATGGTGTATCAAAAATATCTATATTTTAAAAAAAAAATTACATTCCATTTGTTCAAAAAAGTATCAATATAAGGGCTATGCAAAAATGTAACATCCTCTAAGAGCACGGTGCACATATATATTTTTATTACAATTCTGCTCTCCATTGCTATCGGAAAACATGGTCGGTCGTCCGTAAGTTGTATTTTGAAATAATGAGCATGAAGATGCTTCGAAGATTCCGTTTTGGCAATACTGTCGAGCCATATGTTGTTAATAGAGTTTCTTGCAGCGGTATTATTTGCATTTAGATTTTACAGTTCTAATTCGTAAGAAATCACTTTACCGCCACGGGAGGCACAAAATCGAATGGCCTTAAAGTTAAATTCCAATAAAAATCAATGAACTGCACTTTCATTCGGTAAATAAATCGACTATTTGGCGACGACAAAATGAGAATCTATTAGAATAAACCGGATGATCAAAAAATAGCCAAACTAACGAAAACTTTTTAAAGTAATCCGAAAAGTTAAACTTTAATCATTTATTTTTACGAGTAAGCACAATAGTTAAACGTGTAAAGTCCTTTTCAAGGCTATTTCAAAGTTACGATGAGAGGATACACAACAAATGAAAAAAGGATCGATTGGCAATAGACTAATAACAAATCAAAGACAAAAAAAGCAGTAGTGAAGAGAAATAAGAAACCAAATTTTGCGAAAAATAAAACAAAAACGACATTCATTAGATCCGAGAAAACAATTGTGTCAAAGAAGAAGGGAATACTTCAATTATACGAGAAAAGCGAACGGACAGCAGATTGCTTTAAAAGTAGATTTCGCCACATTGCAGTATCCAGTGAAAACGAAGCAGTCGATAATGTGTTACAAGAACTGAAAGAAGTAGAATAATAAATTTGAAGCAAAATTAGAATGATTTTTTGTCGATTGCTGGAGAACAGATTTTCACGGAGTGCAGTGAACACTTCTAACAACTCAGCTTGAAGATTGATGCATCGTATTATTATTATTATTATTATTATTATTATTATTATTATTATTATTATTATTATTATTATTATTATTATTATTATTATTATTATTATTATTATTATTATTATTATTATTATTATTACTGTTGTTGTTGTGGATTATTAGAGTAAAATTGCCCATTGTGCATTTAATTACAACGAAATTTCGCGAGAGATCGACACACTGTAGATTTATCAACAGCAAAAGTAAAGTAAGCCCCATACCCTTATGAAGTTAAACTTTCCATAATGTTACTTAAGGTTTTAATGGATCTAAGGAGAATATTGCAGTCAGTTCCTTTCTATTTGGAATCCGCCTTTACTTTCCCAGATTTCTCTGATATAACCAATATTCAATTTCAGATTAGGTCTGAAAGCGATTAATCTCGAACCCGCGTCCTTTGATCTAGTGGCCAAGCACCTTAACCACTAGGCTACCGCGCTATCATTATTAACAATATAGCCTGTAAATAATTAATACACAAACTGGTATTCTCGGTTGCCTATTGTTATTGCGGGGTATTTTCTAAAGTAACGCGCTATTTGCCTAGCCGTATCGCCAGCTACCGAATTTCTTTCCTGTGAAACATTAACTTTTCATGTGAAATTATCGACCATCGATACGATTTTTATAGAACGTGTTCTAAATCGAATTAGTGATGTACAAGAGCAATTTTATTAAATACAGTCGGTATAAATTGATCAATAATTTCTCTCTTTTTTTTTACTATAATCGATGTCTATGTTCCTTTTTGTTTTTTGTATCTTTAAATTGTTTGTGAAATACAGAAGAGCAACAAAAGTGAAATTGTATAGTATAAAATATAACGTACAGAAATCAAATTTACGAAATTAATTTAACAATTAGCATTAATGTACAGAAATTTTGTTACTTGAACGCTACTAAATACTGTGAAATACTGAAGCAGAAAAATATGGGAATAAAAGTTTTTCATTCTTTTTCATGATTTCAGTCTATTCTTTCTTTCAGGCCTCAGGGGAACAGATAAAGATAACAAAATATTTATAATGTTTTTTATTCTTACATCACATGTGAACTAGGAGCAGAGCAAACCGAAACGTTACATCTTTCTATTTATCTCATTTGTTGCCATTGTCATGCGCTCCAGTGAGAAATAATTTGAGTACTACGTTTGTTCCATGATCTTCAGCGCTCAGAATTGACATTTTTTTCTTTTCCGGATAAATCTACTTCCGTGTTTGGCAATGCAATCGTCAATTCGGTACTTTCGATGCAGCGCTAAAACTTTGCTAAAGATTAAGGTTTTAATAGCGACTAAACAACGACTAATTGTAGTTTTCTTCTAAAGGTACATTATACTTTTTTTTTATCGAAATAACGTTTTTTCTTCTCTTCTGTCTGCTACCATCATGATTCGTCAATCGCGCGACCTTTCTTTATGCTGGCTGGCTGTTGTTTCGGAATTATTAAGTATTACTGCCTCCATCACTAATAGTCACGGATCACAACAAAGCTATAAAAGTTCTCAGAGTCATTGATATTCCTTACAGGCGTTATGTATGCTGGAAAACCGAAAATGCAGTAACCTCCGATAATATCAAACTACTCTATCTGAAACCAAAAGAACAGTCGGGTGACGTTCACTTGGGTCTCTGAACACATCGAGGTGCCTGGTAATGAGAAGGTCGATATGGAAGCACGCTCGGCGTTGTTCTCGACAATGCCAGAGAGGACGCGGACCTACCATTCTCGATGATGCATATTTTTCTAGGGAAGTGCTAGAACCAGTGAAAAACAGAATATGGGCAGCTACCACAACATTCTTAACAAAACATTAAGCTCACAGTCGAACCATGGTGCTCACCGGAGGAAATATTCCGGCACGATTTTAGGATTCTTAGCCAGCTGCGAATCTGCCACGTCACTGTCTCGCACAGCTATATAATTACCAAATCTTCGCCTCCGATTCTTTTGCAGTCATACCGGCATACGGACTCCCGTGAACATGAAGTGTTTGCTTCGAAACGCGTCGGGGATATAAACATTATACATTTAATTGTTTAATGAAGTGTTAAACAATTTATTTTGCCCTGAATATATTTAACAATGTTGTGTCTTAATAATAAATACAGTAATACCGACAGTTCCACACATATTTTTCACGTGCCCCAAGTTCACCAGGTTCCGGACGCAACATGGCCTACCCAGTAACATACAAGATTGCCCGGCAAATACTACAGCTAACGTCACGAGGGTTACAGCCTTTGTTAGAACGAGCGGTCTGACCCAACATATATAAGTTTTACCTTCGTATAAATGACCTTAGTAGTTACAAACGGAGCATATAAAAAAAGGTGAGAAGGAGAATTACAAAAAAAAAAAAATAATTTTTTACTAACTTTTTCTTTATTTTATTATTTAATTTTATAATAAAACCCGATATGTGCACATTCTTTAACTAAACGATTTTTCTTTATACTTGCTGACTGCGTGCATGAACTCCGCGTTTAAGAAACAGGCATATATGTCTTAGAATCACACTAAATTGTTCTTATTAATTTCCTATTTATTATTTTTTTTTTTTTTAATGTGCCTACCGATGGAAAACACTTTTCTATATTTTAGTACATTTTTGTAATTATTATTAATGTAGCATTATTTAAATGATAAAAATATTGGAACTAATGAAATAATTGACATTTTATTCAACTTGCTTCAGAATAAGTACTTTGTCTTCTCGTTTTTATTCTATTTACTTTTCTTTTTTGGTATATACCACTTCAAAAGTTAATTTTTTGCTATAAAGGGAAAATTATCATTTTTACCAGTGACGAGGAACAGCGAACCTAATGGACCACCGACACTGTTGTGAGAATAAACCCAGCTGTGGTTTTCATAATTAATCCTCGGACACGGACTAAAGCTGAAAAAGAAACCGCCTCAACCAGCACCGAACGTATAGACGATGGTGCTGATCTGCGTTAGACGGTTGTTTTCTGGCATTTCTAATGTGTGTCAACTAGAATGAATTATTGTTATTAATTGGTTTCCGTTCGTTGCGAGGTTTATGTTCGGAAATTGAAAACTAATGAAACATTTTTCCTCCCCTCATCCACTTTGACGGTATTCAAGGGCTGCGAACGGGTCGGCGAAAAATTTAAGGTAGCAACAAAAGACCTAATAAGCAAATGAAATGGAGATGGGTATCAATTTCACGGTAAAATGAAACGAAAATAAAAGTAAATAACCTTCAGCACCTGTGAAAACAAAGAAAGTGTATTCTCCATTCGCGACTTATAAATATTTACCGAGTAAACAGTCGCAGATCACACTATGGTTTTTGAATTTTGATTTTTAAATTTGATTTTCCATTTTCGGATGCGCAGAGAACGTCAATACCGTTCTCCCTTGTCTTCTGAATTTTTTCTCAGAGATATAATCGGCACGTATAAAATGCTGTTTTTTGGAAAAAAACGTACCGCGATGACTAACAACAGTTTTTTAAATTCTAATTTACTTTAGCGTCTTTTTTCTCGTTTTCTGCCACTTCGAAGTAAATATTCTAGGCGCACACCCACATACACCTCCCTTACATATATATATATATATATATATATATATATATATATATATATAGATATATATAGATATATATTACATGTAGAATTAGATATATAGATACAGAGACATATATGTACTGATAGATTAGGCTGTTTTTCTGTGCATGAAAATGGGTAAAAATGTTTGTTTTTCCGAATGGTGTAGCTCTGACAACCCGTATCATATTGAGAAACGCAATTTCTCGAATGCGACGCAACGGGAACTAAGGTAGTTTATTGTGTAGGCTAAGTTTATTAAAGCAGGGCAAACCTGAGGAGAGACGGTGTTTTGACGTTCCGGAATGTCTAGAATGTTAACGAAAACGAGGATACGGCTCTTTTCCTTCCAGCATAACCCTCCACTGACCTACTGTGGAAAAGTTTTTTTCTTTTTTTCCTTTTATTTTTATGCTTATACTAATTTCATGGCTGCTAATCTTTCACGCGTGCCGCTTTAAAGCAAAAAATTAAAGTCGTTAATACTACACGTTATTGTATATCGTTTTATCAAAATTCACCGATGTTTACTGTTGTTAAGTTATTCAAAATAATATCGGCAAAAAAACAACTAAACAGTAATATTGGTGTTTCAACATTAGCCGAAATAATCATAGAAATAACATTACTATTTGACTTTTTACAATTCAGGACTGTGTTATTTTATTACCATTGCGAATACGGGATTTCCAATTTCCTAAAAATTTTCGAAGGAAAATACTGGAAAATGATTATTGTTCGCGCTTTTGTATTGTTTTTCTTTTGCTAAAAACCTATTTTGAAAAAAAAAAAAAAAAAACATAGCGCGAGGAGATCAACAAAATCAAATTGGCATCAGAACAGGAAAACTGTTTCAAATTTCATATGCGGTTTCAATTGGAACAGATATATATATATAGTCACAGGTAGTTTGAAGTGATAAAAGTATATTCAGGTACATAAGACGCACAAACATTTTCTCAACGGAACATTATCCTAATGAAAATGTATCTATAAGCAATCGCCAATTACAGCGGGAAATAATTGATCAAAAGGTTAGCTGAAGAAGGAAATGTAAAAGATAGGTATAGAGTTATATTGCATAGAAAATTACGCCAATAGCTTATATACCTTGGTATTTTGTTTTCCTTTAATTTGTGGTGTTCAGTAAATTACTTTTTAATTTATATTCTTTGTTACATAATTAACAACTGGTTGTTTTTGATATTATGTCCAAACACAGTTGTGACCATGGGCGTCGGCAGCAGGGGGAGAGATGTCCCCCCTGGAGCTTTGAAACTTTTTAATCAACTGGCCATGATGAGTATTCATAGGCGCGTAATCATGGACAATTTTTAGAAGACTTTTATAATAAAGTAGTAGAACAATTTGCCAGAAACCCACGAAAATTATGTTTTAATTAAGATTTTATTCTTGTTTAATAAAATATTACGGCTTTAAAACTTATAAATTTTATTTTTCCTATATCTCATATCCTCTTTCTATCATCTCCCCCCCCCCCCATCTGGCGGCTGAAACTCATCCGCCCCCCGGTTCATCGGCTGGCGACGCCCTTGATTGTGACACATTCAGTTTGATGTGATCCGTTATTTTTATAAGCTTTGATATTATATTAATCACGGGATTTTAATAAGCTCCTCAAATGACCGTTTTGGTGTAAGTTGTAACTGACATTATTAAAAAAATCAGACATTTTTTACATATCCATATGTACATGCGAAAACACACACACACACAATATCATCATCATCAAAACCCACTCGAAACTGAATATGAGCTCTCCGCAAATCAATTTCTATGTTTATGTCTCGCATGTGAGATCAGGCCTATTCGATGAGTTACTGTAACATAAGCTGGCGAGCTGAATCCTCGAGCAGTATTATTATTGTCGGCACGGAGGTTTTTCTTTTCTTAGTCAGTTTACATTCTGTCATTTCGGTCACCGTGTTTGCCCATTTTTTGTGATCTTGAGCGCCACTTTCCCAGTTATCAATCTTCGGTTTAATCTCCAATCTTTTTAGATCGTTGACAATGACGTCTTTGCCTCTCGAGCGAACGTCTACCATTTTCCAGAACTTCGTACGTCATTATTTTCGGCATGCGATCTTCCTCCATCCGTAGCACATGGCCCGCCCAGGTCACCTCTCTAATATTTGTTCTATTGATCGACACGCTGTCCTAGACTGCGCTTCTTCATGTGATGTGTGGTCCGTCCATTTTACCTCCGAAGAATTCTTCGAAGGAACCTAATGATGAAACACCTCAATTTTTTTCTGAATTGCTTCTTTGTTACTGTCCATGTTTCGCTTCCGTATAAAACGGCTATTTCCGTGACAATCGAAATATTCTTGTCATTGTAAACGCGACCCCAAAGTCTACTGTAGGTGGCGCTCGCACTTCTAAGCCGTGATGAAATTTTCTTAATCCAATGTAGCGTTCTTGTTTACCACACTACCGAAATATTTGAAATCACCCACCAATCGAATTTTGTTTCCATTTACCTGCATGCCCCCTTTATGTTACCGTTAATTTGCATAATTTTCGTCTTGTTGAAATTTATGTCTAGTCCAAAATCCTTGAAAAGTCTTATCGGTAACAATTACACACAATCGTCTGCGTATTGAAGGCTCGTTAATGTGAAAAATCCTGTTAGCCGCTTTGAGATAAATTTAGTTTCTCTTTGTTTCCTTCACTTCGTCGTTCTGTTGTCGTCTCTGTTATTCCCTAGCGCTTTTAAGCCATACTTTATTATCTTCCTCCCGTTTTCATTTTTCGTTGGTTGCCTCTCCATATTGTCCTATCCACTCGAACGAAGAGCATGTTTGCGATGCGGACCATGTGTTCATTAAGTGTTCATCTCTTTCTGCTGAGTGCTCTGCTTTCTATTCCATTTTATTGATACTCGGTCTTCCTACTTCATATTGCACCTCTCTTTTCTTTCTCCACACATTGTTCCCATTATATTAATTACTTCCTCCTGACAACATTTGATATCGTATGAAGATATAATTGACTCCTTCCTATTCTAATTGTTTCTGAGTAAAGGTCCCCGGTTGACAAACCCAAAAAAAAAAAAGAGATAAATTTGGTCAGGTTGTATAGCCCACCATCGAAGCGGAATTTAAACTTGTTACCTGCACTGAGTACGCGCTGGTTGAATATCTAACGTATGATACTCATGTAAAAGTTAAAAAGTGTAAGCGCTAATACAGAGCCCTGTTTAGCTCTCGAATGGCTGGTTAAACCCGCGTCACATATTATAGTTGTTTTTGCGTGCTCGTAGAATTGTAACATGCACAGCATTTTTGTCAGACGGCCTAGTTTCCGCTCTACAGTTCAGCACTCTGGTATGATGCATTGATTAGACAGTTTGGCTCGATTTGCAGTACTGATCTAAAATATTTTTCATTCTTCCAAACGCTATCTATCCGAGCTGTATTCTTCTTTTAACTTCCCGTATATGACCGTTTTTTACACTTGTCTAATGGTTTACCTAAGTATATGAAGACATCGACTTTTTCTGCGGGACTTTGTTCTAAACTTACGTTTATGTTGTTTTCTTCAACTTATCCATATTTCACTGTATTTGTTGTTGATACACATTGTTAACATTTTCATCATAATTATCCATATTTCACAATCTCCTTTTTTCCAGGTTTATTCTTAATCCAATTTCTTTCAGCATTTTTAAAATTCAAGTATCATTTTCTGAAGCTGCGTTTGAGTTTTTTTGCTATTAGTACGATATCATCGGTAAAACGAAGATTTTTTTTTATCTTTCCTACCCTGGGCGCGCCAGCGGCCTTGAATCAACAACATGAAAAATTAAGAGATATAACTAAATAGCCAGACGGTCAGAAATGGAAAAGACAAAAGACAGCAGCAACGGAATGAAAGCAATGGGAAGGATATAGGTAGCGTTAAAAGGAGTAGGAAGACCGAAAGCTAAAAGTTGGGCGTATAGAGCGTTCGTTAGAGAGTGCAGAACATTCGAATAGGATGTGATTTGAGTCACAAATACAAGAAAGCTCAGAAACGTAAAGAGAGCAGAAAGGAGAAAGAGCTAAAGAAAAACGAAAGCGAGAAGAGGGGAGTAGAGAATGATTGATTCTAAGCCTAATTAAGGATACAACAGTGGAACGACAACAGGTAGGAATAGATTGAAACCAAGGCATAAGAATAATGATTAGAGAATGAAGATGGATACATGTCCAAACAAAGTCTGGAATGATTAGAGCGTGATAGGGAAAGAATGTCTGAGGAGAGTCAAGGAAAGGACCAATGCGGACGGCTGAGCGAGCTAAAGAGTAGGCTGAGTCATTGCCCTCAATATTGGAATGACTAGAGACCCATAGAAAGTCTATGAGAATGGAGCGGAACGAGAACAAAGAGAAGGAAGATGATTTACGTACTTCATATTTGTCCTATTGGTTTCCCATTGTAGATTTCTTAATTCAACGGCATAGCATTAAATGGCATCGGTGAAATCACCTTGTCTTACTCCTTTTCGTATCTGGAATTTCTCTGTTATTACGTCGTATATTTGTAAAGCGGAGGAAAAAAAAAAAAACTTTTCCAAGTGTCTTCCAATCTAAATGTTGTATTCTTCGAATTTTTCTATTAATGCCGTTAATGTGATTTGTAGTTTTGTAATTTTTTCTAAATCCTGCTCGTTCTATTGGTTGCTCGTTATACAGTGCTTCAAGTCTTTACTTGATATAATTTGAGTAAAAAGTTTATAGAGGGCAGATAGTAACTAATTAACCCATAATTTTTAAAATTTGTCTTATCGTCCTTCATATGTTATCAGGATTGTAATCGAGTTTTTTTAATTTTTCCGGTACAGTTTTCTTTTCGTGCCATCTTTAATTGTAATAATTCGGATATTATCGGGTTTTTTTTCGTCTTCTTTCATTTCAAAAAGAATTTGGCGCTCTCTCGTTTGTGCGGCCTAATATTTTCCACTACACAGCAAAATGTATAATCATTATGCTTTATTATACTGTTACTAATTTCTGTTCAATAACGCTTATAATACCGACTTTTATTATTTTCATTTCTTGGCGTAAAACATCCAATTTTCCAGACTGAAATAGACTACGCACATTCCAGATATTTCAATTGGTATAATCTTAAATAGTTTATTTTTATTACAGAGTAATTTGAGATTCTGTTTGCTGAAATTATCAACTATCGAAATATAATTACGAATGTAGCAGGCAACTAAAAATTGAATGTGATAATTTATTTATTTACAGTAGGGTTTTCGAATCAATCAGTTCTGAAGACGATGCTACATGCAAGTATTATTGTTATGTACAATTCTTTATTATTCGCTACATCTGCAATTATATTTTCTTTAATAGTACGCATTTAATTACATTAAGAAAAAAAAAAAATTAATGTAAATTCCAGTACCAATGTTGACTTTGCTAATTTTATCAGCCTCCGAGATAAAATAAACAAGAATTTACCGTGGCGCAGAAGACATTCAGAAATGCCTGGTCTAAATTACGTACAATTTTACGAGATTTACGGCTATTTATTCCTGTGAGATGGACAACGTCGTTTGAATGTATCGGTTAGCGGTTGGCCGGAACTAACCGATTACGAGTTAAAGTGTTACTTATAAGATGGCTATGAGTTGGCGTTTGCCCCAAGAGGCATATGTTCTTTTACGGCATTGTTACTCGATGTATATCTGAAGAGTACTGAGGCGGAAGTGAGGTGTTAAACAGAATTCATAAAAACAGAAAATATCCTAACAAAACTGCTTCGATCGGGCCAATTTATGAAGTGTAAAGTAAAGTAAGTCTTGACAGGGCGTTGGGGATTGCGGAATTAAGCTTTTCATAATGTACTAAGCATAATGGATCTAAAGAGAATATCGGTGTCAGTTCCTTTCTCAAAGGATTCGGCTCTAGTATCCCAGATTTCTCTGGTACACAAATATTTTAGGCCAGGTAAACTGGGTACACCTGGGAACGATTCGGATCTGGAATGAGACAAGTCTCGATAACCTATGACTTCTCTGATTTGGTAGGCAAGCACCTTAACCACTATCGCGCTACTTAATTTACAAAGTGCATATCCATAAAGTGAGAAAATACGCTTGCGATGGAGTAAATAATAGACAAAAAAGTTTATGTTTGCACTAAGAGTTCTTTTAAATCGAATAAAACTGTCCTATTTTCAACGATTATTAATTAATAATTAATCGAAGTTAAAAAATAAATAAATAACCGAAGCAAATAAAATTTATCGGACTGTCATCCGCGAACAACATAGATACAAATGCCACACTCAGTTGCTGAATACTAACTCCGATAATTTTTATATTGCCTTATTTTTTCATTCCACCTGCAAATAAATCCCAAATAGAATCTCAATAATTAATAATCTAAAAATTCATAAGGCACCTGGATGGGACGAAATTAGGGTTAAAGATATAGAAAAAAACCCAACCATATTTATTCCCATTTTGACGAACATGGTCAACTATTCTATAAAGGAAGCTAACACTTCTGATGGACTGAAAAGCGGCATTGTCATACCGATATATAAAAAAGGGACTGCAAATTCAATTTGAAAATTATCGTTCAATAACAATTAGCTAAAATATTAGAACATTACATCGATAAACATTAAAGAAATTATGTGTTGAAAACAACAACTTACTTTGTGAAAATCAACACAGTTTTAGAGAAAAAAGATCTACGATAGTATTACTAAGATCGATTGTGAGTAAGATAAATACGGGATTGCCGATTGGAAAACAATTTCTAATTACATTTATTGACCTATCTAAAACGTTCGACTTAGTTGACCATGAATAATTACTGATTAAAGATTTAGAAACTTTTCAGGATGCATATGTTTGGCATTTATCGACGTTGATTGTCATTGTTTTTCCATCCTTGGTATAGCTTTGTCAGATTCCATTCCTTGTGACTCCTAATTTCTTATATTTACACGTGTTGATGGGTGATCGTCCGCTGCTGACAAGCCCAGGGGAAAACCCAAACAAGGAAAAAATATAATAAAATTTGGGTATTATAAATAATCAGCTAAAGTGGTTTAAGAATTACATAAACAATAGGAAAAGTATAGTAAAAATCGCAGTGAATAAAAGTACGGAAAAAACTATTCAATATAGAGTAGGTCAGGGCACCGTATTGGCCTCTATTCTCTTCTTAATTTACACTAACTCGTTACATAAGCATATTAAAAATGCAAAGATATATGTGTTTTCCGATGATATTGCCTTATTAATGGAGCATAAAAATTTAGAGATGGCGGAAAGATTATTACAAGAGGATATAGATAATTTTAGTAAATGAGCACATGATAGGAGATTATGTTTATAAATAAATCTAAATTACTGCACATTCGGAACAGTACTAAACATATGATCCGCGAATTACCCTCCATAATTAATAACGATTGCATACACAAACTTCATATAAATAAGAATACTCATTTGTGTTGTTGTCCACCGCTTGAGAACGTAAAAAATTTTAAATATCTAGGTATATATATATATATATATATCGATAAATCCTTGAACTGGAATCACAACACATTCATAGTTTAAATTCGAAAATAAGTCAATTCCAACTTTATATAAAATAAAACAGGTTCTAGCACATTACGTATATACTATAATTCACACCGACCACCTCTTTTTCTACACGGATGTTGCCAAGGCTACCCCAGAGGCTACTTCTTCCCCAACCGCCTGTTCCTTTGAAGTCTACGACGTGATTCGAAGCATTCGACTGAATGACAATTGCTCGGTACTGGATGCTGAAATATACGCAGTATTTTTCTGTTTGGAATATTTTCTTTCTACAGAGCCTACACCACAGAAAGCCCTGCTGGTATCTGATTCATCCGCGGCCTTATTGACAATTTCTAATCCCCTCACCAAACATCCTGTAGCAATTCGAACCCAGCAGGTATTATACGAACTTATTAAAAGACTGTGCTCCGTATCCTTTCTGTGGGCGCCCAGCCATGCAGGGATTCCTGGAAATGAACGCGTCGATACATCCGCCCGAGCAGAAATATATTTCCCCTCGCCTAGTGACAGCCCACCTCCACCTTATCTCTCGAACATAATCTTCAATAATCTCACGTCCTTATGGAAAACCCATTGGTCCTCGTGTCAGACTTTCTCGAGGTTAATTAAACCCTCAACCGAACCATGGTGTCCGGAAAAAAGCATTTCCCGCAGAGATTTCTGTGCACTTAGCCGCTTGCGCACAGGCCATACGGCCATGTCGTATAATTTTATTTTGCAAAGAACCCCCTCTCCTATGAATTGTCCTTTCTGTGGCCAAGATGTTGCTCCCTCAACTCCTCATATACTATGCGACTGTCCAGCATTATCACCTCACTGGCCCCCATCAATTAATAACAAAACAGTCACCAACATTCTTGAGAATTCCCCCGATGCAATTTTATCTGTAACACAATTTATCAGATCTAGCGGAATAAGCAGATATCTATAAAAACAAACTGCGCATCTTCGTACTGTAATAGCCACAGCAGTTAAACACGGTACAGGATGTTGCTTTGACAAAAAAAAAAAAAAAAAAAAAATAATGTCTAGAATTTTATATGGAATTCAACTATATTATGTGAGGCTAAAAAACTGAAAATAAATAAAATAAGTAAAATGAAAAAAAAGCTGTTTGAAACTTATACTCCCCCACTGGAAGCAAAACGATTCTGGATCAACTTGGTAGAAAGAAACCAACGACATGATGTACTATTTCTATTATAAATTACTAGGATTTAATGTCAATAATAATAATTTACGCTATCTAGACAAAAAATTCGATTAACAAGAAACCAAAGTTTTTTTTTTTTTTTTTTTAAATATAAAACAATAATATTATTTTATATATTATCTTTTGGGCGCGCCAGCGGTTTTGACCCAACAACTACAGAAATTAAGAAAAGCGTTAAATAGAGAAACGATTAGAAATAGAGCTTAGAGTAATATATATATTACATCTATCCTCGGGGAGTAAATCTACGAATTGATAATACTGATGATTCAGTTTTAATTAAACTAATTAGTAAAATATTCCATCACATGCTAAACGAAAAAAAAATCGGTGTGTGGAAAAAGGAAATATATGGCTGAAAGAATGGTGTAAAGAGTAAAACCCAAGATACGTTTCAAAGCATTCTATTTTATAATTTTCTTTTATTGTTCTCTTTTTATTTATTTGTTTTGTTTTTTTTTCCTCCGCTGGCACTTCTCTTTAAAATAAGATCAGGTTTTTTTTTCTTCTTACTTTACTTTCTTTTCATTGTATTTGAAGATATTTAGCTGTCCTCATGTATCGCAGATGAGTATTTACGGTGTGTATGTGTACCTATTTGTATCTGTGTACTATGTTATAATTTATAAGATCTTAAGTTGACTGATATTATGATGCATAGGATAAGCACAAGAATAGTTGTAATTTTGTATACTTAGAATAAACGTTAATCAGAGTGTCTCGAGTACTCACTTATACAACGGGCATACTTGACTTGTGAGACCCGAAACTTATTTAAATAATAAAAAAAAAAAAAAGCATGATTAAGAATATTACATAATAACTGGGTGGAAAATTGCCGAACCAAGATACGGCATCAAAAGAGATCCAAGTTTGATCGATTGGCTTTGCTCCAGCTTGATTTCCATGCGTCAGTTTTTTTCATGTACCGCCATCATGTTAACAACTACAGAAGTTCCAAAGCTTATTCGGCGCTTCATTATAAAAGTAAATGTGGTATATTTATATCTAAGCTTCGACAAATTATAGAAAAAGCGCGAAAATTTCAACTTGAAACACACACCTATGTTTCATAGACTTCTCTAAGGCGTTCGATTCTATAATATGAAACAAATTATGGCAAATATTGAAAAGAACGGGAATACCAGGGCATCTGACAGAGATCATTAACAACTTATATAAGAATAAGTACTATTTAATAACATCAAGTCGCAACTTTGTAAAATCGTATCAGGAGTTAGACAGAGGTGCATTCTATCTCTGATATTATTTAACATATACATATATATATATATATATATATATATATATATATATATATATATATAGGTGTATATAGCGAATATGTAATGCAGGAAAAACTCGAGGACTGGGCAGGAGGAATAACAATCGGAGGATATAAGATCAATAACATCTGATACGCAGACGATATAGTACTAATAGCGTCATCCAAAGAAGAATTAACGGAGTTCATAAATAAGTTGAAAATCATAAGTGGAAAGTATGGCTTGGAAGTGATTCAGGCAAAAACAAAGATAATGATGACAGAGCCTCGAGGAAGCAACCGCAAACGATCGAAATTGCAGGATACGAAGTAGTAGACGAATTTATATTTATCCTGGATCTCTGATTACAAACACAGGAGAATGTGAAAATGAAATCCGCAGACGCTTTTCAATGGTGAGAGCTGCAACAACGAAACTAAAAAAAATATGGAAGGATACAAATATAACGAAGAACACCCAGTTAAAATTAGTGAACACATTGATCTTCCCGATTGCGAAATATGCATCCGAATCTTCGACCATTATAAGAAGAGATGCAATTCGGAAAAATGCCTTTGAGATGGGAGTGTACAGGAAAATGCTGCGGTTAACGTGGACGGCACGCCGAACTAACAAATCAATTCCGAAGGAGCTAAAGATAGAAACCAGACTTCTGCAGGAAATAAATCAGAATACGATCAGATGCTTCGGTCACATAGCCAGGAACATAAATTCTGCGGATAGAAACATTATACAGGGTAAGGTGCAAGGAAAACGTCCCGGAGGAAGATGCCCACTATATCGGGCTGATCAAATAAATACACTAACCGGGTACAAGTTGTCAGAAGCATTCCACGTAGCAATGGATCGAAATAAATGGGGAAGGAAACGGTAAAAGGAATATGATGCGCCACCACGTCCTTACGTAGAACAATGGACTTAATGGTGAATCAGCTCTAGTTCGTTGTGAAATTGTCAGTTCGAATCAAAGTGTATACTTTAAACCGTTGACGAGTAAGAAGTTGTTGCTGGTTGATGATAATTGCCGAATACATCTAAAAACAGAGAGAAAAGAAGAGATACAACAAATGAGATACAAAACGATTAATAGAAAAACATTTCGAGAATGATGAAAATAAATCTAAAGACACGCGCAAACATGTATTTACCCGGGTCGGTGGTAGAAAAGTACTTTCATTCTAGGCGTAAAACATGATGGTGGGGCGAGGTAGTAACCGTAAAATTATAGTCCGGTCGGTTAAGTAGTTTTTGCGTGGAAGTGCTAAATTAGAAATAAACGAACACTGTGACCTAGCCGATAATTCTGTTTTGTTATGCTTTTCTGTATAAGAGATATTTCAAATATGTACAGTTGAACGTAATCTATTGGGGAAACGTTAAGCCGTTAACCCGGTGAAACATATTGCAATAGTCCGTGTGGAAACCATGTTCGGGAAAAATTTCATTTTAAAATGGGTTGAGTAGTTTTTCGGCGAAAGAAGTTTACATGGATAGTCACAGAAAACATCGCTTAAATTTTTCTTAATCAGTAAAGCTGATGAATGTTGAGATAAGCGGTACGCTACAGCATTATATACCGGTGAAAAAGATATAAGTTCAGCATTTGTTAAATAGCGTGGCTATTTTTGCGGATAGATGCCGTAAAATTTTATTCAATCTTCTTTGCGAAGGTATTTTTTTCGTATCTCCAACAACGGGGCACCACAATAAATTCCTAATTGCCTCTTGAACGTTATACAGACTTTTTTAAAACATCGCGGTACCCTACATTTAATGAAAATTCTCGGATACATTTTTGTTAAAAATCGTGGATCGTACTAAAATGGATACCATTCCAGTATCCGATACGACTATCAATATACAAGTGTAGAGAGAGAGAGAGAGAAAAGAAAAATTGACGCGAATCAAACTAATATAACCAGCGAAATTAAAGATTTCAGTTATTTCGAAACGGAAATTTTGTATTCTAATCGCAGCGAAACGTGTAGTAAAGGTTTGTATTTTCTCAGTATCATTAGTTTCAATTTATATTATTTTCTTTGGTATAATTTCGTTTTTTCCAGTCTTACAAGATGGTGTACATATTTCATCCGATGCCTAATAGGAGAATTATACTTTGCGACGACTTTGGATTTTTCATAATCAACACGTTAGCCCACGTTAGGAGAACTCTACTTAACAAAACTCCAAAAAAAGTCTTTTTCGATTTATTAACATCAAAAAATTCATCTCGCTTCAGCCATTTCACTGAATAAGGCGGATTAGTGGAAATCCTCTGCTGATAAACGACAGAAACACACAGGGAACGTAGACATTCTCAAATTTCTCTGCTCAACACTCCGTTTTACCATTGTGTCTCAAAAGCACAGAGTGTTTTTTGCATTAGAAGGAGATAATCAAAAAAGGGAAAAAGCCAAAAAAAAAGCTAGGTGGTCGGAAGAAACGAACAAGAAGCATTACTCAACGAAATTTCGGAAAGCGTCATTGTCCCATTCTGTTTTCAAACCATCACTATATATATATATATATATATATATATATATACTAAAATGCTCGAATAATAATAGTATGCGTCGTTCAAAAAGAATAAGGATGAGAAGGAAGTAAACATGTTTTGAACAGTGACGAAAAAATATATTCAAGATGACTTTTCTCATCAGCTAAGACGTTCGTGGAACACTATTCGAATCGGATCGTTCTCGGAGGTGATTTAAACGTCAGCCTGAAAGAGCAGTTCCAGATATGGAGTTCATGTTCAATTTAGATCGGTGAATACTCTTCTGTTTTTCCTACGCGTAATAACACAGCTGCGTTACACAACTTTGTTTAGATGAACGCTAAGAAATGTCGCACCGTTTTATTACGGAAAATTCGGAAAATGCGAAATGCGCTATTTTTACCTACCAAAAACACACACGTACGTGTTTATATGAATTCCTTTTATTATGATAACAACGCGATAAATAATTTCTAAAATATATAGAAAAGACTATTTCTTCGCTGAAAATTGAATGGTTTTTATAAATGAAAATACTATAATATTTTAAAAGACATCATCCCGAAAGACACAGAATACATGTACGTAATAAAAATATTTTAATTTACTATCGAAATTAAAAAAGAGACCCTCTCTCTCTCTCTCTCTCTGGTAATTTTTACTAATCCCAAATTCGCCTTCTTAATGTACGGGGGGGAGGGGTTACACAGTTCACCTTATGAAGGAAATGTGCTAATAAATTAAAACAATCGTAATAAGCTGGTAATAAGTTGGAAGAACCGAAAGGAATTGCTTGTAACAGATTATGGCAAATTTGAGCTGCTACATAACTGTCACTGTGATAGAAGGGGAGGGCACTTAAAAATAATTGGATTGACCGTCACTAGTTTTACCAACGGTGCTGCTGGAACAGCGACGTACCTGACTGAGCATTTTACTTTAAATGTAGTTTTATTTCCTTTGGACCAATCTCGTTTAACGATTTTTCACAGGTTCGATTGGTCGCCGCTGGTCAACGGAAAACTCTTTATGTTCGTGCACTTAACTCATCGTCGGTTGAATAGATTTTTTCCGTGAAAATGTAGAGCACTCGTATTTTTATTAATTAACACCCCTTATATTATATCAGAATGGGATCTAAATTTTAAAAAAACAGCTACAACTCGTCATAACGATGCAAATTTATCTTAAAGGGTTATAGAGCATCGAAATTTCAAGATTTTTTTCTGCTAAAAAACGTTTTACCGGATTAATAATATTTAAATTTACATATATTATATTGTTTAACTTTTTAACTTTATTAAAGAAAAAAAATTGTTTTTTTCCCTTTTTAACGATGATTTTTAGCGCTCTCTTTGTCGTCCCCTGATCAAATGTCGTCTTCGTTTCTTTCGTTTTTCCCTCGTCTCTTCTCCGCGGTGCCCTCTTCACCTAGAAGATTTCTTTTTTCTATGCGCTGTCAATAATATCATCTGCTTCGAATGTTCCTTACCTTCTTCGGAGCGTTCTCTCTTCTATTCTCAGCTTTCTTGGTCTTCCTACTCCATATAATGACTCTCTCATTTCCTTCCTTGTCAGTTAATCCTAGCTTCCTTCATTCAATCAATCTTGCACCAGATTAAAATTTAATTATGCTCCTTTTGAGCTATCACTTAGATTCCTTGGTTGATTGGACTGTTGCTTTTCGTTAGCGTACCCTTAAAAAAAAAAAAAAAACGCTCCTGCAGATAGATGAGGTGCTCTAAAAAAAGGGCATGTTGCGATGATCTCTAGATCGGATCATCTAAAATGAAATAACTGAAAAGATTTGGTTAAACGTTACTGTGCGTAATAAAATGTGGTCGAAAAGAAGCGCATAGGCGAAGGCTAAAGGGAAAATTTTTCGTTTTATTGAAAATTCCGTATCTTCAGCAACATGGCGGGGGGTCCCAAACGTTTAACATTAAACAGAATTTAACACAGAACACTTTGCCCGTTTAAGTTATGGTTTAGACAGGGGGGAAAATGATTACATTCGTCATTCGGAATTGTGCATGCACTGCGACATATTTAGTTTCATTCTGTTTATTTTTCTTACGTGCTTTGATCAAGAGCGAATTTTACCTTCCGCAATGTTCCGAATAAAGACACACATTCAATTATACGCTATTACTTAATAATAATTTATACGATAAATTAATAAAATATAACCAAGCAGGGATTTATAAAATAACAGGTAGTACTTATCAAAAAATATATTGTACTTATAGGACAAACCAGAAGGAACTTTAAAATAAGATGCGAAAAAAAAGAAAACGCAATAAAGTTTACATACCGATCAATCCACTAAGCTAGATACAGTATTAATAATAAACATACTCTATGTTTCGATATTAATATTGATTTACAAATTTTAAATTAATAATTATAATTTCTTTTTTCCCCCGAAATATATATGTATTTATCACTATTTACACATTTTTTCGTCACGCTTGTCGACGAATTTTCTTACATTTAATGAGTTCAACACTATACTACTTATATGCTGCACAATCTTATCGCCGGGCAAATATTTTATTACCAACTTATCCTGCTTTTCCTTATTTCTAACTTAGCTATAACATATTACTTATTATTTATTTTTTTTCAATTCCATTTAATTTATTTATTTTGTTCCGTCCCTTTTCCTTCCCTCTTTTTTTTTTTCACTTTTGTTTATCACTATTTTCGCACCCTCTTCTCTTTTTTAATGCTTATTATTAATAGTTCCTATATTTCCCTCTTTCTGTTACCATTCCTTTATTTTCCTTTTTTTTCCTCCTATATTATTTCTCTAGGCGTTTTATTTAACAACTGAGTTATACGTGTATTTGTCTGTTTGTTCCCCCATCTTTGTTTTAGCTAACGGCAGTTTGTACAAATAAACTTTCCTCAACCCCTGTATTCTATTTTTCTTCTTTCCTCCCTAGTTTTATTTCGCCTTATCTGTCATCGTGTATTCCCATATCTTTATAAATAAATACATCTCTCTCTAATACTAAGAACGTCTTCTTTTTGAATTATTTCACTTTCAGTTATGATCTGATATTAATTTCAAGCGTTTTATTTGCAATTGACTTATTTTCCCCCACGTATGTTTTCCTATTCTCCATGTCTGGATTTCATATCTGATTCTCGATTAGCGCATGATACGCAATTTTTAATGTTTTATTTGTTGCATATTTCTTTACAGTGTGTATAATAATGCTTTTCTTTACAATGTATTCTGCATGTTCGTCCCACCTTAAGTGTTGTTAGTCCATCATTGCTCCCAAATATTTTCTATCTTCCGGCAGTTAATCTTTTCATATTCATTTCTTTCGCCCCACTCGTGTATACATTCGTTTAAGTGCATTATTAAATTGAGACAGTATATATCACACCTATCCCTTTTCATACGTAGTACCGTTGCTTCAGTTTTGGACAAATGAATTCTTAGATTTTTATCATGTGCTTAGTTACTTATTGTGATTAGATCCTTTTGCATTTTCATTTCTGCCTCCTTAATATCTTTATGTGCTATTGTGATATCATCCGCGAACGAATACATATATATCGCTATTATTTAATTCCCTGTATAAACCGTCTGTATATATAATAAACAGTACGCTGACGCTAAGTTACTACCTTGCGCGGAACTTCCACATTCAACTCCTCTTTTTCACTTTCTGCATTCGGTACATTTAAACATGTTTTCCTTTAGTTCAGATAGTTTTGGAACCATGTTATTATTAGAAAGCAGCATTAATTCAAAAACTGGCTAAATGGATAGACTGCGAGGCCAAAAACTTAAAATTTTCTGATTTATTGCAGCGAGCAATTTTTGCAGCATTTTCAAAGCTAATCATTTCTGCTGTTACCTTTTCTCAAGCGGTGCAGTAATTAACTGCTCTTCAAAATCTTAATTCATAACTAAACTGGCTCGCTTCGTCCGTTTTTTTTTTCTTTCTTAGTTCACCGACAATTCAAAAGCACCAATTGCGCGCGTATGTCCGGCAAGACTTCCGAACCAGTACGAAGAACCTTAATTACTATCTCGTCACAGTGATACGAAACAACGATTACATGTTTCGATAAGTTTATTTACAGTTTTGAAACTTTCTGAGACTTCTTCAGCTTCTTCGAGCCACTCGCTCCGGTCCGTTTTCTAAAATGAAGTTTGTTTCGCTAACTGACATCTCGCAAACCTCTTTTCATATCTTGCGCTGCGATATTTCACCGCGTGTTTCCGGCCGAACTGGAAACTTCAGCAGCGCGCACACACCCGACAACTCTCGTACACAGACATTATCAACTTCTTACCGAGTGACTTTAAAAGAGTGAACTACGGTGCTGGTGTCGGGTGGAGCTCGGTTCTTCTTCCGAGCGTTTCTATCTGACTCGGATCGTATTATCTTACTCGACGCTGCTGCGCGGCTCCTAATTGAATTATGCTCTTCGCGAGTAAATAGATTTTCGTTCAAAAGGGGGAAAAGCCGCAGACTGTTTACCGGAGAAGCGGCGCTATTACATGAGTGAGTAGTAATGAAACCGATTTAGTTGAAGGCTCTTATTTGGGCACAGTTGCTCTCTTTACAACGCTAATACTCAGAAAATACGACGCTAATTTAGCATCAGCTTCACGATATGATATTCCCACTAGCCTTTTTACCGCTTTTAACGCACCGGCTACTAGCATAATGTAAACAGACAAGAGTACGCCATAATCTAGCCGTAAATTTACCGTTCTCACACACACACACACAGACGCGAACCAATGAATTCGAGAGGACAGTTTACCTTATCCATTAAAGTAACTGTACAAATAATTGTCCATTCGCATCGATGGTAACATATTTGACAATTGACATTCTAGATGATAATGTGAAATAATCAAATTAAAAATATTTTACAATTATATTATCTAGATAAATTTAATAATGACTACAGAAATAAAATGTGATATTATCTATGATGGACTAGAAAATTTTTAAAATTTCACTACAATTTTTTTTCTTTTTTTTTTTTTTTTTTTTGTATGTCAATTTATGGGTTTTTAGAAAGATTATATTTATATGTAAGATACAGTTTCAACGGTTTATGTATTACATGTAATGCATATGATAACAACTGCGATAATGCAGAACATATTCTTAAACGATGTAATTATTTAAATAAAAAAAAAAAAAAAAAAAAAAAATGAATACGTAGCGATCGAAAAGAAATTTTTAACCACGCCATTAAGAAAAAGTAATTAATTAGGGATATTTCCGAGAGAGGGGCTGAAAATCGGTGTAGTACAGTCAATTTATTAAAGTAGGGCTAGAAGGCAGCGTGAAAATTACAGAGCAATTACATCAGTCAGTCGGCTATAGCAGAAGTAATTTTGAGCGGTATTGGGTACGAGAGAAATCTGGAAAGGTAAAGGCAGATCCCATAAAAGAAAGGAACTGGTCCCAGTATTCTTTTCAGATCCATTAGAACCTTAATTATCATTATGAAAAGCTTAAATTCATAATCCATGATACCTTTTATCAAGAGGATGATATATGGAACTTATTTACTTTACTTTATACGTAGGTAAATATTTGAGAAAAATTATTTAGAAAGAAATAAATCAATCAGTCTAGTTTTAGAGAGGGAAAATTTCCAGAGTCATTAGCGTCGATAATTTTTTAAGACACTACTGGCGTTCCTCGTAAATTTTAAAATTTTGACGATTCACGTGTTTTCTATATTCTAATAAGGAGAAATATTAAAAAAAAATCAACTGTTCCCCTGTTACAGAACGGGCAGTAGTAGATTTTTTTGAAAAACTCTTAGCTAATTTTCATCTGGTGCGGTGTTGAAAATTCGTTTTATTTCTAATTTACCGGTAAATAATGTTGATAATATATTTTACTTTAACGGGTTCGTCATCGAAGACATTAGCCCGAGAAATGGAAAGAAGGAGAAAAAAAAAGTTCTTATTTTCAAGCATTTAAAGGTACGTGAAATAGGAAGAAAAAATGTGTGAGAATAGAACCAACATTATAAGGAGTTGGGGGACCGAGTTTTATTAGGGAAGAGCAGATTTTCTCAGCAGAAAAGGTGGATCATTCAAATCCTGATGTCAAAGTCACAAGGAATGTTTGTAGACGGACGATGAACGGGACAAAATGAAGTAGATACAGATGAAAACCGAGAAAATGATGCAGAAGAACAGTGGCGACAAATAGCCCCGAGATTGTGCGGAGTGTAAGAGAGAGAGAGAGAGAGAGAGCCAATATCTAGAAAACCATGGAACGGATGGAAAAGATGGTTAAATGGAGAGGTAAGAATTAGAGTTAAAGCATACTCTAGAATAGAGCAAATATTATAGGCTGAAAATGTCCACTAATTTATTACGCTCAATGCTTAAATGACCAGAAATCCACAAAAGGTCGATCTCGATCGAGTGAAAGAGGATTAATTCTTGAAATCCGATCTGGAACGTTTTGTAAGTTTTCACTCGCTTCAACTTGTGAAACACTCAACAACATCATTGTAGCATCATTATTACACATTGCTATAATTTTGTTTTCTCCGTTATTAGGATAGTATCCATATGCAAGAGGTACAAAATAAGTCTCCGAGAACACTACTATACGGTACTCCAGTTTATGTAAAATGAAATGGTGTAAATTCGCTTCTTCGTATACGACTCTGAATCTTTTGCTGGAAAGATGTAAAAACTATTGTATAGGGATTAAAAAGAAATTCTCCAGTTCCGGTTATGTGGCCGGGGAAATCGGGAAAGGAAAAATTTAAATCTTAATGCGAAGAAAAAGCTGATGATAAAAAATTAAAGTTTTTTTTATAACTGATGATTGTAGAATAAAGTAGAGTAAGAATAAAAGTAGCGTTATAAGGAAGTATAAAGAAAAGAAAAAAAACCAACCTAAACTGCTTGTTCCAGAATCTTTGAAATCAGCTTGCGTACAATAACACAGTGAGACATTTTTACACGTTTTCCCTTAAAAGTAGGCTTTGTACAGCCATTCAGGCATCCGCCGACAGTAGAATGTCGTTCGCTTCGCGGCCTCCGTCGACATGAGAATGTCGCCGTGCAACCTGTGATTTCCTTTATACCTATTACATCACAACGCATAAAGATTGAACCTACGTACTGCACCAGTGGATTTCCTTTGTACATGTTATATTTCAATGTATTCACAATAATATATATTTAACAACTACAACCGCTAGTATAAGGTGTTCTTTATTTACATCATTATCGTAAAGAGTTAGTGATATTAAGCATTAGGACGATGGAGAGAAAAGTACGACAGGTAAGCGTTTGTACGTTCGATACGTTTCGAGTAAATATTCCGTCGATGCACGTCGTATTTGTCGAGAGGTGGTCCACCGAATTCTTACAACCGAACGTTTCACTCATGAATTGACGGAATCGCAATCCATCGTCCGAGCGGAAACCGATGTTGAAATCACCACAGACTATGATCGGTAAATTGTACAGCTTTATTTCATCGATAAAGAGAAACTTACATCTTGATCGAGTACAGTAGTAGGTAACGCTCGAAGAACTTGATCTTATCGTTCAACGTTATCCCGTTTGAAAGGTACGTCGCTAAGAGTAACACACACGCTGTGTCTATCGATCGTCGTTTCGGCTTTGCACATATCACCGACGTCCATCGATATCACATTTTTCGAGACCATTTTTTTCCTAATTGATACGAATCAGCGGCCGACTGCGGCTGTTCAGAGCGTCCGAATCGAATTTCCTTTCGTAAATTGCTACACCAGTAGCCATCTTGCCGTTGTCGCGTTTGTGTCGATTTACGAGCGAGTAACTTTCAAGTTCAAATTTATCGCAATCGGCGTTTGATATTACAGAGAGAGCGAGTAAACCGCACGAAACTATAACAAAGTCACGCGTTATATCGAGCGAGTGTGAACGCAACGACATAGTGTGAGAGCATCGACAGCCACAAAATCTCGACAGCAGGAAGCGTGCGTCCGCAAACGATGACGCGTAAGGCGTTCAAACGCAGCTCTAATGTCGTTCAACTGTTTTTCGCGTCCGTGGTAAAATCGGTGGTCCCCATTCCTATTCGTTAAGAACAATCCTTCGTAAAACCGTTACCGCAAGAAGAGCTGGTTCCCATTACGACATTACCTGTGAAGATCATCGTAGATTTGTGTATTTCACACGGCATTTCCCCTGGTTCTCCATTTGCTGAGCGCACAAAACAATTACCTGTAGTGTAATTATAAATTAAATGTAACTTTACTCTCGTGTGCTTTCCCACGAAAAGTGTTATGGATTCCGAATAGTTTCGTAATATCGTACGCGATACACCATCCTCTTCGAGAACTACTGTTGCCGAAAAATTTGCACTACGGTAATTGTTTTGTACGCTCAGCAAATGGAGAACCAGGGGAAATGCCGTGTGAAATACACAAACCGACGATGATCTTCACAGGTAATGTCGTGTGAAATACACAAATCTACGATGATCTTCACAGGTAATGTCGTTATAGGAAACACTTCTCCCTTTCGTGACGTTTTTCGAGTTTATGTGCCAAAGTAAAGACATTGAATTTCCGTGACGCTCCATTTCTCATCCATTTCGTAACGCTTTTCGAGTTTATGTGCCAGAGCAAAGACATAAAAATGTCAAAAAAGGATAAAAGTAGCAAAATGTTTGACTTTTTCATTTCCCTCAATTTCAATGTGACTCTAGCCAGTCCGCAAAGAGTTAAAAATGGAAAGATTAGAAAGAATTTTAAGAACAATAGCATCGTAAGTGGAATCAAGTGCACTTCTGAAGTCAGAAATTATGAAGAATTGAGAAAAAGTATTATTTATACAAAGGGTAACAAAGGCGGGGAATAATGTTTAGAAGGAATTACGAAGGATTCAGTTAAGCCGAGCGTTTCCTTTGAGCCACTCCATGTAAAGTGGTTTGTAAGGGGAATGTATGAAGAACTTGTTAAAAAATTGCACAGAAAAACTATCGAGCGGTTAATAATGAAGATTTTAAAATATCAAGTCGGATAATATTTAACGAAAAACCAAAAAAAGTATGTCTGATGGGATAATGCGGAGAGGAAATTTTCGAAGGCTCGACTTTTTTAAATGTAGCCACAGCATCGATTTAAAAATTACTGAATCTTTCTCGAATATACTCGATTCTTCTGACATCGGATTCTTCGAGCCGCAGATCCGAGCTAAACGAATTTCAACATGAACGGTGTATCGCGGAGATTCGAAAGCACTGGATTTTGCACGAACTTAAGGTATATCGCCATGTGCGAATAAGTTGGTTTTCTTACGTATTCTGTTTGTTTATAACGAAATGATTGCTGGAAATTCGTGCGTCGCTGTTTCCATTATTTGATGAGAAGACTAAAGGAAAAGATTAGTCGTACAGAAGAGACAATGTGCGGGCCAGTTCATTGTTTCGTTCTCTCTCTTTGCCGTTTTATATTCGGTTTTATTTTTTCCACTTCTCCGGTCGACGTGTTGCTAAAATTGCATTTCCATGTTTTCCGTCAGACGACTTTTATTACAACACGAGAAAATAATCGACATGCAACGTGACATGTAAAGGTGCCTTCATTCGCGAGTCCAAATTTCTTCAAAATTACCTATACACTTCTTACTGCATTTACATGTTATTATTCGAAAGAATTGTGAGGTCGTTTTTTAAAGGAGCTCTGTGACGTGGTTTTTCTCATACACCGTTAATATATTTTTGAAATATGTCCCTCTATTCGAACAAGCACTCCAACATTGCCAAAAGTATAAATCACTTGTTCCGCTACATTCTTTACTCCTCCATCGAAATTTAAGCGTACATTCGATATTCGACATTTTTTTTTGGCCCTTGTTTGCTCTGAAACTTCTTTTTCGGATAAACTGTCGCCGCTGCCGGTCGTTATTACTCGCGAATTCCTCCAAACATTATTTTAGCAGCATTCATGTGAAACTTCTCTCTTCTTGAGCCTTAGACCGTATGGTGGGCGTGTATATGGATGAAAGTCGAAGAGTAATGTGTTACTCCTAATGGCGCTTTGTGGTTGCAAAATATTCGGCCTCTCTCCGCTAGCATAAACTTTTTACATGGGACCCCGCTTTCGGATACGCGGCATTTCAGGTTTTTTTTTGTTCAGATTTTCTACTTTCGTTTTTGAAGAGTTTGCCCAAACTCGTAAAATCTGACCAAACAATTTTTCATCCGAACAATATACACGATCATGTCGCTCAGCTAAACTCATATAGGATGAATAAGACGGCTGTGTTTCGCGTGTTAAAATGATTTTTGCCATTTTAACTGGCTAACCGGACTTAAACTTTGTTTAAATCGATCACAACGCGTTACTCTTGCACATGTACACTTCCCTAGTCTATTACATACAGCCTTCAATTTTAATTGCAAACATCAGTAATGTACATTTCTCGTAATTATTACCGACTTCGAAAATTCTAGTTATACGTTCTTCGCGTATGTTTTTTTTTTTTTATTTTTTATATTTGTTCGCGCATAACTCATATTCATATGGACCGTTCTTTGTGTCCATTAGAAAGAGTGCCATTCCATTTAGCTTCCGTGCGATTTACAATTTACGATTTAGCCTATATCAGTCCACTGCTGCACGTAGGCTTTCCCCAGCTTCTTTCACTCGTTCCGGTCTTACGCCTTCCTGATCCAGTTCTTCCCGCTGGCGGATCTTATTATATCGTCTTCCCAGCGGACTGATGGTCTTCCTTTCAGCCGTTTTTTTTTTTTTTTTTTTTTTTTTTGTCTGTAGATCACACCATTGCTTGTCCATCTGTGATCGTTTCCTTAGGCCACATCACCTGCCCAACTTCACTTCAATCTGGCCATTTTCTCAATCGCATCGTTCAATTTACTTTCCTAAAATCTTTGAATTACCTATTCGATCTGTACGTCTTATATTCACCATTATTCTTTCCGGTGTTACCTGCGTTTTCTTATTTTCGCTAAATTCGTTTTTATAAATAGCCAAGTTTGTGATGCTTATTTTATTACCGGTAGCACACATTGATCGTACAGCTTACTATCTCAATATTAATCGGTATTTCGTGACTTTTAAATACGTTGCTTAATTTTCCAAACACTACCTATGATAATACTATTCCTCTTTTTATTTCCGTATATATGTTATAAGTTGCTTGTTTGTTGTCATTTTCTGACCCAAGTATATATAGAGCTTCCACCCTTTTGATTTCTTCATCGTTTTTATCCTTATACGTGTATTTCTTCATCGATGTTTGTCATTATTTTTGTCTTATTTAGGTTTGAGTCCTTTTTTACTGGAATACATATTTAGCTCCGTAAGGATCATCTCTAGTTCTTCTGCGTTGCTACTTAGTAATATATTACATCATCCGCGAATATGACAATGAGATGGTTCAAGTTTTCTCCATCTATCATCCGGATGCCTATTGTGTTCCATTTTAACTTCTCAAATACCATTTCCAGTGTTGCAATAAACAATTTTGGCGAGATCGTTTCCTCCTGTCCGTATATTCTTGGTATCCTTTCACAGTGATATTCGCATCGTTGACAATTTGTACATATTTCTAATAATATTTATGTATTCAACCCTTATTCCACTATTCTGTAAAGCGTCCAATACTGCCCATATTTCTATTTGTGTCAAACGCCTTTTCAAAACATTAATGCTTACTATTCGATAAAAAAGTATAATATTTCAAAGTGATATACCTTAAGTGGTGATATTATGGCAATTCTTATACAACGTTAAATTTTTGGAGTCGGCATAAAATTCATATTACAATTTTCATGAATATTTAATGCAGTTTTTAATTATTATTTTAATATGAAATTGGTGCCTACTTTAATTAAGGTATGAGCGTCGTATAAGCATTACCGTAATATCACCACCTAAGGTATATCACTATGAAAAATATTTTTTATCGAATAATAATTATTCATTTTCTATAAGAATTACGATAATATCACTCTGAAATATATTAGGATAAAAGAAAAAAAGAAAAAAAAACAGTTAGTATTCTAATCTTCAAGCTTAATCCAATCTCTAAGGAGAACACAGGTTTTATTGATGCAAAACAGTTAGCCAGTGGCGGATCCACGGAGGGAGGGGGATAGGGGACATCTCTCCCAGAAGAACCAGAGCCTCTACGAAAAAATTTGCTATAGCAGAGAAACTTAATTTATGCACTCAGCGGATAGAAATCAACACTTAATAAACACATGGTCCGCATTGCAAACATGCTCTGTCGAGTGCGCAATAATTCCTTCTCTAAGGCTATATGTACTTTAAATTACTTCGAAGGATTTCTCGATATTTTTATTTCGTATTATTCCACCTTTGCATCGAATCAACCTTCATTCTTAATGTCCAAAAAAGATCTCGTTGCCTATAATTTTTGCCACGGATACAATCTTTCCAACTCAAATCTTTGTTTACTAAAACGATATTTTCCTAAATTAAGAACCCAATGCTCTTCGTATCAATAATCCCGTGGACTGGACTTTGGTCCCTGTAAAAGTTTATGGAATGTTCGCTCATTTTCCATAGCTGGCAACCATTATCCTATAATAACTGAAATTCGCAATCATAATTTCGATCCTTTTGATTCATCTAGATGTTTTGCTAACAGAAAATTACGGAAGTTTAAAGACGGCAATTGGACCAAGTCCAGAAACTTGGTGGAACAAGGCGTAGAAATTGTTAACTCTGTAGGCTTCTTCATTAAACGGATACGCAGCTTATTGTGATGTTTTAAAATCTATCCTGGATAGTCCACAATCGCAGGGTGTCCCATGTCCCTATAGAGGAAAAAGAGAACCATCTTCTTTCTTGCTGGAACAATGATTGTCGGAATAAAATTAACGAACGTGACACTGCTTTAAGAAAAATTTAATAAGAAGGTACTGTAGAATTATACCTTGTATATAAAATTATTGCTGCTGATATACAAAAAATTGTCCCTGAAACGAATCACATGAAAAAACTGTTGCGTTAGATTCAATCGGGTCACGCCTTTCTCACAGATCAGATCTCTTCAGAAATAAAAATTAGAAATTTTCAGATAAAACTCATAGTGCGAAGACTTCGCTAGCACGGTTGTTCCTCCATATTTCCCTATCTTAGAGGAATTATTTCATTTTATCTACTTAGAGCAAGATACACACTACTTAATCATCCTCAGTAAACTGCAGTGAACCACTTTCATACATAAAAACTAAAAAGAATTCGTCTCCGAATGTAACTTTACATACTTCACAGTTTTTCCGGAAGATTCATTTCAGTTTACAATAATCCAATTTTTTAAATCGAACAAACTCCCTACGAAATCTTCATCCTATAAACTTATCACTATCTTCGGAAAAAACTTCAGAATAGTGTTTTTAGAACAAGCTCCCGCGGTGATCTTCTAAGAACCAGGATGTCTTCTGTGATAGTGTGTTTGGTTTTAGAGCCAAATTTTAAAACAACTGCTGGCTTAGCTCATTTTCTTAACGATATTGATTCATATTATACCGGGGGCGTTTGAAAAGTAAGTATACAACCCTCAGGAAACGAGGAAAAACTGACAAGCCAAAATCGATAAAATATTTTATTATTTATAAAGTCTTACTCTACTTTTCTACATAATCGCCATATCGCTGGAGGCATTTGTCATAACGTGAGATCAACTTTTCTATTACAGTCGCATACCATGTAACGTCCAAATTTTGGAACAACGAAGCGACCGCTTCCTTCAAAGATGATGTATCTGGAAAACGTCGCCCAGCAAGATTCTCACTTCAAGCCAGAGATGGCATGGTAGTCACATGGGACGAGATCTGGCGAGTACGGGCGATGTCCAAAGACGTCTCACCGAAAATCAGCGAGCATCTCGCTTAAGCTGCAACATGGTAAGGCTGCGTGGTACCCACCGCGCGGCCGCCTTAGTCATGTGCAAATGTTCTGTAAGGATACGATAGACAGAAAAACGACAACATACGAGAACCGTTTCGCTATCTCACGGTAAAAATCAGATACTGTATAGTGGCGATCCTCGTCCAGGAGGGTGCGTACAATGTTGATTGTGTTCATGCCATCAGAAGGCCGATCACTCCGCGCGTTGTCGTCGTGTATGTCCGTTCTTCCCCCTTCCAATTGTTTTACCCAGCGATATGACTCTTGTTATCCACATTTTTGTCTTCATAGGCTGCACATAAACGTCGATAAATTTCGGCACCAGGAATCTTTTCAATAGTGGAACATTTGATAACTGCACGTAACTCACATTTGGACGGCACAGCGCTGGTATCGTAATCATCGTTTTTTTTTTTTTTTGCTCTAAAATTTACAACCGATCGTTTCCAATTTTTGAGAATATATTTTAGTAGCCTTGAGAAACATGCCTACTTAATTTCATCGCTTGAGTGTTACCGTAAGTGGAGAACAAAACTGTGTATACTTACTTTTCAAACGCCCTACGTATTAAAAAAAAAAAAATTCTTATAGCTGCAGTCTTCGACATAAAGCGGGAGCTTTCGATAACATATCCAGCCCACTTTTATTTAAACAATTATCATCTTCCAAGATTTCTATCCATGTAACTATATTTTTATTTTTAGTCTATTCCGTCACATAATCCTACTTATTGAAAATGCGTCCGCTAAAGAATTCTTAATTAAACACGCGTACAAAAAAAGCTTTGGTCTTAAACCCCGTTTTGTTTAATTTTTATGTTAGGTGATTTTATTCGTGATATCGAAATTCTATTTTTTTCCGATGATTTCATTATTTACACCATCAATAGAAACATTGTAAATTTCCGAAATCCAACAACCATTTTCAACTTAGAATCGACTTAGCAATTTCGTTCATCAAGTCTCTATATTTATTACTTCCCTACTATTACACCACTGCAGATTCTTCATTAAGTTGTTCCACATTTGGACGCTAGACTTACATACATATACGAAAACGGTAAAATCGAGTTCATAAAATTCTTAATCCCCTTAACCGTCTCTGGAACGTCCTATACTCTAGAGTTCACAATGATATGGATCAATTCTGTGAGCTGATAAACTTAGACGCGCAGCTAATTTCATACGCTGACGATCTATGTATCCTTTTCAACATAAAACAATCTACTAACTTACACAAGGTTGAGCTAGCATGTAAAAAAACTAGAAGATACTATAAAGGAACTAGGTCTTACTTTTTCAGTTGAGAAAAATAGATCAATTCTCTTTGGAAAAACAACAATATCCAATGTAGTTAAAAATTTAAAAATTATCTCTGGCCACCCAGTGCAGTTGGTGGAAAAAAGGTAAAATACCTAGGTATTCTTATTGACAGCAAGCTAAGATTTTCTGCTCATTTACAAGAAATTAATATAAGAACCATTAAATTATATGATAAACTGAAAAGTATCTTACCTAACAACTTTGGACTAAAGCATAAAGAAAGATATATCCTTTATAAGGGTTTAATTCAATCCATATATGGATATGGCTCGTGCATTTATATCAATAAAAAGAATCTAAAATCGTTAAATAAACAGCAAAGGAAATTCATATTAAACATATCTTCTTTATATAGAACTGCTCCAACATCAGCGGCATGTGTTACAGCTAACATCATGCATATGGATCTGTTCCTAATAGGACGTGCAATAGTAACGGAATACAGAATCACTAAAAACCTAAACTTTGTCAAATCCCTTAAACTTCTCAACAACTTCGACCATAATGCCACTGACTACGCACCCCCCCATCAAGACGTTTAAAAAATTGATTGATAACACCCTCATCAGTGTTTGGCAAACACGATGGGACGAAGACACAACAGGTCGGAAAACCTACTTGCTCTTCCCCTCTATAATAAACAAACTAAAACTAAAAAATTTAAATGTAACATTTTACAATGCTCAGATTCTTTCTGGACATGGAAACTTTGGGGAATACCTATCCCGCTTCAAAATAACCAATACACCTTCTTGCCAATATTGCACTGCCCACGACCTTGACAATGTACAGCACACACTATTTGAATGTGATGCACTAAAAGGTCAAAAACGAACATCCAAAATAACATTTAATACACTACCAACTATTGATAAGGCAAATTCTGAAACGCTATTGAAGTTCTTTCACAATGTAATGAAGACTAAACTCCTCCTTAAACCGATTGATCAATCCTCTCTAACTGTTATATAATATTAATAAATAAGTTATAATACAAATGTCATACCAAGTAGATCTCATTACTATTATTTCCTTTATTCTATTGTTATTGTTAACTTTAATGTATGATATTAAGCAACCCATAGCAAAATAATCTCCTGAATACATACATGTGTAAATAATCTCTACTCTTGTATATACTATATCTCTTAATCTAGATTAAACAATGTAATTAATTATAATATATATTACCACTTTTACCTGTAACGGCGACTAAGTACTAACATCGCCAGTACAGTAGTACATATATTATACTCCTTTTCTTACTTATAATTCTGTATTAGATTCTAAGTACCCACCACATTCAACACACATAATCTAAGATTGTATAACCAGTTATGTTAGACTAAGTACACTGTATATATTGTACACAGAATTTACAAATATATATATATATATATATATATATATATATATATATATATATATAAACTGTAAAAAAAAAAAAAAAAATCCCCTTAACCGTCTGAGGTTCGAATTCCTTAATATTATTGTACAATTCGCTAATTTTACCTACACTTGACTACAGTGATATTTTATGGTTCTGTTTCTAAAACTAGCCTAAACAAATTGGTCATTATTCAGAATATTACTACGAGATTAGTTACGGGAAATACTAATTCTTCTAAGGTCACGCGTGCCTCCAAATAGAAACAAGAGTTGTTCCATTGTTTATAAGAGGAAACATCATGGCCGATAAATTTGTAAGTAAATACTTCCATTTTCGCTCTCTTTCTGACTATCTTTATGAAATTAAAACTCCAACTTTCGTTCATTCCGAAATGCCGCAGCTGGCTAGAAGAATCGCCCTCTATATTATACAGTTCTCGAATTTTACTTCTGCATCATTAGTTGTAAATTTATTTTTAAATATTCGCTATTTTCTAGCAGTTTGTTTTTTTTTTGCCTTTTCTTTTCCTTCTTTCTTCCCCCTCATTTTAATTCTTTGTAGTCTTAGATTTCTCTTATATTTTTCTTTTTGTTAGTTTGTGTTTCGCTATTTCTTCCCCTTTTGTTTTCTTTATATTTTCTTTTAATTTTACTTGATCTATGAGCTCGTCCAGTGAAACCGTCCTAACGTCTTTCTCCAAGAATAGCTTTTTTTTTTTTTCGTACATATATGTAGAATTTTTTCGGAGCATAAAATTTAGCAGAACTTGAAAATTTTCCAATGACCAATTTTCCTATTTTACAGTTACAGTGCACGAAGTATTAAATTACACACTGGAAATTGTAAAGGAAAGTGTAATATGCTTTATTGTTTTTTTTAGGGGGAAAAAAAAACGTATTTTTAACTTTACCGGAAAATTTAGCTCAACTTTTTGTCGGTATTTTCGCGTTATTATTATTTTCTTTATTGTTTCTTTCGCGTGGAATAGCTTTTTATTTGAATTTTTACGAATAACTTTAAATTTATGATTAACAAAAGCTCCAGTTTGAAATCTTTCTCTCTAAAAAAAAACAAAAAAACAAAAAAAAGAACGATACAAATTTGGATGCGGATAAAAAAGCGAATTAAATTTTGAACGGAACCATTCGCAAGCATATCCTTCCGCGTTCTGGGGTAAATATTAAAAACTCGCTCATATAAAATCTAATGAAAATACATCAGATGTATACGTTATTTTAATAAAGAATTTAAATAATGTACAGTTCGTAAATTATTTCGGATACAAATTTCATTTTTTCCTCTTCACTGAAACGTTTACAAACTTTGTTACATCAGTATATTGATTTTTTTTTTTTTTTTTTATTTCACGTAAATGTTATTATTTTTTCTTTCTAAACCGGATTTTCTATCACACTTTAATGCCATACGTAGTAGAGAATAAAATTTTAGCCAGCAAGAAAATTCAAAAAATGTATCAGCGAACAATATAATGTATGGAAAAGTTTGAAACGCTGTAGATAAGTGTCGTGACGGAATAACGAAAAGTTCTCTTTTTCAACCATTAAGGAGAGGCTAAATAGCACGTACCCTATACTCCGAATATGCGCAATTCTTATCAGGGGACATGGAAATTTCAAAATCTATCTGAAAAGATTTAATATATAGCGGAAACTGAAAATTTCAACAAAGATGCAACGAGCAGGAGCATATCCTGAATGGATGCAACATTATAAATATAGAGATAGCGGAAGACTAAATTGGTACGGGAAAGGATGAATATTTGCAATAGATTGGCCAAAAGGGAATTGGAATATAGGAGAAGTAGTTCAATATTACTTTTTAATTTTTAGGTTGAAAATTATTTTCTTCCATTTCTGTATTAACACTTTATTGAACAATATAAAATCTTTATTAAACAGAAATTATTTTTAAATTAAAAATTAAAACGTGCCGACATGTTTCGAAGTCACTTGCTCCATTTTATATTGTTCAATAAAGTTCAATATTAATTTATATTAATATTACAGTATTTTAAAATAAAGATTAATGATTGTACTACAATGTGGAGTGGAGGAATCCAAAACTTAATTGGATAGTTTTCACCGCTGACCGCATTAAATTTTTATATGTAAAATAAAATAATAATAATAAAAAAAAAACAATAATATCAGCGAGATAAATGTTAACGTTTTAAGATGGATTTTAAACTAAAAATATTAACAATATATAATATAAGTGATTTTGAAGGTAACAACTTGAAAGAACATGTTAACAGTAACAGGCTCATTTCAAAACTTTGTCGCAATTCGCGCGCAATTCTTATATCAGAAGGTTCGCAATTTGCCTGGAGAGAAATACGGCTTTATTGTAGTATCGAAATAAAATATATCGGTAATAACGAAACAATTCTATTCTTTGTTCTAGTTCTTCCTATTGCAGATATTAAAATCTTGTTCTGCGTCACCATTCACCGGGGTAAATTAATTTTACTCAAAATGTATACAACTCGCAACTCTGAAACTTTCCTAATAAAAAAGCCTGCAAAATCAATGCAGCGTAATTTCCAAGCGGTATTGCGAAATATGTATGTTCGAAAATTACCAAGGGAAAGATTAAAAAGAAAAAGAAAAACGGAATTACAACGGAAACTTTTTACCTTTTTCAGTTGCAAAGAATTCCGACAAAATTCTTATATATGTATTATCGAATTAATTTACTTATTTTACAGTTATTACAATTATATACTATGTTTTTCATAAATATTCAATTATCTACCAAAGCCCATAAATTGTATCGTTTACAATATTAATATAATAATATACAGACGTCGTCACATTCGCTCTTTTTATTATTAATATATTTAAAATGCAAGTGTACATATACTTACAGACATCGTTATTATCGAACTGCTAGAATGTTTAAACCACCACATCGGAGTGTCATGAATTCGAAAACGACCGACAACTAATAAAATATTATCGAAGTAAATGGTCGCTAATAGACGCGTGAATGGCAATGGCTAACACGCATAGCGCCGTCTATAACTGGCATGCATACCATTGTATGCATACGGGGATATCGATGCAGACTCATTTGGATTTGGATCGTGATGATAAACGATTGCAATCAATTCCAATTATTAGTTTTCGTCACATACACCGAATATCGTCGTGCAGTATGCCGTTTAACTGCATGACCGGAAAAAAATGATGGACGCGATGCTTCGAAATGAGCGGCACTACTCAGCCATATGCATCATACTTACATACGCATAGTAAAGTAAAATAAGGGTCGTCTCATATATTCTTGGTAGAGGATGATAAATTATAGAATTAAGCAGTTCATAATGTACTTGTCATTGAGGATCAATTGCTTCTCTCGGCTGCTCATTTATTTTAATAGATTTCTTTTGAACGCAATTATTTCAAATTAGGTATGAAACTTAGAGGAGACTTGCGTTTCGAAAGAAATTTTTAGCACGGAACATGCTTTAGCCGTGACCTAATCGCGCGAAAACGTTACGCGAGAGTGTTACGCGCACTGTAGTAGGACAAACGGGTTTTGTAGAAGGACAGCGCATTACTCTTAGACGAGGTTAGCATGATTGGAGCCGAGCTGTTGGAAATTCTCAATTCGCGGCTTCAGCAAATTGTCCCATGGAATTCGATAAACCGTTCGGCCGACAAACGGGTTTATAGCGAGTCAGTGCATTGGAGTGCACGTATATATTATGTAATAATTTGATTTAGTCGATCCTGGACCGTGCCTCGATAATGTCTACCTCGGTCCTCCTACGCGAAATAGTACGAGTTCGGGGTGTCGCCATGTACGAAAAAGAAAATTGCATGTTATTTTCGGCTCCGCATATTCTGATGAAATTTTACAAAAATTCGTCAGAACTCAACAGGTAAGCGAAGAGTGCGGTGATATCTGTGAAATCGAAGGTGTACTATCGATGATCGTCAGCGGGCATTGAGGTTTACATTTCACCTGGCACTAGCATTAACGATATTGAAGATTTCTTTGAATCGAATTTGATGGCTTACACACATCTAAGGGAGCAGAGCTTTTTAAAGTTATTGAAAAAAGACAAATACCATATCCATCATTTTGTCTGGCGATATAAACCTGGATCAGAAGAAACCTGAAAATCGCCGATTGATTCAGTTTATGGAAGAAACGTTCGGATTACAGCTCAAAACCTGTCTCCATTCGTGCATTGATACAGTGTCTTCGCTCGTTAAAATCGAAAAGGATCGATTCGATAAATGTGATATCAGTTATTTTAGTTATCATAAACCGGTAACAGTACCGGTACTTCTAACGACCATGTAGAACAAACAGAAAAATAAAACGATTATTATCCGAACCTTTTTTCATTTCTTCATTTATAATTTCGCAACGGAACAATAGCAGCTACAAAGTCTGCATTCAGCAAATCAGTCTAAAGCATGTTCCATATTTCATCATTTTGCTCCAAGTATTTCATTTATTTACACTTCAACTCAGTATGTAAGTAAAAATTTCTTTAACGACATTATAATCACCCCTAGTCACCTACATTCGTTCTATTTAACTTTTATTTATTCACACGTGCTCGTAAATAATCTTAAAAATTTTAGGCGTATTTTTTTTATAATTTATAATATTCAGATTGAACGACTGCAATGAAATCGAATTCTTTTAATTTATTTCGCATATTTCGAAATAATTTACGAAAAAAGCGATGGTACATTTTCCGATATTTTATCAAGCTGCACTTTTATCTTTTTATTATACTTACTTTTTCAATTTTTATCTTACTCGGCGTTAAATACCATCCGATCACTAAGTATAGAACTCATTTTAAATCTATTATCGTTTTCAAAAAACATTGAAAATAGAATAAACTGTATATAACGATAAAAAGTAAACGGTATTTAAAATTTTCTTCAAAGGGAAAGCTTAAATGTAGTTGGAAAATAAGTTTTTATCGAGTTCACTGCATTGATAAATCCTTGAACTGGAAAAAACACATTCATAAACTCGAAAATAAGACAGACAATTTCAGCTTTATATAAAATAAAGCAGGTCCTATCGAACACTACGTATATATATATATATATACTATATAATTCAATAGTAATGTCTAGAAAATATTATATGGAATTTAAATATTGATACGGATTCGGTATTTACCTGGCGCGATGATGTCCAGCTAGAAATTATTCTCTTCGGTTAAAATCATTAATTTTCGATCTCTCGGCATCATCGTATTATTTATCGTCGTCAGAGAACACAGCCGGGATATTTACACGACCGAATAGGGAATTTCCGATTCTCGTCGAATTTCGGGTAGTGTAAAGGGGTTGTATAAGTGTCCTTGTATGTGTGGTCTGCGACAACAGGATAGTGCCTGTCGGCCGCGTGAGCCGTGTGTGAAGATGAGCGCTGTAACGGCTACATGTTATTAATTGATAAGGATTCGGTAATGTACCGTTAGTTTTAGAGTGAAATATCAAGCGGTGTTTTGTTGCGAATTAACTGATCTAGTGATATATGTTAAATCTTGTTGTGCGGTCGATACCTGTGTTACCGTTAAAATCGCGTACTATCTAGTCGTTGTGTTTCTTCTCATGAAATCATAGTTTCATGTTAACCAGTCAAATTTTTTTATATGTGTGCAATTTTTTTCTTTCTAGTCTAAATCAGTTTGGTACACGTTCGTTCTGTTTGTTGTTGCGTTTTTTGAAATATACGTGATTAGGAACATCAGAAATATTTTATTGAACGCGTGTGTTTGGGAGATCGCAATATCTCCGTCGCGGAGATATTACCGCCACTTCACGGCGGGCTCGCGAAGTTGTTTTTTTTACTTATCATAAAAAGTCTAATACTCTGCGCGGCAGAGCGATTCCGGTTGCAACATACCGTGGGCAAGTGTTGCTGGCGCCCGCAATTTGTCCGGTATAACATTTTTTTTTAAAAATTATTACGTACTTTTTATCGAAGAAGAGCGAAGGATTTAACCCCTAAAATCGTAGCATTGGCTCCCGTAAAAGGGACCCGAAAATCCGCAAATCGTAACAATATATTATATGAGGCTAAAAAAACAGAAATAAATAAAATAGTAAAATACAGAAGAGGTGTTTGAAACTTATACTCCGCCACTGAAAGCATCTGAATCAATTATGTGTGGAAGGAAAACGATAAAATGTCCCCCCTAAGATATGTATTATTTCTATTATAGATTACTAGAATTTAATGTTAAAAATATATATAAGATTACCATCCAGGGAAATCAAAGTAATACACATATTACATCTATCCCCGCATGGTGTAAATCTACGAATATTGATAACACTGATGATTCATAATTACTTTTAATTAAGTACAATTCCTAATGATATACTAGAGGAGGAAAAAAAAGTTGGCGTGTGGAAAAAGGAGGTGCAAAAATGGTTGAAGGAATGGTGCAAAGATTGAAGATCAACTGTTACGTCCTATATCTCGCTACTCTTTAATGCTTCTTTATTTATGGATTTTGGTTTTGACACTTTATCCTTCCTGGTTTTGAAGTTTCTATCAGAGGATCATGTTTTTCGATCTGGAAATATTAAGCTGTCTGCACGTACACAGATGCATATTATGCGATATGGTATTGTAATATGCATATATATATATATATATATATATATATATATATATATATATATATATATATATATACTCTTAATTAAATATTAAGTTTATTAGTATTGTTATATTTATGGAATAAGTTAAAATAGTTGTAATTTTTTGTAATTTGTATCTTTGTTTAATAAACGTTGATTAGAATGTTGGTCACTCACACAACGGGCATTTTTGCCCCGTAAGACCCACAGCTTATTTTTTAAATGAAAAAAAATAAAAACTTTAATTAAAAATCGAATGGTTAATTATCTTTTTTAAGTTTGTTCTGGAATAACCGAACCAGAAAAGGAGAGTCGGAGTCTGAGAAAATTAAGATCCATATAAGGTTGATGAGCAGTCCACAGATGACCGAAGAGTGCATTAACGGGTAATGAGGAAGAGGAATCTGATGTAACCAAGATGCAATAATATGAGACGTGCCACACCGGAAACCCTTACGGAGATGAATATTAATTAGGTTTATCTGGCTCTTAATCAATTCGACGAAGTCAGTACTTTACACGTGATGTGTTTTGTTGTAACGTCAACCATGTCGAATTAACGAGCCTAATCCAATAAATTCCCAGTACTTTACCTTGTTTCAAGATTTCTAAATACTTTTCCCTACTGAATTAAATGAAGAGATTAGCTATATATATATATATATATATATAAAAAAAAAAATGTTCTCTCACTGAGAAAATGTGCGAAAACAAATCTAATCGAGCTGTAGAATCGCAGTCAAGATATTTATTCTAATTTTTTTTCCTATTTATTTCTTACCTTTGAGCGCGTCGACTAAAGGTATTAACTCGACGCAAGTGAAATTTTTGAGTGTCAATGTGCGACAGCGCGAATCGAACCAGGTCGTGTAATCAAGCGAAACACAACTAACTAATGAACTATGTATAGAATTTTGTTGCTGACCACACGTTTCCATAATTGTTGGAAAAAATCTTCAATCGTAAATAATTAGCAGCGGACTTTCACTTCAAAACAGAAGATTAATGGAAATAGTATCTTCTCAGTTCAACTGCTCCAAATGTTCGGCCTAATTATCGAAAAGCTGTTTTGACACTTTTTCTTTACAAAAACAAAAATGTTTTTAATCGACGAAATAATGCGGCAGCCGAAACAGGTGGTAAAAATGTACCATTAATAAATTACTGTTAAAAACAAAAAAAAAAAAACCTTCTTGTTAATTTTTTTTTCCACTTTCGCATGTTTCTCATTATATTATCAGGTTCACATCACTCGCGCAGATGCGTTATTTGAAATTCTCGTTCAATTCCTACATCTCCTTTCAGCTGCAGACCTCTAAAAAGGGGTACATTTCCTCAAAAAAAAAAAAAAAAAACTCTACTAAAAACGCGCTTTTGCAATAGTTATTATTTTTTCCCCGTGTTTTTTCCAAACTAGTCGGAATAAGAACGGGAACACGGTGATCATAGTTATGGTTAAAAAGTTTTAAGCGATTTACCGGTTGCAAGGGAGAGGAAGAACAGAAAATCGGACGGGGTCTCTGTGTATGTGCAAAACGATTATTTGGCTGCGATAAAAAGAGGCTTACCGTAGTAGCGTCGACATCAGTTTAAGATAAGGCGACCTCGGGGCTAAAAAGATTATTTCCTTCGAGCCGGCTGAAAACATTTTTCAAATTAGCGGAAAACGAAAAAAGTTGATACGGATGAACCGGTGCTTTGCCGCAAGCCTAAAACAGAATTATTCTCCCCCCCTCCCCGAAACCACTCTTGTCCATAATAGACTTTATCCGTGGATAAGTTTTTGTTTTCTTTAGTAGAAAGCGCGGCAAATGTGTTAAATTTCCTCCCGAGGAATCTGCTCTAAGGCAATCAATACCATTTTTACGTGGCGCAAAAACTTCCTTGAAAAATATTTAAATTTCCAGGAATAAGACGAGCGTGTTGCAAAGCTTTCTACCTAACTACCGGAAAACTAATTGTTTTTGCTTTAAATTAGGCTTCTTTTTTGTTTTCATAGTCGAGCCTAAAACCAATTAGGCCACCCACTACACATATTAGTAAGCTCATATACGACCATTAGCAAATGAAAAATACCGTAATTAAATATAATGAGATAAAGAATCGTAACCATAAACTATAAACCGAAATCGTCAATCAAAAACGAAAACAAAAAAAGGAAGAAAAAAAAGGACCAACGAATCCTTTTTACATAAATTTTACACAATTTTTTAAAATAAAAATGATAACAAATTTTGCAGTCTTCCCGCCACAAAGAAGTTAATAATGAAGATAGCATACGGCGGAGTAATCTTCATATCTAATAATGTAAAACACTGCCGTGCTACATTTACACATTTACCACGGCTAAACAATGAACGGTTAGTATCGTTCACGAAGTTAACTGAAAAAAGACATGATCACTACAAGGTCCCTGTGTACATCCTCGCCAGTAAAGTTAAGAACTATTCGTGAATGACCCATACGTAATCTGCATAGCGTTACAACGAACCGACGCATCGGTCCTTCATCGACAGCCCACGATACCGCGGGCTGTCGATGTAAGTCCACACTGATGAACCATTCTTTATAGCACCTCCCGTATCGTTATTTTCCCGGTGTTCATTCTAGTTTAACCGTAAAGCGCTCTTAACTCCGGTTTTTATTAAATGTCTGGCTTTTATATATTCAGCAGGAATAAACCGCATAACAAATACGAACCAACGCTGCCCCTCTTATCGCGCAATTAGCTACATTATTTAGAGTATATTCAGCATGGTCGGGCACCCAGCATAAATTTGACTACAACTAAAAAATCAGCGATTTTAATACATTTCTATTTCATAGCAGTTGTTTTATGCTTGTATGAATAGTTTCGAAGAGCCGACAACGAACTGAGGCTATCACTGCAAACCATGTATTGTTGCGAAGTTCGTAAGTGCTCCTTGACTATAGCAAGAAGTTCTGCTGAAAAAACTGGAGCCCCCCGATGGGAGCCTAAATGGTCGAATAGTTACCCTATCTGTGAAAAAAGCCGCGTGCTATAAAGCTGCCATTTAGGCCTGACCTACCATCTGTAAAATTTTTTATAAGAAGGAACAGGAGAATAAAAGCAATTAATCGGATGAAGGAAGGAAGAAAAATTGTTCGAATTTGTAATTTCTATATTTAGAGGATGGATACAAAAACTGTTGCTCACGAATATAACCGGTGCGGGTCGCGAGATGTTTTCGTTCCTAAAAAGTAACTTCATTATTTGCGGAACATTTAGAAAACGTGTTTCACTTGGAAGTCTTTGAAGAAAATAACTGTATGAATCAGGAGATTGACCAAAGAAATGAGGTAATCAAACCTGTTATACCATCTGAAGTTTTCCGCGAAATTAAATCAAATATAAAATCCAAGAAAGCGCCTGGATATGATTTAATTACTGGAGAAATAATAAAACAGCTACCAAAAAAGTCTATTCTAAAACTTACGCATATTATCAACGCTGTACTTAAATTGAAATACGTACCAAGAGTTTGGAAAGTTGCTGATGTAATCATGATTCCGAAGCCAGGCAAATCGCAGTTTGAAATATCGTCCTACAGGCCAATATCGCTATTGACAATACTATCAAAGCTATTTGAAAAACTGTTCTTAAAAAGACTAATGTCTGTAACTGAAATGGAAAATCTAATACCAAAACACTAGTTTTGGTTTAAACAAAAGCACTCAACCATAGATCAAATACATAGAATAACTGATGTAATAGAAAAATCGTTGGAACGTAAACAAGTATGCTCGGCTGTTTTTTTAGATGTAGCCCAAGCCTTTGATAAGGTTTGGCATGAAGGTTTAAAATATAAGTTAAAAACTATGCTACCTAAGTCATATGCAGATATACTAACTTCGTACCTTTCGGATAGGTATTTTAGAATAAAGAAAAACAATGTTTACTCGGACTTGAAAGCAATACTAGCTGGAGTCCCTCAAGGGAGTGTTTTGGGACCGACCCTTTATGTCCTCTATACGTGCGATTTACCTAAATTGGAAAATAACACCGTAGCAACTTTCGCTGATGACACAGCAATTTTAGCAGTAGCAGAGGATAATGTATTGTCTACAAGGAAGTTGCAAACTGCATTGGATACAATATATGATTGGACTAAAAAGTGGAACATTAAACTAAATGAAACTAAATCCGTACATGTGGACTTTACTAATAAACGTACTACATATGCTTGAAATACATATTAATAATAATGTTATACCGCACGCAAATACAGCTAAGTATCTAGGTATGACATTAGATGCCAAACTTCGGTGGAAAGCACATGTAAAAAAGAAGAGAGTTAGAAATACGATATAGAAAACTTTATTGGATGATCGGTAAACACTCTCCGCTATCGATACATACTAAAATGTTGTTATATAATCAAATGTTGAAGCCTGTTTATGGCATACAGCTATGGAGTTGTAGCAAACAAAACAGTAGAAGTATTATACAGCGCTTTCAAAATAAAGTTTTAAGGAACATGGTGAACGCACCATATTACGTAAAAAATGTTCATATCCATAAAGATCTGCAGGCGGAGTATGTGTTAATCAAGTAATTAAAACATTTGCGAAATGTCATCAGATGAGACTTGTAAATCATGTAAATAGTGAAGCGCGCCAGCTCTTGAACACAGCAGATCTGGAGAGAAGGCTCAAGAGAACAAAACCGCATGAACTCTTATCAGATTAGTATTTGAAATTCGTAGATATATCATTTATTATTTAATTAAAGTGTCTATACCAAGATTCCATTGGGCTATTTTGGTATTATTATTAGTTACTTATATACTGTTTTGTTAAAGAAAAATTGTTTACTAGTCTATTTAGATTAGATTGCAATAAAATAAGAGGAAAAAAAAAAAAAAAAACTTTAAAACCACGTGGCTGCGTGGTATATTACTACTAGAATTTTTATCTTGGCAAAGCTGCAAAGAAACGATATCAAGAATTTTCACTGAACTATTCCAAATAAAGAGAAACTATTATGCCATTTAACGTTCGCCATACCCTTCACGGTTTTTTTTGTGCTAGGCCCGATTTTATTTCATTCCTTATTCGCATTATTCGTGTTCTTTTAATTTGTTTTGTAGCAGAGTATTATTTTATTCCTTCTGCCAGTAGAAAACTTTTGCTACATAATCGCTATCAAAATTAACGCGATAAATTTAAATTGAAGCCGTTTTAACGTGCAGTACTCTATAATTTTTTGCAATGCAAACGATATATAATATATTACGTCGATTGCGTAAATTAGGTGTAGATGCCTATTTCAGAAAATAGGCATTCTCGAAATATGGTTGCATTTATTTTGTAAAAAAGAACACAAAAAAAAAACAAAAAAACAAAACAAGAAACATATAAGAAAAGGTCGTATTTGTCAGTGCTAGTTGGTGGTACTTTATACTAGAAGGTCGGGTTTTATTTCTTTAAAAATTCAATCGATAAAAGTGGTAACCTTCTTTTATGGTAATTTTTAAGTCTATTCTTCCATATTCTTCTGCGATGAAAAATTACCTTAAAAAACCTTTTGCATTCTCTGCGAAGGATTTTTTTTAATGAATAAGCGCACACGATCATCGAATATCTTAAGAAAATCTTTTAATTCTTTCGTAAAAGGAACTTGAAATGCATTGTTCACTTTCCTTTCATGTTCAGCTGAGAATATTTCGAAAACATTTTTTAGTGGTTTTCTTCTTTTTTTTTTTTTGATTAATCGAACTTTGTTTAAGCGTCGTTACAGCTTTTGGACGGCCAATATTTTTAAAATTAAGACGTTCTTCGAGGTTTTACCTTTTTAATCTCAAAATATTTCATACTGCCCTTATTTTTGAACGAATCTTTAAAAAAGCACCGCAATAACTAAACAGTCGAAACGTAATAAACGGATATATTGTTAAATAATAAATACAAAGAAAACTAAACGTATAATCACTTTTATATAAATTCGCTTAATAATTCTTGCATCACGCTTATATATATATTATATGATACGGACATATTGACCTCAAGAGAATGCGCAAGCAACACTACTCACTGCGAACAGGTTACTTTTACGCATTCTGCCTATACGTTTGTTTCTATAAAAGCCGAATTATTATTCAAATACTGATCAGGCGAGTAATAGATTAGCACTGAGAAGCGCATTTTCTTTACATTTCCGTTTTTAATTCTTTTTTTTTAATTCATCATTTCCATAAAATATGGCCATATTTTAAAGTTTCGGTGGTCATCTAGAAGACATCATTTATGACCCTATGGAGAAATTGTATTTAAACTATTACCGTTGTCTCTTAAATGGAAAAACATTAAAGTTTGTCAAAAAATTTGAAAATAGTCAATTATATTTCATAAAGTTAATTTTCTTTTAATGAGGAGATGGGGAGTGATAGAAAGGGTAAAAAAAAATCATAATTTTATACAAAGTTCGTTTTGTGTATATCATCATCTAACGTATCTACAGTAATCTATTACTATATTTGAAATATCGATACTAATAAAACTGACATAATTTAAACCCAAAAATTGGGCGAACAAGATTTAATTTTACAGTGCAGTTATCATATAAGTAAATAAATAAATAAATAAATAAATAAATAAATATATATATATATATATATATATATATATATATATATTCGCCTATCTTTGACAATCAATTCTGTTTGTACCCAAAACTAATTGTAATTATATACTAATGTAAATTCTTATGTATTTGTACATCAATATTATGCACGGACATAATATGGGGGTATACATGTTTTGCTAATGCCTTTCACATAGAGAGATATAAGGCGATTATTTTGTTTTTCATTATTTTTATTGGTCGCATCGTTTTGCAACGCGCCATTCCGATTGGTAGAACGATCGCTTTAACAATTCAGTCGACGTGATGAAAATATACCTCTATATATTTTACTAAAATACTCTTATACTATTATTAAAAATAAATACCGGCGCTACAACAATATATGTATATTATGAATACAGAACATAAGTAATCGTTGCGGACGATAATTATTTGCAATTATCGGTCATTATTTGAAAATTTAAATATCGTTCAAATGGTATTAGTCATATCGTGAATTTCAAAAATTCAGCGAATTCCGCTATTAAAAGCGGGCTCATATATTTAATATGTATTAGAATGATGAATAATTCGGTTGTCGTTATCGGAAACTTTATAAATTATTTACCACACAATCCAGAGTTCTTCAAGGTCTGCGAGGTCAAACTATTTATTGAAATCAATGATACGATTAGGTCAAAATTGTGTAATTCTCGTTGTGCGGTTATGTGCAACCCAGTTAATTGCGAATAAAATTAACGCATTCGATTCTCTCATTCTCCAGGACGAATAAAGAAAATTTCATCAGCGTACATATAGGGTTTTTTAGAGCGTTCTCTATTCGCTGTATGTTCAATTTTATGAATAATATTAACTGCGCGGAAATCATTTGAAATGGCAATAAAAAAATCATATTAAACACATATTGTATACCATCGTGCTTGTTAGATTTCGAATAAAAAAAAAATTAAAAATGAATTGTTCAATTTGGAAATCATCTTTTAAATCGACTTAATCAGAAAATATATTTAAAACCCATATTCATGGTATATTACATTGGAAATTAAAAAATTGTAATATTATTCCCGAGAAACGTCGGTGATTATATAAATATTTTTAAAATATATTTGCCGATCAAGCTGATTTAAAAAGTTATTATTTTCGAGCTGAACATTTAAAGCAAATTTTATTTATTATATTTTTATTTATGGTCGCTATATGACATCTTGGCCTTCAGCGACCTCGAAATTTACATTCGTTTCTTAAAGATTACGTTATTATACATCCTTTACATTTACAAAAGTTATTTCAGTATTACTTAACAAGCAAAGAAAAGAAAAGAAAAGAAAAAAAAATGGAAAAGGAAAACAAAACAAAACAAACGGGTCACGCGATGTGTGACAAGCGTAGTTGTACATGAAAATTTAAATCAATTTAAAAAATGAAGCGTTTTTTAGAAAATCGATTACTTTTTTACACAAATTATCGTCCATTGTCAATCTAAATGTAAACATAGATATGTAAAAATTTTTTTTTTTTTGAACAATATCCCATCCTTACTTGTATATCGTAAATTTGAAGATCAGAGCATTTTTAACGGGCAACACGTTTTTCGGATAAACGGTGTACTTAATTTCTTTTTTTGATATTTGCTCATTTATGATATCTTTTTCTTTTTTTTTTTTTTTTTTTAATGGGCTCGGTGTCAACACTGACCCAACTAAATGGACCTAGATCACCTACTCAAATTCTGAGGCGATCAGAGATAGATAGTATAAAGGAAAGAAGGAAGGGAATAACGGCTAGAGATGGGAAGGACATAAAGGAAGCATTGAAAGGGGTAGGAATCTATTCGGTTATATTAAAGAATTCTTCCTTTTAAATACGCTTTCAGTATTGTTGCGTAGTTTTTTTTTTTTTTTTATACGGGGTTATTTTTTTGTTCCTCTATTATGAAAATTTTTTAACCATCTGTCAAATGAGCAGGTTAGTGTTTATAAATGCCGCAATTCTTGTATGTTCTTTTGGAGTAATATGTTTGTCTTTTCTCTTTTTTAGCTAATGGTCCTGCCGAAAACCCGTATCTATTCAGATTCAATTTTTAACTTTTCTTACATTTACGTTTCTATAATTATTTCATTAAAACCCCTCTATTGTTCATAAAGTTCAATAATTTCTCCCTCTGGCTTCAATAGTTGACTGATGAAGTCGACTAGCGCGCTATGTTACATCCTGATTCCTTGGACATAGCGTTCTCTAAACTTCCACCGAGTATTGTTTCCGTTGATGCTGTTTAGTCGGCTGTAATTGTCTGATTTGGTTTTAATAGGGCTTCTGGGGATTAACCAGTGTGGTCGATTATTTCGATAGCATATGAGCTGTTTAAGCTAAATGTGTCGAAAAGCGTATTAATAAACATTTACCGTTGCAAGATCTTCAGAACCAGAGTTATTCGTTTATTTTTAGGATTACGTATAATGTACGAGGAATGCTAATAAGAAAACGACAAAAATACCGAATAAAAATCGATAACTCACAAACGGTTTAACTTATGAACTTCAAAATTGGATCGTAAATTTAAAATTTAAATTCTCTGTAAGATCTCTACAACTTCAAGAATTACCACCCTGGGTGGTAAAAAACCCCAAAAAACCGTCAATGATATATGGATATGGAATTTAAAACGGTCTGAAAAATTACCCGTAAAAAAACTCACAACTCATTACCACAAATAGCTTGTTTAAAAATGAAATTTGGAAATATAAAACAAAACCCGAGCAAGCTCTTAGATAAAATCGAAAAAAATTATCGTTAAGAAATTATTTAAACCCATTCCAGAAAGGACATTCCCGTAAGTAATAGCCCGCCGAGTGGTTAAGAAAACCAAAACGTATCTCAAACATATATGCATAAAAAAAAAAACGCTTTATAGGAAAACTATAGCCGAGCTTACACCTTCATATTTAGAACCTCTCGAAGAAAGCTTGAAAGTTTAAAAAAAAAAATACATTTTTTTTCCCGCTCATGATCACAATACATACGTAATATATCGGTGAAAAGATGGCTCTACTTGTTCGGAACAAAACCGTATTTTATTTTCTTAATGAAACTTTCGAACAATGTACACTAAGTGATATAAATACAGAATATTACAAATTTAAAATCAGATTTTATTTTTTTTAAGTTCAGTGTTATGTAAATGTAGAGAGAGTTATCTCTTTAAACATAAGGAATCCTCAGCGTATGAATTATCGACTGACCTTGTTCATAATTAATTCATTTTCGCCGATAAAACAGTATATATTCCCTGTTTTCACAGCCGTCAACGTATTCTTACGTAATTATTTAAATCGCATTATTAGACAATATAATCTCGGTAATGATCATCGATTGGAGAAATTTTGAGCGGTAAAATCTAAAAGCAAATAATCGAATTATTATATGTTAAGTAAGAGTCGTACGAGCTTTGTCTAGCAAATCTAGTGCCGAGCCTGTGCGAAATAATTATGACCGGTCGCTTCTTGCGAGCCGGGGTGGTGGGGAACCGGAAATCAAATGCGACCGACAACAAAAAGGCGAATAATATAAAATAGGACAATAAGAATTTATTTTCGACGCTCGAATAAACGCCGGGAAACTTTTTCGTTCGTTTCGCTAATTTTCCGAAAATTTCAAGTTTGTCGTTAATGTTGCGCGATACCCCTTCCTCGAATTCTCGGAATTAACATTCAGAACGAACGCAACGACTGCGAAATGTCTGCTCGCCAACTGATAACAATTAATCCACTAATGCCGCGCCAAGCAGACGAAAAAATTCCCTAAATCGGATTGGCGGCTAATTAAAGAGAAAATTATTTTTAAATTAATCGCTCTCCCGCGATCCGCATTGCTCTTACTTTCGCCTAATGTTTTTCATTTTACAGATTACTCATTCCTCGTTTTTGTTTTTCAGCTTTTTTTTTCTCTCTGCACCGGAAACTCGAAAAAACGTTAATTATTATAAATTCAAAATTTTGCATAATTACAAGAGTGTAAATCCTCCGGTTAATTCGAATTTGAATTTATTTCTTTCCCTTTCTTCGTTGTACTTTGAAATACCGCACCAGTGTAATTCTGTTTAGTGTTTAGCGATTCCTTAGAACTGAGATTTCGATTCATTTGGCTTCGTCAAAACTTCTCTCTCTCTCTCTCTCTCTCTCACACACACATACACACTTTTTTCTTTTGATTTCTTTAGTTTACGTTTTCCAAGAGAGAACCGAACGGATCAGTTTCAACGTGTGATCATAACTTTTCCTTTTTTAACAATACACCCGCGCATGGTAATAAACGGTGGAAATTTGCATTAGCAAGCTCCGCCTTTTGACGTAATCTGTGATGACCAACAACACAGTTTAATGATATTACACGTGTTAACTCTATGCTCGTATTTATGCTTATTTTTGACACAGTGTATTAAATTTTTTAAATATCAAACATTTTTCGATCATTTTATAAGAGGCCATGTGGTGAAATTTATGGAAAATAACTCTCGAACGGAAAAAGTTAATACACAATAATCATCATCTTGCCGTTTTACAGAGGAGGGGACACCGCCGCACACCCCGAGAAATAAGTTCAACAGATAATTCGGGGATCGGAGAAAAAGTGGCGAAAGAATTATTTAAATTTATTAGAAAACGTTAACAACATTTTAATTTAAAAGTGTTTATTTTATATGAAGTTTCAAATTGGCCGATATTAAGGCCGCGTTAAAAGAAAAACAAAATTAGTCAATAAAAAGCGATGCGACGAATATATCATAAATGGTCCGTTACAATGAATTAACCTGTATCGTTTCACTAGCAGTCTGGTTTCATATGTACCATCTTAAATTGAACAAATGTGTAATACAGGATATTATACGATAGGTACTTGTGGAAATATTATTTACTAGCGGAGGTGTATGCGGCCTAGATATTAATGTTTCCCTACGTGTGAGTCGTGTTAAATGTTCGATCGGTTGGGAAGACGTTTTTAAAAGAGAAAAAATGTATTTATAAAACTTTGAAGCTTTCACAGTGACAATTCTCCTAATAAATAACAACTGGGTTAAAAAGAATTTTATTTGCTTAACTTTTTGGCCAGCTTACACGGAGGCCATCATCGTCATCATCGGAGCAAATACAGGAACGAAAATTGCGATCGACAGTAGCGACACAAGAGAGAAACAAAATCACGGGGAAAACCCAAGCCGATAAACCTATCTAAACTCGCAAGGAAAAATAACAAAAAGGAAAAAACCCAAAAAAAGGACAAATATAAGACTAAAAATTAAATAAAAACCAACGAGGCGCATATCAGAGACCGTCGAAAGCATCTAAAAGAGGAGAAAATGCGAACGAGCAACGGTTAGAGAACAAAAATAAAACTATAAAAAAATTTAAAAGTTTTTTTTTTTTTAAATTTTCTCCTCACCTTTTTTATATGCCCGTTTGTAACTACTAAGGTCATTACAGCACGCGTACACGGAGGTAACACTTATATATGTTGGGTCAAACCACTCGTTCTAACGAAGGCTATAACAACCCTTGTGATGTTAGTATTTGCCGGACAATCCTGTAGTTGCGTCCGGAACGTGGCGAACTTTGGGCACGTAAGAAGTATGTATAGAACTGTCGATATACCAGCCTGACCGCAAAAAAAGTACATAATTAGAGGCGAAGATTTGCTACTTATATAGACAGCGACGCGGCCGATTCGCTGTTGGCTAAGAATCTTAAAATCGTGCCGGGATATTCCCTCCGATGCCCACCATGGTTCGTGGAATCTGAAACATATAAGCTCGTCAAGTGTTACAAATATATTCTCTGTAGCCTGTTTCACTGTAGTTTAGTATGAAAGAGGTTGGAAGTTTAACTTTATTTGGGATGTTAATGTAGACTTGCCGCCGCTGGCTCATAATGTGGCCGAATTCGTCATCTTGTGGTTGTACACGTAAAAATGAAATATGGGGGGCTAACTGAAGCTGAAAATTGTTTTTTAGGCATTGTTCTATGACTATATTTCGGATGATTGGATTTACACATTCGAAAGAATTATTTTCCTCGAGGAATGAATTTAGTTTATACGAGTCTTTATGAAATGTTGTCCAATTTTGATTCCCTCGTGTTTGCGAACTACATCGTTAACGATATCTTTGTTTTTGCCGAAAAAAAACAAAAAAAAAAAAAACTATAATTTTATTATTACTGGCGCCTGAGGCAACGATAATGCTTTTTTTGTCTTTGAAGACGATCAGTTTGATTGCTTGCAGGTAATCTACTATTTTTAATTCCGGTAGATAGTTTAGTATTATACTTTGTTCTTCGGTTGGATGTTTAAAGTTCAGAATTGGTGTTATTTTTTTGTTTTTTTGTTTTTGGTTTATCGAAGTAAGATACAACGGCGGAAATCACGTTGTGGTTAATGGTATTGCAATCTACGTTGATCGTTGAGGAAGCGCACGGCGCTGGATCGCGGTTGTCGGAGTCAGATGAGTTTAGATGATTATCATGTTAGCGACATTAGCAGAAGTAAAAGTAACGGATTTTCACCGTTATCAGTTCGCATTGCCATTGTGCAGACGGCTTATGTCTGATGAATAAACGCGTTATATTGTATCGTTTGAAGACAATACAATACGATTACCAGAGAAAAGACGACTTTACACGAAACACACGTTTATTTAATTCGTGGTCCGGCAATTTCAAATATTTAAATATTTTCGTTTTGAATTTAGAATTTTAGACATTTAAATTGCGCCGTTGTACCTCATACGAGGACATGGTTCTCTATCGCGAATGTGATATACCTCGGCGTGGGAATTACGGTAGCTTATCGTGTTGTCGAATAAGCTACCCGGATGATGTATTACTAACCATTAAAAGCTACCTCTTTTTGAAATCAAGATACTTTTTTTTTTTTTTTTTTCATATATTGCCGATTAAAGAAGCAATTTGTTTATTTTATTGAAGTAATTATAATAAATAAAAATGAAAGAGACAAGCAGAAAAAAATATTAAAAATGAGAAGGACCACGAAAAAGATTGTGAAATGTTACTAATGTTCTATTCGTTGTAATACGTGTAAACCACCTTCGCATTGGAATTATAAGATATGTTCAACGGAAATTCAAGGTCCATAGAAGATATTGGATAGCTTGATCCGGCAATCAAGTCATACTTATTTATTTACCTAGCCGTTTTTTCGTTTCCTTTTATGCAGAAATATTACCCTTACAAGTCGTGCGTCAGTCGTGTCGTACATTAGATTTTCTAAGAAATCTTCCCGACAAAAATTTCCTCATTTTCCAGAACTGCTGAGTCGTATTCCGAAAAAGGCCGGAGCTGTCGATTGTTTTCCCCTGAATGTCTCTCTCTCTCTTCCTTGAACATTCCGACTAGTAGCTTACTGATCTTTGTCGATTTCGTTACGTACGCTTATGTTCCCAAACGACAATGAATTACACACGTTCTGCCGCTTTTCAAGAAGATTTTCATTCTCAACTGTTAACTTCTGCTTTTAATACCAGTCAACTGGATCATATCCTGCAAAATAATTCTCCTCCAGCTCTACTTCGAGTCTTATTGATATATCTTTTCTTAAAAATCTACCTCGTATATTTCTTACAACTTTTTTATTATTTCCAATTCTTCCATTTCCGAAAAGAGAGCTAGTCTTCTTCCCTCTCGAATTGCACTTATTTCTAAAGACTTTCCCCTATGTCCTGATTCCTTATTATCCTGTCTCTTGAAATTACGTGAGTTATTCTTAATGCTTCTCGTTTGGTGGCTGGAACAATGTACTTCCTTCTACTCGTAATATGTTCGCCTTTAAACGTCTGGCCGACTGTGTTAATATTTATATATAAATGTTTCCTTCATTGATGTTTCTGGTGCCTTGATAACGTATGTGTACCTTCCCACTCATCGAAATGGAACGTCAATCAATGTTATACTACACTTTACTACTCTTGTTATTTATGTTGAATCGTACAATCTATATTTTACTCCTCTCCATTGCTTCAGACTATATGAAAAATATCTTTAGCGGAGGCTTTTATTTTAGTCTCCTATACTTTTTGATATCTGCACTATTTCTGTCGCATCCTCATGACCAGCTCTTCTCTTTTCTTTGCCGATGAAGTGTGTTGCTCCTCTCTCCCAAAATAATGTAACTAGGCGGACTCTTTCCATACTGGAGAATTCTCTCGGCGCTTCACACCTTTCCATTTCAAAATCGTTCTGCATTCTTTCCTTACTCGTCCTTATAATCTCACTTATAGATTTATTTTGCTTAATGGCTGTCGGCTATTCTTTTTTTTTTTTGATTGCTGCTCTTAAAAGACTAAATTTGTTTCCACTAAAAAATGGTAACCTATACTTACTTATTTCATAGTGTAAATCTATTATCCGCTTGATCACTGGAAAAACTGATTTATGTGTAATGCCTTAAAATAATTTATCTTCAGAAAAGATATAATAAAAAATTCGTGTCTTCATCTCTGTCTTGGTACTCTTATATCCTCCTCAATTCCACCATTACATGCTGAATCGAAATCGCCTCCCGTGTTTATTCGTAAATCCTATATTTTTTTAAATCACTTTTCGTTAATGTCTTCTGAATTTCTTCCATCCTACCTCTTTTTTAAGAAGAAATAGCGTTTCGCACCAACGAAAATTCCTATTCCCGCGCGTATTTCTTTACGTCTTAGTTCATGCTTTCATCACATTTCATCACTTCCTTGTCAGTTTCGCCTATTTTTCTTTTACCTTTATAAACCCTTTTTCCGTCCTTATTTTCTATGTATCGTTCTTAAGCCAGAGCTATGCAAGAATTCCGTTTAATTCCTCATTTTCTTCGCACAAATGTATCTTTGCTGATAGCTCGAGAGGTTCCGGTGGAATCGGAGCCTCTTTCAATTATTTCTTTAAATTTTTCAGATATCCTTCCTTGTGTTTAATATTTACAATCGAACTGATTATAGTTTATTATCTATATTTTTTCCCATTGTTTATTCTCCAATTATTTGAAGAGTGTTCTTCAAACACTATATGATCTCCTCTTACCGCTCCTTCCGATGATTTTATCGTTCTTTACGTACGCTCTTTCGTCCATAGTTTTTCTTCTCTGTATTTAATCCATATCGGTGTTTGTTATAGGTTCTTGGTCATTTAAGTGTGTATAGTGAATAATGACATGGTGAATTCTCCAGTTACTACTTCCTTAAGTGCTTCTTTTTCTAAATCCCGGGTTCAAATTTCCCTTCTCTTTGAAAAAAATTTCATTCTAGATTCCGGTCTATCATACTTTCCTCTTTTTCGAATAAACGATCTTTTTTTCAACCGAATTTTTCATTCTAAACTATGCTCCTATAATTTTTCTCTTTTTTTTTTTTTTTTTTTTTTTTTATAATTTTTCTCCACTTAGAAGTTCTGCTGTCGTTTCTATTACTCCCTTACCCAAAGTTACCTTTTTCTCGCTTTCATTGCTCATCTTCTTCATGTTCTTTTCTCTTCATCCGAACGATGAAGTTGTTTTCTATGAATTGAAACGGTATACTCGTTTTTTGGGCGTTACATTTTAATTTCCCACCAGGAATGCCAAATGAAGTGTGATACGTTTATTTGTTTACGCTCACAGAGATGCCAACCACGAGGTTTTATCCTCGAGGATTTTATTTATTTAGATTTTTCGTCTTGTTTTATTATTTAAGAGAATGACGATGATTATAATAATTTATCTGTTTGAATTTTAAAACAATATATTACATAAAACTTGACACCTACCTTTCGATACCGGTCGACCGCTAAAAAAAACACAATATTTTAAATAACTTAAAATCAAAAGTGTATATGTATCACTGCTGTCAGTGGTGATCCGTGACCCGTGGATTAGCGGCTTGTTGAATGCGTAGAGGTCGGTGTAGCTTTATTAATCGGACCACCTTTATGTTGGGGTTCCGCAATTCGTTAAATCTTATCGGACTCGTAAATTTCGATAGTTGACTATTTTTTAGGCCACTATTACTAACGAGACCGAATACTTTGTCGAACTTGATGGTTAATTTGCGATTCTTAGAGAGAAGACTCCGTGTAACTTGACCAGAGATAAAACGCAACTGCCTTAACTCTCAAAAAAAAATCTTTCTTTCGTTGTTTTCAATTTTTCCGGCCTTTCCGCCCGTGACTGTTACAGCTGATCGAATAATCAGGTAGATCCTTTTTTCCTTGATGACCGGTGATTGGCTACCCAATCGACAACAGTTCCAGGCACGCGTGGATTCGCCCTCGCACCAATTATTCTAAATTATTTTATTTTTATTCGTATATTATTTTTATTTTAATTTTATTTGACCATGTAATGGACACATTGCAGAATATATCCGTTTTAAATTTTCTTCTCTCTCAACCGAACGATCTATTTTTTGTATTCTCATATATCTCCTATCGTGCCACTTTAATCTTTTCATTTCTTTCTTTGTCCTCATTCCTCCCTCCCGTTTTTTTTAAAAATTTCATCTGTGTCCGAATTACCATCTAGTTAATTCTCTTTACCCTGCGTACTGTTTTAAATGTTCGGAAAAAAAAGTAAATAATAAATAATCTTTATTAAGAAGCGCAGCCATTAGTAGTGTATGTTTTATGGTTATTATGAATAGACACGTGTATTTACATGTTATTACACATATTATATACTTAAGAAAGTAATACAACTTGATTCATGATTTCCTTTATTCGCTCGACATGATGTAATTGCGCTCGAATTGGTAAAATAAGCAAAACTAAATATATAAAAAATTATGTAAGAATTCATTACGCGGTGACTTAAAAAAAAAAAACAAACTACGACGGAAATTCTCGAAATCAAGGTGTAATTTTAATCAACGCTTACAATAGAACATTCGGAGCTAAAATAATAATAAATTCAACATTTCTTTCGCTTACAGGATTGAAATGACTAGATTTTTACAATGAAAATAACGAGAGCACTTCACGCTATCCGCATCTGGGTGGTCCCCAGTGTTATAATTCGGATAGAGGGTAACGAAATGGCAGATTCCTTGGCTCAGATTGCCGTATCCTCCCGCTTTTTTTTCTCTAAAATTCCTAATTTACTCGCATTGTGTGTAAAAAGTGTTTCATGTTAGATTTTGGTCAGATTTTTACGTTTCTTCCTTTTCTAATCATCTTTCCTGTTAAATTTTTCCATCCAACCTAATCTTTCCACCCGGCCTCGGATTGACGATTTTCCTTCGCTTCGCCGCTCCGTTATTATTATCCGTTTACGTCGGAATCATACTCTTCTTCCTTCCTCACGTTTTCGTTTTCATCTCACTCCTTCCCCTTATTGCCCTCTTCACCCTGGCGACGAAGCCGTCTGTGATCCTGACCATATCCTCTTTGAATGTCCATCCCTCGTTAACGAACGCACCTCTTTATATTCCAATCTGCTGTCACTCAAACTCCCTACTCCTTATTGTACCTCGTATATCTTATCGTTTCCGTCGATCTCAGTTGTTCCTATCCTCAGTTCTTTTATCTTATCAATATTTGACACCGACTTTACATCTAACTGATATACTTTTTCCTCGTTTCGTTTCTGGGCGAAGATCCTTTGTTGACATGCCCAAAGGGGGATTATATAAAAAAAAATAAAAAAATAACGCAGCTCATGTTATATATCCGCGACAGAGATACTGACAAAACAGGTTTCGGAAAATATAGTAACCCCGAATTTGTCACAGATTTAATAACAACTTACTATTTTCGCTATTTTATTCGCAGTTTTGATGCAGGCATGTTATTTGTGCGACACAAATGTGAACCGTACTCGAAAAATTGGGATGGTGGTGGCTTCTAATGTGGACGAACTGGACCGGACCATTTGCAAATCCGAAATGGTTTTCTTCAAAAGAAACGAATTCCGAAACGCTTAACTTGAGTAGAAACTGAAATATCCAAATGATCGAAGAAGTAAACGGCATCAAGATTTTAGATTCTCTTTAATCTATTTGAAATGTTTTCATTAATAAACGCGCGATTTAAAATTATCGCTATAAAGTTATAAAAACAAATTATTTTAAGCTGATCAAAGTTCGGACAAATAAAATATAACAAAATATTTTGTTAAAAAAAAAATGGACTTCTAACGGAAACGAAGCTAAAAATAACTGTTGCGGAACGTATATTTTTGAAATTTTTTAAAAACGATTGCGGACGACAATGTGGGATTACACACACGCACGAGATTTTTGCAGATATAAATCAAAAACAAAATTTTCCATCAAAAGAAAAGTTTATTGCTCGCTCGGAAAATATGCGAGCGTTCACAGATAATTTTCAGCGTTTCGCGCAATTGAAATACCGCTCCATTGGAAAAAGAAAAATTTTTTATTGGAATTTTCCAAGTAATAAAACTTAAAAACTGCCTAAATTTTGTTTACAGTTTAAAAGAGAATATCCAAGTGGAAAAAGAACGAAATGTAAGAGGGAATCGTTACACTCGGAATTAACAGAGGAGGGGAGAGAAAAACCTACTCGGCTGAAAATGAACTTTCAACGATGTATCCTTTACGAATATTAAGTTCGCAAACTCGTACTCGACACAAGTTCGACGTCCGATATAGTGCTGTATTAAATAAAAGTAAGAAGCCTCTAAAACTATTTTTATCTTGCTCAGACCTATTCGGTATCTTCTGTATACAATAGACATACCAATAACACCAAATATTGCGATTGCAATGTTCGTTGATGATACAGCAATAAAATTCAGTAAGCGGCTCACAAACTGAAGCAACTAAAAACCTTCAGTATACTTTAGACCGTGTACCAAACTCGACGGAAAATTGGAAAATCAAACTAAATCAGCAAAAATCTATCCACACCACTTTCGCCCTTCGTAAACGAGATCCACGTCATGTAGTGTTCATAAATGCCAATCTCTGATTCAGAAAATTACTTGGGTATGCATCTGGATGCGAAGCTGACTTGGAAAACTCACGTTGTGTCAAAAGGTCAGCAGATTCGAGAAAAAACACATGAAATGCACTGGCTTATCGGGTGACATTCGAAAATAAAGCTCGAAAACAAATGACACTCATTTATGAAACCATCGTGAGACCGATTTGGACTTACAGATATGGGAATGTACCAAAACATCAAACAGAAATATTATTCAAGCAGCCCAAAATAAATTCCTCCGTATGATAACCAATACTCGATAGTTATCATACGGAACGGATCTTTACATACTAATTTAAGGATCAAATGGGTGAACGATGTCATTAAAGACTTTACCCATCGTCACCGAGAAAGACTCCATACCCATCCGAACCCGGGGAAGCATTGGACCTTTTGTTTACTACAGAAGATGTAAGATGGCTTAAAAACCGAACCAACTAGTCGTGTTGTAAATTTCTATTGTTTTATTGTATGTATGCGTATATAAATAGCAAAAAGAATAGTTATAGTGGACTATACTCCTTTGAAACACGTTACTTTTAGTTATAAATGTTACTTATTAAGAAATAGTTCTAAGATTGTAATAACCGTACAGTTCCCGTAAGGGGCTGTTTGCAGAAAAATAAATAAATAAATAAAATCTTGCAACTTAAACGTATGGTGTGTGCGCTGATCTTTAATAAACCGGATAGAAAATTAAAACTAATTAGACCTCCGTGTCGCGATAACGTTGGGGCGTGAACGCTTGATTATTAAAATAATAGCCATAGATTCGATTCCTAGTGACGGCAAAAGTATAGCTGAATTTAAACAATCTGAAGGATTAATTTAATGATTGGTTAGTGGCCAAATGGTGTTTAATGTAGTGTTCCTGAAAAAAAAAAATTAAAATAGCTCCAGTTTTATTTCGCTTGCAGAATTTATGTTTATGATATAACTCGGTGATAGTAATAAAAAATGATCAAGAAAAAATGATAAACATTTAAAAATACGATATTTTTCTTTTTTTTTTTCGGATATGCTACATGCTAAAAAATAGAAAAACCATATCAGAAGAGATAAATGTATTAAGGAAGGATACTTAATCGGAACGCAGATTGTTCTCAACAGTTAATCGTCTGAGAACGGGACATACTTCTTTTTCCCACGACTTCATCCTCAAACAAGCTCCAAAACTGAATACCTGCCTACTTTGTTCTATCGATGAACACCCATCAGTTTCGCGCATCTTGCTGAAATGCACGCGTCTTAATGGATTGCGGCGTAGCCTGATTATGTCACTTGCAGACATCCTCTTAAATACCCTTGCCGCTATGGACAACCTCATGACCTTTGTTCTGTCTAACGAGCTGAGGAGTCTGATTTAAAACGTGTGTGTCCACTCATTGCGATAACCTAGGTAGTTACATACGGTGTGTTGATTAGTACCTCTCCTTAAATGAAAAAAAGAAATACCATGAAATAGGAAAGAAAATCAAAGAAATATTTTCGAGGATGAACGGAGTATACATATGTAGCATCAGACGTTGAAAGAAACTTGAAGCGCAATGATTTAACATAAAGGCAAACGTGAACAGGGAAATTTCCTCGCTACGTAATATTTCCCTCTGGCATGCTGCATTAGAAATTGCTGGTTGGAGCATAATAATATATTTCCTAACAATATATTCGGCTTTCGGCCTGGTATTGGCCCCTCCGGTTGTATTACTCTTTTCGTTTTTCTTGTCTTTTATCTAAAAACATATCAACTGAGTTACACACTTTTTTGAAATCGAAATGAAAATCGTAACATTATTCCGAAATTTAAGAGGTGCGAGATAAAAACGAAAGTAAGATTAGTTTTTTGTTTACATAATCCCCCCCTCTCGCACCAACCGTGTCCCGATATTCAACTAAATACGTGGCAATGCTCCCATGCATTGTAATGTTTTCGACAGGCACACGTAAATTTTTGTGCAGGGATTGAGTTATGGGAAATATCTCATTTGCTTGAATTTTTCCGGATTCTACAGGTCCTTAATAATAATTGTTAATTTACCGATTTCGTCTTTTTTTTTTTTCTGCTCCTATCGATACTCGATTAAATTATTTTGATTAACTACGAATGACTTATTTTACTGTTTTTTTGTAGCACGACCTTCTTAGATGGCTAAATCCCTCGAAAAACAAAAACAAAAAATCAAGAAAAATCAAGAAAAAACTATTTTGTGGAATGAGTTTTACTTCAATTATTTGAAATCTTTTTAAGGAGCCCTTTATCACATTTTCTGATTTTGCTTAGCAGTTTTTACGTTAATTTTTTATTACAAATGATAAAACTACTATAGAAGAACCAGCATGCTTCGTCGACGTCGAAAGGACCGAGTTTTATATACAAACAGGAGAACAGAAATCGAAGCTAATCTACATTTTTTGTTTTATTTCTACGATAACTAGGATCGCGCTCGAGCGTTATGTTCACTTTACAGCGGTTGTCAGAGTAACGTAAATAAGGACGTTTTAAGTGGAATCCTGCCTTTTTTTGGGCTGCAGTTTTGAAAGGGGCATTTCAGTTCATCAAGTCCGAAAGCTTTAGCGAACCGATAAATACGGTATAAAAATCCATCATTTAACATCTGTAAACTCTTCCGGAACTGGTTCTTTTCTCCAGACGGCATTAATTACCCACAAGTATACCATTCATCACCTCTTTTGCTTCTAAAGACTACGTAGTTATTTTTAGGTCGTTCCGAATCAGGCAAGTGTCTGGGAGATGTTATCTTTTTCGGTGCTCTAACTAAAAAGATTTATTGGGATTTCTTTCTTGGGTGAATTACATTCCGGATGAAATTGAAAAGCAGAACGAAAGACAATTAACGAATTACCATAATGTTGCACTCGCACGTTGTGAATCTTTAATTCAAATGTAGGAAATACGCGTAATTTTTTAGTCCAATTCCCACCGATTTTAAAATAGCTTGCAAATACAGAAATAGAAATCCCAAATGATTTGTATCGGTGATCTGTTAATTAACGTTACTGTATAAAGGGATAGTCAGAATGCAGCCCTAACGGTGACCGCAGCCTGAATCAGGTAAAACAAAGAGAGCAACACACGCTTTTATAACTGATATTATATATCAAAAATTAAGGGGAACACTAATCGTGGGGGAGCTTCAGTTACTTCCTCTCAGTCGCCTTTACTCGGACCTCTTTCATACCTAATAATTCAATCTCAAATTTCTGCAACCGGGCTAGTTTCGTGACTTCCGGTTTGGTTTTCAAGCACCTTTACCATTAAGTTACCACGATATACGTTGCGAGACGATTGGCCTATCGTCAGCTATCTCTGTTCCGGGAATTGTGACGATCCACCGGTTCCTCAGTGTTTTTCAGTTCTTTAGTGTTGAGGGTCCCTGCACTGACGCTAGTAGCGTAATATCGCAATCCTTTTTTAATAACTAGCTAAGATTTAAAAAATAGAGGGGAACAAACTTCTTATAGCAGCGTTGTTTCGCGGGATCTGTCGCGCGGAGGTCAATCAATCAGAGCTCAGAGCACGGCAATAGAGCTATCTACGTTTTATTGCGCATTCAATAAAACAGAAAACAGCGACTTTTTCCAGCTTTTTCCATTCTACATCATTTTTATATTCTTGACTAGGAACAATGTGACGAGCGGGACGTGCAGATGACATTCTTCTTGCGATATTAAACAAATTAAAATAGCGACTTGTAACGAATGTATTCAACGGCGATCAGTGATTATCAACAGCGATCAATAACGATCAACCAAAAGCAGTAATTGACACGTAACGGTTCTTCGTTGCTAGCTACGCTATTCATACTCTTATCTACCTGTAAAAATTAGTCAGCAGGTAGATAATTCTTATTCGAACTGCAGAGCCGCTGATAGAGAAAATTACACAAAGCTGAAATAATGAGTTTGATCACTCGCTTAAACTGACGTAATGTTCGACAGAAATACAACCACTGTCGGAGCAACGTGTGCTGCATCCTTACGAATAAATAAATTTGAGCAATTGTCTAGTTCGGATCAATGCGGAATTAAGTTAACGTTAATTAGCAAAGCTTTCAATCGCGTTTGAAATGCTTAAATTAAGCGTAAAGGTAAAACGTAATACTTGTTTAAGCCACGTAATGCTGACAATTTACACGTCGTTAAACTTGCCAATTGTTATCCTAAAATATGTAAATACTAACATCGATTGCTGTTAATGACTAAATAAATAGTGTGCCAATATATACATATATATATATATATATATATATATACATATGTGTATGTATATATCATATATATATATATATTAATATATATGTATATATGTATGTATATGTATATGTAGGAAGCTCTATGCTTTTGATCCTACTGTAGGGACCTCCCTGGTCGGTTTTAATTGGCTACTCCATTTATAAGGGTTATACAATTATGTATAATCAATACAAAAACTTATGCATTTATTACTTTCGGCGTAAATGTGATATAGCCATTAACATAAAAGTTTAAATAACGAAAATTAATTTTTAACTCCGAAGAATGGATTATTGATTAGAAGGAAATTTAAATTAATTATAACATTTTTAAATTTCGTAATATAGTAGACTTCAATGTAAAATAGTAATTATGTTGTTACATATTTTCAGGTGTCTCTATCGATCTTAATTTTAAATGTTAATTTATGTTTATTTTTCATTACTAGTTTTTTTTTTTTTTTTTTTTTTTTTTTTTTTGGGCGCATCAAATATGGACCATTGCTCAGACACAATGGGAAGAAGAAACAACTAACTAGAACCTAATTCGATTGCAGACAGCTGAAATAAAGGAACCAAGGACAAGAACAACAGACTGGGAAGGAAGGGACAAGATGTAAGACGCACAGTAAGGAGTGGGAAGCCCCAGCTTTATAAGGTGAAGATAGAAAAGAGAGCGCTCCGCAGAAAGAGCAGAGCACTCGAAGAAAATGTGATCAGCATCACAGACAACTGCTTCATCTGGATGCAACGGACAATGAGGAGAGGAAAGCAAAGAGAAACGATAGCGTGAAGAGGGCAGCAGTGTGTGATTAAAGCGCAGGCGGACAATAGAGGAAATTATAAATCGTGGAAGAGAGGGAAACTCCGAGAACCATGGATGAGAAGGAAGTGTAGGTTGGATTGAAAGGTAGAAGGAACGATTGTTGGTAAAAGAAGAAGGGTACACATCCGACCAAAATCTGAAGTGAAGCTTTTTAATTAGGGGTAATGGATTAACAGCCGGGATTTTTTTAAAATAGAAGCGAGAACGAACAGCAACCTGAGCCAAAGCATCCGCCATTTCATTACCCTCGATGCCTCTGTGACCAGGAACTCACAGTAAGTCAATGTGTACAGAGTGATGGAAAGAAAGATTATAAATGAGAGATCGTATACGAAGAATGAAGAAGTCAGAAGAGGGAGGAGGAAGCGGTGAACTGATAGCCTGGAGAGCACCCATGGAGTCAGAAATGATTAGATAGTCGGAGGACGAACGTTTGGACGAGATATGTATGATCGCACGAAGGATAGCCATCAATTCGGCCGTAAAAATAGAACAGAAAGATGGGAGGCGAAAGGATTCGGAGAAGTTGGAGTCGGGAAGAATAAAAGACGATCCGACCCCACCGGGTCCTCTAGAGCCATCAGTAAAAACAAGTGCATGAGAAGGAAAAAGACAACTGACCGTACTGCGAAATTCCTGTTTAATGACGGTCTGAGGCATAAACTTAGAAAATTTAGGAAGAAAATGTACTTTGGGAGGGTGTAAGAGGTCGAAATAATTGAGTGAGAAGTACGGAAGATTATTGCTGGATATAATATGGGAGGAAAAATGGCCAAGACGTTAAGAAATAGGGGCTAAGATAGGGATTTTATTAGAAACGAAACGCCAGTTCTTGGCAATGTAAATGTAGGAAGGAATAAGTTGAGACGAAGTGATAGGTAAACGTTTGGAAAGGAATCGATAGCCCAAATAAGACCTTCGAACTGAGAGGGGAGGTATGTTAGATTCCGCGAGCATTGCTGAAATGGGAGAGGATTCCTCGATGAATAATTTACATATTAACATATGATACCGGCAAATGTAACTATTAAAATACTCTGGAGGCTATTATTCACAAATTTAAAAACATTATAATAAATTCAAATCTGAATAAAATGCAATTCGTTATTTAAAAAATTAGTAATTAACATTATTTAAACTGTTATATGTAATTTAGACATTATTAATAATAAGCACGATTATGGAGTGCATGTGCTCACAAAACTTATCGGTTGCTTTTTACTTACTTGGCGAATAATTACATTTTTGTTTTTCATGTGTTTTATTTATATTTAATATCTGTTTTAAAGCGGTCTGTGCTGTGATCAAAATATTATCGTAAAACAGTTCTTATTCTTCCCAACTTCTCGCTTTATGTCCGTAGTGCATAATGGTAATTCTCTTTGACTGCTCAATTACATTCTTTCTAAAGAATAGCACACATATGTGAGAATTTAAACAAGTCCAACCGGGAGTCGGTATTAACATAAAACAGTTCTTTTCATTCGTTCTCATCTCTCGTTTCATATTTCGACGACCATTTATATCATCGTTGTGATCATCTCGATAGCAAAATATTGTAAACAACAAATTCAAGTTCAGTAGTTTAACAGATATTCTAGCGATATATAATTTATTCCACTTTTTTCATAATCTCGGACAAAAATGTATTATACATGGCGATTGCAACAATAAACGTTCCGTCTGCGGATATCATTGGTAACTATCTAGGATGGGAAGCTACTGAAAGCCATGCATTGCGCGCATGGCGAATATATTTCATCGAGAGAACCAACATATTGTCTTCCGATGTAAACAAAGTGCGTGATTAAATCTACTTTTTTACTCTCAAAAATAAATATTGCGATTATAAAGAAATCTGTGCAGTTCACCATTTGTAGCACAACAATAAAAAGAAAATCACCTCTCAAGTTGCAAAATATTAAAAAACAGAAAAAAAAAAAAAAAGGATTGAGGAATCTTTTAAAAGTATTCGACTGTAAGTCTGCGCACTCGGTTCAGAACCGCATGAGATGTAGAGTCAGCAGTAAATAATTTCATATGCAACATGACAGATTGTGCAAAAAGGTCGCGCCTCCATTTCCAGGAGAGTAGTTGATAGTACAGTTCTATGCGTTACCAAAATCGGGAATTTGCTGAAGAGAATTATTAGAAAACGATCGCACGGTTCCCGTAACGCTAAACTATCAAAATTAATGAAAGACATTAAAATCTAAATCATCGATAATTTGGCGAACAACTTATATTCAGACTGTTCACTTTGATAAACTATTTGCAATTGTTAAAAAATGCAATCACGGACAGCACCAATCAAGAATAACTCAGCCGGCTGGACAAGAAATGGTGGAGTTTGCACTGATTATCGTGAACCTCAACTCGGTTTTCCGAGCATAACACCTATGTGGATATATGTGTATAGGGTGCAGCGACAGAGAAACCGATAGTATTACGTAAAAGCACCACCGGTATATAAGTTAGGGAAACGAGACTAATCTCGTTCGAAAGAGGAAGAAAGAACATTTGTTTTCGGTACCATAACGAACCACCATGGTTAATTGGTCTGTCGAACGGCGCGCATATGCCGTTGAGCAGTTTCTCCTCGTAATAATGATTCCCCTACACTCTTACCGTTCGCGATTTCCAAAAACGTTTCGCGTTTAGTGGTAAAAACCCTGTGTTGTTCATCAACAAAACTTTACCAGCATGGGTCAAAATCTTCTGAGAAACTATTGTTCTCCTTCGCTGACTCAAAGTTACGCAGCTTGGATTGGAGTTGCGGGGTGGGGTGTCATCAGTGTGTATTTTTTCGACGTCATGCAGCGGCTATTCCGACGACCATGTTAGCTAAATTTATGATAATTTTGCTTTGGACGATTACCCATCAAGAAGGAAGAACGTAGGACAAAAAAGGAAACTGAGGATACTAAGAAAGTTATTCGGGGAAGATGGAGACAGCCAAAACTACTATGGAGAGATAGCAAGGGAGTCGAAAAAGATCGGTACTAGAACTCGTGCAATTAGCAGTCCGAAGGGAAATAAATATGTAGACGAAAAAATATAAAGGATACCTTAAAGGAAAGGAATTAGCCGTTACACCTGATTATAATATATTATATCTATTTAAACTAAATGCGCGATGTGACCAGCATAAAAAGTAAAGTATTTTTATCCATGTCTGCGATTGTTGGGCAGAGCCTACAAAAAGATCCTCATTAACAATATAGCCGCAACTGCAATGCAGTGCCCACAGTGCCCGACGAGGCAAGAGACAAGACATTGCTATTGGCCTACGGTTGCGACTTCATAACTGTATCGAAATCAGGGCCGTCATTTAATTTACGTTATCTTTAAGACTACACACTTGCCGACATATATAAACACATCAGGAAAAATGTTCTTTCTTCCTCTTTTCGACACGATCAAGCTCGCTTTTCTAACTTACATATAGATGGCGCTATTACGTTTTGAAATACGATCCGTTTCTTTGCCGCCGCACCCTATATATATATATTTATATATATATATACATACACATATACATATATATACATATTCCCTTGACCCGTCTTGCTTATATTTCTGTCTATTTTTCTTCTATACTTTGTATAAAATGATCAAAATTTACAACGTAATTTTAAAAACGCGACTTTTGTGAATTAATAATGTTTGTAAAACTTGTATTTTAATTTAAGTAATAATTTAATATAAATAAATGTTATATGTTTTAATGAATTGAAAGGTACTCTGTGTCCGTGCAATATATAAAACTATAACTTTTGTAACGTAAATTAAGGTTTTAAAATATATAACTTATCATATTATTGAGACAAACGATTACAGGAAGAAATAACACATAATCAACCACTGTTTGACGGTTTACACTATCCGACATAGTGTGTATTCGGTTCACAACAGAATATATATTTATATGTATATGGAGGATTATGGAGGTGTGCAAAAACCATTAAAAAAAGTGCTCTTTTTTGATAGGGAATATACACACCATGGTGTATACTAGAGCACTTTGCGCAGTGATTTACAAGTAACAACTTAAAACCACAATCGTCGACTTTTAAATCACGTAAATTTACTAGTCAGCTCTTCGACAACAGTAGTAAAGCTAGGCTGATGAAACGCCTGAAGCCTTTAGATCGAATTAGAATAGCTAATTTTTTATTTTCATAGCTGATTGTTTTTGCGTGAAATATTAGCAATGGCCAAGTCCCGCTACAACTATGGTGCGTGTTTGATGTTTCTTGCTTTCCTGCATTTCTACGACTGTTTGATTGTGCTTTATTAAAAAAAGAGTATTTAAAATTTTTCGAAAAAGGAAAAAAAAAGGAAACGTACCACCGCTTAATGGCAGATCTTTTTGGCCGCTCAATTAGGTCCTTTATAAAGACAAAACGCACATTTTAGCGGGGAGGGGGCACGTAAGGGAGATTTTATGAAGTGAAAATCGCACGTACGGCAATTAAAAAATCGTAATGCTAACACGGCTGATGAATTCGCGACCGATATGATTTTATTGTTTAGACGGTGGGAGGGGCAGAGCGGGCAACTAGCAGTTGAAATGATAAAAAAAGACGGAAAAACAAACAACAAGCAATTCCGTTTCGCTGTCTAGAGCATCCAGTTACTTTCCATTTTATTCATTCTTAAGGAACTTTCCGAGCAAGCTGAACTTTCACCCATTAATCACCAAGTCGGTCTCCTCTCTCGCAGCTGAGCGAACTTGGACGAGCTTGGCCCAGCGAGCGAACGCTAGATCGCTATCTACGTCAAGAGCACTGCCGCCGACTGGGTGTACTCGTCGAAAGGGCAAAGCGGAAATAAAAATAATAATAACCGCGTTCTCGTATTAGTTTTCGGCGGCGCGCACACAAGCCAATAGTTTTCTCTGTTCTTGGCCACATTCGTCGTAGTGGTAATTCGTCGAAAATATTAATTTAAAATCAGAGAAAGAAGCGAAGAAAAGTGCGCCGCCAGCAGAGAAGCGAAGAAAGAAGAAGAAGCGAAATTCTCTTTAATTCCTTTTCTCATCAATCATTTGAAAAATATTTCCTGCCGCTCGTGTTTTGCAGAAGAATTTTTAACAAAGGCCAGTTCGAAAAATGTACCAAAACACGATAATATCCCGGCTGCTCTTGCCGAATGTGAAAATAGCCGTGGCGCTTTATTTTCGTCCTGCGTGCAACTTATTACCATTTGCGGACGACACAATGCTCGCTCGCTGCTAATACCTTAAAAAGAATTAATCCACATCGAAATAATAATCGAAATTCTTATAATCCGTCTAATTTTGACGGAAACCGGAGCATTTTCGATTCCATCAGCACCGCGACTTATTATAATAAAAATGCCTGCTTTCCATTCCCTCTCGACTTTTACCCTTCTTTTTTTCCCACTACAAAAGTCTTAATAATATACATATAGTTTTGTCAGAATGTTCGTATTTCAATTAATTCTTCATGATTTCGTACAAATCGCGAAGAAGCACCAATTTACCTGCTTATTGTGCGATTACTAAGTATGCGCAATATCGTGCTATTTCGAAACTTTTAAATTGTGCGGCGCTTGTTCCATTTCATTTTCAGTTGGTTTTTAAAGCTTTTGCCAGAAAAGAAGTTATTTCAGTTAGGAGGCAACATTCATTTTGTAATACTTTAACCTCGTGAAAATTTTCCATTCTCTTTAACCATCTGTTTTTCAATTAGATTCCAAATAAGCTGTTCAACAGAAATTAAAAAAAAAAAAAGAAGTGTACACTTTCCATCACTCTCTCACGGTACATTTTACGAATAATAGTAATAAATTAAGTGTCCCCTTAATTTTTTAATTAGCAACGCCTGTAATATTTATAATGATTAACGCCGGAAACGTTCTAGAGCACATGCGAATGTAACGACAAAATACGAGTAAGTTGTTTATTTTTAGCCGTCTATCATTACGCAACTTGATTGAAAATGGGATTATAAAACGGCTGTTCCGGAGTTAAATATGTGCGCCTCTTAACTGCTACTTCTTCATTTTATTCCTATATGCGTTCTGTTAATCATCTGTTCCTCCGATTTGTTGATAATCTGTAGCAATGATAAGCCCACATTGATTTGGATCAATTTAGATCTATACGGTCGCAGTAAAAATATTAATACCAACACTGTTTGTGATATTCGGGAAAAAAAAGAAAAAAAACAAAGTATGTATGCATTTTAGTTGTTACACCCTTCCTTCTGTTCTATCTTCACAGCGGAGTCTATTTTACGCGCAATCTCCTTTATTCTACCCGTAAAAGGGATCAGTAAATGTCTCATTGTCTCCGATCCCAAAAAAGTGTTCTTCAAGCTATTTCTTCTCCTTCTTCTCATTTTTTCAACTCTATTATTCTCTCAGTTCATTCTCTCATATCCGAACTCTCATCCCGCTCTATTACTATTGACTTTTTCTAGATTCCTAGTTATTCTGGCATTGAGGACAACGAGTTAGCGGATTCTTTATTAGCCCGTTCGGCCGCTCGTGATGGTCCTTTACTCTGTAATTTTCCTGCCTCGGACATCCTCCTTCTTTCCTCAGCCGATCATTCCCGACTATTATCCTTCTTTATTTTCTAATCCCGCCTCTCATTATCCGTTCTCAGCCCTTGTTTCAATCCTCTTCTTATCAGCGCTCCACGATCGTTTGCTTAATCAGACTGCGTTTCAATCACTCTCTTCTAACCTCTTCACGTTTTCGCTTTTCCGTGTCCTCCTCTCCCGGTTTTTCCTTTCAGATCTCTATTCCCACATGTGATGCAAACCACATCTTCTTTGAATGCCCCGCCTTGATTCTAAACGCTCTGCTATGTACTCCAAAATCTTAGCACGGGGTTTTCCTTCTTCTTACAGTTCTTCCTTTGTCCTTTCCTTCCCGTCTCCAGCTGTAGTTCCTGTACTTCAATCTTAACTAAGCTCTATTTCTAATCCTCTCTCTATTTAACCCTTTCTATAATTTCTGTAGTTGTCGGGTCAAAGCCGCTAGCGTGCCCGAAAGAAAATATATAAAATAACATTACTATTATTTTGTATTAGGAAGAAAAATAAAATTAAAAAAAAAAAAAATAATTGTTACTATAATAAAATCATTTAAACAAACAGAAAAACAAAAATTTTTATACAATAAAGTTCATATATGTACATATTTATGACATTGCTTAACAAAATGTGTTTCTTCGTCCGGTTTAGAAAAAGTACGAGACATCTAACTTATTATTTTACAAAGGCTTAGGCTTGCTATTTGCCCTCTTTGCGGCTACCACCGAATTCAGAGTTATTTCGTGCGTAAACTCTTTTCAACAGTCATTTCTTATTAATATTTTCTATATAACTGTTAATGCCGCTGTTTTTGGTTCGGTATCAAATTTTATTACATTCAGTTTATAATGTTTATTATTTACATTACTTTGAAACTTTGATGGACCGAGTTAACTTTTTCGAGGATTGAGTATGAAATTAAGCTTAATAGTGGTACTTTCATATCAAATATAAAGCAAAATTGGCTTCGTAAATAGGCTTGACCAGAAATGTATCTCTTCTCGATCTAGGCAACAGATATAAGGATTTGCCTTACATACATATATCTATCTATCTATCCATATATACATATATACATATAAACTATATAAACTCGGTTCTTCGGTATTCGGAAGGGGGCAACCCCCATCACCTCCAGGTCTAGTTCTTCTATAATTCTTATAGAAGAGTAAACGTTTTCATTGGCTACGCCGTTTTTAAGTTTCATTACATAAAATAAAAACATTTTTTCGTTACATGTTTCGTTATATAAAATTATGATTGGGGCACATTTCGTGGCAGGACACTTTTCTTGATGACCCCTAGCGTAAAAATGGCATATCCATTAATATATATATATATATATAGAGAGAGAGAGATAGATAGATAGATAGATAGATAGATAAATAGATAAATAGATAAATAGATATATACATAGGGTCGGTTTCTGCGCAAAGTAGACACACTTAAAATTCCGCACTACTATATTAAATTGGGGGGATGGATAATGCAAAGATGCTCCTAAATGGACTTGCAAGGTACTTCTTCAATTGTTAATTCCTCAGCCCTTTTTTCAGCAACATAAGGCAGGGGCATGGGAAACTATGTGGTCGGCTCACACATCATTGCTGCGGTCCATCAAGGTGAACACTGAACCTTGGTGGCCACCGCTATCCATGTTCCGCAGAGAGTTTGCAACATTGACTAGATTCCGCATAGGGCACACAGCAATATCCCACAACTATTTGCTGGAAGGAACAACTCCACCCTCTGCTTGTTCCATATGCAATTCTCCCATTTCACTAACTGCTGAACACACATTGCCTGCCTGCAGGCATCTCCAACTTACCGTCAGTTGCGTTGTCAAACGAACCAAAACAGGTCCAGGATATGCTACACCATATTAGAGCGACTAACCTGTTAAAATATTTCTAATCGTGCACTGATGCATGTGCTGTAATAATCTCGGCAATTACACACAGCACATGGGCCATATGTACTCGTATATTTAAAAAAAAAAAAAAAAAAAAATGTTAATATAAACATTGAATATGGTAATTCAGGGCTACATCTAAAAGATGACTCCATGACGTACAGTCAATAGGCTGTATTGGAAAGCAAGCACAAAACTAGCAAATGATTCCGATGGTAGGTAATGTTTTCTGTTGTTGTTTTTTTTTTTTGATTCTATGCAACTGATACCTTAAAAGTTTAATAATATCATGCTGTTAAGCATTACGTATCACCTACTTCCTCTTCAGCTGTGGCCTTATTTCTGCATGGAAATTTTTTTTCTTCTCTACGCTGACCATATCGTATTCGGTTTTATATACACATAGCTACTGGCTAGTGAGACGTAAGAGCTTTTCTTTCTTTTAGCATTGTTCTGCTATTTTGGCCATACTTTTATTTCCCTGCAGACTGCCAGTTTTACTGCAGCCGCCAACAGCTACCTCCTTTTACTCTTTTCCTATTATTGTATTTCAGTACTTCGTTTCATCTTCTCTGAACAACTAATTTTCGGATTTCCTTTTCTTCTTTTTTGTTTTCGCTTTTTATGGGTAATCGTCTGCCGTTGATAAACCTAATGAAATAAAGAATAAAAAAAATATATATGTATATTGTCTTAGAAATTTGCAGAAGTATAGATGCTTGAAGTTTTTCGTTTATAATGTGCAGTAATACTTCGCTGGAATGTGATAGGAGTGATCTTGTTCAATAGTTAGAAATTTCAAGTAAGAATTACAACAATCTACGCCAAACCTAAAAAAAAACATCGGTAAAAAATATAGCCTACAGATAAATGCGAAAAAAACTGAAGTTACGATTATCGATCGCGCAGGAAATACCCAATCAAAGCAACAAATAATTGATGATTACAACGTGGTAGATAAATATAATTACTTAGGGTCTTTGATTATTGTGAGTGATGATGCGAAGAAGAAATCAAGAGACGCCTGATACAAGAAAGGTACGCTACTGCGAAATTAACAAAGATTTGGAAAAACATTGCAATCACTAAGCGGAATATTGATCAATAGATTAATTTTTTCAATAGCGAACATAAAACGTCCAGATGCCAGGAGAATTGCCGAATTGGAAATATGGGTTTATAGGAGAACGTTTAGGATAGCTTTGACAACATACCGGACAAATAAATCCATATTAAATAAACTGGAAATTGACGTACGATTACAAACACGAATCATTAGGATATTTTAAAATTCTTCGGACACATAACAAGAAGAATGTGTTCACTTATACATACAATTCTACAGGGAATAACAGGAAGACAAAGAAATAAAGAGGAAGGTGTCCTTTACGACGGATTAATGAAATAGAACAAAGAAAATGGAAATGGCTACAAGGATGGCGAAATGCCGCGGGGATAGGAAAAAAGTAGATTTCATATTAATGTCGTTTTTGATGCCACCAAATGTCTTCGTGGTATAATGGATTGAGAAGAAAAGAAAAATATCATCTGCCGCGTCCAGTAAATCTGTATAAACATAATATATAAGTATATATATATATATATATATATATATATATATATTGTCTACAGTGCGTAGCGTATGTGTTCGAGCACCTAATGCCCTCAGACTCGGTTAGGGAAATTTTCTTTTCATAATTATTCTATACAGACACTCGTGAGTTATGTTAAAATAATTGCGACCATGTTTGATTGATACATTTATAGTATGCTGTAGTTTCAAGTCAAACATTACGTTTCCTTCTCTACCATGCATCATTCGTATATCGACTTGGTAGTAACCAACCCACCGCTGGGCTAAAAAGAAAAAAAAGAGAAAAGCAGTTCTACTGGGATTAAAATCGCTTCCGTATTGTTTTATTTTATAACATTTTTCCACTAAACTACGGCCACATATTGTAATTACGAGTGAACATTACGGTTATATTAATTCGCTGCACCTACAGAGTAACTTTAATAAACAGTATACGAGCAATACGTTTTTATAAAAATGACATCATCATTATATCCTCAATCATTCGGTTGGTGGACAACCTATTCTCACATTTTTAGATGTACAGATATAAGTTGTATACTAAGCAATTATTATATATGCAACGCAAGTATATACACGCAAGACTACATTCGGAATTGATAGTAGCCGCTTGTTATCGCGCTACCAGTGCAGTCCTATTTATGTCTGCTGTGTACTGACCTAGCGCGCATATGATGTTGAAAGTGGTGGTTTGCCATTGACATCCACGTGATTACTAGCGATTATTTATTTATTTATTTAATTCTTGTAATAAGTTCGTCGTTGCTCGGGATCGAACCTGTGACCGCCATATCGGAAGTCAAGCGCTCTAGCGACTAGGCTATCGTGACGACATCAATCAAAAAAAAATGGGCGATTCTTGGTTAAATTTCTATTCCGAAGCTGTATATCAAAAAAAAATAGATGTTATAATTTATATAATTTTAGTCTACTCTCAATTACGAAATAAACGTAATTTACGGAAAATATAATAGAATTAACTATTTGCTCTCGATTCAAAAGGTGTCTGACAAATCTTTTCAACAACAGACATTCCCGTATAATTTGGAACAAACAGAACGTGTAATATGAACGTAACAATCGTATTACTCGTTTCGTTATCTTCGTAAACATCGAAAACTATTTGATGTATAATGCTAGTAAAAATATCTACGGATTTCATTAAAATAATGCACTGATTTAAAGATAGTTTGAAATAAATATAAAACTGAAAAAAATAAATCAGCTTTTGTTTCTGACAGAATTCAAGATATAATAAATATTAAATTACATATATATTTTGCGCTATTCTATTATATTTGATTATTTATATTTTCGATGAAAATTTTTTTTGTAATCAAGCTCGAGGCAGGCTATTTAACCGTGCAAAATATTTTCAAGTGTATAATAACTCTTCTTACGAAGTGAAAAAATTATTCATCACAATTATTTTTTATGTAATATTTTAAATTTCTTTTATATTAAAATGTTTTATTATAAAAACTCTCCATTTTAAAAAAAATTACTCATAAAACAATATATCTTTAAAAAATGCAATAATTACTGGTAATTCCATAAATGTATTTCAAAAAGCTAAACTAGTATCGGTTTCCTAGCTCTAGCCTTATTTGTTTTCCTTCCTAATGATGTTTATTTAATTTTCAATTTTTTTCAAAATCTGTTGTCCACCAATCATTATAGTGATGAGCAAATAGGCTTAGCAAACGATTAAAAATCAAATAAACATTATTAGAAAGAAAAAAATAAAACTAAAAATTTTCTTAAACTCGCTGTAATTAATCAAATCCTCAAGCTCTTAAATCTAAAATTAAGAAATTTATTTCAAAACTAAACTAGAACATTGAAAACGTTTTGTAAACAAAGAAAATGCTTGTGGTAAGCTTTACTGGAAAAAAGGCAAGAAATGTGTTGTCCCGGATGTTCTACTGAACAGTAAAGTCTGTAGTGATAATTTTAAAAAGCGTAACATCTTCGCTGAATACTTTCTCCCGAGTGAAAAAAATTAATACGAATAGATTCTAAACTCTTCCAAAAGTTCGAAGTTAATAAAGAAATATTGAAAATTTTATTAAATCACCGAATAATAGGAAAGTAATCGAACAGATCAATTTATTGTAAGGAAGACACATATGCTATCGTCTATTTACTATTATTGCCATGATTATGGAATATGTAACTTCAAAACATGTTAGCTGTATTTTATATTTTTTATAACAATTATTATTTTCTGTAATACGTGTTCTATATATATATATATATATATATATATTTAATAAAGTGATAAAACAGAAAATTAATTCGAACATTTAAATTCAAATTTGAAGAAATAAAATTATCAAACTCATTAAATAACTTGTGGTATTCTCAAGGCTTAGTTCTTTACCCTACACTTTGGGACATATTATACCCTAAGATTCATAGTGAAATTAAGAGCAATTCTGCGAGTTAATAAATCTAGACACGCAGTTAATTTCGTGTTTTAATATCAAACAATTTACCAACATATACTAAAATAACCTACACAAAGTTGAAATAGTTTGTAAAAAATTAAAAGAAATTATCGCTAAAAACTTAGTCTTACTTTTTCTGTGGAAAAATGCAGATCGATTCTCTTCGGCAATTTAACTGTATCCGATGAAAAAAATTAAAAATTATCTCTGACCGGTCTGTCCAATTGGTAGATTGAAATATCTCGGAATCCTTCTTGACAATAAGCTAAAGTTTAATGCTCATTTGCAAAAAATAAACAATAAGTGTATCAAGTTATCTGAATTTTCTAAACAACTATGGACTACGATATAAAGAAAGATTTATCCTATATAAGAAACGGTCAAAATTCTCATCTTGCAACTAATTATCAACGAAATAAAATCAGAGATCATGTCGCTCGTTTTTTAGAGAATGCTAGTATTAGCCTAACCCAGGTGAAACTTTCTACGCCCAAAGAAATTCGTAATTATATCAAAAAACTTAATTCCAGCATGTCCGTCGGGAACGATAATATTCCCAACATTGTTTTAAAAAATATCCCAAATAAAGGTATCGTAGAGTTAAATAATATAATAAATGGCATCCTAAAAACTGGATACTTTCCTCAAGCATGGGAAATTGCAAAAGTAGTTCCAATACCCAAACTTGGTAAAGATGCGTCAAATATCGCTAACATTAGACCCATTAGTCTTTTGTGCAATATGAGTAAAATTGCTAAAAGAGTACTGCTCAAGAGATTAAGGGAACACTCGAATATTAAAAATTTAATCCCAATAAGTCAATTTGGGTTCCAACCTCGTCACTCTACTACCTTAACAACCGACTGTTTTACGTAACTCTTAATAACTATCAATCCACAAGGAAAACTGTCCTTGCAGGCGTACCGCAAGGTAGTGTCCTCGGGCCCTTCCTCTTTATATTGTTTCTCAGCGACTTTCCTAAAATTTCTAACACTGAGGTCGCTTTATATGCTGACGATGTTGCCCTCTATTGTAGTTCTTATAGACCTAGTACCATAAGTAACAAACTTCAGAGAGCTGCTACACGCGTTTTAAAATACTTTACCAGATGGAAAATTAATATTAATCCATCAAAGACCCAAGCGATATTCTTCACCCGCCGGCGCCCCCAATGCCAAGAAAACTAATCATTTCTGGAAATGACATTGCCTGGTTTAATCACATCAAATATCTTGGCTTAATATTAGACAGAAAATTAACTTACAGCAAACATATCGAGTACATCTCGGTTAAAACAAACAGAGCTATCTCGCTAGTATATCCCTTGCTCAATCGCAAATCCTATTTAAGTGCAAATAATAAATTTGTTATCTACAAATCACTTATAAGGCCTATTATCACATATTCTTGTCCAGTGTGGTCTTCTGTTAGTAGGGCACATTATAACAAACTACAGGTAATCCAAAATCGATGCTTAAAATGTATTCTTGGAATAAATAGATACACAAGGGTAGCATATATGCATAACATTTTAGAGCTACCGAAAATCAGAGATTATGTTTTGAGTGCAACTACTAAGTTCTGTGATAAACGTATAGGGCACGAGAACTTACTTATCAGCTCTATTGGTAACTATGATTCCAGGCAACTACGCACTATGTATACTAAGTACAAACATCGTAGACTTAAGCATAATATTCTAAATTATTTGACGTTAGTACTAGTATTTAGTTTTAGTTGTATTTTAAAATTATTCTGTTGATAATCACTGTGTAAATATCTATGTAATGTGGCGCTAGCCACCAAGTCCTCTCCTCCTGTAGTAGGTTTTTGGTTCTTTTCCTACTAACTTAAACGTCGCATATCATGTCTTATTTATACGTATATTCATTAATTTAGTTATGTGGTAAGACTCGTGTCGGTACACATACTAACAACTATGTCATGAGTGCAATGTTATTGTTTATGCAAATAAATCTTTCTTTAAAATCTATATAAGAGAGTTTCATTCAGGGTCTATTCATGGTTACGGGTCATGTATTTATATCAGTTTTAAAAAAAACATTAAAATCGGTAAATAAATAGAAAAGGAAATACGTACTAAACATATCCTCCTTACATCGAACTGCCGCAACTTCTGCATTATATATTATAGCGAATGGTATGCGATCTTTTTCTTATAGGTCACGCAATAGGAACTGAATACAGAACTATAAAAAACTTAAGCCGGTTAAATTCTTAAAATTTCTTAACAGTTCTGATTTTAGCAGTGTTGATAACTTTCATCCTATCACAACTCTTAAAAAACTAATAAATAATAATCTCAATAAAACATTTGGCAAACACAAAAGAACGAAGACATAATCCCGGACGAAAAACCGCTTTCAAAAATAGAATGAAAAAAACTTAAAAATTACATTTTTCAATGTTCAGTAACTTTAAGGAGAATATCTATCCTGTTTTAAAATAGCTAACACTCCCTGCTGTCCGCACACCCGGTAGAATTGAAAGCGTACACTACTCTCTCTCTCTCTTTGACTGCGACAAATTAAAAGAACCAAGAGGCTTGTTCAAACCGAGTTGCAATTATTGACCAGGTAAACTCTGCAGTACTCTTATAATTCTTCCGCAGTGTAATGAAGACCAAATTGACACTTAAACCAATTGATCAATCCTCTCCAATAGACATATAAATTAAATAATAGAGTGATACAAATGTGATTTCATTCATCTCTTCATCACTTTAATTTTAGCCTGATTCTTACGCAACTCTTAACCATTATTTTTAATATTAATCTAATAGTTTTTCCTTTATAATAATTAATAATAATAATTAAAATATGAACTATTACTATAAAGCGTAAAGATGAAACTACGTATCATTATCGCCATTATACTACACTGTATTTATGTAAACTTTTAAATTCGATGTTAGATTTTAAGTATACTCCATATTCAGCTTACAAAATATAATAATTTTTATAGTTATTTTATATTAAGTACACTGGATATGATTGTGCACAGAATAAATTAATAAACTCGTTCCATTGGATACATCCGGATTAGGGAATCAAGAAAAAAAAAAAAAAACTGTCCCTATTTGCGATACACCACGACTTAATAGTTTTTCATTTATTTGCCTTTCTTGTAAACAATTTAAAACTTAAAAAGACTTTAAGAAAAAATTATTGCTTCAAAATTTTGACTTAGCTGTATTTGAAAAAATTTTATTTTGTAAATGAAAATACTAAGTAATTTCAAATATGGTTTTATACAAAGCAAAGACCCAACCAAAAAACCATCCCAGTAAAAATAATGTTATTGTATCCACAAACTAACAAAAACAAGTTTTACAAACCGAGAGGTTGGATGTGTGTGACTTTTCACTATAATCTCTCGCTATCCGCTATTCGACTGCGCACTTCGTGTACTAGTCACATTGCTCTTTATCATGGCGTGTTAGCGTTGTTTATGATGCTTCCGAGACGCACTCGTACGAGTAACGATCATGCTCTGCGGGATGATTATAAGTATAACAATATTTTAACCCGCGATAGCTCGCGCTGTTACAAAAAATCTAACAAACAACTTATTTTTAGAATAACTATAATAGATTAAATGATAAATAATCACCTCTTCACCAATACTACTTCATCTACACAATAATGGAACGGATAACATCATAACTTGTTGATAAGATTTAATTTATTAACAAGTACTTCCTGTTTGTAATCGACGATACGCGAATTATTAGTAAAAATGACGATTACGACACGTGTGAGTTGTTAGTAATAACCTAACGGGCGGAAGGGGAGAATTTTTTTTTTTTTTTTTTTAAAGGCCCGGCTTTAGTTAACTAACAAGCCATTTAGCCACCAACCAGTTAATATAATAATACTGCCAACTAATGAAGGATACATAATATTTAATGGGGGAAAAAGGTTACAGACAACCATGGCCGTAAATGTTCATCATTATTCACGGAGGCTGAATAAAATCTTTAGGAAAGAGAAATTGGCCAGACTGAGTCCAAGGTACATTACCTGAACTTGACTAACCAGAAAATTAATGGAATAGGAATTATAATCATCATACACAATAATTACAACAAACAAGCTGCAGTCCAAAGTACTTTTAGATTCCTAAAAGCTGTCAACCTATTTCGGAAGATATGATTTAGTTTACGTATGGCAGAATTATTTTTAATTATTATCTATAAATTGTAATGTACGGTAGACGCAAATGACCTAGAAGTCGAGCGTCTTTAAATATATATATATATACATACATACATACATACAATCATGGTCACAAATGCTTCAGCATAGTCCACGAATGTCTGCACAAAATCATAACAAAGGAAAAACTTCCCAAGTCGAGTTCGAGAAGCGTCGGGTTTCCCGAACACGACAGGGCATCAAGAATTAGGATAACGGAAATAAAACAAATAAGTGTATGCTGTTAAATTTGGATGTCATTTTATACGGAGGAAAGAACCCAAGAGACATTAATTGTTCACAAAACGATCTACGGTAATGTTCATATTTATTACAATTAAACAGCAAATGATTAATGCCCTCCAAGAAATTTGATGCGTGATGATCACTGCATAGTACACCGTCACCTTGGACAGAAAAATTCAGAACTATCCGCGAATGACCCATACGCAGTCGGCAAATAGTAACCACATATTTACGAATGAGTCGATCGGGGATAGATTCCGGAATGGAATAATACCAAGGGCTAGAGGAGAACTCTGACTGAACCATGTGGTAGTATTTGCCTTGTTCTGACTATTAATAAACTCAATCCATTCTGACATATTATCAACTTTAACCTTAGAATAAAGGTCTGATGAAGGGATAAATGGTGATAACTCACCTTCCAGTGCAGTAACCTTCGCTGCAGCATCGACAGCCTCATTCATTCCAACACCACAATGACCAGGCAACCAGCAGAAACTTACTTGTACACCCTTGATGAGTAGATTTGCACATTTATAATTAAAGTCACTGTTATCACCCAACGTCTTAAGCGAACTTAAACTGTCGGTACATACTAAATACTTTTGGCCTGTAATACATGTGTTGAGTATAGTTCCTAATGCTTTATCGATAGCCAGCAGCTCGGCAGTAAAATACATAGGCGGAAGCCTAAATTTTTTTAATAAACTCCCGGCAAATAATAATGCAGCACCAACCGGTCCGTTGTACACCTGAGCTATAGAACCAAGGGGAGAATGAGGTCGCGAAACTATTCTTACACATACAGTCTAGTTTATAATAGAATAAACATAATCTGCATAAAAATAGAAATCACATATTTCTATCAAATTAAGTAAATTAATAAATTGTTAGAAAAAATCTAACACGAGACAAATCACGTAAAATAAAACACGCGAGTGATCTCAGGTTAAAGAAAACCATCCGTAACCACACCGTATGTTTTAAAGCGTCCGCGGTAAAACTGTGGGTTCGTCTTGCCTAACAGCTGTGGATAATCGACTCGCATTAATCAGAGGAGCTATTACAATTACACAAAATAATTGTCACACTTCGTAGTTAAAACTGTGTAGTAAGTCAGATTTATTCCCAGATTAAATTTAAAAATTCGGCAGATTTCGTAGCTTTTTTAAGTTCGCACATAAGATAAACGATTACTGAATTTTTATTACATAGATAAGCAAATAAATTATTATCGCGATACGTTTATTCGTTAGGGTATCCCTGGACTTTTTTGCTTTTTTCTTTCTTTAAGCTCGCCCAAATAGGTCTTACTCAGTTTTCGGTATTATTAAAGGCGTAATAACACTGCAACTTGTAAAACCCCGTATAATGTATAGGAGATAATTAAAAGTTTATTATCGTCACGAATGGCTCCACAAAGCAGATTGAGCGGATTTTTCGTGTGTTTATCGGCAAAGTTAATGGATATTCTTCCGCTCCCCTACCTTCTTTAACAAATCCTAAACACCTATTCCTTCATTAGTATACCGTTCTTTTACGCTTCACAGTAATCCTTACTAATTAAGAAAAATCTAGCCGATATTTCTGAGTTTAATGTTACGGGTTTTCACGGAAAAACTACTTTACCTATTTCAAGCTGAAATTTTGTCTGCGCATAGTTTTCACGAACCGTTATCGTTTCAAAATGTTTCACAGTTTCAAGTAGATGGCCGTTTTAAAAGCTTGCAGTAATTAACAGACTGTGGTCAACTGTAGATGTTACAGCCAATCACGTCAAATACTTCTAAAAAGTTACATTTTTTACTTCCCTGTACTCGTGTAAAATTCAGAACTTAAAAACCCTCTAAGCCATAGAAAATCTATTTATTTTATATATATTTTAGTTGTACTACTCACTCGCTTTAATGTTTAATAGTTGTATAAGGGGACATCATGGATTTTTTACTAAAATCCGATCTGTTGCTATTAAAAGCGCTGATTATTGTTCCACGCGAAAACTACTCAAGGTGAAAATTTATGTACGGTCGTTTTTCCTCCTTATGCTCTTTAGGTGATGCTAAGAACACTTCTTATCAGCAACTATGACGGATGATTATTCTATTCACGGGGTACTAGTGTGTAATCTTCATTTCTGCCTTGTAGCTTAAATAATTTTGATATAATTATACACAAAAGAAGCATCGTCAGATCTGTTTCGAAACCATTTAAAAAAATCAGGTGCTATTAATTTGAAAGTAGATATGAAATAGAACATAGTTTTAATTACGAAATAGGACAAAGTTTGAACAAACCATTTTTGATATTTTAATTAAAAATTCGAAAATTATATCAAAATATGAAACAGATAGAAATGGAACACCCGAATAGTATTTGAAAGTTCTTGTTCGCTTCTTTCTCGTCATGCCTTACAATTATACGAGAGAAATTGTGCAAATAAGTTACATTACCGAAATCAGATAACCGAAAATAATTAAAAACTGAGAATTTTAAAGTATCGAATAAAAAAAAAAATTGCTTTGTAGAGGAATTATAACTATTATATAAGGATAATATATGCGTATTGTTTTTATCATAAATTACAATTTACAAGAGTATCATAAAAGTTTAATATTTTGATAGTTTAACCGTTTACATCGATTTGGAGAGGGGTACAATCGAAGTGAACAATGGGAGGAATTGTGATGGTTAATGAACGAACTAGTCTTCTTACATTATTATTCTGCAATATTTTATGATAATTTTATTTTCTTTCTTTTACCATATACAGCGACTAGGCTAGGGTCACGGCAAAGAGTTTTACCACAATAAAGTAATGAAACCTGTGACTTTTTGCGAAATTCAAATAGTCGAGAAATTACTCTTTCATCTTAGCACAAGTGATGAAGGAAGTGAACATTTTGAGCGTATCGTTTTGTATTGCGGGCAGTAGGAGGTGTTCAATGGTGAATTAATTATTGCACGGAATAGAATTAGTAAGTACTTGTTCAAAAGGTACGAATGAGTAATTGAGGTATGACCAATACGGACCCCCGGTAAAGTTTCCTCTCTACGGTGAAATCTTACTGAGGTTTTTGACCATGACTCTGAAGATTGTTCAGTTCCCTTTAGTTTATTAGAAGAGAGGACCTTCAACCATGTGTATCGTGATCTTTTTTTTTGTCTAGACGACTGCTGATATGCCTTTCAAAATCTGTTGTCCGTATTGCAATACTAATGGGGTTGAATTGCTTCTTTGGCAGCTTGGTTCATTAATCGTTGCTTGAGATAAGGCCTTTATGAAAATTATTCGACAGGGTGTATTTTACAGTACGGAAATTCTTTCCTTTGCTGTATGCTGTTTGTGAAACTTGAGCAATCTTTGTAGCGCTCCTAAAGAGTCGACGTAAATTTAATTTTTTCCCGAGTAAACATTAAGAATGGCCATAAAAATAGCATACAGCCCGGAAGAGAGGATAACTTTAATTTAAGAGTTTTAAGGATCTTCCCGTTTTTCGTTTTTTTTTTTTTGATTTTTGAATAATAATCCTTAATCTGATTTACCCCTCAGTTAATAAGAATGCTAAGCGAGATCGAAATTTCATCCACTTCTGTAGTAGATACTAAAACCAGCTACGATTTAAATTTTATTTTAAATCGCGGCAAATTTAATTTAGTAATCCGGGGTTATACGATAAGGTGAATGAATTGACTTTTATGAAGATGAAGAAAACAAATATTATCCCCGGTTGCAGCTGATTTCATCTCGAACTGTTATCGACTTTTCCTTTACTCTCAATTGCTGAAATCTCTAGCAGTCCCAAAAGGAAAACCGTTTGCATAGAAAGATTAAAGAGCGAACAGCGTACGTTAAGTGACTGAACAGATTATACAACCGAATTACAAAGGATCCATTACAAAAAGGATTGAGTTTCGAAAAATTCGCTTAAACTGAACTAAATATCGAGAGGTGGATGTCAAATTTCATGGATGGATAATCTTAACAACTGGTTCAACTGTTCCTCATTAGAACTTTTCCGAATAGCTGTTGATAGAAATAAATTCCAATTGTGGATCGCCAACCTTCGAGACGAAGACGGCGGATAAAGAAGAAGAACTAAATGAATCTGGTAAAAAAACACTTTGAATCAAATGTGAAAAAAAACTTACGAACGGTACAGCTATTTCCTACTTTGGGAAAAAATAAATCAAAAAGAAAAAATGGGAAGCCAGCAATTAAATTTAAAGGAAAGAAGCCAAAAGAAGAACAACTGCGAGTTGAAGAAATACGACTACGTAAGTTGAATTTGTAGCATCTCCGCATATTTAATTTTTTTTTTCTTACCATGGACCACAAAAAATGAAAGATGCGGAGGTCCCACAATCGATGAAAACGGGTCCGGTACTAATGGGGATATAATTAGAAAATGAAAAACCAATTTCTTTAAGACCAACATATCACTTCTGAAAATAACAATAATGATGGGAACGCTAAAAGGGAAAAGGGTACGAGGAAGAAGAAGGATTTTTTGGCTCCAAAATATTAAGACATGGACTCGAGTTACAAAATTAAGAGAATTATTCTAGGTCGCAAGAAGTCGAGTCGCATTTCGTCAAATGGTGGAGTGCATGAAAAATGGTTAAACTATACCCGAATCGGATTGCATAAATAAGAAGAAGAAGAAGAAGAAGAAGAAGTTGGATACAGAGAGCGTGAAATTGCGATTTGAAAAATATAAAATAAATTTGAGGCAAGCATTCGAAAAATGCAAGGGAAGAAATTCGGAAAAGATGTCGCTGATGATGAGGAGGACAAAATGAGGACAGAGCAAAAGGAAATGCCAAACGTAATCTAGAGACGTAGACTGCGATTAAGCACAAGTGGCGAACTAGATGGAAAAAATGATAGAGTTTTTTTTTTAAAACTTGGAGCAAGTAGTACACGGGGTACATTTCCAAGACGAACAGAACTGAAACAAAATGTCTCCAGAAATAGAGAAGACAGCAAGATTGAAAATGATTCGAGTCAAAGATTGTGATACCAATTCTCCGTGATCATTTCGTACCCTAGATTTTTTTTTAGGCTTACCGCGGAGTAACATTGAAACCGCTGCCGATTTGTGCCGCCCGTTTTCCATTCTTTTCCGAAAACAGCTTTTCACGAGAAAATCGTTTCTTTATCCACCGAATTCCAGAGAACAGACAGTGCGCATCTTGTGTCAGCGATCACTGGTCGCCGCGACTCACACTCTCTTCAATTGCTCTAACCTACATCAACCGCGTGACTGAAACGATTTCTTCCTTTCGCTCAGTACTCACACACATAAACACACACACACACACACACACACACACACACACACACACACACGCACACACACACACACACACACACATTATGTCATGCCAATAAAACCCTACATCTCATCGCTCATCCATCTCGCCAAAAACTGGAAACAACATATTCTTCTCGCCTTCCTACCGATTTGCGTGTTATTCAAGCGTATAGCCTTCATTTTCATTCTTCCCCTACTTTTAGATTTACATACGAGCGATTTATTGGGGCGGGGGAAAATTTAAAAGCGTGGACAGGTCAACGATCCTCGCCATTTATTAAGATTTTTGATCTTCCCTCCGGTAGCGTCTTTATCGTCTCCACTGGCAACCGACTCCCGGCCAGTTTTCCTTTCATTTCCGTTGTGCACCACGGCTAATAATCTCCCGAAAAATCGTTGTAGACCACCTCCCAATTCATTAACACTTCCATTACTTTGTAAACTGCATCCTCTCTTAAAACCCGGCTTTTAAGAAGAATCAACGGCGGCCCGACTGTGCTGCTGGCCGCACTTTCATTGATCTAGCCACACTTGCCTTTTTCGTGGACCACTTGGAATCATTATCTGAGCGTGTTGCAAAACTTTGCCGTACTATAGGGAGCGGAGGAGGGGGACTCTAATTATCGTCGACGGCGCTGATTTACTTAGTTCAACAGTTTCCGTCGAAATAATACGTTTCGCGCCCTTTTCATTTATCAACGTCAACGCGGCACTCTTCAGCCAACATGGGCCGTGTGTCTTTCGAATTTTTCACGGCGACCTCACAATTACAGCAGAACTACTTTCGGGAAAACGGATACGCCGGTCGCTCGCACTTATCTCTCTATTATTTCGTTTGGAAAATTTTTCATTTTAAAATTAATAACGTGGCCTTTTACGTAGCACGGATGTTGCGGTACAGTTGCCGGCAGTAACATTTCGACTATACGCGTTATTACCGTTGTTGTTATTACTAAAAACGTGCATCGAGACGTTGAAGACAACATCTGCTTCCAAGATGACGCAAGCGGCACAACCTTTATTTTCGTCCTTTAATAATTTTTTATTCGCATTTCTTGTACCGAGCGAAGGTGATTTCGCCTACTTTTTTTCTCCCTTCCCTCTGTCTCGCCTTCCGCGAGTCTTCTCGCTTATTATTGTTGTTGTAATTTCAATTTAAACTGAGGGGCAGTTTTTAAGCTGGGCTCGCAAGTGCGGTCTGGACGGCAAATTAAAATTCTCCCTCTAACACGTTAGCGCGCAGGCTAGTCGAATGAGGAGCGTTTAATTTAATCGTTTCGTTGTTAGCGCGTGTTCATGCTCTGTTAATAAGAGCGGCCGCCGCTCGCTCGGCAATTCCAGCCGAGGCAGAGCCAGGCGGCCCGCTTGGACCGTCTATTTTCTCCATTAATGCGATTATTGCGGCTGCGGCGACGGCCGGAGTGAGCGAGCCCTCGTTCATCGGTTATTAAGCGAGTATAGAGCCTGGAAAATAATTCGCAAGCCGCTTCTAGCCAGGTTCGCCTAGGTGCCATTCTGAATACTGAATAATATTAATAATAACCGGCTAACGAAACCATTCTCTGTCTACGCAATTCGTCGCTAATTTGGCAGCAGTCTAACCGCTAATGGGACCTGGCCGTTCTGTGCGAATTATTAAATGGATCGGCCGCCTGTCCATAACACCACACATATCGCTGTAGAGAGGAGCTCACAGCTTCATTGCAAACCAGCGCCGCCCTCATAATGATAATATTTACATTTACATGACCGACATCTTCCGCGCACATTATCAGTAATTAACCTAATTATATCAGAAAAAACCGATAGCCGCTTTTAATTAACGGCCTACACAATGCAAAACCGTATTATTATACGGGCGCATCGTACATTTCCCGACGATCAATAGAAAATCCTATCATCTCTAAAAAAAAACGGTTGGGTGATGTGGTGTGAAGGCAGTACCGCATAAATCAAAATCTCTCTTATTCCACACGAAATTCGGGCGCACTTTATGTAATAGGCAATTGGCGGTTCAGCGACAGCTATAAATATACTTCAGAATCTACTCCTCCCGCTTGAGTGTCGACACTAAACAGCAGTAGGGAGGCCTTAGTTGAAGGATAATTCGCGAGACAAAAACGTTGTCTGATTTTATAGCACTCGTCATCTGTATTCATCAAGGTTGACTGTGAATATTTTTGAAATAATTTAGAGGTCTCCAGGCTTTTTTTTTGCCTTTTTCCATTATTATCGATCCGGCCAATCACTCATTAATAATGCAATAATTTAGACGTTCAACGCGGAAGTTTATTAAAAATAATCTCATTAATTTTATCTCAAACGATCCGTATTCTTAGGAACGATATTTGTCTAAGACATTAATCATCTAAGTCTCATATATCTATTAATAGGTCGATTTACAGAATTTTAAAAATTAAGTAAATACATAATTTTAAATCGAGTTAATAATATTTAATCAAAATTTTTTTTAAACATAATTATCTATTAAGTGTTTCAGTAACGATCGGCTTACTTTTATATTTATGTTTTATAATTTATAATTATTTTTTAAAAAACCCCATCAAGATCCTTTTTTTTTTTTTTTTTCTATTTGTGATGTTTTTTATGTTTTGCTTCATTTTTCAGCTAACGCTGATTTTCCAGTGCGTTGATGGGTATAACACAAACGCGCTTAAGCTGTCAAGACAAAAATTCTCGGCTGTGACATCACAAACCGGTTCTTTGCAAACTGGAAATCATGTATTATTTGGTTGCCAACTTTTTTTATTTTATTTTATTTATTTATTTTTTTTTTTTTTTGGCGAAATAATAAAGATTCTCACAAGCAGAACGAAGGGGAGAGAATCAAAATAGCAATTCAGTCAGAGATGGATTAATTTAAAAGAACTAGGTAGAGGAATGACGAACAAATGAGAGGGTACACGAAGCACGGTAAGAAGCAGGAACGTCACAGGTGCTTGGAGTTGTAGGTAAAGTTTCATTTGAGAGGGGCAGACACGCTCTGAAAATAATATGGTTGAAATCACAGAAGCCCACATCGTTCGAGTGAAGAAGATGTTAGGGAAAAGCGAAGAAAACGAGAAAAAGGTAACAGTGAATAGTTAACACGTAATCGAATAATGGAAACGATGGCAGAACGCCGAAGTAAGAGTAAATCAAAGAACCTACGAGTTCAAACGAAGCGTAGGCTGCACACTATTAAAGTTCTTCTTTCCTCATTACCAAAACTATTCGAAATTCTTTTCTTTACTTAAACTACTTTCTTGTAATTTTTTATATTCTCTAGGCATGCTGGTCACAAATAGAGTTGTTCATTTTACTTTTATCGATACACTTTCTTTCAAAGTACAAAAATCTGAAACACACCTTTGTGAAACTAATGTTTTTTTGCATTTTTGTGATCACTGTGCGAATTCACCACAATTGAAAAAAAAAAGAAAAAAAAACATTTTAACTAGTGAAATTAGAAAATAATGAATGTTTGCTTTTTTATAATTAACAGCGGCTCCATATTAGTTACTAAATAGGTAAGTAACCACAAAAAAAAAGAAGGTTCATAAATAAATTGAGCAATTTTAAATAGATAAATAGACATTGTTCCATGAAAAAAGTATAGCTTAATTTGTATTTTTTTTTTATTTAAAATAAGTTGTGGATCTCATAAGTATGCCCGTTATGTGACTGCCCGACACTCTTATTAACGTTTATTCTAAGTATACAAAATTACAACTATTCTTGCTTATGCTATACATCATAATATTAGTCAACTTAAGATTATATAAACTATAACATACAAATACGTACACACACCGTAAATACACATCTGCATATACATGAGGGCAGCTAAATATCCTCAAATACAAAGAAAAATAAGAAAATAAAGAAAAGAAAAAAGAAAAAAAAACAAGGAAAGACGAAAACAAATAAATAAAAAGAGAAGAATAAAAGAAAATGATAAAATAGGATGATTCGAAAGTGGGTTTTACTCTTTATATCATTCTTTCAGCCATTTTCATACTTCCTTTTTCCGTATTCCGAGTTTATTTTCGTTTAGTATGTGATGGGGATTGCAAACACTTTGAATTTCTCGATGCACAAGAATGTGTTATAATAAAATATTAGTTCAGATAAGCATTAAAATGGGTAATACAAAACCATTTTTGATTAAGAATTTTAGTTCATATTTCTCTTAGTTCGCTAATTTGAGATAAGATCATTAAAAATCTTCAATTACAGATGAATTCTGCTAAAGTCAAAATTACTAAATTACTTTTTTTCCATCATCATCATCATGGTGTCACATTAGCTAAACGTTGGTTAATATGCTGGCTATCTTTTTGATTTATTTTTTTTTTTGAGCTTGTCAATCGGCGACCTTTACCCAGAAACAATTAGAATAGGACGGAGTCAATTATATCTATCAAATTTTATTAGGAGGAAATAATCAATACAATAGGAACGATCTGTGGAGAGGGAAGAGATAAAACATAACAGGCGCAATATGGAGTAGGAAGACCAAGTCTCAATAAAATGGAATAGAAAGCAAAGCACTCAGCAGAAAGAGATAATAAACACATGATCCATATCGCAAACATGCTCTTCGTTCGAGTGGAGAGGACAATATGGAGAGGTAACCAACGAAAAACGAAAACGGGAGGAAGATAATAAAGTATGGCTTAGACCAGTGGTCGGCAAAGTGCGGCTCCAGAGCCGCATGTGGCTCTTTGACTCCTTAAGTGCGGCTCTGGCACAAATATCCACGGGAGGCGCAATAATATTTTCATTTAAAAAAAACTTGGTAAGAAAAAAATTACATCTTATTTTGATAAATTAAAATTCTTCTATAAATCGAGAACATGTATAATTTTTTGTTTAAGTTAAAAGATAGGTAGGTAATTAAAATTTTATATTGTTGTAAAAATACGTAATGAACATCGAGTTTAATTTTATTAGTTTTCGTAAACGTAAACACAATCCATGTACAAGCTACCGGCTGAAATTCTTTTTCTAAAGTAGTGAGGGTACAAATTGGCATCACAGACCAGCAGTTGCAGTGTGAACAGTTTTGTCTTATCTACCGTGTCTGCCGTTGTCCTGTCTTATTATAAAGTTGTTGTATTTTTCAATCTAGCTGTACATCTTACAGGCATTTTTATACGATTTTATTACACCTGCTATGTATGTTTGTGGTTCCGGTACAAAATTTGTAATCGATTTTTCGATAACTTCTATTTGTCCAAATGTTGGAAGTTTTCTTCCATTTTTGGTCATATTAAAAGTTTTGTTATTCTGATGATGGAAAAAATTATTATTTTTTTTTTTTTTAGCGCAGTTACATATATTAATAAAATTGTATTTTTTAAAAGATTTTTTTTTTAATTTTTATTTTCATCAATTTAATAATGATAATAATTTTCTATTGGTGGCTTTAGAAAAAAATATATTTGGAATATTTTCATAGGCACCCCAATTAACATGACTACCAAAAAAAAGCAAAGAAAAAACGGAAGATGAAAACTGCGAATTTAAAGTTGAGTGAACCGAGAATTTTGCGTTTATTCAAAACTTGAATGGACTTCCGACATGTCTTATTTGTAATGTGAGAAATTCGCGCATAATAAGAAGTCAAATTTAGAGAGACACTTTACAAGAAAGCACGCGTCATTTAGCACTAAATATCCTAGCGGTGATGCAAGCAAGAAAGCAGTTGAGGAACTTCAGAAGAGTCAAGAGTCGTCAACTTCCGTGTTTAATAACTGGATGTAATCTTCCAGCAATATTAATATGGCAAGTTTTGTTTTTAGCCAAGAGATTGCTAAGAGAGGGAAACCGTACACAGACGGCGAATACATAAAAAATCGTTTTATAAATGCATCCGAAGAGCTATTTCGGGATTTTAAGAACTAGGCAGATATTCTGAAAAGAATTCAAGAGTTACCATTGTCTGTCAAAACCATTAAAGATAGAACAATTAAAATGTGTTCGAATATAACCACCCAGCATATCGAAGATCTGAAATTGGTTTCGGCGTTATCAATAGCAGTTGACGAGTCTTGCGGCATAAATGATACAGCGCAAGTTTCACTTTTTGTAAGATTTATCATTCAGGCCCTAAAGAAGAACTTTTAGGATTATTGCCATTCAAAGGTCAGACGCTTGGAGAAGATATCGCAAATGCTGTAATTGAGTGTATGGATAAACATCATATTCCCCTCGATAAAATTGTGTCGATTTCAACAGATGGGGCCAAAAGTATGACCAGCGTAAGAAAAGGGTTTGTTGCTATTTTGAAAGAAAAAATTAATCACGAGATACTTGTTTACCATTGTATCATTCACCAAGAAGCGCTTTGTGCGCAAACATATCCGGATGAAATTTGTAAAATTATGGAATTAGTGATTACCATTATCAATTCTATTTTAGCTAAAGCTCTTAATCATCGTCAATTCAAAGAATTTTTATTTAAAATGGAGAGTAAGTACGTTGATCTTCTGCTCCATAACAAGATACGTTGGTTATCAAGAGAGAACGTTTTAAAACATTTCGCGTCCCTTTTTCCGGAAATTAAAGCATTTCTCCTTGAGAAGGGCATTCACTATCCAGAACTAACAGACGATCAGTGGATCCAAAACTTTTATTTCATGGTAGACGTTACGTCTCATCTAAATCAGCTTAATCGTAAACTACAAGGGAAAGGAAACTTAATTTTTTCGATATTAGAATAAGTAATAACATTTGAAAACAAATTATCCATTTTTGCTCGGGATTTTGAAAGGGAAACATTATTTCAATTTCCGAGCCTGCTGAAGCATCGCCAAGAAAATAATTCCTCTATTGATGAACACCATTTTAAAACAATAATTTTAAATATGAGGGAAGCATTTCTCAGCAGGTTTCAGGAATTTAAAAACAGCAGAGCAACTTTAGCATTTGTCAAAAATCCTCTTAATGCTACGATAATCGAGTTGAAATTTTCTCCTTTTGAAATTGACATTGGTAGCTTTGAAATACAATTGCTGGATTTAGAAAACAAGGAGATATGGAATTCTAAATTCGAACGTCTTTGTGTTGAATTGGAAATATTGGAGAAGAAAAAATGTGATCTTAGTTCACAACACAAGTGGTCTGCTTTGAATGATCTGGAGAAGGAAGACATGATCATTTTCAACGCTTGGAATAGTATTCCTGACTCTTACGATCAGCTGAAAAAGCTCGCGTTTGCTGTTCTTTCCCTTTTCGGTTCTACATATATATGCGAACAATCTTTTTCAAGCATGAACATTATCAAGAGTAAACTGAGAAGTCGTCTTATTGATGAGAACGTTGGAATCATGCCTAAAATTAAAAACAACAACATACAAACCTGACTTACTCAAACTTTCCAAGGAGATGCAAGCATATTGTTCGCATTAATAAATATTTATTAAGTATGAAATTTAGTTTTATTTAGTGTACTACTTATTTAGTGTAATAAAAGTTTACTAAACAAGCAGATTTGGCTCCCAATTTTTTTTAAAATTGTTGTAATGTTCATATTTGGCTCTTTGGCTAATAAGTTTGCCGACCACTGGCTTAGACAACAACAGAACGACGAAGTGAAGGAAACAAAGAGAACCACGAATTGACAGGAAGACTAGGTTGGACAGACAGATAGAAAGAACAATTGTTAGAGAAGGAGGAAACGTATACATTCGATACCAAAGTCTGAGATGAAAACCTTTGCACAACGGAAGGAGATTGGACGAAAGGACTTTTTTAAAGAAGAAGTGAGAATAGGCAGCAACCCGAGCCAAGGAGTCCGCCGCTTCATTACCGCAGATGCTCGAATGGTTAGGAACCCACAGCAAATCAATTTGAATGGAATGAAAGGAAGAAAGAACGCGGATAAGTGAGCGTATGCGGAGTATAATAAAAGCATAGGAATGATCAGGAAGGGGAGAATGAATTAAAGGGTGGTCGTGGAGTCGATATAATCAAGAATTTAGAGGAAATGTGATTAGAGGAAATGAAAATAATGGAACGTAAGATAGCCATCAATTCGGTTGTGAATATGGAGCAGAAAGGAGACAAGCGAAAAGATTCTGAAAAGCCAACATCTGGGAGGATAAAAGAGGCATCGACACCATTCTGATTCTTTGAACCATCTGTAAACACTGGGTTGCATGCGAAGGAATCCAGGAGGACCTTTTTGAGACTTTAAGTATATATCTAGCTCTTGCGTTCACTCGCTTATGAGCAAGAAAGTTTTCAGTTGTAGGGTCTAAACGAAAAGTTCTAAAGGTGGCACTACTATGGTGGAATGTGAGGTTGCATTCCTCATTCCACCAAAGAGACGAGGCTTTATTGTAGTTGTTAGATGTTTGATGACGGGTAGGTGAAGATAGGGAGAGGGCAGACTCAACAGAATTTAAAAAGGAATTATAGAGAAATATGGGATCGGAGTCTAGTTGGGTGCTAGGGGGTGATGAATCGACACCAATTTGCTTTGGAGAGGTTCCACCGAGGAGAACGTAGAGGCCTGAAGCAAGTCGGTGAAGAAAAGTTAACAGGAGTTATTAGGAACATGGTCACTGCCGTGAGAACTCGTAATGGTTCTTCAATTACAATTAGGACCAATAGTGGAAGAAGCAAAGATCAGATCAAGAGAACTAGAAATAGATGGATTCCTGAATTATGTTGGGAAATGATCATTAAGGAGAATTAAATTATCGGAAAGGATACCATTTTCAAGGATGGAACCGTTGGAATTGTAGGATGTGCAAGCCCACAAAGGCAAATGGGCATTCCAGTCACCCCCGATAATAAATGGTTGCGGGATAGGGTTGAAAAAAGTGGAAAGGGGGAACTGACGAAGGTCATAATTAGGAGGAACGTAGATGGAGACAATGTTAATGGGATGCGGAAGGGTGGTACGAATAGAGATGTGGACTATGTTGGGTTGGTTAGGAATAAGAGGTAGGTTCAGAGAAACATTGTGAAAGCTGAAAGGAATACCATTTTTAACGAGGATAGCGGTTCCACCATAACCGTCATGTCGATCACATCTAATTATTTTATACCCTCTAATATTAAAGTTCGTACCCGACCGAAGCCACGTTTCTGAGATGAGAGCAACATTAACCTTATGAATATCCAATAACCCTCTAATGAATTTTTATTGGATCTGAGGCTACGACAATTCCACTGAAGTATATTGAACGCAGCAATCATGGTGAAACAGGGAACGTATTAGAAGCATAAGGATTGAAAAAAAGGAAGACAAAAACAATAAGAAGGCACAGTAGTTGATATAAGGTAAAAAGAGAAGTAAAGACATTCATATTAATGGGATTGAAATAGGTTGAAAGATAAACGGAGGAAAGTAAATTGTAACGATTAGAAATCTGGAGAAAGTAAGTCGGGGCTAATAGATTAGAAGGGAATTCTAAAAGTAATGATACGAAGAAAGAGAGAATACATTTGTGGAAGAAAACGTAGGAGGCAAACAAAAAATTTCTGCTAAGAGCAAAACAGGTTTTGAAACCTTTGCATAGATACAATAGTATCCGTTAGGGTTAGATTATGCTATGCAAAGCTTCTTGTTACATAGCTTTTGCTGTATGCGTGAATCAATCTCACCGCTGAACCAGTGGAACAGCAAATGTGAGAGAAAACAGAAATAATGTTCAAATACTGAACAAGTTATCTTGAAGTCAGTGCATTCGAAGGAGAAAAATATGTAATAAATGTACTCAAGCCCGACAGTGCTTTTGAACACTGCAGCGACTGCACGATTTACAAATAAGGAAGAGGAGATATTGAATAATACAATTAAACAGTTAAACAACTGATTTAAATATCTTATTTTGTGCGTTAGCAGGAAGATTAGATAAGAAAGAAGTAAAGAGATTTTCTTTTTTTTTATGGGTTCGTCAACATGGATATTGGCCCAAGAACAGCGGAACACAGAGAAAAGAGAGACTCAGATCCTTATACGATTAGAGATAGCCGACAGAAAGGAATCAAGAGCAGGAATAACCGAAGGAGAAGGAAGGGAGAGAATAAATGAAGCACAGTATGGAGCGGGAATACCGGTTTGTAAGAGAAAGGAATAAAAAGAAGCTTGTTCAGTTGAAAGCGACGAGCATCTGAACATTACATGATCGGGATCAGAAATACATTGATCGCCGAGAGGATGCAATGGACAATAAGGAGAAGGTATGAGAGAATAACAGAACAATGAGGAAGGGAGCAAACTATGCCCAAAACGCAAGCGGCAAATCGCAGAGAGATTAGAACGGCGCATAGAAGGAAAGTTAATAAACCATGGAAAGCGTGGAAGGGAAGGTTGAATAGACAAGAAAAGGGAGTTCGGGTTGGAGAATGAGGAGACGTAGGAGTCAGACCACATTTTTGGAATGAGCAGCTGCAGACAGAAGGGTAATATTAGAAGCTGAGAAGGCAGGAAGAAACCTACCAGAAGAGGAAGATAATCGAGCGAATGAGTCAACCAACTCATTTCCCTCGATTCCAGAATGGCCAGGAATCCAAAGGAAATCCGTTTGGATAAAGTGGGAAAGGAAAAGATCGTGAATTAAGGAACGAATAAGGAAAATGATGCAGTCGGTTGAGTGAGAAGGGAGAGGAGATGTGATAGTCTGCAGCACGCTTTGAGCATCCGACAGGTTAAGGATATTGCGAGAAGCCGGAGAAGTTTTGATAAAAAGTAGGGCACACAGAATAGCAGAAGACTCAGCATAAAAGATTGAACAAAAGAAGGGAAGTTTAAAGAACTCGAAGTAATTGAGAGAAGGACAGAAGAAGGCTGCACCAACACCATTGGGTCCCTTGGAGCCATCAGTGAAGATCAAAAAATGGTTGGGGAAAAAGGAGCGAAGATTCTGTTGGAATTCTGATCTAACAACGTGATGAAGAAGAGGTTTGGGAGGAACAGGTGAATAAAAGCAGTTAATAGGATGAAGCAGAGAGGAAAAATTGAAAGAGAAATAAGGGAGTTTATCGTAAGAGTAGATATACAGAGAAAACTGAATAAGACGGCCAGCGATAAGAGATAGAATAGGAGTCTTGTTAGCAGAAAAGCGCCAGGAACGCAATATGAAGGAATAAGAAGGAATGAAAGAGCAAGAGAAAATAGGCAACCGTTTGATGAGGAAACGATAACCCAAAAAGGAGCGTCTAAGGAAAAGGGGAGGAATGTGACACTCTGCGTGCAGAGCTGGGATAGGAGTAGACTGCCGGGCTCCAAGGCAAAGGCGGAGACATGTATTTTGGACCCGGTCGAGCTTAGACAGAAGGGATCTAGAAGAATTACCATAAATATAGGAACAGTAATCAAGAGTAGAGCGGATAAAAGATTTGTAAAACATAAGTAGGATAATGAGGTTGGGCCTTTTAAAGGAGGATACAAATAAACGGTTGATATGGACATGGAAGAAAGAGAATTTAGGGTGTAAGAAAAGAAACAGAAGAGAACAAAAAGAAGAAAATTCAGCCCCGAATCTTCTTACTTTTCCGCACCCACGGGCCAAGAGCAGAAGTGGCGATAGATACAGAAAGAGTAAGAATCGATCACGACTGAAATCTAAAAAGGTCTTCCTAACAAAAACCGCTCCTATCACTGCCGAATCAAGTGATATATGGATAACAAAATAGTCGGGAAAGACCTAGCAAGAGGAAACGACCTTAAATACTAGGAATGGACTACTTTGAATATACTCCGTATTGAATGCTCCTGAACTGCTGCAAATCTGAAGAAATTGGATTTGCAAAAGAACGATAATTGTCCAAACTATGGCAAGATACAGAGACCCATGGCCATCTCTTTGATTGTGGCGACGATACCACTTGTAGTACAAGACGAATAGAAGATATTAGACGATGGTACCATGGGGTTGGTGATGAAATGGAAGAGACATAAATTTCTAGGTTAAACAAAGAAGTTCATGACACGAAGAAAAAAAGAAAGAAAAAATAATTTCAAGTTAGAATTATAAAAATCTACAGCTAATATTTATTTCGACAAGGAATGACTTCAGAATAAATCATTCTGAATTATTCAAAGATAAAGGTAAAGATCAACAATTATACAGCAAGAAAATTTACACTGATCACATATAAATATTGGATCAATGAAAAAGTAAAACAGTTGTGCAAGTAGAAGAGCAACATAGATAGTTAAACTCTATGTAAACATTTGAAGTGATCATGTACGATATTAACACATTATAAATAAATAGATACTTAATCTATGTGTGAGGGTAGCTGGCAGGATAGACTCGAAAGTGTTGCATATGTAAATTGTGATGTCACACTCTCCACGCCCCCTGCTTTTGGGATCTCGCCTATGTACCATTGGAGCTCACCTACATTCCTCGACACATCTACTCAGAGCTCATTTATGCAACACTAATTCATACCTAGTCTCTTCCCACTCAACACATGCTCACATTGCACAGCACCATAATACCTATATGGCAAAGGAGGAAGGAACCATCAACAACTCTCTGTTTCAAAAAAGTTGGGCTAGCTATTCAGTCTATCAGTCCTATTGCGAAGTAACCCCCTTTCATCTCACTACATTAAACCGGCATATATTCTGTGTCTGGGACTGATGAGGACCAACAAGGTCATCCATTATTGGCGTAGTTGCGCTTTCCACGTCACATTCTTTTATGCCACCACTTTCTACACTTGGAACTTTGAAATTGTATTGTAAATAAATTTAAACTATCCATATATTAATATGATTGGAATCCATACTATTGTGTTACAGCTGATCAATGTAAAATAAAATCACACACTGACAAACAACACTGTTTTTATGTATTTTTAAATTATAATATATCACTGTATTTGTTAGTGTGTGATTTTATTTTACATTATCCGTTTATTGAAATATTGTGAAGCTATCCACGTTTTTTTGCACTCGGCCGCCTCCTCTAAGCTCAACTTTACTGCCTATCGCCTTCTCTGATATACCATCTCTGAGTCCAACGCTTTCACTATCTATTATGCTATTTTATATTACACATAACGCGAAGTAATCGAAAAATAATAAATAAAATTTAAACTATTATTTATTTTACAATCCCCCGTCAGCTTCTCGTCGTACACTGCAAAGTAAATAAAAAACTTAAATATAATAAATAAAATATTATAGTGTGTTGATATGCACAGAAAAGTACAACAGTAGACCAGAGGGATCGCTACCATTTTATTTACTCTTAACTTTATATATGCAAAGCTTTTTTCTTTTTTCTTTTTTTTTTTTTTTGCATTCACTAATGGAAAAAATATGCGAAGGAGAAGTAGTCCACTGCAGTATAATTAATTAGCCCAAAAAGGTGACCGCGTGTATATATTTAAACAATGGAAAAATCATCAGAAAACAGCAGCATGAGACTCTATTGCTGTTACAATGCTTTATCATACCAAGACTATACGTAGAATGGTCTAGCATGTCATAGATGTTTCTCAGTTACAATAATTGTTATCCTCTTTGCAATATAAATAAAAAATAAAAATATTTGCACATGCGATATGAAATGTCAAAAATGCTACTGTGAAGACTACATCTTGAAACAAGGCTGTTTTTGTAAAGAAACAAAAAACAAAAGAAAATATTTATTTACTTTATATTAAAAAGAACCAGAAATGAACGCAAGAAATTATTGAATAATATTAAAATATTATACCACCAACATGTTTCGGAGCAATCACTACATATTCATGGTGTAAAATAAACAAAATTAACTACTACTAAAACAAACGTGAACAATATATAGTATAAATACAAAAAGTCTATATATGTATATAAAGTAGTCGATTAATGAAAATGGAAAAATATAATGAAAACTAAAAAAATTTTCCCTTATAAACATTTAAAAATTAAAAATAAAATATAAAAGTAAAATATCAAAATGTTAAAAATTATTAAGACTTTTTAAAATATATAATCAACTAGATGAAAAATTACTGACTATATTTAAATTTTAAAAAGTGGCTTTGTAATATTAGGTATATTTTTGTTCGTAGATTTTTCTTTAATAAAAATATTTACGTATATAATAATAATTCGGCAGTATATAATTATTCATAGTAATTAATAATTTTTAATACTATTAAATCTGTAGTAATGTTATTGGCTATACTACGCTTGTTACTCATATGTTCAGCGACTGAAAATTTTTCAATATGCCCATTATTTATTGCAGATACATGCTCTCGATATCTTATGTGAAAAGCTCTTTTTGTTTGGCCGATGTATATTTTGTCACATGTATTACAATGAAATAAATATATTACGGATCTATTATATAATATGTTATTAGTATTAGAAACTATTGATGTATTAATTAAATTAGTGTATAATGTACTATTGATCGTAAATGCTATTATTTTTGTGTACTCCTTAATATATTTGATATTTTATATATATATATGAAGATTGAAATATGTAAACTTAGATCACGGTAATTTATTATTATTATTATTATCACAACATTCCTATTATTCTTTATAATATATTTCTGTTCCGTTGCAGAAAAAGAAAACCTATCGGATAGCGTGCGATATACGCTGCAGTTTCTGTTTTTACTAATATCATCCCCCCTGACATCTAGGAAACGAGGGAAAATCCCAGCATGTTAAATACTACAGCTGATGAGAATATAAAAAAATAGTATAAAATCATTTGAAAACCCGCCATTTCCGCCAGTCCATGTATCTCTGATCGCACAGTACATGTCAAAAAATGGATAGACCGGCTATTTGTGACCGCTCGGAGGCGGACACCTGGGACATCAACATAAAGAGCCCTGTTGAATTGTATGGAAATACAAAAAAAGACTATTTCGCCAATCAGATTGTGATGAGGAAAAACCGAGAAAAGTTACCCCGTTTCCAGAGGAGGATAATATTTGTCAAAGTCAATCCGGACTGCCAACCGGCGAACACGACGCTGACAAGCAGGAATCAGTAAATTATAAATTACTCTTGTGTAAACGTTGTTTTTATTCCCGCTCTGGTTAGAGACACATAGGGTTTTCTTTTGTTTTTTTTTTTGGAAATTAGCTTATTTAATAGTCAACTGAAAGAGAATACAGACGCTAACACAAGGTAATACCAGATTTGAAACATTTCCAGCTAATTGTAAGTTACCCTAAACTCGTTTATTATTTACACGAATGAAAATTTGGACGTCATCAGACTGCCTCCGTAAAAGAGATTATTACGTCTTACTAGCTAAAGGACTGCTCGAAGATGTTACTAAATCTCGCATTTATTTTCTCCCCAGCGCTTTCGAAGTACGAATTTTTGCTAACAAAATTAGAAGTACTGCGTTTGAAAACGTACCGACTGCATAAATAAGCGCAGTCTTTTAGATGCTGAAGCCATGCTGATAATAACTGCCTTTGCTCGAATCGTATCCGTTCTCTTTTAGATGGAGGTTAGTTTTTTACATACTTTTTTCTCGCAATGCATTTTACATTTTCACGTAATCTGTTGTACTGCACGTCAATTTTTTTTTTTAATATTTACTCGATGACGACGATAAAAATACATAGGGTAGTTAGTAAATTTTAAATTACTTTGCTGCATTTATTAACCTTCAGGTCATTCATCTCCAACCGGATTTTGACGATTTTGCCACATTCCGCGGCCGACAATGGCGTCTCGCGTCCGAGCATACGGTCAGAACGGAGTATGATTTGTTTATTTTATTTTAGGCTCATCCGATGATTATAGCTGATTGTTTGCTACACCTTGATGCTCTGAAAAATCGCGCATTGTTTTTATAATTACATTCAGTATTTTCCGGAACAATACTGTCCCACATAGGCCGAGGCTTTTTCATTATACAAAAATTTCGGCACTCAACGCGACTTTATACGTATGTGCAAAGTATTTTTTTTGGTAATTACTCTTTTTTCACGTTCGTCTTGATAATTTCAAAGCTTTAATCATATACGTTGTGGTTAAATTAGGTTCCGTAAGTCTGTTCACACTGTGTTACGTTCTTGGTCGCCTCAAATCTAACGATATCGTCTACGCTTACGTCGATGCCTTCCGTATTTTGAAAATCGTATACATTTTGTAGTACCTTGAGGTAGCGCGTCGTGTAGGTTAGGCGGCAAAATTTGCATAAAACCCCGTTTTCAAATTCTGATCTCTCGGAGCACCTCCACGCACTAGCGCCACAGTGTACCGCATTTGTATTACTAATAGGGTAATATATATATCGCTTTGATCTTTCACTATTACTACTGGAATTCTTGACATAAGCTATAGTAATATGCTATTTCCTGCCTGTCACAGCGGCTTCTTCGTCCGCTGACAGCCGTCCCCAAATTGACTTTGGACACATTATCCTCCTCTGGAAATGGTAATTTTTTCGTAGGTTCTTCCGCATCGCAATCTGATCGGCGAAATAGTTTGCATTGCACGAATGTTTAACAGTACTATTAAAGGTGGGGTTGTGTAACTGATTATTTATATTACCAATTTGTGCAAAAACACGTAATAAGATGAAATGCCATTCGAAATATACTTTATCTTCGAACAGGAAAATAAGTAGAAAAACGAAATCAAACACACCAAAAATTTCGAACATCTTTTCTCATGTATATTTATTTGATCAGTCCGAACTGTGCCATTCGAACAGTTGTTTAATACGATGCGTGTCCACGCATTACGTCACTGTGGAAAAGCTTTAGTGCGGTAGTTGTGTAAAGCAAAATGGAACACGAGTAATTGTCGCTTGCAGAGCGTAAATTCAGAAACTGTAATTAGCGGGGACTTGATACAAGCTTGTTGTCCAGATCTTCCGTGTCCCCTTCCAAACCACTTATTAAAACAATTACTTCGTCGAAAACAATTAACAGCTTCGTTTAATTGCTTAGGCCGCATATATTATACGAACGGCTTATATTCCCGTTATCGGTTGCAGAGACAGTTACGCGATGGTCAGAGCTAATCTACTGATTTTCAATGGAAGCCGATAATATATTTTAGGAATGCCACAAAAAAGATGAAATGAAAGTTGTGAGCCATAGAAGGAAAAAAGCAATCCTAATCCAGTGTGGTAGAAATACAGTTTGTTCTAATTAGTGATGAAATCCCCATAACATAAAAATTTGCATATACCTTTTTTCTTCTCCTTTTTTTTTTTTTTTGTTTTTTTTTTGGGAAACAAATTTAGAGAGAGAGAGATTTGATGAAATTTAAACAATTCGGGCCCATTATCAGAGATTAAATATTAAGCGAGAGAAAAGACCTTACTATATCTGAACAAATGCTTAGCGTCGAAGCCATAAATGGAACTCAACCGGCCACTGTAGAAGAAGAAGGAATCACATAAAACATGGGACTATTGGAAATATCGATAAATCAAACATTTACAATAATTTCTCCAAGTATAGTCTGTTGCGTGTACACTCGCGTTTTCGATATAAAAATTGCTACGAACACTAAACCTGCACAACTAGAATGTACAAACAGGTAAAGCCTCTGGCATCGAGCAATACGAGAAAACAAAGACGAAAAAAGATTGCATTAGGATAGGTAAACCAGGCCCGTGCCCAGAATTCTGAAAAAGAAGGGGTTTTGTAAATTTTCTTCACATATTTATTTTATAAATAACAATACATTTTTCACTAATATCCCCCTATTATTAATAATTTCTATCATTTTTGCTTTATATGTATTAATAATTTACATAAATAAATTACCCCGTATAAACATTAATAAAAATTACATATGTTATTGATTATACTCGTAATAAAAAATTTTGTATACAGTATTAATGAACTACCTAAAAATTTCGGGATATATTTCTTCTTTTTTCTTTTGAAAATACCCTAAAAAAATCATCGATATTTATATTAAATTTTTGATTTTTTCAGATTTTTGTGTATTTATAATAACTATTTCAGTTCTTTAACCCCCAAAACCCTCCTCCGTGGACACGACCTTGAGGTAAATCATGAATTCTATAGCAACATATAGGGGGCTATAGAACAGACATAATAGACCTCATAATGACTCTTCCCAATATTAAGTATGAAATCTCTGTGTCTTGCTACTAAAGCGTGCAGGGGTTTATATGGAGAGACTAAGTGGAGCTAAAAGTACGAAAATATATCGATACAACTTGCTTCTCTTAAGTGTCTCTGTTACGGATTGCAATTTTTTACACGAGTAACGCTAACTGTACTGTTTGAATTTATTTCCTGGTGTTATTTCGATATAGCTTTCGAGTTTAGATGCGTGTCCAGGTTAATCTTTTAATTCATTGCCCGTACTGACTCAAAATAAGAATTTTTATATTTTTTATTATTTTTTTCGAAACCTTTTTGATAAATCACTTGAAATTCCCCCTTATTTACGCACACTATTCAAGTTCGTAAGATTATCAAATTAAATATATAAAAATATATTAACCTGTTTCAGAAAAATTTAACCTTAGCCGACGAGCGCAAGTCTTTTACAAGCGGCTTCTCAAGAGTATATCACTTTACAGCAGTGATGCCTTCTTCGCTTAAGTCCATAACGATTACTCTGCTCTAAGCATCGTTGCAAGTTACACGAGTTAATCAGAGCAGCCGCATCAAGTTTAACTGGTATTTTTAACCGAGATTGTGTACAATTGTACGGATTTCACCTTTTTTTACCTTAACTTTATCATCATCGCTGCTAAATAATATTTAAGAAATTCATATTTTAGAAATAATTAATTAAACGATTAATTGGCAAAAACTGAATTAAAGGGAAAAAATTAATCCTTTCTAAGTTCCTCCTCTCGACTACGTCACTGATTAGTGGAGATTGTCCCCGTATTAGCGGAAGTAAATAAATTTCGATAAAAGACACAACACTTACGTCGATGGAATAGACAGCGTCCTATAAATAAACGAACTAAATAAACGACAAATACGGACTAAAATTGTATAAAAGTAGAGCGCGAAATTGGCAGTATTTAGAAAAAGAAAAAAAATACCCGGAAATGAGGACAGATTATAGGGGGGGGGGGGGATAAAATTACACATATATGTATATTTAGGATGCAGTTGAGGCGAAAAATGATGAGCTACCTCAATAAAATATGACGGAGGGGTTCGTCGTTCGTGAAAGCGGTTATGATGAAGTGCTTCTGTATTTAGAACATTTAATTATGCACCGGAGAGGTTGGATTCAGAACGAGATAAGACGCGCAGACCGTTTCGAAATGATGGCGATGCGTGCTGAGAATGAGAATACACCATAGACGGGTTAGAAGACAAAAGGGTCGATTGGTATCGAGAAAATGGTCTGTCCAAGGAAATGAATTCTGGGAATACTGTGAAATATTTGGCGGATATATTATAAAACGTGACAGCAGCGTGAAAAGATGAAATACCAGGAAAAGTACGTAAAAGCCCCGCTAGTAAAAAAAAAGTATTACCAGATGAACCGATGTTAGGAAAAAATGCAGATATCTTTTCTTATACGTGTACGTTGGACAAAGCTTAAGATTAATAGTGGTAGAAACAATCTAGTTGTAGTTTCCAAATACTTGAGGAGATCTTAGAACTGGGGGGGGGGGGGGGGGGTTAAAAATAAATAACAACAATATTATACCTGTTCCCGCCGATGAGTCCTAGAATTTTGTCGTATTCTAATAATTTGTCATTAATGTGTCTAATCGGATTTTTTTTTTTTTTTAGAGCCGGTTTTACTGATTTTACATGAAAAACGTACAAATTACGAAATTTCAATCATTGAAACGATAAACCAAAAATAACGACAATATCCGCCGAAGAAATAATTGAATCGAACATAAAAATCAATAACCGTTATCTGGAAAGAAAATAGCTTGCGACTTAAGTAAACAAGGAAGCTGTATCGGATGTAGAAATTAATTTCAGGAGATCGGTTAAGCTCGAACGATAAATTCTTGTCGTCTTCTTTTAATGATAAATAATTCGGTAAAGTTAATAACGTTTCGAAAAACTAATTCTTTACGTAGCTCAACTGCGTAATTTATTTCCTTATTAAATTAACAAATTAATCAACTTCCTCCTGACAGTTTTAAATGCGATAGTAGTGTTAACAGGAAAACTTGCAGTGAAAGACCGCACGCGAGTCCCCGAGTTAAAGCTAAAGTAAAATGCGAGGTCCAACATGGTAGACAAATAAACTGACTTAGTTCTTTTAAAAAAAAAACGAATAATAAGAAAAAATGAAAACGAAAAAACCTTAATTTAAACCATTATTCGGCTGTCACGTACTTATATATATATATATGCGTTTTCCGTTTCTTTTAATTTCCGTTAGGCATAATAAATGAAGCGAAAAAGATTTTAGATAATCTAAAAAACAAAAGTTCGCAAGTATTTAAAGGTTGACTCTGGTGTGATCTATACGATGGTTGAAACTAATAAGAAAGAAGTATCTGGAATGAAAAATTTTATGCAGTTTACATCTGACAAATACGATAAAACTAACCAAATTAACAAGTCGTTAACAAATAAAATTAACGGATTACCGCAACAAATTAAAGTACTGAAAAGGAGAAAAAATACATATCAGAATTAACCACCATAATGCGCGAGCTAAAACAATATAACCGTTCCGATTAATGATTTAAGTGACGATATAAAATATTGCCATGCTTCACATGTTTGTTCGAATAAAAATGTCTCCAAGAATCTCTTTGATGTGATGATTGATACAAAATTTTTATTCATTTATTTTGACAATACAATACAGAAAACAACCACAAATACACCGTGTTGCGTGAACGGTGGTTTTATAAATTAACCCAAAATATCGCGCTACAGAACAGTATATTGATAAAATAAATTTAAGTACATTAAAACTTTTCAGATAAGAATAAAATAAAAATAAGGCGACATGTAGCTCATCTTATGAAACTTCCGTAACTAAAATGTGTAGATATGATTGCATTAATAATAATATTTAATTATTTAAGAGCGACATTTAAAAGAAATATACATTTGGGTATTTACGTGAGACATGATCAAACAGTCTTACCTTCTCGTTCTCTTTTACCTTTCATCTTCAATCATTTTAAAATTATATACTTTATTGTTGGCACCACACACGTACAGCATTTCATTTGTGTAGTTATTGTTAAGATTAGTTGTACCGCAATTACACATTCACACTACTCACGTACCCCAGATGTAACAACCTAGTTGTAACAGTAATGGTAGTAAGTATCAGTAACAATAAATACTTTAATTCCGTTAATAGCTTTAGAAATATTTTAACAATAAGTTTTTACTAATAATCAGTATATAATAAACAGTAAAAGTAAAAATAACCGAAAAGATTAAACTATACCGATCATCATCTAATTACACATGCAGCCTTACATTCGCATGGGGACCCGATCTGTATCATATATTTCCAGCACTCGATACACTGCATAAAAGAAGTAACGGCTTATGATTATGTAATTGTCTATTGAAAAGATAATTATAATATAATTTTTTAACATACATGATTAATCATTTACGGCGTTTTTTGTGAATTTAATAAATGTACTTTCAAATTAAGAGTATGTGGTAAGCAGTTAATCGCACCTCTGTATATCGTTTGATTTCGCGTGTGATATTTATTAAATCCAAAGTGGTCACTTCGATCCGATCTGGTAATGCTATGTGAAAAACTTTTATTAAACTTTAATTTGTTTTTTAATATGTAAGACAAAATTTGTACCTCATAAAGTTCCTTTAACTGAAATATTGAATGTTTTATCTACAATATTTTCATAAAAATCAGTTATTTCAAGTTAATAAGTAAGTGATCGGTATCGTAACATAAAAAATTAATCTATTCAAAAACTATTTTAAAGATCATCACGGTAAAAATTAATATCTTCAGCCAAAATGTAAATTCCAATTATAGTATCGGTCAGGAAATAATCCTGGCCTCATTGATACGAATACCCTTCACAGAAATATTAAGCACACGTAGCTATGATGAACTGTTGATATTCTAAAAACGTTTTGTTAATATTCTCCTAATAATTAAGTGGGTATACATTGTTACATTCGGCTGGTAGTAAAAATTAACAAATTAATATACAGGAAACAATGGCTAGAATGATGGATGGTGAAGGGAAAAGATTGTGTATGCTAGAGATGCAACAAGGAGAAGCAGTATTATATGTTCCGTACCAGCAGCACTCGTTAAAATATCAGTAAAAGCGGAGTTACATGACAAGGAATAGGGGACTCTCTACTGGTAGCAGTGTAAAATTCTAGTTTAATTACGGCTTGGAAAAGGAATTTCAAAAGTGAAGGTGGAAAATATACTTCAGAAGGATGATAGATCCGAAATTAACAAAGTCGAAAAAGAGAAATAAGAAAAAAAAATACGGATTTTTCCAAGTGCAAAACGGCAGTAGTTCTGGAAATCAAAAAGTGGAAAAAGAGAAGAGTAGAAGACGTTTTAAATCCACAAACAGCCACGGAGAAGCCGTATTATATTTAACAAGAATTGCTGGAATGGAAAGACGTGAGCGGGGGGGCATCGATTCCGTCAGTTAACTGTCTATTTATTTCGTTTACATGTCATTTAATAACATTGGCTTGTCAGAAAAATAGAACAAGCTTTTACCGCTAAAATGCTAATTCGAACAACATTGATCGTTTATCGTTAACCGTTTCATTTTAATCCATAACCTAAAATACATTGTTAAAAGAAGCTAGTGAAAAAAAGAATTACCCGCTTCTGTTTGTATTATCCAATTACAACTACAACTATTCATTTTTTTTGTTTTTTTTTCTTCTTGGGATCGCTAGTCGAGGGCATTACCCAGCATTAGGTTGTGTTAGTGAGAAAGAGGCAGAAACGAATTAGAATTGAATATTATTGGAGATAGAAGCAATGAAGGACGCGCTATAATAGAAATGATTGCCGGGGATGGAAGTAAAAGAATAAAAGAAGCACTGTATGGAGTAGGCAAACCGAGTTTCAGGAGTTGACGGTAGAAGTGAGAGCATTCTATAGATATAGACGCGCATTCAAAGAAGATGTGATTTGTGTCGCAGAGTAGATCAGAGTCATTCGGATGTAGAGAACAAGAAGGAGAAGAGTTCGTTTATCAGTTGATAATTGAATTTCATATTTATTTTATAAAACATTATCCGTTAATTGTATTATTAACGAACCTAGCCGGTTTTGGTTTTTTTTTTTTTTTTTTTTTTGTGGCCTACACTTTAAAACCTATTTGGTCATTATTTGTTTTCCATTTCTTACCGCTTATACGTTATTCATATTTTTAATCGCATATTGTTATTTCCCTTTTCCTTTGTTGGTACTATTGATTGTATAACAGTAGCGACTACGCAAAAAAAAAAACAAATTTAAAAGTTCTTTTTGTTTTTTTAAATTTCAAAATATAAAAATTTAAATTTACGTAAAAGAAAATTAATATATAAATTTCGATAAAGAAAATTGATAAATCTCCTATAAATACTTTATGCGAAAAAAAAAAAGGAATAATCCGAAATAAACATAAAAAAAACATAAATAAATAAAACAAATCATTAAGTACCGTAATCTTGAATTTATAAAGTGAAATATATAGTCTTATCATAAAAAAAAAAAAAAAAAAATTAAAAAAATTAATTAAGTGAAAATTTTAACCACATTAAGAAATCTGTTTAAAAGTGAAATCAATACGTCTGCTTACATTATCAAACTCTTCTAAACTGCCTATCTAATTTCACTGGTTGCCACACTACTGTCTTTCATTTGTTGCAGCTTACAGATTTTTGCTAATACTACAATTTGTTAAGCACATTTACGGATTACACGGATGAACATAATTTCGCTATAATGTAGTCACAGTTTTGCAGCGAAAAATGTGCAGGGTAAATCGATCTGATTGTTGTATGTGTGTGTACACTTCTTCTTAGTGCACTCTTAGTGACTTGTTTACGTCGAAAAAGTACTTAACCTGGCGAACACACAACACAAAAGCGAGAAAACCATCAAATTTTAGAATTCAACTACTTTTACTCGACACCGCATCTTACATATTAAGTATTTTTCTTTGCGTGCTCAGACTGCGACTTCTCAGCTTTCCGTTGGCAAGTTCAAAATTATTTTCCTCCTTGGTTTAATCTTTTTGGTGCCCAGACAAGTACTAGCGGATTTTTTCTTTTTACTTTAATATTTCGTTGCCTGACTAGAAGTATTGTAGGATTCGGCTTTGATTTTTTTTTTCATTATACGTTTGATTAATTCGTTTTCATTATAGACTACATCTGGATACCAAATGGTTTTTACATGCTTCTTCGTTGCATACGTTACGCTGATTACCACTTGTTAATCCCATTTTTGTCCAGATAGATATTAGATTATGTCCCACTTTTGGTTGTAATAGTTTTTACTTAGACATATTGGTTCCATCAGACCCGTAAATTTTTATTAGTTCAACTGATAATCACTGTTTATAATGTTTTCATTATCCTTTTTCTTTTGCGATAATTATGTATGCTTCGCGAAGATAAGCTTGAAAAATAAAAATTTACGAAACTGCTAATCAACTTAATTTTTTTTTGGGGGGGGGGGGCTTTAAACACAAATTCCACTCATCGTCTGTTACTTTCGATTATTAATCACAATTGTACGTTATGCTATAATTATACCAATATCATACTTCTTACAAAATCATAGATTGCGTGATCTGCAATCGGTAGTGAAAGGATATAATTCGTATTATATCGAAACGGGATGTTCGGTAATAATAACGCTTGCTAGAGATCAGCAGTGTACGAAGTAAAATGGATATGAGTACAGAAAATCAATCCACCGGATTTTATATAGAAAAGCAGGCAGCATATTTGTCCCAGTGTGTGGAACCTACAGATTATCATATAGAAATTTTTTGAATAGATGTTCATGACAACCGGGAATACTATGGTTTGGCAGGGATATTTCTTTGAATCTTTTTATAATATTTGTTACTATATGGGTTGCATCACAGAGTCTCCCAATATTCTTTATACACTTAATAAATCTTCGCATGGGACATACTGTAGAATCCTACAATTACCAGCCGCGTTTCTAGCTCAATTATCGACATACCCACATGGTCCGGAATCCGTGCAAATTGCACTGATAGGCCGGAAGCTTTCAAAGAAAAGACGGGTGATTTCATCGAAGCGAATATATAATTTAATTTATAATTGAATGCCATTTTTGATAGAGACATCAAACAACTTTTCGAGTCCGATAAAATCAAGTTATTTTTGCTGTTAGCAGAAGTTAACACGAACGCTGAAGCTCGTACCACCGTTACGCATTCCGCCGTATAAATTGAAGCCAAACGAGGTAGAAGAAATTTTTTAATGACGCCTGGTTGCGGAATGACAAATGCCGCACCAACCACATCCTCCTTTTTTGAACCATCCGTATATACATACATACATAGATAAGTAAGCCATTTACTCCGTGATCCTCTGATGACTTCGGAAGTTATAAATGTAAATAAATCAAAGATCGATTAATAGAGATAAGAAAGCGATTAAACAGCGCATATAAACATGCAGAAAAATAAGATATTAGTTGTTGCCAAAAAAGAAAATCAATTTGATGACTTTCGTTTTTCTTCCTTTTTTGACGGTTATCGATGCGGATAAACAAACGGAAGAGCCTTAAATTTGCTAAAATTAACGTGACTAAAAAGCGAATATACTTGTTCGAGAAAAGTAGCTGACAAATTTCTAGCAGCATTTTCTCACTATTAACTTATTCTGCGAGACCGCAGCAATATTTACACACGTCGAGTAAGTGGAATTCAGTGGGTTAGAAAATAATCCGACGAACGTACTGCAATCGATGTTGAAACTAAACTTTCTCCGCATTGTTCGCTTCGTTTTTCTTCACACTGTTTAATCTGGCGCGAAACAATTGATTAAAATGGAACAGAACTTTTAGACCATGGTAGAATTTTTGAGTGCGGTCGAGGAATTAAACTTTAATAACTACCGAACGAACAAATCAATCGTTTTAATGATTTTCAACAGTGAGCTCAATTCAGTTTGGGAATAATGACATTGTACTGCCACAATGAATAGAAAAACGGTGCCAGTTTCAAAAAATTCGTTGGTGTAACATAATATCTTTCTGCATTCAAAGATTAAATTTTAATAAATAATAACTCTTTTGTAGAATCATTAAAAAAAGCAGCGAGTCTTGTAGACTCGTTTGTAACGTGTGTCCGTCGCATATTATGGGTGCCGAAATATTTTAAACAAATAAATAATAAAAATAAAATAATAATCTATGGATTTTTACAATAATCAAAGAATTATACGCACACGGTTACAGAGAAATTGTACGTGCGAATGAGATCCTGTTATTGGTGAAAGGTGAACGTTAACGCAAGCTGCTGTGAATTGCGCTTCATTATTTTTGAAAATGATTGAGATCGATGACAGGTTTGGAAGGAAAGAAATGATCGAAGTAAACACGATTGAAGGATTTTAGTCGGAAAGCAGTCAGTTGGATTTTATCTCTCCACTAGTCAATGTCTCATCGTTTAATGTTGAAGAAGCAGTTACCGACTGTATAGAAAAACACAGTTATTCTTTCAGTTATTTAACTGTTTCGCATTGTTCAAACACGTTACACACTGCAGATCACGATAAAGCATCATTTCCGAAATTCGTTTATCGAAGTAAATTTTGACCTCAATTTACCTACACTTATAATTCCCCAACCGATGAAGGAGTTGCATTGTTTCGACAACAACAACGAATCAACCTTTTTGGTTAAAAAAGTCCATTTATACTATTTAGCAAAACACACCATAATGCAAAGTAACACTCATTACCTAATAGGATTGCCATTACTACTTTATTAAAAAGGATTTTTTTGAAGTGTTTCTTTCTTGCATTAATTTTAATGTGCTATTTATTTAGTTATCTTTTTATTTTTCGAATAATTATATCACGTCTGTACACACGCCGAATGTTTTTCGTTTTAAATTCGGTGCTGAAGATTGTGTTATTGCATCACCGAGCATAAAATACGAATTCTTCCGCTTAGGAAGGTAGTTTAAAGAAGAGTATCAATGATGAATTTTTAAAAAGACAAACGTTCTAAGAATATATTTTCTCGTAGAACTTGCAGCTGATGTTTTCTTTTTCTTAACCGAAATAATTTATATCGAGACATTCACAAAAAAAGTTCGAACAAATATAGAAAAAAAAAAAAAAAAAGTATATATATATGAATAAAAAAATTAGAATAAATATTAGACCAAAGTTTTTGAAATTGTGGAAAAGAAATTCGAAAAGACTGACTGCATAGATCGTTGTTAAGTTGTTCCATATTCGAAACGAATTTTGTCAGTATTCACTAATGTAATTTAATTAATAAAATATATAAAAATTGCATAAACGCAATTAGTTAATTAATGTGTAAACTCGCTGAATAGTTTAACAAAGAACCATAATCTTAGAGTATCTAATTTTAACATTAAAACGAATGAAAAAAAAAAACTGTTCAAGATTCAACCATTTCGGTATCCTTAACCCTAGAACGACAAGGCTTCTTTCTGTAATGTAAACGACAAGGCTGTGTCATATATATGACACCTACTGATGATATTCTTCGCTTTTTTTCAATGTGCGAATCTTTTTTATTCCTCAGATTTGTGTTTTTTATGTTAAAAACAAATAGTAGTAACGTGACAAAAATTAATAAAGTACAAAAATTTGCATAAGAAGTATTTTTTTTTAACCAAAATACCTAAATTTAAACAACATTATTAGCAATAAGAATATACAAACTTTTTTTTCTTGATTTCCAAAAGTATACCTAACGCAAAATGATCAAACACTACTAGGTAAAATATATAAAATTCATTTTTTTAATAATGATTATATAATGTGAATGCACTAGTTGCAACCATTATACTAGTTAATATGTCAACAGTACAAAAGTAATACAGAAACAGTTATTCAGTTATTCACTGTGAATTTTGCACCGCATAAAATTTGTACAATGTCAAAACTGAAAATTCTATCGGTTGCAATTAGAGCATTCATTACTCTACCTATACCAAAAAAAAAAAAAAAAAAATGAATAATCGATAATATAGAATATAATAAAGTACGAATATAATGAATTCGCTTATAGCTGACATATGAAACAGGTTACATGTTGTCGTGTATTATTCATTCGTAAAAAATGTCTTCCTTTCTACAATATCAGTTTCTGATACGTACCATTGTTTTGTATTATACTTCGGTGCGAGTCTTTCAATCTCTTCATTTTTATAAACAACAATAAGCTGAATCTTGTCATCGGAAACAAACTAAAAACTCCATCAACAGCTGTGACACATATTCTGCGCTCTCCCTTTTTAATTCAAGAAGATGGATAACTATATTTTTATTTGAAGTTCTAGAATATGGACTAGACAACGCAGTATCCAGTCCAAAATTGTCTCCATATCTCGACCAAAAACGTAATTTCTTTCATTACAATCAAAATCTATTCCATCACGTCGTCATCGTTTTCAGCAAAAAATCTCATCTTCTTCTTATCTTCCGTTTCGCTTTCCGAGTCACTTATGGTACCATCGTCAACTTCATTTCCCTCCTCTGATTGTTTGAGGAGTTCATTCTCCATTTCCTCATCAGTTAGAAATCGTAAACTCATTTTTTAAAACACTACAAAAATTGTAACATTATAACGGCAAGGCAGTGTCGCATATGAGACACTGACTCTTAAAAATGTTTAATAACTCATCATACAATAGACTCTAAACGCAAAATAACTTTAACCACAACTAGTTGAATAATTTCTAGGAGGGTAAGCAAAAAAGATCAGGCATGTCCGATCAGAAATGTGGCGCAGGTGCAGTAAAGAAGTTGATAGGTGTCATATATGTATGACACAGCCTTGTCGTTTTCTAGGGTTAATTTCGAACTCGTATCCTTTGAGAATTGATAATTAATCTTCATTGAGGAGGCGGAATTAGCGAATCAATTTATTTATAATTTCCCAACGATGTTCAATCATTCAAACTATTTCATATAATTTCATATACACCCATCATTGGTAGAGAAAAAACTTCGAGACAGGTATTGTCAGGGTAATGGTCCGGAAAAGGCTGAATATCAAGTTAATAAAGAGATACACGGGATACACGGAATACACGAAAACGTCTAAAATGTTCTACTTAGCAGTGCAACACAATAAAAAAAGTGAAAAAAAACAAGAGAAAAATAAAAAATAAAAAGGGGGAGGGGGGGGGGAGGAAAAACGAATAGACCTAAGCGCAAAAAATGCTGTGACCTCGGAATTCGCAGAAAACTAAAAGTCGATACGAAGTACTTTGACAAAGATGCATTGAAAGCTCCAAATCCCTTTTACCCATCTCGTATCTAGCCAATTATTTTCTTCCTTTCCATTACATACCCCGTTCCTGCCGCTTAACGCGAGATATATTTGTTTCAGGAAGATCATGTTGAAGTTTTTGTTCCACTACTTTCCCCGGTAAAATTTAAAAAAGCTAACATCTAAGCAGCAGTTGCGTCGTGTACACATCTGATAATGTTGTTGTACAAGAAAGAGAGAAGGATATTTGTTCTGGAACTGGCCGACCTTTGTTAATGCTCAAAGTTCTTTAGCGGCAAAGATAAAGATAAGAAATTCCTGCAATATTAAATTTTTCTATAGAAAGTGTTTTCCATCGTTGTGCATTGTCGGACGAGTGAAAAGACACTCTATCCGAGTAATTTCAAAAGGCCACAGCAAGTTGCACCGCGACGTAGATAAGTACGAAAGGAATTATTATATTTCGCAAGTTGCGCGATTTATGTCGCTTTCGTTAGGCCGTAATAAATATTCGCGCGCGTATATATTTATTTCGCATGCGTTCGTTTAATGTAATCGAATGCACGGAAAATGAATAAGTCGTTTTGGCAAACAGTAAAAATCTAAACGTTTCGCCTACCGCTCATTTCGCTTTATCCCGGCTGCTGCTCGGTTGATCGTCAGGGTTTCCGCGAGGGATATCGTTATTCGTGAACGGATTAAAAAGGGTGCCCGTTAGTGGCTTCCTATTTCGAATTCCCCGTTCCAGTTCCAGTTGCGCACAGATTTATGGAGAAAACTATAAAGGCCGAACTGCATACGACTTTGGATTACATCCAACAATAAACAGCGATAACTCGTGTCTCAAACGACGTAAATGAGCTGTTCATAACGAGCTGCCACTCTGCCCTTCTCTCAATCTCTCTTTCTCTTGCTTGTACCGGCTGCCTATACACATACACGTCATACGTACAACACACATAAGACAATCGCGGTTCAATCGAAATATTAAAACGTTTACTTCATTTTTACGAGTAAAGAAATCATTTTACCCAGAATATCCGAGTGGGAATGCCTTCAATCGTATATGTATGTTTAAGAACAAGATGAAAATGGAAAAAATGCCAAAAAAGTGGCGATTCAATTGTGCACGAAAAAACGAAATATGTACTATATACAACCAGATCGACCTCTTCAACGGGGGGGGGGACCCCCGAACCCATAGACACCCTGGGCTTACATTTAACTGCGACGGTGCGCGCAACATGAGGTTCGCAGTACCGCGCTGCGTGCTTGAAGCGCTGCACACCACAGCTGTCAGATTGGATAATAGCTTTTTTGGACCGTGTCGAATTGTCGAAGTATCCGAGTAAAAGTTTTTGCACGTTCAGAGTGTAAATAAAAAAGATAGATGGCGGTATATATCCGGATTTGAGCTCGGATATCAAAAATATTAATTATTTTACCGTATCAAAAGACAAGGAAACACACGCTGCGGAAGATTGCACGTGAAAAAGAAAGAATAGAATCAGACAGAAAAGTTTCCGAATCAAAAAACCATCTGTGGGAACTATTTGTTGTTTCTAAATCGGTTTGAAGAAGTTTATAACTTGATTTTCAACCAGTTAGTTAGAGTATCGTTAACGGGGAATAGTTGCATCGATTTTTTTTTTATTTATTTAAAAAAAAATATATAAATGTTGTATTTAGAAGGAAAAAAAAATATGTGTATAAAGGTGCACGGAACTAGCGTGCTTAAATCAGGATTGAGTACATGTGCGTGTTTAACTAAAATAACGTATTAATAAATATAGAATCGTGTGTGTGTGTGTGTGTGTGTGGTAGTTTCCTGCAAATGTACTTAAACTGAGGTGGTAAAAGGATGAAAAACAACATAGTCCCTCTACTCATCAAGCGTGAATGTTTATGGATGAGTTTTTCAAAGTATAACTTAAAAATATTATGCGCAACGATTTAATTCTTTTCGGCTATTTACAGGAAGTGCATAAGATAGAAAAACAACATGCTACATTTGCGGTTTCACGGTTGAATTTGAGTTTAGGGACTTAATAGTGTATTAGTTGCCATTTATGAACTTCCCGTATGAATCGCAGACTCAATATACAATAGGAGATTTGTAGAAATTTCTCTAGTGATGATTAGAGATTGGGAGCTATTAATGTGTTATATTTGCATCTGAGGAGATCCTCAAATCTGGAACATAAATAAGAAAAATTTAGATTTAAGAATTTGACGATTTTATTATTTATTTCATCATAATATGAAGGTGCTTTTTTATCGATTAATTTTTTGGCTACTACTGTAATGTCACTAGAGTTAGTCAAAGGAACTTCAGCGCCACAGGTGGAACTTGGGAAGAGCTGATTATCCATAACTTTACGGAAAAGGTTATTGAGAAAAGCTTTACATTTTTCAGAATTGCCTGATATAAGAGAGTATTGTTGACATTGATGTGAGGAATTGTATGTTATTCATGTTTATTGAATATATATTTATATGAATGGCCCCAAGCCGTACTATTTTGGATAAATAGACGCCAGGCGTGTAGTTTTGATTTTGCAATTGAAATTTTATATTCCTTATTTAAAGTCCTAAGCGTGGCATCCAAAAAGAATGACTTGACCTTATTCTTGTATTTGTTTTTCTTCTTGCGCAATTTTGCCGTTAAATCGTTGCAGCTCTGGGTTCCACCAGTCCACTGCTGGAACAGAGGTCTCTCGGCTTGTGACTGTACGGCTATCTCGGATAAATAGCCGTTAATTATAGACATTTTTTAATTCAAATTAGTTGCACTGGTGCTTAATCAGTGTCATGTTGAACAGTGTTAATATAAGTGTAATTGATGTTTTGTTTTTTTTGGGGGGGGGGGAATAGATTAAGATCTAGTTAAACATATTAGTTTTGGGTTAGAAATATTGAAAGACACAATGGTGATTATATTACGGTGTAGAGTTAGGTCAAAGTGACTTATCAACCAATTATTGAATTCTGCTGTGTACGATGAAGTAATCGATGATGCTCCTTCCATTGTAATTAATAAACGTGGGTTGTTTCTTGTTTTTAATGATTAAATCATTGGACAGCAGAAAATTCTACAGCATTGCTGCTATTTGACTTCTTATCTTAAATGTATGGCAACTTTATATTAAAGTCTCCAACGAGGACAGGAGCAAACTGGTGATTTTATTTTGTTATACGATCCATTTTTTCTTTTTTTTTTTTTTTTTTTTTTTTTTGTGGTGCCGTGTACTGCTACTGTGGCCAAAGACAACAAATATTAAGATATGATTAAATTAAGCTATAGATATTATTTTGTTTGAGGAAAGATAGTGTTTTTCTGATCTCATGGGGATCATCGGATAAGGCAGTTTGGATAGTAGTATGGGGATAGATTGAATGTTGGGCGCAGTCGGAAAGGATATGCTCTATTGTTAAAGGACCTTGGCCACAGTATTGGCAGAGTGGAGCGTCGGCACGATCCAAAAGGTGCTTGTGCGTTAGTGCTGTATGACCGATGCGCAGTCTTGTTAATACAACGTCGTCACGTCTTGATGCCATGATGATGTTCCAAGGCGCAGTAGTAGGCTTGACTCTTCTCAGCTTATTTTCAAGCGACAATTCTTCCCAGGAACGGCTCCATTGTAGCTGAAACTGGGTTTTCGTAACTTTGTAAAGATCCTTCCTTGGGACTGTAACCGATAATAATGTGGATTTCCCTATTGCTTGTTTCGCAGCTAAGTCGGCTGTGGTGTTTCCACTTATCTTTGAATGTCCTGGTAGCCAACATATTACTATGTTCATAGTCGAGCTAATACCCAAGTAATGTATCTGTTGAACAATCGGGTTTTTCAGGGTAGCATGCCATTCATTAATCGCATTGACGGTCTGTAATGAGTCTGTGAATACGATAATACGATCATAATTCTGATCTATGGCGGATTCGATGGCTAATTTGATCGCAATTAATTCGGCCGACATTACCGACAATTCCATTGGAAGCGCATAGCTGATGATTTGCTGGCGATGTATAAAGGAACATCCAGTACCTTCGATATTTTTTGCAGCATCTGTGTAATACTCTTTATATGCACTGTATTCTTTCAATGCGTTCGTATATGACAAGAGTATGTCAGATTTTGAGCTGTTGGTCAACACTACGTTGCACCGTATTTCCGAATTATGTGTTGGTGGAAGAGCGGAAATTCTTTTATGAAGGATATTGTTCGGTACATTAATATTTCTGGTGTCAGCAGCAAAATATGCGCGATTGTTTAGAAGTTCTGCTAAATGACTAGAACGGTACGAGACCTCAGGCGTCAGTAGAACATCAGGGATATTATTTGTACTTCTTAGGTAAATTAAAAACTTCACCGCTAAATAATCTCGACGAACGTTTAAAGGCCATTCGTTGGCTTCGCATAATATGCTGCTTATTGGACTAGTGCGAAATGCACCGATCGCCAGTCTGATGGCGGTGTGGTGTATCGAGTCCAACGAGCACAGTGTCGATTTGCAAGCTGAGCCGTAAATGGGTGCTGCGTAGTCTAGGCGAGGTCTAATAATAGTACGATATATTTTGAGTAATGTGTGTCTGTCTGAACCGAATGTTGTGTGGGATAGTTTCTTCAACAGGTTTAAGTTTTTTAAGCAGGACTGTTTTAATTGATTTACATGTTGTTTCCATGATAAGGTTTGATCAAACAACAAGCCGAGATATTTAACAGTCGGAGATTTTGGTATTCTTGTGCTTTGTAATGATAGTGATAGCGATTTTTGACATGTCCGTAATCTGCAGAAATGGATGCAAGTTGTTTTCGCGGCTGAAAACTCTGGTCCATTTTGTGAAGCCTATCTTTGGGCTTCGTTTACTGACCTTTGCAGTAGTGCAGCTCCTGCTTCTACATTTTTGCAACCGATGAATATGGTGAAATCATCAGCAAACAGCGCCGAAGATATTAGTGGATGGATGATGGATACTAGATCGTTTATCGCGGTGATGAACAATGTGGGACTAAGGACGGAGCCCTGTGGGACGCCATTGTCCAACGTTTTTTCCGATGAAAGCATGGAGCCAATTCGAACGCGAAAGACACGAGACGATAAGAAGTTTTTGATGAAGTACATTATATTTCCTCGGAATCCCCACTTGTATAGCATGGTAAGCGATTTCTCTTTCCATATTCTATCGAATGCCTTTGTTATATCAAAAAATACTGAAAGTGTGTGCATTCGTTTGTTGAAATTTTTTAAAATTTCTGACTGTAGGTAGAATAACTGATCTATGGTTGAACGCGATGGACGGAAACCACACTGTGTTGTTGATATAAGATTTCTGTTTTCTAATTCCCATAGTAATCGTCGATTTACTATTTTTTCGAATACTTTACATAGTACGGATGTCAGTGAAATCGGTCGATAGTTGTCTAGTTTCAGTGGGTTTTTATTTGCTTTATGTATGGGAACTATAATAGCTTCTCTCCATTGCTGAGGAAAAGATTGATTAGTCCATACGTGGTTGTATATCAGCATGAGTTTGTTAATTATTGATTCTGGGGCGTGTTTCAAGAACAAAATGTGAAATCTGTCGGCGCCACAAGCAGATATTTTCGTCCCCTGGATGGCATTTTGGATTTCGTGTAAACTTATGGGTGTATTATATGTTTCTGAATTTGATGAGCTGAGGTCAAGTTGTTCGTTTGCTAAACGTTGTTTGTTTGCTAGTGATGTGGGTGTCAACTGATTATTACTTGATATACACCCTGTCAAGAAAGTATCGGGAATTGTTAAATAAAACGAACAATTTTTAATTTTCATCCAAATTTATTTTGTCACCTTCAAAATAACATCCATTCGAAGCGATGCACATATGCCAACGCTTTTTCCACTCGGCAAAGCACTTCTGATAGGCGGTTTCCGGGATGGCCTTTAGCTCTCGCGTCGCATTCGTCTTGATGTCATCAATCGATTCGAAGCGCATTCCCCGTAGCGGAAATTTGAGTTTTGAGAATAGGAAGAAGTCGCAGGGTGCTAAATCTGGTGAATACGGCGGTTGTTCGATGATATTTACCGAGTGTTTGGCCAAAAACTCATTCACAATTATGGCTTTGTGAGACGGCGCATTATCGTGATGGAGAATCCAAGAATTGTCGACCCACAAATCGTTACGTTTACGACGGATAGCCTCTCTCAAACGTCTCAAAACACTTAAGTAAAACTCTTTGGTGACTGTCTGTCCGGCTGGCACATATTCATAGTGTACCACGCCTCGAATATCGAAGAAAACAATCAACATGATCTTCACTTTCGATCGGCTTTGGCGAGGTTTTTTCGGCTTTGGCGCGCCAATTGGCCGCCATTCGGACGATTGCTGGTTCGTAAGCGTGTCGTACTCGTACACCCATGTCTCGTCACCAGTAATTATCTTTTCCAAGAAGGTAGGATCCAAATTGGCTCGATCCAGCATGTCTGCAGCTACCTGTTCTCGGTACTTTTTTTGAAAGAAATTCAGGTCTTTCGGAACAAGCCGAGCCGCAACGCGTTGCATACCCAATTTTTCGTGCACAATCGTACGTACGCTCTCGTGTGACATGCCCAATCCATGAGCCATCTCTCTCAAGCTCACATGACAATTTTCAGCAACGATTTCCTTGATTTTATCGACGTTATCATCGGTCACACTCGTTGAAGGCCGTCCAGAGCGAGGCATGTCTTCGACCGTCTCCCGACCATCCTTGAACGCTCTGTACCACTCGTAAACCCGCGTTTTTGATAAAGCAGATTCACCAAAAGCCTTCTGTAACATTTTCAGTGTATCGGCACAAGAAATTTCGTTCGAAACACAGAATTTAACACAAGTACGTTGTTCAATATTTTCACTCATTGTAAAACTTCGACAAAACACTTCAAGGTCGACTGATTTTAACAGCTGCTGTAAACACACTGGTTGACAGATCGCGCTAAAAATAGGCATCATAATACAAAACAGTTGTACCAACCTGGAAAAAAAAAATTATCTGCCTAGCTATTACCCGGGAGATTTAAATTGACAATTCCCGATACTTTCTTGACAGGGTGATTTGCAAAAAACGATGCGAATTCTTCTACAATTTGTCCTGGGTCTGTATATAACTGATTATTTCTTGAAATCGCTGTAGGGATTGGTAGGTCAACGTGTTTATATAACGCTCGTATTTTCTTCCATAACTGATGAATCGGTGTTTTGTAAGTTAGTGTTGACGTGTATTCGTTCCAAGATCTCCTTTTTTCTTGTTTCAGTATCCATCTTGTTGTTGTTCGAGCCTGTTGAAAAGCTGTATAGTTTTCCAGTGTAGAGAATCTTTTCAGAAATTTTAATCTCTTTCTTCTCTCCCTTATTGCTCGCGAGCACTTTTCTGACCACCACGGTACTAGAACTTTGTTTGTGGATAACAGCCTGTTTCTCGGGATTGATATTTCGGAACATTTTAGAATTCCGTTGGTAAATGAGCGAACCATTGTATCCGTGTTACTGTCATCAATGTCTACCTCGGTCTGACATAGCTGCTGGAACATTTCCCAATTTGCTTTTTTGAAGTTCAGGGCTGGCCGTCTTATATGTGAGGCCATGTTTGCTTTCATGTTTATGATTTGTGGAAAGTGATCACTGCCGCCCATGTCTTCATGATGATGAACCTCAATGAGATGGGCAATCTGACTAGAACTTAACGTAAAATCAATTGTGCTCCACGTTCTGTACGTGGTACTGTAATGCGTAGGTTCGCTTGTATTATGGACGGAAAGGTTATATTGCTCTATTATGCGAGTTAATAGTTTCCCTCTACTATCAGTTTTGTTGCTACCTAGAATCTCATCATGCGAATTGAAGTCACCGGTGAATATGAACGGTGTTGGGAGATTATTTATTATTGATGTGTAGGTACTTTCTTCTATTTTTGTGTACTGAGGAATATAGATAGTACATATTGAGACGGGAGGTGTTATATTAATGCGTATTGCTAGTGTTTGAATGTGGTCAATGTTGAGTTTTATTTTCGTGTATGTAATATCTTTCCGTATGGCTATAAAAACGCCGCCATGCGCTTTTGGTTGAGCATTTAGACTTTTACATATTATATTATACGAAGGTAAAGTTAATGTTTGATGCGGCTGAAGATGTGATTCTTGTATGCATATAATAGATGGATTATATGTAGCTATTAAAACTTGCGAGTTCTTCAAGATGCCTGAAAACCCCATTACAGTTCCAGCTTATTATTTTTGTATCTCGTTGAGTAGCATTCATTATTCTGGTTAATCTTCTTGTTGGGAGGAAGGATAGTCAGAAATTTCTTTGTCCGTGTTATTACATTTTTGTAATTTTTTGATTATTTTTGTAAATCTTGCTTTCATATATTTTTGTTCAAGTGACGGTTTAAGTAGCTGTAGTATGGTAACTAATTCGGACACATTTATGTCCAATATTTGTGCCACTTGGGATGGATTTAATGACTGTTTTGTTCCTTCGAGAAACTGAATGAATTTATCGAATGACAGTTCATTTCCATCAGATGTTGTAGAAAAGTATTTTTTCAGCGAAGATAATTGCTGATGTATTGTTGATGTAGTTTCTGAGATGTCAGCGGTTTTTATATTCAAATGAGGCAATGGCGGTGTTTTAAAGTGATTTATTTCTGATTCTGAGTCCGATGAGGAGCTTAATAAATCATCTGTTTCCATTTTTCCTTTACTTTGATCAAACATAGTGGACGTTTGTTGGGATGGACTTGTAGTTTTCTTTTTCCGTCTCTTTTTTTGCTGTTTTGGTTTGTCTACTATCTCTGTTTCGGCGATAGTTTTGGTTGTCTTTGATGATGCTTCTGAACGTGATCGTTTTAAATTATCCTTCAGATTTGATGAATTCGTGATTAAATGGGAAGTGTCATGTATTTCGTCCGACTCCTCTAAGACTTTGGTTTCTGGGTTGTTTATGGGGATTTGTTCTTTTTTCGTGGTGGACGGTTCTGCGGTTGATATATTTGTTATTATGGGTGTTTCATTGATATTCGTACAGTTTTCGGCTTTATGATGTTTTGCTTTGCATATAAAGCATATGGGGTCATCTGTGTTTATAAAAATCCTGTGATCATGGTTACGATAGTTTAGTAAAAAATTTGTAGGAATGTTAACTTCGTCGAAATTGGAAATGTAAACTTGTCTCCGCCAACTAATTATGTGTCCGAATTCGGTATCAGTTGGGTCTATTCTTAAAATGGAAATAGGTGAAGCGAGTGTAAGCCCTAACTGTTGTATTAGGTATTTTCCAATTTCAGAGTTTGGAATAGTTGCTGATACGTTTGAAAGAATAATCTTCGTTTCTGGACTTCGCAGACGTCTTGCTTTAATTTGTCGTTGTGAGATTTCTATGGAGGCACCTGCTGACATAAAGCTATCTACAATCTGTATATTTTTGAGAAATATTAAAACACGGTTTTGACTAATGCGTGATCCGGCTATGATGTTCGATGCGGTTCCTATTTTTTGTTTTAAAGCGATAAAATAGTCCTTTCAGGGGGTGTCCGGTATGTAGGGAAAAAATTATTCCTTGTTCATCGGATGGGTGTTCGAAACTTGTTAGCGGAATGATCTTGTTGTTATTATTTTTTTTTTTTTCATCAAGTGAGCGAAAGAATTATTTGGTACGGCGTGATTCGCATTAGAAATTAAAGAATTATTACCTGCAGCGACGGCAGTATAGTTACTTGTTTGTAAAGTTGATGTTTCCTGATAAGAAGGTAAGCCTTTTGTGACGACGGTAGATAACGGCGGAAATTCATCTGGTTTGATTATATTCGACGTTTGTTCCGTTGGTCGATGGTTATATTCGTTATCTTCATCGTCGATGTTGTCCATCTTCCTCGGTGAAGGGGAAGAGGCCGAAATTTATATGATTACGTTAAACTTAAACTCTAATTGTACTCGTATGATGAAAGAGAACACAGAAATAGACTTCTTGACTAAACTCTTTATACACACGATCCATTTTATTTAGGTGTGGAAACCTGGGTTTGCTTGGGGATAAGTAACAGGCAATGAATATATCATTTTTAATTGTCATAATATTATTGCGATTTAGCAGTGTAATCTATGTTGGATACTGCTTTTAATGGTAGGTGCTATTCTATTATTATAGAATACTATGAATTGATTAGAGATAGAGGGAGCACCTTTGTATAGATATGGTTCAGCAATTACCCCCCAAGGTCACTGTTAGAATCTAGAATGCCCCGTAATAAAAAGGAGCTGACAAACGTAGCAGTTATCTACGTTTAAATAATTTCATTTAATATCCAAAGTCTGCCCTGGACCTTAGATTTTCGGCCGCTTTGGTGAAGTAAGGGCAATTTTTGTTAGAAGTGGAAAAGGTCAATGCTACCTATGCACCTACTTACTACAGAAGAATCAGATGGATTATTGTATATGTCTGTAAAATGACAATATTTACAAATGTTGTGGTATAAACAGTTTACTCATGTGTGTCCTCCTTGTGCTTATTAGTTGCATCAATTAGAGACACTCCGTTGTGGAATATAGCATTAACTAAAAAAAATGAGCCACACTTTTTGTGCCATGGTCACAAGTCTTTTGATTTGTCATGTACGCAATGGCCATTGTCACAAAAAAAAAACGAGAAAACCCCTCTCATTGTACGACCACAGAAACTGCAATACGCAGCACGCCGAAACTCACCTACCGGCGCTTGCGGCTCTTCTGGAAGAGTCTCGAATTTCATTTCTAACTCTTTGTGAAACGATCATCATTTTCATCGGGACGCGAAAAATATTAAGAATGACATTGTTTCATATTAATAATCGTAATAATATCGTGAAGTGAAACGATCTCTTTGATTTTATTGATTTACGATCGAATTTTACAATCATTTAATTACACACGAACAACAACAACAAGTTCGATGAATTTATAGATATATTCGGTAAACTGTATAATGGCGGAGCAGATTAAGTTACAAAAAAGGATAAATATTACACTTATACGAGCGTACAGCTTTATCTGACACATTGTACAGTATCGTATACATAAGACATATCTATGCTAAAAAGGTTTCAGAATACTTTAATAAAATTTCAGAATTGATTGAATCTTTATAAAAAAAACGGTAAGTTATTTACATCGTCACTGGTCACTATCGGTATAACGCGATTTTAATTTAAAATCCGGACATTTACTATTAAAAGTAACATTAGTAAATCTCGCACGCCGCTTTTGAAATATTAAAGATTAAACCATTTTAAAAAATTACAGGTTTCGATATTAATCAGTTTCGAGGAATACTATATCAAATAATTAGAGACTGGTCGATATTTTTCACATATTTCGGATATAATACACAGTAGACGCCGAATTTTTTCACTTTATTACGGGACGCGTCTTATTTGATGCACATTTCCACAAATTTATCACTCTGATAATTCCCCGTAATTTTTGGTATGTTTAGGAGGAGGTATGCTGCAAATTTGTAATCGCCGGAGTAATAATCGATTTCGTAACTATAAAACAACTACTAGCAGATGTTTATCGTAAAGAATTTAAATAATAATAATAATAATAAATTTAATCAAGCGGGAATATATTATATAAAAATTTGTAAAACATGTCAAAAAATCAATATATATATCGGACAAACCTGGGAAAACTTTAAAATAACAGATAAAGAACATACACATATGCAATAAAATATGGTTATATAGATAAGTCCATCACAGATGAACGTACACTATTAATAGTAAACCCTACATTAACTTTCAACATTAATACAGACTTACAAATTTTAAAATACATCATTAATTATAAACTATTATTAAATTTTACCGAGAACTATTGTATAAGAAAAATTGAAAAACAATTGCATTAACCATAATTATCCTAATACAGATAATCACTCAATGTTTAAATTTTAAATTAGAACAATATTTTATTTATTATAATTAACAACCCCGTTTGTTTCCTTATATGTAAATGTGATTCGATTTAAATTTTTATACCGGTTCCTTATTGTGTTATTTTAGTTTGTTCATTTGCGATTTTATTTTTCGATTTTAATTTCTATTCTTTTAACTACTTCTACAAATCTTTTGTAAAGTTTGCTTGAATTTTTAAATTAAAATTTTTAAAAGTCACTACTTTTTCGTAATTTTTGTATCACTTTTATTTAATCGTGCAATAATTGACTTTTATTATCGACTTAAATCCGCTATTTATACTCAGTCATTGTGTCTTTATTAAATTTATATCTTATAATAACTCCCGCGATCGGAAGCTTTGTCTTCGAAACGCGTTGGGTAAATAAATAATTGTTTATAGTGGTGTGCTTTTGCTTTTACTTATTATATGTTTAATTAATACCTTAAAGAACGACAAATAACACATAAACACATGTTTTTTAATAATCAGTTAAAATGGATTTAATTTGATACAGAAAGCTTAACTGAGGATGAGTTACATTAATTTCATTGCTAGCTACTCAGTGTTTTTTTGTAATGGAGCGAACATATCTGTAAAATAATAGAGAAAATTTTAATAGAGTTATTAAACAGTTTAATACGAGGGTGGTTCAAATATAAACCGGAATTTTTAAATAAACGCGCGAAAAATTTATTGCGGAAAAAGTGGTTGCACTGGCAGTTAGACCGGTTTGTTATGTAGAGCAATTAGAACCGCGTAACGTCACTTTTTAGTGTAGTTAGAGCCATGAGTGAAAAAGAAGTACCAGTGTCGTCTGTTGCGCAACGCATCATTATTCGTTTTTTAGTCAAAGACGACGTAAAATCCGTGGAAATTTACCGAAAATTACGCGAACAGTTGGGGATGCGTGTCTCTCCAAAACTCAAGTGTACGAGTGGTGTTCCGCGTTTCGAAAAGGACGTGAAGTGGTGTTAAACATACCACATGCGCGGCGCCCAAAAACCAGCATTACAGATGAACACGTCAAAGCCATCGAACAACTCATTTTGGCTGACCGACGCGTCCGTGTACGCGATATGACCGACGAATTGGGCATCAGCATAGGTAGTATTGAGACAATAATTCATGATCGGCTAGGTTATCGCATAATTGCAGCCAGATGGGTGCCAAGACTTCTGAATTTTGAACAGAAATTCACTCGTTGGGAAGTTTGTACGCGTCTCCTGCAGCGGTATGAAGAGGAAGGAGAGAATTTATTGCGGCGAATATTCACCACGGACGAAACTTGGGTACACTACTATACGCCGGAGAGTAAACGCTCGTCTATGGAGTGGCGGAAGAAAAAAGAGGGAGCGCCAGTCAAAGCGAAGGTTACACAGTCAGCTGGGAAGGTGTTGCGTACCGTGTTTTGGGACATGAAAGGAGTGATCGCAGTCGATTTCCTAACTGAACAACGTACTGTGACGGCGCAGTATTACAGTAACCTCCTAAAAAACACAGTCAAACCGGCCTATCGAACAAAAAGGCGCGAAATTCCGATCCGTAGTGCGATACTGCTTCAAGACAACGCCAGGCCACATACCGCTCGGCTCACGATGGAGACATTGGCCGAATTGGGCTGGGAAACACTTGAACATCATCCTTACAGTCCAGATTTGTCGCCTTGTGATTATTATTTGTTTGGCCCGTTGAAAGAAGCACTTGGTGGACAACGTTTCGACAGCAATGATGAGGTGGAATCGTTCGTGCGCAAATGGCTATGTGACAAGCCGCGAGATTTTTACGAAAAAGGAATAAAAAAATTGCCGGAGAGGTGGAAAAAGTGCGTAGCGTGCGAGGGTGGTTGTTTCGAAAAATTGTAAAAAATATGAGCACTGGAAGTATAAAATAAAAATTTTTATGACGAAATTCCGGTTTATATTTGAACCACCCTCGTATTGTGCTGGAACGAAAAAAAAAAAAGTGTCCACGTAATATACTTGATGGGAAAAACTCGGTACTAATGGAAATTGACAAACAGCCAAAGAAGAGTCAGTAGTTCTTTGATAAAAGCAAAAAAAAACGCGAAATTAACTATTTTAGCAAAAAAAAAAAATATATAGCAAATGAAATCTTAAAGGCAATTGATAATAATGGGATTTCCGAGCTCGACTTATAAAAATATCGTATTCCCTGCAATTTCCGTTTTATTCTGAACAGAGAAAATTCGCCAATCTCTTCCAGCTACCGGGTTCACTTTTATTATTGTCTACTTCCAGCATTTCGCTTGCCGTTTTTCATCATCTGAATGATTCAAGTCTGATCTGCGATTCCGATAGTATTTTCTTCGAACTTTTCCTTGAACGCTTTCCGCCTCACCATTTCAAACTGTTAAGCCTGACACTACTTCCGATTCTTTATAATGCCCCACCTTTATTCTTCGATTCCTTTCCTCGTCTATATCGCAGTCTCTACATTTCCTTCATTCTTCAGAATATAATTTCCTTTATTATTACGACGATCTTTAGGCTCTTTATAGGTAAGACAATACTCTAATAAGAATAAAAAACAATCACAAGTAAACTATTTTCGAGACTTCTCCAATTCTTCTTATCGTATCAATCGCCGGTTGTATAAGAAATGTGGAAAATAATAATACCTGTAATTCGTAATTATACTTTTCTTTTTAAGTCTTTGCTTAACCGACCATTGAAGTGGTGTAGAGTTAGCCGTCTAACACTTGTGCTAGACGTTTCCAGGGACACCCGCGCTATAAAATTACCGTACGTATTGTTGTTGTTCGCTTGTTTCGCGCTTCGTGTAGGTCTACACCGTGTCCCGATTTCTCCAATGATAACGCGAGAGTATTTTTCTTTTATTCGAGAAATATAAATTACTATCACGAACATCAACACACCGACAAAACGCAATCAACGATTGCTTTGCAACAAAACTTAACCTTCCGGTAGTCTGAATGGTCCAAAGTATTGTGCCAATACGAAATATGTGGGGATACTTCGCGTAAATTCGAATTCCGTGGTCGACTAGCTATCTTTATCTGAAATTTTTTTGACCAATTGCTATACTTTATAGTGCGTTTAGGCCAACATTATTTAAATCCATTTTCAATTTAAAAAAAAAAAATAATAATTTACTCGGGATTTTCGGTACTCACTTTAACCTACAAACAAGGTATCACAGATCCTTCCTCCGGTGAAACGTTCTCTACCGATGATTCTGTTATATTTATGTCATGCATCAGTGTCGCACTTGGCCAATAATAATAATAATCAACGATATACGAAGCCAAATGGTTTGCATAACCGAAAGTGTACGAAAACCGTGTAGCTGTTAATTTTTTCCGAATACGAAATTGCAATCACGATCCCCTAAAGTTGATATCAACAACACCCAAATGATCTGAAAATGTGTAGTACATTAACACTAGACCGAAAAAGGACTTTCTAAATAGATGCTTTCAAGAAATCTTAATTAAAAAAACTTGCCCGTCTTAATCGATTTAGATGTAACCGTGGACAGCAATTTATGCATCTGAAAAAAACAAAACATTTCAAACACAATTTAAACGTTTCGATTGGCCATCACGGAGCTTTTTCTATCCATCATCAACCTTTTATGCCGGAGTGGCCAGTATCCTCTCCATCTCTAGCGAGAGAACCTCCATTTTTCAGTAACTTGCTAAATTCGTTTGAAATATTCACCGCTAATCCGTCCTTTAATAAATACCTCTCTCGTTAAATGACTTTCATTTTGTATGTTGCGCAACACAAATTCTCAACTCTATAACCATCACAATAACTTCCCCAAAATTGTACAATAAAACAACATTCTGTCCAGTAGTAATTTTGCCTCAGTCATGTTGATCACAGTTACTGCAAGAAGTCGGTAAATATGCCTCACCTGCTGTAACTAACTGCAGCATCCAAAATTTGCTTTCGCATTACTCCGATCGAATAGAAAGATTCACAGATGATGGCTCCAAATCGGATTCAGTTGGTTGCGCAATAAATCAAACGGAAATCAAACGCGTTACTCATTCGGCCATTCGAATTGTCTGTTGTCAAACTTGCCGTGACTTCATAGTTCCCTACCTAGTTTAGACTCTTTTATCTGTACTGACTTTTCATTCTCGTTTTCTCGCCTGTGGAAATATCTTTAAAATTGCAATACCCCACCTTCGAAAGAATTTCGGGAAATTTTTATTCAGCAAGTTTCAAACCGCTACATTTAGTGGGAAAAATTTTCAAGAATACAATCCAGTACGGTGAAAATAATATAAAGCAATATACGATACGCTCAGGTTTTTGACTGAACAACCGATTTGAAGCAGATACAAAAACTTCAAACATCTTTAGAATTGATTCACGCTGCAAATTTAACAACGAAAATTATCGCAATTAACCAGCGCGCGGTATAGAGAAAATTTTTGAAAGAAAACAAAAATGGAAGAAATGAAAGAAAAGAAAAAATGGTCGAGAAGCCCGCTCGTGTGTGAGGAGTAGCGCGGTTTTGTCCGTACTAGGTTGCGGAGGACGATAAATTTACCGTCACAAGGTGATAAATAAACGCGCTCGTCCCGTTTCGATTGAACTGAGCTGCTGACTTAGCAAAAATGACTTAAATTCCACGGAAACGGGTTGAAAATACGATTTTACAAATTTCAAGAGTTGCCGCCGGATTGGGTTGCAAACTCAGTCTGAGAGCACATGCACCGAGCAGACATCAGCAGCAGCAAGATAGGACATAAATTTTAAACGGAGCTCTTCCCGCTACAAATTTTACGTTTATTTAACATTTTGTGGCTTCTTCAGTAAAAAACTTGGTGTCGTCCTTTTCCTATCTTAGCCAGGTAATAAGTTTAGAAAAAGCCGCCTAAACACATATTTCATCAGCTACTCAGATCTGCTAAAATACTATCCTCACTCGAGTGTAACGCATTGGCCCACCATCATCGTTATCTGTTTCACCTGTTCGCTTATATTTCAGCTTCCCATGCGATAGCGGACAAAAACACAATCTAGCTCGAACCAAAAAAAAAAAAAGCTAATTCTCTTGAATCGTTTAAAACGATCAAGTTACTAATCACTGTTTTTTGCTTGCACTTCTTTCGAATGAGATTTAAAAATCGTCCCAGCGGGTGCCACGGCCGTGTTATCCTTCTGTATTGAAAACTTTTAATTTGATTTTCAGAAGCGTCTTGACTTATAACCCCCCCGTAAGTAGGGTTTTATTTTCCGTAATCTAAAAAATGTGAAATTTATAAAAACTACTAAATAATGTAAATTCGGTTATGCGACACTTAAAACATGAGATGAAAAAAATTGGATTATCACGATTTATCGCATACTGCGCTAAAACCGACTTTCGAACTAGCGGAGAGGATGAGAAAATTCATTGACCGTTATCGATTTTTGACCTGCTTGAATCTTTTCGATAAAACAGAACGTTCCCGTTCAGACTTGGAGAAACGAATTCAATTAATCAGCAAAGCAAAGCAAAGTACTAGCAATTAATACTTTGCGGTGGTAAGTTCCATCCACTTTTCCACCGGCAACTATTCAAATCGAAAGGTCCTCCGTCAAGTGGTTAACAGTTCGTTAAACAACGTAATTTGAGTCTGATTTGTTTTTCGTCGGCGCATTAAGCACCGTAATTCGAAATTTCGCTGTTAGCATAGAAATATGTAACGATAAAAGAATCGTTCGAAATAATATACAGAACGATATTTGGATTCGTGAAGGAGGTAAAGATTCTCAGAGAGAATATTGCGGAAGGGAAATCCGAACGAAACAACGAAAGATTATAGATTGAAAGCACTCTCACCGGAACCAAATTCATTCTTAGCAACGAAGGAGAAAGTTCGTGAGTAACATTTGAAGAAATAGAATTGAAAAGCGCTCGGCTAATTGTTAAAAATTCGCTGTCAGGGATTGAAATGATACAATTACGACATTCATGAAGTCTTATTAAAAAGCGGTTTTTTTTTTATTATAAAAACATTTATCGAATTGCGTAAATTTTTTGAAACGAACCAACTTTAAATTAGATGAGTGTGCTTATTGCATGAGGTCGAAATAGAAATAACAGCGTTGCAGTTATAGAGTTGTATAAGATTCGATTATACCGTAAAACTTCTTTTAACCGTCACTGTAAAAATTGCTAATTTATGATTTTTTAAGAAAATTACTGATTTTTTTAAGATGTAAACAATTTGACATGAAGACATTTTACATCTAGCTATTGTACTATGTTATACTAAATTCGTAAATAAAAATACCGTACTCTATAAATGATACCCGATTAATTTTTAATTTATTTCCCAAATTATTTAAAATCTAGTGCGGTACTATATATATATATATATATATAAACTCGGCCATTTTGGCCTAGGGGCTGTGCCCCTTGACCCCTCTTGCTTTTATTTCTGTCTCTTTCTCTTCTATACTTTGTATAAAATGATCAAAATTTACAACGTAATTCTTACTGGCATCAACACAAAAAAAAATAACATAACCACAAAAATCCTATTCTAACATTTAACTTTCATTACATAAAATTGTGACATTTTTTAAATAACAATAACAAAATCCTATAAAACATAACAAACGTTACATAAAATTTGGACATTTTGCGTTACATAAAATTGTGACATTTTTTAAATAACAATAACAAAATCCTATAAAACATAACAAACGTTACATAAAATTTGGACATTTTGCGTTACATAAAATTGTGACATTTTTTAAATAACAATAACAAAATCCTATAAAACATAACAAACGTTACATAAAATTTGGACATTTTGCGTTACATAAAATTGGGACATTTTTTTGGGACATTTTTCCGAATGAGGGGTAGCCTAAGAATACGTTGTAATTAATATATATATATATATATATGGATGTATGTGTGTGTAACTGTACACGTTTGTAGTGGAATATCCGTCTATTTAACTATCCGTCATAGCCGGATAAAAGAAGTTATACTTGTTGTTCTCGGTTGAACATTTAAATGTACGAAAAGAATAATCTTTAGGCCTGTCTTATATGAGGGGTTAACACAGAAAATGAGCGAGCAAGTGAGACAGAAAATGAGCGAGCAAGTGAGCGTACGTTATGAATAACTGTTAGTTCTTCGGAACAGTAAGTACTGGTATTAATACATCTAAAAATTCGTAATAGACACGTAGCTAGTAACATATTGAATTAAAATTTATGTTACATGTAGAAAGACATGTGGCATATATATATATATATATATATATATATATATATATATATATATATATATAGAGAGAGAGAGAGAGAGAGAGAGAAAGGGAGAGAGAAAAATGAAAACGAAAATGAAGATTGCCAAAACGGATATAATAAATCAGAAAAAGAAAGGCATCGAGCATACAGAAAGAGAAAGTCAATAATTTCAAAGGAAAACTGAAGCAAGCCGCATTTTAATGTTAACAGAAACGTATATGAATCATACCAAATTTTTAAAAGCCAGAACGTGTTCGAGCAGGAGGGGTTGCAGTTTAACCTTATTGGAAACGATAAGTCAAATATTGTGTTGCTTCTAATATTGTGATCAATAATGTTACGCAATTATATTTTGGTCAAACAGATGTCAGGAATATATATGTGTACTGTTCACAATGTAAGACGGAAGATGGAAAAGAAATAATTATTATCGCCGTTTATATTTCTCCAAATCAAAGGTTCCGTGATATAATTAAATTTATACATAAAAGATTACTCCCTTTCATTCCCGATGATTCAAGATTATTAAAAGAAAATTTACATACACTTCCAATGATATTAGCTAGAGGCTTCAACGTGTCAATTTTGCATCAGACGATTCGTTGCCTTTAATAGAATTTTTTCAAACCGAACTTCAATTATTAATAATAATCCAAATGAATCAATTACAAAGTACGCAACTACCATCGATGTAGTATTTTCTAGATATTATATTAATTAAAATTACATCAAAAAAACTCTTTTATATTTCATATTTTAGTTACCATAGAATGCAAAAATCGGTGAAAACATTAATAAAACAAATGGATTAATTTTTAATTTGTTATTTGTTTTTCTTTAAGCGAAAGTTTATACCTGTAGATATATTTATAAGAACTGCACCATTTGGTTCTGGCTCTTGGACTAACACGGTTAAATCGAAGTTGGGAAAAGCGCGCCTCTGAACTTTCACTTCTGCCCTTCAAGTCCCATTTTCTTTTTTTTTCTTCCATTTCGAAAATTTGCGATCCTCTTAGGCTAATTTCGTCTGTTGTTGTTATTTCTGGAATTTACTAAAGTGTTAGTTCGGTCAGAAAGAAAAAATTACAGGACGAAAAAGCCTAAAGTTATTTAAACTCCGCGTATTTGAATAAAGCTGCAATTTTGCTGACGGAAATATTATATCTGGTATATTACTCATATCAATGTCGGTTATTAAATATGCAAGTAAATTCAGCTGCGCTAATATTATTTGAATTGCTACTACATATTGTTGTTATCCGCAAAGAAAAAGTAATCTTTATATTTGACGAATATGAAATTTGTTATTTTTCCTTTCAGAATTAAAAAAACTTCTATTGACGCTAACACACAAGACTGTAAATGCTCGGAAACAACTGATACTAGCCCGATTGTGTAATAATGATCAAAAAGGTATCCCAAAGTTTTGTCAATCTTCGTGCTTTCCAGAAAATAATGGTCGCTCACTCGAAGATGACATTTGTAAAAGATAACAGTTTCTGCATCTGAATCTGACGTGTACCCAGAAAAATGTTAGGGAGTGAGTGTAAGATAATTAACGGTATGCAATTGCAAGCTCCAGAATATGTAACGGATGCAGTGATGGGCAGTTGCTTGTTAATGTTACGTACGATTTGTCGGGAAAAAGTAAAGTCGATTTTCCCAATACATATAAGTTGTGTTCACGATAATAATGGTGAATTTTAGGCGAGTGTGTGAGGTATAGCTCTAAAATAGAATGTATCGGAGCAGATAGTTCACGACTACTAAGGTCCGGCATTAGCGTGCCCAGGAATGATCTGTCATCATTAGTTCATTCGGTCATGAACCGGTTGGCTTCTAACAGTATCTATAATAAAACGAAAAATATCGCGCAGAAGTGAGAGAAAGGTACGCTATACTCGTTGTATTAGAAAAGGAATTGTTCGATGATTAAAATTAAAAATTGTTTCATTAGCCATCAACAAGTAAGGTAGGTTATGCATTTTTGAGCTTCGGCTATGATGTCTTCAGTAAGTACGGGGATGAGCGATGTTTAATGTACTTGTATATTGTAAGATGTAAAGTGTAAATAAGTTTATTATGAAATCATTTTTCTAACGCGTGTTTCACGATTTAATAAATTAATTCATAAAGTTCACTAAAAGGAAAAAATTATATGGAAAACTTTTCTTTTTAAAGTTATTATAAAATAATAAAATACAACGACATGCTCCATTTTACAACAACTATAGTAATCTCCGAAACGTATCGCTGTATTTTATTATTTTATAATAACTTTAAAAAGAAAAGTTTTCCATATAATTTTTTTCATTTTAGTGGAATTAATCTGGTAAATAGGTTTACTATACAGGCAGATTACTAGATTCGAACATCAGCCGGAAAAGGAGTGAAAGATTAATTTTGCGATTGAAATAGTATTTAGGATATATTTTGAAAAATGTGTGGAGCGAGAGTGATATAAGTGTTGATGTTAATTCCTAGGGCTTATGTTTGGATTATATAACAAGGTGAGTAAGGTTGCGCGGGTTAATTTTCAAGGCCGAAATTGTACACTTAGAGTAAGTTTCGAAAGAAACGAGTGCCAGTTTACAGGAGTCACTCTGCAGGATGGTGAGGTGAGGTTAGTTTCCTAGGCTGTTGTTTGGATTTTCGGATTTATTCAGAGAAATGAGAAGAGCTGGTTAATTTTTAGTTCTGTAATAGTATATTTAGGGTTAGTTTGGCGAAACAGATATCAGATTACCAGAGCGCTACAGTGTGGCAGGAGTAGCTTTATTTTTACGGGTGAAATAATGTACTTTAGTTAAATTTTGAAAATAAACGTCAAATTTTGCACTCAACACTAAGAATGAAATTAAAATTCTAAACATTGCTACATAGATTTTCAGCTGTTTATCGCAGATATAGGTTTTCCTGCACTAACACGATTTTTAATTTTAACGACTACGTCATTCTTAAACCGGGATATAATACATATATTTTTTGTCCCATGATGTTACTTTATGAGTACAATATTTATTATATAACCTGTGTGTATTGTAATTGAAAAATGAAAAATAGAGATTTTTTTTTTTTTTTTAAATAAGAGGCGGGGAAGAATGGCGTAGTTAATTATGAAAAAGAATTTTTCTAAATAATTTTACAAGAAAATGAAGGGTCAAAGGGGCCTGCCTCCTTCAGAAATCCCTGAGTTTATTATTATAGCGCTATCTTTGCTTTTGTTCAAATGGCAGCGCAAGGAAACCGACTTTTGAGACGATCCTCACGCATATACACTTGCAAATATGTATTAAAATGATGATTTTCGTCTACTATACTCGTAGATTGAACGGAAGTTACCGAATTGGACAGTTTCCGACACTATTTGACAAATCTATTATCGGATTGGATTGCATTTCTTTTTTTCCCCTTTATGTACGTCCCTTCAACATTTAGCTGCTGAACTCATTTTTGCTCATAATATCGTACTTTATTCAGTTATTAACCGATCTTAAGCGAACAACTAAGAACAGACACTGCCAGAAAAATTTTGAAAAAAAAAAGCGCGAAATTACTTTTTCGCGACGTGACTAGAGCATAAATTCGTATGGATTTCCCGTTAACCGTTTTCTTGATGAATCCGTTCCCTTTATTGTTTCAGACTGAAACTTTCTTTATCGTGGCATTTTCGGCCTCGTGCGTGCATAAAAAAAAAAAAAAAAAAAAAAAAAAAAAACGTTTTACGACAAATTTGAAATTATTACATCAAATCGAATGAACTAAGAAAGAAAATTTATCGCGTGTACTTTTATTCCCGGTAAAATAAAATATTCGTAATTAGGCGTAGTCATCGTGATAGCCTAGTTGCTAGAGCGCTCAACTTCCGTTACGGAGGTCACGGGTTCGATCCCAAGCGACGATAGAACTTATTACAAAGAATTAAATTAAATACTCTACTAATAATCACACGTGGAAGGCAATGGCAAACCACCACGTACTACATCATATGCGCGCGCTAGGTCAGTACACAGTAGACACACACGGGACTGCACTTTTGTAAAACGATATAAATCAAACGATTACTAATCAGTTCCGAATGAAGTCTTCTTAAGTGTGTACCCTAACGTTGCATATAACAATCGCTATGAACACTAATACTTATGTCTGTACAGCTGACAATGAGATGTACGAATAAGTAGTCGCCGACGCTCAGGAATTAAGTATGGCACTATAAAGAAGAATTAGGCGTACAAAATAAAACGATGTATTTCAGGTTAACCGTAAAAATAATGTCAGTTAAATGGAATAAATTACGAGATAAATGATAACAAAATAGATGAGCTACTAAAACGAAAAGGAAAGATGATATAAACGCGTAGAAACGGTTCCCGTTGTCTTTCTAGGCCTGCAGGCAAAGACATCCACGCGATATCTCTGATTGCAGTTGCGGCCATAATGTAGAATGATAACCCAATTTAATTTCTTCTTTGTTTTTCCTTGGTTAATTTCATTGCGCATTGTGGGCACTGCTCTGCAGTTGCGGCCATAATGTAGAATAGAATGAAATTTCCTTCTCTGCTTTTTAGTCCTTTTTTTGTTAATATTAATTTTCCATATCTATTCATAGTGTAGCTTGCTGGCCAAATGAACTGTATTTGTTCAGGCCAATAAAAAAAAAAAAAAAAAAAAAAAAAAATATCTCTTTATTATCGCGGATTTATTTATTTATCGTTGATGTTATTATTATTAAAATAATAGTTTTTTTTTTTTTTTTTTTTACCTATATATATTTAGTAATACTCCAGGCCGATATCACAATTATTAGACGAATAAATAACACAAATGTTATCAACGAAATATGATTAATTTTAAATAAAATTTTTCATCAGTTCGGCTGAAAAATCTTTCGGATACGAGGTTCTCGATATTTCGGCAACGGAAAGATGATAATTTTTGTATTTTCAAAAATTCCGATATGGCGATGCACATTTTTAAACGGAATTAAAAGTGTACAAAAAAAAAAACCCCAAAAAACAGCCTTTTTTCATCAGCAGTTATTTTCAAGTAACCGTTAGAACGAGTGAGGTGAACGTCGATTTTTTCTTTGGAAACTTCGAAGACACATCTGCAATTAACCGTTTTCCTTCGTGCCTTTTTCTTTCTTCAGTTTCTAACTTCTTCTTCGCCACTATCGAAATCCGCCAACGCTGGTTTTTTACCCGGCGTGTTTCTCCTTTTTTTCTTTTTTTTTTTTGTCGATAGACGTTAGTCCCGACCTATCATCGCAGCTGACTACGGATCCCAGACATATACGCATGCACTCTCTGTCAACACATTCCGTATTTGTTCAGCATTTTTTATTCTTAATTTTTTTTATCACTTGTCGAATTTCGAATTAAAAATATATTTTCTTGGGTTGTTGTCCAATTATCCAAGTTTCACGGCTTTATCTTCTCTATTTCTGTTAGTTGCCGCGCCCAGTGTAACACATAGACATTTTTATTTATTTATGTAGACATGTAGAGAGTGTTTTTGAACGGCTGATTGAATCTGGTTGTTCCTTAGGTCAGCTTTCTGTTTTTTTTTGTTTTTTTTTTTGAAAAATATGTATTTATTATTTTTTACATATAAAACTTTCGTCAAGCTAAAACGCTTGTCGACGAATTATCCTATTGAACATTTTACCATCTTAAATTAACTTATACATATACATGATCGTGTAATATTTACTTAATCTATCTATTTTACTTATCAATAATTAATAATCTATTTCTATTTTCTATATTCAAAGTTTTTTTTTTCTAGTTTTTTTGTTGCGCTTTGTCATTTTATTTTATGTCTATTTATTTTTACATTTCATTCTTCCTGAAACCATTCCTTTATTTTCCTTTTTCTTTCCCCCATTGTTTCCTTCTCTATTATTTCTTTGGGTATTTTATTCAACATCTGAGTTATAATATATTTATCCGTTTGCTCCTCCCCCATCTTTGTTCTTGCTAACGGCAGTTGGTAAGAAAGTTTTATACTCGTATTCTGTGTTTATTCTTTCCTCCAATTCAATTTTCTTTTCTGCTGGTATGTGAATTCACATATCTTCAGTAATAAGTACATTCCTCTTATGCTGATTACGTTTTCTTTTTTAATGATTTCACTTTCAGTTTCTCCCGTTAAGGATTTCCTATTAATTTCAAGCATTTAATTTGCAGTTTATTTATTTTCCCCAAGTATGCTTTCCTCATCATTATGCCTGAATTCGATATTTCATCCTCGACTCTACTAGCGCATAATAAACTACTTTTAATGTTTCATTTGTTGCATGCATATTTCTTCAATGTATATAAAGTCGGTAAAACTGCTCTTATTTTCTTTGCAATATATTCCATATGTACGTCCTATCTTAAGTGTCGGTCAACCATTACTCCCCAAAAATATTTATACTGCGTTAGTATGTCTAACTTTTGACAGTTTTTCGTTTCACATTCATTTCTTCCTTCCTAATTGAGTATGCAAATTCGTTTGAGGGCATTATTATATTTGGACAATACAAATCCCAGCTGTCCCTTTTCACACGTAGTACCATTAGTCTTTTTTACATTTATTCTTAGACTTTCATCGTTTGCTCATTTACTTATTGTTATTAGCTCCTTTTGCATCCTTATTTCTACCTTTTTAACATCTTTATGTGACGTAATTATTGCTATATCTTCCGCGTACGACTATGAAATATCTATTTTTTCGGAAGGCTATTCTAGATGGTAGTAGGCGGAGATTAGTTTATCAAAAGACCGTACGTTAAAAATAGAGTGAAATATTCCTAACCGTAATCATTCCAAAAATTGTCGCTGTATTTTGATCGGTTGCAATCTATAGGATCTCATGCGATGTTGTTGTTTTGCACTTTGATATTAGCAATTAATACTTCTTACGCAATATAACATCTTATACTTTTTGCTTACTGAATATACGCGGTGTGTCTAGAAAGTCGTGAAATATGTTTTTTTGTCGCATCTCTCTTGCCTGCAGCGCGCTCGAACCGATTTGGTTAGGTAGAGCTGACTCTTAGATCACAGCGCACCACAATTCAGTCTGTTTCGAGCATCGTCAGCGTCGATGAATTAGTGCACCTCTGTTTGGAGACCTTGTCACAGCCGCTTGGATGACCTCAATGCTTTCAAAACGGCATCCTTCAGAGGGAGGTCGTGACTGTAGGGTGGCTGTGGCAGTTCACTCGCGACCAGCACTCGATTGGCTTTATGTTCGTTCGTCAGAAGTTTTGGGACCAGCTACACCTTCCACATATGCAAATCTTCCGTAGCAATGCTGAACACGGAACTTTTTAGAATGTTCAAGGTGTCAGCTAACAACCGAACACTCATTCGGGACGGTCAGAATACAACAATTCACGAACACGGTTCACATTGCCTTCGTTATTAGTGTTCCAGAGCGAGGGTTATCGTCTACCTCCTCCTGGTCGTCTTTAAACTTTTTCACACACCTCGTAACTTGCACATAACTCATAGCAGACTGCCCGCCGTAGGCTTGCTTCAGCATTGTGTAAGTTTCGACAGCTTTTTTGTCGAGCTTTGCACAAAAAACTTGATCGCCCAACGTTGTTTGATTGAATCAGCCATCGCACGTCATGACGAGATCTCCAAACAGAGATGCACTAGTCTGAACTGCGATACGCGGTGAAGCTTAGAATCAGCTCCACCTAACCAAACCGGTTCGAGCGCGCTGCAGGCAATAGAGACGTGACAAGAAACATGTTCCATGACTTTCTGGACACACCCTGTACATGTTCTTTCTTTTCTCTTCTTATTATTTTTTAATCCATTCCCTTGAATACGTTTGACCGTGTTAATAATGTTATCGCTGAAAGTTACGGAAAGATCTAAAATTTCGGTGAAACTTTTACCAGACGAAGACTCTGAATTGTAATAACGACATACATATTATTTCTATGTCGGCTGGAAAAAAAGTAAACAGTATTTGTGTATAATAAAAAAAATCTTTTGAACTAACTTCACAAATATGGAAGATAATTTAAATAGGAATTTCTCTTTCCTTAATCGCAGTTTTTCTTTATTCATAATATCTGTACAGTTTTATCTTATTTTTCTGTCAGAACGATTCTGCTCACACGTACCGCTTGGTTCAGGCAATAAGAAAGAAAAAGCGCAGTTTACGGTGCTCTAAAAACCGTTAAATGCAGTCAATTTTCACGTTTGCAACTAATCGAATGAGTTGTTCTGCATTTAAATCCGGAGATAACTCTAACTCAATATTGATAACAAGAAAACACAAAAAAGAATGAATCAAAAGCAGTATAGAAAGAGAATTAAAACTGAATAACAAAACTCATTCTGTACGGAAACGAAATATTTAGGCATACGCATAGTCGAAAATTTTAATTATTTCAGTAAACATTTCGGCTACACCGTAGCCAAAATTAAGAAATATTACACGCAACTAGTACTATACAATAGAAGTTCGGTCTAAAGTTTGGTGATAGAAAAATTCTTTACACAGCATTTGCCCAACATTCATAACGGAATATGGCTCCTTGATTTATTTTCCGAACATTACTGTCAATAAAAAAACTTAAAATGAAGATAAAACAAAGGGAAATAATTTTAAATATTATATCCCATCAAAAACGTTAATTTTAAAACTGGGAGCCAAGTTCAATATATTAAGAATATGCGTGGTTGTCGACTTGGCCGACAAAATAATTGAGATCTAAATAGGTACCAAGTCCTGTAGATAATCCTGAAATTTATTTATAAAAACATACAACATTCTAAAATAAATATTAAAATAAAGGTTTTCTTGTTTTTTTCATAGACAACAATGTTTGCTATTTATTAAAAATATATGTAATTTTTTAAGAGCAGTCGAATTATTTACACAAAGCGGGTTAATTTAGGATAATAAATTCTAACGATTTGATTTAGTTTTCACATATAAGTGTTATCTTGTATATTTGGTTAATCAACTTATCTTCTTTATGTTATAGGCAAGTTACTGTTTTTATATTTTAAAGTCAACATATATTTTACTCTTCCGAAAATTTGGTTTGTTGGTAAAAACTAGCCAAGTGAAATCGTTCGAATTTATTATCCTAAATTATCAGCTTTGGGTAAATAATTCGACTGTTCAAATTTAAAAAATTACATATATTTTTAATAAATAGCAAACACATTGTTGTCTATGGAAAAAACAAGAAAACCTTTATTTTAATATTTATTTCAGAATGTTGTATGTTCTAATAAATACATTTCAGGAATTATCCACAGAACTTGGCACCCATTTAGATTTCAATTCTTTTGTCGGCAAAGTCGACAATCACGCATATTCGTAATATATTGAACTTGGCTCGAATTTTTACATTTATCTTTTTGATGGGATATCATTACTTTTTGTAAAGAAATTATTATAACTTGCCAATTTCTGACGTTTCTTAAATTTTATAACTTTACATCTAGCAATCTAACTGTGATATAAACAAAATTAAAATAAACGAACGAAATTTTACATAAAAATTTATGAAAATTTCACTGTTTTCTGATTGTTTTCCTTTGTATGCATACAATTACACAGCTGGACGCCAAATTTCAACTTTCTAGGTAACCTGGAAGTAGGTTAGGTTTTTGATCTCTATATCAGTCAGTGATAAAAATGACGATTTTTAGACGTTAATATCTCAAAAACCGTTTCAGTTATATTTATGAAATTTGGAGTTCTAGTTAGTCTAAAGGATTTTAATACATAAACCAAATTTCATGTGTTTATATTAAATAAATTTTGAGTTATTAAGGGGTTAAAGTGGCTTCAAATGATTCGTGTAAATATACATACACACGGCTGCTGCGTAGTCGCCAGTTCCTTTTTCTTGGCTTGAACTTGACTTGACACGCTGCCGCGTTTCTAGATCTGCGCCCAGAACAGTTTTATATACTTCTGCTATGTCATATCAGGAGAATTATGCCCTTGGATTTACTGACGGAAAGAACAAACAAAATGATGATAACTGAAAACAGTTACAAGGATAGAATAGCACAGAAAATATAAAAAGTGAAGTTGGATAAGTAGCAAAACGCTTATGATCAGGAAGTAACAGGAAGGCGAACGTGTGAACTACTCTAACCAGAATCAACGGTAGACTAAAGAACAATCAAAGCAGTCCAGACTTCTTTTTAGCTCGATTTCTATCAGGACAACTTCGCAGAGTCTCTGAAAAAAAGTGAACATTGTAATATCTAAGCAGATTCACCAGACTAAAATTGCACGCATCATTAATAGATATTTAACTCCTGAATTAAAATTGCGTCGTATGTTTTGATTGGTGTGACAAAAATTACAATATCGACACTGTGTACGACATGCCGAATCTCCATCGAATGACAAAACTATAAGCATCGCTTTCTGTGTCCTGAATGACTTACTGTGCCACGTCGTTTGTTACAGTGCTTCTTGGAATCACCGATTCCGCTCGATCATCCGCTGTCCCGATCGGCAAAAATAGAATATTACGAAGTTATTCCAGGATAAATATGACCGCTACTAAGTACCTGCACTTAAAGCGGTGTGCAGCTTGGCAATTATGATAAACTGAAGTTACATAAAGTGGGCCCTAAGAAGTTAATGAAACTCATTTGGCAGCTGCCAAAAAAATCATCTGTGTACTGGATGACAAATCGATGGTGTTGAAGGCGCTACATTATCGAATCGCAGTAAGCGATATCACGCGCTTGCACCCGCATGATGTATATTAAAGATTGTTCAAAATCGTCGCAAATCAAGTCGGATCCGGTTCGGGATGTCTCGCGTTCCGGCCGATATGATCGCATCAGTCTGTTCAAAAGAATTTATCGAATCAGCCGATTCCAAAGAAATGATTTCGCCGAAGCAGCAGGATAAAGCTATACTCTATGCACTGCACAAAGTTGTTCAAACAACGATGCAGCAATCAGAATGACGCAAGTTAAATAATGTTGACGCATTAACCTCGAACGGAATTTATGCGGCGGATAAGATTCGTACGCTTCTTCTCGGTCGTAATTATAATGAAGAGTACTAGTTTTGCTAAATAGGAATAAGAATTAAAACGAAACCGGCGATTATTATGACTGCAAATTTACCTTGGATTTTTTTATGCTGAACGCGGTCGACTTTAAATTTTCTTCAAATTCGCAATCTGGATACGAATAGACACTTTATTGGACCTCTCCACCAATCGAATTATCGATTTTTCTGTTCATCGGTAACCAAACGTAATCTGTTAATTCTAACAACTGCACACAATTCTGAGCAGGTTATATAGCAACATAAGAAAATAATTTTCATTTATACACGCTGTGATGGTCATAATTTGAAAGAAAACGAAATTTTCAATCAGATACAATAGAAATTGTTTTGGGAGAACGCTTTGTAGTAGCATAGTGCAAAATGCAGAATAAGTTTTAAATAAGTTTTTGCATTCCGCCAAGCTACACAAGTTTGCAAACTGAATTTCAGACGAACCGAAACTGCCGAACAACAATCCGTATAGCATTCAATGCTCTTTTAAAGCTATTTTTCACTTACTTCCATTCGACGCGTTATTAATATGATCTTTACACGAGTTTCACTTAATTGCCAACGGATTAATTTAAACTTACGAGTTGTTTAATCGCCAACAGCCTATTAAGTGTCGACGTCGGCTACTAAAAATCCGAAACAAACTAGGCGAAATTTTTCACATGATGACAGAATTACAATTTAACATAATACTCAACGTATTGATTCGTTTCCTAACCGGTGCAGATGTTCAGAAGACTGGTAATTATTTTCAACGCCAAAAATACATCCGATAAAAGTTTTCTGAACTTTTTAGCAGTTATTTCGCTGAACGCCGCTCCTTCTAATCGGAAATATGTTTCGAAAAGTGCGAAGCGATGTAGATAACAGTTTTTAAAAAATGGCTTTTGCCGCACATTACGGTGAATTAGCATAATACACAACCACTTGATTGTTTCACGTGTAATAGTTTTGGGAAAACAGAATTATTTCACAGCAATATAAACTTCCCCTTCTTCTTCTTCTTCTTGAGCCGTCTTCGCTATCGAAGGTTGGCGTCCACATCTTTCACCAATTTGATCCATGCGTTCCGGTCTCGTGCCAGATGAAAAAGTCTTCCTGTCTCGGTAACAGCCATCCATTTTTGGATGTTGGAAATCCATGTCGTCCTTCCGCGGCCAACATCACGAACACCTTCTGCTGCACTCATCAGTATTGTTTCTAATAACTCGTACTTCGGCCCCCGCGTCAAGAGTGACCCGGATAGTTAATTTTTCTTACCAAATTCTTTATTTTCCATCGCAGGTGCGAAGATTCTTCGCACCCCTGCCCGATTTAAAAGGCGCCGTGACTCGGAGCCATTTTTAATTTTATCTGCCATAGATGTGAATTTACTAGGAAAGAAAAGTTAAATTAATAAGGTAGTTTTCCGTTGCCTTCCACATTTGTTCATTCAGCCGCTCCTAACATGGAGAACAGACGCTGTCGAGAAGCCGCTCCACTAGAGACTGTCGCGCCCTATCTGTTGCTATTGGGTTAGCAGTGAGGTATATTTATACACAACTCGCCAAGGATTAGTAGCTAGTGGTAGGAAGACAGGGTTTTACAGACAGTTCCGAACCTATCTCTCCCCCTCCTCGTGCCTACTACCCTGTAGCTTCTGGAATCGTCTGCCTGAGACTTTCCGCCAGTAGCCGCTCTTGGTCCGCGACTGCTTATTTGACCCATGTCTTATTCACAGCTAACCTACATATCTGCAGGCCACTCCACAATCCACCGCCCATGGACGCGCCCCGTTCCGGTTTGAGCTCCGGTCCGAAAGGTACAAGTACTCCCCGGCGAGGCAATGTAAACGCAAAGTCAAAATTTGTTGTGTCAGATGAAGTCCGAAATTTTATGTGAAGTCTATTCTGGGATATAAATTTTCACACAATGCGACCATTTGAAAAATTTAGCGTAATTATATTAATACACTCAATCTATAACTTCATATCATGCTATACAATTAACTACATTGTTAAATATATATTAGCAAAAGTCTAAATCAGAAGGAATAAAAAAACTTCTCAGATAAATTATCGACTCATTTAATCAGGTCTTTTATTTATTTGCATATTAGATTTTAAAATACGAGATTACTTAGTCACGTTAACTAGGATCAAAGTAATTAAAGACCCTAAAAACACATCATTGTGGCATCCAAAGTTATATGTACATTTGGTTTTTAGTAAACTCAAAGAGAAAGAATGATGTCGAATCAGTAGAGATAGTAATGAGAAGAAAAAAGCAAAAAGAAGAAAATTTGAGAGTGTGCCCCGAGCTCGAAAACGCATAATTAAAATGGCTGTGTGGGTAATGTGGCAAGACCAACGTCGTCCGAATATTTTAGTGAGAATCATGATTCAACAATGGATGACTACAACGAAAATGACATTGACCACTTCGATAATCCATACATTGGCCACTTCGTTCATCCAGACATTAGCCATTTCGTTAATCCAGTTTCGGTGTTATCAATCGAAAAGAAGAAAGAACTGCTGGAAAAATGTTGCACGCCTTCCAAGACATATGACTTTGCCCAGGGCGTAAAGCATTTATAGAAGAAATTTAATTATTCTTGGTTAGAGACGTATTCACTGTGGCTGGTATACTCTAGATTCCAAGAAGGCGTCTTTTGCAAATATAGTACTTTATTTCCCTCAAATCCAAGTTCCGTTAGAGGGGTATTCGGATCATTCATAAACAATCCATTTTGCGGGAGTTTAGGAATGTACACGAGCAATGTAAAAAGCATGTGAAAACACAATTCCATAACACGGCGTTGGAAGCTGCTAGATTATTTCTTGAAATCTTGCCAGTGGATGTGCAACTCAATAAAGATTCGCAAAGCGTTATTGAGAAGCACGGAAAAGTTATTAAGTCGATTACATCTTGCATTATACTTTGTGGTTCCCACGACTTAGTGCTGCGAGGAAAAACCTCTTCCAAACGAATTCTCGAGAGTTTGTATAAGCTACGAGTTGATGCGACTGATGTAGTCTTGAAGAAACACTTTAAACGCAGGAAAAAAAAATTCAAGCTATCGATCTGTCGATATATGAAGTTATCAGCAATTGTTGTGATGTGCTTAAGGCAGATATTGTGACAAAAGTAAAAAAGGCAGAGGCATGTAGTGTAGTATTGGCCGACGTAACAGCTGACATTTCTGGAAAAGAAAAATTATCAATTTGAATACACGTTATTTCGATGACGAGAAGAGTGAAGTTCAAAAAGTAATTATGGGATTTGTTGAGGTAAAAGGTTTGGATGCAAACTCTGTTGCAGAAGTCATTGATGATTTTCTAGCAACAGAAGAACTTGATCCAAATAAATGCGTTGGATTTTCGAAAATGTCCGGAATAAGCGGTAGCGTACAAACAATCTTACAGAAAAAAATATACCGAAATCAAACTGAATTTAGTAATAAATGATCTCAGTGTTCTCCCTTCTTTTCTTCTTCTCGTATGGCGAGCAGCAGTGTCAGCTCTTTACTTAATTATAATTCTACATCCCGACCCTGTATTCGTGTGGTTCGAGATGATTTTCCCGTCGTCTGCTTGTGGGCTTGAAAAAGGCTGTTTCGCAAGAGGTACATACATACAAGTTAGCTGCCTGGGACTGGGTGCACTACGAGTTATTCCTGAAATTAGAAACACAATAAGAACAACCAAAGAAATAATAACCTTTTTTCGGGAATCCATTTTGAGGAGGATCAAACGGTTGCAATCTCCGTGGAACAAGATGGAGCGAGAAAAATTACTCAAAACCATCAGAATTTTTATGGATAATTTTTGCACTATAATGGAGTCCTTAGAAACCTTAACGCACGAGAGAAACAGCACGACTCAGAATGAAGCATTCCGGTTCCATGCCCCGGTTTCCGGAGCGCAATTTATTTTGTGTCTTGTATTAATAAGCAAGTATTCGGCTATGACAGAACCTGCGGTAAATGTTCTCCAATCTATAACATCGGATATTGTCAAGGCAGCACAGCATATTAAACACATTTTAGATTAGTTGAAAAAGCACCACAAAGATCTGAAAAACGTCACAAATGAAAATATTAGAAATGCCACTGCTACTGCAAAAGAGCTCGCGGGCTCAAAATTATTAGGAAAAAGAGCAGTACGCAAAAACAATTATCAAGCAAGAAACCTCCTCGCGGGAGTTCTGGAAGAGGTTTTTCGTTATGCCATAACTCAGACATTCAATTATTACTTCTCTTCTGGAACGGTTTGCTGAGGAAAACACTACATTGCTCGCGTTGTCTAAATTACAACCGGTACAAATGCGGAACATGTCTATGGAAAATCTTAAAGAAGTTTCTGCAACCTTCTTAAATTTTTACAATTTGCCGAATATGAAAAACTTTGAAAAAAATTTCGGCAAGTTGTTTAGGCAATCGAAAAGAGATTATTTTATCTGATTTATGCGGCAAATTTCAGACTATCCGAACATTTTTACCAACGGTGATAACGGGTCAACTCGTAAAACTATGCAACACATTCCGTGATGATTCGTTAAAAATAATTTAAAATTTTTGCGATCTCTTTACACAATGTATCATTAAAATTATCGATTAAAACCACGTCACAATTTACATTCGTTAACGTTTTAGATAGCACATTGCTCCATCCATCATCAAAATTCGACACGGAAAATTTAAAATCAATAAAAGTAAATAACAAACTCGTTATTTATTCTCCATGATTTTCAATTTTTGCGTCAGTTGTATTCTAATTCTGATGATGGATGGAGCAGTGTGCTATGACAAAAGTTAACGAACGTAAATTATGACTCTTTAACGATAATTTCAATGACCTATATACACCGTGCTTAAGAAAATACTGGCTTTCTGTTCTAATTAAGCTAATATAACAACATACTGGAGAAAATATTCCTTGTTCAGGAAAACAATTTCCACGACAACTAGCTAATTACGACCGATAAATCTCAAACATGTAAACAAAGCAATTGTAAATACTGGCGATTAAGGAACACTTATTTCAGCCTCGTATATATTTATAGTATATTACATTATTGAAAGTTAAAACAATCAAAGAGGATTGCATAAATAGTTTTCTCATTGGAATATATAGTACGTAAAAGAATAAGTAATTTTAAAATGTAAATGCATATATGTATATATATATATATAAGTGAGACTATAAGTGAATGAATTAATTTTATTGTTAAAGTTCTATGCGAGAAATATAATACTTAAATTAAATTATATATATTCGCTTTGTTTTTTAATTACTTTTTACACAATGTACACGAGGTAGAACACCGGTTTAGCTGATTAATAAAAATATACGACCGAAATAACCACTACAATAGTATATCGAAAATTACGGAACAAAAGTAGAGTCTTCGCAACTGAACACTACCTTAACCGAATATCGCACGCACACATTCTTTTTCAGGCGCGAAGGAACAGCCTACGCACCGGAAATGATAGCATTATTCCGATTCTAAAACTTGGAAAAAGTCCAATAGTGTCGCGCCTCGACGTACTGACCAGTAAGCCTATTTCATCCGGGATCTTTAAATTATTTGAAGAACTGTTTATAACGTGCAACTCTGCTCCTCCTCGTAAATAACAATTTAATACCTGGCTGCCAATTTTCGATTCACCGACAAACACTGCGCACACAATTGAGCAATTACATCGGTTTTCAAAAACCATTGCCAACGGTTAGCGCGGCTATCCGAAACACTTTCGACGCATATCATTTTCTTTTTCATAAATTCAAACATTACTTTCCATACGCTTCCGTTTTGCAACTATATTAACGTATATTAACGATTTCCTGCTTTTTAGCATTATTGTCTGCTTACTGTTGAAATATTACGAATTTTCTTGATCATTAGGAATGTATGAGTTTCAGAACATGCCCGAAAATGTAAAAAAAATCGCGGAAATATTAAATCACCCTGCCACAAATAAACCCGAGCTACAGCTTCTTTCGAAGTTATGTTTAAATTACATCGATCAGATGCCACTGTGTGTCGATACATATTTTTTCTTTTATTTCGATAATAAATTTTATAAGTTTATATATGTTTTACTTAATAAAGTGTATACATATTTCCGATGATATAGCCATGTCCCGCATGCCTATTCCAAAGCGCGTATAGAATTTTACGGTAGAAATTCATATATGTAATGGAAAAGTTATTGATCCGACTTTATCGGTCGTAATACAGGGTGCGGCAGCATAACTTCATTTTTTTAAAATACGCACCACTTTTTTTCTACTACATTTTGTTAAAGAGAAATAATAAAGCAGAAAATCGAAATAAAACTGCGAGAAGGGAAGAAGCATACATATATTTCCCCAATGGGGGATCTAGAGTATCCGTTATTTCGATTTTCTGTTATTATTTCTCTTTAACAAAATTTAATAAAAAAAAAGTGGCGCATTTAAAAAAAAGGAAGTTATGCTGCCGCACCCTGTATATTGCACAAGTTGTTTTTAAATTCTTTTCTTTTTTTGTAAAACAGCTTCTTACGGGGAACTGGATGGTTATTACAATCTTAGAACTATATTAAGTAACATTTATAACTAAAAGTAATGTGTTGCCAAGGAGTATAGTCCACTATAACTATTATTTTTGCTATTTATATACACATACATACAATAAAACAATAGAAATTTACAACACGACTAGTTAGTTCGGTTTTTAAGCCGTCTTACATCTTCTGTAGTAAACAAAAGGTCCAATGCTTCCCCGGGTTCGGATGGGTATGGAGTCTTTCTCGGTGACGATGGGCAAAGTCTTTAATGACTCTTCGTCCACCCATTTGATCCTTAAATCAGTATGTAAAGATCCGTTCCGTATGATAACCATCGACTATTGCATATCATACGGAGGAATTTATTTTGGGCTGCTTAAATAATGTTTCTGTTTGATGTTTCGATACATTCCCATATCTATAAGTCCAAATCGGTCTTACGATGGTTTCATAAATGAGTGTCGTTTGTTTTCAAGCTTCATTTTCGAATGTTGCCCGACAAGCCAGTACATTTCACGTGTTTTTTCTCGAATCTGCTGATCTTTTGGCACAACGTGAGGTTACCAAGTCAGCTTTGCACCTAGATTTAAGTATTTTTTTGAATCGGAGATTGGCACTTGTCGTCTGTTAATGAACACTACATGACGTGGATCTCGTTTACGAAGGGCGAAAGTGATGTAGATGAATTTTTTTACTGATTGAGCTTGATTTTCCAATTTTCCGTCCAGTTTGATACACGGTCTAAAGCATACTGAAGGTTTTTAGTTGCTTCAGTTTGTGAGCCGCTTACTGACAGCCATAACATTGCAATCGCAGTATTTGCTGTTGTTAGTATGTCTATTGTATACAGAAGATACCGAATAGGTCCGAGGACGCTACCCTGTGGTACGTCTGCCTGTATTGGATGGAAAGATGATCTCGCATCTCCATAAGCTACACGAAATTGTCTGTCTGAGAGATATAATTTCAGTAGACGACACCAATTAACAGGCACCGATTTTCTAAATAAAAAAAAATGAAAACATTTTTCCATTGTGTTATTTTGAAATTTTTTTTTTTTAAGTATACCGCGGTTTTTTTTTGTTTTTTTTTTTTAAATTTATTTACTTATTTATTTATTTATTTACTCCGCTGTACCTTGCCGTTTTCCAGCCAGAGTTTCTGATTGTTACTGTTATTATTTGTTGTTGATGTGTTTTGTTTTGTGATTCATTACATGGTTGACAAAGCTGATCAAATTCAAAAAGTTCTTTTTTACGTATTTCAGAAGTTTTAAAATCTCTTCGCAAAATAAGATAAAACAATGAACAATTATTATAAATATAAATGAAAATATCAAATAAAAGCCTATATTATTTAATGTCTATTATTTACGTTTATTCCTTATATTAAGCAGTCTCTTTTTAAGAAGACGGAGAAGTCTGATTGTCACACCGAAACTTTATTGCAGCGTCGAAAATTTACCAAAGTACTCTATTAAGGAATCAAAAACTAACCGAAATTCGACTCCTAATTTACCCCAATTTCAAAAGTTGACACAATTTTTTTCCCGAGGGGCTTTCAAATTCACCAAAATTCAAATCCATTATACCCGACCTATAATTCAAAGGATTGCCTGGGAATATAGTGCCCAACTCTTCCTCTTTGGGCTAAACTTGTCATCCGATCACATTTTAAAAGTTGACCAAAAATTGCTATCCTGAAGCTAACTTTGCTCCCTTTCCTGTAGACCTCAAAAAACTCCGAGACTAAGTGCATAGTACAGAATTAGTCTAAATACATTTTCATCTTTTCGTTTCCAAAATTATTTTTCGATCTTTTGTAATTTTTGCCGAGTTCTCCGATCGTACTAACTATCGGGCGCGTTACTGCCAAGTCGATCACACGCCACACACCACTGTCTGAGCCTCGTGCCGCTACCGTCCGTTTCCCCATCAATTACAATATACGTGTGTATTTTATTTATTTTTCTCGAGTACACTAAAATCTCAGCACACCATCCGTTTCCGCGTATGCAAGCGCCGTTGAAGCCGGACTCATTACGGTTCATGTATTCTCTCTAATCCAGCGTATGCCTTCCGCAGCACCACACCTTGTATACATATATTACTCATTCTCCGAAACGTCCGATGCGGTTACTTGTGTTGTCCCGTTACTGTACATACACCCAAGCTCGTACAATTCATTGTTATCATTCTTTTTCCAAACTATGCCTTTCCCGGGAATCACCGAAACTTTGCTCCGTACTTATCAGGTGATGATAGCATCACATTCGCTTTCGTCCGTCGTTAATGATCACTTTCAAACGGCATCCGTACCCAACATGTATTTTAAAAACGTGCATTACGGTTAAATAAAGTTCCCCCTTAAACAAACAAATGCACACAGGTGAATAATATAATGCCGTCTTTCAGCCCGGGATAAACTAGTTTTATTTCTTTCAAAACTCTGGTGTAGGATTATAATTTAGATAACATTGAATTTGGTTATTCCTTTTACATTTTTCCTGTTGTAAACTTTTACTTATTCATCTACAAAAATAGGGGAACGAAGTCTTGAATATGAAAGCGAAGGTCTAAATCATTTAAATATGTCCCCGGGGAGTTACATTAATACTCGCATCGTCACATCATTATCTCCTCAACCATTCGGTTGGTAGGCAATATAGCTGCCCAGTAATTTTCTGGGTCAATTTTTTTCACTTCAGCGTAGCTTCTTTTCCGTAATAGGTTCCTTCCTGCGGAGTTCCGTACCAACGAGAGTACAAGGGAACTCGAATCATCTTGCACTGCTGCAAGTGACCGCCTATTTCCCGATATACTTGTTGCGGTATATCCCATGGGTACGGCAAACATATATGTTCCTTTACATGCCATACTAGGAAGAGAAAGTGAATAATGGTGGTCTCCCGTTGCCTTCCGCATGATTTTCTGTCGTCGGAGTTTACTTCCCTATCCAAAAAAAGTAGCCGGCTATAAGCCGGATCCTCGCCTGCTCACTCTAGATTGGTATTCATCATTCCGACTGGGGCATAGTTGCCGATAGTCTGCTGTTGTTAATGTGGTAAAAGCTTAACAGATTTGTTATGAGGAATTCCTTCCCCGTTATCCTATCAGCGAGATATGTTGTGAGTTCCGAGTTAGGAAATTAGCGCTAAGCCCGCCAAAAAGGAAATTACCATCCTGCACGACGTGTACGTACGGAACTCACATGGTTGTTGTTTCGTTTCTCCGCCGGTGGTACTAGCACCTTATGACGCGGTCGAGTAACTACTTACTAGATCGGTAAACACTAGTTACAACAGCCTGTGCCCCGCAGGACACATTATAGTAAGAAATAATGACGATTTTACTAATGCAACACAATTATACCTCAACGATTAAAGTAATTTTTATAGAAATTAATGTAAAATGGATACATTAATACACATTTTCCTTTTTTTTTTTTTTTTTTTTTTTTTTTAATTTCAAATATTCAGAAAAAACGACGAGGAACGCAGCGTAATTTGGCGGGATTTTTCTTAAAGAGAGGTCGTTAGCTATGCACATTATAACCCGGCGCAACAGGAATTTATCCGTATATCTGTAATGCGCAGCAGCGTGATATAATTCAAGCGCTACCAGAGCGAAACGTAACTGCCCGACCATCTAGGCTCTACTCATTGTGGTTCCATGGTTCGGCAATGAAAAACGATTATTATACACGTGTTACGTAAACTCCAAAGAACCAACAATTTTTTTTTTTCTTTTCTTTTCCCGGATAAGAACCTACACGGTCGGGAACTTTTTCTCAGTCGAATATAACCGCGACCTAGGAGCCAACTGTTTTACGAAACAAAGACTTTATTCTTTCCCCCCAAAAGAAATACAAAAAGGTCGATCTAGAGTTAAACAGCTTCCACGGCACGTTGATTAGCCCGGATCGGAGCTGAGAAAGGTGAATAATAAATGTAAATAAAAACTAGCCGGCTAAGATAATTTGTTGCCGCAACGGAAAGCGGCCACGATTAATTGGGGGCGACCGGAATTTTTCGTGGTATGCAACAATAAACGCATCAAGCCGGCGACAAGGTAGCTGGCTGGAAATATTTCTCACGAACAAAAATTTAATTCGAAGCAGCGCCGCTTAGAGGAATTCGAAATTCGCGATAATAATCGCGCCGCCGTTCGCATATCGCAAGTTCAGGTCGAGATAATCGCTGAGTCATGGAAATGAATTTGTAGCCGATCTGTGTATCTGCCGACCGGGAAAAACCGAGGACGCGGGTCGACGTTATTTCGGTTCTTGCTGTTTGTGCGGAGCTCGGGACGCTGTTTTATTTTTTAATTTTATTTCATACGTCTCGGACGGAGGAAATTTATACGGCCGAACAAGAAGGCGATATTTCCAGCCGGTTTATTCTTGTTTAGGTTAAATTGTCGTCCGACTGGAAAATTACCGGCAAAAAACCGGCATGGGCACTGGCGCGGTACGCAATAACGGTGCAGCGAAAGAAATTCAACTATATTTAACGGTTATATTTCGAGCGCGAATTATCAGCGCTTTCTTTTAAACTTTTCGCTTATTTACAGAAAACTCCGATGAAAGTTGGCCCGCCCGCCATTTTAAAGAAATTCTTCGAAATTGTTTCGGGCCAAATAAAAATTTTAAAAGGCCCTTTTTTCTATTTTGTTTCAAATCAGCTCCGGAAAATTGCGGAACCGCGAAATGCTGTTTTTCGCTTTAGACGGTTTTTCCCCGCTCCGTCACCGATTTATTAACCGACTTTTCTTATTATCGCTAAAATGTTTTGCGGAATAGCGCGCCGCCACATTTTTCAGCTGACCGCTTTTCCGAGAGAATTTTCATCCGTCGGTAATGCCGATGTGTGTCCGGTTAATTCGTTGTTTGACCTTTATTGCATTAGAAGGAACTAGTACACGAAAACCGGTTGACTTGATCCGGTAAACGGTTCTGATACAATGACGCCGCATTCTATATGAAAAAATAGATTTTCATCTAGCTTCCATCTCTAAAAAAGTACTGGCACTGTGTAAGTAGTCCTACTCCGAAGAGATTCAGTTTAAAGATTATTTTACCTAAATGTAACAAAGCAATATTAGCAAAATTTACTTTGAAAAAATTTTGATACCTTTTTTGAGGCTCACCGCACGTGACTAACGGACTGCATTGTTCGAACATACAATATTAATTACAACGTAATTCTTAGGCTACCCCCCATTCGAAAAAATGTCCCAATTTTATGTAACGCAAAATGTCCCGATTTTATGTAACGCTAAATGTCCCAATTTTATATAACGCAAAATATCCCCAAAAAATGTCCCAATTTTATATAACGTTTGTTATATTTTATAGGATGTTTGTTATTGTTATTTAAAAAATGTCACAATTTTATGTAACGAAAAATGTAATGAAACAATATCTTAATTTTATGTAATGAAAGTTAAATGTTAGGATAGAATTTTTGTGATTATGTTTTGTTTTTCTTTTTGTGTTGATGCCAGTAAGAATTACGTTGTAAATTTTGATAATTTTATACAAAGTATAGAAGAGAAAGAGACATAAATAAAAGCAAGAGGGGTCAAGGGGCGTAGCCCCTTGTGAGTCCAAAGTGGCCGAGTATATTATATATATATATATATATATATATATATTCATATATTGTAACAAACCAATTCTTTTAATTTAAATATGATATATAAAAAAGATGTAATAAATAATTAACGAATTAATTCGAAAGGGGAAGATAAAGAATTGTGAATAGTTTGTGTGTGTATTTTAGATTAGGTTAGATATATATATATATATATATATATATATAGGTCGTCGCGATAGCCTAGTTGCTAAAGCGCTTGACTTCCGTTATGGATGTCACGGGTTCGATCCCGAGCGACGACGAACTTATTATTACAAGAATTAAATAAATAAATAAATAATCGCTAATAATCCCGTGGAAGGCAGCGGCAACCCACCACGTATACCATCATATGCGCGCTAGTTCAGTACACATAGCAGACACACGCGGGACTGCACTTGTAGCGCGATAACAAGCGACTGCAATCAGTTCCGGCTGTGGTCTTGCGGGAATGGCCCAAATCCATCTGGCACAGTGGTTCTGCTCGAATTTGTCTAGCTTTTCGTTTGAAATTCGTTTATTTCCACATTAGAAAATAAACCTAGAGATGGTTCCGGCTAACCATTCTCCTTTTATGGTCCATTTGGTCTGTCCTACAGTCCATATTGGTCGTTGTGAAGCGAATCTTTGGGTGGTAATTAAAATTACCAACTTGTTAGATTTACCTTTACATTTTTCGTATGTCAATCGGAGATTATTAAAATCATCATCCGATATGTTAACGGATACATGGATATCTGTCCGAACCTATTGCTAAGTGCTGTTGAAGACAGTACTTCAAGGTTGATAACCATCATAAACGAATTTTCATTTTCATCATGTAATCCCTTAAATTATTACTTCTTTTATATTACTCCTGTTATTATACTCGTCCATGCTGCATATTCTTCCCTTCCCCTACCATCTTCGATTCACTTTTACCCAGCTCCCTCTTTAAGGCCCTAACAGCTCCGAGCGTCTTTCCTTTTGTATTCTTTATTCTCAAAATGAACACTTATTTCATTCTACCCTTTTTCCCAAATGACTCAAAACTTCAATATACTCCAGTGAAATTGTCGGAGTCTTAAAGCTATCAAACAAGCCTTGGAGAGTATACTCGACTCCTATTCCATCCACATTACTCCGTTATCAGAAACCTGGCTTAGCGAATCCTCAAATATATCTATTCGAGGCTTTAATTAAATCCGTTCTGATCGCGTGAACGGCTATGGTGGTGCCGCCACACTCGTAAGAAAAATATTTTCTTCAATACTTATGATCATTCCTCTTGTTTTCCACTTGACCCTGAATCACCTCTCGGTCCATATTTCTATTCCTAATATTCACCCTCAATCTACTCACATCTTTTCCGTGTACATCCTTCCACATTATAATCTTAATAATTTTCCTTTCACGTTACTATCCAATCCTCATTCTCTTCCCTTCATCATTGGCGGTGACTGGAATGGTCACTCCCCCTTGTGAGGCTCTGCGAGTCGTAATAGGAACGATCCTCGAGAATTTTATCCTCAATAACAACTTTGTCCTTTTGAACCATCATTCACCTACTCTTTACACAGGTGTTTATAGTCGCAGCTCGGTTGACCTCTCTTTAACCTACCCTAACTTTGGTCTCAGCTATCATTAGGAAACTCTTGATAGTACCTTCGACAGTGATCATGTCCATAATATTTTTTTCCTCGAACGATCTCCTTCCTTCTCATTCAGACCCTACCAAACCTCTCAATGCTCCTAAATGGTCTCTATCCAAAGTCGACTAGGATAAATTTCGGTCAATCGTTGATTCATCTCCATCTATCGCTGATTCTCTTCCCAATCCTGTACATCAATATGATTCCTTCTACGACTCTATTTCCCCCGCGCTAACTGCATCTTCTGCACCGGTTCGTCCCCCTAAAAAGAATCGACACCTTCTTGTTTCCTCGCTTCGGTGGAACAACGATTGCTCGAAGGCCATTAGCGACAGTACTTCCTGTTTTAGGCTCTTTCGGGCGTGCTCACCTTTTGAGAACTTCTTAGTTTATAACAAGGCTAATATGTCAAGGCCAGACTTATCCTTAAAAAAGTCAAAAAGAATTCACGGAGAAACTTCTGCCCCTCATTTTCTAGATTCACTCCTATTTCCCAGTTTTGGAGAATGGCTAAAACTTTTCAATCTCCTCATTCTGAATGTCCTTCATATTATAACCTTCCTTCCGAAAAAAACTTACTTCTTTCATTGATTCTATTACTCCCGCTAATGTTCCATCTCTCGAAGAGACACTTACTCCTGCATATGTTCGTACAGCTCCTGCACATATTCTTTCTTCTGACTTCAGCATCGGTGAACTCCGTGCCTCCTTGGCTAATTCTTCCAATTCTAGCCCAGGATTAGACCGAATTTCATACCTTGCTCTTAGAAATCTTTCAAACTCTGCACTTAATACTCTTCTGTTAATTTATAATCGTTTCCTATATACTGGCTCAACTTCGCCTCTCCGAAATTCCTTTATGGTTATCCCGATTCTGAAGGAAAAGCCTAAAAAAAAGAAGGTAACGAAAAAATGTTGTCGACGGCGTAGCCAATGAAAAAGTTTACCTATCCATAAGAATTATAGAAGAACTAGTCCTGTCGGTGAACGGGGCTTACCCTCTTCCGAGTCCCGAAAGGCCGGGTATGTACATAATGTTTCCACTGGTATTCTATCACCGCGATTAATTTTTTATACTCCTTTCCTAAAAGAGAAGAAGCATGTAAAGGAGGTGAAAAACGATTTTCAATATCATCGGAGGAAAGAATTGCCAAAAGCGAAAAAAAAAAAAAAAAACAAAAAAAAAAACGGCGGGAACAAAAAAAATTAAATTAAACTCTAAACATTTATCGATTTAAATGTGACGCGACTAGAATTGGCTTAAAATATTCTGAAACTGAAATTCCGTTATACGCTAACATGGTCGAACGTGAAAGCGTGAAATGTATAGAATACCCGTACATTTCTCTCCATATATATATCCGAATAATCGCGTCTTCCCTAAATGTATATGTATGCAGCACGCGCATACCCGGTGTGTACGAGCTTGTAAAATGTAAATGCAAAAGACATATGTCTAGAGAATTCATTAAGAAAGTTGTCTCATTGAAATGAACTAAGCATAGCGGCTTAGACGCCAGAACGAATCTACCGCTGTTTCTGAAATTTTAAGATAAATCCCACTTTTAAACATGCTCCGCACACAGCTTCATTTCCGTACCCTCCAAACCGACGCTGCTGACTAGCCTGTTTTCCCCTTAACACACATATAATGTGCACGACTTCTGCCAGAAGAGAGATGAATCAGAGAGACAGGGAGAGAGAGAGAGAGTGAGTCGTAAGTGTACAAATAATTCTAAATGCCGAAACTTTGGCCAACTTTCCACTAGTACTGGAATTCACGTCGCACCCCTGGCCTACATTACACATGCGCAGACAGACGGTACCGAGAATCAACTAAGTTTCCGCGAAATCCGCGGCCCGGGAAACTCGAGCCAATTTCTAAGAACTCGCGCTTTCCTAGGTATTCGAAAATATTTACACGATTCTTCGAAGCGATGAGCGAAATTCGCGCGATATACAGCGTGAATAAATAATTCTAAGCTCTTGGAGGATGCTTCTACGCCTGTCTGCCTCACTTATTTCGTACCCCCTAATTTCTCCCTCTTAATCCTTAATCCCTAAATTCGTACCGTCCTTAGCCGCGCAGTTTAAAAAGAAATACTATCCTCCGAAACGTAAAAGCTTTAACGGCCGGTATACCAAGACAATTACTATATAGCCAACTAGCGCGCTTCCGTTCGATATTCGGAACTTTCAAGCCGGCTTCAGTCTTGATGGGTGCTGTCCCTGTGTCACGCAAGCGTGGAAACTGTTGCTGCAACAGGTAAACGAATATCGGCTGGCTAGAAAAAGCCTTCTGAAGCAGATAGTTTTAAGAAGACGAGACCCCTGGCCAAAACAACCGTAGTACCACTACTCCCTTTAATTGTAGGTAAACAGAATGCGCGGTAAAAAATTCTCCGTAGAAAATTTATTACTCGCAAAGGAATTCCCTACAGAAGCTATTTAATAAATTGTTTTTAACTTCGAAATTAAAAAAAACATAATTTAGTTAACGTTTTTGTTGATATTGCAGGCTATATTGCTACGGCCTCTAGTAATTTTTCAACGAAATTAATTTTAATTCGTTTGGTTTTTTATTTATTTTTTCATTTGTTTTTTTGTTTTAGGGGGCATGGTGGGGTAGCGCGTCCTATTAATACCAAAATATACTGAACAAAGCGTACTGCGCTGTAACTGCCATCTTGAAATATAGACGCGTAATAAAACCATTATTCCGACCTGACGTGCATAACGGATGAGGCGATTAACTCTTCCGCTAAATTTAAAATCACCCCCATTGTCGGAATAAATCTTAAAATAGAGGCAACAATTTAATACCACGGCCAGATTGTTTTCGAATTTAAAATATCGAATACTTTTAAAGATTACAAGCGCGGACAGTTCCCGTTTAAAAATGTATTTTTAAATTTTACAACAACGGTAATTTCTTTAGAAAACCTTTGTTCCGTTTTAATTACTCAAATAACCGGGAAAAAAAAAAAAAAAAGTAACATAATGAACTCCAGAATAATCTAAGAAAAATCCATTTTGATTTTTTCAATACCTCTATGATGATACGTCGGCGATTCTCAAACATTTTCCCCTACCTTACCCGTTCGAATATAGTTCCTTTGTTAGCCTTCTTTTTCTCCTCAATTTCTAATCCTTTCCTTATATACGTGAGATCGAGCTGTTTTTAAATAGTGAGCAAATTGATATTCTCCTTCTTTCAGAGACACATTTTACGCAAAAAACATACTTTCATATTCCGAATTACCGTACGTACGAAACAACAAGACCTGACCACAAAGCCCATGGCGGAAGTGCAGTTATAATCAAGAATACTATTAAGCATTATGAACTATGTAAAATTTCTAGTATAGAAATGCAATCTACTAGTATAATGGTGTACTCTTTAAATGGAAAAATTGCGATCTCAGCTAGTTATTGCCCACCAAACCGCACACTTGACGAACAAAAATTAAGTGAATATTTTCAGCGTTTAGGTGATAGGTTCATTGCAGGTGGTGACTGGAATGCAAAGAATATGCGCTGGGGATCAAGGTTCACGAACACAAGAGGTAGTCTATTCGAAAAAGTAATGCTCACTGTAAATCTTGGGTGCCTGGCTACTGGTGAGCCAACATATTGGCCAACAGATAAAAACAAAATTCCTGACGCGATCGATTTCTTCATAACCAAGGGAATATCAATGCTTAATTGTAAAACTAACACATGTTTTGACTTATTTTCAGACCATAGTGCCCAAATTCTAACAATAAGTACAGGCTTAATAACAAAAGAAGAACCTCCTTCTTTATATAATAAACGAACGGATTGGGACAACTTCCGAGAAGGAGTAGATAAAATGCTGAATTTAAACATTCCTTTAAAAAATGAACGAGAGATAGACGTAGCAGTCCAGTACCTAACTGAAACTATCCAAACAATGGCATGGAAATCTTCGCCTCCTATTAAGCCTTCAGCTTCAATATCTAACCTACCAAGGCACGTCTTAAATTTAGTAAGGGAAAAAAGAAAAATTCGCAAAAAGTGGCATATAACAAGAAATCCCGCTTATAAAACTTTGCTAAATAACAAATCCAAACAGTTAAATATACTAATTCGTAACGCTAAAAATGAAACCTTACAACGACACTTGCAGAATTTATCTCCAAATCAGTCTACCGACTACAGCCTGTGGAAAGTAGTTAAAAGCCGAAATAGGCCAGTACAATATTCTCCTCCTATAAGAAAATCGGACGGAACCTGGGCCAAGGCTGATAATGAGAAAGCTGAAGTTTTTGCTAAATATTTTAGCGAAGTCTTTAAACCAAACCCTAAGGTTACAAACTCAGATGATATAACAGAGTTTCTGAGCTCCCCACTACAGCTTGGTGTCCCCATTACGCCGGCATCCACAAAGGAAATACAGTATGTAATTCAAAAACTAATCGATAAAAAAAGCCCTGGGCACGATCTGATCACCAAAGAAGTGTTGCTAGAACTGCCACGCAAAGCTATTTTGTTTATCACTAATATATTTAATGCAATCTTCCGCTTGCAATACTTCCCGCTGTCTTGGAAACTGGCACAAATAGTGGTAATTCCTAAACCAGGAAAGTCTCCAGAGGATGTAACTTCCTACAGACCAATATCCTTACTACCTATCCTATCTAAAGTGCTGGAAAAATTAATCTTAAAAAGATTGCATCCACTGATTATAAAGGAGAATATTATACCAGACCACCAATTTGGGTTTCGAGAAAAACACTCGACTATTGAACAGGTACACCGAATCCAACGTATTATCTAAGATAGCTTTGAAGCTAAGGAAATATGTGTAGGTGTATTCCTGGATATAAAACAGGCGCCTTTGATAAGGTTTGGCATCGTGGTCTGTTATATAAAATTAAGAAAAATCTTCCTCATCCTTTTTATCTTCTTCTAAAGTCTTTCCTTGATGATCGAACATATCAAATTAAATTCCAGAATGAACTATCAAACATCTATCCTATATCCGCTGGTGTGCCTCAAGGCAGTGTACTGGGTCCAGTGCTTTACCAAATGTACACTGCAGACTTTCCTGACAGCGAGGGCGTAGCTATTGCTACATTTGCAGACGATACTGCGCTTATAGCGGCAAACAAAGATGCTGGAACAGTAACAAATAAATTGCAGCTGGCGTTAGCAAAAACTGAAAGGTGGTTAGATCGATGGCGAATTAAAGTTAACGAGAAAAAGTGTACACAGGTTACATTCGCTCTACGAAAGGTAGTCTGCCCGCCAACCAAAATTAACGGCGAAACAATCCCAGTTAGGAATGAAGTGAAATACCACCTTGGGTTGCACTTGGACAGTAAATTAAGGCGGAATAAGCACGTCTCACAAAAAAGAAAGTATTCGGATATAAAGTTGAGGAAACTCTCCTGGCTTCTTGGAAAGCATTCCAGCTTGTCGATCGAAAACAAAGTATTAATATATAAAATAATATTGAAACCAGTATGGACATACGGTCTAACTTTATGGGGCTGTGCTAAAAATACACACATTAATAAAATACAACGTTTCCAAAATAAAGCTATTAGACTCATTGTGTCACCTCCTTGGTATGTCTCCACGGACACACTACATAGGGACTTCAACATACCTTACGTAAAGGAAGAAATAAAACTTGCCGCACAGCGGTATACTAGTCGATTAGAAACACATCCCAACCCACTAGCTATCAACCTGCTTGACAATAGTCTCAAGAAATTCGACGGCTGAAGCGCTCTAGAGTCTTTGACTTTGTTTAGAACTTGAATAGATGTTCCTGGGGAACCCTGATAGTGGTGGCCCCTTACGCGTTAATTTGCATTCCAGTAAAATTGCTTGATGGTCTATGGAGACCAGTTGTAATTAATAAAAAAAAAAAAAAAAAAAAAAATATATAATATGCAACTCTCTGCGTTGGGTAATGACGTGTCCAAAAAAAAAAAAAAAAAAAAAAAAAAAACGCAATAAAAAAGACGTAGTTTAAGAAGCTCGAAATATACTATAATTGCTAACCGTTTTCTGTTTTGTTTTTTTTTAAAGGGAGGGGACGTTAGAGAAATTTGGTCCAATTGCGGACCGTAACAGAATAGAGCGATTCCAAAAAAAACAAAAAAACATCAAACTGTACTACGCATTATTATTCTTCTTCTTGTTGAGCCGTCTTCGATATCGAATGTTGGCGTCCCCGCATCATTCACCACTTTGATCCATACTTTCCGGTCACGGTAATAGCCATCCGTTTTTGGATGTCGGAAATCCATGACGTCCTTCTGCGGCCAACACCACGAACACCTTCTACTGCACCCATCAATATTGTTTACAGTAACTCGTACTTCGGCATGCATGCATCGTATCAAACATTACTTGTACTCGCAATGTTTGTATCCGTAATATTCAGTTGAGAAAATAAACATCGATTAACCGTCGTGACATCTGTGCTCTTATGCGATAAGTAATTTCCAATGTTCTTTACCAAGCGTATTCAATAGTGTATTATGAAAATACGCGCATATTGTCCAACAATGATGTACTTCTCGCTAGATTTAATTAAGTTTTAAAATAATATTTGCTCATTTAGATTCCCATGAACCACCGCGAAACATTTATCAGATACGATACAGGGAATAAAGATTAATCACAAATTAACACTCACAGTCAGTACGACAGTGTTAGTTTGCACCTTACAAAATTTACTCCTTTCAAAGTCACCTTTGCTTACTATGCCTCCTTGTTGGGGAAAAATTAAAATGTTTCAACTACAGTACCAGAGCGTTACCGTGCTATTTGCTAATGTAATTATTATCAAATAATTTTTCATTCCACAACAATTGATTATTTGCCTAAATGTAACAATTTCCTTTTTTCTTTTCAAATAACGCGTTGATCGATTTTTACCATTTTTCTACAAAAGATAATTTTCGATTTCGAAACCCTGCTAAAATAATTAAACCTTCGATTTTAATCCGATACTACTAATGATTTTCGATACAACACTCGACCTCTATCTTTCACATTACTCCTCGATCGGCCCGTCATTCCTCCCATTCATTCGTCCATCCGCAAGTCTGGTGTCGCTCGTGATAATTCGTCTTCTAAATTTACCCACATCTTGTCATTCGCAAATGCGCTTCCTCGGAAATAATCTTTTGTTTAATTTACTTCTACGTTTTTCCCAAAAACCGTAGCGACGGATGGGAAAGGCTACTTCTTCTTTCACTCGATGACATTGTAAGCCGGAAATAATATGGTTAAAGCGTGTAACCATTTTTAATTTACTATGAAACATCCCGTGTACAATGCGCGATACTCGCACGTGCATCCTTCTCGAACAAGTTTTCTTTTAGCGTTCTGATCCACATTTCGTGAATTCGTGCCATAACAACATTGATTAACAAAACAGATGTCGTCAAAAAAAAAATAACGGAGAAAAAACGTTCATTTATGTTTTTCTTAAGAAAACGTAACTTTTCATCCTTCAGGACTATTTTCGTTTTTTTTTTTAAATATGCTCTCCCGGACGGACAATCGCTTGCTAGACACTTTGAAATTGAATTACAAATGATCATCCTCTTCGTTATTAGACGCAATTCATTTTTAGATGAAGCGGGGAGAGATTTTTCTTTATGAAGATATTTTGTAATTTTTTTTGTTTTCCTTTTTCGTGAAAAAGGTTGTGTACTTTTTTCCCGAGTATACTAGTGGCATCGGAATATCGTTTCTTGATTAGCCTTTTCCCCGGTTTAAAATACGTAAAAGAGTTCTCCGGTGACTTTTTCCTTTCTTCGAGTTTTTTTCTTTTCTGTTTTTTTTTTTTTACGAATAAGCGTGATTTTAAATTTTAATTATTTTAATTAGTGCGACAAACAATTTTTGTGGGCGCAAAAAATTAAGAAAACATCTCGACGGAAAAGAGAATTAATTAGGAATTTTTCTCTATTTGATTCGAACCGAGTAGTTTCTCTTTCAGCGAGGAAATTTTAAGATGTGATATCGAGGGAAAATCGAAAATCATAAAGACCATTTTGTAGTTCGGCTTGCGCGACTCCAAAAGAAAACACTCACAAACAGATTGCCGCCTGCGTGAAATGTTTTTACTTTCTTTTTATAATTTTTAATTAAATATTTCGCTGGCGCCAACGGCCAGTCGAATAGTAGTAGTGTCCTGTTAATTCATTATTCTACCATTTAATTGTCTTTTTCCTCTAGAAAAGTTTCCTGATTTAAGAAAAAGCGTAATAACTCTATCGGTAACGATATCGACGTTGGTCCGCGTCTACATTTCGCTCGGAATAAATTAAATTAAAATCTTAAAATTATTAATCTTCGGAATAATAAACGGAAACAATTTTCTTCTTGTTCAACTATGGACGAAGCTTGATATTTAGGCGGCGGCAACAATGTGACGCGTTACTCTTAGCTCGCATTTTTTATTATCGATGAACAAGCAACAACGTGTTGTTTGCCCTGTTTGATTACAGTTATTTCGAACCACGATCAGCGAAACTACATTTTTTTATTTTTTGTGAATTGTAAATATGACAAATTTTGTCACACTTTTCCTTTTTTTTTTTTTTTTTTTTTTTTTTTTTTTTTTTTTTAGTGTTTATTTTTAATCATAGCCAAAAAATGGACTATTTTAATCTTATAGTTATTTCGTTCATAATTCTTTTATGTTATTGTTTTTAATTTAAGGATGGCTTTTCATTACAATTTTTGTGAAAATACGCTTTTACTGGGTGTTATTTAATTGGAACAGATGTAATTGTATCAATTAAATTGATTTAAACCATAAATGTCGTCTATGAATGCGATAGATATATATATATATATAAATAAAATATTAAGAAAAGTATTTAATCGAGAACAACTTATTGTGAGAACAGTCAGGCAACTGTAAAATCAAATATTTTAAATACGTAAAAAAAGCGAGAAAATTTTATTTCACACATATCGCGTCATCGTGTAAAAATTAACTAGGAGATTCTGTTATTTTCGAATATGAACAGGAAGTAGTTAAATGTACATGTTAATTCATGTTTTATTAATGTTTTTTTTATTTTTTAGTATATTAGGCCATTTTTAGAAAATAGAGAATGTTCCATATTCATATTAATAATGAAACTGTAGAATCTTATAAATAATTTGAAAATGTGAATACAAATGTGATTCGGAAAAATTCCTCCTCAAAGTTAGAACCGAAGTTGTAAGCCCCGGAGCTTGGTTGTGTTTTTTTTAAATTTTAGTGTGGAATTCCAAAATTTATCCTGCCGTATTCCGAATTTTTTTATCTGTTCATATTAACTATCGTCAGACTGCTTTAAATGTTCCAATTAAACTGGACTATGGCAAAATGGGGGTTGCAATCCCATTTCCACCTTCCTCGTTAGTCGCAATTTCTAATACTACTACTATTGGATTGGGTACCCATACGTTCATATTAGTCAAAGCGTGCAAGGGTCACCACGTGCAGGTGAGGTAGGTGTTGGCGCGGAGAGGCTAGCCAAAGGTTTCACCCCTTGTATATTGCGCATCCAGCGTCCTTTGACCCTCATTTGAAAATGTATTAAATTCGAAACGAATATTTTAAATTTTTTTCCACGTTTTAATCTGGTAGCTTAGCAATTAAGACCCGCGGCTACCAAAACAGAGACGCCATAGGTTTCAGATTTGTCTTGTTCCAGACTCACGTCGCTCCCGGGTTGTCTGAAATAGCGAATATCGACTGTAGCAGAGAAATCTGAGAAATTAAAGGCGAACAAGACTTATCAATGCCACATAAACCATAACTTCATAATTTCTGCCTCCCTGTCACAAGGCATGCACTTTAATGTTTTTGTTTTTTTTTTGGCTCGCTGGCAAAGAGCATTGACCCATGTTCGATAAGAAAGAAAAGTATCGCTGAATTAATTATTTAGATTCGTATGCGGTCAGCTATAGCGGCCATGAAGTATACCAGGGTGCGAGGGGGCTACAACAGATAGCGAAGGGGAAAGGAGAGAACAGATTCAGCACTGTAGGGAGCAGGAATATTAAGTTTCAGAAGTGTTGGGAGTAAAGAAGGAAACACGTTTAGACGACAGAATGGAACATTCGAAAAGGATGTGGTTAGAATTACATTCGTGGATATCATTAGGAGGATGTAGTGGACAATAAGGAGAGTCTGAAAGTGAAACTCGATAGCGAGATGTAGCAAGCTATGATCGAAACGCAACCGACGTAATGAAGAAATAATATGACCCTGCAAAGACGGAAATTTATGAAACCAAGGGGATTAACTGGAAGATACGGCTGAATAGAAAAATAAAAATAAAACTGGTTAGAAAAGGAGAAATATGAGTCTGACCAAAACCTATAATGGAACTTTTTAGACAATACAAGTAAATTATTAGCAGTGAACTTATTAATGGGATGTAGTTCATTAACAGCTGCACCTCGAGACAACTGATCAACTCTTTCATGGTCTGAAATCAAACGGAACTCAATCTGGATGTGGTAAGTTTGGAAAAGATTATGGATAATTGAATACGAAGAATAATAGGATCACAAGAAGGATGAGGAAAACCCGATGAGATAGTTTGTAAAACACCGTTAGCATCATGGGCGTCGCCAGCGAGGGCAGGGGGCAGCTGCCTCCCCTGGAGCCTTGAAACTTTTTAATCAACTGGCCATGATGAGTATTCATAGGCGCGTAATCATAAACAATTTGCCAGAAACCCACGAAAATTATGTTTTAATTGAGATTTTGTTCTTGTTTAATAAAATGTTAAGCCTTTACAACTTATAAATTTTATTTTTCCTATAACTCATATCCTCTTTCTATCATCTTGCCCCTCTGGTTCATCGGCTGGCGACGCCCTTGGTTAGCATCAGAGATGATTAGAAATTTATTACTGTCTCCTACTAAGGATATGTAAAGAAAATGGCTCTTAATATCGCAACAGACTTTGCATAGAAAATAGAACAGGTTGAAGGAAGTCTATAACTTTCAAAGTAGTTGTGAACAGAGTATAGGAAGGATACTCCAACGCTGTGAGGACCCTTCGATTCGTCAGTATGAAGAAGAGAATGAAAAGGAAATAGAGAGTTAATAAGGAAATCTTCATTAGATTGTGGAATGTATTTAGAGTAAGAGGACAACAAAGATGAAATAGGAGGAAAGAGAAAATCTGTAAAATGGAAGGTAAAGTAAAGAACGAGTACCAACCGAGTAGTAATCAAAAAGGAAGGACTATTCAAGAATACAAAAGAATGTCCCAAGGGTGGTCCCTTGATTTAAATGAGCGGATAACTTTGGAAGAGACTTTATAGTAACGATAACGAGATTGAGAACAGGACACAACAAAACCCCTGTTCACTTGGCAAAAATTAATATTATCAATGACAGTACATGCAATAGTTGTAGAACAGAGGGTACAATAGACCATTTTATTTGGCAATGTGAAGTTTACGAACAGGCTAGAGACAAACTTAGAACAGAAATCCTATCAGAGTTGCATACCTTTCCAGTTTCAGTAACAGTGGCAGATCTAACGTCCAATTTAGCTGCATTAGTGTATAAATTTATAAAATATCACTACATAGAAGTATAGAAATAACAAATAAGATAGTTCTATGAAATACTTCCTATAAAAAGAGTTAAGTAAAAGAAAAAAACTGGCTAAATGACGAAGATTAGGCCAAAAAAAAAAAAAAAAAATGCAAGTTGTACGAGGTTAAAACTGTTTCGTTTTGGTATAAAGAAATAATATAATTCGGTAGAATTTTTACGTATTCATATGAAGAAAAAATGTTAAAAAAAAAAACTATATAAAAAGAAACAATATAAAAAGAAACAATATAAAAAGAAACAATATAAAAAGAAACATAGGTATAACAATCAATTTCTCTTCAATTCAATGCGGCTGACTTCAAAAGTGAGAAATTTGAATTCAATTACAGTCGGAACCCCATCATCAGTGATAACTTGCTAGAGCACACTGCTACTCAAATTTTTTATTTTTATTTTTTTTTTATTCAAATAAGAATATAATCTGTCCTTTCCTTCCCCACTAATTATTCCTGCTATTTGTTATTTTTTAGATAAAATTTCTGATCGGATCAAAATATAACCGACTTCTTTCCTTACCTTTTACTTCTGTGTAAAGGTCCTTGGTTGACGAGCCCAAAAAAAAAAAAAAAAAAAAAAAAAAACAGAGTTTAAAATAAACTTGATTTAGTTCACAACAAATTTGGCGAGTTGAAAAGGATTTGTTACAATATTCACTTGCGGTTTGCTTACGATTTTTATCACTCAGGATAATCGATTGTTCGAAATTTAAACATTTTCATAAAGAACGTTTTAATTACGGAACTTATACATGCAATTTCAAATTTATAAATGTCACACCGTTCTTGAATTATTACTTATTTTAATCCGACACTTTTTTGGTGTTTCTGGAGAACCACCTTTTTCGAATTAATGTGCGTTTAAAAACAGAAAGTTAAAAAATATCAACTCCAAAAAAAAAAAGAAGAAAGCAAAACAGAAAACAACATTTAGAAAACCTGAATTATTTATTTCGTGACTTTTAATCGTTAGTCAATTTTAATTTTTTATCATCAGTTCGTGCGTGCAACTTCCGGTACTTGACATCTCTGGTCGACTGCTGCTCAAACTGAAATCCCGTACACGGTGGTGTGTAATATTAAATTGATAATAACTGTATATTGTTAGAAAAAAAAAGAAAAAATGTTATTTTAATCGGTTACGAACGATCTATACTTAAGTCGAGCGGTAAACATCGAACCAATAACATGCGTCAGGGTTGTGTTCCAGAACGAAATTACCGCTACTTACCTGAATCGACCCTCGCCGGTGAGAACTTTCAAACTTTCACACCTAGCCGACCGCTAAAAGGCAAAAGTTGCTGCAAATCAGAAACCGCCGCACCCAAATCGACCATGTTGTGACATAATTGCAACCGACTGCGCCTAAAGTTAACGATAATTTTAAACGAATTAACTCTATACACAGGGATGTAGGTGCGCATTTTACTGCCACTAAAATTTATACTCTATAATTAGCGTCAGCATGGTACCGCATATTCCCACACCAAGTACATTTTAAGATTTCGCCATATTTTTGCAATGTTGCGAAATTCGATGTTTAAATTGCGTCAGAAAAAAACAAAAAAGTTTTCCTCCGGTACTTCTCTAAGGCAGAAAAATGTTAAAGTGGAATTAACTGCACACTACTACGTAGACGCAAAAACAAATTAAGAAACCACTTTTTTTTTTTTGTAATTTCAAAAAATTAAAAATTAAACTTACGTAAAAGAAAATTTATATATGTAAATTTCAATAAAGAAAATTAACTTTCCTGGCGCTCTCACATAGCTGAGCTCAAAACCAAGTGCCTAAAATCCTTGTCTATCCTGAAATATCTATCAAATTACAAGTACAATATAAACCCAAAATTACTTCTTACAATCTACAGATCGATTATCCTTTCACGAATTAATTACGGGTGCCAGGTGTACTCCTCAGCCGCTAAAAGTGTGCTAAGATCCTTAGATCCTATACATTCTGCTGCCCTCCGGTCTATCCTTTCTGCTCATCCCTCTTCTCCGGTTATAAGTTTGTATGCACTGGCAGGTTGTCCCCCGCTGTCCTACTATAGGAAGTACTATAACTTTAAAGAAATGAGCTCCCTCCTTAGTAGTACCAAAACCCCGACAATATCTCCTAATATGAGGTTTGGGAATGACCCAGTTCCCGAACTTTTTTCGGTTATGGGTCGTTTCCAAATCTTTTCAATCCCAAGAAGTCTGGCAGACTTCGCAGCAACCGCACCACCTTGGAGTCAGCCAATCACAAACATCAACATATCGCTGACAAAATTTAACAAAGCTCAATACCCCCCAAACATAGCACAAATAGCAACAAATATCATAGCGAGCTACACAGACCATGCATGCCTCTACACAGATGGAGCGAAGGCAATAGGTTATCAGTCACCGGCGGCATGCTCCTTCGAAGTCTCAGGGGCAGCAGAGTCAGTTAGACTGCACGATTGCTGTACAGCACTGGACGCTGAAATATACGCGATAGTCTTTTGCATCGAACACTATACCGATAGCAACCCCCAGTCCCAAAAGGCCCTACTCATAACTGACTCTCTAAACTCCCTTCAACTCATCTCGGGGATTAAATCCAACAACCCTTTGGTAAGGAAGGTACATTACCTATTATACAGGTTATCACATTTAAACTCCGAAATGTCCTTCCTATGGGTGCCGGCTCATGTTGGGATTCCAGGCAATGAGCGTGTCAATCGAGCAGCTCAGGCGACATTGTTCTCTCCAATGCGCCACACAACCCCCCTCTTCCCCCTACATTGGCTCATTTATTTATGCAGCAAACTGGAGAAGAATGGCAACAGGAATGGAGATCTTCAAGTACATTTCTCCGAAGCATAAAAACAACCACGGAGCCTTGGTGGCCCACAGACGGAGTTTCCCGCAGAGATTTTTCTGTTCTGAATCGTCTCCGAATAGGACATACAACCCTCTCGCACGGCTACATATTCACGAGCCAGGAACCCCCAAATGTCTGCCCCTTTTGTAGTCAACCGAGCGCCCCATCCACCAATCACCTACTTCTCGAATGTCCCTCTTTTGCAGTACCACGATCCATGCACTTCACCACTTCCTCTACTTCTACGATACTGTCAAATGCTCCGCCCGCGGTCGCAGCTGTATTAGCTTACATGCGGAGCAGCGATCTGTACTATCGCGTTTAATCCCCTTAAGTAGGCTCCATGTGCCGTAATAGCCCCAGTAGTTAAACACGGCACATGGAAACCCTCATATACAATCTTAGGAAAAAAAAATAAAGAAAATTAACAAATCTACTTATAATTTACGCGAACAACAAAAGGAATAATATAAAATGAATACAAAAAAACAAAAAATCAATAAATATGAGGATTAAGTAAAATAACCTTTTCTCTTTTTTTTTTTTTTTCTATTGTTAGGAAACACCGGGCCAATTTATTATCTACTCGGCACCTAAACACCGGCGTTAAAAATAATATAAAAAAACACATTTTAACCAAAAGTACAAAAAAAAAAAAAAAATTGAAAAAAACTATGTTTAGACAATAAAAGAAAAAACACTATTCTACTTATCTTTGGAGCAAAAAAATATGTTATTAATTAAATGTGAGAAACTAAATAAATGCAATACTTTTCTTCCGAATAAGTTGAATAATAATCCTCTGTATTTTTAAAAAGATGAACAACAAAGCCTTCGGGTCACCTACCAGTGTTATGAGATGAAAGTACACCTGCAGATATAAGTTTGTAAAATATGAATTTTCTCTGTGTTTCGTGCTTTTTTCAGTTCAATAAAAAATGATTCAACGGCAAAATGCGATAGTTCATTGAAATATGCGTACAGTAATCTCACAGATTGGAAGTACCATCACAGATAAACGAGAAATTACAAAAGACAAAACATCATACATTATAAAGAACCGCTCATCCTTCATGAAAAAATTAATTAAGAAATAAATAAGCTGAAAAATAATAAATCTATAGGGAGCAGTAGTGATAGAGATGATTAAACTATTTAAAGGGAAAGCCGTGGATATAGTACGTCAGCTGTTTATTAACGTATGGATGAACGACGAATATTATTACATTAAATCATTATACGTACCAATTTACAAAAAAGAGGACAGACAAAACTGCAACAACTACAAATTATTCTGATCAATCATATTAATAAAATTTTATTACACATAACAATGGATCTTTTATAGCCGTTCCTACAAATGGCAAACACAGTAGCTAGGTTTCATGCCTGGAAGAAGTACACTGGAATAGCTATTAAATATATAGCTAAATCATTGAAAAATATTATAAGTTTAATATATCAGCTGTGCTTATTTTGCAAAGAATTCGATATATGCGAACAGGCTAATAATATAGATGGAAAAAAGTTATACCCAAACTATATAGCGTATGTATGAGAAGAAAATTTTCAAATAGTAGAAGAAGTGAGAGGGGAATGTATTTTATTACCTATACCAAGGGTGGCCAACCCGCGGCCCGCCTTGAACATTTTTGCGGCCCTCGAGATGGCTAAAGTAGCACTAGTAAAATAGATATTTTCTAATGATATCACTTTTTTATTATTTCATTTATATTTATATATTTCTTATATTTCATTTTTATTGTTATATATTTCTTTGCAATGTGCGTTTAGTATCATTATTATTATATTATCTATATTTACATGTAAGAATAATAGTAAAATGCAATTTTTTCTTTTTGCCACTGTCACAAAAGAAAACTTAAAATAGCATTAATAGTACGTAAATTGAGAGCTTTAAAGAAATATTTTTTTAGTTTTACTTTTTGTTGCAATCTAAACGCCGATTATTTTTTCTCGTTCACAATTGTTAAGAGCGTATTCTCTGGCCTAGAGGCATAAATTTTGAGCGCTTGGCAAGCGCGATAAAAAAAAAAAACCTAAAATATTTTTATTATTTATTTTTTTAGTTGATATTTTTGTACAATACAAAAAAAATTCTGAGAAAAAAAATTAAAATTAATAAAATTATAAGCTGGTAAAGTTGGAGATAAAAGAAAAAAAGGGATGTTCTGGTTGATTCGATTACAGCTCTTCTGGTCATCTGAAACAAAATTAAAAACAAGAATTTTAATTAGTAAAAATGTCGTTATAGCTACTACCTAAAAAGAAACGGAAAAAAGTTTTTCGCAAATGACAGCTGTCTGAAGAAAATGGCATTTTTCGATCTTTTTTTTTTTCGTGATTTTTAATTATTTAAAGTAAGGTGAAAAAAAATTAGATACAAAGGTGATAGGGCAATAAAAGGTTATATATTGAAGATTGGTACAACATTTGAAGTAAATTGGTTAAACAGAACTTGAGACATCATGTCAACGACGTTAAAAAAAGTAGTTTTGAGAAAAATCCGTTTAAAGCTTTGAGCAAGTTTCAGGCAGCCGCAGAATTCCAAATCATGGAATAGTACGTTTTACTTACATTTTTTAATCGGCGATTCCATAAAGTGAGACTTTTTCGACTTCAAAATATTTCAACTGTTTTAGGATTACCTACATTCATACATTTGTATAATGTATTCATATCAAAAATGTTCAGGTAGTTGGGCATTGTATACCGTCTATTTGTCCGATTTGCTGCGTCGTGACCGGACTTAATTGTTACGCCACTAAAATAGCCATAACTCTATAAATTATTGGAATTTTAAAATTTTCTCTCCAGTATATATTCTTAAAGGTCTAAACTATAAGAATATGCAAAAAAAAAAAAAAATGATTTGTTCAAAATTTTAAGTCAGAAAACCCCTTTAAGAGTTTATTATAGTAAAGCTAACGCGCTTGATAACTGCTCGAAATTTTTGCAAGACCCATACTTTTGCATATTTCACAAAACAAAAACTTTAAACTGCAATTTTAATGTTTTTTATTTCGAAAAAATTACTAGTACACTTTACAACGAAATTAATACTGCATTTTTGATTATACCGCTTCCGTGTATTGTCTGCGTCGAAAATTTCACTTTGAATAGAGGAAATAACGCCATCAAAGTAATGAAATCGCTTATTGAACATATGCAAATACATTATAGTGCAGTTTTTATATTTGCAAATCCGAATATGGTACACGAAATAAAGTTATAAAATAAAATACAATGAGTCACATTAATCCTAGTACCAAATGTAGTGTTGAAACAACAGGAGAAAAAACTTATCTACCAATTTTTTTTTTTTTTTTTTTTTTCGAGACATGTAAACTAGAATATGGAAAATATTCTAAAAAAAGTGCAATCGAAATAGTGAACACAGTGAAAAAGAAGTAAAAGGCAGATGAATACGTCACATTCATATTGGAACTGCCCGGGTAACGTACGTAATATCCACTACAAAGTCGAAGTCTGAAGTTAAAAAGGCAAATATATTTAACCTATATCACACCGACATGGAAATACGGAATGGAGTTATACGACAGTGCTAGCAGATCAAACTTCCAACGGATACAACGACAACAGTGTAAGATTTTGTCCATTGGATGCTGAAGGTTCCCAGTATGTTTGCGATGCGAATCACGTGCTCTTCGAGTGCTCCGGTTTATCTCGCGAGCGTGAGTTACTTTATTGTCATCTTTTAAAGCTTGGTCTTCCTGCTCCTTTCAACGCCTCTTATGTTCTTTCTCTACCTACTATCTCTGTTGTTCCTGTCCTAGGGGTGTTCCTTGATTCCATTGTCGACAGAATTAAAATATAATTTCTAGTCTATTCCATGTATCTATTCATTTTTGCTGGGCTAATGCTCTTTGCTAGTAAACCCAAGGGGGGGTAAAAAAAAAAAAAAAAAAATTTTTTTCGAACGTTGACAGCAGTCCCAAAGTACGTATCTAACGAGACCTTGCACATTAATCTAAGGATTCTGCTGGGAAATCCGGCCAGGAAGCTAAAAAGAAAATGATGCCGAGATGCGATTCCTTTTCATTAGACATAAAAAGTGAGAGAGAATTTTTTTTTTCTTGTTTTGGGTTTTTCCCTGGGCTTGTCAGTAACGGACGATTACCCATCAACACGTGTAAATAGAAGCAATTAGGAGTTACAAGGAATGGAATCCGACAAAGAACGCTATACTAAGGATGGAGAAACAATGACAATCAACGTCGATAAATGCCAAACGTATGCATCTTGAAAAGAGAAGAAATGACATTGCCGAAAGTAAGAGCAAAAGAAGTTAGCTGTCCCATACCGTGGCCACACATCTGCAATTACAGAGCCCACAGTGCCAACGGACAAAGGAATCAGACTACAAATAATTAAGGAAAAAGAAACACGAGATGTTTAAAAATCAGTTAGAGCCATCCAGCACCAAAGCTATATAGACCACAGCGCTTAGCGTGCCGTGAAGAGTTATCCGAAAATTCAATGACTTCCTCCACTGCTATAAAATAAAGTTTGTAATTTTCAAATTTTGAAAATTGAATAATAATTATGGCGACGACTGCAAAGACAGCGCCTACCATCCTGTCAAAAGGAAATGAATAAAATTTACACCTAACACTACGGCCACACTGCAACAGCAGCGCTCACGGTGCCCCGGTTGACAAAGAATTCGCTATCTAACGTTAGGGCCAAAAATGCGACAGCGGGCCTGCGATATTCATTGCGAGCTGTGCATGTTTGTAACTGTAACTGCGACATCGGTGCGTGATTTTCGTTTAGAGAGGAATTCATTAGAAGTAACTGGACAGGATAAGATAGGAATGGCAAAGTAAAAGAGAGCTACTGAAGGGATTGATGAAGAATAGAAGATAGGAATTTTGCTACAATTGGTACGATCAACGTTGACTGTAGAGAGAGAATAAAGGACACACAATATGGAGTTGGAACATTATGTGAGAGCAGCTCTACGTATAGAGTTGCCCTTTCAGATGATAAAGAGGAGCACTCAAAGAAGACATGATCAGGGGCGCATACGACTGTGTTATCAATACACAGCGGACAAATAGGAGATGACACAATGGAGAAACAATACAGACGACAGATAGCAGACATGATAAAACGGGGAAGATGCGGAAAATGTAAATACCATGGTTGAACAGGTGGATTGGGGTGAATAGAAAAATATTGTGAATTAGGATTGGAGAAGGATGATCTATAAAAAGATTTCCAATTGGCCTTCTGAATACTTTTTGCAATATTCAATAATTCGTGAGAAGGAAACCGTCCGACTGGCCGCCCAGAAGAAATAACCAAACGAGCAAGATAATCTGCTTTTTCGTTGCCCGCTATCCCGGCATGACTAGGGATCCAAAGAAAGTCGATGGTTAGTGAGTGCAATCTGCAAAGGCTGGAGATTAGAGATCGGGTGCGCAGAATAATAGGATCAGAGGAGAAAGGAATATATGATGGAGAAGGGCGCTTTTGCAATAAGAAATTAGGAGAAACATTTTATATTGAGGAATAGATGGAATAAGCTCAATGACACGTAGTAATAATGCCAATGTCCCCGCGTAATAAATGGAATACGATGAAGGAATTTTGAATAAGCTGGAGTGATTAAGAGCAAGAATGTAGATAGATGCACCCACTCCGTGTGCCATTTTGGACCCATCCGTAAAAATTAGGGTATGGTTAGCAAAAAATTATGAAACTGCCTGGTTAAATTCATAAACTGTTGCATGAGCAGGGAGATATTTTACATAAGAAGGCAAGGGAAAAAAGATTAGGAGAAGGAATAACATTTAATATCTCAAACTGGAAAAATGGAAGTTTATCGAAAGTTAGGATGAAGGGCGAAAATTTCGTAAGACGCGAGGCAATGTAGCAGAGAATGGGAACCTTATTAGAGGAAAAACGCCAATCTTGCAAGAGAGAAGAATATGCAGGAGCAAGATTGCTGGGATAAATATGCAGACGTTTAATAAGGAACCAATACGCGACATAAGATCTGCGGATAGATAAAGGAGCCACATTGGCCTCTGTCAGAATCGCAGTAATAGGCGTGGATTTTAAGACTCGCAGACATAAGCGTAGGGCTGCATTCTGAACTAAATCTAATTTAGCTAGAACAGAACGAGCAGCATTACCATACAGAAAACAGCAGAAATCAAGTTTGGATCGAACAATGGATTTGTAGAGCATAAGAAGTATCACAGGATCACCTCCCCCAATGGGAAGAAGATAAAAACTTTAAGATATTCAAACGTTCTAGAGTAGACGAATGGAGGTAATTAATATGCTCAGTAAAGGATAAACGACTATTTAAAAAGATTCCTAGGTAACAACAGGTATAGGTGTATTGTCGATATTTATGTTGATTGACGCAGCATTGTAGAAACGAAATGTGAAAACAATGCATGAAGAGAGAAATTAATCATTACATGTCGAACACTCTGCCGGGAAATCCGGCCAGGAGGTCAAGAAGAAAATGGTACTGAGATGCGATTCCAACTACCTAACTTTTCTTTTCATTAGACATAATAAGTAATAGAGAAGTTAATCATTACATGTTTCAATGGATAGATTGGGCTGTACGTACAAAATTGGTCGGTATAATATGTTACAAACGCCGCTGTTTGTGGTATGAATACACGTATACCGGTGCAGAGTAAAAAAATAGCTGCCTTTATGCGCAACAAATTTGAAATACCCGCTGAATCAATGAACCAAAAATCAACACTATTTGATGTGAAACCGGTGGTAATTTTGAATTACTCGAACGGTTTGTCAAGTAATTAAATTTCATCTGTACTGAAACTACCAAGAAATACGACGTTTTTCGACAATATAAACAAGAGGATAAAACTTAATCTTCGAACAGGTCTGCTGGAAAAACTTACAGCTCATCTAATAAATGGCAGAGTATACAGGAGGTTATAAAAAAATTCAAAAATAACTGCGCCAAATTCAGTTACCATGTTATGTGCAAGGATTAGGAAAAAAGTATTTCTTCCCATCAAAAACACCGGTCCCAAGTCACGAGCTGCTCGCTAAAAACCTTTCATTAGTCGATTAGTAGGAAAAAGGGTTTCGAAAGTTATAGCCGATTTTCGGTGGTGAATCGAAATTTAACATTTCTTTTTTTTTTGGAAATTATAGAAATCAGTGATTTGGCGGAAACAAATACAGAGTTAAAATTTAAATGACGGTTAAATATGGAGATGGTCATGTCGTGGTATGGGGTTGCTTTTATCACATAGGTCCATTGATATTTATCGAATAAAATATCAATGCTAATATTTATACCAATATTCTGTACAAAAATCTTCGACAAAGTGCAGAAAAATTAGGAATTAGGAAGTCATTGAAGTTGTATCAGGATAATGACCTTAAGCGTACAGCATACAAAACTCCTTTACGGTTACTTCATAACAGCCATAAAGTATTAGAAACGCCGCCGCAGTCGTGGGACCATAATCACGTCGAAAATATATGGAGTATTTGGACGAAAAATTACACGATAGCTACATTATCAACATTAGCTGAAAAAGCAACTCCAAAAAAAAAAAATTGAATAATATTCCGGCTGATTACATTCAAAATCCACTACTGAAACAACTCTACCGAATGGATTTAAGCCGCGTGAGTCAACAAATGTCACATGGTCGAATGAGAACAAAGAAATTTCACGAAAGTGATTTACTTATATAATAAGTTGCTAAAAACACAACAAATTACATTACCTACAAGAGAAATGGTCTACCGGGCCAGGAGTTACGATAAAATATGCTATATGCGGTCAAGAAAAGTTAATGGTAAAACAGACAAAAATGAATGAAAAATATACCGAAGGAAATCCAAGAAGAAGAGAATATGAATAGATCGAAGAATAAAATAAGGATATGGATGCTTATGTGGTGTAAAGAATGGGAATATGAATTTCAGATATGAGAGTAAATGTTGGCTTTGTTGCTCCCTGTCGCACCGTGCTGATTGTTCTGGGTTAACGGATCTAGGATAGCTGTTACGTATACGTGACCTTGCTGGACTTTGCGTAATTTTCCGATTAATTTGAGGGTTAGGTGGTTGCTGAGAGAGTGTCCTTTGCAGGTAGATACATAAATAATGTATTACAATACTAGCTTATCGTAAGTTTTAAAGTACTTAGTGTAGTATTAGACGTAGTTAGAATTAAGATGATACAAACGTTTATAAATAAACGATATAATTATGTTGGAAACCTACAGACGGGCTTAGCCTTGTGGAACCCACAAATTATTAAAAAATAAATAAATAAATACAAAAAAAAAAAAAAAAAAGTAGAATATTGCGGTAACAGTAAAAAAAATTATATTAGTCTCGGTAACTGGTTCTAGCGAATGCGTTAGTTACGACTACGACCAGACTAGGCACGAAGTGAATTAAGGAATAAAGGACTTTTGCACATGATAACCTTTCTACTTACACCCACTACGCACACAAAGCCGCCCAAATCTCTACCGAATTGAACCAATCATCTAATCAAACCATGTGAATTTTGGTTTTAGCCACATAAGCGTCTCCGATATACTTCAGCCAGTAGTAGCTATAACAGGAAACGAGACCCCAGAAAAATTGAATATTGCCGATATTTAATTTAAACCGGATATCATCGACGGACAACATAAAAAAGTAAGAAATGTTTATATATATATATATATATATATATATATATATATATATTGAACTCAGAAAAATTATAGAATCCGTTCAAATATCAAAAAATTTCCTCATCAATCAGAAATTTCTCTATACATGGAAAACTTAAAACCGGGAATTTTAATACTACTAAAGAAAGTTATATACGCTTCAAAGTCTAATAGATTCAAACTTAATAAGAATATTATTCTGAAGCTTCAAAAATTTCCAAAGTCAGAAAAAAATTCGAGAAAATGATTAATTTATGGAATCCAGCCTATTATTTTATCGAATAATTCAAACAAAAAGTATCCGCGAAAATTATACTGAAGCGGTGAATGTTGTAATTTCCTGTAAGTAATCACTCGACCGTTCTATTAGTTCTACCGACGGAGAAACGAAACAATGGCCACCAATGTTCCATACACCCACGTTGTGCAGAATTGGAACTTTCTGCATAGCGAGCTTAGCGCTTAACAGGAAAGCTAAATTGGAACTACTCACAATAGCTGAAAAGAAAAAAACGGAAGGAAGTTCATTTACTGAAAGTGTCCTTCCAATAAATAGCATTAAGCATTTTGCCGGTGAACAACAGAAGACCATTAGCAACTCGCTCGCTACAATGTGTACCCCAGTGTCGGATTGATGAACATCAATCCGGAGCAAGGCACCTTTAAAGCTGTGTTGAATGAACTATACAAGTCCGATATTTAGATAACCAACTACAAAAGCCAATAATTCGCCATGTATATTTCATCGTAAACCGTATCTTAACGTAACTAACAATATAATTCCCTTAATAAATATAAATATAATTAATACACACCTTAAGGATTATGAAGTATGTATGCCGATGAATCCTTAAGTAAAACACAAAGAAATTAGTTAGCCTCAGTCTATTATGTTGTTAAAAATTTATCAAAGTTTATAATGAAACCAAAAATTCTCGTATATATGATGGAAAATGTATACGATGTTTAACAGGCTCCGCGGAGTGTATGAAAAGAAGAAAAAAAAAGAGAGAAAATAGAAAAACATATTCACCTTAACAGAACGATAAGAAGCATTATCGAAATTGAGTTGCGCGTGATAGAGATAAAATTTAGAAAATTAGTGTTGTTTGACAAGCTTCCTTTTCCGTGTCGTTCCCTAATCACTGCCATATGTCGCCTTCGTTTCGGTCACAGCTTTCTCCCTTCGTCACTTTTTCGTTTTCCCCTCATCTCTTTCTTGCGGTGTCCTCTTCACCCGGATGATTCCTTTTTTTCTGTGTGATGGCAATCATGTTTTCTTACTTCTATTCCCAGCTTTTGGATCTTGGTCTCCCTACGCCATATAATAACTCTTATTATCAACTCTCATTCACTCTATTCCGTACCAGATTAAAATCTGATATGTTCTTTTTGAGCTATTATTTAGATTTCTTCGGTGATTGGGCTGATGCTCTTCGTTAGCGTACCCAGAAAAGAGAGAAAAAAAAAAGTATCCTATGGTCGTAGAAACGACGATACTATAAATGTAAAATAGAGGAGCCACGAAATTAAACTCGGAAAGATTTGCGTTCCTTCTTAAACGGAAATCTTACACGACTATAATATGGAATAAAGAATATAAAAATATTAATCAACAAAAAGGGGAAGGAATTTCTCCGTTCTACTATAGTTCTGAAACTAGTTTGTTGTCACTATTTTTTTTTTTTTTTTAAAGGGGGTGTATGAACCTTGTGCCGTGTTTAACTACTGGGACTATTACAGCACATGGAGCCTACTTAAGCGGATTAAACGTGATAGTACAGATCGCTGCTCCGCATGAAAGCTAATACAGCTGCGACCGCGGGCGGAGCATTTGACAGTACCTTACAACTAGAGGAAGTGGTAAAGTGAACGGATCGTGGTACTGCAAATGAGGAACATTCGGGAAGTAGGTGATAGGTGAATGGGGCGCTCGATTGACTACAAAAGGGGCAGACATTTGAGGGTACCTGGCTCGTGAATATGTAGCTGTGCGAGAGGACTGTATGTCCTATTCGGAGACGATTCAGGACAGACAAATCTCTGCGAGAAACTCCGTCTGCGGGCCACCAAGGCTCCCTGGTTGTTTTTATGCTTCGGAGAAACGTACTTGAAGATCTCCATTCCTGTTGCCATTCTTCTCCAGTTTGCTGCATAAACAAAGATTCGATTTTCGGCCAGTTTTTTCAGTTCTATTTGCGTTTTCGTTCCTGTTACCTGTTTTTCATGTTGTTCACGAAGAGTTTATAAGCTTGTACCTTCTGGAAACACCTCGATGTCTCTTGTCCTACCTAGCTCAGTCTTCTCTCGCATATATGTATTTAGTAAAAGTGTGTCTTGTTTTCTCGTACTGGTTTACATATAATTTGATTTGCGACTTGATCTGCCCGCGCCACTTTCAGCAATCTTCTTTCTCACCGTGTTTCAAACATGTTCAGTTTATACCGAGCTGCTGATCATATGTAGGTTTTGACAATACGTTTGCGAAGCTCGAACGGTAGGCTACTTTTACTTACTGCCATTCGTTTTTTTTTGCCTGAATATCTGCTTCGCTATAGCAATTCTTGTCGTTATTTATCTACCTTACCCAAACAACGCTATTTAGATTTTGTGTTTATTCTCTGCGTTCATTTTGAGATAGTACCTACTAACGTAATTTTTCGCAGCTATCTCTGTCTATTTCCTTATCAGTGGCGCGTATATACAACCGCTACCGCTAGCGGCTCGATAGACAACGTGATATTTTTCCCCTCGCGCGCGCGCGCGTGCGTACTCCTCTACCATGACTACCAGGTCGCCGATACCCGCTCGCCGGCAATTAAGTCAATTAAATCAAGCAGATAATAATCGGTCGACAGATAATTCTAACGCTAACAATGAAGCCGAAATTAACAATGGTGAGTCCGTTCCTTTTTATACGATCGATACAAATGATATTATTACATCACAATTATGCAATCGTTCTTTAAACGAAAACGCAACAAATAGCAACACATCGGAAACGCTTATAAACTCCGATTTAATTCATAATTACTCTAATACGACAAATACTCAAAATGCGAACACCTGGCAAGTGATTAAATTAAAAAGAAAAAGATCGAAAACAAGCAATTCTTCCGGCAATAGCTGGGAAATCGCAAATAAAATAAGTACTAGAAATAGATTTAGCCCACTACAAACTACAAACAATGCTGATATGGACGTTACGGTCCCTGATAAACAGCAAAACTCATTTGTTAAAAATTTGCAAAAACCTCCGCCTGTATACGTCGAGGGGGTAGTTAACTTCAGTGCTATGTTGGCTGAAATAAAAAATGTTTTGACTACAGAACAATTTGAAACCAAAACTTTAACGAATAATAAAGTAAAAATAATAACAAAGGATATAGACTCCTATCGTAAATTATGTAAGCATCTTAATGATAAAAATGTATTTAGATATACTCATCAACCAAAAAATGAAAGGGCGTACAAAGTAATAATTAGAGGCCTGCACCACTCTATAAGCATCGCTGATATTACACAAGACCTAGCCAATTATGGCCACCAGGTCAGAAATGCTATAAATATTAGACATAGGATATCGAAAGAACCATTACCACTATTCACGGTTGAATTAGAACCAGCGGAAAATAATAAAGACATATATCAACTGAAATATCTACTTAATGTTAAAATTCAAGTCGAAGCTCCAAGGAAAACTAATATAATTCCTCAATGCATAAGATGTCAGCAATATGGCCATACAAAAAATTATTGCTATCGTCCTTTTGTGTGCGTAAAATGTGGAGAGGGACATGATTCAAGATTCTGTACTAGGAAACGTGATGTACCGGCTACATGCGCCTTGTGCGAAGGGAACCATCCAGCGAACTACAAGGGATGCGAAGTATATAAATCTCTATTGAACAAAAATCCTAACTTCAGGGATAAAACAATATCGAAAAAACGCATCGACCAGTATATATCTAGTGAACTACCTCCACCTGCTCCTCCGTGTGTCGAATCCGAGGCAATCCGATCTGCATATGCAAATAGAAGATCATACGCGCAAGTTACATCACAGAATGAGACAACAGCTGATAGTGTAAATGTAGCAACTCTTTTAAATACATTTGTAACTCGTTTCGAAAACATGTTCACACAACTGATAAACCAAAATAACGTAATAGTCAATATGCTAACTCAAGTTGTAACAAAACTAGTTAAATGACCTCTCAGTATCTAAGAGTTGCACAGTGGAACGCAAACGGGTTATTAAATCATACCCAAGAAATAATATACTATTTAAAAGAGGAAAAAATCGATATACTTCTAATATCTGAGGCAAGACTTACTAATAAAAGCTACTTTTATATTCCAAATTATGTATGCTATTACACGCTACACCCTTCCGGCAATGCGCATGGGGGTACTGCGATAATTATACGGGATAATATAAAGCATTATGAAACGGACAAATATCAAACTGATGAAATACAGGCCACAGTTATTATAGTGGAACAACCAAGGAACCAGTTAGCCGTAGCTGCAGTATATTGCCCTCCGAGACATACGATAGAAGTCAGTAAGTTCAAGGACCTGATACTAAAACTAGGACCTAAGTTCTTAGTTGGTGGTGACTTCAATGCGAAACATGTACATTATGGATCGCGGTTAACTAATACAAGAGGTACAAAGCTATACAAAGCAGCTAATGAACAAAAATGTAGATTTCTCTCAACGGGCGAACCGACTTACTGGCCTGCAGATACTAATCGTACTCCTGATCTATTAGATCTGTTTCTGATTAAAGGCATACATCCTAACTGTACATCAATACAATCTAGCTATGACCAAATTTTCTCCGATCACTCGCCAATAATAGCCACGCTAAGTGCTGAGGTAAAACACACAGCAAAAACAAGATTGCTACACAATAGGAAAACTGACTGGGAATGGTATAAAGTTCTCCTACAACAAGATACTGATTTATCAATTAAATTAAAAACGCCTGATCAAATCGAGCACGCAGTGAGGCAGTTTACTGAACAACTGCAGACAGCCGTCACCAACTCTACTCCACATGAAACAAATGTCCAGACCCACAGCTATCCAAAAATTATACGTGAGCTAATAAATCAGAAAAGGAAAGCGCGTTCTCTATGGCAGAGGAATAGAACATTAGAAAATAAACACCAATTAAATATATTAACTAGGCGAGTTAAATACGCCCTAAAAGAATTAAAAGATGAATCATTCTCTAACTATGTAGCAACGTTAACCCCAACCAAAAATTCTGAATATAACCTTTGGAAGGCAACAAAAGGAATGAACAGACCGGTAATACGAAACTCACCCTTGAAGCAAAATGATGGACAGTGGGCAAGAAGTAGTAAGCAGAGGGCTGACACGTTTGCTAAATACTTGGCTAACGTTTTTAAAACAGACAACATAACCACCAATCTAGTATTCCCGGAAGTACAGCTAAATAATACAAAAATTAGAATGTTCTCTCCTACAGAGGTAAAGAAACATATTAAACATTTAAATAATAAAAAAAGTCCTGGATTCGATATGATAACAGCTAGGATGATAAAAGAACTGCCAAAAAAATCTGTAATCTTGCTAACATACATATACAATGCTATTATGAGAACGTCATACTTTCCAGCCCAATGGAAATTTTCCCAAATTATTATGATTCTGAAGCCTGGAAAAGATGGTACTCATCCGGCATCCTACCGTCCAATATCACTGTTATCTACTCTTGCTAAATTACTTGAAAAGTTAATATCTGTCAGGCTAACCAAAATAATGGAAGAAAGAAAAATTATTCCACAACATCAGTTTGGCTTCAGGAGCGCTCACTCCACTGAACAACAGATACATAGAATTGCAGAAATAATTGAAGAAGGTATTCAGAACAAAAAATATACCGAAGCCTTGTTTATAGATTTCACAAAAGCATTCGACAAAATATGGCATAAAGGATTACTATATAAACTTAAAGCAGCATTCCCTATACAGTATTATCAACTCATCAAGTCGTACATAACGAACAGAAAATTTCGCGTCAAATGTAGTGATGACTACTCTCAGCTGCATCCAATCACGTCTGGCGTTCCGCAGGGTAGTGTATTAGGGCCGATTCTGTATAATATCTACGCAGCAGACCTTCCCACCGAAGGAAATATTGAAGTGGCTACATTTGCCGATGACACAATGCTAATTTCGCAAGACAAGAGGGCTGATATTGCAGTTGCTGAGCTACAGAAAAGCGCGAATACGGTTCTACAGTGGGCTCAAACGTGGAAACTCGAAGTGAACCTGGAAAAGTGTAGTCATGTATCATTTACCAAGAGAGCTGAGCACCAGCTCCACCTAACACTGGGTGGTAACACTATACCAAGAAGCAATAGTGACAGATACCTAGGAGTTCACTTAGACCGTACCTTAAGCTGGAGGACACACGTACAGAAATTAAGGAATAAGCTTGATATTAAATTAAGATCGCTATATTGGCTAATAGGATATCATTCGAACCTCTCCTTAGCTAATAGGGTCTTAATATACAATGCTATCCTTAAACCTACGTGGACTTATGCAGCACCAATTTGGGGCTGTGCAAAGAAGTCAAACAGAAATGTGATACAGCGATTCCAGAATAAAACGCTACGGATGATATACAGAATGCCGTGGTATGTTACCAATGAGGCTATTCATCGAGACCTAAGAGTCTGTACTGTCGATGAGGCTATAAAGCAACGCGCTCGTAGTCATGCGTTACGCCTCTGTGGACATAGTAACGAGCTAGTAGCTGCCCTTCCGGACAATGCAATAACAAGAAGACTGGAAAGAACTAGGATCCGTGATCTAGTATAAGTGATGGGCTGAATACATCAATGGATGTATTCTCCACTCAACTGAATACATTGAGTACATTCGCAGATAGCCAAATAGGCTAGGCACGAATCGGCAGAAGTAGTAATAAAAAAAAAAAAAAAAAAAAAAAAAAACCTTACCCGTAATGTTTTGAATTCAATAATACATGTTATTTAGTCTTTCCGGCATTGACCTCCATCCCGCATTTCTTCGCTGTTACATTTATCTCCGATAACATGTTCCCGATACTTATTCTTAGCGAAGTTTTATACTTTCTTTCATAAATTCCAACGGTTCTTTTACACTTACCTCTCGGCAAATATTAAACAGTGTAGCGGCGGCAGCAAACATCCTTGGCGGACTCCTTTAATATTTTACCCGGGTTTAGCATCACATTTTTTTTCGACTTTCATAGGGTTTTTATGAAAGAAAATAATCCAGTAGTTTCTCCTTGCTTTCTGTGTAATTTTTAGCGTTCCGCCTCATGTTCGATCACGCCTGAATATCAGACACCGACCAGGATGTTTACGGATCAAACGCTAATAAATTTAAGGGGAGAATAGGCCTTGTCTGACCTCTCCACTAAGATCTATTTGGCTTGAGTGGCCCTTCTGATGTTACCGCTAATACCGCTCTCAGTCTTACAAAAACGCGCAAGCCTCTCTACCTCGATAAGGTGACGTCGCAAAGCAAAGGAAACATTTCCGTATTCCATATTGAAAATAATCAAACTAGCGTGTATGTTGAAATTTTTCATTACATAAGTAAAGTGCTATGTGAATCAAATTATTCAACACTAGACGTTTTTATGATTTATGGGCACATTTTCATTAGATAAATTTATTTATATATAGTTCGAATAGCGCTTTTTGCAAGTGAAATTTTACAGCAGTGGTCATCATTGCACACAATTTTTTATTTGACCAAAAAAGTTGCAAAGTCAAATTGACAGTAAAAGTTTCGTTCGAACGCAACACCGTAAAAGACACTAGCACAAATAGAAAAACGTATCACATTATTTTTGCAATCAATAATAAATTAACGGTAGGTCAAACTTTTGAAAAAATCATCATACAAATAACAGATATTGTATACTAATAGAGAATAAAATTTTAACAGCTAGACTATTCAAAAATGTTATAAGCGAATAATGTATGGAAAAGTTTGAAACGCTGTAGATAAGTGTCATGACGGAATAACGAAAAGTTCTCTTTTCCAACCATTAAGTAGAAGCTAAATAGCACGTACCCTATACTCCGAATATTTACAATGGAAATTTCAAAATCTATCTCAAAAGATTTAATATAGCGGGAACTGAAAATTGCATTAGATGGATGCAACATTCTAAATATGGAGATAGCGGAAGAGTGAATCGGTACGGGAAAAAATGAATATTTTCAATAGATTGGCCAAAAGGGAATTGGAATATAGGTGAAGTAGTCCAATATTAATTTATGGTTAGTATTATGTACAATGTTGAGTGGAGGAATCCAAAACTTAATTGGATAGTTTCCAACGCTGTCCACATTAAATTTTTATATGTAAAAATGAAATAAAAAAAACAAAAAAAAACACAACACACGGAATTACTAAAAATTACGTGGTACTTTTAAGAAACCTGGCAGACTCCCTTTTTGTTCAGACTAAACACCAGTTCGAATCAGTTAACTTGTGGCGTATGTGACGGCATGTATCGGTAAACGAAGTAACAATTATCGTGATTCCTAAACAGTCATTATGTGATTAGAATAAAACATAAACGAGAAATCTACAAATACTGCTATCTTATCTTTCACAATTCGAATAACTTTATTTTAAGATTTCCATACGTGCTCCTCAGCATTATTGTCTAATTCTAATTTTTATATACATTCTTTTAACAATAAATCCCCTCGAAATTTAACTAAAACCGACCGAGTCTGCCAGTCGTAAAAATATTTTTTTTGTAATGCAAAAATGTTCTAGCGCCTTAACGAGGCCAGCAAACTTCCAGATAAGTTGCGAGCACGACTGGTAGAATATCTATATCGAATACGTCGTGTATTTTACCTTATTTTCCATGTTATTTCACCGGTACTTTGGCCACGTTATGTTTCAGGCAGCGTTCATGAAACGAGTATCAGATTTTATATTCCGGTTACAACCACGCATTAGTAAGTATCTAATAAATTTTCATGTATCCTCCACGTTCGCATTCCGAAATTTCGATAGGCTTTCTTTCCGCAACACTATTCCTTCGTGATCGTGGTCTTGACGATCAGCACGAATTCACATCCAAAACGATTTCGCCAATACTGATTCATTATCGATATATTTGGTGATTTTTTTGTTTCCCAAAATCGCCAGTGCTTTTGCTACAAAAAAAGGACCAGCAAACTCTGCATAGTTTTTGATTTTCAATATTATATCTGTTTATTTTACTTATTGTTTATGTTTATTGTATAGTAAGTAATTGTTTACACCAATTTAAAAACATTTATTTAATTTTTGTTAAATAATTGTTTAAATTGGTGTAAAAAATTACTTACTATGCAGTTTTTGATTGATTTAAACTAATAAGCTTTTTTGAAAAAAGTTTTTTTTTCTTTTTATATTTATATATATTTTTAATACCATTATGTCTAATTGCATATGCTGAATAACGGAGACTGCTTTCCTAACGCTACTATTTCAGCTAAACCCGCATTTTTGCATATGCATGCGCACTTAGATTAAAAATCATTGCGGACCGTAACGTATCGTTCATTTTACTTTTTCTCTTAAGCTCCGTACGTTCATCGCACCGGTGAGCACGCTTTCCAATTACGCCGGATTCTTTTTGGTATCGAAGTAGAGAGCCTTCCGTCGAATAGCTCTCGAAAATTAATTACAAATAATAGTTTCAAATTGTTCAAATAGCTATCTTTTCACGAGTTCCAATAAATTCTGTTTGCATGTAAGTGTCTTTAGACGAGATTAATCAGAACACTAAGCACATTACTTTACACACAAATAGTGTGCAAACTATATAGATCTATAACCGATTGGTGAGCAGAAGTAGCCGGCGCTAATTTTCAATAGTCTTTTAAATTTTCTCATGAATCTGTTCTCGAATCGAATAACAGCTGTTTAATTAATTTTAGCTGTTTAATTAATTTTAGCTATTTATTTGTAGGCAAACTGACTATTTCGTTTTTGTCACAGCCTCAATTTTCAACCCTCGAATATGGTCGCTTAATGTATTTTTTTTTTTTTTTTGAACTTATTTACTACTGCTTTATATGACAACATCGCCAAGAATCTGACTACTTAAGGCTTCCACTTTTGGCCCATTCGTTTTTATTCTGAACCTGCTTCTTCTCGTTACCGTCATCATCTCAATTTTCTTACATACATTCCTCGATGCTTATTTGAAGCCTTTGCTTACGGTATTCATTTATTTAGATCCGTTATTTCATAATATTCTGATTAAAAATATAACTCCATCTTTTCGGCACGGTATTTCGAAGGGAGCTTAGCTGTGAACGAATGTTATTAAAAGCGAACGAATCAACTTTTCTCGGCCAAATATCACACGCAAATAAAATCCTTCCAACGGGATTACACATGCTTACCTCGTGCAGTCTAAAAACATTATCAAACATGCACAGACGTATCTTTTGAAAGTGTTCATTAGAGCAAACGAAATTTAACCGCCATCGTAAAATTTGTTAACTTTCAAAATACATTCTTCAACACTTTCGGGGCAATAGTAATTTTCTAAAAGTGGCCCTAAAATAACCTAACACACTAACAGATTGAACACTGAAATAACAATTTACAGCGAAATCAGAATGCCCGGAGCAAGGTGGAATTAAATTTAAAAAAAGTTTACTACATATATTACAGATGCGGAAGTATATGTGTTCTCTCCGACTGCGGATATTTATAAATCCGCTTATCAACTCTAACTCTGACGCAATTACATATCTCATACCCAATCTGATAATCTCGATCTTGGGCTGTGCACTGCGCGGCTCTTCAAACACAGTGAGCGAACAGGCCTGGCCGCGAGCAGCTAATGTTTCTCGTCAGACGTATTAAATCACACTGCACCAGACATATAAATCCCATTGTACCCGGAATATCGACGTTTGTTCGTTGTCTGACGTCTTTCGAGTTGAGCTATATTAATTCACATCGTCGCAGATGGATTCGACTGCGTTCGAACACGCATAGGTTTCTGAGCATATACTAGAATGCTTATGCTACATGCATATTTTTCATACGAATAAGTCGAGAAAAATGCCTATATGTATGTAGGAAAAAGTTTCTTCTATTTCTTTCTTTCCTTTTTTTCATCTTCCCTACAATGGAACATGACAACCGTCATTAATGACTTCTATCTCGCGCAATTTTTAATTCAGCCGTTTTGCCTGCACCCAGTCATTGCATCACATTTCCTAAACATGTTAATCTTTTGTCCACGTTTATCGTCAGTTTTCCGTTTTATGATTTTTTGTGTTTTATTTGGTATTTCGCGACATTTCAGAGCACTCGGCTTTCTTGCGCTTAATCATGACTGGAATTCACGTTTTCTTCCTGCGCGATAAATCCACGAAATTCCCATCTAGCACATTTCAATAGCTTTTCTAGTTGTCTGTTCAACTTTCTGCTCTACATAATAACGTGCCCGCTACACGTGACATTTAACTATTCTCCGTCTGCTACTAAGTGAACCGATTTCATTTGACGCGGAAAATACTTCTCGCATATATCCTGTTCTGTTTTTAATTTCTACAACGGGCACTGCTAATTTTTCTTTTGTTTTCCCATCTAAAATAATTACAGCATCAGTTATCTCATTTTTATTTCGTGAATTTGTTTATTCATTTTCATTACTTATTCTATTAATTACATCCAGCTAAATATGTAACGGGCTAATACTATTCGCAGGCTCATAGGTATGGGAAGAGCCGATGGATTTAATCTCGTTTATTCCGTACGCATTATTACTTGCGAAGCTTATAATAAATAGAGTCCTAAAACAAGCAAAGTTTTTAAAATAAGAATTGAAAATCGGGCCAACATAAAAATACATTAAACAATAAGGGAAAATTCAGATTTAAGTTCTAGACCCAGACTCGGATGATGTGTCGATAATTTTTAACAAAAATTTTTATATCAACAGCAGTATTATTCTTAATATTTTTCAAATAAAAAACTTCCAGTGTAAAATTTCACATATATAAGCATATCGACCGCTATTCTCTTATGTTTCCTTATACGCGTTTGATCGCATAAACAATTTCATATATTATCATTAAAACTCTTTCCTCATCACCGGGGCCAATCTGGGTTAAAAGTTTATACTTACACGCCTGGCTATTAAATTCTCATCCTTATTATAATTTGTTGAGAATTCTTGTAAATATATAATAATGTTTATAAATTATTTATTTATTTATTTACGCATTTAATTTCTAATGAGATTATTACGTGACCAAACAATTTACATATATATATATATATATATATATATATATTAATTACAACGTAATTCTTAGGCTACCCCCCATTCGAAAAAATGTCCCAGAAAAATGTCCCAATTTTATGTAACGCTAAATGTCCCAAAAAAATGTCCCAGAAAAATGTCCCAATTTTATGTAACGTTTGTTATATTTTGTAGCATTTTTGTTATTGTTATTTAAAAAATGTCACAATTTTATGTAATGAAATATGTAACGAAAAATGTAACGAAAAAATGTCTTAATTTTATATAACGGAAGGTAAATGTTAGAATAGGATTTTTGTGGTTATGTTATTTTTTGTGTGTTTGTAAATTTTGATCATTTTATACAAAGTATAGAAGAGAAAGAGACAGGAATGAAAGCAGGAGGGGTCAAGGGGCACAGCCCCTTGCGAGGCCAAAGTGGCCGAGTTATATATATATATATACTATTATAATATAATCATTTTTGAACATGTAGTTTAAATTTATAAATTATAATCTGATGAAAATCGAAATAACACTTTACAAACATTGATTTCAGGGGATCGAGAAGAATTGAGATAATATCGATTGGTGGACAAATCTGAGAACGCTTCAAAGCAGTTAACGGGGTTGAAAGTTGGGTGTGTCGTATTTTGGACACTGCCGGAAAATACGATTCAGGTCTTGTATGAAAGCGCCGCAATCACGGGTTGAACTTGTGATAAGGCCGCCCCGAGCTTCGGAGGCATTTATTTCGCTCGGCATCCGATCATAGTACTTATAATTTCTTGCGAGAAAGAAATTCAGGGATCCAGAATTCCCTGTGGGGCGGACGAAGAAACAGGAATTCGAGGCCTCTAATCTGGGCGAGTGTTAATTGTTAGAAGCTGTTACGGATAGCGATTTTTTCGCTGTAATATTTAAAGCTTGTGAAAAGAAATTTTAAAACTGAATCTGCGATTTAACTGTTCCTTTGCGAATGAATCGGCGATTCGATTGCCCTCAATGCCCTGATCGATGCGGAAGTTACATTTTGGCAACGAAACTTTGTAACAAATCTTTGTAAACAGTAGGTCTTATGCATAAACCTCTTTAATTAATGTATACTTATTTAATATGGAAGTTAGTAAAAATAACCGATCCAAAATTTTAACAAATCTTTTGGGAAAGAAAAAAAAGAGTAAGCATTTGTATAAATGTGTTTGGCTTACACGTCTCTAAATAGTTTTCGGATCTATTGTTCATATTTCGATACCGGCTATTGTTTCTCAGCTGCGCTTCTCACGTATAAATTTAAATTGAGCTGTATGGTAGTGCTAGCAGATCAAACTTGCAGCGGATACAAACGATTTTGCGAGTCCCAAAGTATGTATCTAACGCGGACTTGCACAATGATCTAAAATAATGTCATTCGTCGAAGAAACCCTTAAAGAACAGTATGAAAAATTTTTCAACAAATTATCGCAGTACACATTAGAAAAATGTATAGAAGCACTCTACTGGAAAATCCAGCCAGGAGGTCAAGAAGAAAATGGTGCCGAGATGCGATTCCAATTACCTAACTTTCCTTTTCATTAGACATAATAAGTAAGAGAGAAATTAATCATTACATGTTTCAATGGATATATTGGGCTGTACTCTAGTTGTACAAAATTGGTCGGTATAATACATCACAAACACCGCTGTTTATGGTATGAATACACATATACCGGTACAGAGTAAAAAAAAAAAAAAAAAAGAGAAAAACTTCTCGAAAAAATACAATTCTTTCTTTTTCAAGAATTGGAAATTCATTAAGCTCTACTATATTATTGCCGATTTAAAATCGATTTATCATACTTGTCTATAACTAAGCAATTAAAATCAAGTTGATACATTTCTGGATTTCGACTAAGCGTTGACAACAAACGCGCGAATCTTGATCAAGTTTAATATTGAGCAAAAATGTTGACGATTATTAACACTGGCGCGACTACGTTCTATTACTTTAATTTGGTACGATTATAATTTTAACATTTTTTTAACTATGATTACAATTACACACTGGCGCAGCTTCAATTACCACTCTTATGATTACGGTCATTATTACAGTGCATTACGATTACACTAACTATGGTTACCGCGCACCGATATGATTATGATTACAATTACACACTAGTGGCAGTACAATTGCGCAACTATAATTACATAACTGTGACATTTTCTTTCTAACGCCATTCGTTTCTGGTAAATATTAGTGCAACGGAGGAAATTGGCAAAAATAAAGGGGTCCATAAAAATACATGGCAGACAAATTAAAATTCCGTTTTGTATTCGCTAGGAATTCGAGGAATCGCTAAAAACGAAATAGCGAGTTTGTTTGTTGGGCGCGGGAAAATGTAAAAGATCGGCCACGAATATCAGCTTAAAGAGGGCTGCTATTTGCGGCTGTATTTAACGCTGTACTGCGGGGGGCGGGGGGCGGTTTTTTCTTTTTTATTTTCCTCATCGGCGAATGCACGGCAGGCACACACTTTTCATTTAACAGTGGCACCATTAGCCGAACGGCCAAGCAAAGGCGGTTTTTATCTCAGAAAGAAAACGATGCCGCGTAGCGCTAAAACAACCAGCCGAGCTTTTAACTCCGTTCGATTAGTACCCTCAAAAACTCAAGCCTGCAAAGGCTGCCTGCGCCAATCGCTTTTAGTCGCTGCCTTTGCAAGCCGGTTCGGTGGCAGCGGTTTGCATTTTTTTTCCAAACGATATAGCGCTGGCTGTAACAACAATCGCGTAGCCAGCGACTCTTCTGTCGGCGAACAATGCGCAAGACTGTTGAGATAGTATCGGTGGCTCGGGCAGAACAGAGAACACAATGCATCGGCAAAGCACCGTTAGCCGGAACAACATCGGTAACAGCGCAAAGGTGAACTGCACATTTATTGCATATCCATTTCGGCGAGTGCGACGTATGTGCGCGTGCTGCTGGCGCGGTAATTTCTTCGAAAAGCGGTTATATAGCTTTTAAAGGACAGCGCCGGTGCCGCTATTGTCGCCGTCGATTACCGAGCTCTCGTTCTGAATAGAGTGAAAGCTCAAAAGCTCGCCATTGTCAGATATATTATTAGCAGCAGCAGCGGCAGCAGCGGCAGCAGAAGCAGCAGCAGAAGCAGTCGCGGATAATGAAAATGAACGGTTCGGGAGAGGTTTTGACAACAATAGCGGAAACAGTCACAAAAAGATTCGTATCAGTAAAGTCGCAAAACGAACTATTCCCTCTCCGCGGCGCGTCGCCGTAAATATCATTATTATCATTATGCAGCTTGTTGTTTTTCACTACTATCGTTCCGATGCATATTGCTCGGCGCCCGCTACCCGTCAATCGCCACCCCCTAACTAATAATACTCTTAACTTTCTTTATCATCTCCTGACCCTTTTGCTCTGGGTAAAAGCTCGCGTGCTTGCGCCGCGATTCCACGCCACGCCGACAACAGACAGATGGTCTTTTAAGTTAGCGGCCTGCATCTCTCTACCTCTAAAGCGACTGCGACCGCCGAGGAAATGGTTATTTATTATTGTTCATCATCATCATCGTCATCGCCTTCGTCATTATCGTTAGAAAAAACAAACCATTTCATTTCATCAGCGGCTCCTCTCAACAAAAAGACTCCTCGGATGACACAATAGAAGCAGGCCGTTCGCCGCGGCCCCGAATATTATAATATCATCTTTTTATGGCCAATGCTCGGCCGAAAGCGGCATTGTCTATCTGTCTGCCGCCGACGCCCGTGTCCTCCCATTATTTAGCGGCAAACTCGGAAAATAAATAATAACCGTCGCTTCACAGAGCGGCCCTTTTAGCGTAACGATAACATCGCGCCGCAACTTTTAATCCTTCCGCAACGTCCCGGACTCGGCGAAAGCTTTATTCTACGAAAAACAACAACACTAAAATTTCATCTCGCGATCCTTTGAACGTTCAATTCCCGTAAAAGCCTTCAAACCGTCACTTCCCGCAACCGGCAAACCCGCTTACTTATCATTCTTCATCGTAAAACTGACCCACACTTCAGTTTGTGTGTTTTAGGCGACTTTCGCAACAAGCTCCACCAGCCATGCTTAAAATACACCCAAACTTCTTGCTCGTACTTAATTAATTATTACCGAACGTTTCGACTGCAGCAAGTAACTGACTTCTGCTCTCAAAGAAAGATCGAAACTCCCGCACTAAAATCAAAGTCGTCTTATTTAACTTGCTTAATATTCTTCATTATAGACACTTTTTAGTACGTAAATTGTTCCGTTGTTTGTTTGTTTTTTTTTTTTTTCAATTTGGTATATGCAAACATTTTATATGTTATTTTGAAACACCGATATTGTCCTATATCACGACATAGCCGATTTCATGATACCCATCACTGAAAATTTCACGTTAACTTTCTTCAGTATAGCTTAAAAAATTACCTATAATGCAGATGTTATGTGTGCATATATATATATATATATATATATATATATATATATATATATATATATATATAATCTTCTTCTTCCTCTTCGGGTGCCGTACGCTACACAGCGCGTTGGCGATCACTATCCCATTTGTCTACGTAGTTCGCCGGTCACCGCCAGTCGGAAAATGGTCTCCGCGTTTTCAATTCCATTCCATTGACGCAGATTTCTGAGCCATGAGTGCCGCTTCCGCCCAATTCCCCGTTTTCCTTCCATTCTACCAGTTATCACTAGTTTTGGAATTACATATTTCTGTCCTCGCAAAATATGTCCTGGATTTAATGGTCTCCATGATTTCTCTTTCTACTGCGGCGGCACGTTTCATTACTTCTACGTTCGAGACCTTTTCTATCCATGGTATACGCAGCATTCTCCGCAGTAACCATATTTCGCAGGCCTCCAGACGATTCATAGACCTGACTTTCAACAACCAAGTCTCAGCCCCGTATAGCAATACCGGCCAGATGTAGCATTTGACTATTTCCATTTTCAGATTAAATGGTACGTCTCTACATGCTAAATACGCGCGCAATTTTCCGTATGTGCTTTTTGCTTGTCCTATTCTGACACGTATTTCTTCGTCGTCGTCGCCTTTTTCGTTTATCATTGCAATATATATAATATATATTACATATATTAAGATTTGTGTATATATGCACAGAACTGTCTGAATTGTATACCACATAAGAATCGGTCAATCTATGGCTTACACATCAGCTCCTGAGACGAACGATGAAGTATAATAGACATTATTAAAGCAGAGTTAACCTGAATCAGTTGTTATTCGTTTATTATGCTGTACGTTTATTTGGCGAATAACCGATCTCATGTAAAATTATATAGTACATTTTAGTTTAATGGAGGCTATTCGATTAATTGATTTGTTCACTGCATTTATAAAGCCATAACGAGACAAAAAAAATACAGGCAACGTTGGATTTACAATTATTGTGGCAATGTTCGCAACGTTACAAGTACAATATAAATTGCATAAACAGAGTTGTAATTTGAAAATCACCTGCCACGATCCGGTCAACTTTAAGAGTACCGAAGACGCCAGTGAAATACCGCTAAATAAAATTAAACCGGATAAATTTCTACAGATGTAGCCAGAACAGCATTTAGCAGTTTGGAAGGAAAAAATAAAAATTTGGTTAATTGCTTGGTTGCAGAGATAGGAGTAATAATTTGCAGGTTTCTTGGTCTCCCCCCAAATACAATATAAAAGGGTATGCGGGCTTGAGTGCATGTGGCATAATAGAGCATAATTACCTATTTGATATTTGTATAGAGTATTTATTGTAGTTAACTATGTTGCGTTGGACGTATATTATTCGGTTTTTAACATTAATAGCGCTACATTATGATTATTTCATCTGTGTTGTATTTGTTCTGCCGATTGTATATCTGGTTGTTAGTATGGGTTGGAATATGTTTGCGGTGATACTGTGTAATAATATTATTAGTTATAAATTTCCAGATCGGAAGTGTATACGTTTTGTTAAGAGGATAAGATATTTGCTTCATTTAAGAAGATTGTTGTTTTATTTTATTAGTAATTGCTTAGTTTATAGTCGGACGTTGATATTATATTGTACGTTATATTTATACAATAAACGATAATAAGTGTTTGAGCACCCACAATATAGGCATTAGCCTCGTGGGACCCTTTACAGTTATTTAAAAAAAAAAAAAAAAAAAAAAAAAATAACTCTAATCCAATTTGCTCGTGGTATGTACGTGTAAATTAGATATTACACGTATGTGTAAATTTATACAATAAACGATAATAATGTTTGGGTACCCGCAATATTTGGCCTCGTGGGACCCTTACAGTTATTTCAAAGAAAAAAAAAAAAATAATTAAAGATAAATAAATAAATTTCGAATAATATCGAATAGAACTGTAATAATAGATATGAAAACTTCATTCCTGCGTATAAGATCTTTGTTGAAATTTGACTGCATTGAAACGGAAAATCTTTAATTCCTATAGGAAAACCAGTTTGAGGAAGAGAAAACTACTTTGCCTCCATGGCACGAATGATACACACAAAATAATTACATTATTCGCTGGAGTTGGCAACATGAAGGCTATTGCAATTGGCACGCTTGATCTAATCGGAGCTGACACAAACACGAAGGGATTAGGTTGCAATTAAAAGACACATGTTCAAAACGTTGACATTTATAGCATTGAATTACTGGACTCTTTCGCACGTATTTCTCCCTTATCGAACTAAACAGTAGTTTACGCGTGTTTAATATTAAAAATGTCCTTACTATTTGTCCCAGGAGGGAAGGTAACACAGGAAGGGAAATCCATTCATCAGTATTATTCTCATAGTTTTTTTGTAAGTTTTGTGATATTTAAGATCGCGCAACATGATTTAAGCTGAACTTCGGTATTCTCTGTTGTAAACGTAGACGGAAGCCCTTTTAATTTTAGGGGCAGATGTGTACAGAAGTGGTGGACATTATTAGTTTTATGAGTGAAAATAACTGTATCGTAATGTGCACTAGTGTGTAGACACGTAAGTTAAAGTTTTAGTATTATAATATTTTATTTTAAATTCCGAATTAACTAGAGATTTTAAGTTACTAATTAAATGTTTGAGATTTATCGAACTATCAAGGTGGTGTTAGCTATCGGAGGATATTTCACAGTTGATACAACGGCATCGTTAAACAACACATGCTATATCGTATCTTCATCTACTTGTAGTGGACTGTAGCGATTAGATATAAATATTAACTGGCTCTTATTAGTCCTTGGATTCTTTGTCGCATATTTACATTTTAGGACTGAAGAAAAGTATGAATCCGAATCCTCTTCGTATTCGTCTAGCTGCGGGACGCATTTATTACCGTTAGAGATGGACCGGCGACATTGCTATCGCACTGCTCGTGCAAGTCGTTCATGGGGACTCCATGGATATTAGGAACAGCTCCTGCTGCTGTATTCGGTGACTTATCCGTTATCGACATACTCGGTCGAATAGTATTATCAGCCGACCGAGATCAGCTGATAATACCCACTGATGACGAGAAATACGGTTAAACTGATCAGCATATTTTTTAATTAGTTAAAAGTAAAAAAAATTAAATGCTTTTAAGTATATTAGATTAATTATTAAATATAAAAAGACAAAATTATCACGAATGAATTATTTGCAGTTTTCGCATTTGTTAAACTATAAACCATATTAAATTTTTGTTGTAATTCGTGAAAAAATCCTAAACAATATATATATATATATATAAAGTCTTTCCTTCAAACTCCAGCAAAAGATATCTCTTGAACTTTCAAATATTAGTTTTTCTGTAATGTTTATAAAAAGTTGTTCTTCTTACTTTTTTGAAGTTTTTTTTTTTTTTTTTTTTATTTAAATAAAAATAATAGTGAGGATTTCCATGCGCTGTGTTTAACTGCTGAGGCTATTACAGCACATGGAGCCTACTTAGGAAGGTTAAACTCTATGGTATAGGCCGCTGCTACGCACGAAAGCCAACATAGCTGCGACCGCAGACGGAACGTTCGATAAGATCTTAGAGATAGAGGTGGTAGTGAAATAGGTGGATCTTGGTGCCGCAAAAGAGAAACATTCGAGAAGGAGGTGAGATGTAGACGGGGCGCTTGGTTGATCACAGAAGAAGCAGACATTTGGGGGTGCTTGTCCCGTGAAGATATACCCGTGCGAAAGGGTTGTGTGACCTGTTCGGAGGCGATTCAAGACAGAAAAATCTCTGCGAGAAATTTCGTCTATGGGCCACCAGGGTTCTGTGGTTGATTTTATGCTTCGGAGGAATGTACTTGCGGATTTCCATTCCTGCTGCCATTCTTCTCCAGTTTGGTGCATAAATAAATGGGCCATTGTGGGGGGAAGAGGGACATTACATGGCATTGGAGAGAATAGTGTCGCCTGAGCTGCTCGATTGACGCGCTCATTACCTGGGACTCCTACATGGGCCGGCACCCATAGGAAGGATATTTCAGAGTTTAGGTGGGATAGTCTGTATAGTAGGTAGTGGACTTTTCTTATCAGGGGGTTTTTGGGTTTTATTTCTGAAATAAGTTGAAGGGAATTTAAGGAGTCAGTTATAAGTAGGGCCTTTTGGGACTGGGGGTTAGTATCAGTATAGTGTTGAATGCAGAAAACAATCGCATATATTTCAGCGTCCAGTGCTGTGCAGCAATCATGCAGTCTGACTGACTCTGCTGTTTTTGATACTTCGAAGGAGCATGCCGCCGGTGACTGATAACCTTTTGTCTTCGCTCCATCTGTGTAGAGGCATACATGATCGGTGTAGCTCGCTATGGTGTTTTTTACTATTTGTACTACGTTTGGGGGATATTGTGCTTTATTGAATTTTGTGAGAGATATGTTTATATTTGTGATCGGCTGACTCCAGGGAGGTACAGTTATTGCGAAATCTGGTAAAGCACTTGGGATTGAGGGGATTTGGAAATGACCCATAACTGAAAAAAGTTCAGGCACTGGATCGTTCCCAAAACTCCCATTAGGGGATATGGTGGCCGGCTCGAGTGACGGGGTCTTAGTATTACTAAGGAGGGAGCTCAGTTCTTTAAAGTTGTAATATTTCCTATAATAGGATAGTGGGGGACAACCTGCCAGTGCACACAAACTTACAACAGGAGTAGAGGGATGAGTGGAAAGAATAGACCGAAGGGCCGCAGAATGTACAGGATCTAAGGATCTTAGCACACTATTGGCGGCTGAGGAGTACACCTGGCACCCGTAATTGATTCGCGAAAGGATGATTGATCTATATATTGTAAGGAGTAGTTTTGGATTTATGTTGTATTTGTAATTCGACAGATATTTTAGGACGGACAAGGATTTTAGACATTTAGCTTTGAGCTCACGTATGTGATCGCGCCAGGAGAGTTTTTTATCAAATATTAAGCCTAGAAACTTAACTGATGGACGGTTTGGGATAGGAACACTATTTAGACTCAGGAATATGCTGGAAAGTACGTTTTGGCGTCCCCTGAGGAAATCAACACATATTGTTTTTGTTGAGGAGAAGGTCAAACCGTTGTCATTGGACCACTTTTGGAGCTTTTTTATGGATTTTTATAGGATATTTTGAGCGTTTATAGGATGGTTGGATGATAGGGAGATGTTTAGGTCGTCCACATAGAGCCGGGACGTTACAGGGGCGGCAAGACAGTCAGTTAAGTCGTTAATGTAGTATATGAACAAGGTTGCACTTAAAGCAGAGCCTTGTGGTACACCATTTTCCAACAGCATCAGTTCAGACGTTGACGAACCAGTCGTAACTTGGATCGTTCTATTGTCTAAGAAGCTGTGTAGGTATTTACCCATTTTTCCGGTGATTCCCGCCGTTCGCAGTTTTAGTAGTAGGCCATGACGCCACAGGCGATCAAAAGCTTTCTCTAAATCGAAAAATACTGCATAGAGGTGCTGTTGACGCTGAAACGCCGAGAGTATCTGCCTTTGCAGGCTAAGTAGTTGGCTGACTGTTGATCTTGCCTCTCGCCCGCCGGCTTGGTTAGGAGAAAGAAGACGTTTCTGTTCGAGAAAAAACAGGAGACGCCTAAGTGAAAACTTCTTTAAGCACGTTTAGCGATTTTTTGTGGGGGAAAAACTTACGGGTTCGCTTCACGGACATGCTAATGTTAATAGTATCGACTAGTGCGAGAAATAAAACCGCTAACGCCTCTCCTCTACCCTCCGTTTCATCAGCGACGTCGTAACACCTCTCCTTTGTCCATCGCAACTCTCACGACCGTAAAATCAGTAATAAACTACAAAAAGAGACATAAAAATTTAATTAATTATATTAGGACTACTACTAATATGGAGAATAATAAAAGTTTATGATGTCAGTAAATTATCATCGTGAACATTATTTAATAATGAATTATATTTTAAAAATTCTATAACTACTATATTATTATTACTAATTCCATAAAATAAATACGGTTGACATTGTAGTCTCTGTTTTTGTCGGCATTGTTGTTTGTTATTATTAAAATGGTTACACAGCAGTGAAAGGATTTATTATTTTAATTATTTGTTGAAATTAATAGTGATAATGATGCAAACAATGAAAATAATGTTGAAAATTAAGTTCATTTTAATTTTAATTTATGTAAATATAAATACTACGTATAAATAATGTAAGTGTATAATAATTGCTATTTCAATTAAGTTGTATTTATATTTCGTACTGGGCTTGTCATCATGTATTTTGACTAATAAGCAAACCATATAAAAATGTATATAATTGTTTCCCTGGATGAGATGTGGAAACTAGACTAATGTTAATAATTTCCAGTTACAAATTATGAAATTAAAATTTTTGATGCTAAAATTAATCTGGAAATTCAAAAACAAACACTGTTATTTCATAGTTTTAAGTTTTCACTTCTTTCGGCAGTTCCCATGATTAAACCATTTTTTTTTTTTTTTCTTTTTTAAATAGAAACGTGAGATAAAATATTTTTAAAATACAATGGAAAAACGTTATACATTTCATGGCGGTGTTTTCATATTACTCGCAGAGCATTTGCGTTATCATTTAAATTCTGGACTACGAAATACTATATATTTTATGTATGTAGAGCCTAGTGTTTATAGTAGCTGATCTTAATTTTTACATCCCGACTGTATTGATGCGCAAAATATAAATTAATATGCCAGTAGTTAGACCGACTAAATGGGTGTTAATCAGTGCCAAAAAACAGAGGAAAGAATCAAAGAAAAATACATAATCCATTAACTGGTGGCCACGTGCAGACCTTTCAAACTGTAAAACATTTTTTCACAAAATATTATTTTATATGTGCCGACATTCCTTAGATTACTACGCGCGTTGTAAATGCAAAAAAATTTTCTTTAATCTAGCTTTTTTAATTGCAATATCTTTTAAATCCTTTTAAACTCGTATTAATTTGTGTCTACAATATCATTCATTTTTCTTAATCTCTAGTTTGCTATAAATGAAAACTGTACACACCATTAACTCAACTCTTCAAACGCATGAAGTTAACCGAAATTCTAACTATACTATATTACCACCTCATTTATTATGCCCGGGTTCGATTGTGCATTCTGTGTTCATCGCTCGTTCGTTAAAGTGCTTGTCTGTAAAACATACGGTATCGTGCTATGCTGTGGTTTCTCGGCGACGACCGTTTAGTATAAACATTTCTCGCAGCGGCGATTGCTTATTATAAACATTTATGTTCTCGCGGTTTTTAGAAAGGCCGAGTAATGTAACTGAGGCTAATCGGATTTTTCGTTGGGACTCTGTTCCGGTCGGTGAGGATATTTTCATTTTTTTTTTTCTTCTTCGTCTTCTTCTACTTTTTTTTTTTTTTTTTCTTCTCTTTACATCACCGTTCGAAAAACGATAAGGGGGTTATAGCGCATTGGCTTAACGGTGTTACCATATATTCAATAAGAATATATCGCACACAAAATATTTCCGCTCAAGAAAACTTATACGATGGCGGGAAATAATAAAACAGTTTCATCATTAAAATTAAAACTTAATGACAAGCCGAAACGGCAAATCAGTGACAATGATATTAACACTGTTAATGGAAAAAAGGAAAACAAAAGGAAAAAAATAGAAACACGAGAAACTTCTACTCGGACACGGTACGAAGAATTAATTGCCAGCAAGGATAACCAAATAGCTCAACTGCAAAAGCAGGTAAATGAGCTTATCGAAAGGTTAAACTGCATTGATCAGTCACATTGTGTGGAATTGCAAACTCCGACACGTGACGGTACTCCCTCTAAATCAGTAGATATTTCAACTATGCCTGACATAACAAATGAGAATCAGCTGGTAAATAAATTTACTCCACTTCCGCCACCTGTATTTGTGAGTAACGTTAAAAACTTCAACTTACTTAAAAATAAAGTAATCACACAAACAAAAAAAGAACCTACCTTTAAGGGACTTCCTAGTGGAGATATTAAAATATCTGTCCGTGATAGTGACGATTACCGCTCGGTTACAGCCTTTTTAAAAGATCTGAATAGTAATTCAGCAAGTACGTCAAATGAGTTACTACGCGGAATTACATATCACACGTTTCAACCGAAATCTGAACGTCCTTTTGCGTTTGTGATCCGTGGATTACCGCCATCAATCGACCATGAGGACATAAAGAATGACTTAAGAAAAAAACTGGTCATGAAATTATTCGGATAAGCCCTATAGTGAAAGTATATAGGGATACAGAAGGAAGACGGCAAATCAAGAATTTTCCACTGTTCAAAATCGAAATCTCCCCAAAAGCGAACAATAAAAACGTATACGAAATAACTAATCTTGCACATTGTAAAGTCTCTATCGAACCCGCTCATAAAAACAATAAAATCAAACAGTGTCATCACTGTCAACGAATAGGGCATACCAAAAATTACTGCACTCATCCTCCTCGATGTGTAAAATGTGCCGGTAACCATCTCACCAAAGAGTGCAAGAAACTTAAAAAAGACCAACCAAAATGTGTCTTATGCGGTATGATAGGACATACAGCTAACTACGCTGGTTGCGAAGTCCATCAAAAGTCGAAAACGCAGTCCCAGCCTATAAAAAAAATGGTAGATCGTGTTAGAGAGGAACGAATCAGACCTGCAGAAAAAGTGCAAGCAGGAAAAACATTTGCGCATGCAACCAAATTTAATTTAAAATCACAGGAACAAATACAAATTCCTCCACAACAAAAAGATCCAACCATTAACGACGTTATGGCTATACTTCACAGTATCCAAACTAGTATTAACCAGCTAAATATACGTGTTACTCAATTAGAAACTAAACCATTGAGCCAACACACAAAAAGCCAAGGAAAAATAGTGAAATGACTGACTCCTCGTTTCGAATACTAACCTGGAATGCCAATGGCTTGAGTCAGAGAGCTCAAGAACTCGAGGCTTTTCTTAACACACATGTTGTTGACGTCGCATTAATCTCAGAAACACATTTTACAACAAAAAGTTTTATCAGAATTCACGGCTACACTACATATTGGACTAACCACCCAAGTGGCAGAGGACGAGGAGGAACAGCAGTGATAATTAAACAGAATATCAAACACTATTTACAGGAAGAAATACAATTGAATTTCCTACAAGCCACAGTAGTAGCAATAAACTATAATGGCGCAGACCTCAATCTAGCTGCAGCATACCGTCCGCCCAATTGTAATTTTGAAAAAAGTAAATTTATTGATATCTTCAATCAACTCGGTCCTCGTTTTATACTTGCCGGTGACTTTAATGTAAAACACACCATATGGGGGTCACGTTTGACGACACCAAAAAAAGGTGCTGAACTTCTCAACGCTATCAACATATGTTCGTGTAAGTTCTTTTCATCGCGGAAACCTACTTACTGGCCAACAGATTGCGCGAAGAATCCTGATCTCCTTGACTTTTTCATTACTAAAGGAATCGCTGCCAATTATGTGCAAGTAGAAGGAATTACGGACTTATCGTCAGATCATACTCCGGTACTTATGACACTAAGTTCTGTAGTGATTAAAAAAAGAATTCCGCAAAATCTCACCAATAAATATACTAATTGGAATCAATTTAGAGAAAGCCTTGACTCTTCAATTGAACTTAAAATCAGGCTTAAAACTATTAGTGATTTAGAACAGCAAGCCCAGCACTTTATCAACTTGTTGCGAAAAGCTGCTAGCCAGGCTACTCCAGCTCTTAAAGAAAACGTTCCAAATGAAGTACTGTATCCTATCGAAGTTAGGAAACTAATAAAAGAGAGAAGACGTGCACGGAAAATATGGCAACGCTCCCGTCATCCATCGGATAAAACAAAATTTAATCGAATTAGCAATAGAGTTAATAGGCTAATCAAGGATTTGAAACAGAAAAGCGTCACAAACTACTTAGAAAATTTAAGCCCTGCAGCGGACACAAATTATTCATTGTGACGTGCAACGCGACGCTTCAAACGTCCACTACTTCATATTCCTCCTCTCAAGGATGAACAAGGGCAGTGGATTCGAGACGACAACAGTAAAGCTGAACTATTCGCTTCGCATTTAGCTTCCGTCTTTACAACACATAATATAAACTCCCAGATCGATACAACGAAAAATTACCAACCTTTCCAGCAAATAAAACCAGTAACTCCTCTTGAAGTTGCACAAGAGTTAGATAATAATATGAATCCCAAAAAGGCTCCTGGAATCGATGAAATTTCACCTGGAGCGCTTAGAGAATTACCACGTAAAGGAATTATCATGCTGACATATCTCTTTAATGCCTGTTTCAGAATGAGATACGTACCAAAATGTTTCAAAATCGTTCAAATCATCATGTTACCGAAACCTGGGAAACCAACAGAAGTAGTAACTTCGTATCGACCAATCTCTTTGTTACCTTCCATATCAAAATTATTTGAAAAACTACTCCTTAAGCGACTCAAGCCCTTATTAAAGATACCAGATCATCAGTTTGGCTTCCGCAATCAGCACTCTACGATTGACCAACGTACAACTAAGTTAATTGAAACAGCCTTTGAAGGAAAAAAATACTGGCCGGCGGTTTTTCTAAACATATCGCAAGCTTTTGACCGAGTCTGGCACGAAGGGCTGATCTATAAAATGAGCAACCTGCTATCGAAAAATATGTGCCAACTTCTTGAATCATATATCTCTGATAGATCCTTCGGAGTTTCTTATGAAGAAGCAAAGTCCAAATTTCATCCAATACAGGCTGGTGTTCCACAGGGTAGCGTATCTTAGGGGACCTATTCTGTATTTATTGTGTGCAGCTGACATTCCAACAACAGCCAAGACGACTACTGCTACCTTTGCAGATGACACAGCCATCTTGTCAGTTGGCAATTCCCCAGAATTGGCTACGGACTAACTTGCAACATGCAGTAGAAAAAATTAGCAAATGGACATGTGATTGGAAGATCAAGATTAATCAAGAAAAATCAGTGCATGTTATGTTTACGCTTCGTAAATCTAAGACCTGTCCTATATATCTTGATCGTCTTCCTATTCCGAGATCGGACTCTGCTAAATACCTGGGTATGCATTTAGATTCCAGGCTGAATTGGAAGACGCATGTCAAAATGAAAAAGGAACAAACCATGCATAAATTAAGACAGATTTGTTGGCTGATTGGGCGTTATTCTAAACTCAATCTGTCTAATAAGCGTTTGATTTATTGTCAAATCATCAGACCGATATGGATGTATGGTATTCAACTCTGGGGCTGTGCAAAGACATCCAATCGGTTGATTATTCAGCGCGCTCAAAATAAGTGTCTCCGAAACATCACTGGAGCTTTTTGGTCTATCAACGAAACGAAGAAATACATTCCGATTTAAATATTCCATGGATCGATGAAGTCATACGTTATATTGCAGAAGCGCACGAATACCGACTTCACAGTCACCCAAATCTAGAGGCTTTAGAACTGCTACTTTCCGATGATGACTTAAGGAGGCGCCTTAAGCGCACAAAGCCTTATGAACTAGTCACCTAATTTATTCTGTAATATATTCGTATGTATGTATTTTGTGGATATGGGCATATACTTGGTGTGCGTGCGTGTGAGTATTTATATGCGCGTATGATTATGTATATATCTGTATATTAGGAGTTATGTAATTGTACATAGTTTCTACTCTGCTCATGTTACAAATTAGTTAGATTAAGTTGTAACACTGTTTTAAAAGTAGTGCTAATTTATTTACTATAATAAGATTGTACTGAAATATACGTGTAAAAAAAAAAAAAAAAAAAAAAAAAACTACTATATTACCATCCAAATAAACAGCAAAACGAAAAAAAAAAAAAAAAGAGAAAAAAAATCCATAATTATAACGTAATAATGTAAAACATATTTAATGATCCGTTTGTAACGGCAAAAAGAAAAACGTTAGTACACAGATCTTACCAATTAAAAATTCAACACTAATTTACTTTCAGGTTAATTGAACAGATATTTTTAAATCTGTTACTGTTTTCTGTGAGTGAAAATAATTTTTAAGGGAAAAATTAAGAATCACTAGTATGTGGAGAATGGAGTACATTTACCGGCAAAATATTTATGCAGATTTGGATGCAAATCGTAAAAAAAAAAAAAAATCATAGTTTTTTACTGTAAAACTCGTGAGCAAAAATCAAATTATTTTACAAATACGTATAATACATATGCATATATATATTGGATATGTGAATAAGTTCTCACCGTTTTTTATGGAAATAAATCCCTTATTTAAAAGAAGTAATAAAAAAGCAAGTCAACTGAAGTACTGCCCACCGCTAACTACTACTTTTTTCTCTCTTTTTGGCAGCATTTAAATTCTTTTGAGGCTATCCACATATCGACCCATTTTTTGGCATCTTCATAAGATTGTTTTTGGGTAAAGGTCCTTAGTTGACGAGCCAAAAAAAAAAAAAAAAAAAAAAAAAGAAAAAAAATATAGGAGCCATTGATATCCACATCGGGGGAATTATTATATGATGTGTGTAAACACGAAAAAGGTTAACTTTTTAAAATGAAAAAAAAAAGATCACATAGACTTGAATTTGTAACTAAGTGCGGAATAGAATGAAGAAAAAAAAAATGCTACGAGAGTCAGTGGAAACATCGATAACCATTGATTACTACGTTGTTTGTTACACTTTTTAGTAACATTTTTTGTCGCCAACACGCTTTTAACAAAGAATGTTTATTGTCAAAAAGAAGGTAAAAGTATCAGTTAAAATGAATCGAAACTGTTTTAAATTTCTTCTCTAGCAAAGAGATTTATGAAATTTTCATATCGGGTCAGCCTGCAAATTTAAAACCGCATTATTATCGAACATTTAGTAATTTTTAATAATTACCCTTGATTCAGAAATTAATTACTTTCATGCGTAGGAATCGATGCGATGGCATAAAGCGTAAGGTGAAAATGTATGAAGCGTGTTGGTACACTATATACTACATAGATTTCAATCGGTGAGATGCTGTGCACTTTGGTCGTGAAAAGTTTACTATCGTTCATTAGTTCTTTCGTTTTCTGTTGTTTTAATTCTTGCCCACCACTAAAATATTCTCAGCGAATCTACCAAAACCTTTAAAATTTGGAATGTTTCGCCAACATTTACGCCATGTTCGATGTTCAAAGAAAAAGTTTAAGAAAGCGAGAAACTACATATTTAAATTCGCGTATTTCTCATTGAATTGATTCTCTCTCGCTCTTTCCCAGACGGACCGATAACCTTTTCCATTTATAATATTCTTTCTTCCATTTCGAATCTATAAAATGAAAAAAATAAAACAGAATTGAAAACCCCTTTACGCTATCCACACGTTTACGTCTTTCAGAAAATGCCCCCTTTTTTTTAAAATATGTACTGTAAAAAATCGTACCGCCGGATGTGCTATCGAACAAACAGCAAATTGTAAACGGTAGACCATTTTCTTTGTAATATAATGGCTGAAGCGGTAACTAAAGCCGGACAAATACGCATTCGAAAAAGAAGCAGCAGGGTTTCTCCACCGTTAAATCCCGATATCCGTGTCTGATCATATAACAGAGCTCTTCGAATTCCAAAGTCCTCGAATCGTCGACTCTAGAAGAACGAATAGCATTTCTTTCAACCCAAAAGCTGACAATTACCGTCTTTAAGTGGTACCATGAATCGCACACGGAATTCCTTACAGCTGTATTGTCCTTGAAAAAGATACACTATGACACTGATGTCATCATTGGACCCCTATATCAGACCTTTGACAACTGATTTCTTTACCAAATACTTTTTAGCCACTTTCTGGTTAAGTGGCTACCGTAACTACTAGCTGAAGGAAGTGACCGCTTGACCATTGTGAATCATGCATTTTTTTTTATTATATTTAAACGAATTAAATTGTTCTCCAAACAAATCACAAATTGTATGCGCATAGTTATTTTTCCTTCACAATGAACGACATTTTGTAATTCATATTAATACAATAATGAGAATTTAAATATAATAATTCGAATCGTAATACTTACAAAACATTCGAATTTATAACATCCTAAAAAATCCTGCGTCTAGTGTAGGTAATTTTGCCTCCGTGCAGCCTTTTTCAAATTCACTCGACCTATTTCAGATACTTTTAATGAAGTAAAATCTTTATTCAATTCTGCAGAATTTTCATTTCTTTCAGAGAAATAATTTATAATTTTTTCTACTTACTCGATCGATAAATTTTCCAAATATATTGACCCTCTTCACTTCTAAACGTTTACTTGTACATAAAGAGTTTTTCAATGGGGACGCTTTCGGGAGGTATTCTAGTTTTGATTATCCAGGTTCTAGCTTCCTTTTTGTACTTATATTTTCAACATCAATTATTGTGTCTTACCGAATAAGTAGACACTAGAATACAATGCACGTATTTGTCGCTTGTATAAATTAACTATTTTAGTTCGTTTGTTTATTTTTTTTTTGGGGGGGGGGTCGTCAAACCAGCAACTTTTATGAACAAATATGGTAGAAAAAAGTCACTTAAATTCTAATCTGATATCGACAATAAGAAAGAACTAACACTAATGATAAACAACAATAAACTACAATATAAAATATATAGAAAAGAAACACTCATAGATATCACAATAAATTCAAATTCTAACCATCCTCAAATACACAAATATTCCTCATTCTACTCTCATATATATATATCGATTAATAAACACTCCATTAAATAACAAAGAGAAAAAAACAGAATTAAATATGATAAAAAACATCACATTAAATAATAATTATAAACCTAATATAATAGATAAACTATATTCTAAATGTACTCGAAATAGAAAAAAAGGTAAACAAAATAATAATAACACTAAACAGATCTGGACTACCTTTACATATACTAACCCAGCAACAAACAGTCTTACCAACCTACTTCGGAAATCAATTAAAATATCTTACAGAACAAATAATAACACTTATATCACCAATTAATTAATACAAATAAATTCATAAACACAGATAAATATAACAAATCCGGCATATATAAAATTAAATGTAGTACGTGCAATAAAATATACGATATAGGACAAACGCGTCGCACCATCCGTATCCAATATAACGAACATATTGCTGCCATTACACACGGGCATATTAGTAAATCATCTGTTGCGGAACACATTATTATTAATAAACATAGACTAAAATTAAATATAAAAGACGACCTCGAAATAATAAAATATATTAATAATTATAACATACTCAATAGCGCCGAAGCGTATTATATTAATAAATTTAAAGATAACCTAATTAATAATAATCTTATAATTAATAATAACCCGCTATATAAAATTAAATATTCATGACATATCGATATATTACATTAGATTATAAGAAGACAAATACGTCATCGTTTCAATTTTTAACTTTAATTATTAACGCCATGAATATGGAGCAAGTGACTCCGAAACATGTCGGCACGTTTTAATTTTTAATTTAAAAATAATTTTCTGTTTAATAAAGATTTTATATTGTTCAATAAAGAAAGAACTAATTAGCGAGAATAATGAATGAGAACAGGAAGAACAGAATTTAGGAATAATTATAAGAAGCAAGAAGTCCAAATCTCAGCAAATTGTAATAGAGAGCAAAGTGCTCCACAAAAAGAGATGAACACTCAAAGAAAACAATTGTATCATTTGAATGGAGAGAGAGCAGGGAAGCCAAAGAAAATCTGAAACTAAAGAAAGACAGTAGGGAATAGCTAAAACATAGACGAATAATAGAAACAACACAACAACAAAGTGATGAAAACGAGAAGCATAGGTTAGACGGAAGAATGGTTGGAAGAAACAGATACAGAGATTGTTAGGAAAAGCGGAAGCGCAGATGTCGAACCAAAATCTGAGTAGAAACTTTTATACGGCAGTAGGAAGTTAAAAGGTGGAATTAAAAAAAAAAACCGCGAGGAAGCAACAACCCGAAATGAAGAATCAGCTGCTCCATTACCAAAGATGGCCAAATAGCTGGGAACCTGCAACAAATCAACACGGATCGAAAGAGGATATGTACGAGAAAACGTATACGGAGAAGTGTAACTAGAATGATAAGGAAAGGAACAACGAATACCCTGAAGGGCACTCACTGAGTCGGAAATAATCACATAATTGGAAGAAGGGCGAGTAAAGGCAATGAAAATAACGGGCCATGGGACAACCATTAACTCGACTGTAAATGTAGTGCAAAAAGAAAGAAAACAAAAGAATTCTGACAAGTTAAAATTAACTTACTTTTTTCTTTGTACATAAAAGTTCGATAAAATGAAAAAATACAACTTTGATCAATATAAAATAAGAATAAAAAAGAGAAAATAATTAACGTGTATAAACGGCAATGGCTCATTTTTTTTTTTTTACTATTTCTTTTTTACATTGAATTGTCGCTTTTAACTACTAGAGTTATCACGATGAGAGCTATTTAGGCTACTTAAAGACCACCCAACAGTCTGCCATCCTGAATGTATTTCTTCAAAGTGTTATATGTTTTTCTTTTTTGACCTGGCGAGACACAATTTGGACATTATTAAGTTAACAATAAGCACAAAACTAAACAAGTCTGTTTACTCTTATTATTACAGGGATAGTAAGGATAAGTAAACAAGCATTGGTCTTGATCTATCCGCCACACCATCTATCCAAGTTATTCGATTAAAATTAATATTATTCCTTCGAAACAGGATATTTATCCCTCCCTATTTTCTAATCGTCATTCTCATTACCGTTTCATTCAGCCAATTCCTCGTTCCCTGTCTTGGTTCCATTCTATTCCTCTCAGTCGTCGCTCTTCTATTGTCTCCCTAATTCGTCTCCGGATCAATCATTCTCTCCTCCCTTCCTCTCGCTTTCGATTTGCTCTATCGCCTTCTCCTGATTGCTCTCTCCACGATTGTGATCCTCCTCGTACATGTGATGCTAATCACATTTTCTTTGAGTGTCCTGCTCTTCGTAACGAACGCTCCCTTTTATACAGTCAGCTCCTGTCATTAGGTCTCCCTATTCTCTATAACTCTTCCTTTATCCTCTCCTTTCCTTCATCTTCTGTGGTGTCCGCACTGCTGTCCTTCGTTGCGTCCATTTCGGACCGCTTAGTTATTTAATTTCTTAGCTTAGTTTTCTTGTTGTTGGGTCAATGCCGCTGAAGCGCCCAAAAAAAAAAAAAAAGTAAAAAGTGATGACAATTTGTTGTTTAATATTTTTGCCAACGATATGAAAGTGCTTGGGCGGACTGCATTAAAACTACGGCATTCAATTAGAATATGTTGTACTGACGGGTATTTTAATTCTGCACAATATGGACATGTGTTAGCGAGTTATCTTTTGCAATATGTGGTCATGGTATTTAGCTATACGATGCACTCTATTCTTAGCCGATTGATTGTTATGTATTTGGAACGCGGACTATTGAAGAAATTTGTAATTTTTTATTTTTTATTTTAACGAGATGAGTAAGTAATATTTTTCTAATTTTTTTCATGATGTTCCTACCACAGATTTTCATCAATGTTTAATTTACCGTAAGCACATGTCATGCTAACCAGAATTAGCTGAATAAAGAGAGTAACAGTATATTTACATTGTTCGTATAAACTTCTTTTTTCATTGGAAAAATCTGAAAAACAATATTTTTTCTTAGTTAAATTAATCTGGAAAAATCTTTCAGAGCTAAAAGTTTTTTTTTTTTTTTTTTTTTTTTTTTTTTGTGAAAGCAACATCCTGTACCGTGTTTAACTGCTGTAGCTATTACAGTACGAAGATGCGCAGTTTGTTTTTATAGATATCTGATTATTCCGCTAGTTCTGATAAATTGTGTTATGGATAAAATTGCATCGGGGGAATTCTCAAGAATGTTGGTGACTGTTTTGTTATTAATTGAAGGGGGCCAGTGAGGTGATAATGCTGGACAGTCGCATAGTATATGAGGAGTTGAGGGAGCAACATCTTGGCCACAGAAAGGACAACTCATAGGGGGGGTTCTTTGCAAAATAAAATTATGCGACATGGCCGTATGGCCTGTGCGCAAGCGGCTAAGTGCACAGAAATCTCTGCGGGAAATGCTTTTTTCCGGCCACCATGGTTCAGTTGAGGGTTTAATTAACCTCGAGAAAGTCTGACACGAGGACCAATGGGTTTTCCATAAGGACGTGAGATTATTCAAGATTATGTTCGAGAGATAAGGTGGAGGTGGGCTGTTACTAGGCGAGGGGCAATATATTTCTGCTCGGGCGGATGTATCGACGCGTTAATTTCCAGGAATCCCTGCATAGCTGGGCGCCCACAGAAAGGATACGGGTCTCTTAATAAGTTCGTATAATACCTGCTGGGTTCGAATTGCTACAGGATGTTTGGTGAGGGGATTAGAAATTGTCAATAAAGCTGCGGATGAATCAGATACCAGCAGGGCTTTCTGTGATGTAGGCTCTGTAGAAAGAAAATATTCCAAACAGAAAAATACTACGTATATTTCAGCATCCAGTACCGAGCAATTGTCATTCAGTCGAATGCTTCGAATCACGTCGCAGACTTCAAAGGAACAGGCGGTTGGGGATGAAGTAGCCTCTGGGGTAGCCTTGGCAGCATCCGTGTAGAAAAAGAGGTGGTCGGGGTATTTTTGCATTGTTGCTGTTGTCAACTGAACGATATTCGGATGTAGGGGTTTATTATACTTCGTCAGGGAAAAGTTAACATCAATGTTTAAAGGGGCCCACGGCGGAATTATGATGTTAGAAGCTAGGTTAGGGAAAGGGATAACGCTCACGTTGTGCTGTGATAGGAGGGCCAGGATTTCTGGGAGTGGGTCATTAGGGAACTCTGGGGAAAGCTACACCGTCATATCTCAAAAAATAATAATTTCTTATCTGCGTATGAAAATTTTGGTAATAATAATCGATTTGACGCCACAGCTGTCGTCGTTTTAACCAACAGAAATGTAACATATAATGTTGTGGAATTTTGCCGGTTTCAGCAATATTCATCGCTATAATCGGTATCTATAACCAACATATGTGCAGTGCAATATAACTGATATATATATATAACTCGGCCATTTTGGCTTCGCAAGGGGCTGCGCCCCTTGACCCCTCTTGCTTTCATTTCTGTCTCTTTCTCTTCTATACTTTGTATAAAATGATCAAAATTTACAACGTAATTCTTACTGGCATCAACACAAAAAAAAATAACATAATCACAAAAATCCTATCTCTACATTTAACGTTCATTATATAAAATTAAGACATTTTTTCGTTACATATTTCGTTACATAAAATTGTGACATTTTTTAAATAACAATAACAAAAATCCTTCAAAATATGACAAACGTTAAATAAAATTGGGACATTTTTTCTAAGGGGGGGGGGGGTGGTAGCCTAAGAATTACGTTGTAATTAATATTAGACGTATAACGCACTTTTTTTATCAATCGGAATGCTTTTCCTATAAGTGGTATTGTTGGATGCCCAGCGTCGTGGCTACCTATTTATACGTTTTAGTTATACAAATATCTCGCGGCAATTGTTACATTCGATACGCGACTGTACGCGCAAGACTACACTTTGAAATGATATTGTAAATGTTTGATTTATATCGTTATACAAATGTGGTCCCGTATGTGTCGGATGTATACTAACTAGTGGGCATATATGATGGTATGCATGTTTGACATTACCTATCAGCGATTATTTAGTTAATTTATAATAATTTATGTCGTCGCCTGGGATCGAACTGAAGAGATCCGAAGTGCTCTAGCAACTAGGCTGTCGCGACGACAAAATCAAACTTCATTTTCTTTAAAATTCAAATACATTCAAACAAAATGTAAACATAGTAATTTATAACAAATAAAAATATAACAATCAAAATTAAGAATAAAATGAATGCTTACTTAGAAACCTTTTTATCGGGTATAACCCATCATCAACTAAGAACACAACTCACTATGTGTGATCAGAAACAAATTAAAAATCACACTCACTTTCTCATCACACATAGTGAGTTGTGTTCTTAGCTGATGATGGGTTATACCTGATAAAAAGGTTTCTAAGTAAGCATTCATTTTATTCTTAAATTTGTTATATTTTGATAGTTGTTATAAATTACTATATTTTATAATTAACAAATTAACAAACAGGATGTTGAAAGATTATTTATTAAAATGTAAACAGATAATCATTTTATAAAAATTTATCGATTAATTCGATTTATAATCGAATTCACTATACCGGAGTACCGCACAACTACAAATTGTAATCTTGCGAAAACAATATCTATTATCCGATTCACAATTCGGGCATGCTCCATCAAGCCGTCACAGCAAATAACGCAATGCCATGTTACATTTATATGCTTTTCGATAGCAGCTGTCTGCTTGGCTACTGGTGCATTTCGCACTATGCCGATTAACAGTTTCCACTCTGAATCATCAGAATGGCCTCTAGATAATCGTGGCTGGTTTCTCTTGGCTAACTTTTCAGTACAATCTAATGCTTCCAGTTTTTCATCATAACAGTTGGTCTCATCATCAACCCCGCCTTCTCCAAAACAGTCGCAGTCAATTTCGGACATTTTTAATACCATCTTGACAAAGATAAACGCTCCAAATATATTAGATCTTAGGTTCTCCAATGCATTAATTCCACCGTGGGATGATAACCCAATCAAGATAGCTCTCTCAATGCTCACTACGAGAAGAGGGATTGCTCATCCATTGATCAAATAGAGGAATACATTCGGACACGAACCTCCAGCTCGTCTCTTTTCTACACCTACGCGTCTAAATTCGATTCGTTTTCTGGCTGCTCAGTCGTCTCTGATGATGTCGCTATAATCCGTTATTCACTTCCTTCACCGTTTCCCATCCTATCCGCCGAATTATATGGTATCTGGCTCGCGCTCGATTTCCTTATGAAAACTGACTCGCACCAATCGTCCGTAGTGTGTTCAGATTCTCTGTCAGCAATCAACGCTTTGTCCAACGTGTTCAGCCACGATCAACAACCGGTAGCCAAAGAAGTTCTGAAATTAATATCGTCGAGGCCAGATCGAACAGTAACGTTCATACGAATTCCTGACCACGCTGGTATTCGAGGGAACGAACTAGCAGACACGACTGCAAAGGAGGCTGCTGTAACTCTGCCGGTGCCAAGCATTCCTGTTCCAGCAACCGATCCCAAGATCTATATAAAATGTGGCTTAATGGCTCTGTGGCAGAGGAAATGGCAGCAAACATCACAAACGAATAAGCTTCGCTCGATCAAATCGTCAGTATCACCGTGGAATAGATCACTTCCAAATCGAATGTAGTCATCACCAGACTCCGATTGGATCACAGCTGACCCACGAATATTTATTAAATGGAACGGAAGCTCCTCAATGTGCCGCGTGCAGCCTCACCATCCACCATATCCTCACCGAATGCCATTCATACTCCTTGGAAAAAAAAAAATCCTTCAATCTGTCTTCTCTTCCCTTCCCCTCATCCTTAATGACAACTCCTCTTCACTGTCCAATTTAATTCTTTTCCTTCAAAAGTCCAGAGTTTACTCATTAATCTAAACCTCCTCCTCCCGTGCCTCTAGCTATAGTTGATGCACATAGCACGTAAATTTAACTTAATAAAAAAAAAAAAAAAGATAGCACGTGCTACAAGCCGCGTTCAAACTAAAAGAATTCGAGAGACAATTTTTAATATCTTTTCAAATATAAAAAATTAATTCATTTTTGACATTAATTTTACTACTAATGACGGTTTATAAATATTAAATAGAAATAAAAACATCCTACTTCACTTATTAAACTTTAATTTAGAGCATTCACGTGCAAATGCGAACACATAAACGAGCCATTACTGCGCTTATAAGACCTTGACGCACTATGCCCACAATTGATTATATATATTCATGTTGCGCGACGAAATTTGGTACTGCCGATAAAATTATAGTCGTACAGTGAGTAATTTTTACACCAGTTTATTTAATTTTTATTAAATCTCACGATGAGGAAAACAAAGCTTCATGATCGCGGGAGTTATTATAATATCCATTTTTAAATAGACTCACGAGTTAAAAACACAACTCATAAAATTATTTCACTTACATTCTAAAGTGAATGCCCCCCTCTTCCAATTCGTTCATCCTGTATTTTTCATGAAAGAATGTATCTCGTACCAGTACATTCTTGTACTGCAATAGAAGTATTCATCCCAATATACTTTCGTCTCATTATTACCGTTAAACGCCAACGAAACCTTTTATTACCTTCCAGTTTCAACTTGTTATACCGCATCTCTTGCAATTCTCACTGCTTCGTGTTCTTAACCATAGTTGCAATAGCAGCTATCGATAAAAGTCTCCTTCACGCTCCGTTCAACAACACGATCAAAATTGTCGCTAATGGTCTGCTTATTGAATCGATCTGACCACCAATTCAAACATCTTCCGTTTTATAACAAGCCGTTCTTTTCGAAATGTATTTTCAATTAGCAGCGTCAAACTTTTTACAAAACACTTCCACCACATTGAACGTGCAACACCGCTAGTTTCTTTACAAATTAGGTTACGAACACAATCGAAGTTTTCGCAAAAAAAGAAGCAAAAAATACCCAGCAAATAACTCCTTTTTCCTTCATTCTGATTATTATTATTATTAATCGCTTCCGCGAACGAGATAAAGAGATGCGAGTAAATCCGGTTCTAGTTCAAAAAATTTCTTCATTAATCGTAAAAATATCGAATTTATGAAATGGAACCGAAGTACATATATCACGACTAGAACTGCGAGGAAACCGCAAGAAATTGTAGTTGCATTGTAGCGCGATGTTTACCCGGCGCATAAGTCGTACGAATAGGCGTACAATTGGTGTGTTCGGGTTTTAGTGGTTCTAGAATTGCCACGAGCTGGTCGCCGAAATTTGTTCCATCGACGATATAGCGGCGATATTGCGAAAGTTTAACCTCTTCTCTTTTGATCTTTTATGCTGCTTACGGAAATAGAGAAAGAGGAAAGATGAGCGAGTAATGGAGGGAAGAAAGAGCCCTAGCCCGGGGTCTACGGAAATACATTAATCACCTCACTTCACAGCTGTGCTGTTAGCCCTTGTGTTTTGGGTTCCCCATTGGAAATCCATTCCGAAGAACACGCGTTGTTCCGAACTGATGAAATAACGGCGATCTGTTTAAAAAATTGAAAATGTCATTTAAAAAAATTATATTATCGAATTTCACCACGATTCGATAAGTTAAATTTATTCGAACGACTCAAAAAAATAATAATAAAAAGAAAAAAGGAAAAAAACCAAAACAAAAAGGAAACCTAAAAAAATAATAAAATTGAATTATGGCCTTCCGATGTAATTACAAACACGGGCTTTTTTGCTTATCGCTGATTTCGTTGAACTAAAAAGTAAATTGCAAAAAATTTAAATCGCTGTTCCGTGGAAATTTTTTCAGTTTTGATTTCATTCGAAGTTGTTGAAGTATTTCTCCCCCCCCACCCCCACCCCAGTTATTATTAAATATTCCGTCGGTTTCAGCTGATCACTTTGCGGAAAAAACTTGAGCATAGATAAAAAATGTTGTTTTCATCTTAACGGTATTACCTGTTCGAATTTATTTTATCCAGTTTCAATTTATGATATTTCGCACAAATGCAAAAAAATTGCAGATAGACACTGCAAAGGTGGCTTTAAAAATAGTAAAAATTCAATTCGACCTAATATTTCTTTTTATTCATTTCTTGTTTTTCTTTTTTTTTTTTTTTGTAAAACTGCTAATAATAGGAGTACGGGGAGATTATTATTATTATAATGAATTGATGAGACTTTTCAAAAGTCGAATTTAATTTATGAAAAATTAGCTCCGAAAAGGCTAAAGTTAATAAAATAATACACAAGTATTTAAGAAAAAATAAATAAACTCGATAACAATAATAATAATAATAGTTTGGGTTGTATCATTAACACTTCATAATCAGCAAACTCGTCAGACAATAATTCGAGTTTAGTTATTCGGAGTGGGCAAACATCGATTGATACTCAAAACCTAAAGCAGCTAATTGAACTGCGCACAACACCGTAAGTAGCCCACTTTCGAGTACATTAACTGCATAACATCTTTTGAAGAGATTTTTTAATACAACAATATCGGTAAAATAATATAACAAAAGTCATTCTCTTGCTAAAAGCGATTCTCGAAACTTACATCTCTTTTTTCCAATATTTAAGATTGCCTTGTTTTCCTGTTTCTGGTGTTCTATATGTACTTCGAATAACCCTAATAAAATATTTTATAAATTCCCCCCAACTAATAATAAAATGAAATAAAATAAAACTCGTTAACTCTCGAAGGACAACGTATAAACATAAAACTGTGCAGATATACCAGAATTCACGGTTGAAATCACGCGTATACTGAAGATCGCTCGACTTATAATAACTGCATTCGTATTAGCTTCATTATTGATTCACTAATTGAAAGTGCGTTAGACATGTTTTAAATAGCTCCATTCTGTTATTAAAACTTATGGACGAACGATTTTAAAAGATGGTTTGGTTACACGTCGATAGCAGGTCAGCTACATCAAGGGCAGGGCAGTCATTGCTTTGTGGATCGCTGACCTTTGAAATGGAGATGGCGTATGAAGAAGAAGACTATTTACATATTTGTATGAAAAGAAATGCTTCTGTTTTCATCCTCGCATTGCAAAAATAAATATTAGTTGTTATGGTATTTCTTACTCCTATTTATTACGTGTGCTTTTCACATTGAAAATTAGAGTTTGGTGTAATGGATCTCTCCAGGCCGGGGGGAAAAAAAAAATAGTGTAAACATTTAATTCACAAAACTGCGTCAGCCATCAGATTACATCAAAACACAAGTGATAGGTTATCTTGAGTTCCCCAAAAATTTCAAAAAAAAAAAAATAATAAGGATATTTAGAACATGGAACTTTGATGAAACTGTTTAATCCGACAGCGCATTAATCCCGATATTTAAAATATACGTATTACAACAAACGTCAAGTACTGTAGCGCAAAAGATTTTAATATTTTTTAATATCCGATCAATTTCAATCCTTATTGAAAGTGAAAAAGAGCAAAGGAATAGCATGTTCTTGTAAATGATAGTTTCGCTATAGAAGTTAAAAATTATCACGTTACCGGCCACCAGAGGTAACCAGTTACGTGATAAAATATTTTTAAATGAAGTTAATTTATGATGTTAATTTATCAAACTAATTTATCCTTCTTACTCCTTTTATCTATTTATGGTTTTCTATTTATTTCTGCCTTTAATCTTTTTTACTCGGTCTTTCGGAAATCACTTCGCACACTCACAGGCAATAATCTAACACTTCGTCTACAAATTTTCTTTACATATATTTAAATCACCGAGACACTAAACGATTGGGAGATGTAGCTGCATAAAAATAAACACAAATCAATACAAATTATTAAAATACATATATCATACACATATACTTTGTCCTATACTCATTCAGATCGCAGTACTCACAAATTATGAAACAACAACAATAAAACAATATAAAATATCAACGAATAAATAAAATCTGGCCTGTAATTTTCCGTGACTTGACTGCAATCTATCCGTCTGATTGACTCGCGACTGCGAAGGCTGGACTTCTCAGCTCCTTCAGTAGCTAGTACAGGCACTGGTGACTTTCGAGCGCTTTCGTCCACCCTCGGTCTTCGAAGTTTTCAACCTCCGGCTATACTATTTCGAAGCTGTTCCTTATTCTTTTGGACTTTTGTTTTCTTTGATTATTGTGCCTTGTTAAAGCAATAGGCTTTTCTCAGTGACTAGGATGATGATGATGGCTTTTGATATAACGCGATTATAACTATATACAAATGACTAAAAACTGTCTAGAAAATATGAAGGTACGTATGAGAACACGTTTAGCGCGTAAAGCCGATTCACACAACCGCTGACAAAATCGAAGTAATTTCCGTGCGCCGAGATCGAACAGATTCCGCTCTATCATCTGTCTCTTATCACGTTACACAGTCATTTTTGCGAAATTCCCTTTTCATTTTCGATACGCGGCCAGATGATCAGCTGTACGCTTATGAATTACCGACATTAATGGAATTTCTATTTTTATGTACATATTTCGGACATAATTCTTTCGCTTGCTTTTTAAAACTATTTATTATTTCTTAGTTCAAATAAATTAGATTTTCTCACCGACCCTCTCTATATCTTATCACGATAAAATGCAAGTGTCTCACAAAAATATAAACTATATGTACATTATAGGAGAAATATAGCGGATATTATAACTTCAAATTTTCATTAACCCGAACGTACTGAGGAAGTTCAAAATATGAAAAACAAAAAATTCCAGCGTTATATTGACGGGAAACTCCCTATTTAAAGTTAATATGGCTTGCGATTAAAGTGATAAAGTTTATCTTTTTTTAATCTTTGCCGCATTCAGTTGTCGGCTGTAATATCGGTGAAATCGTTTTAATTTTTCTAATTTCATTGTTCTTCTTATCATTTCTTATCAATAATCGTATTGTTATTACCTCGAATATTTGTTATCGTCGTTGCTCGTGCTATTTATTCGATTTAGTTTTAAGTGAAATGTAATCAAATGCTTGACACGTCTCCTAATCCTTCCGCTCTAACTGCAAAGCTAGCCGCGCAATCGAAATCACCGAATCTAAACCCGATGAACCACGAAATAAATCCGTCTAATCTTCATTATTTCCGAACAATTTTCAAGGCAACAATAATATGATAAGTTATATATATTTTAAAACCCTTAAATTACGTTACAAAAGTTATATATTTTTATATATTGCACAGACACAGAGTACCTTTCAATTCATTAAAACATATAACATTTATTTATATTAAATTATTACTTAAATTAAAATACAAGTTTTATAAACATAATTAATTCACAAAATATATATAAAATTCGTCCTACCGGTTTCGTCTACTTGACATATTCATGGACTGAATTTTGTTGTATTATTTATTTACATGTTTGGTCATTATTAAAGATATAGATCGATATATTATAATTGTTGGTCTATGTAATATAAAATTTTAAATTTAATAAATAATAATGAATTAAATATAAACATAAAGGTAAATATATAGTTACAATTGAATATTTCCTGCACACGCCACTATCTATACCGACGGTTCCAAAGAGCCCAGCGGAGTTGGTTTTGCTTGTTTTTGTCCTGCTTTGAATTATTACGGATCTTTTAAGCTTCCCTCCTTTTGTTCAATTTTCTATGCGGAATCTATTTCAATTCTATGCGCTGTTCTCTTTGTTTCCTCATTAATTAGTTTTCCATAAAGTGCTCATAATTTCGGATTCTAAAAGTGTTCTGCAAGCTATCTCTTCCCCTCTACGTAATGCTTTTCATACGATCCCTCATTCATGATCCAGTCGATCAAAATCGGTCTTTTGCGGATTGCTGGTCCTTTGGATGTTGAAGGCAATGTGAGATGATGGATTCCTTAGCCTGTTCTTCTATTTCCAGAGGCGTATTTTTGGGGGCGAATTTTCAGCTCATAATATTGCTTTTCTTTCCTCAGTCGCTCATTCGAAATTATGGATCAACTCTTATTCTTCTTCCTTTTTCTAATCCTGCCTTCTTTTGCTATTCAGCCATCTCTCTTCAACGTCATCCTTGGTTTTTTTGATACTTGCTCACTCCTAAACGCTCTACAATCTTTGCTATTTGTCGCCTTCGCTTTAGCCTAGGATTCCTTCTATTCTTCGCTAATAAAACTTGATATCCCTACGGTTCTTATCGGTGCTGCTTGTATTCTCTCATTTCCTACTGTTTCGGTTATTCCTGTTCTCGAATTATTTTTATACTTTGCCCTTAAACGCGTAAGAATGTAAATTTATTTTCTACTCCGTTCAATTGCTAATGTCCTCGCTGACAAACCAACTAGAATAAAAACAAAAAGTTAATAAGACTGTATTTCCGTTCTATAAAGAAACTCCTGTAGTTTACAAAAAAGTAGTGTGTTTACTCGTTTGACTGCAGTGGTAGTAGAGTACCAATCTTCGGCCAGGTGCAGCGTAAGAGGAGCTTTGGAAGCGGCACTGCATTACTGTCATTTTGAACGTTCCTACAGTCAGGAATGAAGGCAAAGTGAGATGCACGGTACAATTTAGAATAATTTATTTGCGATCGGTCGATGTTGTTTTTTTTTTTTAATTGTTTTTCTTAGTGAAATTTTTTGAATTCTTCGACAGCACCAAATGAGGATGACGCATGGTATAGGAGTTGAAAAGACCGTTTTCGAAATTAACTGTTCAATCGACCGCGCAGGTATACGTTCGTCGCCAATGAACTCCTGATCACGAACGCTGCGCTTTCACGCACACGCGTATATGCGAAACGCGCGCACATCAAATATTTTTATTTGCTTTTTTTTTTTTTCGTTTCTTTAATGGAAATTTTCGAACTTTCGAAAAATAAGAATGAGGGTGGCTCGGGGTGTAAAGAAACGAATCGAGACAGTCTTTTGATGTTTTTTATTTTTTTATTCTTCAACGGATATTTTTAAATGCTCCACCGGAGGAAGGCAAAGTATGTAAATGGCGATTGTTTATCCTCGAACAAAAACTTGTAATGTTCGTTCGTTCAAAGAATTCCTTTAGTAATGTGATATGCTAAACAATGTGTTGCACTGCAGTACTGTAAAATGATGCAATATGCACATCGGGCGACACTGCGAAACGTTTCTGTGTTTGATCGTGCTTCACTTTTTTGATTTTCATCGAAAATGTTATCGTCGTTATTTTAATAGCATGTAAGGACTACGAAGCTGAATGATACTGCGCAACTTTGAAACAATAGTTCGGTTGGTCGAGTTATTTTTTGAATAATCAAATCTAATTCACACATACCTTAGTTATTAAAAAATGACCAGGATGCACTTCAACTTTCTACTATCCCCTCTTTATCATTGTAGCCATATATAAGAACTGAAATATCCGCGGCAAAAGCACACGCTGAAGAGCATATATCACGCAATTGAGCACCGATACGAGAACTATCTGAGACTGAATCCTTTCATCTTTAACCGGATTGCGTATCTAATTTGTAAATTTTGTTTATCTTTTTGTGGAATAATGCGAATTTTTGTTATTGTCCTTACGGAGGGTGTGATGTATACGACACACACATATTCTCGATGTGCACGCTCGTTTCTAGGATTTAAAAAAAAACAAAACCGGCAGACTGTTTCGAGAGAACAAATGTTATGGGTTTCTTGTGATTAATAGAGTGAAGTATATAAAGAACGGGTCTCCTTTCCTTCCCCACTAATTATTCCTGCTATTTGTTCCTCCTTTTTAGTTAAAATTTCTGATCGAATCAAAATATAACCGACTTCTTTCCTTACCTTTTGTTTCTGGGTAAAGGTCCCCTTGCTTGACGAGCCCAAAAAATATGAAAAAAAAAAAAAGAACGGGTTTGTCAAAGTTTCGACGAGTTCTCTCTAATGACAAAGAACAAAATGTTAGTGCCAGTGAATATTATAGTAAAGTAAGTCCAATATATCATCTTTGACAAGGTATCCTGGATTGTGAATTTAAGCTTTTCATAATGGCGGCACTCTAACGGATCTAAGGAGAATACTGGGGCCAGTTCCTTTCTCTCGGCAGTCTTTACCTTCCCAGATTTCTCTGGTATAACCAATTATTTCAGGCTGTATGATCCGGAACGAGACAAGTCTCGAACCTGTGAATTTAGTAGCCAAGCATACTGATGATTCAGTTTTAATTAAATTAATAAATACAATCCCTAATCATATATTAAAGGGGGGATTGTGTGTGTGTGTGTGTGTGTGTGGAAAAAGGAGATGGAAAAATGGCTGAAAAAATGGTACAAATATTGAATCATGCTATCCTCATTGATATGTTCTGGGTGGTCCCCAGTCATATTGGGATAGAGGGTAACGAAATGGCAGATTCCTTGGCTCAGATTGCTGTATCCTTCCGCTTTTTTTTCTCTAAAATTCCCGTTTCTAATTTACTCCCACTATGCAAAAAAGTTTCATTTTAGGTTTTGGTCAGCTTTTCTAATCAACCTTCCTCTTAAATTTTTCCATCTAATCTAATCTTCCCACGCGGCCTTGGTTTTACGATTTTCCTTTGTTTCGCCGCTCCGCTATTGTCTCTATTATCCGTTTACGTCTGAATCACATACTCTTTTTCCTTCCTGACGTTTTCGTTTTTATCTCGTACTCTTTCCCCTAATTATCCTCTTCATATCCTGACGACGAAGCCGTCTGTGATCCTGACCATATCTTCTTTGCATGTCCATCCCTCGTGTACGAACGCACTTCTTTGTACTCCAATCTGTTATTAAACTTCCTAACGCTTATTACGCTTCGTATATCTTATCGTTTCCGTCGATCTCCGTTGTTCCTATATCTTCAGTTCTTTTATTTTATCAATATTTCACACCGACTCTACAACTGATCATTCTCCCTCGTGTCGTTTCTGCGCAAAGATCCTTTGTTGACATGCCCAAAGAGGGGAGGCGAATATACGTCCGGAATTATCTTTTAATGTTTCTCTTCCTTTATGAATATTTTGTTTTGACTTTTTTGTGTCTTTTCTTGATATTAAGTTTTCAAAGAAGATTATGTTTTCAACTTGAAAATATTAAGATGCCTGCAGGTACCGCTTGTACAATTAAGGGACGTATTACGTATTTGCACGCGTATATATAGTATATACTTATATTTAAACATAACGCTAGGTTTAATAATATTATGATTTATGGAATACGTTTTTTTTTTTTTTTTTTATTAAAATAAGTTGTGGGTCTCACAGGGCAAATATGCCCGTTGTGTGAGTGCCCGACACTCTTATTAACGTTTATTCAAAAAATATATACAATACAAAAAATTATAATTTATCTTAACTTATTTTATACTTATAATATTAGAACTCTAGCGTTAAGATTAAGTATAAATATATAAACGCATGCAACTACGTAACACGCCCCGTAATACGTATCTGTACATTATCACATGCCGACAGTTCAATATTTAAAATGGGAAACCTTATCTTCTTTACCACTTAATGACTGGTAAAGACAGCAGGAAATCAAAAACAAAAACGTATAAAGAAAGGAGCATTAGAAGGTAGGGAGATTCAGAACGTAGCTTGTTATTCAATCTTTGCACCATTCCTTTAACCAAATTTCCACCTGCTTTTTCCGCACACCAATTCTTTTTTCCTCTAATATATGATTCGGGATTGTACTTATTAATTTAATTAAAACCGAATCATCCATATTATCAATTCGCAGATTTACCTCACGAGGATAGATGTAGTATGTCTTTCTTTGGTTTCTTGTCAATCGAGTTTTTTGTCTAGATGGTAATTTTATATTATTGACGTTAAATTCTAGTAGTCTGTAATAGTACATCTTAGGGGACATTTCGTTGTTTTCCTTCCATACATAATTGATCCGGGGACGTTTTGCTTCCAATGAGGGAGTATGAGTTTCAAACACCTCTTCTGTATTTTACTTATTTTATTTATTTCCGTTTCCTTAGCCTCACATAATATATTTGAATTCCGTATAAAATTCTAGACATTATTATTGAATTATAGTATATACGTAGTGTTCGATATGATAGTACCTGTTTTATTTTATATAAAGCTGGAACTGTCTGTCTTATTTTTGAGTTTAAACTTAGAATGTGTTTTTTCCAATTCAGAGATTTATCTATATATACACCTAAATATTTAAAGTCATTTACGTTTTCTAACGGTGGACAAGGACATAAATGGGTGTTGATATTTACATGAAGCTCATGAATGCAATTGTTACTGTGGAGGATAATTCGCGGATCGCGTATTTTATATTTAGAGCTATTCCGAATGTGTAATACTTTTGATTTATTTCCTATCATGTGCCCTATAGTTTGTAAATATTGTATTTTTGTTAATAAACGCTAATGAATGTCGGGCACTTACTCAACGGGCGCATACTTGCTCTGTGAGACCTGCAACTTATTTTTAAAAAAAATTTTAAAAAGTGTAAAAAACATCTTCAAAAATGAACTGAAAAAGTTACGAAAAGATATATAATACAGGTAAATATAATAAAAATGAGGAGGCCGATTCTAACGTCCGTACAGCGCAGCCATTGTTTGTCACGTTTTCCAAATTGCCCGAAAAAACGTCGATGTTTCCCAAAAAACATTCTTCATTTCTAAGTTTCGTTTTTTTTCTTTTTTTTTCTTCTCAGTAAAGTATAATTATTTAAATAGATAAAATTTCTGTGCTATACATTTATCCTCCACTAATGAAAATTCCAGCGTGTCTTATAACTCCGATTTGAAGATTCTGGTTCCTGTGTATATTTCATTTCTCCGTTCAATGGCATGACAAACGTAAGTTTAATCTGCAATCGGTTCATATCGTCATCTTCTGTTGCGTCGAGATCCAGGTTTTTGTGAGCATTCTTTCTGTCGCCTCATTACCGCGACACATCGTTATCAAAGAAAGCGAAGCCAATTGTTTCCGGAGTTAGATACCATAAATGGCGCGAATAGATTGATTTACAGCCACCTTTGAAACTTCTTCGTCTATTCCTTCGTGAGAATTCGTTGTTTTTAGAAAATTAAAACTCGAATTTGGTGTTTTTATAGTAACCGGAAACCACGCTTCCACATAAGTTGTCACAATAAAAATACAAACATCAGCTACACCTTTCGCTTCTGAGGTTTTCAGCTTAAATTCACAGCGAAATAAATACATTTTCAAAGATGACCTTAGACATCCACCTTGCGTCGTGGTGCATGACTCCGACATATCGAAATGAAAAATTATTTGGAGTTTCTCCTAGAAGTACTCTAAGTATAGTTCTAAAAATTCTTTGTAATCTTAAGGTGGCTGATGTGTAACAAGTGTAGGCTGCAGGAATGTAATCCATTGGGATTTTCTGTCGCCGTTAAATATACTGATCTCACTTCTTCAATGCTAAGCGAAAATTGTCTTTATTCATCTTTGACCAGCTGCTTTGGAATTCTTTAAAAGTAGCAACATTTGGACGAGCGAGGCATTTTCAGTTCGAAAACAAGTCTTAGAATCATTTCAAAAATGTGGTGACGACACGCCGCCAAATGTAATAATTTGCGGTGTCGAGGCAGCTCATGTCTCTCCCCTTTGTCGCCAGTATTAACGGTAGTTGTACCAAAATATTCTCACTTATAATTGCGCAATAAATAAGCACAAAAAATCTCTTCGCTCTTTTCTTTGCCTCACTTATGCAGTAGAAAATCCTTATCGCACATTTAGAAGAGATATACAAAAACGACGATACTGATCAGAAATAATCCATCAGAATACTGTCTCGCTGTTTCATTTCGTATAATCATGTAAAAGTACATCTTAAAAGCATTTAATAATAACTGTGAAATTTATTAATCTTTTTTTGCATTTTATTTTTTAATTTTTATTTATTTTTTAATTTTTATTTATTTTTTGATTTTTATTTATTTTTTGATTTTTATTTATTTTTTAATTTTGATTTATTTTTTAATTTTGATTTATTTTTTAATCTTTATTTATTTTTTAATTTTTATTTATTTTTTAATTTTTATTTATTTTTTAATTTTTATATATTTTTTCTTCCGATCAGTAGTTGGGATAATTTTATTTTGTTTCTTTTAGCATTTACGACCCCCGCATGTACACTCGTTTCAGTCTTCAAATCAACCGGTTGAGCTGAAATTTTAATAGCAGCGTTTTTTCACATAAAAGAACAATTACACCGGTTGGGACACCTAATTTTCCAAAACAAAATTTCCCTCATCTATAACTAAAGGCCATCCTAATATACATTAAAGCATGTATAGCGTAAAACTACAACTAAAAATTTAGCTACTATACTATAGAATAGACATAAATAGGATAAATTATTCAGAAGTGATGAAATAAAACGAATTATTAAATTAAAGAAAAATTACAATTAACACTAAATATCAATTAATACCGAAAATAAAACGAAACACCTATACATGTAAGCCGATTGTATTATTTTTATCGAAAAAAAGCCATCAAGAACGATATTTCTGCCTTCTTAAGTGACGTTAAAGCATGTCTTTAAGTATCCTCGTCGTAAATTGGGAAATGATTCAAGCTTGATGACGACAAGCATCATTGACCGGTACTTAATTTTGACGAACCTAATTAGCGAATTTGTAAATCTTCTTCCCCATCGCACCGCGACCAGTATTAATTATTTCGTAAAAAAAGAACTCTGCCAAGAGTCTCGTCTTACTGCTGAGTTGTCCGGGGTAGGGAAAAAGTACATCCGTATCAGTAGCGCTCATTTTAACATTATTTTCCAGGCCAAAGTTTTAACCGTTTTTCAAACTTTTCCTTCTTCTCTACAGATGTAAAAAGAGAGGACGATGCGTAGGAATTCCGTTTCAATTTCGCATTTCTCGAAGCCAAGAAACGAATAGAGCGAACGGGAAAAGAAAAAGAAAAACGAAAAAAAAAAAAAAAAAAACAGTTTTCGATATTAGCGCGCGTAACAATAACGAATCGTGTGTATAGGGCACGTGTGTTTTATTGCGAACGATTCGTTTTGCGAGCGGCAAGTTTTGAAAGCGGCGGAGGAACACTCTAATAATGTGATATACCTGTTTCCGTAGCAGCGCAATGCGAACGGAACCGGATCGAAAAAAGGAGAAACGGAACGATCGCAGAAAAAAGTACTTCGAGGAGACACTGCAGCCGGTGGTCGCAGCTTTTGATACTTAAAAACGGAGCAACTTTTCAAGCAGTTTGTTGCCGATGGAAAAGTTACGTACGCTTTTTGTTCCGCCATTTTAGCAGCCGGATTACGGGCCAGCACACTAAATTACACTGACGTAATTTAGCGTGTTTAACAATCGTGCAGGAAAACCCGACAGAATAGGGTAGGCGCGCGGCAGCTTCCACCAAGTCTTCTCGAAGAAGAAACGAATTGAAATTTATCCGGAGTTCGGCAGAGAACTTTCGCTAATAATAACAACGATGATGAGAGCGGATTTTAATGGCAGGTAAATAGATGACGATGAAGACGAACTACTCGCTAGACTGCGACCGGCCTTCTCTGCGTGATGTACCTTCCGAAGTGTACGTACCCCCGCTACCGCCGCCGCCCTGGGCAATGAAAATGAAAATGTTAAAAATGTTGACAGTAAAACGTTTTAAAAATCGCTGCGCGCAACTTTTAAACTTATTCCGGGTAAATATTTATTCATTCGCGTCCGGTAAATAAGAAAAACGATTCGCAACATTTAAATTCATCCGGTTTTTCTTCCCGTCCGTAATGTAAAATCGATGTCTCTGTCGCGGAAAATTTTTCATCGAGGCACAGCACCCCGTCGGAAGATTTTTGTTTTTCTTTAACCGGCCGAAAAAGTTTTCGCGTATGGTAATTTTTCCGGATTCGCATTTAGCGACAAAACGACCTTTCCCCCGTACCCGTATTCACCGGTGAAATATATATATACGATTTCCAGACCGAAGCTTACAAGCTCTGAAGAGTGTGCGTCCTGTTTGATAAAGCTCGGCCATATGTGAAGTTCTTCTTCCGGTTAAACCCGATGACTGCTGCCTTCTTTTTAATCGCCATCATTTGGCGTTCGCGTCCATCAAGCAGCTGTTTTTCGTGTAGATGGGCAAACAAAATTTCAGAAAACCAAAAATAGTACACTTCTTCCGTTCTTTGATTTCCTCTTCGGTTGCCGCACTTTCCCCTTTTTTCAAGCCGTGGCTTTCTCAGTTGCCCGACATCCGTGTTTAACTCGATCTATACTTTGCATCGGGTATCTCGTTGTCTCTCATTAAATTTTCTATCTCGTCCGATCTGATGGTGTGAACCAAAAGAACTTGAACATGCCAATCTGCATTGTCTGCAGCGGGCATTTTCGAGTGTGTACACTTATTCTTTTTTTCTATCGCTCTCTATGTTTCTTTCTTTTTTCTCTACCAATGCGCGACGGTGCCCTTCTATACCCCCCCGAAAAATATTGTTAGTCGTTCAGGACCAGCAAAAACTTTCGCCTCTTTATAACCCCATTGCAACTTCGCCTTATAATCTCGCTTAATTTAAAATCATTTCCCTTAATAGCCCTCTGTCCTTTTTTGAATACATTCTCGCCTTCCGCTTGTATCTTAAAGGACTAAGCGTCTTTCTCCGACAACATGATGAGTTGTGGAGATTCACTTTGCATTAATTATTTCCTTATGTAAATCTATTATCGAATTTGATGATTTTTTATTTATCGTAATGCCCCCACAGAATCTCTTTTTTCAAACTAGATACAATCTACAATTCGTGTCTTCGCCTCTGTCTTATTGTTAGTCCCAGTATATTACTTGCCCAATTAAAGTGTAGCCTCTGCCACGTTATCATCATATTTGGGATATCGTTTGAAAACATCTTTTTTTTAAACTTTCATCCATCCTCCCTCTTTATTAAGAAAAAAGGTAAGAGAAAATCCCTATATTTTCGCGCGTATCTGTTCACGTTTTAGTTCCTACTTGGCATAATTTCACACTGCCTACAAATTTCCTCTTTCAACTTTACGAAATCCAGAAATCCACTTAAAGCTTTTTTCCTGTCTCTATCTTCAAAATCTTTTTCTCAACCGGCAGCTATGCAAGAATGACACTATCAATTCCGTACATTTCCGTGATGCACCTTTACCGAAGGCTCCAAATTGGAACCTTTTTAATTTTTCCGTAACTTTTATTTTGCCATATATTTCAGACTACTCCTTTCTTTTGCACAATATTTACAACCGAATCGCGATGCCTATCCTACGATCTAATGGATTCCTATTTTTCCCACCATTCTTTCTCTAATTATTTCATTATGCTCTTCTTCAACCACTATATATGATATATATTCTCCTGTTTATCTATCACTTCGTGACTATTATCCTTCCCATACGCTTGCCCATCCAAAATTTCTCTTCTCCGCATTCAATAAATTCCAATTTATTACAAGTTCCTAACCATGTACTCGTAGTAGTGAATAATGAAATATTCTCCGGCTCGTTGTTGCTTTCTTGCGTGCTTTCTTGTCTAAAATCCTCAGCTGCGAACCTTTTCTCCTAACAAAAGTTCATTTTACATTCTGGTCTGTTATATTTTTGTTTCAGGTAGCGTGGTAGCCTAGTGGTTAGGGTGCTTGGCTACCAAGTCAGAGGTCGCGGGTTCGAGACTTGTCTCGTCCCGGATCCAAATCGCTCCCAAGCCTACCCAGCCTGAAATAATTGGGTACCAGAGAAATCTGGGAAAGTAAAGGCGGCCGAGAGAAAGGAACTGGCCCCCCTACTCTCATTAGTGCCGTTGGGCTTAGTACATTGTGAACCTTAACTTCACAATCCCAACGCCCTCTCAAAGGTATGGAACTCACTTTACTTAATTTTTATCTTTGTTTCGCCCTTTTCGAATAAACCACCTCTCTATCTGCCTGCCCAATTTGATTTTTCTTTACTTCGACGTTCTGCCGTCCTTTTTAAAACCATACTGCGCTCTCTACCTTCTTCTCACTTCCGTTTTCCTTAACATCTTTTACATATTGTCTTTTTTTCATTCGAACAGTGTGAACTGTTTTGTTACTTCGGTCGTATCATTTTTAAATATTCTTCTTTCTGAACCTTCAATTTATTATGCTAATCTACTCCTTCTATGCCTCTTTCATTTGGTCACTTCATTCTTTGTCCACTATTCCTCCTTTTAGTTTCTTCATTTTTTCTCAAGCTCTTTTATCGCTATCTAATTAATTTTCTTTCGTCCATATTACTCGTGGGCAAACGTTCTCTGTTAACGTGTTCAAAGAAAAAAACGAAAAAAAAAGAAAAAGAGTATTGACGTTTGCCTCATTCAAAATTATCTCGCAATCTGTTTTTGCCGCTACACACGAAACATTTTATGGCAGCGGGTTATTTTAAAAGTTTGTATACGTTTACAACTTTTTATAGTTCAGGATTTAGATACGATCGAAAAGAGTGCTTGAATTAGAAGTTTTCTATTTCCCCGTTAATGTTTTCCAATCCCAATTAAGTCCCGCTAATAATACTGTGGGGCTATCCCTATTCACCTTTTAATGCCTCGTTAGTCCCTTGTTGATTATCTGAATACCAAGGAAGGCTATTTTGCTGTCATCATATCGTTGATTAATTGAAACGATCAAGTACATTTTTCTAGTCTGTTACCGCGAAAAAACAAGTGGATTAATGTTCAAGTCTGATTCTTGTCTACGTTTTTGAAAAATTCTGCCATTTTATCTACTGAACAGGCAAGAAGTGTGGTGTCGCATGCGTGTCGAAGGTGTGAAGAAAATTTCAATCTTGTACCGATATTTCCATCTTTCGGTTGTCTTCCTAATTACCCACCTTCCCATAGATATTGTAGGAAAGCGTAGACAAAATAGGAAAGCGTAGACAAAATGTGGTATCTTCAATCAAAAACCAGTAACCTTCCCGATCAAATTTATAAGCGATACCAGTTAGGTGTAGTTCTACGTTTATAACAATACTTTGCATGCAATACGAATGTATACGAAAGACTCCACCGAAGAGGCTGAATAGAATCATTTGATTTTTGATCTTTAACAAGTTCAACCGGTTATGTGTCTATACATCGATGTGTGTTTCACATGCGATGGTATGCGCATGTTCGCTAATGCCTTTCATGCGACGACTGTTTAAGATTATTCGATATAATTTTTGCTTTAACTCTAGTGCGATCATTCTAGAAACTCGGTCATAGCGACTACATCGCCAGTCTAAGTAAATGCCCGATTATAAACATCCCTCAAACTATATTGAAAATTTGAGGTTTTTTTTTTTTTTTTTTTGGGGATCGCCAGTCGAGGGCATAACCCAGTGTATTCATGGTTTATAAATATAGAAAAGAGTTTGCTACTTTAATACTACTAAAAATTTGGCACTCAGCTTTATTATAATTTTCATTTCGATATCAACCTATGTATTCAAAACAGGATTCCCCAATTTTTAGTGTTAATGAATTCAACTGATGGTCATTTAGGACCTAAAACTGATCGTGTAACTGAAGTATTTTAAATAGCATATACCTGGACATACCCAAATTACTCACACAGTGATCAGCCATCTCAGCTACATGTGATGCTTGCCACACTCCGTTAACCGTTCATCATATTATTATAGTAATCAAGCGCTCACGCCACTAGGCCATCGCGACGGCCAATGTTATAAATATTAATATCAATTAATAACAATTTGGCATTAATAACTGGCAAAGAAAAAAAAAAAAAAAAACGTAATTTCCCTTGCTCTTCTCAACTATTTAAGCAACCATTACGGAGAAATTCTTTAGCGTTTCTATCGTGCAGACAAAACTTATTTTAAAAAAAGCCAAATCCATTCCAACTTGACATACACTATGCAAATCGTTTAGAAACTTTTCAGTATTTACGTGGGAAGGATTTTCTCGTTATTTCATTATGTTTTTCTTTTTCGACAAAAACGATGAGTCGTCTAAAAATGCATTTTATGTGTAACACCAGAAATCCGATTAACACGGCAAAATTCCGTTAGATTTAATAATTCATTTCCGTTTCACTTACACTCATTTGCGAACAAAAGCCTATTTCTTCTTAGTATTAATTTTTCCATCGCCATTTTTCTTGGCGGCAATATTTAAAATTGTATTCTGGCTCGCAAGGTTGAATGCCAAAATGGGATAAAAGGCACAGTTGCTTTTAACTGGAACAAAATCAAATATTTACTATGAACTCGTAGAAGCATTCATAATTTTATTCTTCAATTGCTCATTCCGAGAATCTTTAAATTTGTTAAAGGCTGGAGAGGAAGTATCAGAACTAGGCGAAGAGGAAGGAGGACTTAAACACAAGATTTTAGAAAACCTAATTTTGAAAAAACTTTTGGTCGATTTTGTAAAAAAATAATGTTTTTTTAAAGTTATATAAAGTGTACCACTCGAACTATCAAATGATTTCAGATGACCAACATTAAGTATGTGCCGTCTTTTCAATGAAAATCCCTAGTTTTCCGACTATAAAAAAAATTAAATAAATTGTAAATACCGCATGAATAAAACAAACATCGAAAAACTTGACATTCCAGAGTTTTGATACGGTTTCAGTTCTTGGCTAATCGTGACGCATGACAGAAAGCAAGTTCCTTGTAAGAAGGGACAACGTTTAGTGTAATAACTACAGCACGAAGAAGCTCACCATTTCTACAATCCGAAATTTCCTTAAAAATCAAAAATTTAACGACTGCTTGGTAGTTTACGACTAGAGTTCTTCACAGCAGCTCTTTGAATTTCAACGATTGCATTAAAGAAATATTATTACACAACTAAAAGGGATACTGAAATCTTCAATTAATTACAAGTGAAAAATTTATAACATATATATTATATATATAACGTAATGTAATGAAAATAATTAAATTTAAATGTTAAACGATATATTTCAGAAGAAATAGTGGGTACCATCGACATAAAATATTTCAATTTATTTGTTCACGTAATAATTATTTAATGGTCGCTTTGTTCATCTTTTAATAAGTTAATAGAAATGGTCAAAATGTTTTACAGAAGAAATCCCCCATATTAAATAATAAGCAATTGATCTGCATCCAATTATTTATTATTTTTCTAAAGCACTATTTATGGTTCTCTACATGAAAAGAAATTTTTACAAATTTATTTTTTAGTTTTGGATCTATGTTCAATAATTTTGGTTTTCACTACTGACTTTATAACTAATATTGCTAATCAGGAATATTTTTCGATCAAGTGATTTTATTCCAACTAGCACAGGCGCCCGCATGATTTTTCTCTAGAGCGGGCAAGATCATTTTTCTAATATCGATTTAAACTTGAGTCTTCTTGAGCAATTTTTAAATAATATATTTTGAAATAATTTTACCTACACTAATGAACAAAAAAATATCAACGGTTCAATATTTAGACAATTATTTTTTATAATCACTGATTTTTGTCAGAGATTAAAATTAACAAGAAAAACTTTAATTTGTTAAAAATTTATTAAAACACGTATTACAGAAAAATTATAGTTAAAAATATTTAGTATTAATGCCATTATTATGCAGTACGTGACTTTGAAACATGTCGGCTTTATATTAATATTTTTAACTATAATTTTTTCTGCAATACATGTTTTGATCAATTTTTAATAAACTGACAATACAGAAAATGGATATAAGCATTTTTAACCTAAACTTTAATTTTCTGCAGCACGTTTAAATATTAATTTTTTTTTAAAATACTTTCTCCCTTCCGATCTAAGTAAAAATAAACTGAAATATAATAAAATGTTTGTACTATCCGAAACGTTTATTAAAAAGAATATTTTTTAAAAATTCTAATACGTATGCTATCATCGGCAATATGGGGCACGCCTCGTATCACGTTCTCATCGTGTGCCCTGGTAATGCTTATATCTGCGAGCAGCTAAGAATACGGGAATCTTTCTACGAACTGTATATACCTCTCGTTACAACCGAGCTAATGTCAGGAAGAATACAACGAAACAGGTCTTCTAAGAACTACCAGACAAAGGAACCTTTCAGGGATCCTACAAATCAATGTTGAAGGAATCAGTAAAGCTAAGGGTGAGTAATATCCAAAAACTAGCAGAAGAAACGGATGCAAACGTATTATTACTTCAAGAGACTCACACATCAGACCGGAAACAACTACGAACAAGAGCAAAAATATATGGTTTTACAATTGCTGCAACAATAGGCGACCCTAAACATAGGGCATTGCAACCTTAGTTAAAAACAACATAAACTAGAGATACATCAGTGCAGAACATGAAGACTCAAGAGTATGTGTTGCAAAGATCCGGAACTTATTGACAATGTCATTAAACTATAGAGCAGACCTGCCGCTATAGCAGGGCACTTTAATAGCCCTCACACGACGTGGGGCTATCAAAAAGATAGTAATAATGGACATAAATTAGTCTCATGGATGGAATTAGAAAACCTCAACGTCCTATATGATGCTAAACAACCCGTAATATTCCATTCAGCAAGATAGAAAAGAAGTACGAATCGAGACCTCCGCTTTATCACCAAAGAAAATGACGGGCAACCAATTGACGCCACTAAAGAAGTACTTAACCAATTCACAAAAAGCCAACATAGACATGCATTAATACACGTGGACTTTACAGTTCCATCAACTAAACCCAAAGAAGAACCAAGACGGAATTTTAAGAAGGCAGGAAACAATTCACCAAAACCGTAGATGATAGTATAAGATGGATCAAACTAGACATAAAAAACTATGGTAGAATTCAAGGGCTTGTAATTTATGCAAAGAAATGTGTACCAAGAGGATTCAAGACAGAGTCTATTCCAGGATGGAACACAAAGTGTAAACAGCTGCACAGGGAATACCAGCAGACAGAAAACGAAGACAAAGCCAATGAACTCCTTAAGACTTTAGACCAAGAAAGTAGAGACAAATTGTCAACATTAATGGAAGAGCTGGATTTCAAGAAACTAGTCACAAGACGTGGTATTTGCTAAGAAAGCTACCTGGAGTTAAGTATACAGAAAGGAAAGATATTACAGTGAACCCGAATGCAGTTTCTAAAAAAATGGTCCAAACATCAAAAAGCAGCGATACTAACAAACTATTCAGTAGGTCAGAACTAGACTCAATAAATTACAGAAGGACGCCCAACAAGAATCGCCTTATGTTAGCCCGGTTAGTGCTCAAGAAATCTCAGTAGCTATCAAAAAGATAAAAATACAGAAGGCTGAGGGAACAGACAAGATATTCCTAGAGCTTGTAAAGCACTTTGGGAATAATACTTACTATTAATTGGCTCGACAAACTCTTCACGGAGATCATTGACAAAGGCAGACTGCCATCACTAAGACCCCAAAAGTGATAGCGATCCCAAAGCTAGGAAAAGATCATACTCTAACTGCGAATTACAGACCGATATCAGTGCCGAGTGTAATCTATAAACTCCTAAAAAGAATCCTATACAATCGAATGTGCATGAAACTATCAATAAGAAAATACCCATTGAACAAGCGGGGTTCAGAGCCTCAACGAAATCACATCCTACATAAGCTAGCTGGGACCACATGGGGAGCAAGCACAGTGGTACTTAAAACATCAGCTATGTCCCTAGCTTAATCCGTAGCAGAATATGCAGCCTCTGCCTGGATTAATAGCGCACATATGAAGAAAGTGGACGTAGAACTAAACACAACTACGAGGATAATCTTGGGAACAATAAAGTCTACCCCAACGGAATGGCTTCTAGTAATATATAATATCCTTCCACCACACATAAGAAAAGAAGAAACCACAAAAAATGAACGGTTAAAGTATCTAACAACAGCTTATTTGCCTATAAATCAAGATACAAACGCATTCAAGCGCTTAAATCCAGGAAACCAGCTTTTGAAACAGCTAAGGAGCTTATTGAAAAATTTATCGCAGCTGCAGACAAGTGGCCCAAACTATGGACCGAAAAAGATATATATTACCATAAATTGATCTCTAATCCAAACAACAGACCCTCGGGATTCGATTTACTAAGAACATAATGGCTAAAACTCACATTCTTATGGGTCCCTGGTCATGTTGGGGCTCCCGGCAATGAGCGGGTTGACTTGGCTGCTAAGGCAACTCTATCTAGCCTGATGCCGTTTAACGCTGTACTGCCTCGATTGGGTCATCAGTCTTTTTGATGAACTTTGCTGAAGAGTGGAGCAAACTATGGTCAGAACAAACGATCTGGCTCAGGTCCATAAAGTCGGACACCGACCCATGGTGGCCGCCGTTCCCCGTCTCACATAGGGATTTCTCGATCCTATCGAGACTGCGTCTGAGACACACTGCACTGTCACACAATTACGTGTCTTTGAAGGAGCTCTCCCTCCGTTCACTTGTCCTCTGTGCGGGTTCATTGCCTCGCTAACCGTAGAGCATCTGCTGAAATGGTGCCGGCATACTTCCCGTACTTCTAGTCACACCTCACCCCACCGTCTGTTGTCAAATTACCCGGATTGTGTTCGAGCAGTGTTGAATTTTGCAGCATCGAACAGACTGCACCGCCTTATATAATTTCCAGTGAGTCTAGGTGCCGTAATATCCCAGGTAGTTACACACGGCGCCTAGATTTATATTTGTAAATTTATTTTAAAAAAAAAACAAAACATAATGGGTAAAACTGAACCGGTTGAAGATCTAATGTGGAAGAAATAATTACATGCTGAAAATATGGTGACTTAAAGACAGCAGCAACTGCGACTGTGGAGTAGCTTACCAAACAATAGATCATATTCTGGATGAGTGTCCAACGTGGGCGTTAGCTGGTGGATGGCAGGAAGTCAGAGACTTTTCTAATGCGGCCGAGGAATGGATAAGAAACCTGGATATAGAATTGTAACAAAATAGCTCGGAGACGTACGCTTAAATAAACAAAATCGGCAATATTTCATTCATCGATTTAAAAAACTTATTAACCTAATAATATCCGAAATAATAATATACATCATTTTATCAATATGGTTTGGAAAAAAGAATTTACCTTGGTAAATATAAACACAGAAAAATCATTCTTAAACTAATTTCTCTTAGTTTCAATGTGTAAGTAAATTTTATATTTCCACATTATTAGTCAAGCCCAATTAAAGTCCAAAATAATTTTGTGTGAAATCGTTTTACTTCATCTAAGGATAACGCAGTCGAGCCTCATAAAAGCTAATTTCCTCTATTTAAAGTAAACTGAAAAAATTTGTCCCATAACTCTAACAATATTTAGAATCATTTGGCCGGAACTTCTTAACCCATGATATCATTTTTAGTTATTTATAGTTATAACCACCGTTTCTCTGTATTCTACTAATTATTATAGTTCATTAAAAATTAGTTTCAAATAAATGTGATTTTCGTAAAATGGTTTTTATTAACACAGCTAAATAGGGGAACCTGAAAAAACTCAACTAAATTTGAGCTTTTAGTCATAGTGATAAAATATGAAGATGTATATACGATATACGTATACAAAATATGTATGAAATTAGAAGGACACGCTGAAATACAAATGGTGCTAACGTAAAACTGTAATTGTATAAATTTTGTTTAAAATTTTATTTTAAAAAATAATAAAAATAATATTACTGTCTCTTTAAATAATGTTACAAACATTTTTATGGGTATGCCACCAGTAAAATCTTTTCGAAAATATATTATTTCGTTAACTGACATAAGTTTTAAAAATTAAACACCGTTTGCTTTTGAATTTAAATTTTAAAAAATAAAAAACTTATTACATGATAATTTTATTAAATGTTATACAAAATGTAACTAGTAAACTAAAACCTAATATAATTTGTTCTATTCGTCAGGAAATCGGTTCATTGAAAATTCTCTACCGAAGTTAGAAAAAAAATATATACATATAAACAGCGCGGTAACTTAGCGGTTAAGGCGCTTGTCTACTAAATCAGAGGTGTTATCGGTTATCGAGACTTGTCTCGTTCCAGATCCGAATCGCTCCCAGGTATATATCCAATCTGAAATTGAATTGGTTATAACAGAGAAATCTGGGAAAGTAAAGGCAGATAATCCAAAAGTAGACAGGAACTGGCCCTCCTACTAAAGTACCCATTTCTGGTGTTCGACCAACTCATACACTGGCAGTTCAGTTTGCAAGGACTCAGCAATACGCATGTTCACCTCTACGCTCCTTATTTACACTGCACAACAAACTAGAGAAGGAGCATTAGGAACTAGACATATTTGATAGTTGTTCGGGCAAATTTTTAAAAATTGTCAGGAGTTTGACAACGTAAGGCTGCTGTCGTTGAGAATATTGATATGTATGTGGGTGATTGTTTTTCATCTGTGGGTTTAATTGTACTTGAATGTGTGTGTTTTGCGTGAGCATATGAAGGTGTGTGGATATATATATATATATATATGCCGTTTGGCATTTCTTGTATTTACGTACTTTATTTTCTTTTTATAATATTGTGCTGTGCAGTAATTGGCGTAAGCTGTTGCACTAGCAAATTGTGTAATGAATAAATAAATAAATAAATAATAATTAGTGTCGTTGGGCTTAGTTCATTATGAAAAGCTTAATTCTACAATTCCCGACGTCCTGCTGAAGGTATAGGACTCACTTTACTTTACTTTTATATAGTAGTTTAACTTTTCCAGCCTCGCTAGAGTCAAGCCCCCTTGACCAGCAATCTTTTTTCTTCCAAAATTCTTTTTAAAAAATCGCATTTTCAATTGACTACATGACCCTTCCTTATTTTTTATTATTAAAAAATCGTAACAATTGTACACATTCAACCTGTGTTATCTTATATAAAATAATGAGACGTAATCATGGGACAAAAACCGTAGTAACCCTGGACTAAGAATGACATAGTCGTTAATATGTACGTATGTATGTGTATGTATATATTTAACAGGCCCGCCACATAAACTTGGGAGGCCCGGGGCAAAAATATGATGGAGCTCTCTTAAAATTTAAAAAAATATTAAATATTTAACCCACTAACCCAGTACTTTTGCAAATGAATAAATAATAATATTAATGAAAAAAATTAAAAAATAAAGTACTCCCATCAATCCTGGTTTGGAGTTACTCCATTGCTGGACTGTTTTGTTTTCCGTGCTAGTTATTTCATTCAGTTGATTCAAAATCGAGTACATCTAAGTTTGTTATGGAAGGTAGCGGTTATAACGATAATTGGAGAAAATTGTGCGAAAAAGTTCCAAGCCACGAAAGTAACTCCCAGCAGCACACTAATAATTATCTTTCGTAGAAAGATCGAAAAAATAATCTTGTAACTGCATCAGAGATATAAAGCTCTTGAACACCATATTAATCGGGAGAAAAAGGAAAATTGTGAAAAAATTTTACGTAGCTTGATTGATGTTACACTATTCTTAGCTGAGAATAATTTACCGTTTCGAGGCACAAAATGTACTGCTGAACACGAAAATTGCACTTTATCAACGGTGAAGTTTATCAGTAAATATGATTCTAATTTAAAAATTCACTTGGATTCTGCGTCAGAAAGTGGTTTCTAACTGAAAACGTAGGGATAAGGTTATTTTAACTTTTTAGATTTTTAGGAGGGCCCCTTTTCATGTGGGGCTCGGGGCAATTTGTCCCAGTTGTTCCACCGTTGTGACGGGCCTGATATCAAATATATGTATGCAATGGCATACATTTGTTTTGCTACAATTCTAAGTTATTCATTTTCGCTCGAGTCATATGATTTCGCCTATCTGTTAAAAGTTGCTTTTTTAAAACCCATGTATTAATTTCGCTTGAAATTTAAAAAAATTTTACACACCTCTTATAACAAACGTCTACATACTAAAAATAAAATTTATTATACGAAATTATTGCTTTTTTTGTTGTTTTTTTTTTTTATGGACTCGCCAACTGGAGACCTTCGCCCGCAAACGATACTTAACTCGATCGGAAATTGTTAAACTTTAGTAGTTCACAAAAACTGGTGATAAAAAAAATAAATGGCAAAATCTGTATATCTAATATAATTAGCATGTGCGAGTAAGCAATTATCATAAAACTATCTTTTTTACCTTATCGGGTAGCTACTGTTGGGTACTTCTCCCTTCATGCTAAATATTTCCCTGTTAAGAATATTGCTAAATGGCCTAGATGGCCAGTTTGTTGTAATACAATAACAATTTATAAAAAAAAAAAAAATTAATAGCTGCGGTCAGAATAATAAAGATAAATAGGTACATCATTCAATGCAAAATGTACAGTTTGAAAATTCCGTATAAATTAAAACTATAATTTTTTTTTTGTTTAAATCGTTAATCAGTTTTTGGCTGTCTCTTAAGTTTCCGTGATAATTTTTAAATTGAAATATATGTTGCTCTAAAGGTTATATTTTTTTTATTATTAGTTATTTTTGGGCTCACTAGGTACTAACCTAGCCCAAGAGGAATTTATCGATAATTTTCAATGTGCAACAGCTCTGCATTCAAACCAGGTACTGCCTATCGAACTAAGCTCTGTGAGAAAATCCTAATGAAGTGTAATTGTAAAAATCATATTCAATTCGAGGGATTACTGCTCTCATTTGACTTATTACACACGTGCACGTATATGTATGAAGATATCTCCAGTTTAACATTATAACCGATTATAGAAATATGCGGTTTATAATCGAACGAATAACGTTTTTCAATAACGCAATCGCACAAAAATTAAAACTTACTTAATTTTAAAGATTACACAAGCAAATAGTTTGTTCTACACGTATAAACGGATCTACTGTATTACCGGGTTTTATTTTAATTCTCTCGTAAATTTAATTCGCAAACAATCGCTACCTTTGTGTACTTTTCTACAGCCCCTGTATGTGTTACCTTCCAGTTCGGTCGTCATCGATTAATTCAAGTACATTTTCTTTTCTTCCGTAACTCGATACGTAGTCTTTTCAATAATGCATAACACTTCTGGAAATTATATCGAAATTCTGGTGATTTTTTTGGTGTGTTTCGGTTGACACATACACGCATATATCTATCTATCTATATATATATATACATATATCTATATATATATATATATATATATATATTAATTACAACGTAATTCTTAAGCTACCCACCATTAGAAAAAATTCCCCAATCTTTTTATGTAACGAAAAATGTCCCAAAAAAGGGTCCCAATGTTATGTAACGTTTGTTATATTTTATAGGATTTTTGTGATTATGTTATTATATTCATATAGACCGATTTAGAATTACATTGTAAATTTTGATCATTTTATACAAAGTATAGAAGAAAAAGAGACAAAAATATAAGCAAGAGGAGTCAAGGGGCACAGCCCCTTGCGAGGACAAAATGGCCGAGTTTATATATATATATAGATAGATATATATATAGATATAGATATAGATATATATATATAGATATAGATATAGATATATATATAGATATAGATATAGATATAGATATAGATAAATATGTACGTATATGCGTATTTAGGCGGGGAATTTTAAAACAAATTGTTTCAGCAACAGCAATGGACAGATTTTCGGGGAATAATGGTATAATAACGGAGAACGGAGGTAATAAACACAGTGATTTGCGCACGCGTAATAGAAATCATTATTTAAATGCGGGCACATTTCGGTACATTGTGTAACGTATTAATAACGGGCGAAGACAGGATGGCAATTTCTGCATAGTTGCGTGTCTATGGTGAGAATAGGTTATTAGCGCGGGCTTTGTTCAAGAAATAGAATCACTAATGAATTTATATAAAAGGTTGGTGGACGCTGGCGGCGCAAGTCAGACATGTCGCCGGCAAAAGTAAACAAGTAGGCTGCAACGAGCGCGGTAAAGAGAAGAGGTGTAATTTAGTAATGGAAGCATGGGATGTAGCAAACTAATAAATAACCGTCTCGAGATAATCGTCGTTGGAAGGCAAATGGAGATTGCAGTCGAACCGGTGTGTGACATTATTAGTGCCCGGGGACGAACCGCAAATTATTCAGATAACACGGCTAAACATCGCACTAGAATTGACTCTGAAGACGCCTTAGCCGGTAGCCGGACTCCTCGAATAACCGAATCAAAAATGGAAGGACCGCCGCACTTCGAAATAGATGTTCACGCGACTCGGTGCATTGTTCATTATCATCCCCTAGGTGCGATAGGCAGCCGCCGCGTGCACCACTACCGTCTTGCGCCTTATCATCCTCTCCACGTCCCGGTGTCGCTGTTAACAGCTTATCAGCTGCTCCTCCATGTTCGGCACTCGCTCGTGCCAGCCTCGCAGGACCCAGTATGTGTTTCCACACTCATCAGCGTCAGCCGAATAATTTTTCATCATCATTATTGCATATAAACGCACGCGCACGTATATGTTTATGTAGGAGGCGAGAAAACAAATACCAGTTTTAGCGGAAAATACAGAGGTGATAAGCCGCGTTTGCAGGTCGTAAACCGCAACGGTACCCTTTGGACCCTTTCATCGTTCGCCCACGCGAAATAATCCGCTCTCTTCCCATTTCATCCTCATCAGCTTGCCTGTTTCAGAGAACCGGTGTTACAATATCCGTCGGGAGTTGTACAGTGAAAGCATTTTAGTAATTCTTCTTTCTTCGAACAGGAAGCAGCAGCGACCACCTCGATGCAGGAGATGACGCGATTTCACTTATTTCCCCGAAGTGAATTTTAATTATTACCCTCGTTTCCTTGCATGTCTACATAATAATACTCTCTAGCTCTATAGGCTGCCGAAGTACTTTGCAGAGTTTCTGCTCTTTGTTATGTAAAACGATTGCACCTCGCCTACTTGACTAATTATAAACAAATGTCACTGCAAGGCAATGCATCAATGTAACTTCATTGCTAGTCCACAAATCCTACGGGCAGTATTAAATTGTATACGTTCATTGATCCTCTGTATAGGAAATGTTGGAATGATCGCCAGTACAAAGTAATGTCTCCTTTTAACTTTTTTGTTGCAAATGAGATTATTTGCCTTCGGCAATAACCGTGTCTCAACTATATGCGTGTGTATGCGCATAACCCGTGTGTACATTTATTTCAAAATAATTATATTTTAACATGAAAATTTTAAAATTTCCTTACGTTGTGTGTAACTTATCTATTTACGGCTGGTGTGTAAGATAATGCAGCAAAATAATTTCCGCTTTACAAAATTTACTTACGCTACTGAGCATTGAAACAGATCTCAGAACGAGTTAACGTCGTTTCTTGGAAAACTGTTTTCCGGAATTAATTATAAAATTTATTTTAATTTCCGGAATAATTAATAGAAAATTACCGATTCTTGACCTAACTATATTAACAAAAGCGGTGGAAAAAGTATGCAATAAATATGGACTGATAATTAACGTGAAGGAAACGAAGGTAATGCCCATCTCAAACGAGCCACACCCTATCGACATAGCGATAAAAAATGGCAGACCAAAACACGTCGATAAATACAAATACTTCGGTTCCTGGATTAATAAATATGGTGACCCAGACGGAGAAATTAGATGTCGCATTGAGCAAGCGCGTTTTGCCTTTATGCAAATGAAGAAGACACTCACAGCTCATGACTTGGACCTTGATTTAAGATTCAGAACTCTGAAATGCTATGTCTGGTCGGTATTACTATATGGTGTCGAAACGTGGACATTGACGTTCAAGATTAGAAGCCTTCGAGTTTTGGTGTTATAGACACTTATTCAGCATCCCGTGGACCAAAAAGAAGACAAACATAGAGGTACTACAGAAGATGAGTAAAAAGAAAAGGAGCTGATCGACACTGTCAAAGGGAAGAAAAATAGAAAATACTTCGGTCATGTGATGCGTGCGCCGAAGTACACATTACTGCAGAATATATTGATGGGAAAGGTGGAAGGAAAAAGAAAAAGATTATCTTGGTTCAAGAACCTACAGACATGGACAGGTTGCACTGTTGAAGAACTGTTCCACACAGCAAAGGATAGGGGCGACTACAAAGAATTAATCAAGCTTGCCATCAGATGAGCCTAAGATCGAGAACGGTCATGGCACCGAAAGAAGAAGAAGAATACAATAGAATTAAGAAAATTACGTTGATTGGTGAAATATATGTATTCAACAGAAAAATTGTAAGCTTCGGTGCACCGGAAAGGTGGAAAAATGAAAAATCCGTACTAAAATCAAAAAATCAGCTAATCTCTCTTTATTTTTATTCATTAATAGCGTAATACGAGCGGTTTTGAGAAAGGTAACATGGTGCGAGGTGCGGAGAATTTTCAGTAACGTATACATCTGCAAACATTTGAAACACTTCACACTAGCTTACATACAACCAAAATCACTGTGATTAGACCGAAAATTAAATGCACTACTATTCTGGTATCAAAAAATAACCCAATTTTTTTTTCTCACTTTGATAAAAAAAAAAAAAAAAAGTTCAAAAATCCCGGATAGATTTTTAAAAGGTTACTGTAGTGTATTATTCTCGTGCCAAAAATTAGCCCTTACCCATCGGCCTCTCTATAGTACACTTTTAATAATCTTAATATCAACTGCAAAAAGGTATCATTTATGCCCCCTGCCATCAAGGTGAATTGGCTCAATAATCTTCCAGCATAATTCAATAAATCATTCCATTCATCCTAAAAACTATGTTTACTATGATGCAGTGACTTTTTGTAGAAATATCTGTAATTCTTACATCCTAATGACTATATTGAGAGTGATGGTGCAGTGTTTCAGATGAGTTATTGAGATGGTTATGTTGTTAGGTTAAGGAAACACGTCTATTATAGAGTTCCCCCTGGCGTGTAATTATGTCTGTCGAATAATAAAAACTTGGATGAGGAATATAATGTGTTCGCAGTCAAGCGCCTAAGTGCACTACATGCGAATTATAATAACAATGGCCAAAATTAGTTCGTATGCATTAAAGATACGCACCAGCAGCCATATGTACTCGATATTTGCCAACAATTTGATTTTTTAGTTCAATTTACGCTAAACATGAACATCGTATTTCAGGAATCGTAACAATGCCGCAAAAATTGCTATGTCGATACAAGTGTGGCTTCATTATAAAGAAAAATATTTACAAGCATTTACATGTACACTCATACTATCGGGCAAGCAATATTGTACAACAGATCTGTATAAGTTAGTGAGGATAAATTATTGTGTCTCATTACACAGCAATGCAGACAAATGTCAAAAGGGTACAAATGATGGATATTTCAACCTTGTTATGTTTAGCTCAGTTTAAAAATTAGTTGACATTTGTCTATCATACAACACATGCACACACACTTACATTATCATTAACATCATCATAATCACCAATGCAACATGTATATCAGTATGTTTTACACGCATATACATGCTACATTGAACATACATAAAGTGTACAAATTCCACATACGTTAGTGTGATGGTAAGTTTTGGTTCTTCATACTGTAAAAATTTCTTAAAAACGTACACGCTTAAACAAGTAAACTCAACACATGTCGGAAAAGTAACTCTGATAAAGTCTGCATTAAATAAATCCGTTACAGCTATTGACAGTAATACTGACTAATAGGCTAATCTCAATTGTGATTAACTACAGATTAAACACAGAAATACGCTATTAGAGCAGATAACTGATGCAAAAGTTAGCAAAATCATTTCACTTTGATACTCACAGAGTATATAAAAACATATACTCGAGAATAAAAGTAGAACCTCCGATGACAATTAGTACTGTGGCTACTTTATTAAGATGTTGTTACATTCTTCCAACAATTTACCTGTCGAAACATACCTTCCCTACTAAGGGTTAATTCTAAGACTATTCTGGTTTAATGTACATTAATGCATCTTATTAGCATCTAAAATGCAACGCTGCATTTTAGATTCATTTATAATATAAATCAGGAACTGTTATTGTTATCCGTTATTTAACGTCGCATTCCAATCGGTTTTTGTCGGTTTTCGCTGTAACTGATCTATTCCGTTGTCGAAAATTCACTATCGTATTATTTCACGCTTTCGTCTTTCTTCATTTCCTTTGTTTCCGTATTTCTCCTTCCTTTCCTTTCCTTTCCTTCTTAATTTGCAATCTTTTTGCGTAAACTCTTGAAAAACCCATTTTCAAGGCTTCCACGCTTTATTCGTGCTTTTTCGATTTACCGTAATACATCTCTTTCGCTATTTAAATCGGTTCGGTTTCTTATTTCGACTAACTAACAATTATTCGAACTATTTTGGTCTTCCGGAAGTCGTAACAGTTTTAATCGCAACAGAGAACGGATCGGATGGCTAAATAAATTCAGTGAGTACGCGAATATTCATTTGGCATGTTATTTGCATTGTTTGTATTCTTTCGTCTTTTTTTTCTTATCAAAATAGTAAAAACTTCCTTAAATTGTCATCGATAGAAAAATTAAAACGAAATGTGCGTACACCATTAAATGGCGTATTTCTCGTTCCGTCGAAGAAATCGATCGAATTTGTTCAAGTGACAGTGATGGGGAAGTTTAAGAACGGCTGGAAATCGAATTAACGACGCTAACGGATTGAAAATTTGTTGCCCGCTTCGAGGACATTTATAAAAACTTAAATGCTAACGAATCCGGTGATCTGGATAAAAAAGGACGAAGAAGGTGATGGATGAAGGAATCCAGGGCATTATTAATAATACGGTAGTTAAAATTAATTAAGTTTGTGGTAAGTACGAAAATAAAAGTAATCGTTGTTCGTTAATTAAGGCATCGCTTTCGAATAGCCTCATCGAAAATTCCAATATGTCCGCTAAATTTCCGATTATCGCGATATCAAAATTCGACGGCGATATTACTAAATTCGTGGACTTTAAAGCATTATTTGAATATATTTTCAATAAATAAAATTACTTCCGATGCTAGTCTGTGCGATCTAATTGATAAAGTCGATTTATCGTTAAAAAGCTTAAAAGTCTGCCGCGATGGCACATACGGTTATCTCGTATTTCTTTTTAACCAAATTAGACAATTAATCTAAAATCGATTTCGAGAACTCCATATCGAGTAACGATAAAATTCTGTCATTAAGAAAATTTTTAGAAATTCGCGCTGCCAATATCGAATCGCAGAACATTGATAGGCCAATCACTAACTCCGTTCCGGTTAAAAAATTGCATTTCGTTGCAAACAAACCGGATTGTCCGGTATGTGGTGATCGTAATCGATTTTGATGGATTCAAAAAAAATGAATCTAACCGAGCGATACGAAATAATCAAAACAGGAACGGCGGCGCGGTTTGAAGTGTTTCGCTAAATCGAGTCTATAATAAGGCGAACAATTCTTTCTTAGATTTCGATAAATCCCTGCGATCGCATGCGTCGAGATCGAGGATAGAAAAAAGGGATTCCGCTGAACTTGAGGTGGCTGCCGCGAGTTTATCTAGTTTGCGCACTTCAGATAGTTTTAAACAAACTGCGCATCTTTCAGCCTTGGTAAGATTCGCATGCGGTCGAATAGTATGCGAGAATTTTATTCGACTCTTGCACTGATCGCCGATACGTTCGTTAATAGGTTCAAATTGCCTACCGAAAATTAAGCGCCGAACATTCCATAAAAGGGTCACCCTCTTTCGGGCGCGATCGATCGGGCGCAGCTCTATCGGGCGCGACTCTATCGGGCGCAGCCTCTTTCGGGCGCAGGAGAACTCAGACCTTTTTACAGACCACCTACGGTATTTTCAGGTATCATCCGTTAAACGTTGTCATCTGTGTTAGTGAGAAACACGAGTTACCAAATACTGCTATCAGAAATTCCGTTCAAAAAATACCGTTCTTCATTAACGATTTAGTTTTTCCGCGCGTATAGCATGTTTTTATATACATACACATATATATATAATCACAAGACACATGTTTTACATGATTTTATTTGGTTATTCGCTTTTTTAAAATATTTTCTATTTTTTTTTTTTTTGAAATAATGACTTCAGCGTGAAATACTCATAAACAGACTTTCGCGATGTAAATTTAAGAGTTCTGTTAGCAATGGTGACACGAAACGGACGGCAATTATTAATATTAATTATCGGTCAAATGGATTGTCGGTTTTCTTCATTTTTTTTTTTTTTTTGCTAACGTATAGTCAACCGTATATAAAAAATTACAAACTATCAACTCTAAATCATTTAAAGTGTAACATAACTGGATTGAATTTGCTTCTGATACATATTCCTTATATTATCTTTCTTTTTTATTAGTATCTAGCAAATTTATTTGACGTTCATTGAAGTTTTTTCTTTTATCTATGATTTTAATTATATATTTAATTCCTTGGCGATCCAACCCTGGTTTCAAAAAAAGTATCGAAAATGACAAGCAAAGGCGTAAAAATTTTTAAACATAAACACATTTATGTTAATACTGGGCGAGAAATATATACGATATTTCAAATTAAAAATTAAATATCTTTGTTTTGAATTTAATATTATGTAAATGTAAATTATGGTAATCTTTAAATTAACTCACAGAATGTTCAGTACATGAAACATCCTGTCGGCTAACTTCTCCTTTTTTTTTTAGTTCGTTTAGAAAAATTTTCAATCTTCAAAACACTGGACTAATATTATTTTCGTAAAAATTTTAATAAAGCCAATAAGCAAGAAGCTTTTCTTGTTTTGTTTAATAATAAAGCGAGCGACTCATAAAAAAATAATAATAATTAGAAATATCGACTCGGCAATACTCGATGCGTGTTTTGTAGGGGAAAAGAAAAAATTAAAGAAATAAGTTGAGAAACAGAAGTGATTAATTAATTTTCTACTGTGAAATAGTGTTTAATAAAAATAGGAAAAGAACCGTCAATGGCTACAACCACTTTGTAATTTACACGTTTGTTAGTTACAAAACGCGTTTTAACCGAATTTTTTTCTCTAGAATTTCGTTTTTTTACTAACTTATCACACTAAATTGCAATAATACTTTCTAAATATGGTCAGTTCAGCTGGGGTTGATTTGAGTAACACAAAGCTTTAAAGGAATAATTTGCAGGTATTCGTTATTTGAATCATCGTTCTATCAATTTACATTAAATATTTATAATAGTAACTTATTTTACTTCTGTTTCTCATCATATCGGCTTTCTTTACTAAAGGTTTTTTGGTTTTATTTCGAAAAAAAAAAAAATTTTTAATGACGGTAGTGAATAATATGAAAGATGCTATATTTAGTTCTCTATATCTGCTTTTTGGTAATGATTGCCCAATCTAAATGAGAATTACCTTTTTCGACCTTAGTCTTATTTATTTATTTGGGCACGTCAATCAAGGACCTTTACCCGGTTTGCATTTCGATACTTATAATGTGTTGTTGCAAATACTAAATTATCAGTACGCTTGCTTGTTTTCTTTTTGTATTTGCTGAACAGAAAAGCCCCGTTGAGGCAAAATGTGATTAAACAATAAATGAGTAATTGTTAAAATGAGCACGATCGTCTATTTGTTTTTATATAGTTATTTCATTAATTTATTTAGAATGATTTGTCAGTTAGCCTTAGAATGTTTGTCTTTATTTTTGTTCGATTCCTTTAGGTTGCTTTTTCAGATTTAACCTCATTTGGCCTAAAAGTAAAACGCACAGAAAGAAAAAAATGTTAAATATTTATGAAAAAATGAACTTGCTCCTGCGTGCATATGTTATAGTAAACGAAAACATAAAATGTCGCATGAAGTAGGCATGAAAGAGAGAAGAGGGTAAATTTTGAACATATTTATAAGAAAAATAATATTCCAGTCCGTCGTTTTTTTTTTGTTTCTTTTTTTCACATACGGCTTAAACACAACTGTGCCGATATCAAGTTGAGCCTGTTAAATTAGCTTACAGCATACTACACAAATTACAATGTTTGGTCGTTTAGTAATAACTGAAATTTTCAAAAACCACAAAAATTGGAACAATATCCTCATTATTCTTCGATAAGGAATCAATCTTTCTTATATGAAATGGATACAGTTTTATTTAATAAATAGGTATTTTCTGTAACACGCACAAACAATATTTAAGTTACCAACAATTTGAAACCTATAGTATGTATTGCGATAAAACTGTCGCAAAAAAATTATCCCCCCCTTTCCACAGGAATGATAATTTCTTAAACTATATATACCTGCAAGGTACAACCAGTGTTCATACAGCTAGTTGAATTAGAAATTATGTTTTTCCTCTTTCAGGTTTTCCCAACAAAATAAGAGTTTGCAATTATAATATAATAATAATAGCATTAATTACAAATATAGAAATAAACGATTTCGAAATCTTACATACAAGTAATAATAATAGTACCTATAATACATGCAAACACTAAAGTTAACTAATTACATTATGTGGTACTCCACGAAGATAATCTTCAAGCTGAAGCTGATTATAATTTGTTTCGACTTTCAACAAACATTTGTCGCAATCGACATATTTCTTTTTTTTACTTGGTTGCTTTTATCAATAAGACTATGTTTTCTTTATTTTGTTGATATTATATCACGTTCATAGACGAATGACAGAAACCATTATATGTCAACATCCTTTTTTTTTTCGGAACAGAAAAGTAAAAATAACAATAATGGCATGTTTTACACGCATTTATTGCACATTTTGTTATGTTCTTCTGTTAGGAAAATTAACCATTTTCTTAGAAATTTAAAACCGAATAGCAAATAGTACGGGTTATGAACAATGCAGGTAAATAAATTTCACCTCTTATGAAGCTATTCAGGATTTGGTAAAATAAACAAACTAAAGCACTACACTTATTTACAGAAAACAGTTTCATTCGTTAATTCTCCGTACTACGGTCATTATTAAGAATAGTCTATTCGAAAAATATTCTAGTAATTCTTCTTCCGCCGAAATAATAACAACTGCTTTACAATAAACTTATAGTCAATTCCAAGAAAAATATACGATTTTTTCCATGACGATTTTATCACTTTTGCTTCTTCTTTTATTCCTACGGATTCGCATATTGTAAAATATTCGAAGTCCTATTCATTACCTCTATTCAGTCACTCACAGGAAATCTCCCATGGTGAGAACCGAATCGACAAAAAAAATTGACGCCCGTTTGAGAAATATGAGCAGTTTACAATATATCCATAAAATTATTTTCCGCATATATGCTTTTAGTGCTGTTGTATTTTTTAGGAATACTCACTAGTGATCGATATTTACTTGTTTTCTAAAATAATTACATATAACGGTTATAAAACAAATATATACTTTTAAGAATGTCAAATAGTTGTTTAAAAATCGGAAAATTTTTGTTACTTAGTTATGTTAATTTTATTACTAATGTTTTTGCATGTTTTAAAAACGAATTCTGGTTTATGTAGGTCATATTTCACAGTAATAAGAAAAACAGATTCCAAGTAATTAATCCGTGTTACATAACGTGCATGATTAAATATCTAGCTCTAAAATATTTATTTTTCAGGTAACTAGATTTTAGAAAAAATAAATAAATGAATAAAAAAAAATAAAATATAATTTTATCGCAAATACAGCAAAGTGGTTGAGCATTATGATTGATCAGATCATTTTGCAATGTAGATGTATCTCATATATTTACAGTTTGCCACTTCATTCATATGTTTATAAATACTAGCGTTCCCCCAATGGTCCAAATTCGACCATAATTATCATTAAAAATTTTAGAAAAATATATATGAATTTGTATATTTCCAAAAAATTTTTCCCACTCCTATACATTAGTTCATTATATATTTAAGAACAGATACTTCTATATGTACTTTCAACACAAAAATTAAATGATACCTTAAGATTTAGTGCACTGTAAAAAAGCCAATAATGATGATTATTAGGAAAAATTAAAACATTTCAATAAGAACAGATTTACTGGCTGCAGCGATTTCCTTTTTCACATTTTGTATTACTTTTTTATTTAAATACGAAAAAAAAAGTATAACTGTTTCCAAAATTTTGTGTACTGATAGCTCTAAAGATCATCCTAAACAGAAAAAAAAAACAAGAACATCGGTTAATAAACAGAAAATTTTTACGAAAATAATATTAATCCAGTGTTTTGAAGATTGAAAATTTTTCTAAACGAACTAAAAGAAAAAAAGGAGGTTAGCCGGGAAGGATGTTTCATATACTGAACATTCTGTGAGTTAATTTAAAGTTTACCATAATTTATATTTACATAATATTAAATTCAATTAATTTGTAATATCGTACATATTTCTCGCCCAGTATTAACATAAATGTGTTTATGTTTAAAAATTTTTACGCCTTTGCTTGTCATTTTCGATACTTTTTTTGAAACCAGGGTTGGATCGCCAAGGAATTAAATATATAATTAAAATCATAGATAAAAGAAAAAACTTCAATGAACGTCAAATAAATTTGCTAGATACTAATAAAAAAGAAAGATAATATAAGGAATATGTATCAGAAGCAAATTCAATCCAGTTATGTTACACTTTAAATGATTTAGAGTTGATAGTTTGTAATTTTTTATATACGGTTGACTATACGTTAGCAAAAAAAAAAAAAAAAAAAAATGAAGAAAACCGAAAATCCATTTGACCGATAATTAATATTAATAATTTTCGTCCGTTTCGTGTCACCATTGCTAACAGAACTCTTAAATTTACATCGCGAAAGTCTGTTTATGAGTATTTCACGCTGAAGTCGTTATTTCAAAAAAAAAAAAAAATAGAAAATATTTTAAAAAAAAGAATAACTAAATAAAATCATGTAAAATATGTGTTTTGTGATTATATATGCATATATAACATGCTATACGCGCGGAAAAACCAAATCGCTAACGAAGAACGGTATTTTTTGAACGGAATTTCTGATAGCAGTATTTGGTAACTCGTGTTTCTCACTAACACAGATGACAACGTTTAACGGATGATACCTGAAAATACCGTAGGTGGTCTGTAAAAAGGTCTGAGTTCGCCTGCGCCCGAAAGAGGCTGAGCCCGATAGAGTCGCGCCCGCTTTTTCGCGCCCGATAGAGCGGTCCCCCCATAAAAGGACTAGAGGTGACAATACCCTATCTCTCGGGTTCAGTTGTTCGTTAAAGTTAAGATCGCATTTCTCCTGCTTTTCGTTGAACGTTGTTCCGGCCTCCTCTGCGATAGCTTATAAGCTCGATAGCTTGAGACTCAAAAATGGTTTCCGACATTTAAAACATATTAAACTCGCGGATAGCGCGTTTCGGGAGGACTTGCTTAATATTCCGAAGATCGATATTCTAGTCGGAGCGGAATATTACGATTTCTGCGTCCTTAATCGCACTAAACGAATAGGATACTTTGCCATTACGCGACAGTTACTTCGAATGGACGGTGTCAGGAAGTATGGGAGTCGATGCAGAGAGTAACTCGTCCAAGTTGACAGAGAGCTCTCTTCCAGGATACCAACATCTCTATCCAATCGTGTACGGAAAATTGTTCAAAATATACTGAACGAGCGGTGGAATTATAACTGCACGAACCGATGCGGATGGTGGTGGAATTGCTGTTCGATGGTAGAGGCGAGTTGCGTACTTAACGAATCCGTGTGGGTAACTCGGTGAAAAGCAGAACCATCAATTTGCCGGTTCCTTTACTTACAGATGAACCAATTTTCGTTTATACTATGAATTAATTTCAATGCAGCGTACAGCGCTAAGTGAATAATAGCGCTCTTGCTATTCCTTATCGCTGTTATCTGTGCCGGCTCTTCGTTAACGTTGCATTCCAATTTTAATATGTCGTTCTTCGGCTTTTTGTCGGCGTTCGCTATAACTCGTCTACTACTTCGTTTTAAACAATTCGCTATCGTCTCATTTCGCACTGTTCTTCTCGTCTTTTCTCATTTCTTTTATTCTTATATTCCTCTCTTTCCTCTACTTTCCTTCCCGATTTCGAATAAATTCTTGAAATAGCTCTTTTCAGGACTTTCGTTTTATTCGTACTTTTTCGATTTGCCGTAATACATCTCTTTCACTATTTAAATCGGTTCAGTTTTTTGTTTTGACGACTCTAACAATTATTCGAACTATTTTGGTCCTCTGCAAGTTATAACAGCTTTAATCGCAACACATCTTCCGGATCACATAGACACGAAGAGATGCTTCAATCAAAGGCGAAACATACATCACACTATATAACTGCTGAATACACATTGACAACAAATGTAGATTTTAATCAACAACAAAACACACAATGCGTAAACCATGTACAATTATTCAAAAACAAGATAGTACAAATTAAGAAATTATTAAATCGGTTAGTTGTGCGACAAAATATGTATATCGTTAAAGCTCATGTAAACACATATCAAATAACTTAGTATGATTTCAAAAATGATTAAAAACGGTTAGTTAAAACTATGTTCATAGGGAGAGCAGGTGGTTGTAAAAAGGTTTAAAAGTTGCTGAGCTCGATGATCTTAACTCGTAAAACGCTAACGGTATGTGTGTGTGTGTGCATACAACGAATAAAAAAATTGTAGTTAGTATAGAACACGTCGACATGCTGGTTAACCCTTATTCAATGGCCAGCATCAATAAGGGACGTGAGGTCACGTGACTAAATACGAGCTCCCCTGATTCGGAATTGTCCCAGAACATCGGTCTGCATACTGCCTATGGCCGGTTCATCTAGATCTTATTCACCTACTTCGAAAGAAAAATAAAGATATTTGAGAAACAATTTTTCCAATTAACCAAAATCTATGATACATATATTCGAATTCTTAACACACTGTTACAACCGAGTGAATCACTGTTTGCTCTTCAAGGGAAATTAAATATTTACTTCAAAATTAAAATAATAATGAAAAAAACCCATTTTTAATTTAATTCTTAGTTGGGGGGGGGGGGGGGGGGGATAACTGGTCTAAAAAAAAACCACTTCTTTAAGAGTACTTTTTTAAAGAGGCTATTCAAGTTATTTCATTAAAGTTTTCACGCATAGTTATATGACATTTCAAAAACTTCACCGGCTTCTCGCAATCTCCTTATCCTGCCGGATGTTCAAAGCGTACTGCAGACTATCACATCTCCTCTCCCTTCTCACTCAACCGACTGCATCATTCTCCTTATTCATTTCTTAATTCACGATCTTTTCCTTTCCCACTTTATCCAAACGGATTTCCTTTGGATTCCTGGCCATTCCGGAATCGAGGGAAATGAGTTGGTTGACACTCACTTGCTCGATTATTTTCCTCTTCTGGTAGGTTTCTTCCTGCCTTCTCAGCTTCTAATATTACCCTTCTGTCTGCAGCTGCTCATTCCAAAAATGTGGTCTGACTCCTACGTCTCCTCATTCTCCAACCCGAACTCCCTTTTCTTGTCTATTCAACCTTCCCTTCCACGCTTTCCATGGTTTATTAACTTTCCTTCTATGCGCCGTTCTAATCTCTCTGCGATTTGCCGCTTGCGTTTTGGGCATAGTTTGCTCCCTTCCTAATTGTTCCGTTATTCTCTCGTTCCTTCTCCTTATTGTCCATTGCACCCTCCCGACAATCAATGTATTTCTGATCCCGATCATATAATGTTCAGTTGTTTGTCGCTTTCAACTGAACAAGCTTCTTTTTATTCCTCTCTCTTACAAACCGATATTCCCGCTCCATTCTGTGCTTCATTCATTCTCCCCTTTCCTTCTTCTTCGGTTATTCTATCTCTTGATTCCTTTCTGTCGGCTATCTCTGATCGTGTAAGCATCTGAGTCTCTCTTTTCTCTCTGTTCCGCTGTTCTTGGGCTAATATCCATGTTGACGAACCCATTTAAAAAAAAAAAAAAAAAAAAAAAAAAAAGAACATTCAGTAACTTTTTCGTCAAAAAATATTCATAAACAAGCCAGTGAGAGTGAAATTGATGGAGGCCATTTCAAAAAAATACGTTTTGCGGTGCCCACGATAACTCGTTACAAAATCATCCGAAACACAAATAGTTGGAAAAAATGATTAATTTAGTAGTAAATCTAGGTCGCAACGTTGTCGTTTTATTTTTTCGATTTTTTTTCAATTTTTGGCGGTTGGCTGAAGTCAAAATCACGATATTTACCTTAAAAATTGGTGCCATTTTGTAGCTGTAAAATCTGTCTCAAGCGAAAAAAAAAAAGAAGAACAACAACGTTAATTAGTAAAATATGTATTGTAAAACTGTGTTCAACATGAATCGGATCGGTGCAAAAGTTATTGAGATATCGTGGGTATCGACTTTAAAAAAGTCGTTTCGAGAAAAACGCGTTTAAAGTTTTAAACTATGAAAATTGGAAGAAAATTTTTTTTTCTCACTTAAACTGAATCGTCGATGCCCCAGCACCATAAATGTCCAAGGCTTCCTTTTGCTCCATTCCTTCCATTATTCTAACCTCTATTGTCTGAAGCACAGCTTTTGACGTGACAACGTCTTATAAATTGGTTTGCCGGGTGACACTTGAAGAAACTGCGTTACGCTCCGCTCACGTTATGCGCTCACAATGAGAGCGACTGAGAGGCACGCGTCCCTTCCACTCGGGCATGGTTAGCCCGCCTAAGAGGGAGAGAGACAGACATTTTAAAAATATGAGAAAAGCCGATTCTTCTATGCGGTGACTTCAACCAAAACGTGAAGTCTGATGACAAGTTTCTCAAATTCATTAAAGATACGTTTAATCTTGATTGCGTATCAGATATGTCTAAGTCTACTACGTTAAAAGGAACAACCATTGACTTGACATTTTCTAGGCACATTACAGCAGAAACACTTCCTTTCATTTCATATTTCTCCTATCATCGCCCTATCCTCAACAAAATCACTCAGATAGGAACAAGTTAAGTTGTAGTAAACGCTGTTTCATTGTACGCAAATGTATTGCAAGTTATTGTATGTATATTTGTATATAAATACGTATGTATGTGTAAAGGTAAAAATAAAATTTTGTTAATATGAAATTCAGTGCGAGATTCTTTGTATAAATTAAATGTTTTAAATATAATTCTTTGTATAAATAAATGTTTTAAATTGTTACTATTATTTCATCCTTCTTCCTACTATACGAATGAATATTCACATTAAAATTATTTTACCACTCAAAGTCGTTGTCACGTAAAACTTTCGCCCGTATACCGACTTTACAGGCAACCAATTTTTTTTTGTTCAGCTTTTTGAATTCGCGTTTCATCGGCTGTTTGCACGTACTGATGAACATTTAGGCCGACGCTGATTTACATTCTTGTAGGAAGGCTAGTAATGCAAAATTGCCTTCATTGAAAATGCATCTAGCTACATTTCTGCAATTTATACTAGAATAGAACTATTGGATAACATTTTTGGAGTGATCTTCCAAATAAGTTGATTTAGGCTTTCGTTATTGTTTTGGGTAAATCCACCAACACACCGCTCTAAAAGCTCGTCCTTGCTTAAATCTTCATAAATTGGCTCGATTGCTTTTGTTACATCATCCGGAAAAGATTTATAATCGTGCTGGAAATTTTCTACTTCGGTGGTGGCCAAAGCTTTTTGATAAACGCACCACGAGTCAGCGCGCCGGCTGGACACTTATGGTGCTGTGGATTTTTGTTCGATGACTTATAATGGAAAAAGGTCGCCCAAATCGCATCTTTCATTTTTTGCATTGAATCGCAATTTCTTCTGATTGCAAATCCATAATAACCGTTAATTTATCAATTGTTTTACCAGTAAGCTTTCCTTTTCCAGAGAAACTTCTGCTTCTTCTAACAGAGTTTGCCCAGCCTTTTTTTCCGGTTTTTATTTCTGTCTCTACTGTTGTGTTTTTTACAAAATCACGTAACCGTTTGCCGATCCTTTTTTGAACGTGGCCGACCGATTCGTTTTTATTTATTACAACGTCTTCGTCATATGGATGGGATTGAATTACACCGGTGTATGTTTTACTAGCACCGTCGCCGATGTAATTTTTATACTTGACATTGTACTTTTCCTCCGATCGTTGAAACATTTCTTTTATTACCGATGCGCCCATGCAGGTCCAATGTGATTTCCTTCACATTCACCACGTTCCACGTGCTTGCATGCCATTCTTCAAATTCCATTGTATTTAATTTTTTCTCCCAAGTTTTACACACCTTTGACAGTGCCAACTTTTAACGCAAATATCTATAACTTTTTTAGTGTAATATCCTAAAACACCATATAATGAAGAGAAAGCTCGCTTTTGCCAGCTGCCATCACCGGCTAGGCCCTCTGAAAGAGAAGGAACCAGCTTCTCTGGTTACTTGCCTGCCGCTCTCGGCCGGCTCAAAAGGGGTGAAGCGCACAGCTTACTATCTTAATGAGTTTTACTCCAAATGACCTGAGGTTTTGGGAAAAGATTTCTAAGAATTTGTACTTTTATATGAAAATTTTTCAGAAAAACGGATTTTTCAAAGTGGTTATCCCATAACCCCCCCTTAAATGATTATCTGAAATTTTCTATAGCATCAAAAATATTTTTAACGCTGCATTTTACCGCAATACTTCCCCCCATCTTATAGTAGTGCAGCTGAAACCAGGCACTATCTCACTGATTTACTTCCTTGTAACCTACCGTTTTGAAAAGTTCTTCGATTTTGAACTTCAATTATATTGTTCAAATTACATTATAAATCAGAAAATCAGTTCGGATTTCGCAAAAAAAAAAAAAAAAAAACAAAAAAAAACATTGAACCGTTAAATATAGATATATAGCATCATTCGTATTATTTAAGAAAGCTTTGAAGTTCAACAAGTATACATAGTCGCATATTCATATATGTAAAGCATTTGATAATGGCATTTTGGTCTCTCATATAAACTCAACGAAATATTTCCTTATCCCTTATTACCCCCCTTATTTCAAATCGTAAACAACCGAATAAATATACTTAGATACATGATATTGACTCAACTATTCAACGTAAGGATCAAGAGGCTTTAATACAGACTGGAGTTGGGAATATATTATCAACTATAGTAAAATCGAAAATTTTAAAATAATTTTAATTTTATGAAATAAGAAATGTAAATATATGAAACTATTTATTATTATTATTATTATTATTATTATATATTATATTGTAATAAAGTTTACATGCGTTATATATTTCGAAAGAAAACATTGTAAAAGTTTTTTGAAAAAGAAAAAAATGTACTTCTTTATTTTTTTAATAGTTTACATAAAATGCATGTTACGCCAACTGATCGCGTCGCAACGATGATTGTTGTTATGTTCGAATTCGTCTTTCATTGAATCCAGACATCCCCAGCACGAGAATTTAGCATTCGGCGATTGAATTCGTATGAGTTGACTAAATTTTTTAATCCAGGCAAACTGGAAATTACCATTCGAACCCCAGTACAACATATTTGTATGATTACGGTGATTTAAAATGCTATGGTTTTTGCGGAATGCATAAACGACTTTAATTTTATATTTGCACATTTCAGCATCGGCACCATCGGTTTCTATTAATTTGTATAAGTTAATAGATACACCATTCGTTCGTTCGAAGGTTTCAATATCTGCCAGTGAGCGTACAGGTAATCGTATGAAATTGAAATCGTACACATTCTGTAATAAATTATATTGCCACATCGAGAACGGATTTTTCGTAAACTTCGCCAGAATAGCAAACAGAAAACTATTTCTATTTTCCGTATCGTTCATATCTTTTACGTAGATTACAGCACGTCGATTGATTATTTCTCTCGGAAGTTCGACCTTTGACGGACTGATATCTTCAGATGGTGGTGGTAGCGGAATTTGCGTTAACGGTGGCGAATGTAAATATTGTGAGAATTGAGTATGTGATGAATTTTCTGCCTCTTGTGAATTTTCTGGGTTTTGTGATATTATCGGTGGTGGTGGTGGTGGTGGCATATGTGTATTTGGAAAACCACTCTGCGCAACATCATCATTACCATATTCGAAAAAATGTTGAATAAATTCTGCAGTATTTACTGGTTTCGAATCGTTCGCGACAATGGCATCGGTATTCATGATGATTATGATGGATAATTTTATAAAAAAACGAAAAAATTAAAAAAGAGTTATTGAAATCTTAAAAACTCGCGATGAACACTGCTTAGAGAACGTGTATGCGTTTGACGAGAAATTAATATTGAGCGATCGAATAAATCCATTCAACGATCTACCTCATTGACTACCTTTAAATCGGGTGTGGCAGTGGAAATGTTACGTCAGAAAAAATGTCGTTCCGTTGAAAAATTTGATTACATATGTGTATACGGACAAAGTAGTCAAGGACTTTGAGTATGTGTGTGTTTTTGTGTTAGTGTGTACATGTAGGGTGTGGCTCTGCAATATGACATAGACTGTAATAGAAAGTATAAGAATGTTAAGATTCGGTTTCAACGGTTGCGTTAGCATTTATGTGTAGCGCTATGAGAGAAGCATTTTCACTTTTGCGATGTGTGAGATACATAGACTTACCCCCCCCCCCCCCGTACATAATGTATCAGACAAAGAAGAGTTTTACGCAACTGACCGAACGAAAATCTTCGCGATTCCTAGAAATACCGGAACGGCGAAAACCTGTATTTTACCGCGATTCCTGCAGACTGACCACTGATAATATTGATAACAACAAAATCCAATAATGATAATAACTAATTTTACATATGTTACGGACGCTCGTAACCGTATATACATCATTGCGTGCGTAATCCTCCAAAACCAGTCGCTACCGAATAATGGTAATTTACGTACAAGTAAAGGCATGCATCGGCCAAATGATTGACAGGTACAAGGTCACTTGCGATGGCATGCGTACGAATTTACCGCGATAGTGATGATGATGGTGATTTTTACATATGTGTGCAGACGTATATACACATACATTTGCATGTGTGTGCGGTAATTAAGGGATCGACAATCAAATGGAATGCGGTTCCGCGGTCCGAGACGCTCTGGAAACGGCTCTGGAAGGCCTTAATCAACGGTGGCGACATCCTTTGAGCTTATATTCACACATAATTAATAATTCAACGATTAAATTGATTGCATAATTAATAATTCAACGATTAAATTGATTGCATAATTAATAATTCAACGATTAAATTGATCGCATAATTAATAATTCAACGATTAAATTGATTGCATAATTAATAATTCAACGATTAAATTGATTGCATAATTAATAATTCAACGATTAAATTGATCGCATAATTAATAATTCAACGATTAAATTGATTGCATAATTAATTAGGGACATAAGGGTGCTTGGGACCTTTAATTGGGTGAATTTTCTGCAATAATCGGGCTATTTGGGTTAGTTTTTGACCTCTGATACTATTAATTAGGTTAATTTTCCGAATTAATCAAGGTATTAAGGTGAAATTTCACCTTCGCGACGACTCTTGGGTGCTTTGGGCGCTGGCGGCATCCTTTGAGTTTGAATCGGCTTTTTCCCTCTACTCACTGAGCGATACGATGATTCTTAAAATTGGCCAGAACTTCCACATATCAACTTGAAGTCTAATTTTTATTCCGGTGATTAGCGCTTTTTGTTTCGATACCGTCATCAGCACGTGATCTTCAACTTTTGATAACCATCTACAGTATCTATCGCCTTTTGCCGAACGCCATTCGCAACTTCTAGCTTACCTCCCCTTTCAGCTTTTGTCATCACTTCTGAGTATTACGGTATCGACACTCACACACCGTAATTCAGTTTCTACCCGTGTATGTTCCTTAACGTAAGATGTTAAAAAAAAAAAAAAAAAAAAAAGTGGAACAAAACGAACGAGTTGTACGATGGCCTTTTCCGGTTTTCTTTTTTTACGGAGCTCGCGTACGCTAATGACGACATTATGCGGTTACATTTTTACTCTCCAGGGAAATTCATCGCGGCAAATCACGGGCCAAAAGAAACGTTATGGCTTCAGAGTGCGCCTTGACTAACGCCGCTTTAAGCGCCATTTCGCAACGAATTATGCATACGGAAATCTTTCAGATAAAATTATGTCTTTTTTTTCTTTCTCCCCCTTCCCCCCGTTTGCCGCTAGTCCTTTAATAAATGGGATTGTTCAGCGGTAATGAGTTTTTTTCTTTTTTTTCCCTTTTCCTTTTTTTTTCCGTTTTTTTTTTTTTAATTTCGTTGTTGAAATCTCGAGAAATTCTCGATTTCGTTTGTAAATGTTTATTTTCGATTTTCCGTTCTTTCAACCTATAAACATCGTCGGTAGCGGTGAGAAAGCGAAAATTTCCCGACGCGTCGCCATTTTACGAAAGTCGTTTTCGTTTTTGCGCGCGGAAAATAGCCCGTTATTATAGGCGGTGGAAGATAGCGGCTGCGTACGGTAATAGTTTTGATGGGCGACACCGGATGAGGTGAAGAGATGTCGATTATAAAACTTTTCACCTACTTACATGTGTGTATGGAGAGATACAAGTGCGCGCACGGTTATCAAAAGCCAGGATGAAGTCTCGTCATTTTCGCTTGTTATCGGTATACCATCTGTTTCTGACGAACTCCATTTACTTCGACCTTCGCCCGTTGATGATAAGTCACGTTAAAACCGAAACGAGCCGACTGCTCCGCTAACTGAGCAGCACTACTCCTGGTCTGCATATCTGGCAATGTGTAGCACACCGTGCGAGCGAACTGGCTGGCTGGTTGGCTGGTTGGCTGGCTGGCTGGCTGGCTGGCTGGCGTGGCAAGATATCTCTGCACCTTGCTCGCTAGTCCGTCATGTAATAATCGAAAGGCTCTAGAAACTTTTCCATTATTTTTTCGCCCCTTTTCTCACCCTTCCCGTTCATTCTGGTGCGAATTTTTTCTCTTTATTTCAAAGTGGAACGCGTACGCACGAACAACGTGATGGTATAGTTGAGGCCGGGACGCATACACACAGATAGCCCCGGATATGTCATCCGCATCCACGCAGTGGCAACACTTGCCTACACTAGTTAATCAAACTCTTTCCGCGGTATATCAGCCGGTCTAGATAAAAAAGTGGCCGGAAAAAACCGAGCAAACCCGTCAGCCTGCTCCGTAAGAGATGGCTTATTTGACAGAATGGAGTGTATAGAAATGAAATATGACGCTGGGTTACATAAATTGCGACGGATGGTTTTAAAGGCTACCGCCACCGTATCGTTCCGGCACTACTCGACAATTTCTTCGTTCCGCACTCCCTCACGCTGAATTCACGAAAGCTGTTTTGATTCGCTTCGTCGCCGCTTTATCTCTTTTCGCTCTCCCCTAAACAAATTTATTACCAGGCTACCTACGTTTTCTCTTTTGTCTTTTTCTACGTCTCCATATCGTCATTATTGCGGTCCTCTCTGCATCACCCTCGAATGCGCTGTGTATTCGCTTCGATTGTTCTTTTGTTTATTTATTTAATCGTCGCCGCGAAGTGTGTATGTAGGTCACTAAACCGTTAAACCGGAAATAAACCGGAATTAAACCGGAATTGAACCGGAATTAAACTGGAATTAAACCGGAATTAGAATGGAATGAACCGGAACGGCGAAAGATGCAGATTTTTTCGCAAATTGAGTAAGAATTTAACAAGAAATATCCGTTTTGCGATCGCTCACATCATTTCTATCAGTGTAGTCATTAAGAGGGGTTCTTTTCCTTCTTAATGGAGGTTACGGAAACAGACAAACTAATTTGACGAGAAATAGCTTCGTTCAACCTCAAGCGCGCTAATTAACGGATTTAGCAGGTTTTTTTATTTTTTTATTTACAGCAGTACTTATTCGGCTATGTTATATATTTAAATTGATTTAAAGATAACACATAATATGAATAAGGTATGCGTGTAATTGACGCGTTATTAGCATATTATCGAGGAGACGAATTTAAATCTTCCGTCGGCAAATTCGGCTAATTTAGGAGTTTTTCTAACTGACGAAAGAAGAAAAGTTTTTTTTTTTCCCTGCATATTATCAAGTGTGGACGCGATCGAAATAGATGCGGATCATCTTGACGATGCAATATGAGCGTGAAATGTTGCAGACCATTCTCATCAGTGCCGCTAGGTGTGGTGGTACATTTGAGAACCTTAACTTCGCAATCCCTAACGCACCCTTTTACAAGGACATTTCACTTCTTGCTGGCAGTTCAGTGTACGGTACAACGCAGTGGCACCGTTTCGGTCAAGGTCGATGAACATGGTCGTCCATACACGGTTAGTCTATCTACCGTGTTGATTTTATTGCCAACGACGGCGTGTGTATATGAGTTTGTGCCGCATGGTTCAACTTTTATTTTCAAACCTTCCACTACTCCCCCGTACTATTTTCTCTCGGGCGTACGCCAAGAATTTATCATCGAGTTTTTTTTTTTTTTTTTTGTTTTCTTCAAAACCATCGGGGAAGGCTTAGTCGTGAAAAAAGAAACGGATGAAGAACGCAGGAAGAGCCGAAAGAAGCCCACACACGAGCGTTAGAATATATCGTGTCACGATAATGGAATTACTTTAAATTTTCTACCAACTTTTTTCAGATAATTCACGTTTACGGGCTATAAACGTCACGAGGTACACCCCTCTCTCTATCGGTAATAATATTTTGTTAAATTTTATTTTAACTTTCGAGTGGTTGTGAAGCTTAATGAATTTTTATCGCTCTTTTCAGACTGCGAACGATAAACGGTAAACGTCGTTTTATCAAATCTGGATCTTCCTTTTGAACACGGATTACCGAAAAAAAAAAAAAAAGTTAATGGAAAAATTTAAATGAAATAATTCTATTATCATATCTACGATAATTCTAATAAAAGTAAATAGAAATTTTTAAACAAAAACTTATGAAAAATCGACTTTTTCCACCCCTCTGTGCCTAGCTTTCGCCATCTGGCCATTCAACATTTTTTATTTATTTTTATTTATTTTTTATTATTTATTTTTATTTTATTTTTTTACTTTTTTATTGAGTTTCTATTATTATTTATAAATTATTAAAATAAATTATATTTTATACAATTATGTTATCGAGTTTTATGTATTGGTACAATAGGTAAGCAGGTTTCTGATCTGATTCTCGTACCATCTGTAGTAAGGTTATTGGCAAAAATCGACTTTTATTTCACCGAGTAAACTTAATTCTATGAAGAAGTGTTAAGTAATCGTTAAATATTTCAATAAGAAGCACGCAGCGTTGTTTGCTGACATTCGACAATACCATTTCGCTCGAATCTTATTACCAACATTCGAATGATAATATCGGTCATAAACAGAAAAAAAAACAGAAAAAAACGGAGTAGAGACCTACTGGCAAACAAAAGTTCTAACAATTAAAGCTCGATAGACTTTACTTCATTCCGTATGTCTGGCCATAATGTCCTTTTTTTGCTTTTCGTTGGCGACTGAGAAGTCACGGATATGAATCGTGGAATAAAGACACCGCCAATTCCGTCCAAAGTCCGCCAGAATAGGAATAGAAAATATGCGTACAATCAATCATTGTTGCAACTAATATTTGTCTGTCGATGTGTTCGTAGGTTAGCGATCAGTGCAATTTTAGCGGTACATGTTCTCAATGCGAATAGCTTATCCAGGAACTAGTTTTCCTTTTTCGTTGCGTTTCTAACGGTTAATTTCTACCACATGCTGAGCAGCTTTTTCCATTTCTGCCGGTTCTGCGCTCTTCCAGTTCTTTTTTTTTTTTTTTTTTCTTTACCCCCCTTGGGTTTGCTACCAAAGAGCATTAGCCCAACAAAAAGGAATAGATACATGGAATAGAATAGAAATTATATTTTTATTCTGTCGACAATGGAATCAAGGAACACCCCTAGGACAGGAACAACAGAGAGAATAGGTAGAGAAAGAACATAAGAGGCGTTGAAAGGAGCAGGAAGACCAAGCTTTAAAAGATGATAATAAAGTAACTCACGCTCTCGAGATAAACCGGAGCACTGGAAGAGCACGTGATTCGCGTCACAAATATACTGGGAACCTTCAGGATCCAATGGATAATTATGAGATGCAGCCAAGGAAAATCGATTTAGTGAAGAAGGAAGGAGACTATGCGAGAAACGGAGGCGAGATCCCACGCAAACTGGGAAACTCATAGAACCAAGGACGAGGAGGAGGAACAGGATTGATCAAGAGATAACAGGAACTAGGATTAGCGAAAAGAGATACATAAACAGAATTCCAAAGTCTAAGATGGCAGGATTTAGTTGGAAGAAGAATATTGTGTGCTGGAACCCTACTAATAAAATTCCCATTGGAAACAGCAGCTTTAGCAAGGAGGTCGACGGGTCCTTGGTGATATTTTCACCTCGAAACACGTTACCAATACGATATCTAATAAAGAACCGTTTACCATCCTCTTTGTTAATTATGGAATATATAGCAAGTTATAACATATACAAATGTAACAAATAAGTTCGAAGTATAAAATGATTGTTCAATTAGAAACGTTTTCGGGTATCATCACCAGCTAAAAACATAACTCAATATATGTGATCAGAAATATGCGATTTAGAATTTGTTTCTGATCACATATATTGTGTTTTTAGCTGACGATGAGTTATACCCGAAAACGTTCCTGAGTAAACAATCATTTTAAACTTCGAACTTATTTGTTATATTCTTGTTTATAACTTACTAAATACGATATCTGTTTAGCCTTCCATGGGTTCTATGCCCTTTCACCAGTTCACTATAGAAAACACAATTATGGTCTCGCATTCGTGCAACGGTGTGGATTGTTAATCAGTATTAAAGCGGTGGAGTGCCACCTGTAATTCACCGCTGCATTTATTGCAACCTACAAAGACTTGTTTTCTAGTCGGGGCGATTATCTACATTAACTGACGTGACCCATGGAAGGAAATGTAGGCGCATTTTGGACAGTACCATTTGATGGTCCATATCCAGCTCTGCAGGCAGTGCATGACTCTTGTAATTTTGACATCCGATAAGTTTGAGCGTTTAACGATTATGTAGTCGACGATGAGATTGACCTAAGCGGGAATGTCTCCGAGTGGTTTTATACTTCGCCTTCGATCTGCAACCTCCTTCTCAACTTCTTCGCAGCAAACGAACTGATCAGCGTGCAATAAAATTTGAAAGCAATTAAAATGTCAGTCGCACGCATCTCTTCCTGAGCGACGTGTAAATTACTCTCCTGCGGTTTAAGCCTTTATTTGAAATAATTAAGTTTTACAAATTCGAGAACAATGCTTTTTCGGGTTTTTCTTTTTCATTTCATATTTAGTAAATTTTCGTTTTAGTCCACTTTTCAGAAAGTTCCATTAAGATACCATTTGAATATCGTGATACTACTTAACTTTTGTGCCATTTTATATACTCAAATAACATGAAAGCACCGTACATAAAATGACACAAAGGTTATATTAATATGAACCTAACTATTGCCAAGTATGTATCGTGATATTGTTTATAATTCTTTTCTCGCAAAATCCGCATACGCAATATGATTTCCTTTAAACAATCTACATGTTTCCGGATTCACATTTATAGACGTTTTGACGCTTAAATCGTAAGCTAAATAACTTTAAAGAAGAAGATACAAACGGGTAAAATTTTTCTCTGCTCCCTCAGTCTGATCAGGAATAAGTCCCGAAGGAAAGAGAGAATGAAAAGGAAAGAGAGAATGAAAAGGAAAGAGAGAATGAAAAGGAAAGAGAGCTTGAAAAGGAAAGAGACAATGAAAAGGAAAGAGACAATGAAAAGGAAAGAGAAAATGAAAAGGAAAGAGAGAATGAAAAGGAAAGAGACAATGAAAAGGAAAGAGACAATGAAAAGGAAAGAGACAATGAAAAGGAAAGAGACAATGAAAAGGAAAGAGACAATGAAAAGGAAAGAGAGAATGAAAAGGAAAGAGAGAATGAAAAGGAAAGAGACAATGAAAAGGAAAGAGACAATGAAAAGGAAAGAGACAATGAAAAGGAAAGAGACAATGAAAAGGAAAGAGACAATGAAAAGGAAAGAGACAATGAAAAGGAAAGAGAGAATGAAAAGGAAAGAGAGAATGAAAAGGAAAGAGAGAATGAAAAAAAAATCAAGAAGAGCAGTATATGACAGCTTTCGATAAAACAAAAACCGGTAAATTCCTTTAAAAATTTAAAAAGTACCACGCCCGGGAGACATATGAAATTTTCAGTTACTGCTTTATGATAAAACTGATTAAAACAGATTGAAATACTTCGTAGCATTTATTTTGCGAGTATATTCAATTTCGATTTTTAACCATGCTCTTTAGTTGGTCGCTAGCTTTCGTTTTTTCGATATGACAGCTGTTTGTGAATTTTAAGGCCCAATTCTCGCAGTAAATGTTTTCAGTAGGATTTAAATCGAGTAACTTGACTGATGTATGCAGTACCGCAATTACATAATGTCTGAAAATTTTAAAATACCTAAAACGTCCGGTTTCATTTTTTTTCTTTCAGCTACAAAGAAAATTCTAAAACCTTCAAACGAACTTTATCGATAAATCCGAATTCCTCGACAAACCACAATGCATCGCCACACTACCACCGTACTTTAGAGTTGGTTTCAAATTAGACACCCTTAAATTCTTTGTTCTTTTTCACCACACCGTCATTAATTCATCCGAATGAAAAATCGACCACATCTTTTTTTGAAAATTACTTATTTTCCCTTAGTAAATTATAAGCGAACTAAAAACGGTTTTTATAGCTATCGCAATGGACACCCCCCCCCCCCGTTTTCATTGTGCGAACTCTTTTATCGAGAAAGATGTATTTTTACTAAATTCTTAAACGACGCTTCTTTTATTTAACATCGATGTTATAAAATTTTCAGACGACCACTATTGTGTTTTATATCAATTCTATCTTCTTTTTACATTATTTTCGTAAAATTCCATAAACTCCGACTAGCTCTTTTCATACTCATACATCACATGCTTCCCGAATACTTCTTTATCATGCCGTGTAACCGTTCGACTAAAAATTGAACAATCCCCTTTCACACGACTGCTATTTCAGAGTAACCAGCGAACCCAGGTGTTATTCTTAAGGGGTCAATTCAAATGGTCCGTTTTTGTTTTTGTTTTTTTTCGATTATCACGTTAAGATGATCGTCATTCGACTTGTCACTGTTTTTTGATGCATTTTTCTTCCCCGTTTCGAATCTGTCTAGATTTTTTTATGAAGTGATGATATTTTTTTCACACTCTTCCATCCTTTTCCGCAACTTTTGATCGTAGTTTCTTTTTTTTAATGTGTGTACATCTTTAACATTTCGTAAGATGTTTCTTTAATATAGTGCAATTTCAAAAGAGACGCATTTCGCGACAGTTTTTTTGAAATTAAATTCATAAATAAAAAAAAAATCTGCGAGGTGGTTTAATTTTTTCCAGGCAATTCGATATAATTTTTATGATTTGTGCTATGCCTTTTTAAATAGAAAGAAACCCTAGATAGAAATGTGACTCTATCGGAGAGAACGTTGAGAGGATATCTTGGACGGTCAAAATATTAAACAAAGATGTTTTAAGAAAAGCTAGTACAGACCGACTACTAAAAAATTACATTACACGGAGAAATGTGTTATATTTTGGGAATAATGCTTACTGATTGTTAGTAAAAGCTTATTGTTAAAATATTTCTATAGCTAATAATTAAATTATTAATGCAGTTATATCTGCGCGTAATAGTTACAATGTAGTTTCGTAAGATGAGCTAGATGTCGCTTTATTTTTATTATATTCTTATATAGAAAGTTTTAATTTATTTATTTTAATTTATTTATTTTTATTATTTTTTTTCAATATAGTGTTCTGTTGCGCGCTATTCATACTATTTTATAAAACCACTGTTCACGCAACACTGCGTATTTGTGGTTGTTTTCTGTCTTGTGTTATTGTAATAACGCAAGAGGTACAAAACATGAAATACTCTAGATTATTATACAGAGACAGATGGAAGGGAAGAGAAGTCCTGGAAAAAGGAGAACAGATTGTCTGTTAAACATTAAAAATTGGACCAACACTTCTTCCCTAGAACAATTACTGACAGACGCAAGTCGACAGATTAATGGTCGTCTACGCTCTTCCAACGAGTATGGCACTGTGATGATGATGATGTTAATTCGATGCAATATGACATATTAGTTAATTCTATCGCATCGAATCCTGAAATTAAAAGAACCCTAAAATAAATGGATAGATTCAGTTTAAATCCTCATCTTAAAATATTAATCTTTTAAACGATGACAGTAAAGATTAAAGAATGTTTTTGAGTGCCGCAGAAAATTTTCTAACTGAATTAAAATATCGTTAGTAATTCGGGACATACCGATTAGTGTTTTCATTGTCGCTAGTCGATTAATAAATTTCGTATTAATTCGATAGAATTTATGAAAGTTCATGTTCGCTTCAATTGAACTTTCGTAATAATTTTTATAGGGCGACACATGAACGTGATCCGAATTGTTCATTTCCTAAACAAGAAAAACCTTATTTTTTCATTAACAGTATCTCCTCTATGTTTGGGGCTCGTCAACTATAGGAAAAATGTATCTACATTTTCGATGCAGGCATCCGGATTCTAACCAGATTCTCTATCTGAATGAAGCTTTTAGGAAATTGCATCAAAAGTTAATGATTTCACTGTGCACTGTTCGTAGATTGCTGACTAAGTTAGTTCGAAAATATTTAACTTTCAAAGTACAAAAATTGAATAGTAAATTACATAGTCTAAGCCACAAAGGCTATATGTTTTCTTTGGGAAATCACTGTATACTACATAAAAAGCGTTCTCTCGTAACATCTCATTTAAATGATGTCACGAATACTAATGGAGAAAAGTAGAGAGCTTATCTTTTTCAAAACATCCAGTTGCGAAATGGTAACCTGCGCACTAAATATTTCAAAGATTAAATTAAACACACGATTGACAGCTATTACCTCTCCTCCCCGCGACCTAAATTTAAAACTACTTACTCTAGCTTTGCAAAAAGAAAGCTATTATCTGAAACATAAACACTCGGCTGTTTTAGATAAAATACATATAAGTGTACGATTAAGAACTGCCAAAATTAAGCTGTTATCCAGCTGACCGTTATCACTAACTCCATCACTCGGGCACCTACGATAATTATGCACACAGACAATACCGCAATATCTTGCTCGTCATACAGATCTAGAGATTATTAAGGGATCTATTTCACAAAAAATTATGATAAAATATAGTGTCAGATATTTGTATATAATTTATGTAAATTGCGTATCAGCGTCCCTGAATTTTTATATACACACTCCTCCGCAGCTATAATGAAAACAAATCTGAGGGGACTGGAGAAATGATATCCCCCAAAGGTGAAATTACAAAAAAAAATATTGTCGCATATAATTGTGTACAACTTGTGTAAATGGTGTATTAATATTCAAAAATGTGCGTACACTCCCCCTCGCCGCTTTAATAATAAAAACAAATTTACGAGCTAGCCCTCCGAAAGTGAAATTAACGAAAAAATGTGACACCGTATAATTGTATATAAACGTGTACATTATGTACTAATATTTGTGTATAAATTTTCCTTTACGTTATAATAAAAACAAGTTTGGAAAAAGAGTTTTAGCTCATACATCAAAACTAAAGAAGCTACCGTTACACTCTTCATTGCTACAGCAAAAAAATAAGTTCCGTATCGTATTCGTTCGTGAAATTACAAATTTGAATTTTGCAGCAAACAGAAAGAAAATAGCAGCCTTCGAAATCTACGTGTACCGTCGTATGCTTAAAATATCCTACCGGGATCATATTACAAAAATGCGCAAGTACTAAACCGCATTTCAAAGGAAGCCGAGCTACTGCGTGCAATTCGGGAAAAGAAGCTCAAATACTTTGGACATGTACACAGACAACAAGAAAAGTACCATTTAATTCATACCGTATTATTAAATGGTGAAATTAAAGGTAAAAGAAAACCTGACGGCAGAAGTAAAATGTCCTGGACGGGTGATTTAAGAAAATGGTATGGATGCTAGCAGGCTGCAACATCAAAGCCGGTAATAGCCAAGATAATCGCCGAACTTCGAACGGGGATAGCGTAAAGAAGAAGAAGAAGAAGTACAAACCGTGTAATATGCTAATGAAAAGACTTACGTAGCGCTTGCTTTATATTGACTGTTTACTGTTTCAAAAATTAGTTTGATATTTAATTCCTTATTCCCACACTTGGTTACTTATATTTTTTTTAATATTGTTTCTCTTTTCTTTTATGAATATATCAGCGGCTAGGTCGTTCGTTTTACTTTGTCTTCGCCTATTCGTAAAGTTTTACTACGGATTTGTACAGCGGTGGTTTTCCATTGCCTTCCGCTGGTTTTCTGTCAGGGTTGTCTCCCTTAGCCGACTTCGAAAAGGCCTTTGATAAAGTGCAATATAATAAACTCTTCAAAATGCTGAAAGATATTGATTTAGATTCAGCGGATCGTCGCATAATAGAAAATTTATACGCGTCGTGGAGCACTATTCTTCCATCTGGATAAACAGTTCGCATACACTAAAGATCGACACACAGCTAAATGTTGCTCCCAAAAGTAGTTTATTATGCGCTAGTAGAGTCGAGGATCAGATATGGAATTCAGGCATAATGATGAGGAAAGCATACTTGGGGAAAATAAATAAACGCAAATTAAATGCTTGAAATTAATAGGAAATCCTTAAGGGAAGAAACTGAAAGTGAAATCATTAAAAAAGAAAACGTAATGAGCATAAGAGGAATGCACTTATTATTGAAGATATGGGAGTACATATCAGCAGAAAAGAAAATTGAATTGAAGGAAAGAATAAACACAGAATACGAGTATAAAATTTTCGTTCCAACTGCCGTTAGCAAGAACAAAGATGGGGGAGCAAACGGATAAATATATTATAACTCAGATGTTGAATAAAATACCCAAAGAAATAATAGAGAAGGGAACAATGGGGGAAAGAAAAAGGAAAATAAAGGAATGGTTTCAGGAAGAATGAAATGTAAAAATAAATAAATATAAAATAAAATGACAAAGCGCAACAAAAAAACTAGAAAAAAAAAAAACTTTGAATATAGAAAATAGAAATAGATTATTAATTATTGATAAGTAAAATAGATAGATTAAGTAAATATTACACGATCATGTATATGTATAAGTTAATTTAAGATGGTAAAATGTCAAATAGGATAATTCGTCGACAAGCGTTATAGCTTGACGAAAATTTTTGTACGTAAAAAATTATAAGTACATATTTTTCAAAAAAAAAAAAAAAAAAAGACAATTACTGGAACACTTAGGAGTACCCCGCTGCCTTAGTTACCCGTGTTGGCAAATATAGCACCAGCAGAGATTCGGCGTGAACAAGTCTTGCTACGGCATTATGTCAACTTCTCCACCAATACAGATCTAGCAATATATACAGAAATAGCTAACACACCAAAACAACGTTTACAAACCAGAAAATTACCGTAGAACAAGAATAATGTAAAAAAAAAAAAAACGAAACTAGTCTTACCACAAACGGGCAGAACCACTGGAACGAAATTAAAAACAAAATTGAAAAGAAGGAATTGGTGGAAAATCCATCAAAAGAGCCACCTGGAATGAATCTATAAAGAATGGATTGGCGAAATTTTGAACAGACTCAGAATTGGTCATGGGAGGGGCGGATATTGGATGGAGAAGTGGAGTATGGCTGCATCCTCCGACTGTGAATGTTGAAACACGAATCAAACTGCCCAGCACATTATGGAGGAGTGCCCAGCGTACTCTCGTCCGGGACTCAATTATTCATAAAGAAACAGAAAAACAGTAGTAGTAAAAATATATGAGTAACCAAGTATGAGAATAAAGAATAATTTTTGAAATAGTGAACAGTCAATAATACAGAGAAATCTCATTGTAAGTCTTTTCATTGGCATATTACAAGTTCGCTACAAAATTCAAATTTGTCATTTCACGGACGAATACGATACAGAACTTATTTTTTTGCTGTAGTGATAAAGAGTGTAAATGTAGCTTCGTTAGTTTTCACGTATTCGCCTTACACTAGCACTACATGTATGTAAGCATGAAGCCCTTAAATTACTTTTTTTACAAACTTGTTTTTATTATAACGTAAAGGAAAATATATACAGAAATATTAGTACACATTTATATACATACAATTATACAGTATCATATTTTTCGTAAATTTCATCGGGGGGGGAGGGGGGCTACCGAATTTGTGTTTATTAGAGCAGTGGAAGGCAAAATTTCGGAAATACTGATAACCAATTTACACAAATTGTACACAATTATACAGTATCATATTTTTCCGTTAATTTCACTTTCAGAACAATTTACACAAATTGTACACAATTATAGTCGTCGCGATAGCCTAGTTGCTAGAGCGCTTGACTTCCGATATGGAAGTCACGAGTTCGATCCCGAGCGACGACGAACTTATTACAAGAATTAAATAAATAAATAAATAAATAATCGCTAATAATCACGTGGAAGGCAATGGCACACCACCACGTACAACATCATATACGCGCTAAGTCAGTACACAGCAGACCCATACCGGACGGACTGCACTAGTAGCGCGATAACAAGCGGCTACTGTCAGTTCCGAATGTAGTCTTGCGTGTGTACACCTGCGTTTCATGTAATAATTGTCTGGTACACAACCTATATCGGTACAGCTAAAAATGTACGAATAGGTTGCGCCAACGCGCTATGTAGCGTACGGCACCTTAAGAAAGTACCCAATTATATACGACAATATTTTTTTTGTAATTTCACCTTTGGGAGATATCATTTCTCCAGTCCCCGCATATTTGTTTTCACTATAGCGACGGAAGAGTGTGTACACAAATTCGGGGACGTTGATACGCAATTTACACAAATTATACGCAATTATCTGACACTATATTTTATCATAAATTATTCCTTGGGAGGGGGCTGGTGAAATGGACCTATTAATTATTAAGGAATAGATTAACAAATAGCTATCAACAAAATTTAACATATTTTTAACAAATAGCAAATTAAAATCCATTCCAACAAAACCGACTTAGTAATTTTATTCACCAAAAGACTTCCGAATAAAAACTTATCATTTCTCATTGGTAATATTAATTTTAGAAAGAGTCACAAATACTCAGCTGTCCTTCTTGACAGGGGACTCACTTTTAGTAAACGCATTGATTCTATTTCAAACAAGGTTTATGCTTCTACTAGTACATTCTCAATTCTATCTTTGATAAAAGTAACGAAATGCGTGCCATAAATAAGCTTGCCATAGACAAAAGTCCTATCAGAGACCGATTATGTTATATGCTTGTCCAGTTCTCTACTGTACATCTAAATGTCGCGTATCAAAGAAATAACGCAAAATCTCTATTGCAGAATAATCCGCTTTTTTGTAGCACTCCAAAACCGCACAGACCGTTCATTCGTTAAGCATATTATACACAAACATGCAATAAATTTTGTTTGCTAAATGTTTTTTTTTTTTTTTTATTTATTAAATGGGCACGCCAGCATAGGACATTTACCCAGCACAAAAGACTAAAAGAATAGAAGGACATATGGAGCGACAAGTTATATCAAGAAACGATTAGAGACAGAGGAAATGAAGGCGGATAACAAGGGAACAACAGAAAGAGATGGAAAAGTGAGAATATAGATGGCACTGTAAGGTGTAGGGAGGCCAAGGCTAAGCAAATTGGAATAAAGGATCGCGCGTTCTGTAGAAATAAAGGAACATTCAAATAGTACGTGGTTTGCATCACACGTACCATTGAAGGTAGGAGGATGAAAGGGACACAAAGGAGATTCAGTTTGCAATCGTTCGTTTACGGCAAAAAGAGTCAAAGATTACGCAATAACATTGTTTCGAATGAAATATAATAAAAAATCGAACATACTTTATTTCGAACATAGCTCTCGGCTATTGAGGGCAATATGACATACGCCGCCTACATGTCCGGCAGTGATAAACAACTACTTGTTAATATGTATATGTTCATTTATTCTCTACATTTTTCTTTGTCACAAGTTGTTTGTTGTTGTTTTGTTTTTTTTTATATTGGTGTTTTTGTCGTATTCTAACTTACCTTTCTTATATAGCCATATTTTTTTTTTTACTTTTTGTTTGTTTTTGATTGATCGTTGGTACGGACTAACTCCGCTCGGGGTACGTAATCATTTTCATATATGTGGGTTCTTTTTTTTTCTTTTTTTTATCTTTGTTTTTTTTTGGGGGGGGGGTCGACAATCAAGGACCTTTACTCAGGAACAAAAGGTAATGAAAGAAGTCGGCTGTATTTTGATCCCATCAGAAATTTTAACTAAAAAGGAACAAATAGCAGGAATAATTAGTGAGGAAGGAAAGAACAGGATATAGGAAGCCACACTGCCTCATTCCGGAGTCCCCACCTTTTCATCATTTTCCCGCATCGCCCCTGTTCCGTGCGGAATCTGTTCAATCTAGTCCAGGTTTCCCTGGATGACACGGTAGTCACAGAAAGGTTAAAATCGAGGAAACCGGCCTACCGGACCGCAGCAGAATTAATCACTGGAAAGTTTGATGCGAATCAGGCCTGGAGACGGGAATGGGCGGAAAATAACCCGGACAAAAAAGAGGCTAAACTGACAGATGAAATGAATCAATTATTAGAAAAGGAGGAAGCGTAAATATCCGATGCCATGATCTGATATGGAAGCGTTTACAAATTGATAGGAGGTTATCGGATGGAATTTTTTTAAAAAAAGACGAGAAGAAGCAGCAGCAGCCCGAGTATCAAAAAAATATCAGCCACTTCATTACCAAATATGCCCGAGTGGCTAGGTACCCGCAGCAAATCAATATTGACTGAATGGAGATAGGAAAGACTGTGAATGAGTGAACGTATACGGAGGATAACAAAGTCACACATATGATCAGGAAGGGGAGAGGATATGGCCTGAAGGGTGCTCAAAGAGTCGGAGATAATTAAAAATTTAAAGGAAAATTGATTCGAGGAAATGAAAATAATAATAGAACGTAGAATAGTCAATAATTCGTTTATGAATATGGAACAGAAACAAAGGAAGGCGAAAAGATTCTGAGAGGTTAAAATCAGGAAGGATGAAGGAAGCATCAACACCACCAGGCCCCCTCGAACCATCCGTGTAAATGGTAACATGAGAGGGAAATAGGGAATTGACAGTGCTTGTAGTAGAATACCTGTTTAATTACGGCTTGGGGGAGATTTTTTGCAAATGAGGGAAGGATAAATACCTACTGCTATTACCTTATCATATACGCGATTTATTTATTTATCTATCACGACCTAACCAACTATGCCTACTGTAGCTGGCTATCTTCTTATTACGTAAATAATCTAGTAGTTATATATTATTTACTGTTATCATTTATTGCAGAGTAGATCAAGAAAGAAAGAAGCCAGCTACAGGTTCAGGTCTGATTGACGAGCCCGAAAAATAATTTAAAAAATAGAAAGAATCGCTTTTCGATCTGCCCGGACATTTTTTCATCAAACGAATACACAGGGCTTTAACGATCCGTCAAGCTCACGATTGTATGTATCACTTTCTCGGTTTTCATCTACTTCTACTCCATTTTGTACATTTCATCCCCACATACATTTCTCGTAACCTTGATATCATGTTTTATTTGAATATTCGACATTTTCTGCTAAGCAATCGTTTTACTAAAACTCAGTACGCTACTCTTTATAGTACTCCTTACATACTCTCATCCCTTTCGGTTTCAAGGAACGAGCCCGCAGACCTAATGATCGATCGAAAAATGTCTAAGCCTTACGAGATCCCTCGTCCGTAACGGGATTTTTGTCGAGCACAATATTTCTTTATAATGGAATTACGCCAGCTTCTCCGACCACATTCCTTCGAGAGGTAAAGCCTTTGACGGGGAGAACCGTGTGACTCTCCCTAATAGAACACAGTTCGCAACAATTTCTCAACAGCAAACTGTCTTAGAACCGCAGGTATGTCGCTGTCCCGCAACGGACGCACTGGCCAAGTACTTGTTCGTTTTAGTCTAATATAGAAGACTCTCACTTCCGTAATGCATACGTTTCGACGATTTACGTAGCGGCCAGATAAACATCACTAATCGGCATTCTTTCGAAGCCACAAGTCCTCCTCGATAACTGAACATTCATTCACAGCTTGCCGGACTAAAGGATCTAATTTTATAAACTTCTTGCCTACAACGAACGCCTAAGTAGTTAAAGGATTAGCGCAATCGTCTATTAAAAATATATATTTCTTTGGTTCCGCCGTAATTTATTTACAACATAAGAATAGTTTTGCGTGCTATAATTTTGGATTTTAAATATAATAACTGGAAAACCGTTTCTACTCTTATAAATTTAGTTAAGTAAAATTTTTCGATTTTTTTTACAACTTCTGGACGAGAAAGCGAGCGTAAATTGGAAAAACTGTTAAAGTTTGTGTTTTTGCCAAACTGAAATGCGAGCCGCAAATAAAGTTAATAAAGTTTTTATGGCTGCAGTTAAGGAATTGCGAGAAATAATATTGTATAGCGAAAACATTCTTGTAAGTAGGGCCCGAGAAACATTTTCTATTTTGGTGAGCAATAAACGAGCGCGTATTCATAAAAAAGAAAACAATAATATAATATTCGAAAAACTTACAATAAAATCGCAAAAATATTCTGATGTCGATATGTACGAATACAATTTCTTTTCTCCTAAATGGTAAATTTATTTCATATTATAAATATAAATCGCGGCTTTTTTTATAAAAGGGAAAATCGATAAACCATAAATATTTTTACATATTTTATTAATAGTACTATAAAAAAAAATCGTATTAATCAGTCAAATAACATGCGAATATTTGAATTTATTTTAGATTTTAATTGCATTTTTCTTTGCCGATAACGGTATTAAAAATTTTTCCAGAACTAAATATACTCGTCGTTATATTTTAGTTAATCGTTATCAGATTACGCTGCTATTAATTTAACAAAGATCTCGGTAAGCTAGCAAAAGAGCGAGAGCGCTGGGCCGAAAATGAGAAAGAAATTAATTTAACAAACGGACTGCAGAAACATTTTTAATTTGTCGCAAATTTTTTTATAAATCACCAAATTTTGTGTACGGCATCGTATTTGTTCAAACGAAAAAACTGTCCGCAGCCTACACACTCATTTATTCGCTCGTTTAACATTTTTTTTTTTTTTTCTTACTCTTGCCACACCTAAAACGTAGTTTTTCCATAAAATATCCGATTCGATTTTTCTGCGATTATAATAACTTGCGGCGTCCGGAAAAAAAGTTAAAGGACCTCTTGTTCGTGTACTAACTCTCCTCCGGTCTCACCGATAATCTGTTCGTCAAATCTCCGATTTCAGATATGTCCGATAAAACACCGATACAAGAACATCATTTCACTCCACGCTGTGCGACATTTCCATTACCAGGCAACAGACAAATGCCCGAAATATTTTCCTGTCTACTTCGGGGATTACCTTCCAGGTGCTTGCTGTCCCATCAGTAGCTTTGCGTTTGCTTTATTTCTTTATTTGTTTTCGCGTATGTGTGTGCGTATTCAATCTAAACGCTAGTTCGACAAGTCGATCATGTTTCTCTGTCGCATTTACCGTTATAGATGAGCGCCCTGTGTGCCACTGCTGTCAGCGTAAAAAAGTGATCGTGGATGCGACAGCAGATATTCGCGCGTCACCCTATTCGAGTGAAAAATAACGAACTGTGCAAAACATTACATCGAATCCACCTTAAAACACCCCTACATTAAAATGATAAAAATGTTCTGCATGTCCTGCACATTTAACTATGGACTAAAACATTAAAGTGCGATATTTCAACGAAACATCGGCTACCAATCAGATCGCATTAAAATTTTACTAGCCTGGTAGGCGGTGTCAAAAGATTTTGTCAGAAAACGTCAAATGAAAAGCAATGACGTCAGTCTGATTGGTATTGGTAATTATTATGAAATATATCGTATGCTGCGCGGATTTTATCATTTTCCTACAGTGGCTAAGTGTTAACATCGTCGTAGTAAAGAAAGAAATATGCGCTATATTTGACAAATATTCTGTTTTTATAGTCGAGTTGATATGGCTTATTCTATTTACATTTCTTTTATAATCGTAACTTTTCCCATACTATCTGATAACTATCCGACTCCATGAGTCCAGGCTATCACTTTACCTCTTCCCTTTCCCTCTTCTGACTTGATCATTCTTCTTATACAACCTCTCATTCACAATCTTTCCTTTCTTAACTCTATCCACGTTGATCTGCCGTGAGTTTCTAGTCATAGAGGCATCATCGAGCTAACTGACGGATGCTTGAGCTCGCTGTCCGTTCCCGGCTTTACTTTAAAAAGATCCCTAATCTCCTTTAGTAAGAAATTTCACTTTAAATTTTGGTCGGATATATCTTTGCTTCCTTCTTCACCAATAAAATCGTTCCCTCTACCTCTCAATTCAACCTAACCTTCCTGCTAGTCATTGGTTCTCAAAATTCCCTTCTCTTTCAAGTTCTGTTGTTGTTCCTATTATTCGATTACGCTTCAATCCCCCCTTATTGTCCTCTACATTCCTAACAAAGCAATTGTCTGCGACACCGATCACATTTTTTTTTTTTTTTTTAGTGTTCTGCTCTTTCTGCGGAACGTTCTTCCCTCTTTATTTACTCCTCTTAAAACCAAGGCTTCATGCTCCCTACCGTGTGCTTCCCATCGCGATATCACGATACGCCCATCTCAACCCACTGCTGGGTGTAGGCATTCCCCAAACATTTCCAACGGCTTCTATCTTGTGCGACTCAAATCCAATTAATTCCTGCCCATTTTACAACATCGTCCCGCCACCTAGTCGCCTTCCCCATATACGCCGGCTACCAGTTGGCCACCACTGCAATCACCATCTTATCTCGCTAAATGTTTTCTGTCCGTTTCCATTTTAGCCTAACGATCCGCTCCACTGCGCATCTACCAATTTTTCGTCCGCTGCCTAATCCACGTAGTCGTCTTGCGGTCTTTCAGACTGATGTCGAGAACAATTCCTTCATGAGCCGTTTCGGTTTTTCTAATAACTGGTCCCTTTTGTATTTCAGCTCCTCGGGACTGGCAACACGCATTAATTGTACAGCTTGCTTTTTAGGCTGTTCAGTATATATTCCTAAAAATATTTCCTAACTTTCCGAATGCCATTTTCAGCTGCATTATGTTCTTCTTAGTTATCGCAATTTCCTGTATCCCAAATATATGTATCTTCTTACGCGCTCTATTTTTTTCGCTGTTTATCATCGCGCCTTCCTCCGTATTTATCATTATTTTTGTTTCTTGTACATTTATTTTAATACCTACTGAGCTCTAGTTCAGTGTGTCCTAAAGACACTTTCCGAGAATAAATAATTTCGGTGATAATCACCTTGTCTTACGTCCCTCTTCACTAGTAGTATATCACCGATATTTTTCCATAGCCTTATCTTCACCAACGCATAACAAACATTAATATAATGCTCCTCCATTCCAAAAAGCCATATAATGAATTTAGTACTGCCGACATTTCTACTATACCGAAAGCTTTTTCATACGAATACCATACATAATTTAAAATTACACTCTTCGCAATTCTGTATTTCTAGTGGTCAACACGTGATCGTTTCTGCTGAACCTCGATCGAAAACCAGCCTGCTCCCCCCGCGGTTGATTAAGATTTATTATTTTTTGTTATCCGATTCGCAATTACTCGAGTAAACAATTTATACATTTGTAATGCCGTACTGATCGGTCTGTAATCATTTAGGGCAAGTGAATCTCCTTTTTTATGGATTTTAAATTTCTGCGTGTCTCCTATATCCTGTCCTTTCCTTCCTAGTTCTTTTATTCCTGCCATTGGTTCTTTTATTTCAGCTTTTTCCAATTGAATTAAGTTTTAATTAGTTATCTCTTCTTCCTTTCGTTTCTGGGTGAAGTCAAAAAAAAAAAAAAATATATATATATATATACATACATATTTTAGGCATTGTCACCTACCTTGAATTTCTGAAACTGCTCTGAGATGAAATTTACAAGACAGCGCGATTAAGGCAGAGAGCGAGATAGGACAATAAAAAGTATTTTAAATTATCCTTAGTTGTTGATGACTGCGCCATTTTAGAAATAACATGAAAAATCATGCGAAATTTTTGTGTTACGATTCTGTATCGATTATAACGATTTTATGTTAAAGTGATATAGTCTATTGAAACTGAGAATCTTCCTTAATCATAGAAGGCTATCATCATCATCATCTAGGGATCCGGAGGGATGGCAAAGTCCGAAGGATGGTGTATACACATAATATGTGTTTGATAATTAGTTAATAAACGAAAATAATGAAAAAATTATAAATATAATAACAAACATTAAAATAATCATGGATGAACTTTCTAGAAATGTTTTCGGGAATTCTGCTAGAAAAAAGAAAAGTATATTAGTAAAGAGAAACTCTTTGTGTTGGAATTTTAACACAGACGATCCCTAATTTACTTGTCCTCAGACAAAAGCGAAAAACTCCGAGGAGATATTCGAGATAAACCGAAAATACACGCGATTTGCATCCGAAAGAGTTGTAAATCACGCTAAATTGAAAACAGAAATTTGGCGGTTGAGTGTACATAAGTCGAAAAAAATTCCTTTTTTATAAATGAAATATTTTTCGAATAAATCAAAACTCCGGCTTTTTTTTTATTACCGTCATCGCAGAATTATAATCGTGGTATGATTTAACCAATAATTAACCAACGTTATTTATTAAACTAATTTGATCGCTTCTTTCCCAACCTGACAATACATTATTTCCGTTTCGAACATGTAACATTTTTGGCCGCAGTAATAATTCCTTCTACATCCGTACACATTCCGTTATTACATCTTCTAACGGTCCCTCTTTTCCTCTGCCTTCGCATTGTCATTCTTCTTCGCTTCCAAAAATCGATTGCATTCCTTTCCCACATTCAATTTCTGCCGCTCTCCAACGTATAAAAATCTTTCGCTAATTTCGATTTTTTTCATTTTCTTCTCTTTTACGCGTTCCGAAAAAATTTATAATTCCCGCTTTGTCGTAAAACGAGGGGAGCGCAGTAAAATCCATTTTATAAACAACATTTCACCTACCCATCCTTTTTCAGGTTTTTTTTTTGTTTGACCTGTAGGGAGAGAGAGAAAAAAAGAAAAAAAATGAAAACATCAAAAGCAAAATTTCGTTCGTGCAATCGTAACAGATTTTCTTAGTAACCCGAAAGAATAGCCAATTATATACACGTGATATCCGTGCATTCTGGTATACCAGAACGTCACACATGTCGCATTTTTTTGCACCACTCATGTGTTAACCGTCCTAAATACATATCGGGTTTTATAAAATATCGTATAAACGTGGTACGTATGTTCAGCTAAGAGAAATATTAGTAAAGAAATGAATATGTAGGAAATATCAGTCTCTAAGAAAGTAAATCGTTCGTCAATTAAATCGAATTTTACGATTATTGCTCGCGATTTTGAAGAGAACGGCAAAACTCGCGCTACTGTAATCGGCATTCCGATTGAAATGCGGCAACTTTATATCTGAATTTCCGGTCGAAGGAGCAGGAGACGCGTAGAGTAATGGAATATGTCCTTCGCCGACTGCTGTTATTATTGCGAAGCGAGGAAAAAAGGTTAGACGCCGCGCCATAAATTGCGACCGCGCTGAATGTGTTTTTTCCAAAGAGCATCATTTATTACCGGCAAATCTCTATTAGCGCCAGCGACGGCATGGCAGAGACATTCGAACACCGAGAACGGAAATTTCGATTAGCGAACGCCGAAGAAAGGTGCACCGTCTTCCGTGGAAGCGGCGCGAATTCGACATAATGGTCGCCATGTCTGCTGGAATTAAAGGGAATTTCGCAGAGAAACGTTAAAACTAAAGCGTCGACGCCATTCACGGCGCGCTCTTGATGGCGAAATAAATTTTCGCAAAAAACGGTATTGTAAGCGGCCCGGACACGAAAGTGAAATCGATGACAATGCCTCGGAGGAGTATGGCGTCGCGTGGCAAACGATTTGAGCCCGGCAATGCGGGTATGGCATTCGACGACTGTGCCGTAATTAAGAAGAAAACGTGTTCGAAACCAAATGCGCTCGCCACCTCGGCATGGAAAAAAACCGGGAATGTCGTCGCTGAAAGATACGGTTAATGGTAGAACCGCGCCCGGCTGAAGCAGGCTTCGTCGAGACGCCGAAGCGCGGTTAACGGGCAGATTAGTCTTTCGCAAGTGCAGATGAAAAGAAAATGCCTACTACCTCCGGGCTGTATAGCGATGTCGAAGAGAGGGCCCACAGCGATAAAAGTATATATATCAGAAGGTATCGTTTTATTTAATGATGGCTATTATTTTCGGGGCCGCTTTGCTCGCCGTTAAAACGGTGCCCTCGCAAGAAACTCTAACCCGATGAATCGATATACTCGTACAGCGTAAAATAATCGACGGATCTGTTTTTAATTCACACCTTTTTTGCCCGAATGCACCGATATGTGAAAATTAATAATGCGCCGTTTCCCTTCGCGTCCCGCTAATCCCACCGGCTGCTCGGGGCCCAAAATCAGCACATTTCGCTTTTAGCGATTCTTTTTACTCGGCTTGAGCCGCCTAATGAAAGTGTTTCGAAGAAAAGGAAAGAAAAATCGTAAGGTTTTTTTATCGGGTGTTTCTTTTAGAGTTTCTCTTTTTTCTTTTCTCGGCGCGCATCTAGCGAGGACGCATTAAGTGCGACAGACAGAAGAAAATACAGTGAAAAGTAAATGCATTTAAAAAAAGTAATTAAAAATTTACGCGATTGTCGATAGAGGAACACGTGTGCGCCGTTAATGGAAACGAAAGTGCGTAGGGACGGCATTATAAGAAGAAGATTCAGGAGGCGGATGCAGAGAATGGAAAGTGTGTTCTTGAAAAAGACGAGAAAACATTCGGAAACGCGTATTAAAAATTCGCGGAACATCGGACGGAGATGGGTGAAGAAGTTTCGGAACCTAAATGGCCTATTAAGAAAAAAGAAAACTAGCGAAATTTTGTCCGATAAATTTAGCGCAAATATCCCCGGAGAATTGGTCCGTATCAGTGACAGATCTACTCGAACGGAACAGAAGGAAACGAAGATCAACGATGAGATTTGGACTGCTCTGCAAAGTATGGAAGAAAAGAAATACGCATGAGACCAATTGGGAATTTTACATTTAGGGCCCATAAATGGAGTAATCGAGTTTTAATTGATTGGAATATAGCGAAAGGAAGATGCCAGTTTCCGCGAGAAAGAACTTTCATAAATATCTCTCTTAAAAATGTTCGCATATTAAGCGCGGTCATCGAGAATTAAGCCGAAATGTAGAAAAAAAAGTCTAACCGAAAAGTGAGATCGGCATTGTTACAAAACCAGCAGGAGAAAAGAGGTCGCGGAAGTAGTGAATAAAAACGGCAGTAACGACGCTAACGAGGACAGCAAACTCAAGAGATAGTCTGTCAAGCGTCCGTTTGAAAAACACCACAGAAACGCGCTGACGGAATTCAGGGGACCTCAGATTTACGTTCAGTCGATCATCACGTATCGGATTCATTCTGTTAACACCGTGTGGTCCGTCTGGATCAGAACAGGTCGGAAAAAGAAAGGAATGGATAAACGTACGGAGATGAAACAAAAACGACGTTGCTACTTCGGAGGAATAACGGGAGAGGGTGGCAATGTTATTTTTTTCAGTGAGAGTTAATACGTGTCTTATTACTTTGAGCAACACTCACGCTCGGCAACGAAACTCCTTTTTTTTTTATTTTCTTGGGCTCGTCAACCAAGAACATTCACCCAAAAACAAACAGTAAGGAAAGAAGTCGGTTATATTTTAATCCGATCAGAAATCTTCGATAAAACGGAACAAATAGCGGTAATAATTAATTTAGGAAGGAAAGTATGTAGGAAGCACAGTAAGTAGTAGGAAGCCTAAGACTCAACACAAATAGGAATACAAAATGATCCACAGAAAGAGATGAACACTGGAAGAACACATAATCGGCATCGCAAATAACTGCATCATCAGGAAGGGGGAGGACAGTGTGAGGAGGGAATCGAGGAAATTGAAATCTGGAGGAAGACAGCAAAGAATGATCAAAACGCATACGAACAGCGGAAATAACATCAGAACGTCGAAGGGAGAGATGCAAAAGAAACCACGAATAGGGAGGAAGAAGACAAATGAAATGAATAATTATTAGAAAAGGAGGGAACGTAAATACCCGATACCAATACTTGATATGAAAGCTTTTACATATCGACAGGAGGTTAATGGAATTTTTTTAAAAGAAAGGCGAGAAGAAGCAGCAATTTGAACCAAAAAATCAGCCGCTTCATTACCAAATATGGCCGAGAGGTACCCACAGCAAATCAACATTAATTGAATGGAGAGAGGAAAGATTATGAATGAGTGAACGTATACGGAGGATAACAAAATCACACGAATGATCAGGATATGGCCTGAAGTCGAGCGGAGACTTCTTTCGCTTGACAGACTATAGTTTTGCGTGAATGTAATTAGTTAGCAGTTCGATTCGGAAAATGTTGTTATTCGACGTAAAAGGTTTCAATGTAATCTGAAACTCTTCAATTCGTGACAATTTAGATATTACGATTACGTCGGATTTCTAACCGAGTTTATGAACAGCTTCCAGTGAAAATCGGCTTTTGATAAATGTTTACATACACATGAGACTGTTTAAATGTAAATTCTGTTTGCAATAATAAAATAATCGTACTTTTTTCATTAATTTCACTCGAACCCATTATTATTATTAGGCTATTGAAAATATTTTTATCTGACGCAAAATTATCTTTGGGTTTGCGTAATTTCCCATGTTTTAGAACATTTTACGTAACGAATGAACCATCTCCATTATCAACAAAATAGACAGGAATGCGTTCAAAAAGTAAAGAATGACGGCGAGACTGTGGAGATGATTATTTAAAAAAAAACAAAAAACCAAAAACTTCCCCGATTAAGATGGCAGTTTTCCCATCACTGTTTATACGATGGTAGGAAAAACGTCGATTTTTTTCCCACCCCCAGCCCTTTTTTTTTCTCCTCAACAAAGGCTGGCCCATAAATGGCAGTTGATGGACTAATAAGAGAAATGAGGAAATCGAAGTTAAACAATTAAATTAACAACAGTTTATATATTATAAGAAATAGCAGAAAATATACACTAACTAAGGGGACAGGGTGGCCAATGTTGAAATTGTCACAATCACCGAAGGAGAAGATTGAAATGAGAATAATTACTGGTGTCTACTAATGACACGCCAACAACCAGCAGAAATACGAACAAACGAGAAAAGACTACTAGCAAAATAGGAAGTACGAGCGTTATGCCTACCATCCAAAAATGCCTCGCGGAAATTACATGGGCGGAATTATAGCCAAGTATTACGGTCTCAACTACACTTAGGTAGAGCCTACCGCCGAACGATATTCACGATGTGAATCTAAAGGGAAAAAATTGGTATCAGAACAGTGCCACATCTGCAACTAAGCAGACACCGCCCTGGTTTTATTAAAACATGACACTGAAGAGAGCAATAGCCACACGGTCACAACTACAGGTAAAGCCCACACAGCTCTTAATAATTCTTCGAGCTTTTATTTTATTTTTGTTTTCATTTTTTTTTCATTTTTTTTTTTTTTTTTTTTTTTGAGCACGCCAGCAAAGAACCTTTACCCAACAGCAACAAACAAAGAAAAAGGATCAATTCTGACTCGGTCCGAAGTACCCAGAATGAAGAAACAAAATAATGGACCAAAAATAAAAAGCAGCCAGGATAAAAGAGACGAAATAAGGACCAAAAATCGTGAGTAGAATAGAGAATGTTCAGACGAGGGGAAAAGGTATTCGAAGAAGAAATGGCTCAAATCACAGACAGCTTTATAATTCGGATGAACAATTAGGAGAAGGGAGTTAAAAACGCGAGGAAGGTCCCCCCAAGTATGATTAGGACACAAACGAATAATAGGGATTACAACGGAGTTCCGCAGAATAGAAAAGTCTCATAAAACCAAGGTCAGGTAGGAAGATCTGAATGAACAGATAAGGAAGAACGATTGTTGTCGAAGGAAGAAACATACATATTTGACCAGAAAAGAGGGTGAAAATTTAACCACAAGGGTGGTAGCAAGTAGGCATTTTATTGAATCGGAAACATAAGGAGAAAGCAACTCTGGCCAAGGACATTACTTTCAATGCCCACATAATTAGGGACCCAGAGAAAATCGGCACGTAGATGAAATGGAAAAAGGAGGAGATTATTGTAAATAAGGAATCGTGATAAAATCGCACGAGTGAATCGAAAAGAGAAAGAAAACAGCTTGGAGTACATTCGCACAGAGTCGGAGCGATGCGAAGACATGTAGATAATGGAAATTCGGCGTTAAAGGTAGCACAGAAAGAAGGAAGACGGGAAGACTAAAAGTGATCAATTTCAGGCAAAATAAATGAGGCTCCAACATCATGGGGGGCGGGGGGCTCTCAAACTGTCCGCAAATATCGTTTTAGTAAACCTTAATTACGAAGCATAAATAAATTTAAGTAGATGTTTTTACAGACATAATAGTCAGGGTAACGCTTAAAACAATTTTTTGCGGCAATTTTGCGAACTTACCCCAGATCACAAAACACGTATCCATGCCAATAATTTTATTTCAACTTTAGACAAAACAAGTGAAGGTTCGAAAAAAAAGGGAATTTTTCGGAAAGAAGGAATATTATTCTATAAAGTTGCGAAAGCTGGAGCCACAAATTAACGCGGAGAAAAGATGTTAAAGTACAAATATGCAAGAACAATAAAGAGTATACTACGATAACGTAATAATAAATTTTGAAGTAATACGAAAAACCCTAAAGGGCCAATTTATTTTTGGGTCGTCATCGAATTATACGTATTAGTCCGTAGATTATGTTTAAAGCAAAAATTTAACTGCGAAAAAAAAAAATATTAAAAATAAGCAAATAAATAAATATATAAATAAATAAAAATAATTTTTTGAAAATAATTCGGAACGATTGCAAATATTTTCGACCTGCAGGAATTCTCTCACCTGCAGTCAACTGCGAGTAATGTTCCGCTCGCAATTAACTGGACGGCCGGTGATGTTTCCTTACTGTTTGTCTCGTCGGATGCCGACGCCTTTGCTAATCGAACGATTTTCAGTCTCTCATTAAATACTTGAGAGTAACCTGCTCTAGTTGTACGCAAGCGCCGAAGGAATTAAAAAACAGGAACGCGCTGCCATGTTACATCGGTTAAAACTACGGCGAATGGGAAATCAAAGACGGAAAACCTCCCGACGCTTTATTAATTGCAAATTTACTTTTTGCACGAAAGTAAAAAGAGAAAAATGAAATTCGAGCTGCAATCGGTTTTCCCGAAGGTCTGGAAAAATCAGTAGCGCAAAAATGTTCCAGCGCAAGCGACCGAAGGAGGAGGAAAGCGCGTCTGAAGAACGGTCTAGCCGATATTTTTAGTAATAACGAAAGCGTGTAGCGAAGCAACTTCATGGAGCGTTTCGAGAATTAGCCAGGTCGCGCCGGCACGATTGCGGAGAAAACAGACGCGTCACAATCGATTAACTGTAACCGTTAGCGAGCTGAAATTCCGAAATAAAATTACTCCGAGAATCGAAATTCCTTTTTAACAAAATATGAACGCGCTCGCAGCAGACTAAAGCTTACGCGAACCGGCGTTTTTATTTTTATTCTTCTACACGCCGAAATACACGAAAAAGAAGGAAAAAAAGAGAAAAAAAAGGCAGACACATAAAAAATACTAATTGGAAAATCTGTCGGTTTTGTTATTTTATCTAAATTACGAATACTCTAAATTTTAGAAAAAATCGAAAATCCGCACGATTGCGACCAATAAATTGACACTAACATTAGTTATGCAGGTTGCTTCGAACGCGTTAAGACGGCACACAGAAGATATTCATCAAAAACTGAAACATTTACAATTGTTTCGTCGAGTTTACTTAATTCGACAGACTACCGTTTTACGAACCCACGACATTACTCTCCGTTTCCCCTAAGCGCTCATCCGTGACTATGCTCAACCCGATTTTCCAATTTTAGTTACATTTATTAATCAGTCATCTCTTCTTTTTCCCCCATGGAGGTAGCCCGCCTCTTGTTTACAATTTTGCCGTGTTCCCTTTTTTACTTTTCTTCCGGCATCGTTTCCCCGTTGCTCATTTGTATTTACTCTGTTCGATCTTTTCCGCTCCTCTTTCAACCACTTTCTTCGTGACAACGCTGATCATAGTTTACTTCAACGTTCGGCCGAATAATTATCCTTCTACTCTACTCTATTTAAAATCGCTATTCATTCCCGTTCCATTTATAACCTTATTATTTTTTAAATTTCCGCCTACATGAGCGATTCGTGCCCACGAATTATTGATTTTTTGCCAGTGTTCTCAATGACATAACACAGCTCGTGCATGCATGGTAAAATAATATTATCGTTATAAGAATTTGCACGGCCAGCTGTCATTTCTCTTTAAAATAAGATCTCAGGGTTTTTTTTTGTTTTTCTTTCTTTTCTTTCTTTTCTTTGTGTATCGGTATGCAGATGAGTATTTACGGTGTGTTTTGTATGTGTGTACTATAATTTAGGTAGCGCGGTAACCTAGTGGTTAAGGCGTTTGGCTACTAAATCAGAGGTGTCATAGGTTATCGAGGCTTGTCTCGTTCCAGATCCGAATCGCTCCCAGGTCTATACCTAATCTGAAATTGAATCGGGTACTAGAGAAATCTCTGGGAAAGTACAGGCGGATTCCAAGTAGACGGGAACTGCCCCCCCCCCCGTTCTTATTAGTGCCGTTGGGCTTAGTTCATTATGAACCTTAACTTCACAATCCATGATACCTTATCAAGAGTATGAGAGTTACTTTACTTTACTTTACTATAATTTATATAATCTTAAGTTGACTAATATTACGATGTATAGAATAAGCACAAGAATAGCTGTAATTTTATATTTCGAATAAACGTTAATAAAAGTGTCGGGACACTCACACAACGGGCATACACTTTCCCTATGAGACCATTTTATGAAAAAGAAAAGCATAACCGGTACAATTTGACTCCACATCAATAGTTGATAAGTGAATTAACAAAAGACCCGTTAATGCGAACAGTTTGCAAGACTTCCGATATGTATTTTAAACGGTAGAAATGAAATAAGTAACGAATTCAAAATGATCGTAAACGATCCGAAAATATACCGCAGTAAGCAAAACTCACGTTAATCGGGAGTTCCGAAATATCGCATTTTTATTTTTTCATATATTTTAAAAATAAGCATTTAGGAAAATGAGATTACTGTTGCTGGCAAAACGACAACGAGAATCGGTTCCGAAATATATTTTGCAAAAGAAATTTCGCTTTTGCGTGGGTGCTCACTTTGATGTTAGATTTTGTTACTGGCTAGCAATGTAATTTCGTTACACCATGTTGAAAGTTGTCCTTTTCAGTTTCTGTCGTCAATCACGCTTAGAATGCATTTTATAATTTCGCCAAACTGCCGGGCCTTTTCGTTTGACGACTGTTAAGGGGGAAATTAGCTTATTTACCTGTCATGAACTAACAGACATCTGATTAACCTGCGACATTAGTGATTCATCGGTAGCGTAAAAAAACCGTACAGGAAGAGTTTAAAGTGCAAGGTAATCGCTGCAGAAAAAAGACAGTCAAGAAATTATGTAGCGTGACACTTGACGTTTTTTGCTATGACAAAAGACAACGATAAATTATACAAAAAGTTCCAATAATTTCCAGCAACGCGTGATGTGTATTTCCCTTTACATTATAGCATACAGAAAAAATATTTCTTAATTTTTGGTGCCATTTTTTCAAGTCCGTAATGGTGGTAATTTTCTAATACTTCCAGTTTACCAGTGTAAGCTAAATTATTAAAAAAAAATATATATAATATATATACGAGTATATCATCATCATCATCATCATTATTTCCTCAACCGTTCGGTTGGTGGGCAACCTATTCGTACATTTTTAGCTGTACAGATATAGGTTGTGTATCAGGCAATTATTATATGCAACGCAGGTGTACACACACAAGACTACATTCGGACCTGATATTAACTGCTTGTTATCGCGCTACAAATGCAGTGCCGTGTTTAAGCATTTCTTTTGCTGACTGCTAATCTTTCTGATTATCGTCCTTTTTGCTTTCCCCAAAATTGATATCCCATACATGATTCTAGGCAATACTATAGCGTTATAATATACACGCAAACTACCCCATATGGTATTGAAAGAGTCGGTATTATTTGCCTGCTTTTATTATATAAATTTATGACATGCTTGTCCCACGATAATGTTCTGTCGGTAATTAAAAACCAAAATATTTAATCTCTTCTATCGTTCCCAGTTGTGTACACACACACACAATTCGAAGTAGAAGTCAAGTAATTATGTAAACAATTATTGTTATGTAATTTAATAGATGGTTTATATATTTTCTATATCTATTGGACATTCTTCTTATACAGAAAGACTTACCCATTCTTTTATACTAATAGTTATACATTTATCATGCGCCCACCTACACATACTATTCACATATTTTTATAAGAGTTTTTCGGCCTCGTAGATGTCGCGGTGCTCGATAACGAGTGCTATATCATCATCCGCATAAACAAAGACTGTCGAGTTTGTAACGAATTTATGAAGGGAATTGGTATAGATCAAAAATAACAACGCAGCCAAAATAGTTCCTTGTCCCACCCCTGTTGATGCAATTTCCTCTCTATTTAATTCTTCATCGATTTTTACTACGCGCTTTCTACTATACAAATAACTTTCATTCCATTTATTTTGTTTGCCTATAATACCAATACTTTTCATATCTCGCAACAATATTTGATGGCTTACCGCATCGAATGCTTTACTAATGTCTATAAAAATTATGATAAATTGTTTGCCGTTCGCCAACCCCTTATTTATCCTATTTGTTAATAATCTTAACAAAGAGACAATTGATTTTCTTTCTCTAAAACCATTAAACATGAATATATTGTATATCTATTCTATTTTTTTATCTAATTATTCCTCAGATTCCTTTGCAGTCTTTACTTAAAAATTCGAAACTTATAGATCTCAGAAAAAATTACCTTTGATTGTGAAAGCTTTACGGTACATATTGGAATGTAAACTAAATGGCAAAACAAAAAAGGAGATAGAGATAGTGAAGAAAACAGAGAGCTGTATAAAAAAAAGGAAGATGAGCGGGATCTCGGGTAACTTCACACCACAGTTGAAAGTACAGGAAACGTTTGTAAAAAACGTTTTAAGTAATATAATGCTGAAGATTAAAAGGAAACTCCCAGAAGCATAACAGTATAAAACTGACCTTAATCTTATAGTTGAAATTTAGGAAAGTACTGAACAATATCCGATGAACTAAAATAAGTCAACTCGTAAAACGTATTTACTTTTGTTCTGAATCAAGGGATTAGCCAATTAATTAACCACAAAATAAAATAAAATAAAATCAAACAATAGAATAATAAAGTAATAATTGATGGATTTTAAAATAAGCAAAGAATTGCGAATTGCGCCGTAATGAGAGAATAAGTGTGTGTGTGTATGAAATCCTGTTGTTAATTGTACCAATACGCATGGACGCTAAGCGAAGTGCACATCGTCATTTTTGAAAATAGTCGATATCAGTGACGGACAGAAATGATCGAAGGATAATCACGGCCGAATAATTTTGTCCGGAAGGCAGTCAGTTGGATTTTTACCTCTCCTCGAATTAATATTTAGTTTTTTCTCCGCTCGTCGATTAACGATAATTCGGAACGATTGAAAATATTTTCGGCCTGCAGGATTGCACTCACCTGCAGTCGACTGCAACTTCTCGGACAACGTAGACCGCCACACCGGCAACTGCGATGCATTCGTCCTTCGCAGTACGCCAGTTTTTGACACTCCACAGATTCCTCGCGCTCCCGCACCCCTCTCAGCCCGGACCTGGCTCCGTGCGACTTTCATTTTTCCCCCAACTCAAAAGTAACTTGAAAGGATCCGATACAACGGCATTACCGAAGTCTAAAGTGCCACGACGAGGATCCTGACAGACCTATCTTCGGGGGGGGGGCTAGCGGGGTGCTTTCATCAAACGTTGGCGGCGGTGCGAAGACCTCGGGGGAGACTACTGTGCGGGTGTTAAGAGTATGTTTCCCCCTCCTCTTATTTTTAGGCCCTCCAGAGCAGAATTCTACAAATACAATTGTCACACCTTGATATATATATACACCTATATATATATATATATATATCGTTTATACATTTAAATTTGTTTGTTATATTTGTATTTGCTCCAATTACTATAGTAAATAAGTAAACGCCGAGCATTTCACTGTGTAGGAGTAGTCGAGAGCTATGCTTGCCTATTAATATACGTCTGATGTTTTTAGGGTGTACTAAAGAAAGAAGAAATAACTTAACTAGTTTAAAAATAAATTATTACAAAGTAAACGATATAATTAATATCAAACAAGTTTGAAGAGGAACCCATTTTCAGTCAGAGACCATCTTCAGCTTGACGATATAAACTAGCAAAATACATAACGGGTTAGGAACAGAAGTATATATGCTAATGTACGTTAAAAAAGGGCCATGGCCAGTAATAAATTTCTAAGCCGCAATGTGCTTTGCTATTTTATGTGGTTAAGCTAAAGGTGGACTCCGCCTGAAAATGGGTTTCTTTTCATAGTTATTTGATATTTCTTATACATATGATCTACTTATTTTATAGTAAGTTAACAAACAGAGTGGATTAGGCGCTAATTTCAATTTGAGACTACTTGTTGCAAACTTCGACTTCAGCACGCGTGCTCGTCATGCATAAAAATTCGGTAAAATTAAATCCGTGTGTACGTGTAGCTGTCTAGTGAAGAAAGGTCCAACATGGAAATCGTATTCACCCATATAACTATAGTCTCTAATAATTCAACGTAGCACAAGAGGAATGCTATAAAAAGAAATCTTAAACTGCAGTATTTTAATGAACGAAGGAGTAGACTTACTTCACGCTTCTGCTGCATTCCCCATAATCTCCCTTTACACATACCTGGTGACATTGATCACGGTAAATTTTATTGTTCTGTAGCGTAGTATTTACGCGTCAGTGCTTTGGAAATATGCAAGTATTCCAGTTAGTCGTAAACTCCTTTCACACGTACCTTTTCAGTGTCCGATTAAATCGCTTTATAATTGACACCTTCAAAGACGAATAAGTACTGTGCGAGGTTAATTCGCTTAAGAGTAGCGCGCACCTGGAATTATAGAATTCAATACTACGATCCGTCCACAAGAGTGTGTGGATGCAGCTACCTCTCGCTCCGATAAAAAAAGTTGAACACTTTTATAAGCATCATAAAACTATCATTTGAGGCTCTGGAAGGTGCCCTTGCGGTGAGGTCCGAAGAACTGTGTTTTATATACATTTGCGTAAAAATATATTGAAAATTTACGAATAAAAGTAGAGTCAATCGCATAACTCTTAAAATCAGCGAAGCCGGCGGCAACAATGGACCGAGAAAATATGTGTGGTTTTCAATCAATACACCATAGAATTATTGTCTATAATTAGTGTGGTAAGATTTACGCTGAGTGCATACAATTTGATTCGACGCGGTTTTTTAAAATTGATGTGCACTGGAGATTTTGATCGGAGACTATACGAAACAGTTATCAGGAAAAACCAAAACGGTAATATATCTACGTTGATTCACATATTAAACCAGTTCACCCTTCAGAATCATACCTTAAGAGTAGCAATAATCATTCATCAACATTTTAACCTAAATAATTATTACAGTAATTATTAAGAAAAAAAAAAAAAGTGATCTAAACAGGAACGCATAAAAATATTAAAAAGTCTACCTCTCTTCGATGCAGCAATAAAGTGTGAAGTAAACTCACGAAGCCACATACCGACACCCTAGAAAATAGAATAGCTAAAAAGGGCTGCGAGGCTATTACGATGCTGCGGTACATGAGATGGAGTACAAAATATTATTGAAATCTTTTTTGAAACAAAACAACCAAAATAACGTCTCTTTCTACAGTCTCACAGTGAAATAAAATCTGACATTCGAAAAACACATTTCTCGCTAATAAATCCGAAACGCGAATCTATAGGATCAAAAACATGTGTGTGTGTATGTGTGTGTGTACATTGATACCGGATATGGTGCGGCTATATATTTGGGAATAATACCCGTTGCCTAGAGTCACCAGTTCAGTAAATCCGATTTCGAGGAATAGTTAAGAAAACAGAATTGGGCCTTTTTTAGTAGATCCCGGAATTACAGACGAACAACGATAATAAAAGGAAACAGATGCAAAACGATAGAAGCAAGTTAGGGAAAGCGGAAGCAATGGAAAGAGAGAGAGAGAGAGAGAGAAAGAAACTGAAAAACAACGAAACAGCTTAAGGAAAAAAAAAAAAAAAATTAGAAGATAGAAAAATAAAAAAAGCAACGAAAGGTAGTTTGCATTTGACGTAGAACGAAACTGCGCGCAATTTAACAACCGCATCGCCGTCATCTTATACCTCTAATGGAAGAAAATTCTAGTGCTCCTTCCGTCTAATTTCCATCGCGCAACCACAATTCTTTGCCATTCATTCGACGATGCCGAGAAATAAAATTGCTTGCGAGAATAGCTTGGGCTGCTCAAGAATGTGACCGGAATAGACATGACGTTCGCTTTTGGGTCGGATTCATCTGGGCCCGTATTCGAGATCCGTAGTTCAGCAGTTGGCAATATTGTTGTTCGAGCTTCAGTCGCGAATGAGCGTGCAACGGTGAGCGACTTAAATTTTCTTAGCCGGCAAAAATTGAATGCTGTAAATTTCTCGCGATTTTTTTCTTCGCCTCAATCATCATCATTATCAGCGCTGAATTTTATTTCGAACCCGCTCGGCCGAGCGAAAATGTTCATTCGATAATATTTCCCATTCTAAGCCGTATCCGGGCACATTATTTGAATTTTTATTGCAACTTCCAATTTGGCATTTCTTTCGAACGTTGTCCGTCTCCCGATACCGGCATGCAGAACGCTCACTATGATAAATATTTTGAAATGAGCAATTTTTTCAAAGCAAAAAAGTAAGCCGCGAAACAACGTTTCAACTTTGCTCGCTAACCCGTTACGTTGTTTAGCACGTTTTTCAATTTCACATCAATTTCAGCGATTTTATTATCGGAATAAAACAATAATAATAATAATAATAATAATAATAGTAATAAAAGGAGTAAAAAAAATGATATAAAATGAATCTTAAAGCTGCCGTAATATAATTCGAACAAAATTTATAGCGACAAAAAAAAAAAAAAATTATTGCACGGTTTTGTATAAAATCAACGGAATAAATTGTTACGACGGAAATTTAAGTTTCCTCGCATAGTGATTTAATTAATTTATTAATATAATCAGCCCAAGACTATATAACCTATTAAGAAGTCATCCATCAATTACGTAAACTGTTTTTCTTTCAATTTGGAACCCTCTCCATCAGTAAGATTTAGTGATTTTTGGTGGAACCCCCTCCCGATCAAGTGAGATTTACACTATAATTTTTAAAGGACTAAATTTATTTTCATAAAGCAAAATAATCATACAACGTTAAAGTGTACTATAACGAATTTATTTACTAATACTAGGTCACGACTGGCGTCCCAAAAAAAAAAAAAAAAAAAAAAAAATTATTTAAATTTAATAAAATTAAAAGTAAAAACGAACAACACCTTTCATAATTTTTCACTCATTCCATGGGCATTTTTTTTTTCTTTTAAAAATTCTGAACGTTTTTTTTACTTGTTTTTTTTACTTGTTTTTTTTACTTGTTTTTTTACTTTCGAAATAAATGTTTTTAATAGCCATGAAATTTTTTTAACGGGCAAAATGGGACACTCCAAAAAAAGTAAAAAAAAAAATTTAATATTCTTTTTTTATTATCTGTACGATAATGTATATTCTTTAAAAGTTGACGTGAGATTTTCAGTTATGCTCTCCTCAGTTTAAATGAGATTTGATAAGATTTTACTGACCACCTCCCCATTTTGAGCTCACGTAATTAATAGATGCCCCCTAACTAATAAGAATGAAAGATTTTACGATAATGGGAGTGCTTTTTTTTAAATTTTCTAATGTTTTATTAAGTGGGCAAGTGAGAAAGTTCACACGCGATATGTGATGTGTATTACGCGTTCATGACTTACTTATTATTGCACCGATGAGAGTTATTCACCTTTCCATAAATATAAAATTACCTCAAATATTAATTAATCTGCATCAAATCTATGAAACGGTGTTGCCATTTCTGTAATACAATAATGCCGTAAACTGTTCGCTTTCAACCCACAATATATAAAACGGCTTCAATAGCTATCTGATAGGATCAAAAAATTTTCACCCTTTTTTCGTATGATAGTTAAATTAACGACGAATCAAGTAATAATAGTTAAAATAGAAGGTTACTTCTTACCAAACGAACTAGCTGACGGTGAAATTGAAATATTAAAAAATTAAATCAACAGGAGACTTTAACGTAAGGTTAAACTAAAAACTAAATAACAAAATTAACAGAGAGGAAACATTGTTAATGAATTTTCAATAAACAACAGTCTAACGGTAAAAAATTAATATCAAATCAAATCAAATTTGCTGAAATTGAAAATGATAAAAATAACAATAATAGCTTTACAACTAATAATAGTGAGACAATGTTAATGTATATAATAAACAAATACAGACATTAAAGTATAGTAAATGTATTGAAAACCATGCTTCAACCAATAACTATTATACTACACAATCACTAATGAGAATATAATAAGTAACACTAGTAATAACAATAATAATATACATATTTATGTATTATATTTTTATATTATTAAAAGTAGTTGATACCACCACTAAAGATCAAAATAATGAGAATGAGGAATAAATTAATAAAGTTAGTAAAAATTATTATAGTGAAATAGTAATAGAGAATAGTGACAGTGTCATTTATAATTACCAATAAAAAATAATGACAAAACAGTAGCAAACAATAATAATTTTCATGGTCATTATTTATGGTTAATATGTATACGTTAGTATTTTAAATATTAATTATTTGCTATACAATTTAATAACAGAAATATGAATTAGCGTTACTTATGTATTTTATTAATTTTAATCTTGTGAATTTCATTTTTGGCAACACGGCATAAGCTCTTTTGTTTATTTTCGTTGATAATCAATTGAACTATGCTACGCGCATCGACGTATATAAAGAGGGTTTTGGGGGGTTTGCCCCCCCCCCCCTATCTTACGAAAAAGTCTAAATATTAACCAAATATACTATCGTGGTATATGCCATCGCATTGTCGCTTTGGATTGGATTTAAAACAGTTCGAATACTTTTACATCTTTATTCAGGTTACTTGAGTAGGAAAAAATGTCCAAGCTTATTTGTCAAAAGGTATATTATATTGTCTCTAGTCCTTCGAATAATGATGAAGAAAAGCTAAAAGCTTTAAAAAAGCCTTAGAACCTACCGGATACTTTCAAGTTTCCAGTCACTGGCAAGAGGAATTTTTCTTTTCAACGTCGTTGAACTGCAAATCACTCATGACTTGCGTATTCAAACGTCATGTAAGGAGCTCTTCGTGAGCAATGTGTTCTACTTGGAACAATGCAACGCGAACATGATTATCAAGATCTTGGAGCCCGAGTTAATAAACCATTTACTAACTGGGAAAATGCTTTAGAGAGCTTTGGTCATCGCGCAAATACAAAATACCACAAATTCGCTTTAGAGCAAGCAGCGAACTCTGTAAAGTTCGCGGAAGGCAAATCTATTGATGTTGAGGAGTCCATGAACCTGGAAGGTCATAAAATGGCTGAAGATTAAAAGCTATTGTAGAAACAGTCCTTTTGTGCAGAAGACAGGAGATGGTCCTAAGAGAAAGTCACGATTATGAAGTTGGAATAAACGAACCTGCTCGCAATGACTGCAATTTTCGAGTACTTTTCCATTTTCGTGCTCGATCTGGTGACGGAGTACTTAAGAGTCATTTACTTACACAAAGCATGTATATTAAAGCTATGTATACTTTATCAGGAATTTAAAATAAAGCGATCGAACAACGTGGTAATGCTATTTAAGCGCACGTACTTAAAAGGGTCTAAAAGGCTAGTTTTTTTTTACAATATTGACAGACGAAACTGAAAACATATTCTGGCGAGAACAACTAGTGTTATGTTTATAATATGTAGAGACTGCTCCTTTGAAAGCCTAAACAAAGCAATGAAAAAATTGAATATCGATTTGACCGACACTTGCAGTTACACAAAACGAATAAAGACGATATTAAAAAATATTTGGAATGAAAGTCAATTTTCAATCTTTTTCGAGCTGGCAGGGTAGATGAGTTCAAATGACATAGTTGTTTCAAAAGCAAACAGATAGAAAACACAAATTTACCGGGAGAAACTGCCCAAATGTATTATCGCCGAAATGTATTTTACCTCTTTGTTGACCATGTCATTACAGAACTCGATATCCGCTTTAAACCACACGAAGAAACGATCGAAGGGATTCAACTTTTTCTACCCGGGAAGACAAGTAATGACTCTAGTGCGCAAGAAAAACTGAAAAAAATAGTACAAACATTTCTTGGTGAAAATTAAAGCATTATATTTATAAGTGAATATGGAAATCTGCTACACTGCAGTAGAAGCTATTTTGATCATTAGGATGAACAGTTTTTTTCTTTAATAAAAAAAAAGCTTCTTAATATAATATTAGCTACACTTCCAGCGATCACTACGACCCGAGAAAGATGTTTTTTCAATTAAGAACCTATATTAGGAATCGAATAGGTGACGAAAAAACATTGGTCTTACCCTTATGAGCATTCACCTTGATCTGGTGGTAAAACTAAATTCTAAAGAAATTGTAAATCGTAAACGACTGAATTTTAAATTACATTCCTAATGTATTATTATAGAAGATTAAAAACCGCTGTTCGCGAATTATCAAAAAATTAGGCACGTGTTGGCACCAGAAGCTGAATACACATTAGAAGATGACTTCCAACAACCAATAAACTAAACAGCAAAACAACGCTATAGACCACAGGATTTCTTCTCCCACAACCAAAACAAATCAGATCACTCCAGTCATTTAAACTTTAGTAATTGCCGTATGCCGTAATAACCTATGCAGTTACACATGGCTCATGAAAAAAAAAGTATTGTATAAAAATATAAGCAAAGAATGAAATAAGATGTTATTATTTAATATAATAAATAATATAATATAATAACAAAGAACGACCTACTATTTTATTTTGCTTAAAAAAAATTATGAAAATTTCAGATTTGACCCCTCGCCCCATTGAAAATCAATATATACGTCTGTGACTATGCATTAACGACTTCGAATTTAAAATTATACTAAGTTTTAAGATTTTGAAAGTATAGACTTGATCAAATAATTATTGTCATATTAAACATACTAGTACATAATACGAATAGTTGATTAAGTTATTATAATGTATAATTAGATATATTCTTGCTATTCAATGTTAGTTTTTAAGGAAATGCTAAAACGTTAAAATGTTATAGTATTTTATATGTTTAAACATTTAAAACGTACACAGTAGATATAATTAGGAAAACAATTTACTGATGATGATAAGTGCTTTCGGGAACGTTAAGTTTCGAGATTTTAAACATGGTGTCTACCGTAAATTGTTTTCCTAGTTAGTTATGTGATTGCTCTGTTTATTTAAAATTTAAAGGCCGTATTGTGTTTGTTAATAAGTAATTTATTATAATTTTGCGTTCGTATTTGTATTTTTCCAATTTTATCTTTAATTCGTGTGGTACAGAATTAAATAACGTTTCGCCCGTATATCTAGAATATAGTCTTACATATTGTTTAAAAAAAAAAAAAACCCGGGTACGTAAGCTTTATCACCTACAGATCTGCTTTTGTAATTCCGATTTTTGGTATTATTTTTAATTTATTTTTATTCCTTAGAACGTAAGCTAATAGTTATACAGAATATAAACCGCTAATAGTTAATAGTTTATTTTTATTTTTATCTGGATAATGTCAGTCGTCGTTTATCTTTTCTTCTTTTTTTTTTTAGGTTATTACGGCACACGGGAATTACTAAAGGTTAATTGACTGGAGCGATCTGATTTGTTTTAATATATATCAAGGTTTGAGCGATCGTTGCAGGAGCATTGGTGAGGATATTTTGTAAAGGAAAATTTAGGTTAAATGACAAGCGGGACGTTGCATATTTAGTACACGTGAAAAGAATATGATAAACTGAAGAATAACATGTTAAATCTAACATACCGATATATTAAATATATTAATTATTATAATTAGGTCGTGTATGTATTCGTTTATTGTATCATTAACTTTAATTTTAATATTGCCACGATTATGGAATATGTAAGTCCGAAACATGTCCATGATTAATGTATTCTTAAATAATTAAATTTTATGCTTTACGTGTATTTTATATATTTGTGATTAATGGCAATACAGAAAGTAGAAAAGAACAGCTGTAATCTCAACTTAAAGGCATATAACTCCTCAATCTATCAAGATGAACAATAAATCAGTTCCACTAAAGCGGAATATAAAGTATTTAGGCATATACCTTGGTGACAGACTGACACGGCGAAAACATATCGTGACTGAAAGAAATGAATTAAATAATAAACAAAAAAATATGACTTAGCTCCGGTATGAAAATACGGCTATGACTGTGGGGCTGCAGCGCAAACACAAATATTTATATTATACAAGGATATCAAAATAAGACCTTGAGAACAATGATTGATGTTCCGCGGTAAGGTAAACTCTTCACCGAAATTTAAACGCACTTTACATAAGAAAAGTTATTACAGAGGCGCAGCGACAAGGCACATTGAAAAACTTCATAATCATTGGATAATTCGAAAGAGGTTCGTCGATTGCATAGGAAGAAGGCATTAGATTTAAATGCTTAAGTTCTAGCATCCTATGTCGGTGAATTGGGACCGTTCAGATGATTAGGTAATACTACATAGAATCTACTGATAGGCCACTAGCCTACCTATAGAATAGTAAAAATAAAAATATATTTAGACAGTAACCGGATTTTTAACGGACTCGATGAACGAAAAATTCTTTGTGATAGAGCTGAAGATGCTTCGAATTTACTGACGTATTTCGAGTAGACTTATGCATAAATAAGCAGGTCTAATTCGCCAAACATGCACGTCTACAGCCTCAACATTATTTCGCATGTTCAGAATTTTTTAAAAGAACAAATCCGCGAAATAACGAAGACTGTCATTTATAGTTAAAAGAGGGAATGTATTTATTTCTTTTACTATTCGTACTTTTTTTTTGATATTACGAATTTTTTAATTTGGCGGACCAATTAGATTATACACAAATTGCCTTATTCCCGATTATCCTCACTTGAAACAAGTTACAGCATTCTGAAAATGTCGTCTTCGTAACTGCGACTATTCACTCACTATCTTTCCAGATGATTTACCACAAATTCACCGGGGAATAAACGTATGTTGCAATAATTAATCGTTAAAGACCAAAGGCAAAAACACATTTACCGATTTGATTTCGGCACCGCCGGACTACAGTTTAATCTTTGCCAGACAAAATAAAAATGAATGCATCGCATAAATTTATTATACCCGCTTCCATCCGTACTGCACACTTTCCCGTCAACCGGAAGTACTGCAGGACACACTGCCTGCGTTTCGAAATTCGCTAATAGATTTGTTTTTCTTTTCTTCGGATTATACAAAACATTATTATTAGCGGAGCGGTGGTTGGACGATGACGCGGTTACTGCGAGCTAACATTTGACATTGACCGAAATGTTTCGGTAGCAGATTGTAGCGAAGTAATTAATGTTGTTCCGTTTGCGATTCGGGACAACCGTCAGAGGCGAACGCCAAGTTCGCCTTTAATCCTCATTACTGAACGAGATTAGCCGAATGAATAATCCTCTTCGTGCACAACAATGAAGCGACATACGGTTTCAGATTCGAACGGAACCGCACACCATATTTATACGTGTCGGATTAGCATGAATTATTGATAAGAAAACGGATTGCGAGTGGCGCCACACGGAACAGTTCCAAAGAATGACACCGCGAAAAAAGTCCCGTTTATCGATCGATCGAAAGTTATTATTACTCCGATAAACTACCAGTGAACTTTCTCATACATACAATAACAAAATTCCTCTTAATAATAAACAAACAAAAACAAGTATAAATTAATTTACTTTAATAATTTCTCTTTTTTTTTTTTTTTACCCGGCGAGAATAACTTCTACAAATAAGCTAGACTAACAGAATACTGTGTATAAATAAGTAGATTGAATCTTAAAACGTTATGGAATAAGAGCAAAGAGTATCGTTAGCAATAAAGTTGGAACAAACATGGGCGCAATGACGTAACATAGTCCACGTATGTCGAAAAGAAGGATACGGAATTAACACTGATAATTAAACGTTTACAAAATACAATTCGAACACACATGACCGCAATGATATGACATAGCCCACGAGTGCCAAGAAGGATAAAATATAATATTAACCTCAATTTAATGAAACACGTTTTCGGTCTATATCAATCAGCAACTAGCAACACAAAGTACACTCAAATAGAACAAAAAGCACACTGCGTAATTTGTATTTTCAGTCATTTTATCATATTTATTGTTTTTTATGTGTATCAGTGGTTCATTTTTTTTTTGATGTTTTTACAATCTAGATAATGTTATATATACATATATATATATATTCGCGAATTGTGAATGTCATATGTCGTTCGTGTAATATAAAAAAATATATAACATCAGTAACCGAATGTTAATGGTCATTTTAAAATTGTTTACATTTATAAATTAATGATGATCTATGCCCAAAAACGTTTCCTTAAATTGAGGTATCAAAATTTATCGAAGTAAATTAAAAGGTAAAAGAGGGCGGCCCGGAAGAAGAAAAACGGAATGGCCGGACAATATTAAGGACTGGACTGGACTGAAGAATCTCAATGAATTGATTAGAAAAGCGGAAAAGAAAACGCTGTAATGATAATGATCATCAACGCTCAGGGGGACTGAGTAAGATACTTTTAAGAAGAAGAAATTAATTTATACTTATTTTTATTTATTATTAAGGAATTTATTTATTGTATATTTAAAAATATTAACAAGCAGGCAATAGATTTATCTACAGCCGGTGGTCAGTTCACGCATACTGATAACTGAACAGAACGCTATGGGAGAGTGTACCTGGTTAAATTAAGCTAACACTAACGGAATATATGACGTTGGGGGGAGGGGCTACCACAAAAGATTAGACGCGGTTCAGCGAAAATGCGATTCGTGCTTTTCGCTTATCATCACCCTGGTGTACTACTTGTTTCAGAGACGTAAGAGTCGTCAACTGTAAGTTTACCCAACCGCGTTGAACTTCTTATGCTCGATTCAAGACCTATCCATACTATTCACACTTTTACACTTATACACTCGCCATCTTCACGAGTAATGTGGGCGTAGAACAAATCGTAAGAAGCGACATATGAACCGCTACCTTCGAACCGTTCCTTGGCAATGGGGGAGCCTTAATACTGATATTCTTTCAACTAAACAATACTACTATCATCGAGTCGTTAAATCCCCACGGAAATATCGTGATTATGTGTCAGCGTCACGCGGTCTATATATTCCGTAACGCTTCCCTATGTTCCTAATTGAAACTACAATTATTTTCTTACTTCTGTCTACTCTTTTTTATCACGGAATTTTCCATAAATGAATCGGAAAAAAACACTTCCCGCAGGAATAGACTGTAGCCCATATCTGGTTATAAGAAGAAGCCACCAAATAATAAATACAACTTTTTCCTATCCTCCGGTACTCTCCCTCTTTCCTGGAACTCTTTTATCATTATTCCTATTCCAAAAAAAAATCATCTTCTCTTCATCCTGCACCTCTTGCTTCCTGTTTAAAAAAACTTTTTGAAAACGTCTCAAAGAAGCGAAGCTCTTACTTAGAAAACAGAGACATACTCTCTCCAATAATATGCTTGGATTATTTCGTGTGTGCGGACGCAATCCCGGAAAATCCATCCGTTACTCCAACGGAATATATCCGACCAACGCGAGTTGGCACGCATCCTCTTCCTCTTTTGTAGGACATTTTTCCTTTCGTAAAAAAATCTTCCATCCCTTTCGTACGTACTATGTACCCACAAAAAAATCCAAGATTCCGTGATCATGAAGCTTCAAGTGTCGAAAAGCGTTGGAATTATATATAAATATGTTTAATAGATGTTATTTTCAATATTATTACCAATATCTATTATCCCTTAACATTATTTACTTGTTTCGTGCAAAAAATGAAAACAAAAAAAAAATATTCCATACGTAAAGATAAAACATTAAAAACGTACAACTCTTACGACGCAATTAAGTAATAAGCAGAGGTGGAATTTAAAATAGTTTGACAGCGAAATTGGTACGAAGTTATCCTTTATATACCTTATATAAATAATTCAATAATTGTAAATTGCCATTTTTTTGAGTAAAATAATTTATGCCGTCATAACTAACAAAAAATAAAAATAATTGAAATTATTGTTCAAAATTATTTTATGATTACCCACTCTATAATTACCGGAAAACTCAGTTTGTATCGATTAAAAAAAGAACCATTTAATCATCGCGCATTATTTTATTTTTTATAAAAAAAGTACTGCCTGCTTTCGAGCTGCGGTGCTACAGAAGAATACACAGAATATCACGGCAGGAAAAAGTAACAAATGCGTAGTACTGAATAAATGTAAAATTGGTAAGCCAAACAGCTAATAGGATATCATCGAAGAAGCAAAAAAGAAATACTTTGGACATAAAATAAGAGAAGAAGACCTTTTCACGACTACCATACAAGGGAAAATTCAGGGAAAAAGACCACGAGGAAGGAGACGGATGGATTACATACATGGAATAGCTGGAATAAATTCACTCTTGGAAGGAATACAAATGGCCAGGCAGAGACAACTGTAGTAAAACGAGGGACCGCACCAACCTCCTGAATAGGAGATGGAAATGATGATGATGATGACTGCCGTTCTAAATGAAAAATTATTGATTAAAGTATGAAAAAGTTGTTTCAAAAATTTCGATGGTAGGTACATTTTTTTTATGATAACTAAATTTATTACAAACAAATTTAACATTAGTTTTTTCTGATATTTTACCAAAAAGCACAATGAATTATATGTGCAGCTTTCGGTTTTAATTGAGTGTACTCTGTATCGTTAGCTGATCATCTATGCCTGAGAAAACGTTTCTAAATAAGATTATTTTAATTTATATTTATTTATTTTTTGTTATTAAAGAATTTATTTATTTTATATTTACATTGAATTTTGTTTTATTCGGGGTGTGCCGAAAATATCTAATGTTTTTAGATTTACAACACAACTTGAAAAAAAAAAAATCCAGATTTGAAAATCAGTTTTTTCCGCTTTTTTAAACTTTTCAGCAACATCGAAAGTTTCGTTAAGGAAATGAAATTCGATTTCGTTATTGACCAGTAGCGATCTTTCCAACGATATATCACATGTCCGGGGGAAAAAAATATTTTTTTAAAACGTTGGAGCTTTCAGCACCTCAGGGGGCCTAAATATAAAGTTGTAAGCTCGGCTATAGTTTTCGTTATTGTTTACGTGAACATAATTTTTTGCTGTTTTTGGGCCCAAAGGAGGGGTATAAATAATTTTTCAACTAGAATTTTTCGTTTTTATGAAAGATCTTCTGCGTTTTATTTTATATTTCGAATTTCACTTTTAAAGGTTTATCTGGTGATGAGTTATGAATTTCTGAGTGATTTTTGAGATCGTTTTATATTCCATAATATATACATATATTCCTGACGGTTTTTTGGGTGTTTTTTAGCCCCCAAGGTAATTAGCTTGAAGTCACATTTTAATTTAAATATTATGTATAGAAAAAGATGTAAAAATAATAATAATAATAATAGGTATAATAGTAATAATTAACAAATTAATTCGAAAAGGGAAAATAAAGAATTGTGAATAGTTTTGCGTGTGTATTTTAAGTTAGGTTAGCGATGTACACATGTACCGAGTTGGGAAATGTGGAATTTTTGTTGCGACGTAATCGGGTTGCATTAGAGAAATTCCGAGCAATTTGGTAAACTCGCTAAGACGTAGGCCGGTGTGTATGTGTACTTATATTAGTAATAAAAGCGAGTGAGAATGACATCACGATATGTTTCGAGGCTTATAATTAATTGGGAAATTTCGCATTAGAAGCGATGCCAATTGCTCAGCTGCACAAATTATTCCATATAAATGCATGCTTCTTTCGAAGTTGGGGGCTTCTTTTTTCCTCGCCATTCAATCAACGCCGTGATCGGTAATCGTTTTGTTGCAAGTTGTATCTAAAAGAATATCATTAACTAGTCGAGTCAGGAAATATGTCGTTTTTTTTTATTATTTTATTTAATTTCGTTTTTTTTTTTTTTGTGTTCTTCCGAGTTTTAGTCTAATCCTCGTGATTGGCGTTCGCGTGGTAGGCGTATTGAACAAGAGAGACACTGTGGACCGCTCTGCGATGTGTAGGAAAGGCTTCCCTTTCCTCTTTTGTTAACGTGTTTTTTTTTTTATTTTAAAGAATTTTTTCTTCAATGGCGCCCGAACTAATTTAAACTTTGAAAAGAGAGCGGAACCGTAACAATATATATATATATATATATATATATATATATGTACATATATATTATATAGGATTTAGTAATTACACTTTACTTAGATCTACTCAAAATTTACAAATCAGTCGCTATTTAATATGGTAAATAAACGTATATATTATTTGCTTTTTAATAAACTCTGAAATAGCAATAATTAAAAACAGAAACTTGTCGCTTCCGTTTTGGAATTGCTCATTTAATAGAATTTTCCCGAAAATAAAACTTTGCCCAATCGATTGCTGAACCCTTAATTACCCCTAATTCGTGACTTTTATCAAAATCATTAGAACCATTAGTAGTCTATTTTTAGTGACTAGACGGTTTAACATCTCAAAAATTAGTGCAGCACTAAGGAAACTAATCTAAAATACAGTAATGAAATCAAATCGAAATTTTTTGTACATATTCAAAAAATAATGTCTGACCCCCAACTTGTCAAGTTTAAATAATGCCTTGAATGACTTATACTTGGACGTCTGAGAGCCATCTTAGGCGATCGCATGGTTAGACCAAAGATAGTTCAGTTTCTGACCCGAACCGGACACAAAAAATGCTGTTAATAGTTTTCTCTTTGTTGTTGTAAAATAGTCAGAAGAGAATTACGTTGTCGAAGTGTTTTTGAATATCATTGTGGCATTTTTTGAAACGGTCGCGTGACGTGAAATCGCAAACGAGATGTGTGACGCTAGTGTTAAGGTATACTCGCCTTATTAGGCAGTTACTTAACCGGCCAGCGAGCGTCACTCACGGTCGAAAAGTAGGTAGACAGAAGGTGTCCGCAGAATTCTAGTGCCGGACTCGTTGTTTGGTTCCTTCTTTCCATTATTTTTCGCCGACCGTGTTTAAAGAAGCCCATTCAATTTCATACGGATGTAGTCATATCGGCGTGCAGCAGTACACGTAACAGATTGTGTAAAATTGAATTGCCCGAAATGGTGAATGTATGTAGGCTTTGGCTGCCTGATGGTTTACAAAAAAAACAACAAAAAAAACAGCTTGACGTTCATCGTCGCCAAATCTGATGCGGTTTGGCCTAAGAGCGAGCTACGAGTATAATTTTTGTATTGTATATATTTTTAGAATAAACGTTAATAGGAGTACCGGGCACTCACACAACGGGCATATTTGCCCTATGAGACCCATAACTTATTTCAAAAAAAAAAAAAAACAAAAAAAAATGCAAACTCAGTTTTAAAATTAGGAGAAGGGAGCAGCAAGTTCGACCTTAGAAGTTCCGTGCGGGGTGCCTTGATGTTATTCTTAAACCTCGGTCGGGTATAGCTGATGAACAGAGCGAAAATTGGTCTAAAGGCAGTATTCTATTCTATCGCCTGTATGACGCGCGAAAGACGTGGGACCGAACTTGCGCAAAAACGATTTACAAGGGAACCGTTAAGCAAGAGCGCCCTATTATGCTAGAGCGCTTTTCCATAGTGTTTGGACGTCGTGAAGCACGTTGTCATTTACGAGAAATGGTACATAGAACGGTGGTGCTGCTCGGTATGTGTAGAACGGCATCGTCAAGTATTTTGTGCGTCATCGCAGGAGCACGCTCCCACTAGATTTTCTGGTTCGAGAAACGGCGATACTTTAAAGGACAAAAATACACCTGGGGAAATTCTGTATTTCAATGAAGAAAATTCATGTATATAGAGGAAGTATTACCGAACGGTTAAAAAAGGAAGTGGCAAACGTCGGCAAATGAAAGGCCACATTCGAAATCGAATGACCATAGAGTGGTTGGTGTTAATACCAGGCATTTCAAAGTTTGACGCAGATTCGAATGTATCCTACGGCGCAACAACACTTAAAATACGCCAGTGATGCTTCTAAGGTGAATCGGTCAGTAGTGAAAGATTCAGCACCGCTTGCTCGAACACGTACTGGTTACAGACTTTGCAGTGATTGTGCTTGACACGCTTATCTTTCATGGTAATCATTTAAAGCGCGGTGTGTAGCCATGCACTGAAGCAGATCAAACAGTAGTAAGCCATAGGCTGACCTACGGTTAATGAAAAAAAACCGCGCGAACTGAAAGATAATGGTGTCGTATCTGGCTGTAGTGAGCAAAACAAAAACGGTACAAAATATCCCGGTGCCAAAAATTAACTCACCCGGTACTCTTCCTTTTACCGGTCATGTGTAATCTTTTGTTTTTTTTTTTTTCTAAACCGACCGTAGTAGACTCTAGAAAAAGGACACTGTCCATTTCCGGGCAATAAAAATCGTTCTATTTATCGGCGTAAAGCTCGGATATGTTCTCGCAGTTTTACGACATGTTCGTCTCTGATGATGGTAAGTGTAAGCTTTGCGAAACGTTAAGGTTGTAAGATTAGTTTTTTTAGACATGGTATCTTCCATTTCCTACATTATTACATTCAATCAAAACAGAAAAATTAAAAATTTCACTTACAAAATAAAATTGAACCAACACTTCCGGCCCTCGGCTATTAATTAGCTATACCTATTTAAACCACTCTATAATAAAAGTATACCCACATTTGATGATAGTAATTATTTAACATATTATTTGTATTTTACTTAAAAAACCCGATGATAAGATCGTATTCTTTATGTAAGTTGCACTAATTCACAACTGGCGTGACGTGCTGCATCTGCAGCACTGATGATACCCCGGGTTAATGAAAAACCGGTAACTAGAGTGTGTTGATAGGCGTACAACTTCTGCGTGCTGTTTGATGTGCCAGTTATTATAAATGAAAGAAATAAGATTATTTGCTAGTTTTACATTAATACGTGTGAATTTGACAGCAACACAAAAGTGTTTACAAGAACGGGGGCATCGGTGGAAAGCTCAAATTTCAATATTAAGGGGAATCTAGTGTTGGCTAGATTGATCGAGGAAAATAATCGCTGGAAATACGAAAGACGCGCGAGAACTGATTAAAGAGCCCAGAGATGACCGCAAAAGAAACAACTTACAATCTGAAAATGATCCGAGTAACAGAAATAAAAAGATAAACGGAAACGAGCCGAGCCCGCGAGAATAGATAAATCAGACAACACAATACTAAATTCAAATGAACTGAACGAAAAACAAAAAAAATTTTTTTGAAAAAACGTTCGATGCTCGGTTCAAAAATACCGGAATATAAAAGTGTATTGTTCTTTAATTCCGTGATGTGCCGCGATACAGCAACCGGTTGTTTTAATGCATCGCGATGCGAATTTATTCGCGCCGTATTCGAGGCTGACGTCTATAGATCAATTCTCAAAAGTCGAATCTATAGCGAGAAGTGAAACTAAAGAATAAATCGACAAAAAAAAAAAAAGTAAAAGCAAAACTGTCATAAAAAGAAGAAAAAAAAAGAATTTTCTATAACTTTTTCGACTGCTCTCAGACGCGGGCTACTTGATAATATTTTAGGGTCGGCGGTGATGGTGAACTTCGAAGATAATGAGGATCTACGATGTCTGACTATACTATAACGAGAGCTGCCTTGATGCCTTTGAACGGTCAACCCGTTCCGTAGTGAATAATAAATAAAGAGACATAAAGATTGTTTACAGTACGAATGAAAATGAACGAGTTTGCCCGATTAGTCCGATAAAAAGCCGGGTGGTTTTGATCTGTGTTCCGCAGCATTAAGATTAATATCTGGTTTATTTAAAATAAAAAGTAGTAAACTGTTTTCGTCTTGTTTTCCGCTGGATATCGCCGTTATTAGTTAATATTTCGAGCAACGATAGGGAAATATGGGAAAAAAACAGCGGGAAAACCCCGTAAAACGCAAAACCTACGAAACAAATGCCGCATTTCACGTATACGAATTAAAAGCGGAAACGATCAGAGAAGCAAGTATGCTTGTGGAAATTATGGTAAAAAGCTAGTCACGTGGAATAGATGATGGCGTAAGGTTCACTGAAAAAGTGAACTACAAAAGGACTTATCGAAAAGATGCATTTCTCCGAACCGAAATCAATAACCAGAAAAAAAACAAAAAAAACGCACGTAAGATGTAGGCGAAAGAGGAACAAAATGGACGCCGACGTTACCGAAGAAGAAGAAATTTTTCCCGCTAAAATTCAGCTCGATAACAATAATTCGGAGTGGAAATAACGTAGCGAATGTTGGCAATTAGGCTGGACGGAGCACGACAGTCGTTTCGTGTAACGAGTGTTGTTATGTCATCGCTAACAGCTTATTATCAGCGAATTACCAGCGAATTGTCAGCGAATTATAGCCAGGCACCATTACAAAGGCGAATTTTTACTGTTGGATCGCGCCGAGCTTGTCTGTTTATTAGTTACAAATTATATCGGGCCAACTGCACTCTCGACTTCGCTTCGGCCTGTTTTGTCGGGCCGAAATTGCCTTAGTCGAAAAATTTACAATTTCTTAAAAGTCATTTCTGCGGATATCATTATGTCGAAGAGAGGAGCCGGAAGAGAAAAAAAACTATATTGTGTCGGGCGTGTGCGCAAGGGAAGAGTGAAAGCCCGGTCATACTTCTTTCTCGGTAAAAAGACTCGACTCTCCCCGGATGGACTGGAACGTATCGCTTTTAAAAATATTACATCGAGCGGCGGTGGCGGCGGCGGCGGCAGTATTAGCGAAATAGCGTCGTAGAGTAGCGGGCTCCTCTCGATAAATGCCGATGGAAAAGAGACCTTCACCGGCAAACGTACGAAAGTGCGACAAAGACAGGGCTGTGGAAAGTCAGCATTTGCTGGAAATAAATTTCGGCGCTAGAATATCTCCGGTTAAAAGCGAACGGCGCCTTTGCCACTCCAGCAGTCTAATGGCAAAAGTCAAACGGCATAAAATAAACTTCCGCGCGATATCCACTGCCGCACACACACGATCAGACTTGTCTTCTTCTTTTTTTTATTTAGTCTGGTGCTGCTGGTTCGCTGCTGGCCCTACTCCGATTCCGGGAAATACAAACGGGCGATTTTTTTTTGTCTTTTTTTTTTCCCCCCACAACGGGAGGACTGACGGGAAATAATAAACAAATAAAAACTAGAAAATGGCGAAACGGAAAACGAAAACGAAAATGAAAATGAAAACGAACAGCGAACACGAAAATAAAAGCAAACACACAAAAGCAAAAACGAAAATGCGCTTTAATTCGCCGCGCCGTGATTCAAAATCGTTTCCGCCAAAAAAAAAAAAAAAAAAAAAAAAACCAAAAGATATTCCGGAGATGATAATAACAAAAAGCGCCCTGGTCGCGCCACAATAAAATGGTCGTTGAGCAGTTGGCCGATCCAAAACAGCAGCAGCATTGATGTGCATAGAAGACAATCACATTGCAACTTCTTTATATTTCAGACATTCCCGTATCCGACAATTGAAGTCGCGAGAATTATATTCGAAAGCGCGTTCACACATAGAGGTACTTTTGATTTTTCTAGTCGCCGTTCTTTTTCAACTTTTATATAAAGTTCGATTGTGCAGTCTTTTCGATGTCGGGGCTAGGAAGATTGCCGGGACGAGCTTTCCGATCACGCGGACGCGCGGTCCACACAATGTCGCAACTAAATTAAAAGCATTTTGCATTCCTTTCTTCACTTATTTTTGTCCCCTCTTTCGCCTCTTTTTTTTTCTTCTAATAACCTTTTTATACTTTTGTCGTAGTTGTTGCGGTTTAGGCAATGCCGACAGAACTGCACCACCTCCGGTCGTCATCAGAATCAATTTTGTTGTCGCTGAAATCATCACCCTTCGATGACGATGTAGTAGAATGCTAATTTGCTTTTTTTTTTTTTTTCTTTTTTCACGAAGGAATCGTTCAGTTTGATTGGTTTCTCTATTCGTCATTGTGTTCTTATTGTTCTGTGCATTGTTAAAAAACTTTTAAAACCTTCCTCTTTTACATCTTTAAATAGATTTTAAAAAATTTAATTATAAAAGTAATTGGATTTAAAAATAATTCGATTTACTTCGACTTTGCACGATACCGGGGCCAACGAGGAAGCAAACCAACAAACAAACAAAAAAATATTCCCATCGGGGCCAAACATTCGAGAACAACGGATTTTAGCTTTTATATTCCATGATAACTAAAAATGGAACTTTCCACAGTCGGTCGCATCGAATTGATTTTTCCTGCACGTGCGCTGGAGTTGTCGATAAAAAAAAAAAAAAAACAGTAAAAAAGCGAGTTTCGTTGTTTTTTTTATTTTTATTATTTTCCTTCAAAAGCGCCGGTCACTATATAAAACTGGCTTTCGGCTCGGGCAAAAAATAAAAGAAAAAAAAGAGGTTATCTACCTAAAAAGCCACAATGAATAAAAAAGATCTCGTTCCTTCTTACGCGCATTGTTTAAATAATTAACTCTATACTAATAATCCGCTGGTTTTAACCCATTAACCGATTTTTTAAAATGCTTTTATTACAATTTATTTCTTCTTCTGTGTTTTTTTTTTTTTTTGTTTTTCATATAAATATATATACATTTCTTTTTTTTTTTAACAACCCTTGGGTTTGTGCTACCAAAGAGCACACATTAGCCCAGCAAAAAGGAATAGATGCATAGAATTGAATAAAAATTATATTTATATTAATGGAATCAAGGAATACCCCTAGAACAGAAACAACTGAAAAAATAGGTAGAGAAAGAGAACATAAGAAGCGTGTAGAAAGGAGCAGGAAGGCCAAGATTTAAAAGATGACAATAAAGTAACTCACGCTCGCGAGATAAACCAGAACACTCGAAGAGCACGTGATTCACGTTACAAACATACTGGGAACCTTCAGGATTCAATGGATAATTATGAGATGCAGCCAAGGAAAAACGATTTAGTGAAGAAGGAAGGAGACTATGCGAGAAACGGAGGCGAGATAATATACATATACATTTCTTCAAATTATCAACCAAAAAACATTTGTTTTTGTCTAAAAATATTTACCGAAAAATTGATCCAAGGACTTGGACAAGTGGAATTAAATCTGTTATAGGCGACCTCGTTTTAAACTTCTTCTCAATATCGATAAAACCAGAAAAATAATTCACTTACAGACCGATTTATTTTCAACTATACTGTGTACTATTTTTTTTTTTTTTTTTTTTTTTTTAATGGGCTCGGTGTAAACACCGACCCAACTACATGAACTTAGATCACCTACTGAGATTCTGAGACGATCGGCGATAGAGATTATAAAGGAAAGACGGAGGGGAATAACGGCTAGAGATGGGAAGGAAAGGATAAAGGAAGCATTGAAAGGGGTAGGAAGATCCAACGCCAAGAGATAATTGCGGAATGTTGATGTTGATGATGAGTATGACAACAGCTTCGAACATTTCTAAAAACAAAGAGTAGGGCTAGGAAGTCCGCATTTCGACGCGCGCTTCAATGTAATTTTTATGCCGGAAGTAACATGAAAAATTATGTAGCATTTTACTATCGCTAACATGTAACGCTTTATTTAATCTTTAAAAATGACCTAGTCAGTTGAATCCTCCTATCCAATAGTAAGACCCAGAAGTGAAGAAGCAGAAATGCTATGAGAAAAATCCTACAATAGTTTCATTTATATGTTCAGCATACGAGATTGAAAGAGTAACAATAAATTAAATTGAAGATGATATCGTTCGAAACCGTGCACTACCTCCGCAGTAATATTAGCATCGCGATTAATTAATTATTTTATGATAAGTTAGGTACGTGTAAACTATTTTGTTTTAAAAATAAATCATCATCTAATAGACAAGCACATTAATGAAAGCCTAACAATTTATATCATAAAAATATTGCCTACACGCAGTGTACATGTGTAAACTTTAAAGATATTTTAATGTAGTAATGCGAAAACTAAACACTGCATATGTTAAAAAGTGGAACAAAATGTTAATATAGCACGCAGTACAAGAAATAAACAGAATAATACTAGAAAGAGTAATTATAAACAAAAAAAAAACGAAATTAACTAGTATGTATAACACAGAGGCTACAACAAAAAATGATGTACTACATGGAATAATTCTTTCCATTAAACAAGATGCAAGAAATTAAAATAGGTAAACGCGTGCAAAGTGTAAACATTACAATAATAGAAATGAAAATAGGTAACAGAACGTATGGTCACTGTACAGATCGCCGTCTAGCAATCTGAGTAATTATGTAGAACAAATAAATGCGATGAATCTGAATAACTCATGGAGAACATACATATAAATACAAAATTAACGAAACAAGTAATGGAGAAATAATCCCGGAAGAAGTAATGGAAGAGAATAAAATACGAAAAATTAAAGTAAAGGTTAAAAACAAGGAGAGAACATAGAAGAAATATTACAAGACTAAGGGACAACAAAGGACAGAAAAGAGAGAAAAAGAAATAAATATTTAGTATAAAATTGTAAATAACATAATAATATTCTGTCAACGAGAATATGTATCAACGAAATAAGATTAGAAATTGTTTGTGCATGTGTGTACATGTATTAAAGTACACCCATGCAGGTGTTTTTTTTAATTTATATGGTCCATGTGCTGTGTGTAATTGTCGGGATTATTACAGCACATGGATAAGTGCAAGATCAGAACTGTTTTAATAGGTTAGCCGCTCTAATATGGTGTAGCATATCATGTACCTGTTTTGGTTCGTTTGACAACGCAACCGACGGTAAGTTGGAGGTGCCTGTAGGCAGGCAGTGTTCCAGAACGTGTTCAGCGGTTGGTGAAATTGGGGAATTGCATATGGAACAAGCAGAGGGAGAAGATGTTCCTTCCAACAAATAGTTGTGGGATATTGCTGTGTGCCCTATGCAGAGTCTAGTTAATGCTGCAAACTCTCTGCGGGACATGGATATCGGTGGCCACCAAGGCTCAGTGCTCACCTTAATGGATCGCAGCCATGATGTGTGAGCCGACCACATAGTTTTCCATGTCTCTGCCTTATGTTGCTGAAAAAAGGGTGGCCCCAGCTGAGGCAGAGGGGCGCCTTCGGACATTAGACTATATGTTGCTGCCTTAGCAGCCAAGTTCACATGCTCGTTCCCCGGCACGACAGCATGACCCGGGACCAAAAAGTTACCTGTGAGCCAGCCCGGAAAAGCACGTTAATGATGCGCTTTATTTCTCGAAATAATGTGTGTAAGAACAAAAATTAAAGATTACATAATTACAATCGGACAACTTGTCGGAGCGAATAATATTCTATTCGCTTCCAGAATATCTAATAACAGAATTTGTATTTATTTAAAAAATAAAGAATTGGTAGATAAATTAACAAAGGAGCACAGTACTATTGAAATCGGCAATACAGAGATGAAAATACGGAAACTTATAAATCCAGCGAGAAGAATAGTTTTATCAAATGTATCTCCACACATACCAAATTCGGTGTTAGAAAACGAATTAAATAAGCTGAACATAAAAACTATTTCAACAATAACTTTTATTAGGGCAGGTTTGCATTCGGAAGAAGAATAGAAACATGTATTAAGTTTCAGACGGCAGGTATCTCTTAGTACAAGAGCCAAATAGTTTAAATGAAAGCGCGGTAACTCCAGAGTATATCGATATTATGTATGAAGCTGAAAATTTTAAAATTTATATTAACTTAGATGGTAACTCGTATCGTACAGATCGCGGAAAAAATACACAGAAAGAGGAGAATAGCGATAACAAATTAGAAGAGATAAGCATTTTAAGAAAAAGGCAACACTCGACAACAACAGAAAACACGACAACTAATGATGATAGCGATTTGATTGGGAACGTCTGTTTATCAAATGCGTCGAGTTTAACTACACTAGACGACACAGAAATGGAAAACCGAGAACTGCTAATAGCACAGACGGGGAAAATTTATTTATTTTATTATTTTACGAGGTACATATTGCCAGGGAGGGGGCTATCACCTCGGGTGAGGTTATTTACGTTATTTTAAGGTTTGTAATATTTATAAATTTAATAAGTCTGAATAGGTTATTTATGTTTAAATTCGCGGAGTGATCGTCTGTAAGTGTGGATTGTTCGCGTTCGGCACTGTAGATGGGGCATTCAGTGATGATGTGTTTGACTGTGATCTGGCAATTGCATTGAGTACAGGCTGGAGGCTCCTGGTTGTCCAGCAGGTATGCATGGGTGGTTAGAGTATGGCCTAGATAGATTCTGTTCAAGGTTGATTCGATATCCCGGTTTGATGCAGATTTGCCTATAACGTAAGTCCAGTCAGTAATCGTCCGTTTAATTGCCAGTAGTTTGTTCGAATAGCTGCTGTTCCACTCAACCTCCCAATCAGACATTATTTTGTATTTTGCGTATTTCTTCAGTTCACTTGGGTGTAACACTGGTACGGCGGCGTTGGTCGATAGCGTGGGAAGGTGATCAAAGATCATGATGTAAATGGTGCCTTCATAGTGGTTTGAACTCCACGGTGGATCGGCGGAAGGCATGCGCTTAAGTAGATAATTCGGGATATCCAGCGTAAATTCGTCATGACATTTGAAGTAGCCTTGGGCCGCGAGGGTACCGTCTCTGTATAATGGGTTTGATGGACTGTAAATGCTGTGGTTTGGATGGTTCGGGTAACTTAAGATTGATAGGGCGTAATCGACCGATAATGTTTGCCGGCGGTATTTCAGGGGAGGAATACCGGCGAGCACGTGCATACTGGAGGCAGGCGTAGTTCGGAAGGCTCGTAGAGCTATACGGAGGCCCGAATTTTGGATCGTGTCAAGACTTTGGAGCAGGCCTTTGGAGGCGGATGAGTAGACGATGCAGCCGTAGTCGAGTTTTGGTCGGATTAAACTTTTATATACTTTTAATAATGTGGAACAGCTGGGTCCGAATTTCCTGTTGTTCAGCATCTTCAGTATGTTCAGTGCAGAAAGGCTTCGGTTTTTTCCAGGATAGGATGTGGTTTCTCCATCGAAGTTTTTTGTCAAAGATTAATCCGAGAAAACGAGCTTCTTCCGAAAACTTTAGTTGTTGATCGTTGAGTGTTAGACTTACGGGTCGGTGTTTGCGTTTTCTCGTGAAGATGACGCCTTTCGTTTTTTCGACAGAGAATTTGAGTCCCGTGCGTTCACTCCAGTTCGCCAGATTGTCCAAGCATGCTTGGAGAAGGCTCTCTGCGAACTGTAGGTTTGTAGTTTTAACAGTTATGTTTAAGTCGTCAGCAAAAAGTCTGTGGTTAATAGGAAGTGGAATGATTGCGGAGATAGTGTTTATCAGGATTAGGAAGCAGTAGATACTAAGGACACTGCCTTGAGGGACTCCGTTTTCTTGTTGGTATTCATTTGAAAGAGTATTTCCTATTCTGACCATAAACGTGCGATTATTTAAGAAGTTATTGATAAATTTTGCCAGACGCCCTCTGATTCCAAAACTCGTGAGTTCTTTCAGGATTCCGAATCGCCAGGTGGTGTCGTACGCCTAAAATAATTGCAGAAGAAAAAGAGGAGTCAACCGAGGAGATCAAAAGGAACAGCACAACAGTCGTGGATTACATGAGACAGGAAGCTGCGGTCGATAACGAGCCAAAAGCGAAACCGGCCGTTTTGCAAGATGAGCAGAAAATTAGCAAAGATGCATATTATGATTATAAAAATTTAGAAAATAGCACTTTAAATACTAGTAAAAAAAAAGTAGATACAAAAAAAAACTAAAACAGAGCAGGATAATTTACTCGAAAAAGCATTAATAACGATAAGAAAAATAATCGAGAATCAATTCAAACACAAAAAAGTAATTTTTAATTATAAACAGATATTACTATTAACTACAAATATAAATAAAAATGAACAGGTAACTGAAACCATTAAAGACCTATTTCAGTTGGAACAGATAAACAGCGATGCACTTATCGCACAATTGCAGTATATACACGAAAGCATAAATGATAGACCAATTAAAATAAAAATTAATAAAATAATAAACAAAATTAAAAGAGAAAATAATAACGAAAACACATAATTTCAGAAATGTCTAGAAATTAGAATGCTCAAAATATTACAGTACAATGAAAACCACTGTAGGTTAGCAAGAGATATCTTATTAAGCAATATAATTACGGAAAATATTGATGTTACGTTTATTTGTGATAGATCCACCAATAATTATGTGCTTATTAATTATAGAACTATTATACATAATAAATTACAAATTATTTATCGTATCGGTACTCCAATAAACTGTATATATATATACACATAATGAATACAATGTGTTAGTAATCCAAATAGATAAAGTAAATTTCATATTAACATATATACCGCCGAATAATTTGTCATATCAATACTTTCAATTCTTAGATGTATATATTAGAAATAATAACTTCATTAAATTTATATTACTCGATGACCTAAACTCAAGACACTTATCTTGAGATAAAGTAAATAACCCCAGAGGGAAACAATTATTTAATTTAATACAAATTCATGATTTAAAGGTACTAAATATTAAAAATAAATATACGTTTAAACGGAAAAATCAGTATAGTACGATCGATTCAACACTCATTACAAACAACATCGCACATCTAATTAGTGAATGGAAGGTATCTCATGAAATTAACCACAGTGACCATAGTTATATATATTTTTTAATTTTCAACCAATATACAAAGGTAATAAAGAATATGTTAAAGCAATAAATTATCATAAATTAGAGAAAAATATAATTAAATTTGCATATAAAATAGATTTAAAAGTTTCATGTATTTCGCTAAGCGCTATAGATAATTGGTTAGAGGAATTTCAGCAGTACGTAAATACCGTTTTACAGCACTCATATATAACTAAAAAAAAAATCAACCGTCTATTGGTGGAATGCAAGCCTACAAAACCTAAAATATAACGTTAATAAATTATATAAGAAATAGCGAAACTGTAAGAACCTAAATTTAAAAACGGTACATTATGATAATTACAAGAATAAATTTAAAAAATATAAGTATGAAATTAAAGTAGCCAAAATACAAGCCCGGAGAAAACTAATAAGTGACAAATCGGTATTCCGATTAAAGTATAAAATATTAATGAGTAAAAATAAAGATGTTAACATACCCACACTAGATAAGCATGCTTACTCTGACAGTGATAAAGTAAAATTACTAAGTTCTAAATTATATTTAGAATCTAAACCTTTCAAAGTACAAATAGTAAATAATGATGTTAAAAACCGAGTTGAAAAAGATGAAATCAGCACTATAATTAAGAACCTGAAAAATAAAATATCAACTGGAGTGGATGAAATCTCAAACGGATTCTTAAAGAAATTCAATATTAAATATCCTGATGTAATAGACAAGTTAATCAATTTATTATTTTATTATAATTATTACCCTGAAAGGTGGAAAATAATGAGGACGGTTATTCTACCTAAAATCAGTAAGGACCCAAAGTCGTCCAGCTCGTATAGAGCAATTTTGTTAATATCAAACTTTAGTAAAATATACGAAAAATATAATAAAACAAACTTTAATAACAAACAATATAGAACAATAAATTAGATAAATACCTATTTAGAAACATTTTCGGGCATAACTCATCATCAGCAAAAACTAACTTAAAGGAAACTTTTTAAGTTTCCTTTAAGTTAGTTTTAGCTGATGATGGGTTATGCCCGAAAACGTTTCTAAATAGGTATTTATTTAATTTATTATTCTATATTGTTTGTTATATTATACTGTTTTAACAAACAGGATGTATTCACCTACATTTATACGAAAAATGTATACTTAGCAAATTACAACATTTTGCAAACAAAAATAATATAATTAATAAAAACCAATTTGGCGCATTACAAGGTAAATCATCAGAATTAGCAATATGTAATATTATTCAAACAATAAAGAGTTTTAAAAATAAATCATTAAAATGCTGTCTACTTACGCTAGATGTAACGAAGGCTTTTGATAGCCTTGACCTAAATAAACTGCTTGAGTTACTAAAGAAATTAGGACTAGATAATGGTTTGTTAAATATTATAAATCGGTACTTCGATAATAGACATACAATCATACAGATAAACAGTTCTTACAATAAAAAAAAAAATTGTTATGGGTTTACCCCAGGGGTCAGTGTTAGGACCATACCTCTGGAACATCATTTTTTCAAAAATGTACCAGTTAACGTTACCAAACGATATAAAAATAATCACATTCGTAGATGACATTGCCATACTTATTGCAGATAAAAATGAAACAATGTTGGAAAATAAAATATATAATGTTTACACTAAAAGTGAAACATGGCTCACGGAATTTAATCTTCAAATAAACGAAAATAAATCAAACTATATTCTCTTTAACAGTAAAAGTAATAAAAAATCAATTAACTTAATGAAATTCGGATTAAATGCGTAATACGTAATTTTAGGGATGATGTTTTTCATATACTACAAGGTTGCAATTATAATAATAATAATAATAATAGACTCCGTAATTATGATATATAAAACAACTTGTACAAAATTATTCGAATGAATTTAACAAATTTGCAACTGAAGAAATGAAATTCCGGAAAAATAGTGTACATTTATATTAAGTAAGTAGTAGAAATATAGTAGATATTGTCAAAAAACTGTAAAATGGTAATTAATATAATACCAAATACTTAATTGGATATGGGTTATATTAATGCCGTTATTATAATAAATTAATATTTTTTAGTAAATAAATGTGCCGTACCCGAAGTTTCGGGAAAAGGGGGAAAAAAAAGTTACTTTTCCTTTATTTCTATTTGTATACATACATATATATATATATATATATATATATATATATATATATATATATATATATATATGTATGTATATTTATTTATTTATTTTCCTGTCAGATGCAGTCTTCGCACAGTGGAATCATAACTGGATGTCTGGATTGACCTTCCTCAGAGAATTGAAACCTACGACGAAGTCATGGTGGCCTCCAGTCGGAACGGAACGCAGGATGAAGAACGGGACATGCGTCTTTTTCCCACGACTACATTCTCAAACAAGCTCCAAAGCCAAATACCTGCCCACTTTGTTCTATCGATGAATACCCATCAATTTCGCACATCTTGCTGAAATGCACACGTCTCAATGGGTTGCGGCGCGGCCAGATTACATCACTTGCAGACATCCTTTCAAATACCCCTACCGCTTTGAACAACCTTATGACTTTCGTTCAGTCTAACGAGCTGAGGAGTCTGATTTAAAACGCGGATCCGCAATAACCTGGGTAGTTACATGCAGTGTGTGGTTTAGTACCCCTCCTGAAATTTAAAAAAAAACAAAAAAAAACAAAAAAACACAGTACGGACCGCAAAAATATATATATCTGTGAAATAAATATAAAGTAAAATCAATGAAATACCATCGAATAAAAAAATGATGGCATTAACTAGAGGAAATTTTGAAGAAAAGGTAAGACTGCAAAACGAAAGAATAAAGAAGAAGAATAGGCCGAACAAGTGGATTAAATGAATAGAGCAGGAAGTAAAAAAATTAAGTTTACATCATGTCGTAACTTGACTGCATAAAAAAGCGCTATCTTATTCAATCTGTAAATTAACCTACATACACATAAATTCGAGTGAACTTTTAAATTATTTGAAATATTTATCTTTTTTTCTTATTACCCTTAAAAACTAAAAATAGTTCACCATTTATAAGTGGCATGAAAATGTTCACACTTTTATCACTCTTAGGCATAACTTTTTTTTTGCGTTTTCATTTTGCTTTATTTCTATTTTTTAGTTAGATTTTTCTCTTGGATTCTTATTAGCTTCGTTTCCCCGATTTATTTAGTCACTCTGTTTGCTGTTTTTCTTGTTTTGCTATCATTTCCGCTGTCAAGTTTTGTTTTAATCTGAAAAATATACTGTACAAATAAATAAAGAGACCAAAGTGCGTCGGAAATAATCTCGATTGATATTTGTATTCGGTTAAGTAAATAACAGTCGAGCGATAATCCGACACAAATGAATATTCCAATAAGTTCGTGATAGGGGCACAGTTTTCGAGATTACATTTGCGACCGAACCTTCTTTCTTCTTACGCTGGATTTCAATTTCGATTTCTCTTTCACTGCGACCAACAGCGGCAACGGATTTAAGGCAATTTATCGTCAACTGGGAACTTTCGCATCTGCCACTAAATCGTCATTCGTATTATTTCCCATCCGATACGATAAATCACGATTGCGCAGAACAAATAACTCACTTTTGAGCATTATACAATTTCTTTTTTTAACACAAAATATAACGGCTTTCTTTTTTCTAATTTAAAATTCTGGAAAACCTAATACAGCATCACTGCTGCCATTACCACTACTATGTAATAATCGCGCACCGAAAAATTATTTAATAAATTTAACCCAAAATGTTCGCTGGTATTTCTGTTTACCACTTTATCGTACCTGTATCTAGCTGAGGAAACTCCAACGTTGCATCTTTAATTCTCCTGGACACCGTTTTGCTGACATTTCCAATTAGCTTACGGTTATCCCCGTATTCATCGAACCAGTCACCGGTTGATAATTAATATTAATCCGTTTCTTCGCAACTTGCCATGGAAACTGAATTAAAAGATCGATGATTTTTAGGACGATTCTTTGACCGCATTTAAATATTAGTACAGTTTAAGAATTTGTAAAAATTAAAAAAACAAACGTTCAAAAATCGTTCCTGATTCGGTATAATTCGCTAACAAAAAAAAAAAAAAAAAAGAAAAAAGAGTAACATCATGAAAAACTTCAAGTACACAATTTCGAATTATAACGTGTTGCATTATAGGCGAAAAAAGGTAGGTAAGTATCTATCTTACGTTTGAAATTTTCGAACGAATTTAATCGTAAATTTGACCAGAATAAATAGTTATGAACACATTCCAATCGAGATTAATCGGATACCGTTTAAGAACTCTTTGAGAACATTTTAATTTCGTAATGACATAAAGTTGTCACAACTTTGCTTATGGTGCGATCGTATTTATTCGTCGATCGTGTAGTATTCGCCAATTTTTTTAATTTTCGATATGGAGGCGTAATTTTTATTTCCTCGAGAATCGAAGAAAATCAATTTTGCTTTTAAAAAGGAAACTGGAAATACGGAAATATGGAAATAAATATATTATTCGAATAAAAACTATATTTTTAACATTTAAAATCACAGCGCACATTTTTCATATTTTATTATAAATTGAATACGATACCTCTTTTATTTTCGTTTTTTTTTCTTTTTTCATCGCAACTGACCAACTTTAGTAGTCATGTAGCGATTAATTTAATATTATAAAGAATATTTTGTGGAGGAGTAGTACAGTACTCCCATTGAACTTTATAATGGCTGGACAAGGTCCAAAGGCTTATTTCGCCACAGTCTGCGTATTTCACTAGAGTTATTCAGTAAATTGATGGCAAGTTCGTATGAATGCTAAGTCAGGCGACATGTTTATTTGTTATGCCTTTTGATTTCATCATCCAAAAAAGATGACGTTTAAGTCATTCCATGGAGGATACAATTTGAGATGTACCAAGGGGCTGCATTCTCAGTACCCTATTTTGATATCGCTGTATTTTCTGCAAGTTACACATTTTTGAGCAGCCCCGCAGCTGTATCCTATACAACTAGATCGTTTTTAGAGCTACTATTTTATATAATAGAGTTGTTTATTTTCTAACGACAAGTCCGATCTCTTAACTAACAGCTAAGATCTAGTTTTAAAGCTCAAATGCTCGATTTTTTTCCGAATGTGGGTACCCCAGGTTAGCCTAGCGTTCAAGTGCATACCTAAATATTTTACGTTATTGGCATTTACGACGTTATTTATTTTGATTTGCAGCCCCGTTCAATTTTTCAATTTGTAAATGAAATATACGTCGACTTTCTTTCGTTGACTACTATACGCCTTCGTTTTAGACAAGTCTCTACGTGCTCCCCGAATGACACATGCAGTTTTTCTGCGACTGTGTTTTCACACTTATCCATGGCTAAGATGGCTGCATCATCCGCGTACCAAGCTACTTCTGCATTACCCAGCGTGTCAGGAAGTCGACGTGTAGATTAAGTATAATATTAGACCCAGAACGCTTCCCTGTGGAATTCCAGAGCCCTTACCGGAAAAATATCTGAGTATTCATCGACTATTTCCACTCTGAAATATCTTTCTTATATATACGAGTTAAATAGAGTAGATAGGAGTGAGGAAACAGAAGTTTAAGTTTATACAACAATCGCTAATGTCACGCCCTATCGAAAGCCTGCTGGACATCCAGAAACGCGGCCGTACAAATATTCCTGTTTTCCAAGCTATTTTCAATAACTTTCGTGTCGGTGTTTACAGTGTTTTATGGCGCTTACGAAAACCAAATTGAAAATCGAGAATAATTGCATTAGTAGATGATATTGAAAACGCCGTTTTTAAAATTAATTTTTCCAGTATCTTTGAGAGGGCAGGTAGCAACGAAATAGATTTGTCGGTTTTCCAGGTTTCGATATAGCAAATACTTGAAACAAATTTAATATGTATTTCAAAATTTCATCTGGTTCGTTTAGGTCATTTCGTTTTTTGATACATTTCATTATTAATAATGATCATGGTAACAAATTTATAGAACAGATTAGTTAAGCCAACTGTAGAAAATAAAAACCATCTCATTCCTTTCATCGCATCGATAAAAATGCGCCAATTAGGGCCGTTAGTTATATTTTAGCGTAATTTCGTTGCAACCATCACCGTCAAGCGACCACCGCATGTCCCTTCATTGAGCCATTGCCTGTTGCAAGTAAGACCGGTTTTAATTGCATATAAAAAATGAACGTTTAAAAAGAAACCCCAACAAAGGCTGACTGCGATATTAAACTTCTCGGCGCTCGGGAAAGACTAGGCACAGTAATTTGTCGTAAAACATTTTCTGTCTCTTAAGCAGGGCTAATACTTTGCAGAGGCGCTTGCAAATATTCACGTCGCCGAAACGTATTCAGAGGTGCGTAACACATTATAATAATAAAGGAATAATAATAATTTAAGAAGCGGCCGCTGCCGCCGAGGCATCTGTCAGACAAACGTACACTTTCAGGCTTAGCGCATGCACGCTTATCGTATCATTCCGGTTCCGCCACTTGCCGCTCTGCGACAGCGAATTTCATACGAAATCGCGTATTGCATTTCTTATTTATTCATTTTTCAGCATGGTGCTTGCCCCACCGTTCCATATCGCCGCCGTTAATTCCTTCTCGCGAGTAAACAGAAGAAGCAATGCTGACTGAAAATTCACGCCAAAATACTAATTCAAAGGCACGCGGCAAAAACCTGAGACATGCAGCCGGCTTCTTATCACCGTAATAATTTGTTCCCACTATTTCTCCGTGACGTCGTCCTTATCATTCCGTTCTCCAAACATTCTGACTCTCTCACACACACTCTCTCTCTCTCTCTCTCTCCGTCTTAATATCGGCGTGTTTTTCCTCTACACCGTGCTACATCTGCCGGCAACAACAATTTCACGCGTCCTGCACCGTTTTAAACATATTTTTTAAACGCATTACTTCGCGGAATAATGCATAACCTTTTTACCTGATCTTTTCGGCATTTTTTCTCAATTCCAAGCCGCTGGTCTCTTTTTTTCCCCCTTTTTTTATTTTTCACTCTGTAAAATCCCTCCGCTGGTCGTTCCGAAAATTAAATATGTTTAGAAGACGCGGAATTCGTATTTCAAATTTAGTTTTCGTACGAGTGAAGTATTAAACACTGCCAGTCTCTTTTTTCTCTTTGCTATAAGAAAGCGAAAAATATTTCTCCCGTAAACGACACGGCTTAACTGACATATCCCGTTTAAAATTCAAGAATGCGACACGCGCGCGTAAACTTCCTCAAAATTAACGAATTAATTCGGTTGAATTTTTTCGCCACACTGGTTGTGCTTTTGCCGTGAAAATTGCGTTTTATACTGGGAAGACGTGTAATCGTTCCACTTCAGTGTTAGGGCAAGTGTAAAAATTATCAATGCGATAATCTGTATTCAACTTATTATTTAAAAACCCTTAACTTACAATAAGCTTTTGTCGGCTTGCACAATTGCGCAATATTGACTACTAAATGAAAACATTCTTTGTCAACGAAAAGTTATCAGCGCACTGTCGGAAACTTTCAAAATTGTCTCGTACTCCCACTTTCACAAAACTTATATTCTTACGCGTTTAACGACAGAGAATGAAAATAATTCAAGGGCAAGAATAACAAAAGCAGAAGGAAATGGGAGATTATAAAGAACTAAAAACCATTTTCACCATGTATGACAATTGTACTCGTAGAATTTTACACTGAGAGGGAGGGGGAAACTTACTCTAAACACCTTCACAGTAAACCCCTCCGAGGTCACCGCACCACCGCCAACGTTCAACCCATTTTTGGAAGCGCCCCGTAAACCCCCTCGCCGATGATAGGTCCTCCATCAGGACCCTCGCCGTGGCACTTTGAACTTCGGAAGTAACTTTTGAGTTGAGGGAACAAATGAATGTCGCACGGATCCTGGGTCTAAGCTGTAGGGTGGTACGGAAACATGAGGAATCTGTGGAGCGCCAAAAACTGGCGTACTGCAACGGAGGAGTGTGCTGGAGCGTTGTCGTGATGCAGCACCCGACCCTTCTCGGCCGATTCGGGTCGTGCGCGGTACACGCGGGCTCGTAACCGTTTCAAAACTTCGATGTAGAATTCTGCATTGACTGTTTGGCCCGCGGGAACTTATTCGTGATGAACATCGACGAAAGTGATCAGTAGAGACTCGACTCTTGATTTGGACATGCGAGCTTTTTTCGGACGCTCTCTTTGTCCTTCTCCGCTCACTGCATACTCTGTCTCTTGGTCTCAGGGTCATATTCCAACACCCAAGACTCGTCCCCCGTGATAATGGACGACATCCTCAATCATGTCCTGACAGATGGATCTCCCTTTGCTCAGCTGTGAACAGTTTTGGAACCATCTTGACGTACAGTTTGCGCATCCCTAGATCGTCATTTAAAATCTGCCGAATGGTCTCGCCTAGTCTTGGAGCACGCGCATACGCACACGTTCAGGATCATCCTCGACTGATTCACGGCCGTCTTTAAACCGCTTAGCCGCTTGAAAACAGAGTCGGTTGTTTCATAACGTCTTCCTTAAACACGACTTGGTATTATACGAGGATTTCCGATGGCGGTTTTACTCCGCGTTTGACCAAGAATTTGATCACGATGCTCAGTATTTACGTCACATATTTTCACGACACGCGTAAAAATCTTACTTCGTTTAAACGACCACAGAACCCGAAATATACGTGCTACCGTTATAAAAACTGGATATACTGACTCAGAAATGTCCCCTCTTTCCAACGAAGCACCAACGCAGTGTCACCACAAGTCGCGCTATGAAACAATTCTACCAATACAATTGTATAACATTTTTTACTACCATGTGTAGAAACTCCGGTAAAATTAAATATCACATCGCAACAGTACGCCGTTAGCTTAATAGTAAGACACGAACACATCGTACGGTCTTAGAAGAATTTTCTCTAGATTGACAATTTTATAAAATCTGTAATAATATATACAAAAATACGGTAGAGCACGGAAATATTTCAAAGTAATGTCGGAGAGGGAAACACTATTTCCCACATATAAACGCAAGTTAAAATCATATCCTGCTTGGTGAAATTAAAAAATAAATTTATAGAACGTTTTAAAAGGTACTGCTGAAAAGCAAGACAATAATTTAGGAAATACACCAGCTTAAGTAAAAAAATAATTAAAGTATCTTATCAATCGTACATTGATACCACCGAATGTTCAATATGCTATAACATCCAAAACATTTTTGGAATCACGGAAATATATTTAAATCTAAGTTTACTGAACAATTACCAAAGCACAAATCTTATAAAGGACGTTCGAATTCCGGGCACAAAAAAATAACCGCAATAGGAATCAAAATAATCAACCGCGAGTTACCCATCCTAAATCGCGAACAAAAGTAAACTTTAAGGAATTAAATATCGGTCAATAATGTTTACAAAGTGATAAATTTAAATGTCATTCGTACGGTCACGTTGGACATGTAGGAAAAGTTTGTGTTGACACGCTATTAAAAAATTGTGAAAGTAAAAATGAATCGGTTTCATATTTAATTAATTACAGTGATGATGATGTTCGACAAATTAATATAATCGATGATGATAGTGGGAAAATTTTAGTTCCATTAAAAAATTAATATCGTAAATTAGAATGTTATTCCGTTAGTAATAAAACCATAAATTGTGTCGTTAGAATTCTTTAATAGTTTAAATCTTAAATGTAAATTTCAACAGGGCAATATACCCATTTTCGCGATTATACACATAATTGTTTTCGATCATTGGGGTTCGTTCAGATGCAGTTTAAAAATCGTTGCATTTACGATGACATGTATATAACAGAAAAGTCGAAATTATCAATAATGGGTCGCCCCAATGGCTTCTACCACTAGAAATCATCAAAATTAACAATTTGAATTTAGTATCTGTTTTCAAAACACTCCAAAAATTGGATGAGCTTAAAGCTGAGTTTGCTGATGTATTTTCCCCTGATATTGTGAAAAAGTTTCAAACTATATAGCCCTCACTAATCCTTAAAAAAGGATGCTCAACTGATCTATCGAAAACCTTGCAAAGTTCCGTACGAACTAATACCAGCTGCTGATCGCGCTGTACTGATCGCTTAGTCAAGTTAGGTATGTCAAAAGAAAAGTGATGACGCAGAGTGAGGCACACCGACAGTTTATATAGAAAAAGCAGACAATTCAGTTCGTCTGTGTGGCAACTATAAACTCACATCGAATCATCAACTACATCCGATGTATGATATACCTACCAATGATATTTTTAATAAAATGTAAAATGGTAATTATCATTGCAAGCTAGATTTAATCTATATTTAACAGTTGATGACAGCTAGGATGCAGGTCTTATCAACACATCGAGGTATCTACCTAGTAACACGGTTATATTATTCGTACTAAGGTAGCAAAAAATATTTCCCATAAATTCATTGACCGAATTGTTCGCAACCTACCACGCTCAATAGCATATTTTGATGACATCTGAGTGAAACAATTAGAAGTTGTGAAAGAAGACTTAGATTATTACTTCGGAGACTCCGGGAAAAAAATTTACACATCAATGCGAAAAAATGTGAACTTTTTCTACTCGAGATTGATTATCTAAGGGACGTAAAATCAACAAAGGTCTACGCAAATTGCCCGCAGAAATTGATGCAGTAAAAAAACGCACCAAGCCCGAGGAATGCTGACGAGGTCCGACAGTTTTTGTTCTTCTTCTCCTTGACCCGGAGGAGGTTGGTGAGTAACATGTCAACACACCTGTAAGATATTCTCACGCCCTGGCTAATGTTTTTACTTCCGCGTACGTCCCCTACTTCCTCTGATTTTATCCATGAACCGCCTGCGAGGTCTTCCTCTTTGTATTTTCTCCCCTCTCGCTTTGCCTTCTATCAGGTTAGTAATCCATGTTGAATGATATATAACGTGTCCTATAGCGGAATTTCATCTTCTTTCTAGTGGCCTTGAAATTTCCCGTTCTTCTTGAACTCCGGTTAATATTTCGCAGTTCGATATTTCATCGGTGCATTTTATTTTAAGCATTCGTCGCCAGCACCAGATTTCAAACGCCACCAATTTGCATTTGTTCTCTTTCAGCAGCGTCCATGTTTCACATCCGTATAGGGCAAACGCTCCAAATGAAGCTCTTTATAAATTACTTCCTAATATCTAAAGATATATTCCTGGACGAAAGGAAGCTTAGTTTTTTGCTGAAAGCATTCTTCGCTTGGGCTATTCTTTTCCTTATTTCCCGTTCACTTCTGCTGCCATTTGTTATCAAGCTGCCCATCTCCTTTTTTATTGCATCACTTTGCTTTTCTTTTTTCGTTGGTTTTTGATTCCGCATTTGACGTTTAGCAATTTCTTTAAATTTTTAATCGACTTCTGCAATTTTCGTTTGCTTTCCGAGAAACCAGTGCTACATCATCTGCATTATCGTCTTGTATCTCACCCCATTTATGTTTATTCCAGTATCGTCCATATCTGCAAAGCATTTCAGTGCCTTTTCCACGTATTTGTTGAAAAGCAGTGGTGAAAGGCAACAGCCTTGACGTACTTCGTCCCTTTCTTTCGCACTGCTTTTTTCGTTTTTCAAACTTTTTTGATTTTTGTATAATTCCAGTAATATTCTTCGATCCGTAAAGTTGATATTCACTTCTTTTAGACATCGAAACATAATTTCTCCCAGTTAACCTTATCAAATGTCTTTTCTATTTCTATGTCAACGAAGGCTATACATACTGTTCTATTCGGCTCCAGCATTTTTTCTATTAGCAGTCTGAGAGTTAAAATAGCTTCTCTTGTTTCCGTATTCCCGCCTGAAACCGAATTGATCTTCTGATAGGTTCTCTTCTATTTTCCTATGGATTCGTTCATATACGAGTATTATATTTGTTAGGATTTTTTACGTATGAGATAGGAGGCTAAGAGTGCGATATTGTTCTCATAATTGAGCGTTGTTACTCTTCAATATAGCGATCAGTAGGTTTCCCTTAAAGTCTTCGGGAATCTTTCCAGATTCGTAAATATTCGTTATGAGCTGGTATATTTCATCTTTTTCTTTATTCGGTAATATTTTAATTAATTCACTGGTTATCTACTCCTGGAGCTTTACCGAGATTCGAATTGTCTATCGCGAACTCAAATTCCTGTCTCAAAGTGCTTGGCACTTTTGCATCTTCTTCTACAGCAGTCGACCTCCCGATTATTTATATCAGATAATGCATTTTCCTACAGAACAAGAAATAGGAACCTTCTCCCGGCACATCAACCATCAATCCCAAAAAGCCGCAATCAGAAACTGCAGCAGATTCACAGTTGTCAACCTTATTACAGAACCTAAAAAATGAAGCTAACCATAAAAAGGAATATTCAATCAATAATGGCATTGTTTTCCACGGTCATCAGGTTATAATCCGAAACCTGCAACCTGCAATTCTTCAAGAACTACATAGTACGCATTTGGGAATTGTCAGGATGAAAAGTTTGGCCAGAAATTGTGTGTACTGGCATAATATTAACCGTGATATCGAGGCCATTGTCAAAATCTGTAAAAATTGCGCAGATCGACAAAAACTACCATTGAAAGCGCCATTGCATCATTGGAAATCGTCAACTAAACCTTTCCAGAGAATACATATCAACTATACGGGGGACCAATGTAGGACCATTACTCTTTTTTCCTTACTCATTCTCAAAATGGCTGGAAGTTTATAGCATAAAAACCGCGCCTAATCAAATTCCTACTTGATTTCATTAGTCGTTATGGAATATCGGAAGAACTAATGAGCGATAACGCTACAACTTTCAAATTTGAAGAATTTTATCAATTCACATATTTCTATCGAATTAATTAACGGTTCATAGCACCACCAGATCACCCCCAATGGACAAGCCGAACATTTCGTCCAATTTATCAAAAATAAATGGAAAAAAATGACCGACGAACCCAAATCAATAGAAGAAAAACTTACATTAATTCCACTTAAGTATCGCATTACACCAACCAACAATGGCACCTTTTAAGATGGTTTTTGGCACAACTATCCGATACCAGTTTGATTTACTTTTTTTTTTTTTTTTCCTTAAATTTATATGGTCCATGTGCTGTGTGTAATTGCCGGGATTATTACAGCACATGGATCAGTGCAGGATCAGAAGTGTTTTAATATGTTAACCGCTCTAATATGGTTTAGTATATCCTCGACCTGTTTTGGTTCGTTTGACAACGCAACCGTCGGTAAGTTGGAGGTGCCTGCAGGCAGGCAATGTTCCAGAACGTGTTCAGCGGTTGGTGAAATTGGGGAATTGCATATGGAACAGGCAGAGGGAGGAGATGTTCCTTCCCGCAAATAGTTGATTTACTTAAACCAATCATCAAACCATTAAAACACACAAATCAACTCGAGTCGTAATTATCAATCATCCAACCTATTATGGAAGTATGGCACTATTATCGAACGTTCAGGTAACCTTCATTACCTTATTGAATCAGATAATGGCTATACTATAAAACGACATCTTGATCAACTAAGAGCTTCTGATGTCGGAATTCAAAAACCAGCTCGGCATGTTGCCAATACCAGCTAAAACACAGACAACGCCCCCAACAGTCACTAATCCAATTACGCTAAGTACTCATAATCCAGAACGGCAACCAGAAACACCTTTAGAACTGCAGAATTCAAATGCTACACCATCAGCGATACTTCCTGCACTGAAAAAACCAGAAGGACCGGCATATCAACTTCCACCGCTACGGTGTTCCAGTCGGCCGGTGAAACTCACGTTTAAATATATAAATAAAATAAATTCAAACTTGCAATTTTTTTTTATTAATCGCATGGAGAAATCAGTAGAATTATAAAATTATTTACTTTAACAATTATATCGATATTTAATCGAAAGGTAAAACAGAATTAATGTGACCTATAAACTTAATTGATAGGCCTTATTAATTTATAAACGTAATTTAATATTATTGAAATATATATATATATATCTTAAAATTTATTGAATAATCATGAAAAAAAATAATTTTTTCAGTAAAGATCAATGTGTGTTTTTACCGGGTAACAGCACGCACCCCCGATACATTTATTATATATTTTATATATTCGACAATTTATTTTGTTTTGAAGCTGTTTTTTTCTCTGCTAACTAATATAGATGCGCATATTTATATTCATTTTAAAATTATTTCGAATATGTACATATTTAGGTTAGAATTTTTTTATATAACGGGCGGCAATACTTTTTTCCTGCCTAATGCGGAAAAATTAATAATTCGGCCATATTGATGTTTTTGAAATGTTTCGAAACAACGTAGTAGCTAATATGAGTTATAATTTATTTCATTATACATTAAAACATGTGAATCTACTATTAATTTCCTGTATATCGGAATTAATTGTGACAAAAGTTTTTGTAGAAGAGTAAAATTAAGTAACTGCTACGATAGTAATTTTTTAACAAAATTGAAATATAATTTGAAAAATCCAGTAGCTCGTGACACATCATTTCGATAAGCTCCGTAGCAAATCCTCTAATTTTGGACAAATACTGTTAAACATCTGTATGTGTATGTACGACAAGTTGAGTAATGAAGATCTCAAAAAAAAAAAAAAAAAAAAACATAAAAAATACCATATTAAAGTACAAATGTCACATTTGTTTTTTGTTCTTTATTTAGAACCGATGTGTCCCTTCCCCCTTTTTTTTTTTTTTTGTTTCAATTGAAAATGATTTGTAATAATCAGCGAAACATAACATGTAAAAATTCATTTAAGTGTTACATTTAGCGAGCTATCGTAGCGTAAGTGGTCGATCGGTAGGAATTGACATACCGATTCTGTAAATTAAGAATACAGAAAAATTCCTCCCGCGAACTGTTAATCTATATAATTGACTCGTCAAACAAAAAGAGTTTTTTACATACTATGACGTACATACATGATTAAAAAATGTACGTCAAAAACACCATTGCTTACAGTGGAACGTGTACTTTATTTTTTTGACGTGAAACGTCTTGAAAATCGCTCGTGAAACGAAATAGTGAAACAAAATCGCGCAACGCAACGACTATTATTTTTCACCGCATATGTTTATATATATCTATATGTATTTATATATATTTATATATATTTATATATATTTATATATTATTTACATATATTTACATATATTTATATATATTTATATATACTTATATATATATATATATATGTGTGTATATATAAAACTCGGCCATTTTGGACTCGTAAGCGGCTGTGCCCCTTGACCCCTCTTGCTTACATTTCTATCTCTTTCTCTTCTATACTTTGTATAAAATGATCAAAATTTACAACGTAATTATAAATCGGTCCATATAAATATAATTATAAAATATAACAAACTTTACATAAAATTGGGACATTTTTTCTAATTGGGGGGGGGGGGGGGTAGCCTAACAATTACGTTTGTAATTAATATATATAAATACTAAAACCGATATAGGCGTTTCACGTTAAATCAACGGCCCTGTGCCCCAGCATAGCCACACCCAAATTTTTTTTATATTTGTAATGCTCCCACTTCAAAAAAGATTATCTTACCTTCATTGTACCTTACATTTATATCATTTTTTTAACAGAAAAATGCTGAAAAAGAAGAAAAAAATAGAAAAGGGAATCGTCACTACGCGTAAATAAAAATAAAAGGGCACATATCAAAAATGTTGTACAACATTTGCTTTTGAATTTTTGAAATTTGATCATTATATTATATGGGGCCACGCATCAATCAGATATGACTTTTTTATTCGTTCCGAATCGGAAATGAAATTTTTTTCAATTAGTATTCATACGTGCACGTAACCAAAATCAACCGATCCGTACCGCGTACCGTTCGAAAAGAGAAAGAAAAAGCAACAAAAAAAAACTATTAAGATATAAGAGAGAGAGAGGGAAAAAGAAGAAAACGAATTTTAAACGAAATGCGAAGAATGAGAGAAATTTAAATAATTTACGTGGTAGAACGCGGAGAAAACCCATATAAAGAAGGAAAATGGAAGAAAAAATTGAGAACATAAATCAATAAAAAAGAAGAAACGAGAAAGGAAGAAAGGAGAAGATAGCTTTGATCGTAAATTTGAATTGTCTTCTAAAACGCGGCCCCGCCGCCGAACGGTATATCGACGTGGCCATGTGCCGGTGCGTCGACGCTGGCTGCGCTGTCGCTCGAGCTTTTCACGTTAAAATACAAACATAAATAGAGGCACGCTCTCCATCTTTGCTGTTTACCTTTAAATATTACATGCTAGCGTGGCACGCTGAACGTCGTCGTCGTCATGCAAAATATTCCGACGAGAAGGCAAGAACTTTTATCCGAACAAGACGGAAGTGCTCCATCCGCTATTTACATATCTCGACCGTAGTGCGTACACATCGTGCGCAGTTCAGCTAGATAATAATGTCGCATTCTCGCAGCGCCGATAATAAAAATTCTATCCGGCCAACAAAGATAAATATGCGCAATGCTGGAGTTCTTCAGCCGCCTTTGTCTGTGGAAAATTCTCGATGTGCGCGTCATCCATCGGTATCATCGGCTTCGACCTCCTGCAATAAATAAGTAGTCTCGCGATGCGCGCAGCAATCGTCTTCCGCAATGCAAAGTACCGTTGTCTAGACACTTTGGACAACTGAGTTTGGTTAGTTTTTGTCTGTTTCTTTCGTTTTTTGACGGAATTTCATTACTTAAAATTCTGGGTAAAAAAAAAAAAAAAAACTCAACATTAATTTCGATTGAATTAACCGGAAAAAAAAAAAAAAACGGATAAACACAATGATCTAAACTAGTCTGAGCATAAACGTGAAATAGTTTCTACGATAAAATGCTCTAGCACACCTCAAACATGCTGGAAAACTTACGTATTTAACGTTACCGAGTAGAAAAAATAAATGTATTCGTGCGCTGTTAGGGATATTAAAAACCTGTTCGAATGAAACAAGTTCAGTGAAGAATGATGTTTCATGTTTCATGCGCTGAGGATTCCGGATGTCAAGTTAACAATGACTATAGTTCACACTTTCTTTTTCTTTTTTTTTTCTTTTTTTTTTCTTTTTTTTTTTTTTTTTTTTTTGGGCACATCAACAGTGGAACTTACCCAACGCAAAGAATTGTACATTATATAAGGAAAAGATTAGAAATTAAGGAGATAAAGAAGGCCAACAAAGGAACTATATTGAGAAAGGGGAATGCAAGAATGGAGTGGACACTATAAGGAGTCGGAAGGCCAAGGCACAGAAGACTAGAATACGGAGTAGAACGTTCGGAGGAAATAAAGGGGCATTCGAACAAAATGTGACTCGCATCACAAGTATAATTGAGCTCTGGAGGGTCATAAGGACACCTAAGAGATTGAACAATAGAAAAACGGAAAAGAGAAGCCGGAAGCAAACTATGATCGAACCGCAGGCGAACTATAGAGAAAATAATTGAACGGCGCTAAGGTAGGGGAAAATATTAAACTAAGGGAGAGAGGAAGGGAAGGGTTGAACAGAAAGGTAAAAAGATCGAACTTTCATAATACTAAATTCGAAACAACGAAAATCTGGTTTTCCGCGCCTCAAAGAGGGAGAACAGGTAATTTTTGAAATCGTCACTGTTAAGAAAATGAAATATGGTTTCGCGTTCCTGACAAACATCGATCTTTCAGTCAATATATCACATGTCTGGGGGGAAATTTTTTTTTCCCGAAATTTCGAGTTTTCGTTCAAGTTGGAAACCCGGAAGTTCCAAACTGGAGAAATACGGGGCACGCGAGTATTTTTGTATATCCATATGCATTTGTTGTTTTTGGTATGGTAATGAACCTTGATTCTAGCCAATCTTCCGGTATTTTCCCATTTTTATAGATTACATTGAAAAAGCCACCATATTCGAAATTTTCAGCTATAATACTCACGACACTAAAGGAAGGGGACACTTCATTTTTCGTGTGCTTTTTTGAACTTTTCGTCAACTTTGAAAGTTTCGTTAAGGAAATGAAATACGGTTCTCAACAAATAGCGATCTTCCGAACGACATAACATATGCCCGGGGAAAAAAATATTTTTTTCAAAACATTCGATCTTTTGGCGCCCCAGAAGCCAAAATATTGTAAGCTCGGTTATAAAAGCGGTCCTTTATGCATATGTTTTAGTTAGGTTTTTGGTTTTCTCTTCTTTTTTACTCGAGCTATTATTTACGTGAACGTAATCTTTTTGCTGTTTTTGATCCTAGATATATATATATATAATTTTTTAACCGAAATTTTTTGTTTTTACGAAAGAGCTTTTACGTTTTGTTTTATATTTTGAATTTCACCTTTAAAGGGTTATCTGGTGATGAGTTATCTTTTAAGGTAGATTTTTGAGATCGTTTTATATTCCATATTACATATTCTTGGCGGTTTTTTGGACTCTTTGGAACCCAGGGTTATCGGTTAGCTTGAAATTATGCATATGGCTTTAAAGAGAATTTGAATCGTAACATATGTTTCTTCTTCTTCTTCTTCTTCTTCTTCTTCTTCTTCTTCTTCTTGAGAGTGTCTTACTCAGTCCTGAGCGTTGACGATCACTATCAATACACAACGTTTTCTTCTCCGCTTTTCTAATCCAATTCATTGAGATTCTTGAGTCCAGTCCAGTCCTTAATATTGTCCAATCATTCCGTTTTTCTTCTTCCGGGCCCTCTTTTACCTTGAATTTTCCCATCTATGACCAAACGTAAGATGACATATTTTTTGCCTCTAATTATGTACCCAAAATATTCCATTTTTCCAAAGTTTAATTGTTTTACATAATGTCCTATCAGCTTGTTTCAGTACTTCTTCGTTTGTGTCATCTTTGCTGTCCAAGGTGTTTTCAACATTCTTCCAAGTGTCCACATTTCTAGTGCTGCATACCTATCCAGTTGCTTTTTGTTAAGGGTTGCTGCCTCTATCCCATAAAGTAGGATTGAATAGGTATAACATTTGACCATATTTCGCCTGATTAACAAGCTCAGAGTATCATCGCATAGCAGATTATTTGTAAACGCTATTTTTGCGTAACCACATCTTTGTTTTACCTCAAAATCAGGATCTAAGGTCTCTGTTATGTAATAGCCTAGATAAATGAACACTTTTCAACACGTTCCACTTCTTTTCCATTTATCCTCAGTTTTCCATAAGTATTGTTTTACTTATAAACATCCACTTTGTTTTCTGTTCGTTTTTGTTGTTAGTCCCCGTATTGTTTCACAGAAATTTTAATTATATCTAATCATTTTTCTAAGCGCTTTGTAGAATCTGAAATTAAGACTGTATTATCGGCATATCTAATATTATTGATTGCTCTGCCATTATTAATCCTAATACCAATGTTGACATCTTTCAGAGTCACTTTGAAAATTTTATCCGCATAAAGACTAAATAACAATGGAGAGAGCATACATCCTTGACGGACCCCTCTTTTAATTTCAAAATCAATTTTCACATTTTTTCCTACAACAAGTGAAGCTGTTTGTCTTCAATACAAATTCGTGATTATTCTTAAGTAATTTTTATCAATACCTATTCTGTTCAGGATATCCATTAGCTTTTCGTGTACCACACAATCGAAGGCTTTTTCACAGTCGATGAAACATAAGAAGACATCGCTTTTCATATCACGGCATCTTTGAAGTATAGTATTAACAGTAAATAAGGCTACACGTAGTCCTTGTCTAAATCCGAATTGCGTATCATCAAGGTCCATTTCACATTTAGTTCTAATTTTATTATGAATTATACGTAGGAAAATTTTCAAAAGATAACTCATCAAGGATATTGTTTCCTTAATCCTCACATACTTTTGCGAATTTTTTTTTTTGGGTAATAAAATAAAGGTTGCTTTAAGCCATTCTGTGAGGATTGCTTCATTATTGTAGATCTTATTGAATGCGCGCTTACTAACTTTGTTATATTCTTTTCAGCCTGAGATCGTGTCTGGACCACATGCTTAACTTGGTTTTATCAATTTGATAGCAATATTGCACTTCAGATTTTTTTTATTGCTGAACCATTAACATTATTATAATTTTCTACACTAGTTGTATCCACTCTACTAATGGTCCTCGACTATCATCAAATAATTTTTGTAGGTAATTTTTCCATATCTTTTCTTTATCTTTTACTTCCAGCACCGGCATTCCCTTTCCATCGCACAATTTAATTGTGTTTTTACAGCGTGTTCGGCCTGTTACTGTTGTTACCTTCTTGTACATTTGAAACAAATCAAATCTATCAATTTATTCCTTGATTTCTACACATTGGTTTTTCATCCATTCATTTTTGGCCTTTCGGCGGATCCTTTTCTGAATTTCCCTATTCAGCGCTTTGTATTGGACTTCATTTTTATTTTTCACCTTCCTACGCTCATCCATCATAAGTTAGATTTCATCAGTCATCCATTTCTGCTGTTTTTTTGTCTCTGATTTCAGGAATTTTTTATTTATCTCTTGGCTATTTCGAAATTAATAAGTCAAACCGTTCGTGAGTTATTGATTTTTATTTGTTATTTTTGCCGTTTCTGAATCATCTTATTAGGATTCCGTACATTATATGTTGCGGAATCCTAAAAATAGTAGATCATCCGAATGCATGAGAGTTTTGACGCGCTTAACATTTGCATCCTTGTGCGAGGTTGACGGCCGGCCGCTGCGCGCTGTATCTTCCACATAATCTCGTCCTTCCTCGAACATACGGCACACCGTACGGACACCCGTAAACTTCACGTATTTGTCGATGAATTTCAGTGGGACTATGATTTTTTACCCACAATAAAACCGCACTACACTAGAGAATGAAAACCCGTTTCGTTTAAGCCGGAGTAGGGAGTTGTACGTTTGTTTAAGTAGAAATCACGCGCGAATGTAACTTACTTATTGATCCTCTGTCATAAATACCAATAAATGAAAATTAACAAATAACTTGCGCGGTCATCCTCGTCGGATTTCGATCTATTTTTTTCCTATTCCTCGGTGATACCGCCTGAAACCGTTTGCTTTTTCTTCTTAGAGTTCGAGCGGTCTTTGCTGGACTATTTTCCAAATCGACTTCGTCTGGGTCCGCTGCTCGCACTTCTTCTGCTGCTAGTTTCTCTGTTCATTACTTCCGGTTCGACAAAAATTAATCAGATTATTCCAGATTATATTTATAAATGGCAAAAAGTCATTCTTCTTCGGTACTACGACGACTCATCTACGACAGGCAACTAGGTAAAACGTAATAAAACAGCGATGGGCCGCATGAATAGAACAAGTGTCCGCAACACGATAGTATATTCCCTGCACGCAATCCATCACCGAATTCTTATCATTGTTGCCGGCTTTCATTGCTTCCCGGCAACTATTAATTCAACACACACTGTTGCTACCTGTTTATTCTGGTTTTAATTTAAACTCATCTACTCTTCTCCGTTTTATTCTTTCCATCCTGATGATCCTGATTTACTCTGCGATACAAATCACATCTTCTTCGAATGCGCGTCTATAAGAACGCTCCCACTTTTATAGACAACTCCGGAATCTTGGTTTGCCTGCTCCATATAGAGTGTTTTTCGTTTAACCGTTCACTTCCATCCCCGGCGATAAGTCCTATTATTATTATTATCAAATCGTTTCACCCCATGTAGGGGTGTCGTGACCATGATCTGTCACCCGGTTGATCAGACTGCGCCAACAATTCCGATCCCTTGCAATGTGTACACAATCCCAAAAAGGTACGACCAGCAGCTTTGCACACTGCGTCCGACCATCTAGTCGGCGCACGACCTTGACTTCTTCTTCCGTTGACCTTTTCTTGGATGAACAGCGTTTCCAAATTGTCCACTCTGATCACATGATCAAAATAGTATCCTGCAGAGCACCACCGATGATAACCCCCTTCGGGTTACCAATCTCATTTAGTACAGAGACATTGGTTCTGTTAGCTGTCCATGGCACACGCAGCATACGCCTCCAGCACCACATTTCAAGTGCGTCTATATGTTTTTTGTCTGTGCTGGTCATCGACCAGGTATCCGCACCATATAAGAGAACACTGAGAAGACGCGGGAGTTCACTAGCCGTATCTTTACATCTTTACTAACAGCGGAGTCGGCCCATATTCTTTTTAAACGGCTTTTGCGTGTAATCTATGTTCAGTGGCGTATCTCACTTTTACATCCGCCGCTGTTTTCCACCATAGAGCTTAAATATGTAAAAAGCGGCGTACTACTTCAATACCCTCAATTTCACGTATTATTGGGCAGTTATTCTCTAAACGGTTGACGATCATTATTTTAGTTTTGGCTTTGTTAACACCTCCATCCCGGTTGACTGTACTATTTGCTGTATCGATTTGCAGTATTCTGCGCATTATGAATTCATCATATAAGTTAAAAAGTAACGGTGAAAGGGTACATCCCTGGCGTACACCCCGCGCGGGATAAAACTCTTTCGAGTAAATTCCATTATTTATCCGGACTTTTCCTGAAGTTTTTTCATACAGCTGCTCGATCAGCCATACTAAATGTGCCGGTGCGTCCATATCCATTAATATCGACCACACATTTTCGACTAATGCACACAATCGAAGGCTTTCTTATAATCGACGAAACACGAGTACAGCTGGGATATTATATTCGCGCGCTTTTTCAACAAGTAATCTAAAATTGAGGATCTGTTGTTCCCCTTCCTTTTGTAAAACCAGCCCGCTCTAGCGGAATCTGAGTGTGCATCAGAGAATACAAACGATCGTATATAATTTTGATCATCACTTTGCTTATATGCGGTATCAGTGAGATATAGTCCGATAGTGTTTATTCCGGTGATCCTTTCTTGTGCAGAGTAATATAGGTCGTCTGACACCATTCCTCCGGCCACTCTCCTGAAAACCAAACGACGTTACAGGTGTGGTAAATTGATTTTGTAATTTTTTCGCTCGCAGCCTTGAAAACTTCAGCGGGGATACCATCTGGGCCTGGAGCCTTATTTAACTTCAGATATGCACTAGCTTCTATGAAATTCCTATTATAGCGTCTATTTATTCCAGCTCTAGTAGTATCCAATTTTAATTTGTTTCTCCCTCTTTCACTCACTAATGTAATCTAATGCTGGGTAAAGCGATCCCAAAACAGAAAAAATCACCCTTTTTGTGCAATTCGAAAACGATTTTTAATCAACGAAATGAATCGCTGAGAAGTACCAAACCTGGAAGAACTGGTATCGGAAAAACCCAATTTGACAATCACTAATAATAGGAAATATTATAAATTACAAACATAAAAGATTTAATTGTAAGCGCTAAACGAAAAAACTGTTTGTAGTTTTCAGTGTCAGTGTTAAATTAAGTGTGTCAGCAGAGGACGGTCTACTTTCGAACAAAATCATCCACCCAAAAAAAAATATGCAAGAATGTTAAATTGAGGCCACATAAATTTATATGGTCATATAAAGCCGCAAGAAAAAAAATCGTACAGCCCGTTCTATAGTAGTTGGAGAATTAATTTTTGTTTTCATTAGACGTATTTTCTTCGTCAGATCATAAGAAAATTGTAAAAAACCGTCAAAATTTCAAAATTAAAAGGCCCAAATTTTGAAAAATGTAAAAATCAAGTTTCAAAAAAAAAATGTTTAAAAAATCCCTCAGCCGGATCTATATGAGTTACGCTTATTTTCGTTTTAGCCTGCATACTAACAAGGAAAGTACACGAGTTGTCAGACGCCGATTTTGATGAAATTTTGATATGTTGTAGAGTATAAAAAAATATTACACACGTGTTTTTTTTTTATCGGCCCGTATGCCAGTTTCAAAGGGTGAAAACTACCCTTAAATGTCGCCCCCAAAAATCGTTTTTACGCAATATCTCGTCTTCAACTCTATATTTTTTTATGAAACAAAATGGAAATTATTTCTCGTGCAAAGGACAGGTAATCCACAGTGATTTAAGCAGTGGGGTTGCATCCGCCATTTCCTAAGGGGTGAAAACACCTTTTTTTGGTCATAATTATGGAAAAAAATATATAAAATAACATAGAAAAATAAGAAAAAAATCTTTAACAAACACAATTAAAAAATAAAGTTGACGTGTTTCGGAATTTTCATGAATTTCACCCTTAAAGGGGGTAAAGCACCACTTACAAGAAAAACCAATAAATACATGTATCAAGTAATCCAATTTCGTAAAAAATAGATGTTTATTTTTAAAAATGTTGATTATTACATTTCAGATTCTCGCAGATTTATTGAGCATGATAGCAGCACGAATCATATCTATAATAGTATTCATATAATGTTTACTGTTTATTGATTGTGAGAATTAATAATAAATGTTTTGATTTACTCAAAAAATGTCAAACACTTATATGTTTTTCTAATGGATAATCATTAATTTCAGAATGAAAATCCCACTTAAAGTTTCCCCGCAAAAACAATTTTTTTTTTTTTATGGTTCAAAAAATAATTGGAATTCCAAAATAAATTGAACGTCAAATTGTTTCCTATAAAAAAAGTCGCTTATACAGGGGCAAAACTTTTATACCGAAGGGTCTCCACGTCTATTTTTTAAAAGGTAAATGTGCTTTTTATTTTTTTTTTTTTTCTTGCGCAATTTAATAAATCAACTCGGCTGGATTATAAATCGCACTACTGTGAAAAAAATAAAACATTAAAGTTGACATGTTTCGAGATTTTCAAAGAAAAAACTTTTCTAGGGGTGTGTTACTTCTAAAGTTATTTTATTATTCTCCTGAAATATGGAACACACTATTCATCAAATAACTTTTGAACTCTAATTTTAAAACGTTCATTCTAAAATAAATGTCATTTTAAAAAATAAATAAATTAATAACAAATATATTAGCATCCTTATCAATTAGGGTTAACCATTAGTCCTTAATCATTATTAAATTACCGGAAATTGTTCTTTTTCTATTCACATATATTATAGATCGTTTTTAGTAGGTGTTATACGTAAAAATTCTTAACCCTTAAATCCTAAATCCGTAAACCCAAAATCCATGTGGTTCGCCCCCAAGAATAGTTTTTTTTTTTTTTTTTTGCAGTATTTCAAATACTTTTTAAACTTTTAAAATTAATTCAATGCTTAACTGTTTCTTATAAAAAAACGTTTGAAATATGAACGTAACTTCCAAATTAAAAGGTTACAACCTCCATTGTCGGCAGGACAAATGAGATATTTTTACATATTCTTTTCTATTTCTTAATAAAATTTCGACTTTGAAATCAATTATTAGAAAAAATGCATTAACCTCACATGCGGAGTTGACTATACTAGCACTTTTAAAATTATAACACTAAGTAAATCGTAAATAAGTAAAGTGTCAGTGAGAAGTATCGCTCGCGCGGAAAATTAATAATAGAGTTCCATGTATGCATAACAGGAAATAAGGAAAATGTGAATTATTTACTAAATATTAACAGATTATTCATAAAGTTATGAATAAAAGGTTTCCACAAACATACCTTTAGTTTTTTATATTAAAAAAATAATAATTTTCAACACTTTCTTTTTTTTTGGGGGGCTTGTCAACCTTTACCCAGAAACACTTAGAACAGGAAGGAATCACTTATATCTTGATACGGTCAGATATTATTAGGTGAAAGGAACAATCCGTGGAGAGGGAAGAGATAAAACGTAACAGGCGCAATATGGAGTAGAAAGACCGAGTATCAATAAAATGGAATAGAAAGCAAAGCACTCAGCAGAAAGAGATAAACACGTAATAAACACATGGTCCGCATCGCAAACATGCTCTTCCTTTGGGTTGAGAGGACAATATGGAAAGGCAACGAACGAAAAACGAAAACGGGAGAAAGATAATAAAGCATGGCTTAAGAGCGCAAGCGAATAAGGGAGACAACAACAGAACGACGAAGTGAAGGAAACAAAGAGAACCACGGATTGGCAGGAAGACTAGGTTGGACAGACAGATAGAAAGATCAATTGTTAGAGAAAGAGGAAATGGTATATATCTGATACCAAAGCCTGAGGTGAAAACTTTTGCACAGCGGAAGGAGATTGGACGAAGGGACTTTTTTTAAAGAAGAAGTGAGAATAGGCAGCAACCCGAGCCAAGGACTCCGCCGCTTCATTACCGCAGATGCCCGAATGGCTAGGAATCCACAGCAAATCAATTTGAATGGAATGAAGGGAAGAGAGAACGTGGATAAGTGAGCGTATGCGGAGTATGATAAAATCACAGGAATGATCAGGTAGGGGAGAATGAATTGAAGGGCGATCATGGAGTAAGATGTAATCAAGAATTTAGAGGAAAGGTGATTGGAGGAAATAAAATTAATGGGACATAGGATAGTCATTAATATGTTTATTAATATAGAACAGAAAGAAGGCAAGCGAAATGATTCTGAAAAGCCAAAATCTGGGAGGATAAAAAAGAGGCATAAACACCATCCTGCTTCTTCGAACCATCTGTAAACACTGAGTTGCATGCGAAGGAAATTGATAATTGATAATACTGTGGAATTCCTGTCTAATCAGGGCGTATAGAAGAAATTTAGAGAGCGTAGGTACAGTAAACATATTTGGAGGATGGTAGAGATCGGCGAAATTAAAAGTGAAATAAGGGAGATTGACATAGGGCAGTACGTAAGGACAAAACGAACTGAGCCGAAGAGAAATGAGAGATAGAATAGGAATTTTCCTAGGTACGAAACGCCAGTTCCTAGAAATGGAAAGATAGGAATGGATAAGAGTAGAGGACGTGAGTGGGAGACGCTTGGTAAGAAAACGATAGCCCAAATAAGACCTGTGAATAGAAAGGGGTGGTGTATTAGATTCGGCAAGGGCTGCTGGAACTGGAGAGGATTTAAAAGCACCAAGGCATTCTTTCTCCCCCTATATATTTATTCTTATAAAAAGCTTCCATACTTTTCATCTAACTTCTCCTGTCTTTCTTACCTAGTTTATCTTTCCTTCCTGTCTACAAAGTTTCTCTTCTTTTGTATATCGATAAATCAAACAATCACAATAATAATTCCAAGTGTAGTCTTGGGTGTGCATACACTCGCGTTGCATATAAACAATTGCTATGAACACTATACGCCCTATGTCTGTACAGCTGCAATGTACGAATAGACAATCGCCGAAGCTCAGGAATTAAGTATGCCACTATAAAGAATAAAGACACATTTTGGAGAGCTAGGCATGCACCGTGGCTATCCCCGTATCGTAATTAAACATTCTGTTGAACTAATAATAAGTCATATAGACGGCGTGTACTATTGTGTATATAAAAACTTTTTTTTTTTTTTTTTTTTGTAGGCGCGCTAGCGGCATTGATCCAACAACAAGAAAACTAAGCTAAGAAATTAAATAACTAAGCGGTCCGAAATGGACGCAACAAAGGACAGCAGTGCGGACACCACAGAAGATGAAGGAAAGGAGAGGATAAAAAGGAAGAGTTATAGGAAGTAGGGAGACCTAATGACAGGAGCTGACTGTATAAAAGGGAGCATTCGTTACGAAGAGCAGGACACTCAAAGAAAATGTGATTAGCATCACATGGAGGAGGATCACAACCGTGAAGAGAACAATCAGGAGAAGGCAATAGAGCAAATCGAAAGCGAGAGCAGATGTTACTTCAATGCACTGCCGTGGACGGAAGCGCGGGGAGGGAGGCACAATAAAACGCAAACGATTACACTTAACCAGTCGCGATATTTTTATTGAATAAATCAACGAAAGATAAATTAACACGAAGACAACAGTCCATAGCGAATAACTTCTACTTATTTTTTTCTTCTATATGCTATACAACCGCACTGTAAGGATAGAATAACTACGACTCTGAAGGCTTCTATCTTTTTACTAACTAAAAGGTTTGTATTAAAGAATGCGTTTTAAACTACCGAAGGCTGTGTAGCCCTGCACATCTCATTTTTCGAAAATGTATTCACGATTATCTAGTGAGCCTGATTTATTTAAAAACTATTTTAGATTTTTAAAGTTTTCACTTCTGTTTGGCACGCGTATACGTTGCTTATATTTTATTGTTTAATTTTTCCATTTATTATTTATTTCTATCTACATTTAATTTCATCTAATGTCGCATTAACAAATAAATACTATCGAGCCGTTGAATGTTGTCGTTAATTTTGCTTTTCGGTCCTTCGTTGGTTTTATCTTTATTTGAATTTGTAATGAGTTTTTCGATTTACACATTCTGGCACGCTCGATTTGTTAGTTGTTTCGATAGCGTTTTTATTATTCTCGTTCATCGCATAGTTTATCATTTTTTTCTCGATTTCCTTTATCAATGACTTCTGGTTCAGCTTCTTCGTTTCGTAAAATTATCTCCTTTTTCCTCTATTAATCTATCGGGCTACCATCTAATCTCATTATACTGAAATAGCTCTTTCCAAGAACCTCCGTTGTTGTAAATTCTCCTTTGCCGTCCTTTCGACCATTGCATACAAGATTAGTAATGATCGTACTCACCTATTTCTTTTGTTCACAGTAATTTTGAAAAATACCGAAAACAACTTCCGTACAATCTTTCTCGCTGATCTTTACCGTGTTTGGCTTTTTTAATAAAATTCTCATACGAAATATTTTAGTCTTTCTTATATCCTCAGTCGTAACAATTAGCCCATTCACAATGTAAACCTCTTTTTAATTGCAACGCAGCCGTCCCCGGTTACTGCAGTTGGACTTTACTGTGCATAAGTTTAGTAGCGATGAATATTTCCAGTACCATGTTTGATTGTTGACCAAGCGTTTACGTCGTTGTTAATGCGAGCATTCAAATTTCCAAGCATGCAACGTTGCCGCGAATTATGTAGTTTTTTTTTTTTTTCGTTGAACGGCGCAAAACCATTTGTTATTAAAAACGCATAATAGAGAAACCATCAAATTCTAAAGGTGGAATAATGATATTGGTGGCAAAGGCTTTTCAAGGTGGTGTCTGCGGGTAATTCTGCTGCTGACAGCATTACTGTAGAAATAAGCGTAAGGAAGAATTTTTTTATTATTTCTTTTTGGGCTTGTCAACACCTTTACAAAGAAACAATTAAAATAGGAAGGAGTCAATTATATCTTCATACAATATCAAATGTTGTTAGGAGGAAATAATCAGTACAATAGGAACGATCTGTGGAGAGAGAAGCGATAGAACATAAGAGGCGCAACATGAATTAGGAAGACCGAGTATCATAAAATGGAATAAAAAGCAGAGCACCCAGCAGAAAGAGATGAACACTTAATAAACACACGATCCACATCGCAAACATACTCTTCGTTTGAGTGGAAAGGACAATATGGAGAGGTAACCAATGAAAAACGAAAACGGGAAAAATAGAAATAAGGGAGATTGACAAAGGACATTATGTAAGGACAAAACAAACTGAGCCAAAGGGAGATCAAATAGGGGTTTTCCTAGGTACAAAACGCTAGAAATGGGAAGATAGGAATGGATAAGAGAAGGGGACGTAAGTAGAAGACGTTTAGCAAGAAAACAATAGTCCAAATAAGATCTGCGAATTGAAATGGGTGGTGTATTAGATTCGGCAAGGACTACTGGAACTGTAGAGAATTTAAAAGCACCAAGGCATAGACGAAGGCAAGAGTTTTGAATGACATCCAATTTAGTAGAGAGTAGGGGCTTAGAGACACAACCATAGAGAAATGAACAGTAATCAAATTTTGACCGAATAATAGATTTATATAGAGAGAAATAAGGGCAGAAGAATCATCACCATCCCGTTTGGTTGAAGATAAGGCCTTCAGCAGGTTTAGCCTTTTGGTTGCTGAAGAGGAAAGATATTTTTATGTGTTCGGAGAAAGATAACCGACTGTCAAGGAGGATACCAAGATAACAAAAAAAATTAACACGAGGAAGGAGTGTATTTGCTAAAGATAGATAGACAAAAGCAGGATTATAAGGTAGCAGAGTAACTACGGCATAACAAGATTTAGTAGGAGAAATAGAAAACGTTAATTGAGGAAAGGGAATAATCCAACACAGGAAGAGACGAATTAAGTGTCTCACTGGCTGATATAATATCATGAGATGAGGCATAAATTAGGATGTCATCAGCAAAGAGACACGAAGAATTTAAAGAAAGAGAAGCCACACTGATAGTGTATATGTTGAAAAAAGACTGAAGGAGGAACCTTGAGGAAATACAAAAATGTACTTAATAGCAATTTATAAGTCGCCGAGCAACAACGTTGGCCACTTTCCGCAGGAGAATTCGATGAGAGCCTGAAGAGTCTAGATCGGAATACAAAATTTATTATTTGCGGAGATTTTAATACTAACACTGACTCAAGGAGTAAAGTAAATGATAAGTTTTTGAATATTTTAACAAGGCACGCGGGCTAATTAAAGGAACAACTAGAGAGAAGAGGTACGAACAAACATCATTATCAAATCTTGTATAGATAATATTTTTAACAGATATTCAACAGATAATGTAATGGCAGGTATTACGAAGACGAAAATTTCAGACTGCTATATATTTTGTGGCGCATTTTGCGTAAGTAGGGATGAGGGCTCGAAGAACGCTAGCACGTATTTATTTTTTTTTTTTGAATGAAAACTTGTTAAAAGAGTAATTGCTTATCAGTGGCAGGGACTGCTAGAGAAGAGAAGAGTTGAAGATAATTAGTAAATAATTTAAAATCAATCTTTAATAAACTTTATGACGATTGCAAATTGACTAGACAGACAAAGGGGGAAAGAGTCGCATTGCAGCTTGGATGAATAGAAAAATATTGAACTTCATACACATTAGAGATCAATACTATAAAAGATATAAAAGGTAATAATTCAAATAGGAAAGAACTGTATAAGAGATACGGGAAATGAGTAAAGCAAGAAATAAGACAAGAAAAAGAAAAATACTACTAACATGAATTACAAAAAACGAATAATAACATTAAACAAATCTGAAAGATAATAGATCAAATAGTGTGTAAAAAAAAAGACTATAATTGTAGATGAGGTAATGGGGAAGAATTTCTATAGGTATCTCAATGTAACTTGTAAATTTCAAAATTACTACGTAGATGTTATTGAAAAAGTGAAACATAATTATTATATTAGTTTTAATATGACCGACAATGTTATTACAAGGGTTACGTCATTTTACATAACACAAGATACGATAAAAACCATAATTTAAAAAATTAAGCCATATAAAGCTCGAGGATACGATGGTATTCGGGTGAAAGATGTAAGTACACGTGTGTAATTAAGCTTGCTCCGCTGTTAACAAAAATAATTAATGAGTCGGTAAAAGAAGGTGTATTCCCCGAGGAATTAAAAGTAGGGATAATAAGACCAATATACCCGAAAGCGGGGATAAAAAACTCTGTGAAAACTATAGTTACGTTAATAGCAGTTATTACTAAAGTGGTAGGGCATTCTGTAGGTAACTACCTTAAATTGTACGAGGGGCGTTTCAAAAGTCTCCGCCACGCTTTCAGATCTCAGCTTGTGGTAACAGTGGCGAAATGAACAATATCATATTCGAGACGGTTGTACGAGTAAATGGTAAAAATGTCAAGGTCCTAATAACACGCCGTCAGTGTTCGTTTAACCATGGAGCTTACAGTGCGCGTCCAACGTCACGTTGTTCTTGAGTTCGTCATCATTGTTTAATCGTTGTGTACCCAAAAACCGTTTCAACAAGAGGGCAAGATGAAAATCAGACGGCACAAGGTCCGGGGAATATGCTGGGTGTTCGAAGACCAACCATTTCCACTTTTCGATGTGCTGGAGCGTCGCGTGAAAGATCAAGATTGGTTTTTTCGTCAAAAGACCCGGTCGCTCGTTTTTTATGGCTTTTTCAAATTACCCATCGTTTAGCAGTAACTATCGAAATTTATGGTAGTACCTCTAAGCATAAATTCGATCAAAAGAGGCCCGTATCAATCCCAAAAGACCATGGGGCCATAAACTTCTTCGCAGACTTCTCTGCCTTGCATTTTTTCGGTCGTGGTGAATTTACCCGTTTCCACACCATGGTATCAATTTTCGTGATTTAAAGTGCTGAATCCATTCACCAGCGGGTCAGTTCGACATTGCATTATCACCGTACGTATTTTTCAACTGGTCCATAACGAGCTTAACTGCACGTTGTTCAAAAAAACCGGACGCGCACTGTAGCGGTAGCCCCATGGTTAAACGAGCACTGACGGAGTGGTATTAGGACCTTGAAATTTTTACCATTTACTCACACAACTGTCTCGAATATAATAACGTTGTATTTTTTATCTCGCCATTGTTACCCCACAAGCTGAGATCTGAAAGCGTGATGGGGACTTTTGAAACACCCCTCGTACCTGGAAGCGAACAATTTAACATATGACAACCAGAAGGGGGAAATCTACGGTAACACTGCTCGGAACATTTACATCGGTTATCGATAAGGGGTTAGCATGCGGCAAACAATTTTTGGATAAGGTCTGTAGATTGGTAGGCGACAAAGAATTATTAGTAAATGCTAAAAAATCGAAAATCACATATATGTAAGAACACCAAGCAGTAGGTTTGAAAATTTCATTCCTAAAATAGTGTTGCATTTCTTCATGGAGCTGAAGTACACTGTTGCGATACAGCAGAAACGGTTGGTAATTTTAAGTACCTTGGAACAACAACATTTGATAAGGCGTTAACGTGGAGAGTTCACATTGATAACATTGTGCCGGGAAAATTTAATTAAGCACACTCTATATTGGCACAAATTAAAACAAGTTATGATGTATTTTGACTTTTTAATAATGTCTAGAATTAGATACGGAATCGAAGTTTGGGGGGAAAGAAAAAAAAACGGAATTGAGGAAATTAGTAAACTATAAAAAGGATGTTTAAAAACTTTTTTACCGAGCTAGAGAAGTACGAATCTGATAACAAATTAATACTTGGCGAGATAATAATAAAGAACTGTCTCCAAAAATGCGTTTTTATTACAGTAAGCTATTAAGGTATAAAACAGAAAAAAAAAAAAATTACCGACAAGGGAAATATGGGACTAGGAACTATGGATGACAAATTATGTTTTATAAGACTTAAAGGGATTAACAGTAAAATGGACAATGTTAAAGAGCAAGTTTTGAGTCTTATATTGGGTGGTAACACATAGCAAAGGAAATTAGAAACGAATGTGAACATATTGATACGAACTGGCGCGACCTAATTTCAAAATTCTAAATCATTTGTTTTGTTGCGTCGAATGATGTATGCAGCGCTATCTTTCGGTTAATTTGTAGAAGGAATTAATATACAATGCCGAATATCGGTATCGGATTTTATCAGGCTCGTAAAGTTCATTGTACTACTTGTGTTTTGTTAGTGTGTGTTCGCGGTTTGATAGAATTCGATAAATTACCGATATTCGGACATGATGGATGCGGCTGTATCCGGGTGTGTATATTAATTTCGAAAAGTGTTGCGTTTTGTTCGGTTAGCAGAACACGATGTATTAGCTGGGGTGAAAACGGGTACCGCGCACGCAACGAAACCCGTGTGTCGCGTAGGGTAACACGCCGAGCGGCAAAGAAATTTTACGATTGTCTATTGTCAGAGAATAATTCGGCGAAACAATTGTTGCTCTTATACACATTATTGATATATACTCCTATATATGCTGGTCAGTCGATCAAAAATCGCCACCGATTAAGTCTGCCTGTCTTCGTATCACCGTGTAAATATCGGATGGTTATTATTTTGTTTTATATATAAACGTTTTCTAGTGAGTTATTTTTTTTCCCCTTTTTAAACATATTTTTATTTATTTATTTATTTATTAGCCTTATGATATAATGTTACACAATATACATTGAAGTAAATAAACTATTGTATAATTTAATTTAGCCCTGAAAACGAGCAAAGGCCTCCCTCAACCGAGCCCACTCTAGTCTGTCATAAGCCACCTGATGGTATTGTTTGTGTTTTAACATTTTAGCGAAACTATCTTCCCACCTGTTTTCCGGTCTTCCTCTTTTTCTCTTTGCGTATATCGTCCAATCTGTTATTTTTTTAGTCCACCTTGTGGAATCCATTCTTGCAATATGTCCTGCCCAGTCCCATATTTTCTTTCTTATTGCCCATGTAAAATTGTCTTTAACTTTTAATTTGTTTTTGATTTTTTTTTAGTTTATTTTGTCTCTTAATTTAACTCCAATCATAGATCTCTCCAAAGCGTTTTGACATATTTCAATTTTATTCATGATATTATTTGTTATTGTCCATGTCTGACCTCCATATGTTAAGGTAGACAGAACGCACGCGTTTAGAATTTCCCTTTTTAGTTAATTTCTGTAAGGCCCCTTAAAAATATGTTTCAGCGACCAGTATTTTTTCCAAGTGAGTGCGATTCTACGCTCTACTTCTTTTTTTGTTTTATTTTTTAGAGATATTAGTTGTCCTAAATAAATTATACTCTCTGCCTTTTCGATTTCTGTGTTGTCTATTGTAATTCTCGTTTTATTTTCGTCTGTAGATAGTATTTTTGTTTTATCTAAATTTATAATTAAACCAGCCTTCTTTCCCGCCTTGTTTAAATCATTTAGCATGTTCTGTAGTTCGTTTATATCGTCGGACATAATCACTACGTCATCTGCGAATCTAAGATTATTTAACTTTATCCCATTTATGTTTATACCTTTCTCCTCCCAGTCCAACTCTCGAAAAACTTCCTCTAAAGCAGTGTTAAATAATAAAGGAGATAATGGGTCTCCCTGTTTTACCCCTTTTCCTATATTAAAATATTCGCCTTTTATGTCTGTTACTATTCTTGCCTTCATATCCGTGTACATATCTCTTATAAGTTCCCTATAATTTCCGGACACTCCTTGATTTTTTAATGCTCTGTCTAAATATTTGTGCTCTAACGAGTCGAACGCTTTTTTATAGTCTATGAATGCTAAATTTATCCCTATTTTATATTCCTTACATTTCTCTAAAAGTTGATTTATTACATGTAAGTGGTCGATGGTTGAGAATCCATTTCGAAACCCAGCCTGTTCTATAGATTGTTCAAAATTTAGTATTTGTTTTAACCTATTAGCTACAACCTTAGAAAATATTTTAGACACCGTGGAGCTTAAACTTATTGGGCGATAGTTTCCTATTTTATCTTTTTTTCCTTTCTTGTATATTAAGATAATCTCTGCTTGTTTTCATGATTTAGGGATTTTTCTATTCTTTAAAACTAAATTAAACAGAACATTAAGTAATTCTATCATTCTTTTACCCGCTAATTTAATATGTTCGTTCGTTATTCCATCCGGACCAGGTGTTTTGTTCATTTTTAAGCCCGTGATCACTTCCTCTATTTCTATTTCTAAAAAAGTAGGTTCCTCTAATATACTTTGTTTTACATAGTCATTAATATTAACGACTGTTTCGCTTTTGTACAGTTGAGACAAATAATCCGTGGCTATATTTATAATGTCTATCCTGTTATTCTTTTTTATTTCATTTCCGTCAATGAGGCAAGTTTGCCATTTTTGTCCTAGGCATACATTTTTCTTTATAGCTTTCATATTTCTTGTTGACTCGATTATTTCTTTTATCATTTTTTCTTCCTTCTGTTTATTAAATACCCTTAATTCATATTTTATTAATTTGCATACTACATTTAGCTCTATTTTTTCTAAACCTGATTTATACCTCTTATTTAATAAACGCTGTCTTTCCTTAATTTTCTCTCTTATATGAATCGGTATTCTATATTCCCTAGTTTTATCTACTTTTAAGCTGTTTAGGTGTAGTGCCGATTTTTTAATTAATTTAGTAATAATCAAGTCCAAATCGTCTATGTCATTTAGATAAGCTTTTAAATTCTCTGCCATTAATAAATCGTTAAACGTATTACCGTAATTTACTTTGTTATTTTCTGTAATCTTAGGTTCTACTGTTTTATTGCTTATTATTCGTTTTGGTGGTTTTAAATCGATTTTACAACTTATTGGTCTATGATCCGAGTGAAATAGAAAATTATATAGTACTTTGCAGTTGCTTATGTTTTTATAACAGTCAGTTATAATATAGTCCAATTGATTATTATAATTCCCGTTCGGAGCAGTCCATGTCCATAATCTACCTTTACGTTTTTTATAGAAACTATTCACAATTTTAAAGTTTTTCTGCAAACAGAAATTTACTAATTTATCCCCTCTTAAGTTTCTATTCCCGTAGTTATATGGCCCCATTACCTTGTTTTCCCCTGGTTTTCTTTCTCCTATCTGGCTATTAAAGTCTCCCATTAATATAATTTGTTGTCTATTATTGCATTTTTGGTCTCTTAGGATTTCGTTAATATTTGTATACATTTCATCACATTCGGATTCTTCAGAGACTGCTGTCGGAAAGTAAACCTGCACCATTGTTAATATTTGATTATTGCTAATCCTAATTTTAGCAGTTGCTAACCTATCTGTGTGTCCTATAAATTCTATTAGGTTACACCTCCACTTTTTGTTTATTAAAAAACCAACACCGCTTAGTCCTTTTTCGTTTCCTTTCCAGCACAGTAACTTTCCTGACTTTAGTTGTAGAATATGCTCTCCCGGTCTTCTAATCTCCGCTAAACCTAATATATCTAACTTACTTTTATCAAATGCATCTTCTAATTCTATTAATTTATCATTACTCATTAATGTTCTTACATTTAGGCTGCCTATATCTAAACTTCTTCTAATTTTATTTCTATTATAATTAATATAACCAATACGCTTACTTAAATTAACTGTTTTAGGCTGGTTTGAGGGGACGGGTCTTATACGCCCTTGCTGACCAGGCATTGCTGGGCGCTCGGTTGAGTTCGGCCTTGCTTTTCACTTATTTTTATAGACTCTTGTTTTTTTCTTTTCCGGCAAGTTAGTGTTCTTATTAACGCTAGTGAAACTGCTGATTGACGTTTTTACGTGAAACAAATTGTTTCTTTTTCTTGGTACGAACAGGGGACGTAAGCCGCCGTGAGATCTCCTTCGAGGAGAAGCGTTGGTTATGTTGTTTCGCGTATTCCTACGGTATTTTCGCGTTTTTTTATTTGAAAAAGGCCTATGTTCTGTCGTTAAGAGAGCTAATCAGATTTTCGACACATGATGTCACTGCCTTTTAAACAAAACTTAATCGACATTGCGAAGTTCTTCCGCGAGATCGCTACGAACACGAGACCTTAAAATTCATAACATTCACACCCGGAACAACGGAGCGTCGGAAGTTATTACATTGGCTTCGCATGAAGGTACGAAATTCCGTGATATTTCGCGGAATTCTAGAGAAAGTCGGGAATTTGTAACATTAGCTTCCCGGAAACAGCAAGGACCAAAGTAATAGAATTTATAACATTAGCGTAAGCAAGGACCCGAATTTATAACATTGACATTCCGAACAGGGACCCGAACTGTTTCGAGTCATAACAACAATATGGAAGAACAAAATAAAAATTTGGTTGATAGCTTGATGCAAAGAACGGGGAAGAGAGTAGAGGAAGAAAAAGAACAGTGTTAAGACTGGGGGGGAAGGGAATAATTATAAATAGTGCAAAAAAGTGCCATCTACATCACGTCCCTCGTATCAAGTTGGAATTGTTCTTAGGCTGATCGACGATGGTAGCTCTTAAAGGTTTTTATGGTTTTCTGCAGATTGAAAAATGCTCGGCTGCAGCTTGTCCAAGTTCATACTAGGTAGACGGATGACCTCTACGTTATTTAAGCGCAGTGTTTTTGCTGGCTTTCAGTTCAAATCCGTCGAGCTGTACAGTGTTCACGCAATCCATCCGAATCTCGCAAAACTGCCATGTAGCTGGAATATTTGAATATGTTGCCGTTATCGTCGAAACGAACGTTATGCATTCAAAACAGAAACGGCTAAAGTTTTCATTGTCGCCGAGATATACGGCTGCGATGTCTCCACTTGCACAAGTCCCTTGCAGTCGATGTTCGACCATCCGCTCGTACTCGTCGTGTATTTCTATCACCGTTGACGCTACGCTGTCTTGTTCGTGATAAAATTTAAAATCACCTCTATCATTGGTGAGGCACAAACTGTTGATCAATGCAACGCTACTGAACACAACGTACATAAAAGCTGGTCTGCTGTGACTTCTTAATTACACACGATTCGACTGAATGTGCTAGCTTGCGAAAATGGTGATCACGCTTGTCAACCCATTTGGGAACTGGTTACGTTATAGCCCAGCCAAGCGGAACGTTAGCAGCTTTGGTCACGTGCTCACTATTCAAGAGTCGAAATTGAAATATTTAGGTTATTTGAGTACATTCTTTTTTTTTTGTTTCTTTCTTTTTCTTTCGGAAAACCATTCAGAAACCACGGGAGAAGAAAATAATGTTAGTTACATTGTAATTCGATCACATATTGGCAGCGAAGAAACAACTAACATAAAAGGAATTATAGAAAACAGGGGAGAAGTATGTCGAATTACAGAAAAAAGTGCCAAATTGGGGGTCGGGGGATGTCAACAAAGAATTTCACTTGCACTAGGTTAATGGATGCGTTTCCAAAAATTAAAAACGGAAGGAGGAAACCAAGCAGTGTTGTCGAATAAAAATAAAAGAAATAGCAATAATAAAAATAAATAAATAAAAGTATACGTGACTGATTTTTCAGTTTGTTGAATTCAAGACAGGAACTGTAATAAATATAAAGAAGTTAAAATAAAGAAAAAAGTAAAAAACTCGTTAAAAACGTTACGGAACATAATGCATTAAAATTTAATAAGACTTCAATTTTTTATTTTCCGCGTCCCTCCTGGGGCAATTTGCAACCGGCCAATTGGGTATGGCCTAATTTTTTGATACTGAAAAATTTTTTCCATTTAATCTAAACGAAAATACCACGAAAACAGACGAAAATTAGATACTATCTCAACCATCACTAACAGCAACTACTCTCAATCTCAATTTAATGATGCTGGAGAACGACATCATTTTTTTTTTTTTTACACGTATATTTTAGTACAATTTTATTACAAATTAGCACTACTTTTGAAATAACGTTACAAAACTTAATCTAATTTGTAACATGAACAGAGTATAAATTATGTACAATTGCCTAACTCCTAATATATATAGATAGATTTATAAATACTCATACGCGCATATAAATACTCACGCACGCATACCAAGTATATGCACATACCAATAAGTTACATACATACGAGAGTATATTATAGAATAAATTAGGTGACCAGCTTTTATAAGGCGCCTTAAGTCATCATCGGAAAGTAGCAGTTCTAAGGACTCTCAATATTCAGGTGACTCTGAAGTCGGTGTTCGTGCGCTTCTGCAATATAGACTTCATCGATCCGTGGAATATTTAAATCGGAATGTATTTCTTCGTTGCGTTGCTACCGGAAAGCTCATGCTTCGGAGACACTTGTTTTGAGCGCGCTGGATAATTAACCGATATTGGGTTTCTTTGCATAGCCCCAGAGTTGAATACCATACATCCATATCGGTCTGATGATTTGACAATAGATCATACGTTTACTAGACAGATTGAGCTTAAAGTAACGCCCAATCAACCAATAAATCAGTCTTAATTTATGCATAGTTTGTTCCTCTTTTTCATCTTGACATGCGTCTTCCAATTCAGTCTCGAATCTAAATGCATACCCCCAGGTGTATTTAGCGGAGTCCAATTTCGGAAAGGAAGGCGATCAAGGTGAAGCGTAAACATAACGTGCACCGATTTTTCTTAATTAATCTTGATTTTCCAATCACATGTCCATTTGCTAATTTTGTCTACTGCATATTGCCATTTATAATTTGTTCATAGATGAATAGACACGCATGTTACGTGTTAGAAATATTGTTATCGTTTAATTGAGTCTCGGTGTATTAAATACGAGCGTAATAACTGATAAGAAGTTAAAACCGGTTTTATTCGCTTTTCGTATTTCGATATAGAGCGTAAAATTGATAGTTATGCCAAAGGGGGAAGGACCAAGCGACAAATAAGCGCCTCGACAGTGTTGCTGAGAATAGGAAGAAACGAAAAAATCAAGCCAGGGAGAGCGGTAAAATTGATAAGCAACATCAGGAACTGGATGTGACCGACAGATTAAGACAAATAGATAGTAACATTGCGGGAATGGTGCAACGATGGAATTTTTATCGCATAAATATGATGAAACACTAAAACTAAACGAATCAATAATGGCAGAGTTAAAATTCTTGAGGGAGCAATTTGCAAGACTAACGCTAGAAACGAAACAATTATATCGTTTATTCATCATATACATCTTAAATCTAATAAATCATATTCGTCTTATATATAATTACTCAATTCAACTTACTATGTTTACTATTCTACGTCTAATTTTCAAATCAAAACATTTATACCCATCGCACATCGTAGCACAATATTTTCACATAAGCCATAAGTAATGCAACTAGAACATGATCACCAAATATTAGTTGTTTTTTTTCCATTACACCATTTATTCAATTACCCGTCTTCTTATTGCTGTTCTTATGACTAGCCATTTCTCATTCTTTGCACCACGCAATCAACCATATTTTTATTCTGTCTTTCCATATATTCAAATTACATTCGTCTCTTAATTCCTTTGTTAAGTTACCTAGTAAATGACTCATAACTTCCTCTTCAACATTATCAATTTTATTATTAATCCCTTTAGGTCTTATAAAACACAAATTGTCATAATTCCTAGTCCCATATTTCCCTTGTCGGTAATCTTATTTTTTTTCTGTTTTATACCTTAAAAGTTTACTGTAATAAAAAAACAACATCTTCGGGAACATTTCTTTATTCTTATCCTACCAAGTAGAATTCGTTACATGATTCGCACTTCTCCAATTCGGTAACAACATTTTTAAACATCTTTTCTGTAGCCTACTAATTTTCCTTAATTCCGTTTTTTTTTTTGCCTCCCCCCAAATTTCGAGTCCGTATCTAATCCTAGTCTCATTATTAATGAGTCAAAATACAGTCTCGTAGTTTTGTAATTCATAACTTGTTTTAATTCGTATAACGCCGACATGAGTCTGCCTAATTTTCCTAGCAATGTTATCTCTATGTGAAATCTCCCAAGTTAACGCCTTATGGCGAATTTTATTCCCAGGTATTTGAAATTATCAGCCGTTTCTAACGGCTCACAACGTAAAAATTCCGATCCATGAAGGCAATCTACCTTGTGCAAAACTATTTTAGGCACGAACTTTCTAAATCTACTCGGTGTTCTTAAGTACATCACTTTTGATTTTTTGGCATTTATTAATAATTTTTTCATCGGGGTACCCATCTGCAAACCATATTCCTCCTGAAGCAGCCTTTCTGCTATTTCTACGTCTCTTGGTGTTCAATTACCAGAGCAATGTCATCAGCATATGCGTAAAATTTGATATGGAAGGTAAGAGATTGGTCGATACAAACATTTTTAGAAATTTGTCAAAGAAACAAAATCCGAAACCTAATCCATCGGACTTAAGCGGTTAGTCCGCAAGCCGTGAATTCTGTTTTACTAACGCTTTTTTGATAATTAATAATATGTACGTACTTTTTTTTTTTTTTTTTTGGAGATAAGGTAATAATTTTTATAACAGTAACACGCGTCATATGCTTTATCTATTATATTTTTTTCAAAACGAGGCGCAATTTAACGGCAATTCTAAATGATGCGCCAATGAAACAACGGGGATAGGCGTACAAAGGAAAGGGGAAAAAACGTTAAAATTCTAGTGGTAATAAAGGTATAGTGAATATATCGTTTTAAACTAGAAAGGTAACGTGATTATAAAGAGAAATCATTTGCTACGGAATTACCGTAACGGAGTTGACCGGGGGGACGGCCGTTTATCAACGTTTACACAGAAAATAACGGTGGCCTGCGAATATATTACCCGGAAAGGAAACAGATTTTGCAAGAACTGCGCCGGTATCTGTGCTTGTCAGAAAGACAAAAATGAACAGCGACGGTGAACCAGCGCTGGGCGAGAAAGCATTCGTTATAGTTGCGACGAAACTGCTGCCTTTCGTTATTTTTCTGCCGAAAGAGGGAACGAAGATGAAAAAAATAAAAGCCAAAGAAAATGAAGGAAAAAAAGGCCATCTGAAATGTTAGCGAGCAAAAGTGCGGGCTAGACGAATAAATGAATTTTATAATAGACTGGCGTAACGGGTAAATTCGAAATATTTCTACTTCAGTTATCTCGATAGAATTTATCGAAAGATTATATTACTATTACGGGTAGTACGATAAAGACAATATAACAACCGTTAGGTTGTCGCTCGGCCAGACCTGCAAAAAGCGCTTTTCCAGTGGTTTGGCCGAAGCGAAGAGAGTATATGGCGATGCTTATTCCTTCATGGACTCTGGCCGATTTTAAGTTATTTCTATCAAATTTGGAAGCATTGTTTGCATTAAGTCGCAGCGCTGTCTGCGTCCTTCATTTATTTATATTTCATTTCTTCTCTCTCGACAAACTCGTACGTGTACCACAATAAATTGTTCGCATTTTTTCATTACTTATCGTTGCACAGCGGCCGTTTTATAAACTGTCTATTCTATTCGAACGTAAACCTATTTATTTAAAAAGTACTTCCAATAAATTCGTCTGCTCTAAAATTTATATTTATCTCTTTTTCTTCTTCCAAATATAAAACTTTGCCAACCCAAGTTTTAATGGTTTTTTTTTTTTCTTTTCTTTTAAATAAATAGCAATAATAATAATAATAATCAAATTAAATCAAATCATTTATTTTTATTACTATTATTGTCATTACAGAAATCCACCAATGCGCGAACAGTGCTTATATATACAAAGTAATATAAAAAATTTACATGAAAACGGTTTCTATTCTATTCAAAAGTGAAAGTGAAGATAAGCGGAAGGAAAAAAATAAAAAATAATATAAAAAGTAAATATAATAAAAAAGTTAATTTCCAAAACATATTTTGTCTACTGATTATAGCCTGCGGAAAGCAATTAAAAGTCAAAATAGACCGGTACAATATTCTCCTCCCATAAGAAAATCGAACGGTACATGGGCCGAGGCTGATGATGAGAAAGCCGAGGTATTTGCTAAATACTTTAGCGAAGTCTTTAAATTATAACCCAAAGGTTATAAACTCGGACGATATAACGGAGTTTTTAAATTCCCCGCTACAGCTTCTTAGTGTCTCCATTAACATCCCCAAAGGAAATTCAATATATGATTCAAAAACTAATCAATAAAAAAAAGTCCTGGTCACCATCTGATCACCAAAGAAGTGTTGTTAGAATTACCACGCAAAGCTATTTTGTTTATTACTAATATATTTAATGCAGTCCTCCGCCTGCAATACTTCCCGCTATCTTGGAAGCTGGCACAAATACTGGTAATTCCTAAACCTGGGAAGTCACCAGAGAGGATGTAACTTCCTACAGACCGATATCCTTATTACCTATCCTATCCAAAGTCCTAGAAAAACTAATCCTAAAAAGACTACATTCTCTTATTATGGAGGAGAATATTTTATACTTGACCACTAGTTCGGGTTTCGAGAAAAATACTCGACTATTGAACAGGTACACCGAATTCAACGTATTATCCAAGATAGCTTTGAAGCTAAGGAAATATGTATAGGTGTATTCCTGCATATAAAACAAGCCTTTGATCAGGTTTGGTATCGTGGTCTGTTATATAAAATTAAGAAAAGCCTTCCTCGTCCTTATTTATTATCACCTTCTAAAGTCTTTCCTTGATGATCGAACACATCAAATTAAATTCCAGAATGAACTATCTAACATCTATCCTGTATCCGCTGGTGTGCCTCAAGATGGTGTATTGGGTCCTCCGGTTCTCTATCAAATGTACACTGCAGACTTCCCTGACAGCGAGGACGTAACTATTGCTATATTTGCAGACGATACTGCTCTTATTGCGGAAGATAAAGATGCTGGAATAGCGACAAATAAATTACAGCTGGCGCTAGCAAAATCTGAAAGGTGGTTAGATCGATGGCGGATTAAAGTTAATCAAGAAAAAGTGTACACAAGTTACATTCGCACTACGAGATGTAGCCTGTCCGCCAACTAAAATTAACGGCGATACAATTCCGATTAGAAATGAAGTGAAATACCACCTTGGGTTGCACTTGAACAGTAAATTAAGGCGGAATAAGCACGTCTCACAAAAAAGAAAGCATTCGGATATAAAGTTGAGGAAACTCTCCTGGCTTCTTGGAAAGCATTCCAGCTTGTCGATCGAAAACAAATTATTAATATATAAAATAATATTAAAACCGGTATGGACATTCTGATTTTATGGGATTGTGCTAAAAATACACCTATCAATAAGATAGAACGTTTTCAAAATAAGGCCATTAGACTTATTGCATCACCTCGTCGGTACGTCTACACGAATACACTCCATAGGGACTTTAACATACCTTACGTAAAGGAAGAAATAAAACTTGCCACCCAGCAATGTACTAGCCGCTTAGAAATCCATCCCAACCCGTTGGCTATCAACCTACTTGACAACAGCCAAGAAATTCAACAGCTGAAGCGCTCTAGAGTCTCTTTGACTTTATTTAAAACTTGAATGGATGTTCCTGGGGAACAACCCTGATAGTGGTGATCCCTTACGCGTTAATTTGCATTCCAGTATAATTTCTTGATGGTCTATGGAGACCAGTTGTAATTAATATAAAGATTTTTGAAAAAAAAGATTAATTTTGATAAGAAAAATGATAAAGATAACGAATCTGGTCTTATAATAATATACAATTAATATATGATTATTTATTATAAGAGTATGTATACACGCATCCATACTTTAGAATATCAACATATGATCTTTCATCTGCTTGCACAATTAATCTCACAATCATCAATACGTACTATGTATGTTACATCCAGACAGCTCAACTGCATCTCCCATGAGATCGGGCAACTCACAAGAAAACCATACACATGAACCACCCGACACTCGGCACAACCTACGTTACCACACAGTCTACCAACATCTAATCTCTAACATCTGACCTCCACATGCAGCCCATAAGGCATACAGTCCCAGCATCTACATGTAACATACATACATACCAAAATGCATATTAGCTTGCAGAAATGTCTCTCAGGTGCACTTCAGGAAAAATAACTGCAGAATATTAATATCGAGTATAATAATATAATAACAATATTAATGACAATGACAATAACAACAATGAAATAATAATAATAACATTTCAAATAGCTATTTAATGATAATAATGTTAATTATTATCATTATTACTGCCACAGTTATAAAGAGAAAAAAAATATAATAAACAGACAGTAAAATATTTTATAATAAAATCAGTTATAGTATTTAAATAGGATTGTTATATATGGGAGTCGGGAAAGAGACTAAAAACATAAGAAAAAGGAGAGAAGGCAGAAATCAGTAGATGTCTTCATCAGAAATATAATCAATGAGAGGTTCTTTCTTCTATATTTATAATTTCATAATTGTTGTTTGAAGGAAAATAGCAAAGAATTAAACAATTTAGGATAAAATGTCTGTAGACGAATATGATATTTATTTATTCGGAGTATTCTAACTCTTTCTTGATTTGAATATCTGACAATGCCCTGCTCCCAGCTGATGTTAAATTTCAGTTTACCTTTTTTTTTATAACAAATAAGAGAAGTTGCACTTCATAAAGCTTAATTAGAGCCAATAATCGACTTTGTAGTTTAATCACTGGACTCTTATTGCATAATGCCAGAACACGTTCTTGAAACTGGATTCTTCTTCTTCTTCTTTATCCGCCGTCTCCAAATTGAAGGTTGGCGATCCACGATTGAAAATTTTCTTTTACAATGGCCGATGATCGGAGGAGTTGTATAGAAGGGCAGTCGAACCAGTTGATAAGCTTATTCATGAATTTTGTCGTCTTCCTCTCGATCTCTTCCCATTTATCTTTCCTTCCAAAATGACCTTCAGAATTTCGTATTTTCTCGTGTGAAGTGTCCACTGCAGCTTCCGTTTCTTGATGGTAAGCATTAATTCAAGGGTCTTTCCCGTTCTTTGAAGTACCTCGATATTAGTGACTTTTTTCACCCATGATATTTTCAGAATACGCCGATAACAGTACATTTCAAATGCGGTAATCTTTTTTTCCAATGATGCATTCAGGGTCCAGCTCTCGCAACCATAAAGCAAAATAGAGAAGATATAACACCTTAGCAGTCTGATTCGAAGTTCGAGCCTCAGGTCTTGATGGGTGAATAAGCTTTTCATTTTGGTGAGAGCTCTTCTAGCTTGCTCAATCCTGCTGCGTATTTCCGGAGTTGATGTACAGTTTTCCTCTAGTATTCCTCCCAGGTATTTAATGCACGGATTACTTGTGTTAAATGGTACTAAGGAGCATGACCCCAATGCATGAACCAATAAGACAGTACAGGCTAATGAAGAGCTAAATATGCACAACGAAGGTGATCAGAATTAAAATGATGACTTGAGGATAAAATATGAAATTTAACTTTCTTGTCTGAACCACAGTAGCCTGCGGTCTAAAAATATTCCGAAATATTTAATATCATCTTCTTCTATGTCGTTCACACCTGTCGGGTATTGTGATCATGTAGCAATCCGATCGTTGCACTCCATATCCCTCTATCTTTTGCTCGTTGTATACACATTGGTGTATAATCCAGTTTGCTTCCTTACCATTATCCAGCGCTGTGCAGGGCAGTCTTTTCGTCTTCTCCCTTGCACTTTCGCTTGCATCACCAGTGTTTCTAATTTTCGCTCACTGCGAATAACATGGCCAAAATATTTCATTATGCGAACAACTACCCATATATCTGCCAATCCTTGTGTAAGATTCAACTACTCATGTACCACGGATTCGTTCGTTCGTTTCGCGGTCCACGGTATGTGGAGTAATCTAGAACAACACCACATTTCAAAACTGTTTTTTTTTGTTTTTTTTTTTTTTTATATATTATATAAATTATCTCCTTTTCAAATTTCAAATAATTCTTAAAATTACAAAACCTTAATAAATAAATAAATAAAAAAAAAACGATTACAAAGTATAAATTCTTGTAGATGGAGACCGTTTGACCAATGGTTTATCCGTATCTCCTCTACATTACAACATATCTAAAGAGAAAAAGTTACCGACTTAGATTATAGCATCATATTCTGTTCTTTTTTCTTTAATACGGTAGTTATATTATATTTTATATGATCTTCTTAATAGTATTATTTTTATTCTTGAACCAGTTGCAGTTTCCTCCGATGTTATTTTTAGCTCTTCTTATGTGCTCGAATTTGGAACAATATAGAAAAGTATGATCCGGTGAATCTGTTTCGATATTGCATTCTCTGCATTTATCATCATTTGTTGTGACCATTTTTTTTTAGATACTCAGCGAAATTATCATGTCCCGATAGTAATTGGGTTAGAAAGAAATCTGGGTTGAGTAGTTTGTTCTTCAATCTATCCTCGATTTTGGTTAATAATCCATACGTTCGTCTCCCTGTTAATTCTTGCTCATAAGTGTTTTGCCATTTGCTCCAGGTATTTCGACTTTACTTCTTTTACTTTCTGTATTACCATTGTCCTATCACTATGGTTGTTTTTCGTCATCTTTATCTCGTTAATCATTTCCAACTGTAAATCCACTGGCATAATTCCTGATATGACATACGAAAATGTATAGGAAACCGTTCTATATGCAGATGTTATATTTAAGATGATTTTCCTTTGTTCGATTTTAATTTTCTTTTGGTTTTTTACCGAAATGTTAGGAAAATAAATCAAGGAACCATATTCCGTTATAGATCTGAACAGCGATGAGCAAAGAATTTTCCTATCCACAAATTTTAAACCAAAGCTTCTGTTATATAGACCTATACTAGTTGTGTGTAATGTTTTTTTAATTATATCCACGATGTAGCCAACATGTTTGCTGAAATTCAGATTTTCATCTATGTATATACCCAAATATTTCATTTCCTTGCTAAATTTAAGAGGCTTATTATTCAAATTTAATTCTTTTTCTATTCTACTTTTAATTTCATGTTTTTTATGTTTTCTGGTAATTAATATTGAATTAGTTTTTTTCGGATTTAAATGTAGCCCGAGATTAGTGAGTACGTTGTTAATGTTGTTAATTTTCTGATTTATTTGAGGAATGTTCTTTTTATTAGTGGGACCATGCTTGCTTTGTTTAAAGTCCATGATTCGGCTTCATAATATAATACTACTGAAAATACAAGTGTCCTTACGAGTTTTATTTTCACATTGTTATCAATAGATCAGTCCTTCCATATCTTAATCATTTTCATCATAGCGCAGCGGCCCATTTGAATACGGCGTTTTGTTTCCTTATCCTCTTTCAATTAAGTTGTTTTCATTTCATGAAATTGTTAGGTCATTCCACTGGGACTAGGGTAAATGACTGCAATAATAATAATAACAATAATATATCTGTCCTTCCCCTCGCCATCAATTATTTCATCTAATGGATTCCTTTATATTGTCCATATCTGATTGAATCAAAATTTAACTTGCGACTCTTTTCTTTCTTGCTGATTTCGGGTGTAGGTCCCTAGATGGCGTAAAGAGGGGTTAAAAAAAAATAATAACAATAATAATAAGCAAACATAAAATGAAATCAAATCCCTCAAATTAAACAATTTATTCTCAATCCTCCCCTTTTTCCAGTGTGTACACTAACCCTCTTCCTTGGCTTTTCCTAACCCCAGATATCAATATTAACTTAATCCATCTACCCAAATCCCTATATCCAAACTACATCCTTTGTCAACACATTACTTTCGAAACTGCCAAATATGCTGACTACATCTGCTGCTTTACGGATGGCTCAAAATCTACTGGCTATGTTGGATCAGCTTTTTCTTATCCCCCTACCGCCCATCGCTTCCGGCTTCCAAATTCCTGTTCTGTATTTTCGGCTGAATCTTTCGCTATCTTCAAGTGTCTTGAATTCCTCTCCCCCGCTCCGCCTCTTTCTAAATACCTCATCATTACTGATTCACTCGGTGTTCTAATGTCCCTTTACAACTTTTACACAGATAATGCAATTGTACAACGCATCCTTCTCCTTTCGGATCTCCTTATTCGATCCCAAATTTCTATGTCTTTCACGTGGATCCCCAGCCATATTGGTCTCCCCGGCAACGAGACCATCGACCGAGCTGCTAGGGAGGCATCCCTGCTTCCATCCATATTCTCGTACTTCTCTTCTACTAGCAATATGATATCATTCTTGAAATACCTTATAATTAAATCCTGGGAACGATTACGGAGCTCTCTAGTCAATAAAACAGCCTTTTCCTTGTTAAGCCTGATCCTCTATCTTAAATTCCCCTTCCATTCCGTTCAAAAAAGAAAAATATTATCCTCACCAAACTTAGGATTTCCCACTCCCGCCTGACCCATTCGTGTCTTCTACAACGCACCGATATCCTTCTTTATCCGTTTTGCCAAAGAACACAGCTTTCCATTCCACACTTACTAACGGCAAAGACAAATACCAGAATTTTGGATTATATCTAGCTTGGAAAGAAGTGATTTTAAGGTATAGCCATTAGATAAATGAACAGTAATCGAGTTTAAAACGAATAATAGATTTGTACAAAGAAATGAGGAGAAAAGGATCGCTTCCTCATTTTGTTCATTTACACTCTGATGACAGACACGTGTGTCCGAAACGTTATTCCTTCAAACGATGACACAATGGGTTTTACCAAAAATCTGGATTTTAAACAAAAGTGCGCGTTTTTATACGACGAGGACCGTTCTGAAAATCATTGTACACATTTTTTCTCTCTGGCCCCTAGTAACACTTGAACGCAGTGGGAGATTATCGACGAACATTCGACCAGTCTATGATCAAAATTTCAAAGTGATGCGGCAACTACTGCACCAGCGTCCGATTGTGCAATTATTCAATTCTTGAACGCATAAAAAGGAAACGGGGTGCCGAAATTTACCGTCCATTGTGTGCGATGCACGGAAAAGACAACGTTATGAGTCAACGCACACTGAATTGGCTGCAATGAGTTTTTTTTTTTGTTTTTTTTTGTTTTTTTTTGAATGCCGAGGGCAGCTGCCGGGGCTAACGTCACTGTCACGGTGGGAACGTTAAATGACTCGAAACAAACCAGTTGTGTAAAGAAACAGTGTCTCGATAGTTAATGACGAGTTAGCCAGAGATGACTGTAGAGACACTATGCGGAGATTAGAGCGCTAAAAAGCAAAAGAAGGGCACCCCAGGAGCAAGTGTTTTATTAAAGGAGCGTGGGGGGACAAAGGGGCATTCAAAAAAAAAGGCTCGTAGTTGAGTAAAAGATGATCGTACGTCAAAGAAATATGTCCGATGCGGAGCTTTGTCATGGCGACAAAATGGGTTGTAGGAAGATCGGAAGGAGGGAACCAGGGGTCAATACCGTGTTTACCTCGCTCAGAAAGCAAACTTGTTTGGAGAGCTAATCTTGCATCCATCGGGATGGCACAAAAATTTTTAGTTGGACATGTTTTTCGGGACCGTAACGGCATTTTGTTGATCGAATGCCCACCGTGTAAGGCTATTACGTCAGTAATGGTGCTGCAATCAAATAACGACCAGGGGAAGATTGAGCAAGGTCATATTGACAACGTCTGTCCACATACGACTGCTCTCAGTCGCACTTTACTGACGAAGAATTTCAAGTGAGAAGTGTTCGCGATCACATACTCTCCTGACTTCTTGGCCTTCCACCTGTTTCCCGGAATGAAAAAATCACACTGGGTGCAGAACGTTTTGCATCGGCCAATGAGTTGGACGCAGCCGTTAGTGTATTCCTCGTAAACCAGGGTGGCGCGTGGTATGCCATCGGCATCAAAAAACTTATCTACCGTTACAATAAAAATCACTTGATGTTGTTCTAGGCGACTACGTACAGAAAAACAGTTTCACCCTTGGAGAACACTATACATTTTTACCCACGTCACTGGAGTCTTTTTTATTCAATCTAGGGGGGCTGCGCGCAACCACTCTTGAATTAAATGTACAAGCTGAATATTACTGATAACAGGGTTATATGTTTTCATGTTAAATTTACACTTTGTTGTCATCGAAATTAACCGAATGGAGTATTTTATTCGATAGAAATGAAATTTTGCTGTTTAAATTTAAAATTAATTTCGAATAAAAAAGGAAAACAGAAACATAAATCGAAAATGACGGATACAGATTTTATTATTTTTCATTTATTTTCAAAACTTTCGAAGCAATTCGTTGTGTTCCTCTATTCCTGATCGAATGGAGAGACGAAGAAAATTAAGACCAGCCGTTTTTATTTTTCTTTGTCGTTAATTCAGAAAACGGTTTCTTAATCCGCTTTATTATTATTAAATACGAGAAATAACAATATTAACGATTTGTTCTACGAGACGAAAATTAGACGGCTTGTCTATCGGTTAAAGTGACTACTTCGAACTATCGAACGTAGCAGAAAGAAAACTCCGAAGACATAAATTAAAAATGAAACTAGGATAGAACGGAGTTCCGGGCTAAGATTCAAGAACTAGAGCTGAACTGAGTCTTACGAGATTGGAAAACTGAAACTGATTCGGAAAAGGAGAATATACCTCTATGAATTGCGGACGGAGTTATCAAAGGAGGCTGCTTCCAACGAAGATTAAAGAATCACATAAATATAGAAGATAACTATAAAAATTACATTAACTCATTTAACGACACGAACGGAAAAGCTTTTAGGATATCGGCAACGGCCCTTATACGAAGAATATTGCTATAAAATCATAAGATAAGTAAACGGAAACGCGGCGAATTTAAGAAAGGAAATTGACTTGGCGAGAGTAAATAATTAAACAGCGGACAACGTTAAGATTGATAACAAGATGAACGATAAAGATAAAATGATAAGGATCGATGGTGAAAATAAGGAATGACAATTTCGTTTGGACATCGCTTAACAATAATATTAAGAATAATAATAATTATTGACAACATAAAGTTAATAATAGAAAATATAGGTAAGTATACAACATAATAAAATGTTCTAATATTTTAAAATTGTACGAAAAAGAAGCAAAATACATTAAATTTTTCAGTTATTTATCTACAAAAAAAAAAAAACAATTCCTCGAATTTGTAAAAAGGCGACAGTTGTTCCGGGACTGGTTATGTTTTTCGTTTTAATCTTTATATATTTCAGTTGTAAATAATATTGTCCATTTTCCGTTATTACTTTATTAAAAATATTATAAAAAACGTATACTATACAGAAATTATATTTTAAAAATATTAAAAATAGCCGACATTAGCACGAATGTCCATATCGTTGTTATGCACGGCAACAATCCTCGGCACGCTAATTCAACTCTCTTAATAGAGAAAAATTATTATCCGCACTCACCGATTTCAGAAAAAAAACAAAAACACGTTCACCCGTAATTCTTAACACGATTTTTGCCATTTATTTATTCACTCGTTGGTGATATTCGATACATATCTACTTCTCACGCTGTACACCGAAATTACTACGAAAATAACAGAAGTTCGATCGACGTTTCCCAAGAGATACACAAAAGAAAAGTGTTGAAATTTTTTTTATTTTTACCCCCCCCCCTGGGTTTGCTACCAAAGAACATTAGCCCAGCAAAAAGGAATAGATACATGGAATAGAATAGAAATTATATTTTTATTCTGTCGACAATGGAATCAAGGAACACCCCTAGGACAGGAACAACAGAGATAGTAGGTAGAGAAAGAACATAAGAGGCGTTGAAAGGAGCAGGAAGACCAAGCTTTAAAAGATGATAATAAAGTAAGTCACGCTCGCGAGATAAACCGGAGCACTCGAAAAGCACGTGATTCGCATCACAAACATACCGGGAGAATCTTCAGGATCCAATGGATAATTATGAGATGCAGCCAAGGAAAAGCGATTTAGTGAAGAAGGAAGGAGACTATGCGAGAAACGGAGGCGAGATAATTTAGTAATTACGGACCGACGCAAACTGGGAAACTTATAGAACCAAGGACGAGGAGGAGGTGAAATAAATAATATAATTAAAAATACAAAAAAGAAAAAAAAAGTAAAATACTTTACGGTATATTCTAAACAAAAAAAAAAAAAAAAAACAATTCGCTTTCCATTGGTGTTGTTTGCTGCTTTCGACCAGGTTGTTTGATATAGCATGCCACGGCCCGGGCGCAATGATTTATTTCAGCGATGGCTACTTGGATTTAAAAACTCTCCGTTAACTACACTTTTCCTCCTTTTGCTTAATCTTTACGTGGTTCGTACTCAAGTTGGTCTGTACAAACGGCTAGATTATTTCAGATTCTTTCCATAATCTCACCCTTTACAGGTTTCTATTGTTCTCCGATTATCCTTCCGGCTAGCTCATGTTCGTCTTCTTACATTCGTTCCATTATTTTTTCGTGTTTCTCGTTTGTCCCCTTATCATGATTTATCGACTTCAAATATTACAGTGGAATTGCCGGAGCCCCTACAAAGAATGGAAATTCTCTTAAGAGCTTATTCGGTAAATATTACACTTTTCTCAGAAACGTGGCTAAAAGATTCCTCTGACGTTAACATTCGTGGCTGTTCTTTAATCAGTTCCAATCGCACTGATGAATATTGTAACGAACTCCAAGCTACTCGTGATGAACTTAAACTATCCGAGTTCGGTTGTGTGTTTCTTTTTTATTAAAATGATGGCCAGAAAACCTGAATCAAAAAAGGAAATAATAATATTCGCACTTTACGGACGCGCCAACGACACCACCGCGTCAGAACAACTCGCTGTCGAAGAACATTAAGCTTTTAATACCAGATCTGGAATTTGCACCGACATCTCGTGAAATTTTCAGAACAGAAAATGAAGTAAAAAACAATAAAAAAAAGGAAAAACTACGGCGATTACGAACCACGTGTTCCATCAAAGCAATAAAATTGTATTTTCTTGTTCAAAACGATCGACAAACGAATCATAATTTCCATGTACATTCAATTGCGCCTAAAACGACGACGACAACACGCTAGATCAGCGTTCACTGTAACGGCTTTCAATCGACTAGTACGAAAGAACAGCGACCACACACAGCGTTCCGGTAATAGACTGAACGAACTACTAATCGACGACTCTAAATCACAATATTGGCAAGATGCCAGAGACAAAAGCTGAAACTTTTGGAACGAAGTTCTTTTACGCGGCTTGTCGGTAGAAGTAAACTGGCAGAAATAGCGAGATAACGAAAATCGCGTTATGCGTAGGCGATTTTCACTCGTTTCCTCATTCTGTCTCTTTCTATTATATACGTGTGGGTATGTGTGCGTGCGAGCGAGTATCAAGATTCGAGCAGCAAGCATTGTGCGCGGTCAGCTGTATAAGCCCAAGTCTAAGCACGTGTAAGTTTTATTTCAACTTGTTTTTCGTCTTTGTTGTTTTTGTTTTAATTCACGCGGGATTTATATATCGTGTGCCATTTTTTTTTTTTTATCGTATACTTTATGAATGACTTTATACTTGTATATCTACCAAATCGTGGTGAAATGAACTTCGTTCCTACGGGGTGTCCCCCGCTAGACACCACTTCTCTTTGGGGGGGGGCTTTTTTTTTGCCACACCAGTCGAAGATGATTGGCACTGCTGACCCTATACTAAACATAAAAACAGAAATTGAAGAATATTATCTCTTCTCCCAGCAGATCAACAGCGAAACATACGATAACTACAGCGAGACTTACAATAACTATTAACCAATGCTATCTTATATAAATAAACGCATAAGAAAAATTTATATAGATTAATACGCAACGTTAAACGATTATGCGGAATGCTACATGACGACATATATGCTGTTGTAAACTATCCCTAGTCATCCGTTTTCCAAAACGTCTCTACACCATGTCATTCTCAGTCACCGGTGTGTGCAACCCGGAAGGCTCATCTGCCTCATGATGGCTATATTCGGGTTATCGTTAACTTCCAATTTATTGTAAAACTTAATATATATCGTTCTTTGTGCACATCTTTGACATACGGAACGTTTAGAACCTCATCGAGACACGTAATACGGAGCGTTAACCATCTACCTTAATATTCGTGACTGCATGTAGTCTTCTGATGTTGCTCACTGCTGAAGTTCCGTATACTTCAAGCCCATATCTCCAGCATGGGGCTACAACCGCCATGTAAACCAGTCTTTTACAACTTAGGGTGACCTTGGATTTTCTATTAAAAATACACCCCATCGTCTTGATTCTAGCAATGACTTTTTGTCTGCAGTTTGCAACTTGAGCTTCGCAAGTAATTCGACGATCCAGTATCCTAGGTATTTAACGGTAGTGCAATTAACCAGCGCTTGCCCATTTATGTATAAGGGAGGGAAGTTCCCTCTATTCAGCGTGAAGGTGACCTGCTGACTTTTTAAATGATTAACTTTAATTTTCCATTTACTCGCCCAGTCCTGAATTTTATTCAGGTGTTCTTGGCCTAGAACCGAAGCGCAAGTCGGATCCTCATGCACTCCCAGTATACACGTGTCATCAGCAAATGTTGCGGCTACTGTTGCAAGACATCGGCCATTATATTAATATTAGAGCGAGGTTAAATTACAATTTTTTAGAAAATTATAAATGAGTATGTAATATCGAATATAAGATTTGTAGCCAAACGTTCTCTCATTCGGACTCTCTCTTCTCTCCATTGGATCCATATTGACTTGCTGTGGGCTCCTGGCCATTTTGGCATCTCAGGTAATGAGATGGCTGATTCTTTGGCTCGGGTTGCTGCTTCTTCTGCATTCTTCTTCAAAAAAATCCCATCCTTTAATCTCTTGCCTTTGTGTAAATATTTCCATTTCAGATTTTGGTTGGATATGTACCTTTCCTCCTTTTTGTAATTGTCACTCTTTTTATCTGTCCGTTCAGCCTAATCTTCCTTCAAATCCTTGGTTCCTTCTGTTTCCTTTACTTCTTGTCGCCATTGTGCGTTGGCGCTTTAACCATTCCTTGCTGCCTTCCTCACGCTTTCGCTTCTCATTAGCCTCTTCCCCATGTTGTCCTCTCCATTCAAATGATGCGGTTGTTTGTGACGCCGATCACGTGTTCTTTGAGTGCTCTGCTCTTTCGGTGGAGCGTTCGGCTCTGTATTCCCACTTGCTTGGGCTGGGGCTTCCTGCTCCTTTTTGTGCTCGTTATATCTTTTCCTTCTGACTTATTATCCCCTCCATTGTTTCCTTCTTATTAACGATAGCTGATCGTCTCACTATGTAACTTTCGTTTTCCTTGAATTGTTTCTGGGTGAAGGTCCCCTTAGTTGACGAGCCCAATTAAAAAAATAAAAAAAAAACCAAGAGCGAACTTGTTTTACATGAAAAGTCTACTTTTAGGTTTTGTGTCTTGTGGGACCCGCAAATTATTATTTAAAAAAATGGAAGAAAAAAAAATAATGAATTATACATATAATAATATTGTTTAAGTGTTTTTGTATCGGCTGCATTCGGGGGAAAATAAATGGTCCGCTTATCTCTATCACTCAGATGGTGCTTTTGATATCAATTGTTTATACTTTTTCTTTTATTTTTTAACTATTTGTAGGTCGAGTTATTTTATTAAATATAGGAAGCACCCCACGCTTTCTTTTATATTAAAGTTAATTTGTTGCGAATTACTTTATTCTCATTTTGAGCTTATTAGAAAAACTTAAAATATATTCACTTGCGAAATTTTCATCACTGTTGAATATTATCTTTATATTTAAAAATTTTTTTTTTTGTTTTTTAAATATTTAAAACTTTCACAGTGATTACTCATAATAAATAATTTTCGGAAACAACTGTGTTTAAGAAGAAATTAAATGGCCAGTGGTGTAAGCTGGTCGAAACGTTAAATGAATTAAATTTCTTTTTAAACACAGTTGTTTTACTTTTTATATCACACTGCTATAAAAGCGTGTTTTTTTAGTTTTTTTAAACTATAACTTTTTTTGAAATACATACGAAATACTTCAGGCTAATTTTTTTTTCATTTTTCAGAAACGATCCACGCAGGAAGAGTAGTACGATAATTTATGAAGATTAACTCGCGAAGGATGGATCATCGCAATTCTACCGAAAAAAATTTTTCCGCGCTCTCTCGTTCACTATGTGCGTCGGTTCGCCATTCAAATGTTAGCTTTGTGTGAGGTTTTGGATTTATCTTTGAATTTTAAATTATAACGATACGGACGTGAAAAAATTTACGTGGATGAACGTAAAAGTTTCCGGAAACATCGAAGTTTAATGTAATGGAAAAGAAAACAATGTTCTATACGCTTGTCGGAGAGGGGAGGGACCACATATTTCTCCATTACGACCCAAACACCGTGAAATCGTTTTCCAAGAATTTTTCGAAAAACGAGAAAAATTAATTTTCTACGAAAACGATCGTTGTAAAAACATGGAAAATTTAACGTCAATAGCAATGGAAACGTGATGAAACAACAGCAAAAAAGCTTTATGCGAAATTTATTATTAACTTTCCAAAAAAAAAAAATTTAAACCCGTTTAGAGATTGAGATGATAATACGGAAATGTTGTTTAGTCAGCGCATTTAATAGCGTTTTTCTAATAAAAATAAGAATTTTGTCATAGACACAAGAAATTTCCGGCTATATTTAATTTTGTATGAGACAAATGAAAGACTTGAAATTCTCTTTCTTGTTACAACAATTGTTCCTTCACCCATGCTGATGGCATTACTGTCAAATACTGTATGCCGTACCAGTTATTTCGAAATTCGGCAACAACAATTTTTACCAGCTCGTTTACCCATTGAAACGCAAATAAGAGCCATATGTGATTTTTTAAGCATTGCTTTTGTACATAAAAACGGCGATCCTTCGACAACTGCTCGTATGGAAGAGTTGATTTCAACTGAATAAGTTATTTGAAAAAGAAAAAAACTAATTAATATTCGATGCAGAAAAGATTATAGAGTTTATACGGTTTCCATATTAAGCCGAGAAGTAAAAATAATACAGTTAATAATATATCAAACAGAAAAAGCCGCGCACAACCTTTGCATTCCTCACATTAGATTAGCGACAGGAGCGTTCAGACCCACGACAAGCCCCTGCGCAGAGAAGATCCAACGACGCCCCCGCCCCTCAAACATCGAAGAATGATCCAAACCGCAAATCTCCTAATCGCCGCAGCACCTATACCAGATTTACCAACAAGAAACCGTCTATTTAACGACTATTATCGGAATAAATAAGCATGATCAGCACATTACGCTAAAATTTGAACAAAATATCATCCGAATCACCTGTACCCCGAAAACATACCGCTCGCTTCGCCAGATCGCCGTACATCCTGCACCGTGGTCGAAACCGTCAATCCAAATCATCGACGAACTGTTGAAGTTATCAGACAACTCTGCAAGTACCGTAGACATGCAGTCAAGATTAAATAGGATTTTAGAACGGTATCCAAACAACACAGTATTACACCGATGGATCAAAAACAGCGGCCGTCGGAGCGGCTTTCTTCATTCCTAATATAACAAGCAAAGCTGAAAAACTACCGTCATGAAGGTCAGCTAAAACTGCTGAACTGTATGCAATATACCCCGGCATTGCGAGAAATATCGCGAACACGTACAGAACACCAATTTATAATGCTAACTGACTCGGCTAGCAATATTCCCGATTGATATATAACTAGATTAAGGCTCGGCCATATCAATGTAACAACCCGTTCATACCTTTTCGATAACATACCGCCTCCATCCTGTCCCTTCTGTAACACTTCTCAGCTTACTCTTCGATATATCCTAACAAGTTGCAATAATTTATCCGAATCCGGCCAAAAATTTAATCTATCCCCAAAGTTATTTTGTATTTGTTATTTATTTTTCCATTTTACAGACAGTCCCCGAATTCGTTATTTTCTAAAAATTGCCCAATTTCATCATTCACTTATTTATAAAGAGAGTATTCTTCTTTATTCCTAAATTTTGTAATCATATTCATCTATTTTTTACCGTTTTTTTTTTTTCATATATATATACATAGGGTGATTTTTTAAAAGTTAAGTTTTTCAGGTTGGCAGCACTGGTTGGTATTGGCGTTCAAACGTCATCTGTCAAAGTGAAAAGTTTTCAGTATACTCTCTGCCATTTCATCATGGAAAGACTTACAAACGAGCAACGATTGTGATATGGTTGAAATTTATTATCAAAAACCAGTGCTCTGTGAAAAATGTGCATCGTTTGTTACGACTATATTATGGTCGTCATAATCGACCTGGTGAATCAACAATTCGTGCTGTTATCACCAAATTTGGTGCGAAATTTACTCCGTCGACTCGCATGCGTACGGTTTAATGTCCAACAAAGTAAATTTGGTGATAACAGCACGAATTTTTGATTCACCAGGTCGATACAAACGATGCACATTTTTCACAGAGCACGAATTTTGATAATAAATTTCAACAATTTGCAATCGTTGCTCGTTTGTAAGTCTTTCCATGATGAAATGGCAGAGAGTATACTGAAAACTTTTCACTTTGACAGATGACGTTTGGACGCCAATACCAACCAGTGCTGCCAACCTGAAAAACTTAACTCTTAAAAAATCACCCTATATATATATATATATTAACCACCTTCATTTTGATTTTTTCTCTATCCAATTCTTCGCCCTTCTAATCAACGTTCTAGACACGTGTGTGTTTTTGGCTAGTGCGAACCTTTGCGTGAATATTTGTTCGTGTAAATTCCAAAAGATAGTACTTACAGTCCCAGAATTTTGTTTCCTCATACACTAGTAAACGTAATTTATTTATTTTTTTCTTTCGCGATGAATTTGATATTTTGTCCAAAGTTATTCAAATCGGAAGAGAGACGCTCGACCATTTTTTCTTCACTCTTCCTGGTGTGCTGTTTACATAACGAATAAAGAGAGTAACAACACTATTCGAAACGTTAGACTAGAACTGTTCGTTAAGTGGCACTTATTGAAAACGGATAATGATTCACCGGTCTTATTTTAATGTGACCGCAGGAAGTAAAGATAATTTTAAAAAATTGTCAACAATGTTCGATGTAAGATAACTGCTTTTTCCGTCGACATCGCCCCGTAAATCAGTTTACCAAAGACCATTTACGACATTTATTACACACTTCGACTGTGTCGTATATGTCTTCATCTGTCAACTGTAGTATAACCAAGCGACGAATCTTATATAATAATAAAACTTTGGGATAAAAAAATTGCTCACTGGTGTGTGCTAAATTATAAGTAATTGTTTTTAATTATTAATATTACCGATAAGAATAATTATCGCAAATTACACTTTTGTATTATTTCCAAATTGAAAATCGTTTGAAGTAACGGTGAGAAAAATTAACTCTATACAGAGAGTTATCTCTGAGCCACAACGAGGATAAAAATATTTTCAGTATAAAGCTTTTTTCTTACCTTTCTTATGGAAAAAATAAAATGAAATAAAAAAGTTAAGAAATTTTAAAATCATATTAAACAGAACGAAATATGAAAATTTTGACAGGGGTTACATCTAGGTTTTTAAAAAGATACACTCGATGATCTTAGTAATTTGGCGGGTGGGAGAGGATTACCCATTCTCATAGACTTTCTATGGGTTCCTAGTCATTCCAATATTGAGAGCAATGACTCAGTTGACTCTTTAGCTCGCTCAGCCGCCCGCGCAATGGTCCTTTTCTCGACTCTTTCCCTTCTACAGACATTCTTTCTCTATCACGCTCTAATCATTCCAAACTTTGGTTGGACATGTATCCATCTTTATTCTCTAATCATTATTCATACTACCGTCTTATTCAACCGGTTTTTCCTGTCTTGGTTTCATTATATTCCTGTCTGTCGTCGTTCCACGGTTGTTTCCTTAATTAGACTCAGAATCAATCATTCGCTACTCTCTTCTTCTCGCTTTCGTTTTTCATTAGCTCTTTCTCTCATTTCTGCTCTCTTCTTGTATTTGTGATCCAAATCATATCCTTTTCGAATGTTCTGCACTCTCTAACGAACGCTCTATACGCCCAACTTTTAGCTTTCGGTCTTCCTACTCCCTCTTTAACTCTACCTATATTCTTTCCTTCCCATTGCCTTCAGTTATTCCATTGCTGCTGTCCTTTGTTATTTCTGACCGCCTGGCTATTTAGTTCTACCTCTTAATTTTTCATGTTGTGTTAGGTCAAGGCCGCTGGCGCGCTCAGGGTAGGAAAAAAAAAGAATTTTAATTATGTTGTTATTTACATTATTAGATTGTTATAAGAAAATAAATCGATATATCAAGATCGTTGATCTATGTAAATGTAGTGTATAAAATTGATGAAATAACAATGAAATAATTAAATAATATAAATGATATAAAATAAAATAATAAAATATAAAAAATATAACAACAAATAACGAATGCAAAAATATAAAAAATAAATATATATATCTGTATGTTGATTTTATTATATTTTAATTTTATAAGGTTTTTATATTAAATAAGATGGTTTTTTTTGGTATTATTTGCTGTATGTTTAATGTCATGTCTTTGTATTTATTAATATAATAATCTTCTGCCGTGTTTAAAAGTTTATTGTCAATAACTATTTTTTAAACTGTCATGTCTGTTTGTATAGTATATGTTATTGTATGGTTTTGTTTGATTATGTGGTCAGCAAATGTTAATTTTTCAAGATACTTATATTTAATCGCATATATGTATGTTCATTATATCTAGTTTGTTTTTTTTTAATTTCTTATAAAAATTCAGTCCATGAATATGTCAAACAATTGACGAAACCAATCGGACGAGAAGATTTAAAAATACGTTTTATGTACTTTTTAAGTGTTCATAAAATTTTTAGATGCTGTTAATGAAATTAATTTATGTTTATTTATAAATATAATTAATGTTATACATATGTGAATATAATGAATAAAATTCGGTTTCAACATATTATTAATAACAGTTAGTAACTGCAATTTTTGAACATTCATTTATTTATTTATTTACTTATTATTGGCAGTTTACCGGAAGAAAAATACTTATGATAATGAAAACCACTAAATGAATAGCGATTCTTTTTTAATAACTTTCGACGCTCCTTGAATACATTTTACTTACTTATATTTGTGCTCAAAAGACTGGTCCATGTTTTCTCAATTTATTGCAAGTTGCAGTTGGTAAATTTTTTAATAAAAATGTCGAAAATATCAACGAGTGCTAAAATGTCAATTTTCAAAAACCGCAAATTGTGGAGGAGGAAAACCGAACACATTTAATTTTAGAAAACAGAAAAGAAGGCAGGTAATAAAACAATAAAATACACCGAATATATCGACGGGAAAGAAAAACGTTTTACTTCGATATTTATTTTATTCGTTTCGTGAAGAAATTCGTTAACGATCTCATTTCAAAATGCTTCCGACATAAGAAGTAATCTATGCGTGTGAAACTGAAATAGGATAAAAAATCAAACCTCACCTTTCCACCGAATCCCGAAATCGCCAATAAAAGTGTAAAACCGCATGCACACTACACTTCCAGCATCATCGGACTAGCTGCAGTATTTGGTAGTTGCCATCAAATTTTACAACCGCTAGGCTAGTTTCCATTCACTTCTGACGGTTTCTCTAGAGAGAAGTATGTTCATAAAATTCTGCTACGGTAAAAAAATATTTTTTCTTTTTTCTTTTTGTTTAAGGAGAAGGGGGCGAATCGGAGCGTAAAATTGAGACGAATACAATGGGACGAACAAAATCAGTTGCTGGAAAATGACTTTCCGAAGCTCCTTCCTATCCGGATCTTATCGACGAGATATAAAATTTCGTTTATTAAATAAAATTAAATTAAAACTCGTAAACGCTACCCAAACGTGATAATCCGGTTAGTCAAGCCGTTCTCGGTTTTATGATGTATTGTTCAGCCAATCGTATTGATTCGTAACGTCTGTCTATGAAAATTCTTCTTAACCGCATTTCTCTTATTTCTTTTGTTTTTTTTTTTTCTATAATTCATTGCGTAAGTTTACCGATAGAACAGGTAAGCATTGGCAAAGTTCGTCAAAGCAAAAAATAACGTTATACGGCCATTTAATTTTTTTACATTTCAACTAAACACATCAGAACGACCGACACGGGTTAGTACAAGGACGCGAATCAATACTATTAGTTAAAATTTCCGTCGATACTAGTCAATACTAGTAGGTGTTCTGTTAAAAATGTGTACAGCCGTGTGAAATAATATTCATCAATTAACGCGAACACGCAAAACTAAACCGGTGGATATGGCTGGAAGCGAGGTTTTTTGGGTGGAGGCAAAAATCGCATATTTTAAAATTTTAAGATTTAACCGCACGTATGACGGAACAAAATATAAATAAAAAATTAAAATTAAAAAATATAGAGTAAAAATACTATAAAACTATCGTTATTTAGCCGCCTTGTTTCAGATTTTTTTTTTTTAAATTGTTACTAAGTGATCGTAATTAACCGAGCTATTTTTAATAGCTGCGCGAAAAAAAATGAAAAAATTAATATTTCCCCTTTTCTTTTTTTTTTTGATTTTAGCTCGTCCATTATCGACATTATTAACCCAAAATGAAAGTTATTAGAATTATTTACATTTTCAATCTGTGAAGACAACAAAATTCAAATTTCACTCAAACAAAGATGCCTAACCAACTCTATGCTGTTTAATTATAACTGATACTTAGAAATTCGAAAGGTATGAAAAAGCAGTAATTTATATATATTAATCAAAAAGAAGTATGTAAAAGGAGCATGAAAAGACAAAATATAATGATTGCAGATTAAAGCCGAGAAAGTGATGCAGAAAAGAGGCTGCGACTAAAACGAAGGTAACATAGCCAAGATTATGGAGCGTTTAAGGGGGGAGGGGGGGGGGGTAAATATATGGAAAACCATGGACGGGGAGGAAGAGATGACTAAACATAAAGATAAAAGGAATCAGAACTATAAAATGTGAAGATTAATAAAGTTAAAAGAAGATCGACATCGTCAGCTGAAAATGTGCCCAAAAATCTGCCATTGGAAACGAAAGAACAAGCTAATGAGTCCACCATCTCATTATCCTCAATGCCTAAACGACCAGGAATCGATCTTGATCAAGCAAAGCAGGAAAAAGTATTATATAATCATCGTGCAGAACACTTTTAAAATCCAAAGTTATGAGCACTTTATGAAAGAGGAAATAAAGAGAATAACACGTAGAATAGCAACAAATTCAGCAAGGAAATTTGAGCAAAATAAGGGAAATTTAAAAGAGCCAGAATGTAATTGAAGGCGGGATAAAAAAGGCAGAACCAACTCCATTTGATCTTTCGGAAACATCAGTAAATTCCGGCGATTAGATTAAACGGATTAAATGGAATATAAATGTCATGGGTTAGTTTGTTTTTTTTTTTTTTTTATAGGCAGAACTAACTCAATTTAAACTTTCGGAAAAGTAAGGATGTAGGAGGGGAAAGAGAGAGTTTAAAGTATTGAAAAATTAAATTCCAGGGACATGCTGAAAAATATATTTAGAACGGTTTTGTAAAGAAAAACATTTAAGATAGAAGTAACCGGAAAAACTAAAAGAGAAATAAGAAAGCTTATCTCGACTGTAAATATACAGTGAAAATTGAAGGAGACGGATAGAATAAAACTTGAATGTTATTAGAAGCGGATCACCATTTATGAAGGACAAGGGAATGAGAAGAAACCAGTGACGAAGAATAAATACGAGTAGGTAGGCGCTTAATCGAAAAATGATTAGCCAAAAACATGATATCTATAAATATAGCGAAAAGTAGTATGGAATTCTGCAACTATGTCTAGTAGCCTTTGTAGGTCTGTTACATTTTCCGCCAGTAATGCAGTATCGTCAGCAAAGCGAATCACTGAAATTCTTTCGCCTGCAATTTTTATCCCTTCACTACGTTCATCTAAAGCTTGAGCAAAAATTGCCTCAGAATACAGATTGAATAGTACCGGCGACAATACGCATCCTTGCCTAACCCCTCGTTTTATTGGTATTTGATCTGTTAATTGTTCATCTATTAATATTCTTGCATGTTGTTTTTCATAAAGCGTTTGTATAATCTTAATATCCGACAACTGGTAGAGATACCTATATCTTTTAATGTTTTTATTAGTTCCGTGTGCCGTACCTTGTCGAAAGCTTTGTAATAGTCTATAAAACAAATGTATACTGATTTTCCGAACTCCAGTTGTCTTTGGATTAGTGTTTTCATACAAAATAACGCTTCTCTTGTACCCATTCCGTTCCGGAAACCGAACTGGTTCCATTTAATGTTTTCTTCGCATATTTTAATTATGCGTCGATGAATTCCCCGCAGAAATATTTTTAGAACGTGGCTCATTAGACTAATTAATCTATATTCATCACATCTGTATGCATTTGTTGTTTTTGGTATGGTAATGAACCTTGATTCTAGCCAATCTTCCGGTATTTTCCCATTTTTATAGATTACATTGAAAAAGCCAGTAACTTTCTTGATTTCCATAGGACCCAACATTTTTAATATCTCTATTGGCACCTCATCAGGTCCTACCGCCTTCCGTACTTTAGCTTGCTTGATTGCCATCTCCACCTCAGATTCCAAGATTGGCAACGTATCCCCTTCTTCCTGTGGCATCCTTTCTTCTTGATCATCAAACAGCGTTTTCACATACTGCTCCCATGTTTTTACCTTTTTATCAGTATCCGTTATGATATCTCCGTTCTCCTTCCTTAGAAAAGTTATATGTCTTTTTTTATATGTATGCGTCGTTTCTCTAATCTTCCTATGTATGTTAAATTCATCATGTTTGCTATGTAATTGCTCAATCTCTTTACACTGTTCATTCAACCATTCTTCCTTTGCTTGTATGATCTTTTTTCTGATGCTTTTGTTAATTTCTTTATATTTAAGCGGGTTATTTTTCCACTTTCTTCTATACTCCATTAGGTCTAATATTTCGCTGGTCATCCAGTTCTTGTGTTTTCTGTTTTGTTTCCTTGTAAGTTGCTCTTTTGTTATCGTATTAATTGCAGATTTTATTTGTCTCCAGTCTTCTTCAATATTTCCAGTGTCTCTCATATTTCGTATTTGATTATTCACCTGCTCTTTTATTTTTTCCCGTATTTCATGGTTCTGTAGAATTTGTAGATCTAATCCTATTTTCTTAGTTATAGTTGCAGTAGAAAGCAAGAAGAAAGGAGTCAGTATAAATACTAAAAAAACAAAATTCATGGTAGTTGCAAGACAGCCTAATCTAAATGAAAAATTATTTTTAGACAGCGAAGAAATTGAACGAACGGAAAAATATAAATATTTAGGTAGCTGGATAACACAAAGTAATAATTCTGATATGGAAATACGTACTCGTATAGAGATGGCCAGAAACACATTTATGAAATTAAAAAACACCCTTTGCGATAGGAAATTAAGCCTAAGGATCAAGAACAAGATATTGCAACGTTACGTGTGGGGTCAGTGCTACTGTATGGAAGCGAGACATGGACCATAAAGGAAAATATGAGGAAGCGTATATCATCATTTGAAATGTGGTGCTACAGAAGAATGTGGAAAATACCGTGGACCAAAAAGTTAAAAAATGAGAAAGTACTGGAACTAATGGGAACTGACCGAATATTAATGACTATAGTAAAAAGAAGGAAGATAAAATTTTTTGGACACTTCATGAGAGGTGAAAAATACAAATTACTACAGACAATAATAATGGGCATGGTAGAAGGAAGAAGAAATCCGGGAAGAAGAAAGACCGCTTGGATAGATAATATAAAAAAATGGACCGGAATTAAGAAAACAGAAGATCTAGTCAGAATAGCAAAAGATCGAAATCAATTCCAGCAGATAATCCAATCCATACATGATGATTAAGCAATACCCGAATCGGGTGGCACGAGAAGAAGAAGAAGAAGTATGGAATTCAGCAAGGGTAGCTGGAACTGAGGTAGATCTCAGAGCACCAAGGCAGAGACGAAGATAGGCATTTTGAATGCGATCTAATTCTGAAAGAACAGAGCTGGACAGATTGCCATAAATAAAGCAACAGCAATCTCGGATAAGGGAATTATGGAACTTGAGTAAGATCGGGTGATAATTAGTTTAAGAAATGCAGACGATTAATGTATTTATGGAAGGAGAAACGGCTGTCAAGAAAGATTATTAAACGACAAAAAGAGTCTAGAAGAGGAATTGAATCACCATTTAGAGTAAGACTAATTTCGACCGTCATCATCTACCTTCCAGATTATGTAGATTTGGTCTTTCCGATAACGCATTTTCTCATTTCCACTCTAGAAGTATCCCTTATGAGATTCTAACTACATTCTGTTTCAATATCTCGCTCTTTCGATTAAAAGATCAAGTTACTCCTTTTTATTCTTTCACCTTGATTCGGTAATCGGATTTGCTTGATGTATATACTACGGTACTTTGCGGCTTTTCTTTTGAAAATCGAAAGATATAAATACTTTAAATCCGCAAAACAAAAAAAGCGCATAAAAAAAAACTCTTGTGAAAAGAACATGCGGCACAATCTACATCATCTTTGAATGTCCCGCCCTTGCTTCTGAACGCTCTGCTTTGTACTCCAAAATCGTGGCACTATATCTTCGTGCCGCTTATAGTTTTTGCTTTATCCTTTCCTTCCCATCTCCAGCTATAATATCTGTACTTTACTCTTTATCTCTAATCGATTTAATCCTATTTTTTTTTTAATTTTTGTAGTTGTTGCCTCTGGCGCACTCAAAAAAATGTTTAATAATGTTATTATTATTTTATAATAAAAAAAAAAATAAAAATAAAAAATAAATAAATAATATAAACCGTGAAATATCAAAAAATAAAATGCTTTTTTTCTCAATTTGGCATTCCCTCCAACGATGAAGTTAACTTGTTTTATAAAAAAAAAAAAAAGAAGAAATAGCTGCCATGATAATTTTAGTTTTTTTTTTTTCATCATCATTATTTATTAATAACTTTTGAAGGCGTCCAAATCGCTCCCAGGTCTATACCTAATCTGAAATTGAATTGGGTACCAGAAAAATCTGGGAAAGTAAAAGCAGATCCCAAGTAGAAAGGAACTGGCTCCAATATTCTCATCAGATCCATTAGGCTTAGTACCATTATGAAAAGCTTAACTTCACAATCCATGATACCTTATCAAGGATGTATGGAACTCACTTTACTTTTACTAGAACACCGTCAGCATAAATCATATAAAAATCTTTATTGACTAAAATCAGTTTAACAGCGTGATCTCCACGCAATGAATATTAATATACATGTAACACGAAGAAAAATCACTTTTTTTCTATAAATAATTTAGCCGCCATTTAAATGTACATGCTTTATTAGCGAATATCCATTAAAATTTAAAATATCGATCGTTTGTTCACTCCGGAAAAGAAAAAAAAAAAGACATTGTCATTTTACTAATTCAAAATGTTAATGTTAAGGATAAGCAATGAGCATCTAAGAGGACCTTACTTGACCTTTCTCCTTCATACGTAAGCCGTTTGCAAAGTTACAGAATTTCAACACCATCATCCTCATTCAAGTAATTAAATGCGCATCGGATGTCAAAAGAAGCGTAAAAACCCGTCGTAATAGGGGCAGTGGTAAGAGCGTTGTTCTGTATGCGAGGACCATTAGTCGAAAGTTATAATCTGCAAACTAGTCGCGCGTACATTACAGCAGTCCATTTAAAGGCAACTCTGAAACACTAACGACTTAACAAATGCCCAGTGAATACAGGCCACCGTGTACTTTCTTACGCTCCGTTTGGTCTACCTTCGTTTGAGCACACTTACCGCGTGCCTCGGAAAGAAGTTTAAGAATCAGCTGACTGTTGCACGTCCGACAGAAAATAAGTTTATCGCGCGGAAAACTCGGCTTCGAGAAATAGAAATGAGCAATTAAAATTTTCCATTAATTTTAAAAGTAGTTCGGTTATTGAAACTATTCTTTGAGCTTCACTAAAAAAGAGAATCGAAAAAGGAAATATGATTTTCAAACATTTTCCAGTACGATGCATCATCTCAAAAACTGCATGCAGTCTGAAATGTCGAATTTTGCTGGTAAATAAATAATATTTTCTACATTCTGAGAGGGCTAAGATTTAAATTTTGGCGAGCACGGTAAGAACATTAAACATAAACTGAATATCGGTAACGTACACACTTCGACGCACTTTTATAAATCTTCCAAATTGTTTACAACTTGGAAGCGATTCAGAAAAGGCCAAAAAAAATGCATTTTCGATCTACTAAATTAACGAGCCCCGAATCTGTATGAAAGAAAAATATTAAAAGGAAAAAAACATACGGTAATCAACATTAATATTCGGACACACGTAAAATTTAATAATAAACGTGAAAAAAATGGCATTCGAATACAATTTTTGAACGAGTAATGACGAAATATGTTTATAGTATTTATTACCAAGAAGAAATACCCAAAAATTTTTAAAAACTTTTTTTTTAACTTCATAAAGCGATTTAAAAAGGTAACAAAAACATTCGGACTTTTCAAAAAGGAAACAAAAAAAAATCATTTAAAATTTGAAAAAAAAAATTAATACTTGGTAGGTAAACCCTTTTGCCCTATTAAGACAGACATTCTTTGCGGTATCAACCAATTTAGCAGCTGTAGCCGGCGAAATATTTTTTAATTCGCGTAGCAACACCTCTTTTAGCTCCTTTCTGTTAGAAATTTAATTTTCGCGTACTTTTCGATATCCAATATTTCCCACAAATTTTCTATAGGGTTCATGTCTGACGTCTGTGAGGGAGTTTCAATCACTTTTAGGCAGTTGTAAAGCAACCAACTGCGAGATGATAGCCATGATTTATGTTTGGGATCATTATTTCGATAAAAACTAAAACACTTTTCGAGCCCCAAATTGGCAATGTTTGCTTTTAAATTGTTCTATTTAAAACAAGGTTAACATACATTTCGGCATTCATGTTGCAATCGATAAATTGCGCACTCTGGAGGCTGCGAGACACCCCCAAACCATCACACTTTTGCTTCTCTGTGTTTTTAACTGTGTAGCGTTTAAATTACCTTTTTCTAATTCCTCTTTTGATTTTCGCCACACTTTCGAACGTCCGTCACTACCAAAAACCTTAAAATTTACATTTTCGTCCGTAAATATCACCGATTTCCAATAATTAAAATCGCACTATCGGTTTTCTTTAGCAAAATTTAAACGTTTTTTTTTTTTTTCGATTACGTTCATTTACGTCTTCGAGCAGTACGCGAATTGTAACCGTCTTCATTTTAATGATTGGACATCCGGTTTTTAGGGGGGAACTTTCAATTGAAAATGATGAAGAAACTCCGAATATCGACGCGTGAATTGCAGGATTTTTCTTTATTTCCTTCATTATGAATAGCTCGTCGTACGGTATGCCAATTTACACGTGGTCGTCCTTTCTGAGGAATAAAATCTAACCTGTTTTCAAGATCGAATCCAAATATCGTCTATACTGAACTTTTTTGGCATTCAACAATTTCGCGATTTCAAGATATGCCTTTTGCGCGATTGAAATTAGTTAATTTTCGTACTTCAAAGCTCTCGTATTTTTACCTTTTCGCGACATTTTTAATCGTACTTTACGCGAAGATGACGCACCTAGTGACGAGCGATTAGGTAAAAGCCTTTGCGTACAGGTGTGAGTCACCTGATGACACCTAGTGTCAGATAAGTGAGTCATCTTCATGAAAGATAGCACATTATGAGGTAGAGTCCGAATTCACTTTTGTTACCTTTAAATAGTAAGTTTTTTTGCAATTTTAATTTTTATGTGGTGATGACTGCGGTAATGTAAATTGTTTTTATCGGGTGTTTCTCCTCTTAGGCTATAATAGCAGACATATTTCGCCGTTCGTTGTTCGAAAATCGTACTGGAACAGGTATTTAAATCACGTTTATTATTGAACTTTACGCGTGTCCGAATACATTAATAAGCTGTATGTTCCTCCCGACTTGTAATCTTTCTTAATGAAACAATGCCATGTACTAATTATAGGAATATTGCCCAATATTGCAGACAGCTGTTGCGTTTTTATAAAAATCAAGATGTGCGGTGCAAGTCGATTTTTGCTTTTCATCATACGCACCTAGATTGCACACTTTTATTTCAAAGATTGGCGGTAATTATTCTTGAAGTCATTTTTTTTTTTTTTATATTTTTGCCCAAATGATACTTTCCTTTACCGTGAGTGTTCAGAGGTATTTATATATGTCGTCGTTCTAAGTGCCGACACGATATTCCACAAGACTTTTGCGTGAAACATGTGAATAATATAACTACTGAAATTTCCGGTTTCTCCTCCTGATATACTCGTATAAGTTTTAATACTGGGACGTATTTGTAATCTTTTGTTTCCATCGGTAACATTGAATATTTGTTCAAGTTTGTTTCTCAAAGTTTCTGATATCAGGCTATTTTCTTTTTGCGATTTATGTTCTGGGGTGCGCATGGATTTTTCAAAGTTCAGGCCGTACGGAGCTGCTTTACTTTTACAGTGAATTCCTATATTTGTAAAAAAAATTTATAACTACGCGTTAGTGCTGGATAAAGGAAATTTTTTCTAATAAGGTCTGCGTAAAATAATAAAATTTTCAAAAATCGGTCTTCCAGGCAAAAATTAACAAAAAATTCCGGGATTCAAAGAATATCAAATATTTCAAACAGATAAATTAGTAGATGTACCCTAGAAATAACGCTGCCTTTTATCACGTGAGCAAATCTCGAAACATTTCGTTTACCGTAATATCCGGGGCTCATCACTCACTACAGAAAAGTGTACGATATTCAGATGTTTAGCTTATTCCGAAAAATAAACCGAACAAAAAAGTATTAATTTTGACAGACTTCTCCTTGCAGCAATGTCAAAGTTAACCCATATCAACGAAAGGGCAAATAACAGATGTGGAATGTTTAATAAGAAAATGTACACGTATATGCACCAAATGAAGAGTAGCCCCAGGTTTTGTCGAAGTGGATTCCTTCTCACTGTGGTATTGTGGGAAACGAGATGGCTGATGACGGGACTCGAAGAGAAACCACCGGTAGAATAATTAACTTAAAACTGAACTGGAGAGATTTTGCAATCAGAGTTAGAAAGAACATATATATACGGAGAGCGAAACGATGAATATCTAACGCTCAGAAACTCTAAAGAGAGACAATACTTTTGAAGATAGTGAGGTCAGTTGCTAAGACAGCGTGGCTTAGAAGAACACTGCTCGACAGTGTCCATAATATCTTTGTTCGATGAAGGTCAATCATTTGTTGTCCTCTTTTTGAAGATTCTGCAGCAGTTCCAGCATATTCATTAATGCATCACAAACGTCTAGTAGATTCTTCTACAACAGGTTTACTTCAATATGTTGATCTATCATCTTACTTTTTTTCCCTGTGAAATCAGTGGAATGAGTAGATCTTGCCGGCCAGAATTACTGCCTTAATATACTTGTACATAGCGTTGTGACTATTGTATTAACCATCTTTTTTGTTTTTTGGACTTTCAAACTTAGTAAGAGTCCCGAAAAGTGTTTTGCGATCAAACGTATTTTTTTCTATACTAATGCCACGCAATGTTTGACGGTCGCTCCTCTGAAAATCTCATCGACGTAGCTTAAATTTTTGCAGAAATCTGCTTACGATTCAGATATGATTCTCTTGAATGTTACGGCATTTCGGTTATAAATGATTTCAGGTGGGATTCTATTGCGATGATATCTCACGATAATTTCAGCAGTCTTTTTTTTCCCTTTTTTTCTTTTATAATCCAGTTGTATATCCTCTCGATCTAAAATCGTTTTGATAATTTTTCCTAGAACTTCTGCAAGTCTACCTTATTCGTCGTAATGTGAAAGAAGACGAGTTATATTTTCCTTTGTCGGACGCCTCCATTTGATAGCTCACGGCAGTATTCTAAACAATCATTTAGACCCCAAGGGTCGACAAACTTTTTTCAGAAAGGGCCAGAGATTGTAAAAATTTTAGGCCCGCTGGGCCAAATAGTGACATAAATGTGTAATTCTCTCATAGGGCAAAAAAAGCGTTAATTTTATTGATTTCGAAGTGATACTTTTACATCATATATACGTATATAAACATTTTACTACCCGTAGTTACCAAACCAGAGGTGTCATAGGTTATCGAGACTTGTCTCGTTCCGGATCGAAGTCGCTATCCCAGTGGTATATATCTAATCTGAAATTAAATTGGGTACCGGAGAAATTTGAGAAGGTAAAGGCGGATAATCCAAAAGTAGAAAGGAACTGGCCCCAGTATTCTCTTTAGATCCGTTAGAACCTTAAGTACCATTATGGAAAGCTTAATTACCCAATCCATGATACCTTATGAAGGATATATGGGACTTACTTTCACTTTTTTTAGGAAAAAAGAACGAATAAAACATTTACATATTAAAAATTGTTATCATTAAATAGATTTAAATTTCTAATGTGAAGAATGTAATTGTTTTTTCTGGGACAATATTTCATCATTCTGGAGTTCGAAATTAGTACATCTTACCGTTAAAGTTATTTGCAAATGGTCATCTGCTAACAATGATCTGAATTGCGATTTTACATACTTCATTTTCGGAAATGTCTTTTCGGATTCGTAAGTACTCCGAAATACGGATATAAATCTCAGCACATATAGCGTATTTATTTTCCGAAATATATACTTCATTGTTAACGTACCATCACTTTGCAAATCGATCACTTCCAATTGAAGGTTTGATGAAAGTTCCTCAATTATACAATCAAATGGATTTTGAAACATGGAAATAGTTTTCAAAGAAATAAAACTATGAAACGTATGTAAAAATTAACATCACCCAGTTATAATACTCTCGATAGTGCTGTGTCCAACTTCTTAATTAATAAAAAAGCCAACGCTTGAGCTCGTATCATCCTAAAGACTGCCTAAAAAAATTCATGGAAAGCATCCTCGTTTTCTAGAGATACGCCCTTCTCTCAGATTTCGAAATTAGCTAAGGCATTTAAATCTTCCCTTTCCGAGCGCTCGCTCCATTTCAATCCTTCGTTACCGCAACTTCATTCCTTTTTGGACATTATCGCTTCCGCCTATGTTCCTTCGCTTGAAGAAATTAGTTTTTTCCCTCTCCATTCTCTATCTCTGAAGACTATTTTCTGACCTCTCCTTTCCCTTACAATGAACTGCGTTATCCGTTCTTAATAAATGAACTCATTTTGTTCCCGGATGTAATGGCCTATCATTTCTAATTCTTAAAAATCTTTCTTCCTCCTAGTTGTGTACACACTTCTGGACTTAATCTTCAACTCCTTCCTACTTTCTGGTTGCATCCAAACTCCTGGAACGACTTCATAATCATTCCTATTCCTAGAAAAAACCAATCTTCTTTCCGACCTATCTCCCTTGCCTCTTGCTTTCGAAAACTCATTGAACGCTTCATCAACAATCATCTCGTCTGGTGGCTGAAACACAATAATCTCTTCCCTTCTAATATGTTTTTGGTTTTCGTTCCGGCCGTGTACCGATCAACTGCATCTTTCCTTTCTGAGACGTCTATAAATCTTCTTTTTTTTTTTTTATTTTTTTTTTTTTTGAGTACGTCGACAAAGGACCTCCGCTCAGAAACAATATAAAGGAAAAATGATTAGCTAAACACGGATACGATCAGAGATTTACAGAATTAATGTAGAAAGAACTAAAATAACGAAAGAAATGACAGGATATGATAGGCGCAATAGGAAGTAGGAAGCCCGAGAGATAGATTAAAATAAAAGGTAGCACGTTCTTCAAACAAATGGCCTCATAAGTAGAATAAAGAAGACATTTTGGGGAAGGAGTCCAAATCGTTCTAAAAAGAAGTTCACTATTGCCACCTTTGTCGACGTCACATCTGCGTTCAATAATGTACATCTCCCTTCACTGGCCACCAAATTTCTCTCAATATTCCGTCTGTTCTCATTATCGTTGTTCTTAATCCGAAATAGATCACTTTTCCTTTTTGTTCCTTCGCTTGCGACACTGTTATTGCAGTTTCCCCCGGGGGCTCCGGTCTTAGTCTTACAGTCTTTTTAATACTTATTCCCTCGACGTAATTTCCCTCCCGATATGTTCTTCCTCTCTCCCTTTCGCAGATGATATCCTTATTTATTCTATCTCAAACGATCTATCTTCTGCCAAATGAAGATATAAATAACTCTCTTTCTGTTCCTCTCAATAATTCCCTCTCTAGTATTTCCCTTTTCCCCGTTCAAATCTTGTTCTATTATTTTCATACCCCACTACTATAATTACGCTCTGATAGACATTATGTCTTTTAACAATCCCCTATTCCTATTGTTAGTTCCATATGCTACCTTGGTCTGTTTCCAAACAGTTGACTCAATTTCCAAGAACATATTAATTTATCTTTACAACCTTCTGTTTTAAAAGACTGAATCTCCTAAAAGCCTTACGTCCACTTAAGTGGAGCGGTGATCCATTTATTTTTTTAATTCTTTACAAAACTATCATTCGTTCCAAACTTAACTGCTGCTCCTTCTTACATGGGTGAGCCCTTAATTCTATCCTTTCCAAACTTTATAGAATCTAAAACTGTTGTCTTCGGCTCTATATTTTTTTTTTTTTTTTTGTCCCCAATTCGTAATACGATGGGGTAAATATATTTAGAAAATTTATATAAATAACAGGTCTGTCCTGAGCCCTTCCATTTAATTTTATGGAACCCTGACATACTGTTTTACAATGTTAATAATAATTAGTATACTTAAATTTAATATTAATACAGAGGTGTACATGTACTTTACGGTGATTTATTTCGGCTATCGTAAAACTATTGAATATTGTAAATAGCTTAGTTACCAACTGATCAGGGCTAATATTGCTAAAATCTGTATTACTAACAGCCGGAAAAGATATGCTTAATATTATCGGGAAAGTTACACGTTACATAGTGTTATTTGAGTGTGCAATTTTATGTTTATGTAAATAATCTTTAAATAGGCCGTGTCCAGTAAGAAATTGTAGATAAAAAACATTTGGCGTAAAAACTTTATTATGTAGTCTATCATCTATGGTTGGAAATATTTTTTGAGCTATACCGTTATTATATTGGTCCCAGTGCGCCTGAAATTTATTATTATAATACTTATCTAATACATAAGTGTTTAAATTGTTTAAGCGTTAACGAGGTTTGTTCGTGTATAAAGGTTGACGATACTGTACATTATGAAATTCATGATTTTTAATATTATTTTTTATTAAAAATATGTTAATATGTTTCTGTATTTCGTAAGTTAATGGGGTTTAATACCTGCAATGACAGCGCTTGCCATGTAGCTGGTAGCTATAAGCTTTAATCATTTTTATTGCAATAGTTCTCTGAAAACTATTTAATATATTTTGAAATCGTTTAACTTTTAAAATGTCTATATATATTACACTACCATAAAGTATGTTAGGCAATATTACGCTTTTATATAAGGTTAGTCCCTTTTTGTAATTTAATCGGTTATTATTATTATATAATTTGTTAAATATAATTAAAAATGTATTTATTTTTTTAGTGATATAGTGAAAATGATTATAAAATTTTAAGTTATTGTCTGTTATTATACCTAAGTATTTGGTTTGACTAACCATACTAATATTTAATCCGTATTGGAGCCTAAATTTAATCTTTTATCCTTTAAGTTTTTGTTAAACAACATGTAAATTGACTTAGATTCGTTAATATTTATAATTAAATTGTTCTAACCATTTCTCGATTTCTGTATAAACCTGGTAAACTTTATTTTCCAATACATTTTCATTCTTATCGGCTATTACTATTGCAATATCATCTACGAAAGTGAAAATGTTTACATTAGTGGGTAATCTAATGTTATACATTTGAGAGAAAACTATGTTCCACAAGTACAGTCCTAAAACAGACCCTTGCGGTACTCCCATAACGGTTTCTTGTTTTTTTGAATAATTACCGATTTGTAATACAGTGTACCGATTTTCGAAATATCGATTTACAATGTTCAACATGCCATTATGTAATCCTAGTTCCTTTAATAATGCAAGTAATCTATTTAAATCTAAACTGTCGAAAGCCTTTGTTATATCAAGAGTAAGTAAGCATGTACGGTAATTTTTATTTTTGTATATTCTTATTGTTTGTAAAATATTGTGAATAGCCAATTCAGACGATCTACCTGGTAATGCGCCATACTGGTTATCATTTATTATTCCGTTATTTTCTACAAATTCTTTTAATTTATGAAGAATACATTTTTCATAAATTTTACTGAAATTAGATAACAAAGATATAGCTCTATATGAAGTAGACGAGTTTGGATTTTTATTAATTTTAGGTATTATAACTGTTTTACTTAATTTCCATTCTTGAGGATAATAACTATATTTAAATAGTACGTTAATAACTTTCGGTATTACATCTGGTAACAAATTATGAAATCTTTTAATAAATCCATTTGATATTCCATCAAGTCCTGCTGACACTTTATTTTTAAGTTGTTTAATAATTACGTTATCTTCTTCTTTAGTAATCGATATGGTTACGTTAGGTTCATGTACTTCTGCTTTAAATGGTTTTACGTTAAGGTATAACTTTGACATCAATAAGTCGACTTTATCCTTTTCTGTACATGCATAATTATCTAATGTTGGTATATTAATACTTTTTTTTTATTAGTTAATATTCTGTATTTTAATCCAAAGACATTTTTGTCTTCCAGTAATTTTTTCCAGGCTTTCAACTTAGCGTTTTTAATCATAAACTTATATTCCTTAAAATTTACTTTATAATTATTGTAATGGTTATGTTTTACATGTGTATTTTTACAGTTTCGATACTTTTTCTATAAATTATTTACCAGTAATTTCTTTATTTGTAATTCAGTATTCCACCAATAGACAGTTGACCGGATGGTGGAATATGAACTATTTAGAACTGTGTTGACATAGTCTTGAAAACTATTCAACCAACTTTTAATTTGTTGTATATCATTGCAGATAACATGTACATCAATCATATAACTGTATTTTCTTAAGTTAACTGCTAACTTATTGTAGTTAATAACTTTAATAACACTTTCTTCTGTCTTGCCCGCAATCGAAATTACGTTAAAAGTAATATAAAAATGATCACTGGCATTTAATTCGTGACTAACTTCCCAATTTTGAACTCGATTTATTAAATTTCTAGTTACCAAAGTTAAGTCTATTACACTTTTTTGCTTGCTTCTCTTAAAAGTATATTTGTTTTTGATATTTAAAATATGTAAGTCATGTAATTCTATTATATTTAATAATTTCTTTCCTCTCGTATTATTCACTGTATCCCATAGTAAATTTCGAGAATTTAGGTCTCCCAACCATATAAATTTCGATAATTTATTATTCTTTAAATACATATCGATAAACTGAAAATATTGAGTAGATACGCCATTTGGCGGTATGTACGTTAAAATAAAAGTAATATCCTCAATTTCAACAATAATAATGTTAAAATTGTTATGTATAAATTTAGTTTTTAAAGGTATTCCTAATCGATAGATTATCATAAGCTTGTTGTGTGCTATGTTCTTAAAATTTGTGGGTACATAATTACTTCTACACTTATCACAAATAAATATAATATCTATATTTTTAGTTATCACTTTTGTTAGTAAAATATCTCTAGCTACGCTAGAGTGATTTTCATTGTACTGTAAGATCTGGGCTTCTTTCTTCTTTTTGCACTACCGTCATCCATGAGCGTTGGCGATTATTATAACGTGAGTTTCAACTGACAACACTAAGAGAATGTGTTTCTGCCGCTTGAAATAGCTACCCGAAACTAGATACCCCTGTCCATTTATAGATATTTTGGCACCATGAAATTGGTTTAATTCTACGCCGACTTTCTATTTTACCCTGCAATATTAGACGCAGTAAGGAATATTTTTCTTCACACAGAATGTGGCCAAAATAACTTGACTTCCGACACTTTATATTGCTTCCTTAATTAGATTAGGACTAAATCATTCTTTTCTCCCCTCTTCCCGTTTTCGATTTTCTCTTTCACCTTCTCCCTATTGCCCTCTCCACGTTTTTGATCTTCCTTTTGTATGCCACTCGAATCACGTCCTCTTTGAGATAAATAATGACGCTACTATAGAAGAACCTTCAATATTTATGGAGATCGTCGTCAGAGCTGAAACTAGAAGCTAGGCATAACTTAATGCGAAAATTGGTATCCTCTAAATAGGGAGCAAAGCCCCTTCGCACCTCAGCATTAGCGCTATGTTTCTCGGCTGCTGAATACGGATGCCCTATATGGGGAAGATCGGTGCATACAAACAAGGTTGATACCTGGATTAATTAAAATGCGCCGAATAGTCACTGGATGCTTAAAACCTACCAAAGTGGATAAGCTGTATCTTGCCTGTGGCATAGCCCCGCCAGATATTCGACGATCCGTTGCTACTGATGCTGAAAGAACAAGGCTAGAGACAGATTACAGGCACCCAGTGTTTGGTCAGAAGGCTGGCATATCACGTCTTAAATCCAGAAGAAGCTTCCTACACTGCTCAAAACGACTAGATGAGCTACCACAAAAAGCTCGCGCACAGAGATGGACGGAAAAAGATGGAAACGGAAGTAGTTTGAAAGAAATAATGAACCCGGTGCGTCCGCTAAGTTGGCGTAGCTAGAAAACGTTAAATCGGCTTCGCTCTGGTTGCGCCAGAACTTCAGTAAACTTACTTAAATGGGGTCTGGCCGAAAATGATAAATGCAAATGCGGGAACAGCAGAGCCATAGACACTTGTTTCAGTGTAGCTTGATGCCTGTAACCATTACGGAGAGAGACCTACGGAGTACGGAGCTCACTGACGAAGCCATAAAAATAGTTGATGTATGGACTGACAGCGTATAAATCCGCTGTATATCAGTTGACTTTATTTTATTTTAGCATATTAGTCCCGAAGCGTCTCGGACACGATAATAATAATAATAATAATAATAGAAGAACGAAATTCAAAAGATATAAGACTGACATTATAAAAATTAAATGAGACGAAAATGGCAGATACAAAAGCCATTACAACCGACAACAAAGGATACAGCTGCTTAGAAAGTTCAAAACGTTGATGGCGAGTAAGTGGAACTTTAGTTAGCATCTTATATTACAAAGACGCTCATAAACGTAAATAAACAAATCGTGAATATGAAAGCGTACAAAGCTACACATTATCGTATGTGCCAACATTAAACAGCTCCAAAGAGGCAAAAGCGCGCTGCATTTACAAACTTCATAAGCCGTAAAAAAAATAACCAAAAAAATTTGAATGATTGGGAAGCAAATAGAACTAGATGCACCAGTTTCTCTAAACGATCTAAGCAACTTCTCTAGCATAGTCCCGAAATTCCAGCGGAAATTAAAAATTAAGCAGAAATCTTTCTACATGATAGGAATAAACGTAAAAAAGCAGATGGAAAAGTATGCCAATAACAGTTACTGAACACAGTGACTCGGAATTTAGCGATTAGAAGCTGTTATCAAGAAAAGAAATCAACACGAGCTTACATGTAAAGTAAGTCCCATTTATCCTTAATAAGGTATCATGGATTGTGAAGTGAAGCTTTTTATAATTTACTAAGCCTGATGGATCTCAGTTCGTCGCAATAGCCTAGATACTAGAGCGCTTAACTTCCGTTACGGAAGTCTCGAGTTAAATCCCGGGCGACGACAGCAGTTATTACGAAAAATTAAAATTAAACACTCGCTATTTCACCTGGAAGGAAATGGCAAACCACCAGGTATAATATCGTATTATGCGCACTAATTGGTACACAACAGATACACAAGGGAGACTGCACTTGTATTTCGATAAATCAAACATTTACAATCATTTCCGAATGTAGTCTTGCGTTTATCTATACATTCGTACTGCATATAAACAATTGTCTAGTACACTACCAATATCTGTATAGCTAAAATGTACGAATAGATTGCCCAGCAACCGAAAGGTTGAGAAGAGAAAGAAGAAAACTGGATCTAAAAAAAAATACTGGAGCCAGCTCCTTTCTACTTGGCATCCGCCTTCACTGTCCCATATTTCTCTGGTACCCAATAGCTTAGATGAGCGCCACTAACAAAAAAGGAAACTAAGAAAACAAAAAAAGAAAAAAAAAACAGCTACCGGGGTATTTTATTTCAACTGACTTCAATTTAAAATTAGCAGAGAAGTGGTTGACTGCATACTACGTGCAGTAGAATACTAAGAAAATTGAACCGAAAAATTTTAAAGAAGTAGCGCTATAAATCCATTGTTTATAAAAACAAAGTGAACAAAACGTTACCATAATTCTAAATCTTCGGATTCTTCAAGAAAGACTCAAAAATAGGCTATTATTTTATCTGCCGGATGGACGGTGGTGCAGTTTCCGAAAGAAAAAATCGCAATATAATCGATATGATATTTGCACATTGTGGACCTTAACTTCACAATCCGCAATGCCCTCTGAAGGGTGTGGAATTTACTTTACTTTACTTGAGTCAGCTAATAGAAAAAAAAAATGAATGATGAATACAATCATCAGATACATGGTATATTTAGCCTTCGTCGACATTATGAAAAGAAGAGCCTCTGCATTTGAGAACTGCGGGCTGTTGTTCGCCAAAACTCCTGCGACTAATACAACTACTGCATAATCGAACAACAGAGACAGTACGCGATTCGGTACAAATTGAAGAATTCGAAGTTAACGGAAGCGCAAAAAAACGCATGCTTGTACCATTCGACTTTAGTAACAGCAGCTACGGGTTTAGACAAGCCAGCATTCAGACTGTGCATAGCGACGATGCCTAACTGAAGGCAGGAATACAAAATAACGCACAGTCTGTTCTTTCATACTGGAAAATCTTCTGCATATGAAACATCATTAGCGACATGCTGGAGGAATTGCACGCTGTCGTCACGATTAGCTACGTCACTTTGGGCTTTTAATGATAAAATCGACGACAAAGTAGCGCAGATTAATGTGGACGTGGAATAACAGTCAAAAACAAAAACGACTTAACGCCCTCAGGTTGAGCTTAACAAAAATCGTACATGGGGCCGTGACATTTAGTTCGCCGTTTCTAATAATAAACTATCGCGCATCGCCCAGCTTCCGACAACAGGAGAATTTATATTATTTAAAGTCGAAGTAACGCGATTCCAACAGTAACCGTAATCGAGGAAGGCTTTTGGAACGAAGTTCTTTTACGCGGCTCTCGGCGTTAGGAGTAAACTGGCAGAAATCGTCAGGTCACGAAAAAGCGTTACACGTCGTCCTCCGGGCAACCTTCACTCTCTTTCTCCCTGTCCCTTTCTACTATATACGGGTGTGTGTGCGTATGCGTTCGCGCGAGTATCGAGATTCGAGCAACAAGCATTGTGCGCAGTCAGCTGTATAACTTCAATTCTAAACACGTATAAATTTCATTTAAATTTGTTGTTTTTATTTTAATTCATACGGGATTTACTATATTGTGTAATTTTTTTTCTTTTTTTTTTTCGTATACTTTATGAATGACTTTATACTTGTATATCTACCAAAACGTGAAAGGAACTTCGGTCGTAACGGGTGTCTAGACACCACTTCTCTCTTTTTTTTCTTCTTTATTTATTTTTTATTCCCATCTTTCGGCACGCCAATGACCTATTACACTCAGAAACGATAAGATTGAAAAGAGCCGCTAGTTAAATTTTGATTCGGTCAGATATGGACAATATAACAAAAAGGTACTCTACTAATGGATGAAATAAGGGATCGCGAGGGGAAGGACAAAATGTAAGATGCACAGTAAAGGTTGAGTATCAGCCGAACGTTATATTCTATAAACGGGGGGAATCGTAAACGACACAAACATAAACTATAATGGAAAAAGGTTTTGTATGTTCAAGGAGATAGACTGAATGAAGATTGCGGAGCAAGAAGAAAAACGAAGAATCTCAGTGCCGGTGGAAAAGCTCATGAATAAGAAAAATGCGACTGCAAAACTTTGTACCGAATCACTGAGCGCAAGGAAATGCCTGTTTTCTTCACTCGTGATGCGAGGCGAAAAAAATTCAAGAGTATATTCTAGATAGAAGAGAGCGAAAGGATGCATTAAATTAAGCGAGAGGGAAAAGCAAGAAGACAACGAATCAACGATGATTGCATCGCCAAAATGCTCCGAATCATGCAACACGATTTTACGTCGGAGTTCCGATCAGGCTGCGGCGGCTGATGCAAATTCTTGAAAAGAACCATTTCCCATTTGGTGTGATAAATTATACAAAAATCTTTAATGGGAAAAAACAAGGCTCGCATTTGAATAAAAATACTTCTGACGAAAAGCGAAACTGTATGCGGGTCGAATGTATGAACGTAAAATTATCCGCGAATAGTCTGCTGAACTTCACATGCAGCCAACAAGCACACAGAACAACCAGTCATGCATCGGCGCTGCAGCTTTTATGAGGGTATTTAAACCTGGGCCAGCCAGCCAGCGTAGGCAGAACGCAATTTGCCAACAGTACAGCCTATCCATATACCTATATAGAATTATCATTTCTCCCTCGTAACGTACAATTAACAATGCACACAGCGACGGCACCAACACGAGCGCAACCGTTAATGCAGCAGCCGTGGCTGTAGCACGGCATTATCATCGTGCTACGTACCGATAAGTTAGTAATTTAGTACACTTTAGAGCAATGTCAACAGTGTAGAACAGCTGCTCCGGGCACCACTACAAGTCTGAGCGTCCGGCGGCACGTATTCTCGCCAGCGTCGCCGCACAAATAAAACTGCGCACACATAAATAGTATAAACATGGTCGAAGAAAATAATGAAATATACACCGACCCCTCCCCGCCTAGTTCGCCTCCGCATTTTAAGCTGTAGACGGTCGTCGTCGTCATCATATGGGCTTTTCAAGAGGAAAGCTCACAAAGTACCCGCGACGACCCGTTTATCAACAACAAGCTCAGATCATACGCTGGTAATTATAGAACGCGAAACGCTCCGGCATTCCTGGAAAAGCTACTTCGTCCCCCTTCACCGTCCGGAACGCCGATACGCATTATATACATGTGGACGTGTGAAATCCTATTAGAGCAAACCGAGCCGCACCGCTTCGGCATTAAACTGGAAAATAAACATTAACCGTTAACAGGTTATACGAGAATTCTTCGAATGCGTACTTTAAAACGGACCGAAACTGCGCACCGCGGTCTGCCGAGAGAGCGGCCAATGCTTAAAATCAGCGACCTATTTAATTAGAAGCGAGCTTCCGTTCGTTTCGCCGTAACACTAATCGGCTGAATATGAATAATGATGACGGTCGACCATGACTGGAAAATTTCGCGTAAAATTTTATTTCCAGCGTAAATAAAACAGATTCCGGGAAGGCTCCTCAACTGCTTTCACTGACTGCTTTCGCGGCCGAACGCTAAATAATTTAGTGGCACGCCACCGCCGAGTGAAGACGAGCCGAATAAGTGAAGCAAATGATCCGAGCAACTCGTGAGGAAAATTCAACGCATTTTAATTAATCGAAATCGTCGTTAAAGTAACCAAAGTCTGCCGTCGATGTATAAACCACGAAAATAATAATGCTAATAATCATAATGATGCCATTGTTTGTTGTCCCTCCGGGCGATTCCAGCTTGACGTAGTTACCGAAGTGATGACAAGTGTTCCAGCCAAAGAAATGCTGCTAGTGAATGTAACAAATATCATTTTCATAAGGTACCATGGATTGTGAAGTTAAGCTTTCCATAATGGTACTTAAGGTTCTAATGGATCTAAGGAGAATACTGGGGGGGGGTCAGTTCCTTTCTACTTTTGGATTATCCGCTTTTACCTTGCCAGATTTCTCTGCTACCCAAATTCAATTTCAGATTAGGTAAATACTACTTGGACAGCGACTTGAATCCGGAACGAGACGAGTCTCGATAACCTATGACACCTCTGATTTGGCAGCCAAGCTTGGTAAAACCGAAGAGGTGGACGATATCGGATTATAAACATTACATAACTTTTGTACTTGTAAGTCGCCGTGTGGCCAATATGAAAACAAATTACATCCTGATAAAGAAAAGATGGAAGACTTCTGTACGAGATGTTAAAACACACCCGGGGGGGGAATGGACTGTAGGACAGATCTTAATGCGCCTGTAGCAGAAATATAAACGAGTGGTTAGTAAGACAACTAAAACAATGATATGGGTCTCCGCTGAATTATTTACAGAAAAAGTTAGCGAACAATTAAAAAAAAAAAAGATATAACATGTAAAAAAAAATATCAAATACTGAAGAACTATGGAAAAAATATAAAGATATTATTACACAGAATGCGAAAGAACCAGCATACAAAAACAAAAAGACCTCGGATAACACATGGGAGATGATACAAATAATGAGACAAAAAGGTATTAATACCAGTGAAGAAGTTACAAAGCCGTTCAATAAAACAATAATTGTCTAAAGATGAATATATACATTCAATTTGCAGAGATAGCGAAATACATGCAAACAATAATGAGAAATTAGAACATTGTTCAAGAAAATCTCCGTTCTATCTGGAAAGTTTAACTCTGAACATTTACGTATTATAGGATGAAAATGGGACAGTTATAGCAATTAAGTCAAAGATAATCAAGAGATGGGGAGATTGTTGTGCGTCCGTAAGTGAGATACCCCATGACGTACTGCTAACAGAGAATTCAATAGAACCAAATATTATGTGGAATAAAGCTGAAGCAGAAATGAAAAGACTGCATAATAACGGAGCAGCGAGATTAAAATCGATAAAGGAATTAGCATAATACATGGAATATGTAAAAACATATGGTCAATAGGTCAATGGCCAGAAGATTGGTGCACGTCTATATGTTTACCCATATATATATATATATATATATATATAAAACTCGGCCATTTTGGCCTCGCAAGGGGCTGTGCCCCTTGACCCCTCTTGCTTACATTTCTGTCTCTTTCTCTTCTATACTTTGTATAAAATGATCAAAATTTACAACGTAATTCTTACTGGCATCAACACACACGAAAAATAACATAACCACAAAAATCCTATTCTAACATTTAACTTCCGTTATATAAAATTAAGACATTTTTTCGTTACATTTATTGTTACATATTTCGTTACATAAAATTGTGACATTTTTTAAATAACAATAACAAAAATCCTACAAAATATAACAAACGTTACATAAAATTGGGACATTTTTCTGGGACATTTTTTTGGGACATTTTTTCGAATGAGGGGTAGCCTAAGAATTACTTTGTAATTAATATATATTTTCGATAAACCAGAATGGTTCCATGTTATCTAACCCGTTGGAAGTCGCAAATGCTTTTGCGAATCATTTTGCAATGGAGTCATCCTCATCGTCATATTCGTCTGCTTTCTCTTTAAAGAAATATTCCACGGAACAACAACCAATAACTATCATCTCTGACTCCTCACTTTCCTACAATTGCCATTTCACCATTTCTGAACTAGACTATCAACTCCAGTACCATACTGCAAACAGCGCGCCTGGGCCCGATTCCATCCATCCTTATATGTTAAAACACTTACCTCCGTCAGCGAAAAACTTCCTCTTACATATCTATAACCAAATATGGTTCTCCGGATCGATCCCTGAGCCATGGAAATTAGCAGTTGTTATTCCTATTCTGAAGCAAAATAAAGCTCCTCTTTTTCCACAAAACTACAGGCCTATATCCCTCATAAGTGTCCTCGCAAAAACGCTGGAAAAAATGGTTAATCGGCGTCTCCTTTTCTTCCTTGAACAGAATAATCTCCTATCCTCGTCACAAGCCGGAGGGCGTAAGAAGCGTACTACAGTTAATTATCTGCTGAGCCTACAAAGGCAAATATTAACAGCATTTCACAGATGCCAACATGTATACTCCGTCTTTTTCGATATAGAAAAGGCGTTCGACAGAGTATGGCGATACGGCCTCTTATCCAAGCTGACAACAGCTGGTATAAGTGGAAACATGGCCAAGTATCTGAATAATTTTTTAACAAACAGAACGTTCCATGTTAAGATTGGTTCGTCAACATCGAGCACCATTCAAACTGAGAATGGCTTACCACAAGGATCTGCCCTTAGTGCAACCTTGTTTATTTTTTACATCAATGATATAAATGATTGTATTGCTCCGCCTGTAAACGCCCGGTTCTACTTTGACGACTTAAACATTTCCCTGTCTTCCAGTTTTCCAGAAAATGCTCAAAAAATCCTACAAAAATCTATTTCAAAACTACAATCCTGGTGTAACAATAATGGTCTTGTGTTTTCTCCATCTAAGTCTATCTGTGTTGATTTCTATAGGGGACGTCAAAACTCTTCCAGCATCCGCCTCAATCTAGAAAATTCCTCACTTCATTTCCACCCTACTGCTACTTTCCTTGGACTACTGTTCGATCAAAAGCTAACTTGGCGATCCCACATATCCAATCTTAAAGTTAAATGTCATAAATTCCTATCTATTCTTAAATATGTATCAAACACAAAGTATAATGTACCTCCGAAAACTCTCCTCTCCATATACAAATCCTTAGTCATTTCCAGAATAAACTACGGGTCCCAGGCGTATGCGTCAGCCAGTCCCTCTTTACTTAAATCCCTTGATTCAATACACCACACGGCGCTCCGCACGATACTTGGCGCACATAGAACTTCCCCGTCTGTAAGTTTGTGTGCCTTGTTAGGCACTCCCCCACTAAAGTATTTCCGAACCTATTATTACCACCGTGAGACCCTCGCTCTTTTCTCTAGTAAACGCGCCTGTCCTATTGACACAAATGACCTCCCCAACACCCCAGAGTTCCCTAATGATCCTCTCCCAGAAATCCTGGCTCTCCTATCACAGCACAACGTGAGCGTAATCCCTTTCCCTAACCTAGCTCTTAACATCATGATTCCGCCGTGGGCCCCTTTAAACATTGATGTTAACTTTTCCCTGACGAAGTATAATAAACCCCTGCACCCGAATATCGTTCAGCTGACAACAGCAACAATGCAAAAATACCCCGACCACCTCTTTTTCTGCACGGATGCTGCCAAGGCTACCCCAGAGGCTACTTCTTCCCCAACCGCCTGTTCCTTTGAAGTCTACGACGTGATTCGAAGCATTCGACTGAATGACAATTGCTCGGTACTGGATGCTGAAATATACGCAGTATTTTTCTGTTTGGAATATTTTCTTTTTACAGAGCCTACATCACAGAAAGCCCTGCTGGTATCTGATTCATCCGCGGCCTTATTGACAATTTCTAATCCCCTCACCAAACATCCTGTAGCAATTCGAACCCAGCAGGTATTATACGAACTTATTAAGAGACAGTGCTCCGTATCCTTTCTGTGGGCGCCCAGCCATGCAGGGATTCCTGGAAATGAACGCGTCGATACATCCGCCCGAGCAGAAATATATTGCCCCTCGCCTAGTAACAGCCCACCTCCACCTTATCTCTCGAACATAATCTTGAATAATCTCACGTCCTTATGGAAAACCCATTGGTCCTCGTGTCAGACTTTCTCGAGGTTAATTAAACTCTCAACGGAACCATGGTGGCCAGAAAAAATCATCTCCCGCAGAGATTTCTGTGCACTTAGCCGCTTGCGTATAGGCCATACGGCCATGTCGCATAATTTTATTTTGCAAAGAACCCCCTCTCCTACGAATTGTCCTTTCTGTGGCCAAGATATTGCTCCCTCAACTCCTCATATACTATGCGACTGCCCAGCATTATCACCTCACCGGCCCCCTTCAATTAATAACAAAACAGTCACCAACATTCTTGAGAATTCCCCCGATGCAATTTTAACTATAACACAATTTATCAGAACTAGCGGAATAATCAGATATCTATAAAAACAAACTGCGCATCTTCGTACTGTAATAGCCACAGCAGTTAAACACGGTACAGGATGTTGCTTTCACAAAAAAAAAAAAAAACAAAAAAAAAACCTCATTTTTATTATTAATTTTTGTACTATTATCGATAATGTCGTGGGAAGTTTTTATATTGAAATTTTTAATAGCTTCGATAGCATTATCATTAGAATTATTTTTACTAAGATTATTATTATTATTACTGCTACTATTATTATTACTGCCGGAAAGTTTTGATAAATCAGATTCTGATAGTCGCAGATCTTTGCTAGGGATCGACGCGACCGGTGAAAGGGGACCGGTTGGTTTACGCTTGGTTGAAGCGTCCATGTCCATTTGAAGGGTTAAATTCGTTTTTGCCGGTTTAATATCTTTGGCGGAGGCCGCAGGGCGGCCCCCACTAGACATACTCATCGGTTAATCCAAAAAAAGTGGGAGGAGAAAAAAGGAAATAAATAAATGATAGTAAAAGAAAGACAAATTAAAAAATAATAAAATAGAATAAAATAAATAAATAAAAATAAATACTGTTCGAAATAACACGTATTACTCTTTGAAATAAAATCAAATCTATGTATGAATAGAGAAGATTGAGCGTATTATAAATAAACAAAAGAAACGATCTCACCGATATCCCGATAACAATGCGAGCTGATAAGCCGGACAAGAACGCGAGCAAACAACAAGTATTATTCGTACTATTTTATTTAAATTCCCTAAAAAATATTCTTGGACAAAATGCTTCAATTTTTTAACACCGAGTAAGAGATGCCACTCAAACCGGTAAATGTATCAAAAGAGTAACGAATCTCCCAAAAATAATATAACTCGCTAAAAAAAAAAAAAAAAAATATGGTTCTTCGTGTAGAGAAGAATACCCCTTTTTTCACAGAGACTTCTTCCAAAGGAGGGACAAAAGGAGGAGAAACCAAAAAAAGTAACTTTTCAAACCAGGCTCCTAATCTAGATGTTTCAGAATACAAAAATCCTATTAACGGACAAATAATAACATTATTAAATTATCGTGATGCAGAATAAATATTGGGAAGAAAAAAATATTTCACTATCACACTTAAAGAGCTATCAAAAATTAAATAACATTAACGTAACAAATATTAAAGCCCCGGCTTATAATACATCGTAGTCAAATTCGATAATATCAAAATTTATACGGGGATTTTGATTTAGGAGCATTCTATAAAGATAATAAACAAACAATAACATAATACAAAAGGGAAATACAGTGACTATGCAGATGGTTCAATAAGACAAACCAATTTTTGTACTACAACAGTATATAATAAAAGTAAAAATACTTGTAATTTAAAACCATTTCGACTTCCAAAAATACATTCATCGTATACAACGGAAAAAATAGTCATCCAGAGGCCGTTAAAAACTATTAGGAAGTTATAGATAAAAAAAAAAGAAACATATTAATATCGACAGATTCTTTATCACTAATGTAAAAAATAATTAACAGAAAATGTACATCGTAAATAACGTAAAATGTGTAATATATTAGGGCCAAAATAATATCGTGATATATTTCAAATCGATTAATTATATACAATGGAAAAACGATAAAAAGATACCGCAGACGAATGATATGCTCTATGCGGAGAAAAAAACGAATGGCAAGCAAAATGTGAAAGTCGGTAAGAATATTGAGGAAAAGTATTTCGAAATACAAATAATCATACAAAAGAGGACGTGGTTTACAAACGGAATGAGCAAAGAGTTTATGTACGTCACACGTATGCCGAATCTGTACAAGGCGCACGAAAATTCTGGAAATATTACATAAACTCCGTACAATATTGTGCAACTTACGTGAATGTAAAAAGATCGACTGAACATATTGACAGTTTTAAATATATATTTACAAATATATATTTAAAAAACTGTACAAAACAAGATATTCTTATAAAATTAGCAGAAATGTAAAATAATAAACATGAGCCTGTGTGTGTGTGTGTGCGTGTATTTTATATAAGCAAATAAATAGATAATTAAATAAAACCTTATATCTGAAATAAAAACAGCTCATGTTTACAAACTTAATTGTGTTCACGCATGTGTGAAATGTAGTTTACAAATTAGTAAGAAAAAAACCTTATATTAGACGCATACACAATATTTACTCTTAACGGTTACTACACATTTATATGTTTTAATAGTTATCAAACACACACGAGCTACTTTTATGTATAAGAACCGCCGAAAGAATTTAATATACAATGCGTGAGACATAAATTTTGAAGCCCTTGTTTACAAGTTTTATGTGTTCCTTAGCTGATAGGCTGTAAGATTAGTTATAGAATATTAAATAACATTCAGCCTAAATGTAACATTAAACACATCTTTTATCATTACATAAAACATAGTAATATTATTATGTAAAGTACCAACTCATAAAAAGAAAAATGAGTGAAAAACAACAAAGTAAAAAATAAAAAAAAAGAATATATTACTGGAATTCAAAAACGAATAACAGCAAGCCAAATAAAAAAGGAGTCTACCCAAAATTTTACAGTACAAAGTCATTCATCTATTTAGTACAATACAAATTAATATACGTATAATCGTATGTTTCCGTTTCTCTGCACTTCTTGTCATTTATATTTCGGCAAAGTATGAAAAATTGTTCTTCTATTGCGGGAGTTGTGGGAGAGAAGTTCATTTAAAGGCTTTTAAAATGTAACTATAAAAAAATACGGAAATTTTTTCATATATATTTTAAATATATACGAAAATGACAAACAATATGGTGTGTAAGGAGAGTACATAACCACGATTTATTTGACCTTTTGTTTAATTAATCTAAGATAACTTCATACTTTTACCGTTGCGTTTGAAAAATTTCTGTTGGTTTAAATAATCACTGATTTTTTTCGAGAGAGAGATTAGGTAATTTAGCGTCGACGGATTTAAAGTGAATCGGGGGAGTTAGAGCATAAAACTTATCTACGGTTTTTTGTCCGCTTTTCGGGATTAATACGTTTAGAATAATTTCAGTAGCGATAAGAGGTAGCCGAATAGGAGGCAAGGCACAGGATACAAGCAGACGGTGTTTGATAATATTTTGCCGCGTTTTTCGCCAGAGGCAAAAGTTGTAGAACTCGATTAAGCAGTAATCTTAATAGCCGCATAAAAATCGCTGGAAAACCGAAACGCTTATCATCGCCTACACGTGGATCACAGCATAAGCATATAATATGCGCGTAGACTATGCATTTTGATCGCGATAGTTTACACTATGCTCAGGTTGTATGCAAAATTTTCTCGAGCAGTCGCCTGAACAAAAGCTGATAAGTAGGGTCGCAACCCTTGTACTCGACTGGTGCTATTAAGGATTAGGACGGGCGGCTTTCGATGTATTCTTCCGATTTCTCTGATTTTGAAATTTTCCAACTAGACACGATAGTTTCGATGTTACGACAACGACGTCGAACGTAGCGAATTCAAAACTATATATTCCTCATAAAAATTTCTTCAAAACTAATTTAAAAGACAATCGAAAACATCGCAATTCAACTCTAATAAGATGCTGCGTATTTCATTTAATTTTTTTTTGGGGGGGGGGGGCTTATATGCAAGACATCGGTTATTATATTAATATTAGAGCGAGGTTAAAAATTACGATTTTTGATGACATTATAAATGAGTATGTAATATCGAATATAAGATTTGTAGCCGAAAGTGAACTTGTTTTACATGAAAAGTCTACTTTTAAGTTTAACCAATGAATTATATAATAATACTGTTTGAGTGTTTTTGTATCGGCTGCATTCGGGGGAAAATAAATGGTCCGCGTCTGCCAACTTATCTCTATCAGCCGGATAGTATGGACAAAAAGGAGACTGGCTAAGCCCCTGCTTATACATAGAATATATGGGGTAATCTGTTAACCGGTAAATTATAACCGACATACCGTCACTATAAATTTCCCAGTATTGTTAATTCCCCCCTTTCCGAAATCGGAACATACCACGGCAATCTAGGGATGTTGAATAGATTTTTTATAATTTTGATTTATATGGATTGTACCAAAGTGAAATTCCAATATATTCTTTGTGGGTAAACTTAATGAAATATAAAAGAATAAAATCTTTGCTAAGGAATTTTGGAATTAGTGAAGCAACCTCATCAGCCGCTGATTTTGATGCTTTATCCACTATCTCCTTACCATCTACACACCACCTACATGAATCCATATTTTATATTAACCCGCCCTTTTCCCTCATTTCAATATCAAGTATGATCTTATTTTAAGAGTAAGCAGGGGTTCCTTAAAATTAAGGAGATCTATTTCATTTCATTCTTTCCCCTAATTAGTTCTTGTTATAAAATGTACGAATATTAATTAATTTAACGATTAATAGAGGAAAAATTTTGATTAAAGAAAAACTCGTTATTTCTTTGTAGAATAATTTTTTTAAACATTGAGAGGAATTTCTAAATTTCCAAAATTTTAGGGCACTGATTCTCATCGAATTATTATTATTCCGTAATTGTTAATAAAATATTCCCCAGTTACAGTATGGACATCCTCTCTTCGTAAATTTCCCGTTCACAATATTAATCATATATTCGGATAGTCTTAGATTATGGAATGATATTTATTTTTCCCTTTTCCCCAATCCGAATTCTTCAGCCTTTACCTTGTCTCACCAGTTAATTTGACAAGTTTCCTCCTCTTTGTCGTTCCCTGGTCACTGCCGTAGTATGTCGTCTTCGTTCCGACCTCCATCCTTCGTCATTTTTTCGTCTCGTCTCCGTGGTGTCCTCTTCACCCGGAAGATTCCTTTTCCTTGTGTGATGTCAATCATATTTTCTTCGGAACGTTTTCTCTTCCATTCCCAGTTTTTCGATGTTGGTCTTCCTTCTTCTTCTTCTTTATCCGCCGTCTCCAAATTGAAGGTTGGCGATCCACGATTGAAAATTTTCTTTTACAATGGCCGATCGGAGGAGTTGTATAGAAGGGCAGTCGAACCAGTTGATAAGATTGTCCATCCATGAATTTTGTCGTCTTCCTCTCGATCTCTTCCCATTTATCTTTCCTTCCAAAATGACCTTCAGAATTTCGTATTTGGGGCCTCGTATGATGTGTCCGAGGTACTGTAGCTTCCGTTTCTTGATGGTAAGCATTAATTCAAGGGTCTTTCCCGTTCTTTGAAGTACCTCGATATTAGTAACTTTTTTCACCCATGATATTTTCATAATACGCCGATAACAGTACATTTCAAATGCGGTAAACTTTTTTTCCAATGATGTATTCAGGGTCCAGCTCTCGCAACCATAAAGCAAAATAGAGAAGATGTATCACCTTAGCAGTCTGATTCGAAGTTCGAGCCTCAGGTCTTGATGGGTGAATAAGCTTTTCATTTTGGTGAGAGCTCTTCTAGCTTGCTCAATCCTGCTGCGTATTTCCGGAGTTGATGTACAGTTTTCCTCTAGTATACTTCCTAGGTATTTAATACTCCATACAATAATTCGTTATGTTCTCTCGTTTCCCTCCTTTTATCAATTGTTCTTATTCTAGCTTTACTTTATTCATTCTATCTCGCACCGGATTAAAATCTGATATGTTCTTTTTGAGCTATTATTTAGATTCCTTAGTTGATTGAACTGTTGCTCTTCGTTAGAAAAAAAAAAAAAACAAAAACAAACAGTATTTTGTAAATATCGAAACCTTTTCTTGAAATTAAAAATATACATTACGGGGCAATCTATTGGGGAAAAAAAGCCAATTTCGAACCTTTATAAGAAATTCTAGAAGAGAAATTTCAGAAAATGGATAAAGTTTTATCAGTTTCAAAGACTCGTATAGTTAACATAAAAACCATTAAGAATTCGACCAACGGAGAAAGCTTTAGTCACAGTGACAAAAACTATGAAAATGCTTATCTAGTATTACTAAAAATATGTATACCGTTGGTGCACATACATTAATCTCTATAGTTATATTTTATATTGAAATTTTATTGAAAACATATATTGTTTTAACGATGTTGCAAACATTTTTTAAAAATCGTAACGGCAACGTTCCAACCGCTGCTGGACCATTTCGATAGGCATGTAACCGGAATTTTACAAATGAAACACATCCGTACAGAGAGAGTATGTTCTGGCTTCCTTCTAGAAACTATTTGAATATTCCCTGACGAAAAATGTACGATATTAAACAGTTTATAAATTAGCCGTGTCTTTTTATTACGTAAATCGCTTTTTCCCGCACGATATAAATCACCATTTCCGCCGACTGAAATAATAATTACTTTAATCGGCGAACGCGAGAAAAAAGTAACTCTAATGATGCTCTAAGCTGAAATAGGTCTAGAAATTGCTCGGTAGCCATTTGCCGGAAGTTCCAAGTCTTATAATTACGCACTTACAGATGACGTTTATTTGCTAAATACGTTAAATTATATGCTACTTTAAGTGTCTCTCTGTCTGCAGAACGCCGATAGTATGCTCAAAGAGGCATCATCTCCAGCGGGTTTTCGCTATTTTTAATTTATCATGAACAGCTTAAAACACGTCTCTGAAAAGAACATTAATCACAGTATACAACGAAGAAGTAACAACAACACAAAAAAAAAAAAAATCCTATATTACCAAACTTGATCTTACCCCGGCATGACACGAAAAATTCGTACCAATTTCATCGGACACACGTTTACAAAAGTTATGGTCTTCATAAAGCGAGGAGGGCATACTAAAAATGGAACGAGATTTCCGACGACGGAATTGGTGGAAATTTATTTCAAGAATTATTCCGGAGCACGTATCGATTCCAGCGCTTTATTAAATACGATTAGCTTGGTCACCACACACAATCCACATCTGTCACACAACCTTTCGTACAGCGACAGGTGATCGACGAGGAAAATCCAAATGGCACAGCGATATTTGTGAGAATGCAGTATCTCGCCGGCTTTCTCGCATGCGAAGAATGTAAAGAGCCATATATAGATACTTCAAAGTTTCACTCCGAACATTAATCCCATTTTTCTTGTACAATCTTCTGTCCGGGTTTGCTTTTCTTTCTGATCCATTTAAAGTTCTGTTCCCAGTCTGATAATTTAAAACCTAGTCCGCGTCGTCTAAATAGCGGCTGTCTTATTTAACACAAACACTCCCCATATTGATTAATTACTCGCCGATTCCTTTTCCAGTTACGTAATTACGTCGCTTAAGTGTGGGGGGGGGGGGGTATTCTAGTCTAGAGGCACGAATTTAAGAGGTTTTCCCAAGCTCAATAAAAAAAAAACTTATTAAAATATTTTTACTATCCACTTTTTTTACCATTTATTTATGTATCCTATCTAACACCGGTATCGACTCTATTTGAGACATATAAATATAATTGCGGTATCAGTTATATCGATTAGACTTGCATTTTAGGCAAAATTTATCACTAATTGTAAATATAAAGATATTGGAAGTTCAGCCGCTCCGACTCGGGTTGAATGATTCGAGCTTTCAATGCATCTAATGCGATCTTTAATGGAGTTATTTATTTTTTTTTTTTTTATTAAAAAATAAGTTGAAAAAAAATGTGCTACAATAGTTCTTTACTTATACTATTAATTTTCGTACTTATAAATAATGAGAAAACTATATAAACTAAAAATATAATAATAATGATAACAATAATAAAACAAGACTAAAACAGAGATGAAAACAAAAAAGAAAAATAGCTACTTATCGTTATACAATTTGATAACCACATGTTCGACAAATATATATTGGAATGGTCGATATAGCCAGTTCCCAATTTATCTAATACCTAATGTCATTCAATGTTATTAATTAACCATTGCTTAATTAATAATTTCCAAGTTCCTATTTAGCATTACATCTTCTGGGATTCGTTCTAGAAGCTTAATTAGAACTATTTCATCAGTATTATCAATCTTACTATTCATTTCGGTCAAATAATAAGTATATAAAACTCCCTATTACTCCTCGTTATCCTACTTCTTGTTATTGTAGCTATTGATATATATTTATGGTGTCTCAGATATTTAAGTAATCGGTGATAAAAGTAGTACATCCTTGGAGACATTTCATTTTTCTCTCTCCACCAGCTAATATTAACCTGATCTTTAATAGGGAATATTATTTTTTAAGGAATTTGTTTTGCTGACTATTAATCTTTTTGATTATCGTCCGTTTTGCTTCACCCCAAATTTGTTATCCCATACATGATTCTAGGCAATACTATAGCGTTATAATATACACGCAAACTACCACATATTATAGGGTATTAAAAGAGCCAATTTATAAAGTACCGGTAGCATTTGCCTGCTTTTATTATATAAACTTATGACATGCTTGTCCCACGATAATGTTCTGTCGGTAATTAAAATCCTAAATATTTAATCTCTTCTATCGTTCCCAGTTGTGTACACACACACACACACACAGTTCGAAGTAGAAGTCAAGTAATTATGTAAGCAATTATTGTTATGTTATTTAATAGATGGCTTATATGTTTTCTATATCTACTGGACGTTCTTCTTATACATATACAGAAAGACTTCGATTTTTCTTTATATTAATAGTTAGATGTTTATCATGCGCCCACCTACACATACTATTCACATATTTTTATAAGAGTTTTTCGGCCTCGTGGATGTCGCGGTGCTCGATAACGAGTGCTATATCATCATCTGCATAAGCAAAGACTGTCGAGTTTTTAACGAATTTATGAAGAGAGTTGATATAGATCAAAAATAACAACGGAGCCAAAATAGTTCCTTGTCTCACCCCTGTTGATGTAATTTTTTCTCTACTTAATTCTTCGTCGATTTTTACTACGTTTTTCCTATTATACAAATAACTTCCAAACCATTTATTTTGTTTGCCTATAATACCCGATACCTCTCATATCTCGTAACAATATTTGATGGTTTTCACCGAATGCTTTACTGATATCAATAAAAATTATAATAAATTGTTTGCCATTTGCCAGCCCCTTATTTATCCTATTTGTTAATACTCTTAACAAAGAGACAATTGATTTTCCTTCTCTAAAACCAAATTGCATATTATACAGCAACTCGTTTCTCTGCAAATAATTTCTTAAATGAAACGCAACGTATTGTTTCAAAATTGTTGCTGAAACCGAGATTATAGTAATTGGTCTATACACAAGCACATGCCAGTCCATTTTTATATATAATAAGTCTAATATTTTTAGTACATCAGGGATCCAACGTTCTTTAATTGAACCGTTAATTATTTTTGTAAGTAGTGGGGTAAATCTATATTTATTTTTAATATCCGAAACTCTAATACCATCCCAACCTGCGGCTTTGTGTAATCTGTTAATTATTTGTTCTACTTGTTTGTTTGTAACTATTGGAATATAGAATGACGTGAGAGCTCAAAGTTATCGCTATTCAATAATTGCGTATTACACGCTTGAGTACAATACTGTTTTAGTTGCGAGGAGTAATCGATAAAATTACTCGCCGCAAGTCTTGAAAACTTGCAAAATGTCTCAAAATGACCTCATCAATTGAAGATTTCGTTTTATTGTATACGCGATATTACTGATTATCTGTCATACTTTTTTGGCATTGTTATTAGTATGTTGCATTTGTTTATTGTAATATACTAATTTTGCTTTCCTAATTTCGGTTTTTATTTCTGTATTTTTTATACAACTTTTTATACCTCGCGTTTGTTGTATTATTTTTACTGCGCTTATAGTAAATGTCCCTAATTTTCATCTGGTTTAAAATTTTTACATTCATCCAGTCATTTTTAAATGAAAAATTACTTTTCCCCTTGCGTACGTCACCTGCTTTCTACATTCCTTATATAAATTATTAAATTTAGATTGCATTTGCGAGCAGATATTTTCGATGGAGTCAATCTTTTCAAGACTATGCCAGTCATAACTGTTAAGTTTGTGGTTCAGCCACATTTCGTTTAACCTATTTTTTGTTTGTCTTTTCATGTTTTGATAAGAGCACCTATTATTAATGGTAAATAGGCAACCGATAATGTAATGATCGGATATTTTTGAGTTAATAATTCGTGCAAAAATGTCTTCAATTTCGTTATAAACTAATATATGTATAATTTTCGTTTATTTATTCAAAGTTGTTCACTATTTAACATATTAACGATCACAACTTTTACTGTTCAACCGAATGTGTGTTTACCGGTGGTGTTCAGCATACTTGAGCGTATGTACAGATTATTATTAAACGAACGCAATTTTCTAAACATTAGCTGGGAAACTTCTCTTCATTCGTAATTGAAGAGAAAAACTTTTTTTTCAAAAACAAGTTCACATTTCAAAGTGCCGCTATAATAACGGCTTTGAACTCATCCGGAGAGGTGTAAATTTTTCACAGCATCATCGAAAATTACGCAATTTTATACGTAATTGAGGAAATGCTTGAGATTATCGAAGAACTAAGACATTTTCATAATACCGTTTCTTAGAGATGGACCCCCGGTCGTTCTTTGCGCAGCGGTGCATTTCACTTACAAATTCTCGACACGTCATTCGACCACGGTCCGTTTCCAACAGAAAGGTGCTAGATGCGGAACCTTCCCCGACTCCTGTAATCTTCTCCCTTTAATGGCCGTTCTTTTAAGGATAATAGATAAATATTTCGAAGCGCGCGGAATTTTAATTTTAAGAAATAATTTTAACTTCAACGCGATACGCATTAAAGCATTATAGATACATTCTGCCTTCGTGGATAATAAGACGGTGGTACGCGTTGGATAATCCAACAGCTTACCGTTTGAGCAAATAGTTACGAGATTTTCTGGCCTATCGCACTTTTAAGATTTTTAGATGCAGATTGTTATTTTACAGAAATGTAAATTAGCGCAAAAACCCGTTTTCTTTTAAAAAGCTTTTCCGGAAACTTTTATCTGCATAATATTTTTTAAGAAAACAGCGCTATAACAATGTACGCGGCGACGTATGTATGTATGTTGGTGCGACCGCCGCCACTGTGTAGTATTACAGTTCGAATTATAAGCCGAATAAATTAAAAATATTTAGTAAACAGACAAATGTAAAGAGGTGAATAATTACAACACGAAAATTAATTACGCGGTCGGAATATTGAAGGCACGCGTCGGAAGTGGAAACAGATGAAGAGTTAATTTCCGATACGGGGATATTAAACTTACAGGCAAATTGTGAACGGTTAGCACGGAATTTCGGAGAACCGCACCGGAAGGAAATTTGTGAATATGAAAATCGGGAGTGAAGAGAATTGAGTTTTGAGACACGCACAATGGAGTATTGTTCAGGACCGATGTTTAAATTTTTCTATTCGTACAGTGGGAGTGACGAACGGATTTGAATTAATTTTCAGGATTTTGGAATTATACACTTGGGTTAAATTTTGAACTGGACCACCGAACATGTAAAGCAAGACGGAAAGAGAATAATCAGATTTTTGGAGACTTACAGCAAGAAAAGTAGGAGGACGGGTTTTTAAATCGATATGTTTTTTAACAAATTTTTCGAAATAATTAATTTGTCTGATTTTTGATAAATGCCGACTTTCCGATGCTAATCGTTAATTTTAAGCACTAGTGGTCTTTAATAATTAATCACTAGTTGTTTTAATTTATGGGGACGCAAAGTTGTCTAATATTTCCGCAAGTTTGGACGAGAAAAAAGCTAGTATGTTAGTTAGTTTTGTTTTGTTTTTTTTTTCACTCGTCGACTAGGGATTTTTACCCAAAAAAGACAATTAGAAAAGGAAAGTGTGAATTATTTTCAATACTATCCGATATTTTAGTGAGAAGGAACAAATATAAGGTGGTTCGTGAAAAGTGAGTCACCACATTTATTCAAAATGGGGTTCGGTAGGATGTTGTCACAGAGATTAATTCTCGACAGCTTCACCAGAAACAGCTATGAACTTTTTCGAAATTAAGCAAAAAGGGTGTGATGTAACACTTCGATTATGAGGACAATATAGACTAACGCAACGGAGATAAAATTTTGTGAGGTGCCAATGAGGATAATTTTTGGTTGGATAGTTATGGTACATAAAAAAGGAATACTGTAACGTTAAAGTGTGCATTACATATTAAATTGCATTCCCGCGATATTCAATTACGAACAAGATCAAAAAATTTGACCAAATAATCCGCGGTCGATCATGTTTGTTATAATAAAATAAAAAAAAAAAAAAAAACATCATAAAAGGTAGGCAATAAATTGGACAAGAAATAAACAGAACTTCCGACGGAACGTTTAATTGAGACGCTCGTATGGAAATAAACAAAAAAAAAAAAACAAAAAAAAAAACGATCTTCTATGATAACGGTTAATATTTCACGTAACAAACGAGCTCTCAGAATGTGCGCATTAGAGATGGAAATATTTGAAAAATTCTTTTTTATCAACACATTGCCGTGATTTTTCTATTCCGGTGCACGCTACCCAGTAGCGTGTGAGCTTGATTTTTATTTTGTCTGTTTTAATTATTCTTACAATTTCGAAGTCGAGATTGATTAAACCAGCTTCCCGGTAATTTTCATAAAAAACTATTAATGCAACTAACAGAAGAAAATACATCGACCATGGCGCAAAACTACATACCATTGGAACCCTACAAACTCTGAGGAAGATGCACAGAGTGCACCTCTATTCTCTTAAATTTTCCTTTAAGTATTTTTTTAAAGAAAGAAGTTAAAATGGAGGAAACTCCTCAGCCCTAGCCTTCGGCGCTTATACTAATAGCATCGGAGTTAGAAAAATTCGAGAATAGGTTAATAGAGATCAGGTAAGACGTAGAAAAAAGAATTAGTTGTTGTATTCTTCTACTCCCGATCGAACAGGGACGAATGAGAATAACAAATTAAGACTATAAATATCCTCTTTTTCTGTTTATTTCGACGTTAATTCGTAGCAAGAAAAACGGTTCGTACTCGTTGTCGTATTATCGGTATTTACGTGATAGTGAAAAGAAAAATAATAAGTTAAGAAAGAAGGAAAGGAGATAAAAAAAACGGTGTTTTATAAAGTGGTCCGTAGTTCTTTATTTATTATTAAATAAAGTAATTACAACTACGTGTAACGAGACGAGTTTAGCCAGCCAACGGCTCGATTGACGAGATCGACTTCAAACTGCCGAACGTAGCGGAAAAACTCCGAAGAAAACCGAGAGGACTGGAACCGAATAGAATGGATATATAGACTCGACTGATTTTTGGGAGAAAACACGGATTTGACTTCGCCGTTCCAGCGAAGTTACCCGGAGTAGGCTGCTTAAGATAGCTGTATGGGGAGGATGATTGACGAAAGAAAATCGAAACAGAACAGAAATATGAAAAACAGAAGATAATCATGTTGCAGAAATGAGGACTACACACTAATTGGTTCGCTTATTGACGAACAGAAAAAGGATTTTAGATAAGAATACGGCTGTTCGCGAGAAACATCGTTGGACACACGGATCGAATAGACAAGGAACGGAAATGCGATAGGCAGAGGTTAAGGTATGACAGACGTAGAACAGCGATAGGAAAATGCACTTCGATTTGGAGTAAAATATCTAATCAGCAGACAACGTTAAATAACAGAACACGAATAAGAAATATAAAGATTATCGGAATTGGTGATGGAAATAAGGCAGCGATAGCGAAACGAAAATGGTATAGATAATATTAATAATCATAATGGTTGTAATAATAATAATAATAATAATAATAATACGAGAGTAATTAAAAGAAAATATGGCAGGAGCATGACATAGTTCAGACTAGCGAAACAAGATGACAGATAGACTAGGATACCTCCGGTGCGTCATCAAGCTGTGAGCTCCTGAGAGGGGATTTAGGAGCGCTAATATCGCATTAAAGTTTTATATAAAGGACAAATTTCATGGGACAGATTTCGTGACAGGACACTTTTCCTGATGACCCCTGGCGTAAAAATGGCTTATTGTAATGGACAGAGTCCACTGGTAAGAATTTTTCCCTTTTATGACAATTAATCGATATTTTTACTTTACCGGAATAGCGTACAGTGATAAATTTCAACGACCAACCAATAACTCCACTGCTCACAGATGATCGCAACTAAAAAAATCATCTCTACTTCTTTCGCCTCTCCTCGTCTACCGATCTGGGCTGCAACTAACGAGCGAAGATAATTTCTGTTAGACTTTACCCACACACACCAGCAACATATTCATGCACACTCGCACGCAAGTACAACATATCGCATATTTTATCGACTTCTGATAATTCCGCGAATATGGATCCCGGAAACAGGTCAGTATAAAATTGAAAAGTTAATCGTTCATCTTGATTAATTTTATTCGTTTAGTTTTTATTTATTTTATTAAATTCGATACATTTACAAATTACATTAGGCGTGTATTTTTACAAAGACGCTCGAACAGTAAATGAAGGAATCATCATAACGTTACAAGGCATTATATAGTAGAGGCTATTCACGGACAAAAATGTAAACTAGAGCCGAAATAGCAAAAACTGTCCCATATTCTTGAAAGCCTACGAAAATTTAAAGACAAATATTGATTTTGGATCGACTTAGGTGTACATATCTTAATGTTGATAATTGCCGCGCTTCACAACTACTGTTCTTAAGGGACTGCTATATTAGCGACATAGATATTTGTGTCCTGGCTGAACCATATCTAGTTGATGATACAATTTCTGTCAATACTGGATACATACCTTATGTAAACGGTAGGACAGCTCTTATATGCAAAAACAACATCGTTCATAAACTATTAATATCTAAGCATAATATTTTAGCTCTTAAAATAGGCAAATTTTTATTAATTTCATGTTACATCTCACCCAATAGACCTAGGGAAGCAGCTATAGATAATCTTGACCATATAATTAAAATGTATCCCAACTTATCATCAATAATTATTGGGGATTTTAATATCAGACTCTCACTAATGGAGCCACATATTAGAGATAATGCCAATTCTTTTTTATTACATGATTTAATACACAGTAACACTTTAATTATCAAAAATACCCTTATACCCACGTTCAGAAATTACAATGGAAAAAGTATCATCGACTATTTATTGGTGTCGGCCAATGCGGCTCATGCAATAAGTTTTGAATTAAAACAGTTTGATATTGCTTTCCACAAAAGTATACACTTTTCTATATCCAGCAATTTCGATTCTGTAAATAGAAATGTCTTTACCAAACTTGATATCAGTAAGTTTATGAAAACCTTGGACAAAAACTATATTGCTTTGTTGCAGAAAAATATTAGAGAGTGTACTTGCGGTTTGTCTTTGGACAAGCTGATAACGAGTCTACATTCTTACATCAGTAGTATTGCTAAACAATGTCAAGTTGTTTCTTTCTCCTCTAAAAATGATTGGTGGACTGACAAGCTGGAATTTTTCAAAAATAAAATTAATCTAATGCGCAAGAGGAAAAACAAATGTAAGGATGTTGTTAAGCGATTCTTTCTTGATAGCACTTTGAAACAGCTCAATAAAGAGTATAAACGACAGATATGCAGGACAAAACTTCAACAGTGGAAGGAACTTGTTGCTTGTAGTACTGCCTGGGGCAAACCTTATAAAATAATATTCAAAAAAAAAAGCACAAATTAATGCAATTCCTGATATAGTTTATCAACAGCAAGTAATCAGTAATGATGTAGGAAAATGTGATGCTTTTCTCAAGCATTTCTTACCTCAAAAAGCTGATATTCCACTTGTTATTTCCCCAATTTCGGAGGCTCAGTGCCCTGTAGTAAACCGAATAACTATAGACAATATCATTAAAAATCTCAATAATAGAAAAGCGGCTTCACCTGACAAAATCACAAACAAATTGGTAAAACAACTTAACCTACAACTTGAAGAAATGTTCCTCCTAATCTTCAATAAATGTTTATATTTTCAAGTTTTTCCCAAATGCTGGAAAGCCGCCTTTATTAAACTTCTACCAAAACCGGGAAAGGTACCATCTGACATCACTGCCTACCGCCCAATCTCGTTACTTAGCACTTTAGGTAAGGTCTTTGAGAAAATTGTAAATCAGTTACTTATAGCTGAGATTGACATGCAAAACCTGTTACACTTTAACCAGTTTGGCTTTCGTTCTGGAAGGTCTGCTGAGGGCGCAGTGTATAAATTAGTTCAAGTAATCAGGAACTTTATAAACTCTGGAAATACTGCGGTGGTGTTTTCCTTCGATATTGCTGGAGCATTTGACAACTGCAAATGGTCCGCAATATTGACATTATGAAAAAGAACAACATCAACCCATTCCTAGTTAACATGATAATTAGCTACCTTTCTGATAGGGTTGCGCACCTTAACATAAACAACTCTAGTAGATCAATGAGTGCATGCTGCGGTGTTCCTCGGGGCTCTGTCCTTGGTCCCACCTTATGGAACATATTATATTCTTCTGTGCATCACAAGATTGAAACATATTGTAAATTCTTTAATAGCAGCTGCACTCTGATATCCTACGCTGATGACCTCTGCCTGGTGTTTGAGGTCACTAACCACTTTGATTATAAGCAAATGTCTTTAATTATAGAATACTTAAATGAAACAGTCAACTACCTAGGACTATCCTTCTCTGTTTCCAAATGTTCATACTCTGTGTTTGGCAGCAAAGAAGTAATAGAGAAAATTCACGACCTAAAACTTCTCTCTGATCAGGGCTTGCAACACACAAATTTATTGAAATACCTCGGAATTCTCATAGATAGTAAACTTACTTTTCTGCCCCACCTTAAATATATCAAAACCAAATGCGATTCTCTGTTTAGCAGTATCAGTCGACTGCAACATAACTGTTGGGGTTTACGTTACTCTGAACGAATCGTTTTATACAAGGGTTTAATTCAATCCTTATTTGGCTATGGAGCTGCTACTTACGTTAATCATAAGGTGTTGAAAAATGTCAATAGCTATCAGAGAAGGTTTCTCCTCAACATTGCATCTCTTTATAGAACTACATCTACATCCGCAGCTTGTGTTATCACTGGTATATTTCCTATGGATTTATACATTACAGGCAGGGCTATCACAAGCGAGTATCGGATTCGCAAGGATGTTAAATTGCTCACATCTCTGAACCTAATAAATAATAATTTGGTTGAAACTGTTAATTATGGAAGGAAAACCTATTATTTTCTCCCTAGTATTTCAGACAGGCTAAGGATGAGTAAAATTAATATCAATTTCTATAGCGCTCAGGTACTTTCTGGACATGGAAATTTTGGTGCCTACCTGTACAGGTTCCGACTTGTCAGCAGCCCAGGCTGTACCTGCTGTTCACTTAATATTATTGATGACGTTGATCATTTTCTCTTTGATTGCCCCATGTTTAGTTACTTACGTTCCAAGTTCAATATTATAAAAACTAACCCCACCCCCATTAATAGAACAAATCACTACCCCTTACTTAAGTTTGCTGAGGCGGCTTTGAGGCGTAAATTTCAACTGAGTAATTAAATCATTTCTGTTAAATCCAAGCATTTACGAAACCCTATTATTCAGGATTATCTGCTTTCTCTTCACAACTCATCCTAACTTAATTTAACTTAATGTAATTTTATTTAATTTGTTTAATTTATTTAATTAATTTATTTATAAATTGTAATTCAGTGATAGCCATTAAGTTTTGTTTCATTCAAGTCGTTAATTTCTTTTTGATTAAATACTAGTAGCTTATTATAGTTATAGAATTACAATTCTCACGTATGCACTAAATCAAACGTTATCCCAACAACTTTTATTTTCGTACATTACGGCTACTGTATTTTACCTTTCTTATTATTACAGTTAATTTAACTAAGAATGTTATATAGCAATTAAATACTTTAATTTTCTTGGTAATAGTTGGGACTATGTTCTTTATCATCCTGACTAATACCCACAATTTATCTATAAGTACACTTTTGCAAAGGACCTCTCACACACAACTCTATTTTTTTTTCTTTTTTTTTTCGTTTTCATCCTTTCATTAATCCTAGACTGTTAGCTTGAGTTCATAGTTACAATACACACACAGTCCTCTGCACCTTTATACACTTATTTTCTTAATATACGGTTTATAAAAAAAAAAAAAAAAGAGCCGAAATACTAAGCACTATTACATTAGTGCCGTTGGACCTGGTACATTGTGAACTTTACAATCCTCGACACGCACTATCAAGGGTATATAGGACCCAGTTTACTTTATTAAAATAAAACAGATCGAGTCGAGCGCCCTCGAGAGATTTAATTAGACACTATTTTGCAAAAAGATACACGGTTTCGGAAAAACGATGGTTTCCGATCCTTCGTAATATAAGGTCTGTGCGGATTTGAGCACATTCGCGAATTTATACGGTGTCCGTTTTAACCAGGACGAATAAAACGAATATGGGCTGAGGAAAGTCCTCGTCCGCTTTTCAACTTTCCCACACGTTCGAAATTAAATTTGGATGACAAATATTTTTCGCTGGGACGGGAAAATAAAACAAAAAAATAAAAAAGAAATGAATCGATGTGGAGAGGTTATTAGGAATGGAGAAAAATGCCGACTGGAAGACGTAGAGAAGGTGAATTGAAAAATCGTGCCTAAGACAAATTAATGTATGGAAATTTAGGCAGTCGGTGGCGCAATGACAGGTGAACACGGAAAATTGCCCAGTCAGCGTTTTCTGTTCGATGATGTAGATATGAGAATGAAAAATGGCGTCCGCTCTGACTTATCGATTGTGCAGAGGGATAGGTTTTATGTAAAATAGCCAAGCCGACACGACAGGCCGCGGTCATAAAATAAATAATCTAATAAATAAAATACGTCTTCCGCAAAGCAAACCGACATTTCAAACACCTCCTCGTCTGCCGAAATTTATTTTCAACTCCGCCGACATCCATGAATCTCCGGCCTCTGCTGCTCCTATTAATCTCGACAGTCATTCTGATCTGCGCTGCCTTTAATAAATAAACTTTGCCCGAGAGCCCGCCAATTTTCAACCGTTATTACTACTATCAATCATAATTCGTAAAAGATGTTCACATTCGGTAACGAACTGATCAATAATCGATAGCGTAGCGCGCCTGCCTAATTTCCTCTTTCATGTACAACGATGTCAGCATCATCATAAGGAACCCGAACTGGCCAAATAATTAAAATTCCTTCTAGCAAAAAAAAAAAAAAAAAAAAAAATCTCATACGTAAACATTTTAAAGAAGTTTTATTATAAGAGTTATCAACAAACAGAGTCAGCCAATGAGGGCTGATTATGCAGCAGAAGAAAAAGCAAAAAAAAAAAAGGTTTGCAGAAAGAAACAGATAGGAAGCAAAGAAAAGGACAGCTACCGAATAGATCGAAGACACCGTAGCAGAAATTCTTTGCTTTTAAGTATCGACTTATCGTAGACAGAATTGAATCTAACAGTCATGTCCGAGACGCGATGCTAGTTTATCCCCCCCTCCTGTTCTTGAGCAAACAAGCTCACGCCTATTTATCAACTTAACGCGCGTCGAAACTCACTGACACAACCCCGTAAGCAGCAGTAGAATTAGAGTTGCGGCCTATACTGGCACTAAGGTACGCCGAAGACGTGTCGCTGTCAACACTTTCGAAACTGGAAAATTCTCCAGCTCTACGCCGAGCTAAAACCCACTGAAGATATTCTAAAAATGCACATATCTAGTTGGATTTTCTAACTACGGATATATTTAAAGAACTTCACAGTTGCAGGAAAAATTGCTGGAGAATTAACAACAAATAACGAACTGAAATTTGTATTTCGAGACGGTTACCAACAATTCACAGGAGCAAATATTAATGTATTCTACGCCGCATTACGGATATAATATAGTATAGCAGTTATTAATAGAATTTCCTGGAACGTATGTCGCGCAACGTGTAATTCAGTTACAATACGATTAAGTTAAAAAGAAATATCAAAAGCAAATGGCCCCCTAAGATTACTGGCAGCAAAAATGGAATCGGATATTCGATGATTTGTATCGCGGTATAAAATTTTAATGGTAGTGTTTAAAATGAGAATTCCGTTTGTTCTAATTACATGTTAATTTTATAATTCGATAGTTGATTTTATTAAATAAATGTATAATTGCGCATGAATATACATTTCCATCTGCTAGAGAATTATTCCCACGAAGGATGCACTGAAAAAATTTGAGAACCTACGATTTAAACGAATAAAAACATGAAAAATACGAAATTTGTATACTTCATTAATTGCTTGTAATTTTTTTTTTCTATTTTTTTCGATCCATTTTTATCGCTAATTATTAAAATTGATTGCCTATTTGATGTGTTTTTCCGCAAAGGTAATTTTAATTTAGTTTCTTTCGTAAACTTTTAATTAATTTGTCAGTGCTACTTATTCATACGTATTTACACTGTATACGTGTGAATATGTAATCTGTAACAGAATTCTGAAAAAGTGAAGACGCTAACTTTGATAAATGTGTCCGTTTAACATACATAAAGTAAAACAAGTTCTATGAATCCTTAATAAAATCTCATGAGTTACGAAATTCATCTTTTCATACTGTACTCGAAGCCTAATTCCTTTCTATTGAAGTGCGCTTTTTTCAAACTAGTATCCAGTTTAATATCAAGATGAAGGACCTTCGAGTTTTGTGCAGATTATAAGTTTCGAAGCTGTACGCGGTCGAGTTCCTTAATTGTTATAATAGATTACCGCATTATGTGATGTGAGCAAATTTTATATCGTTATAATTTATAAAATGTTCATTTTTCTTTTTAAAAAAAAATGAATAATTTTATTAACCAAAAATTGAAATCCTGAAAAACTGTATGTTATTTTTAGAATTCCATATACATTCTACGGAATCCTAACAAGATGGTTCCGAAACGACAAAAATATTCAATTAAAATATACAATAACTCACAAACGGTTTAACTTATTAACTTCAAAATTGGATCATACATTACAATTAAACTTCTGCCTATGATAATATCTATAACTGTAAAATAATGGATTACATTAGGTAGGAAAAAACGCAAAAAACCATCAAAATATAGAATTTTAAAACGGCCTCAAAAATTACGCTTTACAAATTCATAACTCATCACGAGATAACCCTTTGGAAGTGGAATTCACTTTCAAAAAATCAAAAAACAACGGTGGTCCAAAAATTATTTAAACTCTCCTTTTTGACCCAAAAACGGAAGAAAAAAAACGATACGTAATAGCCCGAGTAAAACAGTTCAAAACACCAAAACGTATCTCAAACATATGCATAAAGGACCGCTTTATAGGAAAAATAAAGCTGAGCGTACAACCTTATATTCAGGTTCTTTGGGTTCATTTTTCCCTGTTCTCCTCTCCCGATTGTCCCCTTCAGAGTTCTATCTTTACTCCCATAAGTGATGCACACCACATCTTCTTTGAATGCTCCGCCCTTACTTCTAAAGGTACTCCAAAATCGTAGCACTGGGTCTTCCTGCTTCTTATAATTCTTCCCTTATCCTTTCCATCCCATCTCCAACTATAATACCTGTACTTCAATTTTTCCTAAGCTCTATCTTTAATCGTCTCTCGATATAACCACTTATTTTTTAACTTTTGTAGTTGTTAGGTCAAAGTCTCTGGCACGCCCAAAAAGAAAAAAAAATAATGTTATTTTATTGGAAAAAAAACAAAAAAAACTCTCGGGGCGCCAAAAAATTGAAAATTTTGAAAAACAATTTTTTTTTTCCAGGCATGTGATATGTTATTGATGGAAAGATCGCTATTTGTCGGGAACGAAACCGTATTTCATTTTCTTATCGAAATGTTCGAAGATGGCGACAATTTCAAAAAATCGTAAAAAATTACATGCCTACCGCCTTTGCGACGCAAAAATTACATTTCTTTGTTTTCAGTTTAATATTACATAAATATAAATATTATGGTTATCTTTAACTTAACATACGGACTGACCCTGAGCCCATGAAACATCATGCTTGACTGAACTTGTTTTAATTTCGTTCGCTCACGTCAGTGACACTGATTCTTAAATTAGAAAAAAAAAAAGTAAGAAATCATAAAAGAAAATAATTTCCATCCAAATCATACTTACAATAAAAATGTTCTATAATTTTTTTTATGTAAAGTTACACCTCATTGAAGAGGTATTTAAAAAAAAATTCAATAGGAGACGTTACATAATCAATTTGAATTATAATAAAAAAATATCAAATTAAACATATTGAAAATACCTAACAATGAAATCTAATTTTTTTTATACCAAGAATAAATATGATATACTAATATTAGTGCAAAGATATGAACAATAAGCGCAACTAAACCGGGCTCTCTTTTCAGTTTCAAACAAAAATGGTTTTTATACCCAGAAAGTCGAGAGCCTCTTTTAGGCATGAATACGATTGGGTGTTTGCTGCATTTTATGTGCCTTTAGAACATTTTCGTTGATAAATCCTTGCGAGAGAGGAAGACAATTGCGGGGTTCCTTACTGTTTATATTATTTTACTTGTGCACGAGGTTTGTTTTTTAGGTGTGAATGTAAATTGTTTTGGTTTACATATGAGGTGGTTGGTTCAAAGATTAACGGGATTTCTTTGTTGAATGTTAGGAGTGGAAACTGGTCTGCAGAGAACATTTTAAACAATTCGATAGGCAAGACAACGATAAATATTAATTTTTTTTTCCTACCCTGGGCGCGCCAGCGGCCTTGACCCAACAACATGACAAATTAGGAGATAGAAATAAATAGCCAGGCGGTCAGAAATGGAAAAAACAAATGACAGCAGCAACGGAATAATTGAAGGCAATAGGAAGAAAAGAATATAGGTAGCATTAAAGGGAGTAGGAAGACCCAAAGCTAAAAGTTGGGCGTAAAGAAAGGAGCGTTCGTTAGAGAGTGCAGTCAAATAGGATATGATTTGAATCACAAATACAAGAAGGCTCAGAAGCGTGAAGAGCAGAAAGGAGAAAGAGATAAAGAAAAACGAAAGGGAGAAGAAGGGAGTATTGATTCTGAGTCTAATTAAGGAAACAACCGTGGAACGACGACAGACAGGAATATAATGAAACCAAGGCGGGAAAAACCGGTTGAGTAATACTGCGAATAGCTATTAGAGAATAAAGATGGATACATGTCCAGCCAAAGTCTGGAATAATTAGAGTGTGATAGGGAAAGAATGTCTTAAGGAGGGAAACAGTGAAGGAAAGGACCATTGCGCGGGCGATATCAATCACATATGTTTTTCGCGATGAACAATAGAATTATAAGACGTGCACAAAAATAGAAAAAGACAACAAGCACGATAAGGAAGATAGTGAAACGCGATGAAAAAGTGCCGAAACGCATGCACGAACATACGCTTTTACTAAATTGGTTCAACACGTCACTTCAAAAGCAGATTTTCTTAATTAACAAACTAACATATAATTTTTTGGAGAAATCATTAGAAACAAGTGTATCTACTATTCCCGCTAAAGAGAAGCTTTCTTTCCTGAAGGAGTGTCAGTGTTCTGTTTTGTTTTTCTAACTCCTTCCAGAATAAGAAATAGTAAGAGAGAAGCTCGACTATCCACTGCTGAAAGATAACTTAATTTTAACGCTGACAGTCGTACTTTCGGTTAACTGAGAAACTGTATGAATTTCGTGAAAATCTGGAAACGTGTGCGTGTAATTAAATATTTTCTTCTTTTTTTATTTCGAACGGGTGTGCGCTGATGCTGATCATTATGGCATTAATTACCGTCTTCAACTATATTAATCGGATGTTCCAAAATTATTTTTACACGTTGTCTTACGGACAGTTCTTTGGCACCCTCCATTATTTCTCTTGAAATGTGTACTGTAATTACACCTGGCCAAAATATTCCACCTTCAAGTAGCTTAATTAATCGCCATTCTGCGTTAGCAAACTACGATAAAGGTTTTTATGTTTAACATTTTTGCAACCACGATACGATCTAATGTCCGCTAAGGTCCTAAAGGAATTACCGCGCAAAGGGTTACTGCTATTAACATATATATTCAACGCTATGCTGAGATTAACCTACACTATCCTGCGCAATTAAAATTTTCGAAAATAGTAGTAATACCGAAGCCTAATAAACCACCTACAGATGTTGCCTCATACAGGTCTATTTCAATAATACCAGTGCTATCGAAATTATATGAAACCCTGTTATTGAAAAGAGTGCTTCCTTTAATCAATGAATACCAAATAGTACCATATTTCATCGGTACGGATTTAGAGCTCTAAACATATTCTATAGTCCATCAAGTACATAGGGTGGTGGTACAAAAAATTGAATCTGACTTAGAAGAGAAAAGGATTTGCGATGCCATATTTCCGGATGTAAGCCAGGCTTTTAACAAAGTATGGCATTACGGCTTATTGTATAAAATAAAAAAAAAAAAAAAAAAAGTCTTCCAAATCATTATTGCGAATTGTTTTCATCGTGTCTGGATGAAAGGTACACTACTGAATCAAGTATGGATACGAAATATCTAATGTCTATCCAATATTAAGTCAAGAGTTCCACAGGGAAGTGATTATTGGGCCGTTATTGTATTTTATTTTTACAGCAGATATGCATCAGTTGAAGATAATTCCTTAATGGAAACTTTTTCAGATGACACCGCGCACTATTGTGCTCTGATTTAAGTCAAACAAAAGAAAAAACAGCAAACCGCGAAGTGCAATGAATAAAGTTATGTCATGGTACGAGAAATGGTGAATTAAAATAAACCAGAATAAATCGGCACGTATAGAGTACTTACAAATATCGTCATATAGAGCCGGAAAATATAAAAAGCGATGATAACATCAATCAAAAAAGACGTTAAATACCTAGGCTTATAGACCAGAAGCTAACATGGCGTAAGCACATTGATACAAAAAAGGCTGAAAACCAAAACCAACAAACTACATTAGCTAATATAGCCAAAACAGTCCTAACTGTCCCTGAAAAATAAACTACTATTATACAACCCCAACTACTAGCTCCGATATGGAAGTATGGATGCGAATTGCGGGACTGCACTGCAAAGAGCAATATTATGAAAATTCAAAGGTACCGAAATGGTACTTAAGGAACAAAACCATACATGATGATGACCTTTTTATGGAGTATGTAGCTGATGTTATCAAGAGGAAGGTAACAAAACACCAGGGGCGGTTATATAATCACACGAACTGGACTGCAATCGACGCCTACTGGACAATTCGCCACAAACGTAAGTGCGCAGACTAAAGAAAACAAAACCTTTAGACCTGGCTTAGCAAAAAAAAAAAAAAAAAACAAACAAAAAAACACCTTTGTGAGAATTATTTTAACATACGAGTAAGTTACTAATGCAGGGACTAGTCACTACGAACCCTTCACGTCACAATCATTTGCCATACCAGCTACTAATATTACCAATAGGTTAGAAATGGCTTCTAAAAGAAAAAAAAAGAAAAGAAAAAAAACAAAAGAAAAAAAAAGATGTTGGAAGCATTCATTCTTCAATAAAAGCGCTCGCATGCCCCCAGGCAATGTAGCTTCAGCACCATATAACAGGACTGCGGGTTACACGGTGTGTCCCGAAAGTTTCCGGACTGACGTCACAGAGCCCCCCCCCCCAAAAAAAAATTACAAAAATATAACAAACATTTTTTTATTCGAAATAGTCACCCTTAAGAACGATACACTGGTCAGCGCGCGTTTTTAGGTCATTCATATATTTCTGGTAGGCCTCTTCTGGAAACTTCTTCAGCTTGGGCCGGTTACAGCTTCCTGGATCTCTGCTACGGTTGAAAAACGGTCTCCTTTCAACTCCATTTTGAGTTTTGGGAATAGAAAGTAGTCCGGGAGACTTAAATCAGGCGAGTATTGGGGGGGGGTCAATGTTGTGATCCGCTTTTGGGCCAAAAACTAACGGTTCATCGTTGCCGTGTGAGCAGGTGCGTTGTCGTGCAACAGGAAAAAATTTCGACTGGGAAACATCTGCGGTCTGACGCGTCCAATTCTTTTCAAAAGACGGTCCAAAACCTCTGTTTTCGGTATATTCAGGCTGTCTGCGATGGAACGACACGTGACTCGTCGGTTAGCCTTCAAAAAATCCGCCACACGCTGGATGTTTGCATCGTTTCTTGTCGTCCCTGGTCGACCGCTGCGCTCGTCGTCAACAATCTCCTCTCTTCCCACACGAAAACGACCAAACCAATCGAAAACTGATGTACGGGACATAGCATCGTCACCATAAGCAGTGCGAATCATTTCAAAAGCTTTGGTAGCCGTTAAACCGACTTTAAAACAAAATTTAATCGCGGCAAGTTGCTCTAAATTTTTCTCCATAGCGAATTTGTAACCGAGTGCACATATATACCTTCACTTAAAACGACATAACTCCAAGGCCAGTAGTCGCATACTGATGAAACTGCGCACGTGTGTTTACGAAGGTTCACGCCACACAACTTCGCAAAGTTTCAAAGACATAGCGCCACTAGTACCGATTTTATGAACTCAGTCCGGAAACTTTCGGGACACACCGTGTTAATAACGTCATAACATTTCGCTATCTATTTTTGATAATAACTGAATGATGATTATTTTCAAGTATCGTTTTATTATGCGTCGACTCGCGCGGTTATTATTAATTACGATTATTCGAATAATCGACAATTTTATCGAAGATGTCGTACGATATTCGCTCGTGTCGTTTATTTACGATCAACAATTTGCTATAGTTCTTCCACTGAACTCGTAAAACTGATATCGTTCTCGCACTATACGTAATTGATGAACTTTTCATTTTAATTCTGAGTTCTTTTATTCGTACTTCTTTAAATATATTATTTTATTAACGTATAAAACAATAAAGACCGGCATAGCCTTATGGTACTAGCGTTTGAATAGTATAATGTTTTTCGTTTTATTGCCGGCAGTTATTTCCCCTACCGAAAACATCGATGTTTTTAGGATGATCGATATTAATTTACCATCTTTACTTTCGTCGAACGCTTTAGTCTAGGGAAAACACGACAAATACACGTATCTTTGTCATGGGGTCTCTCCATTTCAGTTGTAACGCAATCATTACAAGTAGCAATGCTTCGCACAAATCCTAATTGGTTTTCGCTTATGTTGTAAGTTTTGCTCGTTATTTTTATAAACATGTGTAGTTGGCTCTCATCAGAAACTAATCATTCGGAACTCTTCTCATTTGCCTGCAGTTTCCCTTGCAACTGCTGTTATGACGAACGCTTCTGGCAATCCCCTAGGATTGCGCCCCATGGGTTTTTACATTTTACTGAAAATAGATTTGTTAGTTACTTCGTAAATCTTATCATTTCACCATTTATCTCATCCGGTTTTTTTTTTGCCGAATTAAAGGAAAATATTTTAAAGTTCAAGTTAAATCGCTCTCTACAAATTAAAGATTTTCCACTTTCCGAGGCGGTTCTAAAATAGGTTGTTGACTTTTAAACATTATCCGGAACATGTTCCGACATTTCCGTAATGTGTCGGTAAAAAACGTATTTTTTAAAGAGTACTCTGTGAACTTCACTCAATTTCTGTCAAAAAAAAAAAAATTAAAAATTTTTATCGTAAAAGAATAAATAAAAAAAAAAAAAAAAACGACAATAAATAGAAAAGTTCATGCGGGTCTGCAGCTTTTTAGAATTGTACAATTTCTGCTACAACCCGCATACTTACCGGAATCTACCGGGCATTTTCAAAACATCGAAGCTCCTCTACTTTCCACCGTTAGATAAAATTTCACCCCTTCTGACAAAACTGACAAGATACGAAATGTCTAAAAAAAAAAAAAACTGAATACAAAAAACTTTCATTTTTTCCAAATACGAAGCCACTCCCAGGAAGAAAACAAAATGAAAGGAAATACACATTTATACAGATTAAAATGAACGTGTTACAGCGTAAAATGGCTTAGTTTGCGTTTATTTTTTATTTTTCCATTTCTTTTTTTTTTTTTTAGTTCGGCTCTTACCATCTGACCAGTTTTATCCTTAATATTATTTTAAATTTACACGCAACTATGCTGTTATCTTTAATAAACCTAATACTATTTTATTGCCTTGTCACTTTGTGATGAGTCTTCTTAAAGACAGCGTCGTCGTGATATTATTAAATTCCCCAAGCCACATAAATCTCAAAGCTCAACAACGCTTGGCACGTTTCTACGAGAAAGAATAATTGAGCAGTGGAGCAAAGAATGGATGTCCAAGACTACGTTCTTACGTCGAGTAAAACCGATAATCGAACCATGGTGACCGCCGAGTAATAACCCCCGTGTCGAATACATAACTATCAATCGGCTAAGAATAGGGCATCATATAGCTAAAAGCCATGACCACATACTGTAAAGGATAACTAATATCCGTAAGTACAACATAATTGAATGCCGTAGTTTTAATGCAGTACGCCCAAACTTGAAAAAGTACATTCCGGATGACAGACTGTTAGATGGTCTTTGAAGTAACCTAGGCAGCTTTCACCGTGCTGCTATCCCTCATAGTTAAAAACGGCAATTCAATGTAAAAAAAGGAAAGAAATGTACAAATGTTTTGATTAAATTTTCGCGCCTTACCATTATACCAGAACAATGGTCATCCGTCTTCTTTGGGTTTTTCTTTTTTTTTGTTTGGATTCGGTCTAGTTTTCCCAATCGGAGTAGAGTATGTTTATATCTCAAACTTAAATTTGTACATAAACATGATTGTTTTCTAAGAATTGGCATAATTCCACAGCTGCTTTTGATGTTGGTTCACTGATATCTGATTAATATAAATTGGCAGTGTATTATTATATGTTCGGATGACGATTTCTGTAAACGATTCTTCCTTTCCCTTATTTTTTCAATGTGCGATCCAAAACTATATATATTCAATAGATCCTTCTTGTTCTTCGCATTCACATATATCTGAGCTAATTATATTTAATATAGTAATTTATAACAAAACAAATTTAAGAATACAAGGAAGACTTACTTATTGTTAGACACCTTTTTATCGGGTATAACCCCCGTCATCAGCGAAGAACACAACTCACACTATGTGTGATCAGAAACAAATTCGAAATAATGAGTGTGATTTAGAATTTGTTTCTAAGCACACATAGTGAGTTGTGGTCTTAGCTGATGATGTGTTATACCCGAATAAGCCTCCAGTTTATTCTTAAATTTGTTTTGTTATAAATTACTGTATTAAATATAATTAACAAACAGGATGATGAAAGATTCTTTATTAATTATATTTAGTTCTTTTAATTTTTTAGAAGTTAACATATTTCCTGTCCTTAATTGTACTATAGTTTTAATAAAATCTCTAAGCTAAGAACCAGGTATAATTTAATATATCATTTTGGATATTATAGTAATATTTTCCACAATTAATACTGCTTTCTATTCATATTCCGAATCAACTAAACTTTTCCATTTCAGTCTGCTTTTAAACTGCTTCCAGGGATATTTTTTATCTTTATTTATTGTTCGTTAATATAATCTTCGTAAGTTGGTCAACAATATAATTTCCATGTTATTTAAAATCGACCGCAGTCATCCTCGATGTTGTTCCATGGAATATTATTCTGTTTGTCTGCGCTGCTATTAATTTTTGTAGATTAACGCGAATCTGCTAGGATTAATATTTTTGTATTTCTCGCTTTAATCATCCACGATACAGCCTACTGGATTGCTAACATTTCAGCAATGCATGCGGAATATAACGGACAGATTTTTAATTTGCTTTTAATATTAAGCGTTTTATTATCAAGAGCCGCAGAAAAACGCCGTTCAACCGAGTTTACCGGTGCGTCGGTATATGTATACACTCGTAATCTGAAAATTGTCTGTTTATTATTTCTTCAAAAATTACATTATTAAGTATACCGTCAGCGCAAAAGATCCCCGTAGAAAAATCGGTATCTATCCTATTTCTGATATACATATATGGTATATTGCGATACGGCAGCTTAATATTTTGTGCAATATTTAGTTCGTTATAGTTTTCATAACTAATAATTAAAGATGGGGATGTATGCTATCTAACCGGTATAGACTCTATTTGAGACATATAAATATAATTGCGGTATCAGTTATATCGAATAGACTTGCATTTTAGGCAAAATTTATCACTAATTGTAAATATAAAGATATTGGAATTTCAGCCGCTCCGACTCTGGTTGAATGATTCGAGCTTCATTTCAATGCATCTAATGCGATCTTTAATGAAGTGATTTGTAGTGTTTCTAATGTTTTCATCTTTGTTTTATACTAATCGACGTGATAATTGGTCCCGGATAATCTCCATTTCTATATATTAACTATATATTAAAATATTTGCTTTCAGGTGGCTACCCCACCTACTACCACTTAGAGCTCTAAAAATGTTTAAACCACGTACGCTTTTATCTTTAATATAATCTATCTCGTCATTCCAAGACAACTTTTGTCGAAAACTATTCTTCAGGTAATTTATAGTTTCCCGGAAATTAATTGAATTACCTTTATTTTTTAATATACGGACTTACATTTATTTTATGCCTTGTGACCTTTAGTTTTATCACGCGATACTTCCAGTTACAGTGATTCAGTACAACTTTCTATCTTTTCTATTGCTACAGTAATATATTCTATAGCTGTACACAGTGAAGCTACCAACGCATATATCGTCATCTGCACACTCTATAACTCGAAAATTTCTTAAAGATATTTTTTATTAAAAATTCCTGCTTACATATATATATATATATATATATATATATATATATTGGGTATAAAGTTGGACGTAATATCAATCCAAAACATATTCCTTTATTACATTGTATACTATTTCGTAATCTTCCCCGGTATTTTACGGTAAGGTACCCTGCCTGTAAAATAATTTACAATTAAATTTATAATATTATTGGAAATTTTATATCGCACCAGAGAATATTACTTAATATTTCCAAATTAACATTGTCATATGCACTTTTAAAATCAATAACTATTTCTACCAAAAATAGTGATTTTTAGGTGTATTAATTTGAATTTCGGTGTTAAGAATGTTACATGCTCGACACAAGTTTAACCCGATGGTATTAAAAGACTCTCTATTTAAGTGATCTATAGTTTGTGTATAGTCCTCAATTGAGATTCGCAAATCAACTCCGCTACAGATGTTTTCGACACATACATCTTTCCGACTGCGGATATATATCCGCTTATCAACTATTCAACTATTCTGTTTTCCTCTTTCTTCCAAATTTCTTTTTCCAATTCAACAATTATACAAGAGTTCGATAGTTATATCAAAATCCGATTTCCTTCTCACATGACCATTTTACAGATGGTTCGGCCTAATGGAGTTGGAACTTCTTTCATCCTTCCACGGCATAAATTTCTGTGAATCTTTTCATCTCCCTTCTTTTTGCACTATCTTTACGGCCGAGCCTACGTTCCATAATTTATATTTCCTCGTTATATTCTTTTAAATATTTAAATATCTCGCGATTCCATGCGTGCTCTAAAAAGCTATTTCCTCACATTTCCCCTCTCGCTCCTCAGATTTTTTTATCCTCCGTATTCGCTCTCTTATTCATACTCTTTTCTCACTTCATGCTATCCGCATTGATATACTCTGGGTCACCAGCTATATTAAAAAGAAGGGTACCGAAAAGGTAGATTCTTTGGCTCAGTTTGCTGTGTTCCGCCACTTTTATTTCACTAAAATCCCGCTTCTAACTTGCTCCCACTGTGTAACAAGTTTCATGATAGATTTTGGTCAGATTTTTATGTGTCTTCTTTTTCCAATCAACCTTCCTTTTCCATTTTTCCATCCAACCTAATTACCCGGCCTTGGTTTTACAATTTTCCTTCGCTTCGCCGTTCCGTTATTGTCTCTATTATCCGTTTACGTCTTAATCATACTCTTCCTCCTTCCGCAAGTTTTCGTTTTCGTCTCGCACTGTCTTCTAATTATCCTCTTCATCCCAACGACGAAGCCGTCTGCGATCCTAATTATATATTCTTTGAATGTCCATCCCTCTTGAATGAACCTACTTCTTTGTATTCCGATCTGGTATCACTTAAGCTAGTCATTGTTGCATTCTTCGTATATCTTATCGTTTCCATCAATTTCGATTGTTCCGATCCTCATTTCTTTTATTCTATAAATATCTGACCGAATCTACGTCTAATTCTTTTCCCTCGTGTCGTTTCTAGGCAAAGGTCCATTACTGACGCGCCCAAAAAAAAAAAAAAAAAAAACCAAACGTAACCTATTGTATTCAATTGTAATCTTAAATCGCATATTCAACTTCAACTCCGTATGATACGCACAGTGGCAAATTTTGACAGTCGCGCGCGCAGCTAGCGTCTTTCAGTATTGAGACACATTAAAGCACACTGTCAGAACTAAATCCGACTGCGTCTAGTATAACACCGTTTACTCATTGTTTTTCATAGTTAAGTTATATTAAATCACATGGTCGTAAAGAATATCCACCAACTGGGTTCAAACACGGAAATATTTCCGAAAAGATATATCCCGTACTATCAGTCATCGTTATAATGCAATCTCTTGGCTTTTCGTCTGCAAAGATCCAAGGTTTTTAAAATGAATTTTCCTGTAACTTATAATAGGAAAATCTTCGTTTTCCAATAATTGTTCGTATTTTTAATTTTATTCGCTGTATGTATTGTAGCAATATAATATATTTATCCTATATTTTCTACCTTCTGCTTACGTTCCATCCGATAGTGCTAGTACCATTAGCCACAACTTAATTTCCAAAAGCAAAGCTGTATGTGATGGTATCCGTTTTTAAAAGTGACTTCGCTTTTCTTTTTATTATATGTATACTACTGCGCAAAGTTATAATTACAGCACCAACTTTACAGGACACGATAAAGCAATATATAACGATAACGTTAACTTAATGCTGTATACGTACATTTACGATGATAAACGACTCATTTAAATATAACTTAAAACAAGCACCGTTAATATTGGTTACTATTATCTTCTGCCAACAAGCCAGTTTATCAATTTGCGTCAGATGTTGCCGAAAATATTTTAGCAGCGATAAAACGTGAAAATGTGTTACTTTAAAGCTCGTTGTTTTCCAACTTGCTTCGTTCATTAGAGCTGACCTAACTATTAACATTAGTGCCCGCAGACACTGAATAACAAAACATCGCCTTACACCGAACTTTAAGCTGTAACATTTCAACATGCTGCACCTCTAGTAACCAGCCAAGTCACGTTATATACCTTATTTCAAAAATTCTCTTCTTCTCTTTAATAAAAAATCTCAAAACATTTTCGCCTGAGCCAGGGGTCTTTCTAATAATTTAAAAAAGTGAAAAAAAAAAAGTAATCTTCGTAAAAGCTGATAATGATACAAAATTAAATATGATGTCAATCGATGCGTCTTCGTATTTTCTTTTTTTTTAATTCTCCCCAATTTCAACAAGTGGATGGGGTAAGTATACTTTATATTATAATGTATATAAAGGGGCAAGGTACTAGGATAGGTCCTTGCCAAGTATACTTATGTTAAAGGGTGAAAGAGAGGATGAAAAACATAGTCCCCTCAGTCACTAAGTGTGTATGGAATAGTGGGTATGTAAAGTATATATATATATATATATATATATATATATATATATATATATATACACAAAAATAAAGGACAATTCAATGATACTTTAAAAGAAAAAAAAAATTAACGGAAGTATAGTTAATATATATATATATATATATATATATATATATATATAAATAAATACATATACTTCTATATCTAAATATATATATACAATCATATACAGCCTACCGATAATCTAATCTAACCATGAAGTATATGGGAAGCAACGAGCACACTCCTCGATTAGGATTAGCGTTTGAATTCAGAGTGAATGGAGTGAAAATTTTAAGATTATGTACACTTAAACTTCCTGATCATAGCAGATTCCATATACAGCAAAATATTATGTGAATTAGTTTTAGTGATAATAACAGACTGATTGGGTTTTATATCTTGTTTTAAAAGTAAATCTGTGAAGGCAGGACGTTTGAAACATGATATAAAACCCAATCAGTCTCTTATTATCACTAAAGCTAATTCACATAATATTTTGCTGTATATGGAGTCTGCTACGATCAGGAAGCGTATTAGATATGAATTAAATGTTAAAACAAATTAAAATAATAGTTTCCTAATTACAAAAAAAAATAAAATAAATGAAAAACTATAATTGTTAGATGTTTATATATACATATGTGTACTGCATTAAATAAATTCTGCAGCAAATGTCGTGTGCGCATTAATCTTATTTTATTATAATTATTAAAAAATAAAAATATTAGAATTTCAGTAACAGTCAGTTATTAGTGCTCGTATTTGTTTTTTTTAAATTTTTACAGAGATAGTTTGTAAGTTCCAGAAACGGGCATTAAAATTGACGAGAATAGACTTGAAAGATTGCTTTCCAGACATCACTTCATAAAATTTACTACATTTGCCCAAAAAACCAGTACTTAATAAAAAGGAAATAAAGAACCATGTAAAATAAATTGAGCTATTTCTTTAAACACTTTAAAAATTTCAAAATTTAAAGAAAATGAAAGGGAACAAATCTTTAAGAGTAATTGTTTACAATTTATATACTTTGTGTGTCTGTACGTCGTATGAAAGAAATAAAAAGAAATATAAAAACAAATATTTTATAATTTCCTTTCATTGTATTATATCATTTTTTTTTCTTCTTAACACCATCTTCTTTTCTTTAATATTTTCGACAGTTTCTTTAACCGTATTTAGAAATCTAACTAAATAAATAATTCTTTATGAATTATATAATAACTGTACATTAAATATGAAATGTTCTTACTTAAATGAATCACAATTTTTCCCATTTAAATCTAATATTCGTAACACCAGTGCTGTAATCGATACATGCGAGTATAGTTTAAATGATTGAAAAGTCTTAGTTAATGCAACTTAACGCTTAAGATGACTACGCATTATCACAAAAAACCAAAGGGTCTATTCAATATTTGTTGCAATAGACGTTTAAAACATTCTGCTACTTGAATAATTCCATGTTTTGTCCAATCATTTTTTTTACGCTTTTCGGTATTTTACGGTAAACATTTTTAATTGACAATTAATTCGTTTGATAATTTACACTGTAATAATTACGGTTATTTAAAGGTTCAATTGTCGTCACTTGTTTTATCACTTACATCCTACACCTAAAAATAAATTCTTCTTTTATTCCTTAATTTTTTTCATCGATCAATCACATCTGAAAAGTTCGATACTTAGAATTGCCCTACTCTTAAGCATCTGGTTCGAGCCTTTTTCTTTTTCATTAGTGAGTATTTGTTTGTCGCAGGCATCTTCCATTATTTGTGAAATATACTTTTATCGCAGTCTTCCCCATGATCTTCTATCATTCATTAGTCCTTCGATTATTCTTGTTAAATATCGACTATTTCTTATAACACGTCCTTCCCAATTGTATCTTCTTTCTCTTATAATCTTCATTAGGCAGGTTCTTCATCAGTGTTCTTGGGAACTTTAATATAGAATAAATAAATTCCATAATAACAAATAAAAATAAATATAAATGAATTTACTTTAATAAAATAAATACTTCAATTTAAAGAAACGCTTTTGGGCATAGCTCATCATGAGCTATATACACTCAATTAAAACTAAAAACACTGCATTTTTCCCGAACACCAAATTTCAAAAGCATCTATTTGTTTCTTCTTTCTTTACGTATGATCGAAGATTTTAAACCGTTCAGAAGCATCCTCCAAAAATATATTTTTATCAACCATTTTTGTAGTTCGGCAGCCATATTTTTAGACGCTACCAATGATTTGTTTTTAATAAATACCGCTTTTACCTACGCTATTCTAGACCTTATTTCTTGATTTCATCTTCCATCTAAAAATATGTTTTTCTTTTACATAGTTTAGTATTTCATTATCTAATTTGATTTTTATTTTCTTATTATTTTCCATTTTACTGCATTTCATTACTACGGTTTTCTTTGTATTTATCGTCATAGTGTTTAGGAATCGAGCTTAGTTTAATCAATGTACGGGATGCGGTTTTTAAAACCGATTACATACGTGATAAACAAAAAAAGGTAACGTACGAATAAACGAAACCGAATTTAATTCGGTTCATTTCGATCGATTCCATTGAAAAGAAAACATTTTTAAACGAGCGTGTAACTTTTAAATTAGTCAGTAGAATATTGGTTTTCCAAAAAATAATAAATAAAATATATTACATACTCAATATGCCTAATAAAACTTTGTTGCTAGCAATTTTATTTAATATGTCAAAAAAAGCATCTCAAAAGGAAAATATATACCTATCTTTTATGTAGTTCTAAAAAGTAAATTTTACCTATATTAACCTTGATCTTGATCAATTTACAAATAAGGATAAATAGCATACTGAAATTGATTTATTTAATTTTTATGTATTCGTATATTAATAACGGTTCACGGACAAAAGCGCACAAGACAAAAGCGCACAAGACAAAAGCGCACATGATAAAAACGCATCGGACAAAAGCGCACAGGACAAAAGCGCACACGGATAAAAGCGCACACGGACAAAAACGCACACGGATAAAAGCGCACACGGACAAAAGCGCACACGGATAAAAACGCAAACGGATAAAAGCGCACATGGATAAAAGCGCACACGGACAAAAGCGCACATCGATTTGCAGAACAGGAGCTAAATTATTAATTTTTCCGTTCTCGGCAATTGCATCATTTGTGAAAAGGCAAAACTGGACAGTTGCCCCGCAAAGAATTTAAAATTCAAAAAAATTATTGGTAATCAGCGAAAACAAAATAAAAATAATACAATTTTTTGTACGATTCACTAGTCATTTTTCTGGTTTTTTTTTGTTCTTATATGTGTATTTGTTTGTTAATAATCATAATGTCTATTGACTATGACCGCTAGGGAGTTACCGTATATAAAAAATAAAATTTGTATCAATAATGTATTCAGGGGCGTCTCAAGCATGCCAAGTTGTGGGAGTGGTGCATTACCCAAAATACCGATTCATGAATTCATATTATTTAAAAATAATTTTTTTTTATACTGTATAGCTTATATAAAAAAATGTTATATGGTGTTTTTTAATGATTTTCTTTAAACTTTTACAATGTGGGTCTTTTATTTTTTACTTCTGCAGTCAAAACTGATTTAGATAGAACTATGAGGACTAAAAATATTTTTAAAAAAAATTTTATTAAAAGAAATCTCACCTTTTAATGCTAAGCCTATAAGACTTTGTAATAATGATTTACTTTTTCAAACAGTGAGGGTAACTTTTATTCTACACTGTTGTATACTAACCGTTTCTTTATAAATTGTTTCAACTGGTCTGAATTTTCTTAATAATTTTTGCTTTTAAATTAGTATCGAAAAATCCGCAACTCTTTGTTAACTTGGTAAAAGTTTTCATTATATTTGACACTTCTATATCGTCAACCGTTTGTTTGCTTATTTCTTCTTCATCATTTTCATCACTGTTGTTTATTTGACTCTTTGATCGCGGTTTCATTGCTGATTAAAACAACTGTTACAATATTTTTGTCAACGTTTAATTATTCCTTTGATAATAAATTTTCCGATGATCATTCTAATATTGTGAAAAACTTGAACTCTAGTTTTTATTCCACAATACTTCAAACTTTTGTATTAAGGGAATTTTACTTACTTTCATTTTAATATGATCAGAATAAAATATATAAATATAATGATTGAATGACTTAAAACTGAACAGAATTCGCTGTTAATTAAGCGGCTTTTATTGTATAATTCTTTAAATTTCTACAAGTCTGTGGTAGTGACCTAAATTGTACTATTCTTGGCTGTTGTTAAGAACTTCGCAATTCGACCATGGTTGCAGACAAATACATAAATTAAATATATTTGCACTTCCTTGTTACTAGGTTAATATCTTGATGCAGAGGGACTAAAAACGTATACAAAAAAAATCTAAAATTTATTTCAATAAAATAGTTTGGAAATTTAAATTATGGTGACGTTGTGAAAGAGTTTCATGTAGAGTTGAGAAAAAAGACGTCAAGAACATTATGTTTGATTTATTTAAACTTTTACCAAGTTAACAAAGAGTTGCGGATTTTTCGATACTAATTTAAAAGCAAAAATTATTAAGAAAATTCAGACCAGTTGAAACAATTTATAAAGAAACGGTTAGTATACAACAGTGTAGAATAAAAGTTACCCTCACTGTTTGAAAAAGTAAATCATTATTACAAAGTCTTATAGGCTTAGCATTAAAAGGTGAGATTTCTTTTAATAAAATTTTTTTTAAAAATATTTTTAGTCCTCATAGTTCTATCTAAATCAGTTTTGACTGCAGAAGTAAAAAATAAAAGACCCACATTGTAAAAGTTTAAAGAAAATCATTAAAAAACACCATATAACATTTTTTTATATAAGCTATACAGTATAAAAAAAAATTATTTTTAAATAATATGAATTCATGAATCGGTATTTTGGGTAATGCACCACTCCCACAACTTGGCATGCTTGAGACGCCCCTGAATACATTATTGATACAAATTTTATTTTTTATATACGGTAACTTCCTAGCGGTCATAGTCAATAGACACTATGATTATTAACAAACAAATACACATATAAGAACAAAAAAAACCCAGAAAAATGACTAGTGAATCGTACAAAAAATTGTATTATTTTTATTTTGCTTTCGCTGATTACCAATAATTTTTTTGAATTTTAAATTCTTTGCGGGGCAACTGTCCAGTTTTGCCTTTTCACAAATGATGCAATTGCCGAGAACGGAAAAATTAATAATTTAGCTCCTGTTCTGCAAATCGATGTGCGCTTTTGTCCTGTGCGCTTTTGTCTTGTGCGCTTTTGTTCGGTCACCATTAATAACGATGTCATTCTTAGCCCGGAGTACGTTACATTTTTTGTCTCATGATTATGTGCCGTTACTTTATATAAGATAACAAAGGTTAAATGTTATGCTGTGCATTTGCTAAAATACTTTTTTAATGAAAGTCTGGTAAACATGACGTAGTTGATTGAAAACAAATTTTCTAAAAGAATTTTAAAAGAAAAAAGATCGGCAGTGAAGGGGTCTTCCCTCCTCGCAAGGCCCCAAGTGTAAAGTTTATATGAGTATATATATATATATATATGTATGTATGTATATACACACACACCAAATTTATACCTACTGGCAAAGCATTTTAACTATGAGAATTTTTTATTTAAAGCATTCGATCAATGTATTGTACAAAAAAGAAATTAGATTTATTTAAACGCTATCTTATTCCTACATATAGTAAAGAAGAAAATTATAATTCAGAATATTGTCGCTAGATGACGCGACAGTCAACACGGGCACTATAGAATGTATTGCTAATATTTTTAAACAGATTAGTCTAAATTTAAAATAAACAGATATTCAAGCAGTTCGTTCCAACATTGAATTATTTTTTAAAATAATTTCATGAACACTTTATCAGCTGGTTGTGCGAAATACTTCATATAATTCATAATTATAATTAAGAAGTCATTTTTTTACGAGAAAAAATAGGAACCAATAATAATAGGATATTTTTAATTTTATTAAGTATTAAAAATCAGCCATGTTTTGAATTTATAATGCTGCGTCAGTTCATGTTTAATATTTAATAAAATTTAAAATATCCCGTTATTACCGATTGTTAACTTTTTATTAACAAAATCACACAACGGTCGGAAGAAACAGATGATATTTAATAATTACACAGAATAATATAGGTAAATATTCATGCGGACCAGAGTAAAAGTCAAGAAGTTTCGATTACTAAGTAAATTAACTTATATTAATAAACCTCTATTAAAATTTCATTTTTTTGTGTATCAAAAACTTTAACTATATAAGTCTTGTCATAAAATTTTTCATTATTTGTGTATTCCATCCTTTTTTTTTTACATATTATGTCTTTAACTCATTCTTCCTTCTTCAAAAAGAAACATTGCTATTTTCTCCCAACATTCCAAAAATTCAGCTCTAGCGAAAATAACATACAAGTTTAATTAGTACGAATTTTATGTTCATACGCAAATAAATTCAAATTAAAAAATAAATAAAAACTTTTTAATTTAACATATTTTTATTAACTACTCTTTTGGAACGTAAAATTCATCGACTTTTTCTTTCATTTAGTTTATGGATAAGCATATTTAATCAGTTTTGAAACAACGTTATTCATATAGTTCACGAGACGTCATCACTTTTGGGCAAATACTTTTTAACGAAATAACCGATACAAAATTATAAAAATACTAATAAAACCCTAGAGTTAGAGATACTTTTAAAAATTGTAATAAGCAAAATAGTAAAAATTGTGTAAAGAGAAATGAATTTTTGTATTATATAAAATGGCGAAGGATTGTATATAGTGTTGCCAAAATGTGCAAAATGTATATGAATCTTAATCAAACATCCAGAATAAATAGAAAACATAAAAGTACAATAAGATCATATTATATTAAATTATTTTTTGCGCTACGAACATAATATTCGGAGAATTGTTTGTAATATGTCGTTTTAAAATACGTTTGTAAACCGGTAAAGTGGTTATTACATATACAACCATAGGCGTACCCAGGCTAGTTTTTCTGGGCGGGGGGATTGGTCCGTTTCAAAAAAAAAAAAAACACTTGACAGAAAAAAGGATTTCATGTAGCACCTTAAAATGCACAGCAAATAAAGCACACTTTTCGAAACATCGTTATTTATATCTTCATCGGCTAAACATATTTAAATATGTAACTAAACTTTAACATTTACCGTGCCGAATTGTTTAAAAGTCGTTGAACTATTTCGCTAAATGCCACACACAAGACGCTTGCGTGAAACTAATGTGGTTGACATTGACAACTCACTGACAGTTACTTAATTTATACGGGCATTAAAAACTGATTTTAACAGCTGATTTCAGGAGAAATCACCAAAAATTTCCCAATAACCTAAAAGTATTAAGGGATTAGCAGCAAAAGTTAAATCGGCTATTTTAAGCCGATTTAGCGTTAAATCGATTGTTAGGATTTCCGCTTTTGTCATTTTTCTGTTTTGAAAATGTTATTTGCTACTTATACTGCACATTTTCCACTATCATTAATACCAAAATTTAAGCGATTTTTTCTGTAACATCTGACACACTTTTTATTGACCATTTAAGCATGTATAGAAAAAATGAAGTAAAATAGGCAACACGGCTCTGAATAAAAAAAAGAAACAAGCAAAAATTTTCATGCGGAAACTGCGTGGTTTTGTTTACATAATTTTAAGTGATTATTTGCTTATACTAAATACTTCATTGCAACTGGTGTTTATCTCAGAATTGAAATACGTGACATGCCTAAAGCACAAAAACATTTGGTACGCTGCTAAATCGTAAAATCAGCTGCCAAATTTCCTAAATCTAAAAAAATTCCCAAATTTTTAATAGTACCAAATAAATTAAGCAAGTTATAGGCATTACACAGATAGTTGAAATGTTGCTATTACAGGAAAATCATACGCAGCAAAAATTAAAGAAATATAGAAGATATCCGATTGGCATTTTTTAAGGCGAAACTATTACGGTCACAGCTGATTTGGAGTGAAAAACATCGAAATGCTTGAGACGCGATTAGGCGCACGCCATGAGAGAGAACGATAGAGAGAGGGAAATTTCTCATGATTTGGCTGGGAAATTTTATCGTATATCTTCTATATTTCTTTAATCTTTGACTCGGTGTTTCTTTTTTAAATGCAGCTAGACCTAACTAGATAAAAGGAACACGTATTTACTTCAAGGGGGAGACCCCCCCCAGAAACCCATGTATATAATTTCATCCATTTTAAAAACGTATTCATTTAAAATACAAATATAACAAACAAAACAATTACGTATGCATAGTTTTGTGATCGATTCCCGTCATTTCTGTTAAATCAATACTTTTACGAAAATTAAATTAAACAAAATTGGTTCATATCGAAACATATTTTTTTTTTTTATAAACGTAAAATTAATTACAACGTCATAAAAAAGATACACAAAAGTGATCACGAACGTATCGCATATAACTTAACTTTGTTTTTAATGTAACACGAATATTGCAAATATTTCCTTCACCGCTTATGTTCCGCATAAAATTTAACATATTGTTTTGACCAAGCATTTTAATTTGCAATAAAAAATTGATTTTTTCGCAGTTTTTAATGAAAATTAATGTAATGTATCCTTCACTTTTATTATAGGTTCTTGAGCTCGTGTATATTACCCATTTGTGCAGCGCGCTACATAAAAAGATCATAACGCGAGTAAAAACAATTTGGAAGAACAATAATTCTATCGACGAATATTGCCTTTAAGCTTAATGCAATATTAACCTTTCACAATTATTGACAATCTGGCAACAGTGCAGAATCCACTTTACATTAGATAAGGAAATTTACAGGAAAAGATGTCTCACAGCTTCCAATATGCGCTCGAAGAATTAGTTACTAATTACATTAATTTCGCGAGAAAAAAAAAAAAAAAAAAAAAAAAAATCATAAAATAAATTGTAATTTGTAAAAGAACGCGCACTTTTTCATTGGTCGGTAAACAATTTCTTGCAGAAACTTTTACCGCTTACAAGTCAAAAGTAAAGCGTTAATATTCGATAAATCCATTTTTTTTTTTATACATCTAAAAAAAAGCAAAATGATCTTCATATCTTGAAACATAACTTCTGTAATAACAGTTCCAGGACAAAAAACAACTGTAGGCTACAGTTATTTAGAATTTCCACACAAAAATATTAATTACCACGCAAGACGCGACAAAATAATTCAAACAAATTAATTAAAGTTATTATTGTTGTTCAATTGTTTCCCAAAAATCGAGCATTTTTATACCATAATTCAAGTACGAACTTTGTAAACTTATCCACTGTCAGTTTTTTCCCCGGTCGTGCTTCTTAATGCCCTTTTGTTCCGTGCCAAAAGTAGCCCCATCGGTTCGTCTATATTCAACAGAAACACGACGAACTGGGTTAGAAACTTCTTTATCAAAGAATCTCGCAACTCTTTTTTTCAATAAACCTTCCAGACTGTTCGATAAATGAGTGCGGAGGTATTTGCACAACTCTAACAGCCGTGTAAAGGGATTGGACGTTTTTTTATTTGCTTTATGTTGAAACTCATTTTTAGATATCGATGTTTTTAAGAACAGGCGAGTAAACATTAAAATTAAGAACTCGGTGATTCTCTAAAAACTTTTTTTTCTGTATTTTTTACAAGTTTCAATGAACATTTTGTAAAAAATGACATATATTACGATACTGGAAAGTATTCAGTTTTTTTCCCATCGCCCCAACGTTAAAAATTCAGTCCAACTCTCTGAACTAAAATTAACTTTTTCTTTTGTTCGTTGGCAACATTTAAATACAGACATTATCTAATTGTTCTGATGAATACCTTTCTAACGTTCAAAAAGACCGATAATATATATATATTATATATATACCTAACCGTATGAGCGATGTGAAAAAAATAGCCTGAAATTTTTTTCACATATGTGACAGTGATCGGTAACACGAACTTACAATAGCAAAAAGTCCTAACAGCGAACTGAAAATATCACTTACACTTAAAAAGTTGGAAATTAAAACTGTTCGGTTATTACGTACTGCTACTTTTTACAAATAAACGTATGTCCAAGAGCGTAACACGAGGAATAAACACAACATCATGCAAAAAAAACATGTCCAAGTCAGAAACATAAACTGTTATCAGGACCGGATCTAGGGGGCGGAGGCTAGGGTGAGCTATAACCCCGGGACCTCCAAAGGACCCCGTGCTCTCAAGAAGAAAACAATTTAATTTTCCACGTACAAAATTCAAGTTTTCTTTCCCAAAATATTCAATATTGTAAAAACACAAGATTTTAAATTTGTTTTTTTTATGTTAAAAAGAACTTAGTTAATTTTTATATATAAAAAATAATGTACCTATGGGTTCATTAATAAAATGATACACTTTTTCTCTGTAAAACTTTCTCTTTTTTTCTCATTAAACTAAAATATTTATAGAAATTTTCTACGATAAATCTAATTTATTGTGCTAAAAAAAAAAAGTAATGAGTTTTTTAACGTACATACAGAATAATGAATAAACATTTGGCAAATCGATTAATAGCAGCACTTCTCTATTCAAATACTGATACCCATACAATCGTTGTAAATTTTTTTATATAAAAACGTTTTACGATGAAATGTTCTTAATTTAAACAATATTTTGCTTTTAATTTTTATTGAAGGTTAATACGTTTTATTTAGAACCGTATAAAAGTCATTTAAAATAAAAACGAATTTTAATCGATTGTTGATTTTATAAATATATTTTTGTATTTCGAAAAATTTAATAAATCATACTGTTTCATTCACTTTTTTTGTGATCGCATAAACAATTATAGAATTTTAAACATGCATGTTTAATTTATATAAAGAAAAGAACATGATATAAAAATATCTTTTATAGAAAAAGAAAATATAATGTTATTAATAAAAAATTACAAATATTAACATATCCTTATTGACATTTAATTTATGTAGTGTTCAGTTTGTTAAGATAAGAAAGTTGATTTTGTAAAGAGAGCATAATTTTAATTTTATTAGTCATTCATACGTTAGACTGTTTTTTTATATAATATTGAATTTTTTCACCATTTTTTCTTCGAAGGGAGGTGGGTCCCTTATTCAAGACTAGTCCCGGGCCTCGTAAATTCTTAATCCGCTGCTGAATGTTATACACTTAATCGACAGTCCACATACCGAGAAGTTGTTAGTTCCTTATGCTTCTAAAAATAATTCTTTCTTCACTAAACATTACTCCAATAAAATATCACAATACAAGAAAATGCGCTTATCTTAGGTTTTAAATAATTGCCTTTCCCCCTAGTTCTTTCAAAAAAAGGATTATTCTTGCAAACGAATAAATATATGCTATACGTACACACATGTACATACCACGAGAGAATAGATTAACGTAAAATTAAAGACTTAACACTAAGCGAAAGTTATTTTCTATTTCTATTACGAGTATAGTTTTATCACTAAATGTTGCAATTTGTAGTTTGAACAATACCCAGGAACTATATTCCATAGGCGTTTCCAAATTTTAACATACTTCTTATAGTTTAATGTCCGAATATTTATGGGGGGGGGGGGGGGGAATATAAAATAACGAGAAAGTCATAATTGCAATTCTTCCTTACCCGCGTTTAAGTAAGAAAGTTTTTACATATCGCGCGACAGTAGTCAATAGTGATGGGTAAGTTCGTTATTTCTTCGGATACAAATCCGGAACTGAATCGTAGGTTCCAGAACTGCATCCCGGATACGTATCCAAATCCGGCTCATACGGATCAGGCATTTACGTACATAGTACACACTCAGTGCTACCACTAGTTTTCATTAATTTTCAACACAATGTACCGTTATCGGTATTAGATTAGATTACGTATGGTAGAAAAAGAGAAGGAAATTGCAAATAGCTAATGTAAGAATGTAATCATAGAAAAAGTTGCGTCTACTGAAAAAATAATAAGTTTCTTTCCAATTCCGATATTATCATTTTTCACTTTCCTAGCTGATCTGGCACATTTCTGGTCAGTTTGAAACGCAAAAAGTGTGACAAATGGTATATTCTTCTCTATTTGAGGTTTATATTTTATCTTCTATAGCAGAACCGTATGAACGTGTATAACACTGGAGTTGTCAATATCCATGTTCTAAATTACCCGAAAATTTCAGTGGAAATCCCCAATTTCGGGGATAAAAAAATCTCGATTCCCTACATTTTTGCCGTAATCTATTTAAAATAATAAAAGTACTTTTGATGTAAATTAATGATATTTACGTTTTAAAAAATGGAAACATAATGATTATGTAGTTACACACACAAACTCAGTTACTTATATTATATTCATAAATTTTATTTTAATACAAAACTAAATCTTTCTTCATATTACCAATGCAATGCTTGATTGTGCCAATTTTTTTTTTGTTAGCATTTAATCTAATACATGCAAAACATCCGAAATAGTGTAGAATGCTTTCCGAAAAATGCCTTCTGCTTTAAATATTTTCAGAAGTCTGAAAGATTGGAGAAATTAAAATATTCAAAAAGTAAATAAACCCAGAAAAAAGGATCTTAACCATGTAGTGATTACAGATGCTCTAGTGTTGGCGTCGCCAAAGCGAGGATCCTGATGAAAGTCCCGCTCCAGGAAAAATTAGTATACGAGTGACTTTTTCGAATTACAAAAGTGTTGTCGGTAAGCACGCGATTATTATAATCAAAATCCGACTCTAGTTTTGACCTTAGCCATTTTTTCGTGACACATATCTTAAGACCAGTAACATTTATAGTTATTTCCATGTTGATATTTAACTAAAACCAATACTGATATCTGTTTCATCACCGAATTCGCCTCTCCATTAAAGCATGCGTCGGCACGTATAGTCTCTACTTTTTATACGGTCCGTGAAACATTTTTTTAGGAAAAAAATTGCAATATGCCACAGTAACGTACTTTTGGCGCTATTCAATTATTTATAATGAGCTCAACGCATTTTCGTCACATACTGTGTTCGAAAGAATTTATGTGGCGGCGAATGTTATTGGTACATATCACTTAGTAGCAGAAGAAGGTACGTATTATTTCATGATTATTATTTACGCGTTTACATATTATAATAATTCTCGTCTTTTAATCGCTTTCGCTTTTAATAACTTACTTAATATAATATCACATCAAAGATCTCGGAATTTCATTTGAAAAAAATTTACTAATTTCTTACATTTTTTAGGTCAACATTAAATACGTTTTAAGAATCAACTAAAATTAAACGAATGTAAACCATTCTAATTTTTTTTAAGACTTATAAGAATTGTCTTACAACGCGCAAAGAAAACCCCGCCGATCTTCTCGGCTTCATTATAAATGTGATTTAAAAAGGCTTCATGATCTCACACATGTACCCACTAGCGAAACACAATAATACACAATAGAACTACTAACTGTAATATTATCTCTTCATGTTAAATTTCTGGCTACACTACTGTATACTGGAGAAATTTTCGCAAAAATTATTAACGTAAAGGAATGTGTTACATAATAATCAGTGGTATCGAATAAAAAATACAAGTACCCTACAACGCATACGATGGTAGTCATTTTTTTTGGTTGAATTTTTTTATTGTAATAAATTTATACGGGTGACACCGAAATATAAAAAAATTTAATTTCAGAGGTTTATAAATTAAAATTTTTTAATTACAAAAAAAAAAATGAATCAACCAAAACAAAACAAACAGAATAATTACGAACCCTAACGATTATCTAACAAACAAAATTGCGTTATTAAACCTGAAAATTGTATTATTGAATTCAGTATATAACTTTCGCGGTGCCTCAAGGTTCGGTCTTGAAAACGATACTCTGAAATATATTAAATCGTACATTCACAAGTAGGTCAAAGTCTTCTGTAATAGATGTAAGATTACGATGCGTAATTTTTAAGTTTCGCTGATAATTTGTGCTCCACGAAAACCTATATTGTGCAACTCTTTAAAAATACATTTCTCAATACTGCTGTTTTGAATCATCTACTTTGAAAAAATCAAAATGACGGTAATTAGCAGTAAACAACCACGGTAAAGTAATTAAACGGTTCCAGTCTATATGTAAAATGGTAAACGAAAAAAACTATTACTACTGTTTGGCAGTTTAAAATAATTAAGAGTAAAACTTAAATTTAACAGATGCATCAATTACTAAACAAGTAAAGCAAACAAAATCTTTTACATCTTATTAAAAAAATTAATGTATAACAGCGGTGTCATTTGAACAATTTTTAATTACTGCTTAAATGTGTATGTGTGCGCGCGCGCGCGCGCGTATACATATTACGATTTTCAATTGATTATGTCATTTTTCGTAAAATGGTGTCTTTTAAACGAATGCAAAAACATTACAAATTTCACTACGGAATTTTCTTATTTAGCAGATAATAGGGAACGAAAGAAAAAGCAAAACGGAGAAGCACGTTGAGTTTTATCGTTCTCGAGCGAGATAACAATCTAATAGAGCAAATCAGTAGAGATGACGCATGTAAACCAAAAACAGAAAATAAAATCAAACTTAATTTTTTTTTTTTTTTCGTAAAACTTTAAAATTACCGATACATTTTTTAAAAATTTGTATGTATAAATTATTAGCTGTTAAGTTTTTCTGTCGAATTTAAAACCTCTACTTTGCGTACAAAAAGAAAGAAAAAAAATATACTTTTTAAAAAGTTTTATGTACAAAACTGAACTGAGAAACTAAACACGGGTAGTTATGAATAAGCGTATAAAACGCAGGCAATAACTAATTTTCATACAATTACTAAAAACTACAAAAAAAAAAAAAAATAACAAGTATATAATGTGAAATTTTTTGCACGCATACATAAAAACATACGATTTCACATTAATGCGAATTCAAAGTACGCTTTAAAGTGACATGTTTGCAATTTTACTTAATATATTTCCTTAATACCATTCAACGGCAGTTTCAAAATAAACTATTAGTTCTGATTAATGTAAATTTTCACGCCTATGCCAAACATTTTACAGGATAAAGCAGGTTCGATGCGTGAATATTATTACATACAGTTTCTTTACTATTTTCGTGAATATATGTTTTGTATCCCGATTATATTTTTTTTTTTTTTAAATCGGCAACTTTATAAAAATTAGATTGAATTACGAAATCATTTTTATACCTCACGCAGAGAAGTAGGAGAAAAACATTGAAAGTTTTTTCACTTAAAACGGGGAACTAATAGATAACAATTTCCCGATAATGATAAAATTTCCTTAAGATGGCTCTATGAGCAAATATACATTGCTTTTCGACCCCGACTTTTTCGTCACCGTTACAGTAAACTCTTGTCTCGCTACAACTGAAGCGATGAACTTTCCTGAAAAAAACACGAACAGTACAGGAAACCTGTTATACTCTTCCAAATGGAACAAAAACTAACAGTTTAAGTTTTGCTGTTAAATTGTAGATTGAATTTTTAATAATATTTATTCGAAAAATATAAAACGTCCGCTCTGAGCCGAGGGAAGATTTTTGATGCTGCTGCTCCACTACAACACTGCTTTTCATCATAACTGATCGGTAACCAACTTGCAATTTATTTCAGAATCATTTCTTGAAGATAAAATCCGCTAGAAGTGCCGGGGGTTTTCAACGCATTCCTAATAATGTAATTCTTTTTTTTTTTTAAAGAATTTCAATAATACTTTACATCACTTTTACTGCCGTCTTATAACAAACGCTTTTTCTGAAAGTGATCGCACGGAAATACTTAAAAATAACATAAACAATAAAACAGCATTTATGCGTGCACGTGTGCATATTTATGCGGCCATAAGCATTCTTCTGACTCCGGCTGCTAGTCGTTGTTATTTCAAAACATTCCAAAATTAATTTATATATATATATATATATATGTCTATATCGTAATCAACAAAAACGAGAAAGTTTAAAACAATAAAAAATTGTGTATAATTTACGTACAAAATTGAAGTTGAGAAGAAATTTAAAATTTAAAAAAAAAAAAATGAACTTAATTACATACAGAACACCGCTTAGCTTGCAAAAAAAGCACGAGTTAATCAGCTCGACTACCCGATTTATACGTATAGCTAAATGTAAAACGATACTCCTATGCGAAATATCTCGATATTTTCCTCCGGAGGAAAGTATCGAATCGATTTTAGTTTAATCTTGATATCTACAATTTATCTTTTTCCATATCATATTGGTTACTTGACCACAAAATTGCGCTGTTAAAGAACTACACTAATTTAGTTAATAATTTAAGTCCCTCGATAAAAATATATGTTTATATCTTCAGTTATTACAAAACACAAAATTGTTGCATTTCAAAGCAAATGCAAAGGTTAAATTAACTCTAGTATTATCACCGCCGAAAAGAGTACGAATAACGAGAAAGGTATAACAAAAAAAAGGCGACATCATTAAATTTATACGCTAAATAAAGTAGAAAAATATGCGAGCTGTTGCATTCAAATATATCGGCACCCTTCTATACGCTAGTCATATAAGATAATTAAGCTTAAGCAAAATAGGAACAATACTGTGTGTCCAGGGCTGTATCTTTTCGAGAGGGGTTACGAAAATATTTTTATAAATATATACATATATATATATATATATATATATATATATATAAAACTCAGTCCTTCGGGTCTCGGAAGGGGGCAAGCCCCCTGCACCATCAGGTCTAGTTTTTCTATAATTCTTATAGAAGAGTAAACTTTTTCATTGGCTAAGCCGTTCAACAAAATTTTTTCGTTACATAAAATTGTGACATTTTTTTGGGAGAAATTTCGTGACAGAGCGCTTTTCCTGATGACCCCTGGCGTAAAAAAATGACGTAGCCAATAATATATATATGTATGTGTGTGTGTATGCGTGCATTATCACGAAATATATTTATTTATAAATAGTACACTAAAGCCTCGTAGTCAATTATTGCGTATGCAGTATTTGAGTACTACAATAAAAACAAATGAAAAATAATGGTTTCCATAGAATTCATAAAAATTTCAATTTTCTTTTGTAAAAAATTGGAAAGAAATTTATTCTGAATTTTGGTCCATTTAATTCAAGCAGTTATTATTTCACTGACATTTCGGGGGAGGGCGAAAACCCCCCTCAGATACGGTCTTGCGTGTGTCGAATTATTTTGCATGAAATGTGTAGCATGTTAGAATTTTGTTAAAAATGTAAAAGTATTCACTTTTTTTTTCTTCTTATATTGCATTTTGAATTACGCTTTTATTTGTTCGATAATTATTTTTTACTTACGACACACCGTGCAACAATTATTGGATCATGTCCGGATGTTAATTTCGATTCGTTGCGGTATTATCATTAAAGTTTTGTTAACTGCAACATTTTATTTTAAAATTTCGGTCAATTACAGTTCTTTACAACCGTTATTACTGACGTAATAAAGTATTCTTTCCGGATAGAAGAGTGGAAAATATATAAATAACACTATATATTACGTCAGGAATAACAGTGATTATGAAGTTTGAGTCATCGAAATTTTAAAATAAAATGTTGCAAACAACGATAATATTACAATGAATCAAAATTAATATCGAAACATGACTCAATCATACCGATACACGGTGTCTAAATAAAAAGTGATTACCCGGAAATCTACGTATCCAAAGTTGTTTAAATAAAAGCGTAATTCAAAATGAAATATAAGGAAAAAAACTCGATGCTTTTACGTTTCTGACGAAGCTCATTTTAACCTTAAATATTAACGTTTCTTGTGGTTTCCAGGAAACTCAATTATATATATATATATATCATTTTTTGTCGTCATTATTTTGTATTCGCATACTACGTTTAAATTTTACGATTATTTGATTACAAATCAATGCTAACTCCCCTACGCAGCCTTTACGCTTGGTTGTCGTAAGATTTATAAATCGATTCATAAAGAACTAAGATCATAAAGGTACTAAAGATAGCAAGTAAATCGGGATTGTTTTATCCTTCCAAAAATTCCCTCCCCAAACAGCAACATGAGTTCTGAAAAAGACCTGAACCAAAAATTACACATTTTGATATCTGAGATTATTTTAACCGCTAGACGCTATTACATGCTCATCGCTGTTTTTTCATATATAAATGTAATCGGATTTGCGCCTTATTTAACTCGAATCACCACATCGGTACGGATAAAGACGAGTCGGATAAGTGTTCATTTTTCTCTTTTTAAAATCCGCATTGTCAATTCTCTTTTGGAATTTATTTCACCTTCCCAAGGTTTTATGAACCATTTTTTTCATTTTTATCAATTAAAAATTTATTAGAAACGCATGTTTTGAATATTAACGGAAATTGCGTTTAATGTAAAATAGGGAGATACCTAATGAGACATATATAAATATAATAAATAAGAAAAAATTTTGTTGTCATTTTAAGCGCCGCGTTATTTTATCCGAGGTAGCACTGTACTTGAATTTGAAAACCATCAATTATTCGCCAAGATTAGAATTATTTTCCTAATAAGTGCCACTAGTCGATGTCATTTATTAAAGCATATTCCGTGCACATCGAGATTGGCAAACTATTACAAAGTTATCAGTCTTTTTTGGGGCACAATTCCAACAGGGTCACAACAAAACGATAATTTTCATATGTATCCATCGCTTCTGAATAGTTTTTAATACAATATCAACTCTGTGCTTTTTTGCTTAGGCAGTACTAAATAAAACTTGTAACCTCGCATGAAAAAAAACAGTTTCAACTTTAATTCCAACAAAAGAAACAGTGAAATAACATATGAGAGGGACGCAGTAAGACCGGGCCCCAAAACAGATAGTAAATAATCTATTGTTAGAATTAATAATTTTTATTTTAAGGGGAAAGTACGGGAGAAAAGCATAACAGGTTTATTCGCGATATTTCTATGAAACATTTGCTTTCTTATCATCTGTAACATCCAACTGAAGTAATGTTCTATATGTAAAAAATATACACCGTTACACACTATACATTTACACTGTCTGGCTATAATACAAGGTCTGACACTTAAGTAATGAAACTAATTGCCAAAAACACCTATACTTAAAAATTAAAGTGTATTAATATGATTCCCTTCAATATACTCAGTTTTTGCAGCTACACAAAATAATTTCAGCGTTTCTTCCAGTTTTCCCAACCTAGAAAAAAGTTCCAACTAGCGTACTTCGTTGGGTATCCTCGTCACGGACTGTTCGATGCCAGCTGCCAACTCAAAATACGTTCCTTTCACTTGTTTAAACCGAGGGAACAGACAAAGGTCGCATTCCGACTACTCGGCGAATATAGGGGTTGAGGCAGCACTGGAATATATTTCGACGTCAAAAACTGCATTGCACTAAAGGCGCGATGGCATGGCGCATTGTCATCACGAAGGATTCGTGTCTTCGCAACTCTGGACGAACTATGGCCAACCTTTATCGCAACTGTTCCGAGCATTTCGAGGTAGAAATGTTGATCCATCGTCTGTCGAAATGGCATAAATTCCATATGCATCGCCCCTTTGCCATCGAAAAAACAAATCATTATTGTTTTAACTTTTGACTTGCTCATTTTTTTGGTCTTGCTGGACCGGGAGACAGCAGACTTTTTTATTTCCGGATCATAATGAAAAAACCAAGTTTTATCGCCAGCAATTACGCAATCTAAAAGAATTCGATCATTATTTTTAACCTATTCAAGACAACCCTGCGCAACGGACATTCACTCATGCTCTTATTGCTCCGGAAGTTTTTCTGAACTCATCCTTCCACAAGGTTTTTTTTCATGCACAACAGATCTTCGACTAAAATTGTTCCAACTGTTTTGCGACCAATACTCACTTTGTCTGCGACCATGCGAACAATTAGCCGCCGATCTTGATACACAAGAGTACGCACAGGCTGCACGTTGTTGTCAGTTTGAACTTGATTCGGTCTTGCACAGTTCGCGATCACCTTCGATACTTTCTCGACGGTCGTTTTTAAACTACGTTGATGCCACACCGAAAAAGGATACCTGAAGAGCACCACTGAAGGCTTCATTACCGAACACACTTTGACAATTTTATCAACCTTTTTTTTCTTGAAAACTCGCCGAGTTTTGCGCAGCGCTGCTCTGAACTAAGCCGCTCCATAATCACGACAAGCAACATTTACACAAACACTTAAACAACGCAATATAACTAGAGAACTAATAACGATCGTACGAGCTGGGCGAAATTTCTATCGATAGAGAGGGAATAAAAGGTTAATCTCTCGGAGTTTCAGGTTCAGTACCATGGTTACTAGGGACGAAACTTGGGTCTTTGAATACGACTCTGAAACCCAAAGACAGAGTCAGCAATGGGTTAAACATAAAGGGGAGCGACCGAATAAGGCCAGGATGTCAAAATCGAAAATGAAGGTCATGCTTATGGTTTTTTAGATATTAAGGGTGTAATCCATTGTGAATACGTTCCTCCAAGTCAGATATGTTGGTGTACTGCAGTGTATGAGGGCCCTTTATTTTCGCGTAAGGCCCGAACTCGCAGAAAGCAGTTGGTTCCTTCATCATTACAACGCGCCTGCACATTCGTCGTTGGTTGTTCGCGAGTGTTTAACCAAAAAAAAAAAAAAAACATCCCCACGCTACCGCATTATCACCTTGACTTCTTCCTTTTCTCAAAAATGAAATCTCAACTCAAGAACACTCATTACGACGTTGTAGAGGAGGCTAAGGAGGCCCCCGCGCGCGCGCTGAACGATATAACTTTGGAGTACCATCAGGAATGCTTCGAAGGGTGGGAGCGGTGGCGGAAATGTTGTGTGGAACTCGAGGGTAACTACTGCGAAGGACTGCAATGGTAAGTTGATCAAAAATTTTAATTTAATAGCCGCTCATAAACAAATTCCCGGAACTTAATTGCCACACCTCGAATTGTAATATGTACATTACGTAAGCTATATAAAAAACAATAAAAAAAAAAAAATAAGCAATAAGAAAAAAACTTTAATAAAATAGGAGCGTGTTGAAAAAGTGATAGTAGTGAGAATAAGTTGCTGGCTAGGGGAGGATTGTCGGATCCGATCGATTTTTCTTTGAGGGAAACGCACGATAATTGGTCGGTAAACGAACTCATTGACACATCAATTGTGACGGAGGAGAAATATCACTAAATAAAAAACTGAACTGAACTGAAAAAATCATCCGAGACAATCGACAATCTTCGTCAAGTTGCGAAACAATATCTACCCCTATTGGCCAAATAACCAGATCGTCTGGCAACCGAAATAAACATGTTCCGAGAAAGTCCTGGTAACCCGATCATTTCGAAACCCGGCTTTGTAATTAATAAAATTCGCAAGAAGTGTAAAATAAATTAATTTCGATTACCACGTCTCCTCCCGGTGTTCAACAGGAATCTGAACTGAACCACCAACGTGCCTGCAAACAGAAAACACCGACAACCCGGCAACCGCACAGAGTAATACCGACAATTTATATTATATATATATTTAATTAATTGTTTTTGTCGCGTTAATTTTGCAAATTTATTAGTTGTGTCTTTTCAGCGGCCGGTCGATAAAGAAAACTGGATGTAAGAATTTGGATAATATAAATATGAAAAATCAACAAAATTTTCTGTTTCATAATTGAATAATAATATTACAATAGTAACTCAATATTACGTTCACGATATTAACGTGACCGTACTGACATAACTGACAGTTTAATAAAACGAATATATACGTACGTGTACGCATGTATCACAGGCGTCAAACTGTAAGTCTGCGTATGTGTATTTTCGCGGCAACATTAATATCGTGTAAAACTATATTTAATAACTTCGCGACATGAGCGCCAATTATCCGAATGTGTGAAAAATCAGTTTTTTAAGTGTCTTTAACAGTAAGCAAGATGTACTACAGCTAATTGTTAAAAAATATAATACTGCAAAAACAAATTAATGTATTTCAAAATCCATTACAGAAATAAAGCTATTTTGTGGATAGTTTAGCATTACGTGATCATTAACATTCAAGAACTAAACACAAATGATACAAAATATTATTATTAGGGTTTTACTTTTTGATTTCGAATTAATCATGAGGGCAGTATTTTAGCTGATTACATTTAATAATCGACTGGTAATGCAATAAATACTAACCCGACAGTTCAAAATGAGCTAATCAATCTTGCAGAAACACAAATTCATTAATCAATACCCGAAAAAATGTCAAGCGAAATTTTTTAGTTTTGGGAAACGGGACAAGGGCCATAACCCGGATAAAAAACAATTTTCTCTCCGTTTTTGTTACTTCGATGTGAACTTTGTGGATTTAAGAGATTTCAGTTTCAGCTTATAATATTGTAACTGGTGCTAATATTTGCATCTATGATCAAGTTGCAGATAAAAGATTTGGTTTAGAATTGAAAAATTGAAAAAAACAAATCAATCTTAAAAACAAGAATTTCCTCAATTTTTACACTCATTACACGTCACATACTTAAATTTGTCTAAACAAAAGTGGCGTCTATCGGCAACCTTTTTTTCGACATCAAAAATTAGTAATTTTTTTAACTCAGCGAAACGTAAAAAAATTTAAAAAACACATTAACAGAGTCCAGATAAAATAACATTGTCGTCGAAAACCGCTGTGAAACCGAATAGGTAGAAAAACAAAACACGGTGGTGATTGTATTTCCAAAAAGTTACACAACTGTATAATTTTCGCATTAGAAAAAATAAGATACCGATGATACTGCGAGTATTAAAGCAACTACTAATCTTCAGGTTTACGCATTTTTGAATTGATAAATCACTCTAACTCTCATGACAAGAATATATTACCAATAACATAAGCAAAGTTCATAATATTCACAAAAAGAATTTTGTTTACTTCAGTTTAGCCTTAAGGAAGATTAAATGAGCGTAAAAAATGTTCAACAAGAAAAAGTGCGGAATTTTCAAAATCGAACAAAAAAGCTGATCTTCAGCTGGTAGTTGTTTTCCTAAAAATATCCTGAATAGTAGTACACAAAGATTCCGATCTAATTTATAATCGACAACTGAAAAGTACCATTGATGAATGGTTTCATACCATTTCTCGATGAAATAACACAGCTACATTGACAGGTACGACATATTCATACTGTAAAAAAGTTCTTTTAGGCCCTACTAGTATGTCTTATCAATAAATACAGTAAATAAACAATTTCACGACTTATTATCATTAATAGTAGAGTTTTATAAAAGTAGCCTTTTAAATACGAGTAAAGATATTTTAAAAATCAAGTGTTTTAAAAAATAATATTTATGAAAATAGCGGTATATACAAAATAAATTGCAAGTGGATTGTGAAAAATCATATATCGGTCAAACGGGGCGAAAAATTAAATGTAGATATAAAGAACATATAAAATCATTTAATAATAATGAAATAGAAAAATCAACATATGCCGAACAAAAATACTGTAACCGTTTTGGCCACTTATGGTAAAGGAAATGTTATGAATATCGCAGAAAATTATTACATAAATACATATAAAAATAATATTTTAAACGATCAAATACCTAATAATAATAACCCACTTTTTAATATAAAAGTTTAATCTTTAGATTGTTCTATTTTATTTTATATTTTGTATTGAGTATTGGTAATTTCACACTACTGAGTTTGTTCCTCCTTTGAATTTACTATATATATGTACTTATATTCCTTATATTCGTTCCAGTGTGTTTTGTGTTTTGATTAAGTTAATTTTAGCTGATGATGGATTATGCCCGAAAACGTTACTAATTAAGGTATTTATCTAATTCACTACAATTATAAATCGGTGAACAGTGATTCATATACTTTCCTTACCAGTTACCAATTACATTTTAAAATTACTAAACAAAAATCGCCGTCACTACAGCATCGATGCTAGTACGATCAGACTCCTGAATCTGAAATCCTAAAAATTAGAAGTCAAAAAAAAAAAAAATTATCGTTAAATTTGTCGCGGCATAGAAGGCGGTAACAAACCATTGCACGCATGCATGCGGATATCAATGTGCAAACATGTTCAGGCTCGAACTGCACTTGTGTATAACGACTAAAAATCAAAAACATTTACACTATCGGTTTTAAGAGTAATTTTATATATACAGTCGCGTCGCGTAACGGATATTACCATGGTAACTAATTATATTTGTGTAACAAGTTGTACACGAATAGGCAGAATCATACAGTTCAAAATCGATTAATACGACTAACGAAATAAAAATTAACAAAATACTACATGATTAACCATCTATCTATTTTCGGAACAAATCACGTTCAAACTATTCATAACTAACGTTTCGAATATGAATAACTTGGACATGATTTGTACCGAAAATCGACAGATAGTTAATACTAAAATAAAAAATAATTTAAAGTTATTTTTTAAATGAAAACTGATTAAAATAAGCATTTCCTCGAAAAGGGAGGGGGGCTCAGAAACTTTAAATTTATTCGAATTTCTAAAAATTAAACGCGGGAAATGTGATACACGGATGAGAAAATGATAAAACTATCCAACCACATATACACTTTTTCTTACTAAAAATGTGACATTATATATCAAATAACGAGCACGCAAGCACTTATACTAATTTTACCAAATTCCATCAAATCGAAAAATGATTAGCACCTTTAGGACAAATAAGAAACAGAAATAAAGTTATTCTAAAACACGGGAGAAAAAAAAAAGTAATTTTACTATATTTCAAATATCGCCATTTAACCAGTTCAACCATTCAAAAATGTTATACTATAAAGTGTAGTAGGTTACAGTCTCCGTTTTCGAAGTAAAAATCGCAAAACAATAATTTTCAAATTATTTATTCCTTATTCGTTACTTGCAAAATCGTATTATTGCCATTTATAGTAGTAATAATGTACAACATAAATCCGCGTTAATTTTATTCTTATTTTTATATATCTTATTATTACACATACTTACAGTTAATATAACATTAATATTATGTAATTACACGAATAATTTTTATATATATGCATATATATATAAAAATTTCTTAACTTTAAAAATAACAAATAATAAAGCACTTTTTTCACTTTTTTTATCTTTCGTTTTATTAATAATAAGGAAGGAAAAAAAGTTGATAACAATTTTATTTACGAAAACACAACGCGCGTGTTAACAAACTGAAGAAGAAAATAAAGAAGTGAAGCGAAGGAGAATAACTAAAAAAAAAATTTTTTTTTCTGAAATTTATTCCATTCATCGAAACATAATAAGTAACTCTTAAAAAATAAGCAAAATAATAATTTTACTGATACAAAGAAAAAAAAACATTTGCACGTAGGAAGAAACAAAAATAACACAAACAAAACGTAACTGCTAATTTTTAAACATTTACATAAAATAACTGAAAAAACATAATAACTAACAAAGGAAAAACACGCAACGTAACAATTTATTGCTGAGAAATAATTATAGATTTGTAGAAATATTATGGAGCACTATTTGTAATTTAAAAATCGAGCATTCAAATGTGTTTCGAAGAAACTAATAATATGTGTAATCACAAAGAAGTAATAGTAGGTAGGCAACTTTTTCCAAAAAAAAAAAAAAAAAAAAAAAAAAAAAAAAAAAAAAAAAAAAAAAAAAAAAACCAGAAAAAAAACAGAAAAAAAAGGAAAGGGGAAAAAACGAAAGGAAATAATAACATGTTAAACGGTGAAATTTTGTGACCCTCGCGGTGGAAGTTGAATCCTCACATCAACTACCGATTTGACAACGTAGTATCGACCGATTAAGGAGCAGAATCATTGTGCATTAAAGAAGTCTTATCAGTCTAACACACCTCGCCCTAATGGTAAATTTCAACACAAATGGATAGCATTGTATTTTCGCGAGTTAACATAAATAAAAATTTCACTTATAAAGAATTTGTTTTATTTCATTCGATTGATAAAAATGCTCGTATGTAATTTTTTCGAATTTCAGACGGTGAGGTCGGAGAGATACTACTACCGTTAAATATACATTAATAATATAGTAGAAAAAAAACTTAAGAGACCAGACACGAATAAAAATCGACTATTTTTATTTAAAACGAAATATTATTTTATAATTCATATTTACCTTAATTTTATTTATATATATCTATATAATGTAAAAATTACACATCAGTTTAACACAATTTACGTGTTCTTATCATCGTAGATTTATCGAATTATTATATATTTATGCAGTCTAATAAAAGCGAGCGAGCCCTCAAAGAACAAAATGTTACTGGTACACGATCGACGAAATATGGGGCGGCATCGTCGCAACTCTTACTAAAAACGCGACAAATTTTGTTTCATTAAATAAAATAAAATAAAAAAAAAAAAAAAAAAAAAAAAACTAGGAAAATTAAAAAGGAAAAAATACAAATTGTTACTGGAAAACGCGCGTTTATAAAAACTTCCACCGACGTAGCAATTTTAATTATTAGCGATGTGTGCGAGTGCATGTGAGCACATCGAAATGGGCGACAGCGAAATGCACACATACACATATATTTCTTGTATCTATATCTATATCTATCTATGTATATATATATATATATAGATATAGATATAAATATTTTAACCGCTTTATTATTATATTACGGCAGGAGAAGTACAAAATTTAGATTAACCGCCATATATGTTTATACATTTAACGTACAGAATTATTATATGAGATAGGAGATATACAACATGTTGTAACATAATAAAATAAAACGAGAAAGAGAAAATATTTACACGAAAACATTATCATTCCTAGTAAAACAATTAATAGACATATACATAAATTATTATTATAATTAACATTATTAACATTTGTCCAGATTGGGCGGTGATGTTATCATCGTTAATTTTCGGGGGGGAGAGAGTGGTGGCGACGATTAGATTTTCTGGATTTTCTCCCCTATCACGACAGGGTTATTTCGGCGAATTTCTTGAGCTCCCAACTGCCTATAATCGAAAGAACAATTATGTTTGTCGGAGTAGCGATGCACTCCACAAAACAGGCCTCCGCATCGACACTCGAAGCCTACAACATTTTAAGATAACAGGATTATTTTAAGAACGTTTGACTTATGAATAATAAAAATGTTTGCTTTTAACGTCCATTATTTCATAGATCAAACATGGATAAACCTGGAAAGCGGGGGACATTTTTTTCGGGTTTTTCATTTATACGTACATACATACAACATATACACGTGTGTGGGCGTATGTAAAGTATTACAAATTCTCGTTCATTCAAAACCAGATTCGAATTCCGACTTCTCTTAGTCACGGTCAAAACCCGAATTTTATAATCACTTTAACCAAGATGTTTTCCTACGCGCACACTTATACTTAAATGTTAAAAAATAAAAGTAAAGTGAGTCCCGTATACCGCTGATAAGGTATACCGTGGATTATGGAATTAAGGTATTTTCATAATGTACTCAAGTATCTAACTGGTCTGAAGAAAATACGGAGAGATAATGCATTTATCTTAGCGCCTTCACTTTCGTAGATAACTCCTCTGCTACTCGACTTAATTCCAGGTTAGGTATATATCCGGAAGTCACTACACCGTGCTAAGGGAACGGGACTCATTTTAATATGAAACAATAAATCGTATTAATTTGATTTTAACCGTTAAAATCGCGTGCCTGCACAATCAAATTGCTACTTTGTAATGAGCAGATCGTACGCACGTTTTAACTTGTAATATTCCGCTACTTTATAAAATAAATTCTTGTCGGAAAATCATGTAAATCTGAAGACTTCGATAAACAACTGTTCTGATAAAAGATAACGTCTACTCTCGTATAACATAAAATTTTCTCCGATAACTAGATGACGTAATAACTACAGTAAAAAATAGAACGCTTTCGATAACTCGTCAGTTTTTGTTCTTTTTTTTTCTTTATTCGCGCATACGATGGTAGTTGAACTGCACATGAATCGCCAAGATCACAGTTCGGTTAAAACCTAAGATATAGGGTAATTTTTGTCGAAACCTAAGCTTCAGGTTGAAGCTGTAGTATTTCCGCCAGAACACTATCAATTTCGAAAATTACACTCAACTGCATTTCCCTCGCACACAAAACGTAGACTACAAAATTCGTCGTAGTATTACCGCTGTAATGCGTGTTCGTGATCGATTCCGATTTATAGGGGTTAGAAGGAAATAAGAAAAGAGGAAAAGAAGAAACATTTTCACGGTGAATTAGTTTTCACTCGAGTTAAAAATCGACCGTCCATCAAAATAGTCTCCACCCATCAAACAGGTATCAAGAGCCTGCAGCACGAACTAATCAAGTCGTCAGTCAAAATGGTCATTTTCGCCAATTAAATTACGCGACCGTAAATAGTTGAAGAAAGTATAATTTCACTGTAAAGGCCAAACGAAAAATACAACCTTTGCACTTATCGGAAATATCGACTACAGAGGTACCGGAAACCACCAAATCATACCAATAACAGTGAAACGTACAACTTTATTAATTATTCTAATCACTTTAAATTGTATATCTGCGTATATTTCTCTAGTTGTGTATTTTCCATCAAGAAAAAATGATATAGGTAGCATTGCAATATAAAATTTAAGAAACATAATTGCTTAGCTTTATAACAACTCAATAATAATACGAACAAATAAAAAAAGTGAAAAAGAATAATCAAGTTCGAAACCGTGGGGACATCCTCGAGAACATCATAATAAATAACAAGTAAATGGCACCCCTGGTGGGATTAACAAACAGAGGATGCACCACCGACGATGGTGAGTTAATTTCCGTTATAAAATTTCAGATTTACAGCGTTTTAAAACTACCAAAAATAAACAACGCTGAAATTTCACTTAAACATTGAACGTGTCAAACATAACGAATTTTCGTAATCTGCTTATAACGGAATCGATGGTATGGGGAGGGGAGATTAATTATCAATCTTTCAGAAGAAAAAAAATGGAATTCTCAAACGATATACGTCAATATTCGTAATGGTTATATTGTTAGTTTTATAGATATCATTTAAACTGTACCGGTGAGTCCAACTTTCTTTTTACAAATGCCGCATCTATTTTTTTTCTTTCCTTTTTCTTTATCGTCTGCATCGTTTGAATTACTCCCCGATGAATCGTTTCTATCGATGCCATCAACCGTACTGTTATCGACGATATTTGATTTGGCGTCCTTCGAAACCGACAATTCGTCCTTATTGACCTAATGTCAAAATACAAAATAAAGTTTTACAAAAAAAATTAACGCACTGTATGCATCGGCAGTGGTACGCCATATCAAATAAAATTAGAAAGCAAATATGCTAACCAATCGTTAAAGTGTACAATTGAAACTGTTTTGATTAATTAAAGTACATAGAGCGTATCTTTTCTTGGAATCTAAATAAACAGTAACTTTATAATGAAAAATCTGTATTAAACTAGGCGCAGCCAAGCGAGGCTTTAGTAGTTAGGTTTTCAAAAAAACTACATATTTTATTTCAAATCAAATTATACAAATTTTTTGGATTAAAATCCTTTTCTTTCTTTGTTACTTTATTTTTCAGTAGCACAAGCATTCTGTTTTTCGGGTAATTTAAAATAATAAAGTAGCTTTCACACGCGTGCGCGCACACACACACACACAATATATATATATATAATATATAATATATATGGGTGTGGGTGTAAAAAAGATCGCCGCGTTTAAGTGTACCGAAGCGATTTTAAAAACAGTTATATTTATGCCTGATGTAGATCTACCATAATTTTATCCAAAAACAGCTACTTCTATCGGACATCAGACTTTTAGACTTGCAATGAACTGAATGAAAACTATTTTTCCCCGAAAAATATAAAAATTTCGTAATAACTAAAAGGAGTAAATTAACATATCGCAAAATTCCGAACTGCAACATCACTGAGCGTGACTTTAATATAAGTAGAAAAATCGATGTATTTAACTGTAAAAATGAAATTCTCCGGGGCATTCCTCATGCTGCAATAACAAAGATGTAGACAGTTTAAAAATTCGCACCTATGGTGAATTTTGCGAAATGAATAGCTCATTTTAGCGTTAAACAAAACCAAAGGTATAGAGCATTCAATGACACCGTGTCTAATGTATTAGTTAGCCGCGCGTTAACCATCGCATAATGGATGGTTTGCGCAATACTGAGTAAATGAAACTGTTTACATATCACACCGCATCATGGCCGAGCGTCATCGCTGCGCCCAATCATCTCGAGTGCGTTAATTTTGACGATAGTGTCGCAGTCTTGACAAATTACTACGTACGGTGGATGTGGAAAAGTTTACCGGAAAAGTTCGGGTGAATTTAGTCCTTTACCATCGTTCATGTAACAAATATCGAAACACGGAATTCAAAATTAGAAGACAGAATACGTCATTCCAAAATATTTGTAAGATTTCTAGTTTCACCGTGAATCAGACGAAAGAGTCACTTGTAAGATTTTTAGTTTCACCGTGAATCAGACGAAAGAGTCACTTGTAAGATTTTCTTTAAAAAGACCTTGCGCATTTCATGAAATGTGTATGCACCTCCTCGATTACTTCTCAATTTTTCTTTAACTTCTAATATGAGTGTTACTGTATTCCGAATTATTATTACAAATCGCATAAAACTATTCAAGAATTTACCGTAGCAGGACACTGAATGCATGTAGCTAACAAACAAAAAAGCGCAAGCATCGGACGAACAAGTGTGATTTTGGCAATGCATTTCTCAGTCTTAATCCGGCAATAATAGATGGAACATCAAAACAACAACCTAATATCTTCGAGGTTAGTGACAGAAGCAGAGCCAAACTATATAATCACAGCATTAAATTTGGAGGAGGGAATTTATATACATATTTTTTTCACACTTTTTAATTATCTTGAATATATTCCAAAAATATAAATTAAAATTGTACTGAAAAGATGATCTTTGAAGAAAAATAAGAATACCATACATTATCGGGAGGAGAAAGTTACTTTAACTGATTTAAGATCTGAACCTTCAACTCGAAAATAAATGGTGATTTACATTTTTAAATTATTTGAAATAAATTTACTTCGCAAAATACATCACTGCAACAACATTTAAATAACAATTTAAAAATAAAAAAAATAGCAAAGAAATAAAGGTGTTTTTTTTTTTTACAAGACACTTATAGTGTGTTAAATTTTATTTCCCGTTTGTCACAAACAACGCGATCATGGTAGTAAGTACCGCGGTCACATACGGGTAGAGTAACACGCTAAATGTAAATAAACATAATCCGATAGATATACATATTACCTGTAAACAGCACAGTCAAATATTTTAATGAACTGTGATTAATTCTATAAAATATATAACTTAAGAAATAATCGTTTTTCAATTCCACTTAGCTATAATAATAACGGATTAAGTGACATTTAAACTGATAAACATGAAATTTAAAATGTGACAAAAACGATGATTTTAATGCGCTCAATTTGTTACAGTTAACTGTATAATGTGATAATACGCATAAATATAAACACAAATACATTTTAAATAACTATCGTGTTAACGAGCTTGTCAAATTTTAGGTCTCTTAGCAAATCTTAAATAATTAAAAGGTATCTTCACATTTTTGAATTAAAATAATTAGGGGCACTAATTGGTGGCGTATAATATACTAATTGTACGAATTAAAGAAAAGAAAAAAAAAAACGTGCAAGCACATATTCTTTCTTACGGAGGTCGTTTACTTTATCGAGACAAAAAAATGCATTTTTTTTTTTTCTTTTATAAATCAGCTCTGAGACTCAAAGGGAATACATGGAAACGGAGTTTTTTCAAAATTCGATGTCGTTATAAAGAGTTACAGACGTAAAACAGCGCTGATAGTTATTTTCGTATAATTTCTTCTCTTAAAACTATTAAAGGCGTTTTCCTCAAAAAACAGTATTTTTCAAAACGATGCCATGATATCTCAAAAAGTTTTCAACCAATTTCGCTGAAATTTTGCATACATCTTCTGTATACGTCTAGTTTTCGTCTGAACTAGAATAAATTAATATATGTTACATCGTAGGGTTTTTTTTTTTTTTATTATTTTTAAATTTAAATGCCGAAAAATGAAATTTTTTTTCAAAACGCTAGCAAAAAATGAAAATTTTAATATTTCTATTTGGTTGTAGTTCAATGATAGCCGCACTTCCACTGATTAAAAGATCTTTTTTTTTTTTATGATAAACTGGAAATTCGGGAATCATCGGTACCGTTCAACAACTATTTTCTACACAGTTTTCGTTAGGAGTGCTCTACCTACAGCGCCATATATCAATTTTGGAAAATTTTCTAAATACTCCTAAAATATCAATAAATACGATGTAAAAGTTTCAAGGAATTGCGTTCTTCTGATTCCTTACAAAAAATTCCCAAAAAAGACGAAAAAAAAAAAACACAAAAAACAAACCATCCTCTTAAGTAGACGACCTCTTTAATCTTAATGTAACATTATTTAAAATATAATGCGATTACAAATTAATTACAAAGGCGCTTAAAGCCGCAGCATAACATGTATGTTTGCAGGTAGTTTATAAAGTGGGTTACAATATTTTGAGGAGGCAGGGAAGACAACGAGCTCATACAGTGAATTATGGGTTCCTACAGAAATTCGTGTTTTTACCAACATATTAACAAAGATCTGGTTCGCTTTTATCTGTTTAAAATATTCGTGGATTATTACATTGAACAATACGCAGAAAAAATTTTTAATCGCCACGTCTATTCCTCATATTATCTACAGAGGCAGCATGTCATAGTGATTGTTCAATCGTGCTCCTCGATGCATAGGTCATAATTACCTATTCGCAAATTTTTACTGTAAAACATAAGTAGCGTGTTTACGATAATCCTTTGTGTAACGCAGAAATGTATAGTGGCACGTTGAATTAATTATAATTGTAATTGCTACATAAATGATATACACTATGGCATTTTTTTATATATTTTCTACCGTTATCTAGCCTTATAAAAAAAGGGGGAAGAGAGAGAAAGACTTAAAATTTACGTGTTTTCTGCCTAAGTTTTATGTTTCAATAGTTTTACTTGTTAATCTTTGAAACTCTATTGTTTTTTGAAAAGTGTCATATATATATTCATTTTTGTCGAGCATACTCGTAATATTGATTGATGATTTACGTTATAGTGTTGTTAACTTTTATAAGTTTCGGAAATGTGGTCCGAAATATCCTTTGAAAAAAGAAAAAATAAGTCCATTGCTACTACCGTCCATAATTGTATTATTTATTCATATTTAGGTTGTTGCATGTTTTATAAATTGTTTACATTTTTAAATCGTACCTAGTACGCAATAAACTACTAGAACGCACTTCCTAACTACCGCAACGCACTACGGTAAATATTAAGAAATTAAATAAAAATATACGTATAGAGTAATAGAAAAAAATGTAAAATAAAATCATATACAGATGGGAATCGATATCCCTAGTCGTCACAAAGGTGCGCGTTGCAGTTATACAAAAAACCGATAAAAAGACTGTAAGATGATGGTGAAAACCACCGTTAACTCAGAAAGTTCAGTGAAAGAAAATATTTATTAAACCGTTTTTCACTCTGATCTTCAAACACCCCCCGCAAGTAAGCTTCCAACTGAGACGGAAATTATTTTCACAGAGCACATGTAAGAAAATAGCAATAAGTTGGAAAAAATCAATTACGCCATTATATGTAAGTAACCGTGAACCCCATCGTAAGCAGTCGAGACTGTAAGTATATTTTCCGAGTAGAAGAAGAAAAAAAACGGAAAATTATGATCAATTATACAGGGAAAACGGAAAATTCGATTAATCATACCGGGAAAAATTCTAGTCACCGTGCACGGTTCTAAAGTATTCACCCGGATGTTTAGATTTAGAATAAACGACTTCAACAAAAATCAATCGACTATTAACACTTATATTATGCGTGGTGGAAAGTCTTTATTTTGCAAAATACATTCTCTAGTCACTGTAATAAAATCCAAAGTCTGAAGTTATCAGTGCATCACTTTTAATAGCAAATTAATAAATCCGAAAGAGCTTTTTTTTACAAAAACACCATTAAAATGCAAGAGGAGAAAAGAAACTAAACTAGAAGAAACTTTTTTAATGTATCAAAAAAAAAAAAAAATTAAATCGTTAAATATTTTTATCAAAAAAGTTGTTAGTGGTAATTTTTAACGAAAGATTAAGACGACGGTAAAAAGCAGTTGCCCGAAAAATACGTCACCCCACAATCACTCGAAAGGAAAAAAATTCGATTTCGAAAGATGTTATTAATAACACCGAAAATTTCGTTACATTATCGTAACGGCAAATTTAAAAAAAAGTAAATTTAATGAACGTTGATAATTGTAAAACGTATCACATATAACAACACACGGTAACTAAACGTACAAAAACAGCTTCGACAAAACAAATTTTTTTAATTTTATTGTCACTATTATTTTTAAAGCAACATTAAACACACACCATTTCAGGCCGTTAATGCGAGAATGATGAAAAACTGCTAACAAAAAAATGATAAAGCTAGCGATAGACGAAAATTCACTTACATCGGTCTTTTCGGTATGAGATTGAGACATGATCGGTGACATAATCGGAATAGTTGGAACGGCGGTATCGATAAAATTAGTTGCACTCGTATTGAAGGCAGTGGTAACGACTGAATTGGTAGATGGTGAACTAGAAGGAGATGGTCCCGGAGGTTGTTGCTTTTTCTTCAAAGCTTCTTTATAGCACAGCGAACAAAATCCATCTGTCGATGGGTTTCCGTAAAATCCGCACCCGGATCTACATAAGGCCTGCATCGAATTCGACTCGCGTTCCATTTTCTTATCAGTTAGCGGTAGTTTGTCGTCAAGAATAAATTCCGGCAAAAACCCGCGCTTATGCTACTACTCTCTATAATAGTAGATATGCTGCTGTATGTATCTAAAACTTCCACCAAATGTGGCGATTGGCTACTTTCAGCTGCAAGTGTTTAAAACTGTAAAGAAAAAAGAAGAAAAAAAAAAAACAGTTAAATGACGTCGTCAACTGACAAATGTTAGATCGAATTTTCGTTTCCGCTTTCGAAAAACAAAAAAAGTCGGTTAATCTAAAAGCGTTTGATAAAATAAGCAGGGGTTTTCCGTCTAATTTTACAAGTATAACAGTCGCAAAGAAAAACAAAGAAGCAATTCTTTTTTAAACAAAATCATATTTTTAACGAGTCCATTTGTTTCCTATTAAAACAACAGAATGAATACTAATTTATACGACGAGAGACAGAAGAATAATCCGTTTCGATAAAACCACCGGCGCTCGAGCCATTGAACGATCGCAACAACCAATGCTTCTTATCTAACGAATTAAAAATTACCGGAGTCAACATCTCTCGTGTCATAACGATCAGGTGTCTGCGTATTTGCATTTTAAGAAATTTAAACAACCATTTTCCGTGCCACTAACCTAAGTCGAGGTACACGGTATGGTAAAAATACCTATGTGTACATATTTCAACATTAAATAATCAAAAACTCGGTCTAAAAAACTTGTTATAAATTTTAATATGGACTTTTAAAAATAAATCTGGGTATATACATATATACATATTGGATCGAAATACTGACCACGTGTGCACGCACAAGTCGAATTTTAAACATTACGACCGTTATTACGACTAAAAACAAATCCAATAATTCTTAACTGTTAGTTTTTTTAGTGTCTCGCTGTCTTCCCTTTTTTTGCCGCTTCTGTTGGAAAGTACATTCCCACTGTCATCGAATTTCGATAGTCGCTTCCCCTCATTTTCCCGCACACAAGAAAGTAGTAAATAGTTTTTGAAATTTCCACTGTCGTTTTCAGAGGGGAAAAAAAAAGAAATTTAAACTAAACAATCTCCTTCAAAAAGTATCCGAATTCGATTTCATTATCAGCTTTTATGAAAAGCAACATACCATGCTAAAAAAAAGCAATCAATGATTTTTTCGAATTAAACAATTATTTTTTTCATGGATAAATTTATATATTTTTTTTTATTAGTCTACCCTAGCAATTTGCTCCTTTTATAAAATCATTTCTTTAAAGAAATACCCTTTCCTAAGTCCAAAACTAGCCAATTTTTGTTGACCATCTACAAACCGATACTAAAACAGACGTTACCCAATTTTCATCTATTTTAATAGCGCCGTAATAATAACTAAAATTCGCTCGTCGAGAGTAATCAAATTTAATTTATCGTCGAAAAATGGTAATGGCAATATTTCGTGAAATCGTGTCGGAAGTTAAAATGCAAACGTATATTACTAAAGACAATCAACCGCAGCACCTCCTATCTTGACTGTCGTCTGTGTTTATATCTTCTCAAATTTCTCTGATAATCAATTCAATTTAAAGTCGAACCCCCGCCCATCTAGAGTATGGAATGAGTTGAGTCGCGATCACGAAACTTCCGGAGTTTGGTAAATTTGTCAATACTTAAACAATAGCGCATATTCACGAAATTTCCGCTCTTAAGAGACCAAGGTTTTCAATTTTAAACAGAAAATTAACAATTTGAATTTTACATACTATTTAAAGTGACAAAAAAAAGCTAATTTATATACTGTGAATTTGTTTGTTTTAAAGAGAACACAACCGCAATACCATATTCTGAAATTGCTGACCAACCACCGCTTATCTAAATTTTAATTGTTACATAAAAATAAGTTTCAAATTTGATATATATATATATTTTAAAAAAAAGAGAGAAGAAGCAGACTTTAAAATAACGGAGGTGCTTAAATACGACTAAAAAAATTAGTTCAGAATGCCAGGCGTCCACACTAACTAAATGTTATAGAAGAAAAACAGAAAACGCCCCCTCGTCAATAAGAAAGGATAAACGAATAACCAAGGCGCACCATGCTTGTTGTTCGCGTTATACGATGAATGTGAACAACAAGCGTGGGGTGGGGGGGGGTATCATTAAATAAAACAAAGTAGTTAACTTATAAGAATTTTATGTATCTGTACTGATCTTTACGTCGAAATTTTTCGCCTAAAAATGAGCACGGCAATCTCAAGCTGTAAAATAATTAAAAAAATATATACGCGAGTCGTTCCGAAAGTAAATTTCATTGCCCGATTACGCTGTGAAACAGTGAGCAAAACAAAAAAATAAGGTAATTTTCGAAAAATTTGGAAATTTTTCTGATTTCTCTCAATACATTTTTTATATCTTATAATTAATTTTTTAACAATACCGAATTGAAATGTTTTGCGTGCAACTTTTTGAAACACCTTGACCCAATAAACCTGACCTTGTGTTTTTTATTACGACTTCTAACCGATCCAGCACATCGCAATAGAATGCTGCGTTGATATTCTTGATTTTTTCGAGATAATCAATCAACAAAATACTGCGACAGTTCCTTCGTGGTTAAAAAACGTATCACAACACTACGTAGTTCATATTTGGAGGGAAAATTTATCGGCAATTCCATTTTAAATCGCTATAAAACACGCAAAAATCGACCTCCCGTACTCCGCAATGAACCAAATTGATCAGGATAGATGAGAGATCACCCCTCTAATAGTTCTAACGTTCGACCGAGAGGAGCGTTAACATCGTGAAATTTACTTTCCGAACAACCTACGTATATTATTATTCTCATATAAAATTTAACAGCATCATATACATGCGGGCGTGTATTTTGTTGTTTTCTGAAAAGTCCGGATTTTCCTTCTCAGTAATTAATTTCAGATTTACCTGTTGTTATTTTCTATCGTTCGTTCTCAAAATAACGCACAACAGTTAAGAACTGTATGTCAACAACCAGAACTACACAACCGTTACACTTGTCTAACTACGGCAATTTACGTAATGAAACCTATTAAATTCGCTTATAGGAGGGTGCAAAGAATCCAACAAACTTGGAAAACATGAGGCCGTTTTACTCGCACCCATAAATTAAAATAATAATAAACCGTCCTGTATTGCTGGCACACTATACTACTTTGTTCGAAAATGGAAATATATTTAGCGGTTAAAGAACTGACCGAAAAAACGGGTTAATTGTAGCGGAGCCGCATTTTCAGAAATTCGAGGAAATAACTTTTCTCGAAACGTTTCCACATTAAACTACACATATACCTTCGTCGAAATAGAAACAAACGAAATATTTTCAATTTTAATTGGCAACACGGTCTCTCTCGCGTATACTATTTCTCTAACGAAACCCCTCAACCTATTTCGGTTCGAAAGCTCCCGAACTTCTCTTTTATAGCCGTATCCTTATAAAAACATATTCTTTAAATAACAAACCCCTATAGGTAGGCCGCATCGTCCAAGGTCACCTACTTCCATCTTTCCAGCGACTTACAAATACATCCACCTCTCACAACGAAGGTGTTGGCGTACCCGAATGACAACACATTCGTAAACGAACCAGAAGGAAAAACAAAACAAAACGAAGATGTTATTTAATAATTCTTAACAGAACTTTATGAGTAAATGAGAATACCAGCATCGATCTCAAGTATGGAATCGAACTTCTCTATGTATCACAGACGCTTATGCAACTTTATCACCCACAGAACCTACACACGATTTTCTAGACCTTTAAACAAAAAAAATAAAATACACACGACTTTATTTAAAAGCATTATTTCAGCGAAAATAATTAATATTATACTCCAAGGAATAAATAAAATCGAGTATGTTCGTGCGCAAAAGAGAAAAAAAATCTGGCACTCTATTCATTGACAAATCATATCATCAGCTAGATACGTAACGAACTCTAAACATTATATCCGCTATTCTATCATAAACGTAAGGCAATTCTTATAGAGTGTAAGATGGACCGGTGTAATTAAGCTTTCTCTGGACGGTAATGTAGCGAACGGAGAGATTGCCCAATAATTCATGGAGATTTTTCTTGTTCCGTTTTAAAATATTTTCAAAATATTTTCAAAATAAATTGAATTTTTTTTACACGCGAGTGAACATTATTTAACTTGATGCAAGACTATGTTTTTGGTTTCATCCTAGAATGTTCATTGCGAACTATTATCGGCAACTGCTTCCTTTTGGCATTTCTAGAATGTGTTTAATAACATTTGAAAAAAATGATTAACAGTTTTAATATCCCCAACAGTATAAGTTACTACATCAAAAAATCAGCGTTATATGACAAAAATTAAGCCTTCTCCTCCTCCCTTTTTAGTACCTCAAAAAGTAGGGAATGTATAAAAATCAGCTGAAACTATCTTCCGGGCCTAGGATAGCAATTTCGAGTTTAGATCGGCTTCATTGTATTTTTTTTTAAAGCAAACGGACGGACAAACATCTAAAAAATGACAAATTATGCGTTAACATATAGAAACAAATACCCCAGATATTTATTACAGCCTTACATGTATATTTACAGGTGTACAAGTAATAGGAAACGAGGGGACCGATCATTTTCAGCCGCATTGTTGAAGTTTATTTTCTTGTAGCGATATACCTAACACTATTTCGTTTAAAATCGAATTTTTGCCAACATCTGGGCCCAGAAATAAATACAGATCATTTCCCACCACTTCAAATACCCGATAACTGACTTATACTTCACCCTCCTTTGACACAATGATAAGCTACGCAATCATAACAAATACACAAGACGCTAATTGAGAATCTAAAAAACAAACTGTTAAAAGATAAAGGAAAATTTTTATTTTAGTGTATATCTCTATGCAGAATCCTCCAGAACCAGAATCTAATTTTAATAGAATACAAATAGTGTAAACAGAAATTTTAAAAATCATTTTACCAAAAATAAACAAAAATGGTACTATAGAAATTCCACTATTCCTTAAACCTCGACGTTAACATACATATAAATAGAAATGAACTTACGCGCGTGCGGGCATATATATATATACATATATCAAAATTCGGTTAAAAATAAAACTAGCCTCAAACCCTTGACAGAAAGTCAAAAATTTTAAAATTACAGTTTACAATGTACGAATAATAAATTAAATCATCAAAAAATGTATGTGCACCTATATCATACGTAGTAACACAAAAACATAAATAAAAAAAAATGGCCGGTTAGCATTCAGATAAGCATTATTTAATTACAGCAAGGAGCAAACAATTATGACAAATTAATACAAAATCAAAATATGAAAAAATCACAACATATCACCCTCACTACTGGCCAATATATATTGCAGTTTTTTATATAATAAAATAAATAAAAAATCAAGAGATAATAAATATCTCAACTAAAGAAAAAATCAAACAAAAGAACATGCATTTAGTAATAGAACTTTAAATTTAAACAAACAGCACAAACTTTAAAACACAATATAATTAAATTTTCAGATTAGTTTCGGAAATTAATGCATATTCATATGTGTTACACCACGAATATGGATTCATTCCCGAAACTAGACGGCGGTTATAAAATTTAATTATATTGTGTTTTTAAGTTTGTGCTGTTAATTTTAAGTTAATATTACAAAATAAGTATGTTTTCCTGTCATATTAGAGATTTAAACATTGGCTAACTTACCATCAGCAATATTAACAAAAATTTAGTCTTCGGTATGAAATATTTTTAGGTGCATTATTTACTGTTAAATATAATTTAATAATTTTTTTACTGTTTGTTGGCATAAAATACAAGATGAAAAATACAATTTCGGTCTATTCTAAATATAAATTTAAACAAAAACTAGATAATCACTAGTTTAAAAAAAAATATAAAATTTGCGAAGCAATACTTTAAAATTAGAATATTACTTTAAGTACATACACACGCATGCAGGGTGTTCTGAAACTAATTCGAGAAATTTGTTTTATACTATAAAACCCGTCAAATTGAACAAAAATGAGGGAAAAATCATTTATAATTAATTTAATTATTTAATTTAAATGAAAAAATATATTTTTTTATAAATCAATATTTTGTAAAATAAAAACAAAATAAACATTGAAAAGAAGTAAAATATGTATTAAATGTAGTCGTAAATGTATAGTCAACAATGATTTGTCAATGGCCTAGAGCAAGTGCTCAGTATGTTGACCATTTTACTGTACCACAAACTCAGCTCTTTGCGTAACGTTGTTTACGGCTCGTTGCAGAAGTTTTGGTGTTCGTCGAATGTCGTCAAACGCTGTAACGATCCGCTGTATGCAGTCGTCTTGTATGTTGGTTGGTGTACGACACACCTTTTCCTTAATACAACCCTACAAGAAAAAATCTAGAAGAGTTATGTCGGGAGACCTTGCTGGCCATTTAATCGGTCCGAGACGCTCTATAATGCCTTTTTAGTACATACTTTAATTCTTTTCAATATTTATTTTATTTTTATTTCAAAACATATTAAATCATAAAAAAAAAAATATTTTTTTATTTCAATGAATTAATTAAATTAATTATAACTAATTAATTGTTGGCCCAAATGATTTTTCCCACAGGACTTTTTCGTTCATTTTGACAAGCTTTATAGCGTAAAACAAATTTCCTAAATTAGTTTCAGAACATCCACGCATATATATATATAAATATAAATATAAATATATATATATATATATATATTAATGGCTATGCCACTTTTACGCCAGGGGTCATCAGGAAAAGTGTCCTGTTACGAAATTTGTCCCCAAAAAATGTCACTATTTTATGTAACGAAAAAAGGTAAAAAAAAATGTTATCGAACGGCGTAGCCAATGAAAAAGTTTACTCTTCTATAAGAATTATGGAAGAACTAGACCTGAGGTGAAGAAGGCTTGCCCCCTCCCAAATACCAAAGGGCCGAGATTTGCTAGGCGTAAAACGTCAGTTTCTAGAAATGGAAAAGTAAGAACATATAGTAGTAAGTAAACGACGTTTAACAAGGAACTATAGCCTAAATAAGATTTGCAAATAGAAAGGATAGCGTATCAGATTCAACAAGAATTGCTAGAATTTGAGAGGATTTAAGAGCATGAAGGAATAGTCAGAGGCAAGAATTTTAGGTTATACCTAATTTAAGGAAATGAGACTTGGGGGGCCAAATATGAAGAAAAGAGTGGTAATAAAATTTAGAACGGATAATGGATTTATACGGAGGAATAAAGATATAAAATCACCATCCCAAAGAACTTTCGGCAAATTTAACCGCTTGACTGAAGAACAGGAAAAATATTAAATATGTTTAGAGAAGGACAAATGACTGTGCAGAAAAATATCCGGATAATAGAAACATATTGGCATTAAGATTAATTATCGAAAAGGAGATAGAAATTGGGGAAGAATTATGTATAGCATCCGTAGACATAGAAAAGGCGTTTGACTTTGTAACATGAGGTGTATTTGCAGAATTAGAGGAAGTAAGATTAGATTACAAGGATAGGAAAATAATATGAAAGTTATAAAACGAACAAACGGCGGAGATAAGAGTCAGCAATTCAAAAGAAAAAGTGAAAATACAAAGAGGAATAAGACAAGGATGTCCATTATCACTTATACTCCTTAATTTGGTTATAGAAGAACCAATGCGGGAACTGAAAGAAGACACTACAGGTGTAAAAATAAATAGGGAACAGGTACACTGTATAAGATTTTCAGATGATATTACATTAATCGCAGACAATGAACAACAACTACAATAACAAATATCAATATTGCAAAAATACTTGAAGCAAATTTAAACATAAGCTAAAGTAAAACAAAAACCCTAATAGCGGCAAAGGATGAAAAGTAAATACAGATAATGTTAGATAACAAAACTTTAGGCCGAGTAGAACAATTCGAATACTTAGGAAGTATAATAACGAATATAGGAAGAAGCGACAGGGGAGTAAAAACAAGAATTGCAATAGCTAAACAAGTGTTTATGAAAAGAAGAAATTAATGAAAATAGAAACAAGGAAATAATTATTGAAAATTGAAAGGAAGAAGAAAAAGGGGAGACCTAGGATAATATGGATGGATCAAGTAAAAAGAAGAACGCAAATGACGTATAAAGAGATCAAGAACATAACAGGCAACCGGAAGGAACGGAAGAAGATGATTGGCTAGCTACAACGATAAGAGCAAGGCTCTTAAATACATGGATGGAAAAACAGTTAACACGGGGAAAAGACGTATTAAAACAAGACCGACACAAGCAAAATGATAAGGTCGCAAAGTCAATACGACATAAGATTTAGCAAAAGAAATAGAAAGGTTAACTGGGAAAAAGAATGTTCCAGCGCTGGAAGCGACGAATTAAGTGCTTTACTGATGACATAATACCACAAAATGAAGAAAGAAGTGGGATAACGGGAGAGAAATGACACGAATAGGATAGATACTGAAAAAAGTAGAACTAAAAGAAGAACTTTAAAGAATACTTCGAAAAATCGTTCTTGAAATATAGAGAAATGCAGAAGAGAGGTGGTGAATAGAATAATTCATTATTAGATTCGTAGTGAGGGAAATAAATTGAACTGGAATATTAATTGTTGTCATTCTATCTTTTAGAATCGGTAAACGAACATTGCCAAAAGCACAAAGATCATCGTTGAATGAAGACAAGATATAATGTTTCTGCATAGAAGATTTTAATACGTAAGACAAAGGAGTTACAATCGGGAGGGCCAAAGCCGAACATATTCTTAGGAAATACATTACCGTGCTCTAACTGCCAAACAAAGCGCTGTTCAACATAGCTTCAAGCAGTTTTCTAATGCGGCATTACAAGAAAATAGGACACGAGGAAAAACTTTTCTTAGGAATGGGAATGATGATAAAAGAATTTGTAAGATTAAAATGTAAAGAGACCTCTAAAATAATACGTTATACCCAGAACTAAAATAAGATATTTTTTATTCTCTACTCAACTATTTTAAGGGTACATTTATATATACCTGAACTTTACCAATTTCTTTATTAAAATTATATAATTTTAAAGACGGCAGGGAGAGCGATAAAATATTGTAGTATGGTGACACAAGGAAATGACAACAACGGTCAAATGTCGACTGATATGAAAGACCCCTGGTTCATTTGGTAATAATGTAAGATTCTAGAACTGACTTCGTATTTACTAGCGACTACTTAACAGAGCAACTGAAAAGTAGAAATTAATGAGTGACACGCATACGCGAACGAAGTTTATTTAAGAATTTATGTTTCGTGCACCGTAGTACGTCATCGTTTTTATAGTTGGTTTCGTAAAATACGTAATACTAGGTAATTTTCGCAAAACCTTAATCAGATTCAAAGCAACCACATTGACCGTTAACACCGGAACTTCCGATAAAACGAACATTAATATTAACGACAATCTGCTGGCAAATTAATTTTTACGATAACATATACAATCGTAGGCGTTTTTGCTTGTTTACTATCTTTTATTGATATCAAAAGTCGAAAATCAATAGGTCACTTCTTTAAACATGTCTGATAGCCATTTTAAAAATTTAAACCTTCACAAAAAAATCGTAAAACGAGCGAACAATAACACCGTCCACGGTGGGCAGAGCCTATATTATCACAATGACCGTACCTTTATTAATACGATTTGTAAATAAATTCATGGGCGCAGTGCGGAATTATCATTACGAAAAGATCACACCACTAACGAGAAGCATGTTTAGTTTTAACTGAACAGCAAGAATAAATCGCAATCGTCGTTATGGAACGGTTCATTATTTTATTCGTCGATATTTAGACTTGATCTGTGTGCTTAACACATTCTTATCACTTAGGATGGTTTAAAGCAATGCAGTTAAAGTAGCTCAGTTCACAAAGGAAAAATTATTTTATTTATTTTATGTACGAAGTGCGCTTAGGAAAAATTTTTGGAAATTTTAACGATTTTATTTGGGAACTTGCACTAAATTAATGAGTTCTCTCTCTCTCTCTCTCTCTCTCTCTCTCTCTCTCTATATATATATATATATATATATATATATATATATATATATATATGTGTGTGTGTGTGTGTGTGTATATATATATATATATATATATAACGGTGCTTCGTAGATATCAAAATAACTGCGATTATATCGGTAAATTGAATTTAACGTTATTGAAAAAATGGTATATTCTGTAACGCTAAAAGACCATTATGACACTTAACTGTCTAACAATGTAAAAGAACCATATATAAAAAATTATTTAATAAACTGGACTACTTGAGAAGTGAAAAATTAAATGATTGACTATTCCACAAAAAATCTCAATTAAAAAAAAAAAACAACAAAAAAAAACCCCATACATAATATTGAAAAAACGAAAAAATTGAAATCAAAATACAATAAAATGCATTTATTAATTCACAAGGTCTATGAAAAATTTTTGGAGAATTTCTCGATTCGGAAGTAACTCCCTTAGAGGCACTATTGAATTTATAAACTAGTACTTTCTTTTAAATATTACTATTGTCGGTATCTCTTTTCTTTAAACTATTCTGTACTTAGTAGTTTAATTTAAGGTGTCTGGAAAAAATAAAAAATTTCATCATAAAATAAAAGAAATAATCATTCGTAATAAAGAACAAACGTTTTTTAAGAACATAACACCATCAATATTTTTTCTACGCGGTCCCCAAAAAACGAGAGTTCAAAATTCTTTACAAAATATTAAATACGCCGGTATTAAATAATTTTTAATTTCGGATAATTTCTAATCTGTTAAAGGACACGTGTATCACGGATGAGCACACGAATTTACACAACTATTGAAAAAAATCATAAGCGGACATAGCAAATCAGATATACTGTTCGCATCACTGCAGCGGATTTTAATTACTAGAATTCCTTGAGAATGGTGCAGTAGCACTCTCGGCATTAAATTACTACTCCTAAGGACGTGACACAACAACCTCCTACCAAACAGCGGAAGTTTCGTGGTCAAGTACACGTAGCAATAAAGCGCTTCCTCATTTACGGACACCATATACAGGCATACAACTATGAATATGCGTGTATATTATTCCTAGCCTATACTGTGTGTATATATATATATGTATGTATGTATGTATGTATGTATGTGTGCGTGTATTATATATATATATATATATCGCCATAGAACTAACCTCAATCTAAATCATGTTCCTATACCAGAAGAAGGACGTTATATCTTATCCATTTCATTTTGCTTCGATAAATTAAAATCGAAACAAGTTACAAATCAATAATTTTCTTCATGCTAAATCGCTTACATTCTAAACAAGAAGGAAAAATGTATCTTTGGAACGACGATTTATTCAATTTTTTTAACGCGGCTCTAACTTCACACTCGCCTCTTGCAAATTAATTTTTTATTCCGACTCAAGAAATCTCTGATGAAGTCACGATAATATGCCAACGTTAACAAATAAATAAGAAAAACTAAATAATCAGAATCGAAAAAGGCGATATCGGATGCACTAAAAAATAGCCAAAACATATAGAATATGAAAGCCAAACAATGGAAGAAAATATTTCCATTCTTTCTTCATATATTAAAACCGAAAAATATTATGGCCTGTTTACATGTTCCAACATGGTCTACTCGTTGCGACGAAAATGGCAAGAGCGATGTGAAGAAAAAAAACGACGACTAAGTCGACCGACCAAAACATTAGCAACACCTGGGCGCAATGAATCAACAGCAGCTGACCATCATCTTAAATAATGTATATGTTAAGCGTATTTTTAAAGTCGTTACACATCTGCAGCAGTAGTATAACTAGCGCCGAATGGTACTGTATTATTATAAAAAAATGACGATTATTTCTCTGCTCAGATCCGCCCGATGGCACTTTTCACGAAAGAATTTATTTTTACACGCATATTTTAAATTATTTACAACGAAGCATAATTAAATGGAAAGAATGAATTTTAAAACACGCTACGCAAAACGTATTCTAAAAAAAGAAGTACTTCTCTATCCGATTCGCAATAAAAAAAATCCTTCATCACGCATATTTTTTCATATCGTCGCGATAAAAACTTTTGTTTCTTCGCGTCGTCTTTTAAAGGGCATCCTTTCTTTTAGAATAAACCGTTGTGTATTTTTAAAATCAGATTTCGATGATTTAAGCTTCAGAAATCACTGCTGCTCGTGTTACGTAGTACTCGTCCATCACGTCTTGTTCGCGTTCTATTAAAGTGATCCGTTCTTTGGAGTTTCTCAGTTCGCATCCATCTGGTCTCGTTTCGTATTTGTAAACTATTACACCACTCTCTACCGCCGCGTGTGGTAAGTCAATTTTCAAACTATCGTTTCGCTTTCGTTAATCGGCGAGCCGTTGCTCGTTGATATAGACATTATCAATTTGAGCCTCCTCATCTCTTATTTACCATGAACCTCACAGTCCAAGTAACTCTCATACATCCTACGCAGATAAAATTAAACAACGAATTATTCCAATTACTACAATGACCTATCCCAAAGAAAACCAAGCAATTATTTTTAATCACGCGTTCAAGGAATTAAAATCCGCGACTACCTCCTCTCTGTCCATCATCTTGTCGGAGACGCTACAAATATTATAGCCGCCTCCCGAGTTACTGGTAATCGGGTCATCATTTTTATCTCTAATAAAGATCTCGTGGGAAAATTCCAAGCAGGGAAGCTCTTTAATCATGAAAATAGTTTTATCAAAATGAGGAAACTCAAAACGTCTTCAAAAAGCTAATCCTCTCTAATGATGACTCGCCAATTGTCCCAAACTCAGAAATCGAAAAAGTACTTGTGAATACTTTTAAATTAAAACTTTCAATTCCAATAGCCATTTTACGTGTCAACTCATCTGACGACATGTTTCCTTACGTCATAAGTTAGCGCAGATATATCCAGTCTGAAAATTACCTTTTTACCAAGTTCCTCCAATCTAACGTATTCTGATCAATCTTGCCGTATTTTTCTCTCTTCAGACGATCTCTCTTGTTTTAGATGTGGCACAAAAAGCCATAAAACAGATGATTGCAATCAATTTTCATCGACGAAGAAGTAGAAGACTCAATAAAAAAACTCAGAAATAGTAACGGAAATCGATCCTCCTACCAATCCAACAGCCACTAGCTCCTCACCACGTTATAAATGCCTTTTCTTCTAATGTTTCTAAACGCCCACCACCGTCCGCCTCTTCCCGCTATCCTCAATAGAAAACGACTAAACTCAATCAAATACAGTCTCCGCCAAAACCTTACAGTTAATGAAACCTAAAAAACAATGTATTAGAACTAAATCTAATGGCAATACTCACAGTCTCACTCTCCTGACAAGCTAATCACTAATCCATCTGAAGATGAATCAGAATATGATATAGAACAAATCTTATAAAACCAATCGAAGATTACTGAAAAATTTAATACTAAAGAATTTCCACTTTCAGCTACATATTCTTCCTTATTAATGCGATAATACTAAAAGTAAATTGATTACAGATATAAACCGAACTCTTGCTGAGTTCAATGTCTCTCTGATAGATATAATAAAAATGCCCCCCTTTCAAAACCTGGTCTATCCTCCTGGATCTCATACTTTCGTGCCCAGATCTTCCTGGAGAATTTCAAGTCTTTGGCCACCGCGACCTGAGTGGCAACGATCATCGCCCAGAGAAATCACGTAATTCTTCCCTATTTCCAAAACAGAAATACGCCTACCGAAGAACGGATTGGTCAGCTTTCAACAACATCTTAAACCCACACTTTGAATTCCAACGATACCAGCAAACTAGATCCTGAAACCCATATACAATGATTTACTAATCAACTAGTGTCCCACGCCAACTCACACTTTCCAAAAACAAAAATCCGCTTCAACGCTATTCCATGGTTTCTGTCCCACGTCGACATCACTGGAAATGATCTTGCCGATACAGCAGCTAAAGAAGGATCCCAGTTTAAATCATATCCTCAACTGCCTACACCGATCAATGATCTTCAAGCAACTATAAAAAAGTCTGTTCAAAACTCTCGGAATCTCAAGTGGACAACGACACCATCCTCCAACAAGCGGCGTCCCCTATACGGGACTATATTAAAAAACAGGAAAGAAGAAATCGTGCTCACTCACACTAAAATCACACAATTATCTCCTTGAAAATCAACCTGCTCCCATTTGTTCACACTTTAATGTTCCTCTAACACCGTATATCACTTCCTTGTAAGCTGCCCATAATATAATTCTCAAAGAGCACTTCTCGACCAACCGCTTACACTTCAAAATATTCTTTCCGACTCTCTCAAAGCTTCCCACAAAATAACCTTTCTTAAATTAATCCACTTATACTTTGACTTAAGCACTCCCACACTCCTATCGTGGCTCCGGCTTAGATGCAGTACGCGGCACGTAAATCAACAAAGTAAGAAATCACTACTTCATAATGGGGTTTTTTTTGTTTTTTTTTAAATGGCGCTATCCAGAGAATTCTGACATTTTAAATTAACTGTCCATCAACCTTAAAAAGATTAATGAATTATGATAACGATGAATTTTTTATCATCATGTGCAATGCCACACGATACTAATGAAAAATACTTTTATACGAAATTTTTGTCAAAACGAATTCATTCGATATTATAATTACTACTTATTTTTTTATCTACAGAATTGCATTTTTCTTAATTTTTTTTTTTTTTTTTCGGTCATCCGAAGTTGGGTTTAAATCACGGAAAAATACAATCTATATACGCACGCAACACTGAACGTATATCCGGCCCGATTAAGTGAAAATACCAATTTCTTAAAAAGTTTCTTGTATTTTAATTTCAAATATAAAAAACATTTAACTGGAAATTGCATATCCTAACAAATCAGAAAATACGATTACAACAACAGTGAATATTAAAGCACGCATTATTAATTATAAAAGAAATTCATTTTTACGATGCAAAATATTAAGTGCACTCATTTCCAATCGCGGATCCGCGGTAATCCATCGGTATTCTTTGGAAACAATTATTACAAATGCAAACTTTTCCCGACTAAAAGCACATACATTATTAATCGTATTTATTTCACAATTTTGAACAAAATATTAAAAATGAATTTACGTTATTATTCGCCCTATTATAACCGAACCCATAAGAGTAAACTTATGATATTTAGTTTTATGAAGTCCCACATTACTCCAACAATGGCAATAATAGTGATAATAATAATGGTTGTGCGCGGTACAATTCCGTTACATGGGTCAAGGAACTTGAAATATACGCTCTCTATCATCAAACGCACGTATTACATTCGAGCTAATACAAACAATATTGTTTTTATCTGCCAAATAAGTAAACATTAAACATTTCATAATTGCATTAACCCATGCGCCTTCTGTTATTAATACGCTGTAGGAACATAAAACAATCGAATCAAAGTTTTAAGTTTAAAAAAAAAAAAAAAAAAAAATAGATTGCTCATTACACAACAATGGCCAATAACGAATTCCATTCCCATCTACATCATTAAAGACACGCAATAAGAACCTCATGTCTACTGCGATATACTATTCACGATAAAACTATAGTCGATACCACTTAATCGAGAATGGCCGAATAATTGAAGTAACGATCAAGTAGTCTAATTGTTAGAGCAATTACACGAATTTTTATTTCGTTTATTACGGACAACATTCCCCGGCTAATATGAATACAATTCGTAAAAAATCGTCGGTAAACTTAGTAGTTAATCGCTGATAATTATTGAACGTAGCGGCATAAAACATCGTCCAGAGAATAGCAACTTTTTTGAACAGCCTTAAATAATGCAACTACCTACTGTTTCTATGCAGATTTCGATAATTTATAAACTTTTTTATTTGTTTTATTTTTTAATTTTTAATACATAGCACGCATATATCGTACATATTATTTTCACTCATGAAATCCAGTGATTGGTTAACGAAATCCGACGTACGTTTACAAACACAAAGGAAAGCTGTAACACTTTTATCGCATACTCTACTCTTTTTCATACCTATTAAAAACTTTTTCACTATATATATTTTAAATATTTTTTATTTTACATATCTTATCTATAATAAATATACATTATCATAATTTTGTAAACAATTTAGTAGTAAATTTACTTTTTGCTTTTGTAATATAAACTTTTTTCTTTAAAAAAAAAAAAAAAAACAACAATCAATAGCATTTTCTTCTTGTTTATTAACGCGTGGGACGATTAGTTGAGTCAGTCGTTTAATAATTCGACCAAGTTACTCACGCGCCATATAAATAAAAAAAGGAAAAATGCTAATTTATTCGTTCGATTAAACATACATTATGTTCTAAATAACGAGCACCCCCTACGGTGGCTTGTAAAAACTATAAGGGAGTAAATTTACAATAACAAATAAAAAAATACATTCAATCACTATTCTTAAATTACAACAATATCACAAAATTATTTTTTTTTTTTTTAATTTGCAGGGCAATTGTAATAAATGCTATATTTTTATTCAAAATTCGACGTAAACGTTTTTAAAACAAATCTTTACACACACACACACACACATATATATATATATATATATATATATATTACATATAAAAGCTTGAGCATTTCTTATTAGATAATAAAAAGTGACAAAAGTGTAAATTCGATTTTTTTTTTGAAAAATATGTATTTATTATTTTTTACATACAAAACTTTCGTCAAGCTAAAACGCTTGTCGACGAATTATCCTATTGAACACTTTATACCATCTTAAATTAACTTATACATATACATAATCGTGTAATATTTACTGATCTTAATCTATCTTTTTACTTATCAATACTTAATAATCTATTTCTTTCTTTTATATTCAATGTCTTTTTTTCAGTTTTTTTGTTGCACCTTGTCATCTTATTTTATGTTTATTTATTTTTACACTTTATTCTTCCTGAAGCCATTCCTTTATTTTCCTTTTTCTTTTCCCCATTATTTCCTTCTCTATTATTTCTTTGGGTATTTTATTCAACATCTGAGTTATAATATATTTATTCGTTTGCTCCTCCATCTTTGTTCTTGCTAACGGCAGTTGGTGTTTTTCCCTAAACTCGTATTCTGTGTTTATTCTTTCCACCAATTCAATTTTCTTTTCTGCTGGTATGTAAATTCACATATCTTCAGTAATAAGTACATTCCTCTTATGCTCATTACGTCCTCTTTTTTAATGATTTCACTTTCAGTTTCACCCCTTAAGGATTTCCTATTAATTTCAAGCATTTAATTTGCAGTTTATTTATTTTCCCCAAGTATGCTTCTATCAGAATACAATATGTTGGATAACATCAAGCAAACAAAATAAATAACCTACTGCAAGAAAAACGAAACAAACAAAATATGAACGAAAAAAATCAAAGTAAATAAATAACACTTCTGACACATAAATTACCGGTAAAAATCGAAAAAAAAACAAAAAACAAATACTACTAGATTTTCAATTTAAAACGATAATTACAAAATTTCAAGCTTCCAAAAATTTAACAAACACCCATTCTAATTAAATGACACATGTTCATAAGTGCTGCATTTTTGGAAGGCAATCGCATCCTCATGATTCTGGAGCCGCTTTCATTATGAACAGGAGCGGCCTACCGTAAACTTCACGCAAACAACTTCAAAAAGAAAAATACAAATATAATTTTTCATCGTTGTGCAAAAAAAAAAAAGAAAAAAAAAGAATTTCAATTGTTATATTTTTTATTGCACCTGCGAACCTTGCCAAAAAAGGTATTAACACAATATAGCACTATAGGCAGATACATTCTATTTTTGTTCTGTTTCACCCTTTACTTTGTAGGCACAAATGTAAAAGGGTCTTTAAATCAAGCTTATTTTTTCTTCTAATTTCACAAATATGGGCGCACTTATCTACAATTACACAAAAAATCTCCCCTCTCATAGTTTTTCCAAACGGCCCCAAAATCTATAGAAATATTTATTTTCGTTTACATATAAAAATAAACAACCGCCTGGAAAACAATTGTTAAAAATCATTATTAATACTCGGCAATCTTAAAGGATGAGTTAATAACAATAAAAGTATATTACAATAGAAAACATTTTAAAAAACCGACGGTAACAAAAACGTTTGCTTGTTAAAAATCAAATGGAGTAGACCCAAGCGCGTGCAACTTGTGTGCGACCGGAGTAAAAAATTTTTTCAAAAAATAATGAGATAGGCGATGGATACTTTAAAAAGGTACACATTTATGAATAAAACGTTTACGCTTGTTTCCCAACCAGCCTACTTAACTAACTGCATGCACGATTATACACAATGATATACACCAAGCAGATAAGATCGTGTTGTTCACGGTAAATATTAGTTATCAAATATTTCCACAATTCGAATAGTTACTGAAAATGAAAAAAAAAAGGATAAATAATAATAAATAACAAAACCTTTTTCGCGTAATTAAACAAACGTTAAATATTCTTATACTGTAACTGAAAATGTTGGCATTTCCTTCTTTTCTTTCGTGCTACTCATAGACGAGACACCACCGTGCTAGTATACTCCCAACATATATTCAATTAGAAAAAACCCGTATCTTCGTAAATTACATATCGCCAGCGGCGGAAAAAAATAGAAAACCCCACACACCACTCCAACGCTAGAACCTATAAAGTTTTTGTTGACGATTTCCCGAAAACCATAATCGTCCAGTACACGTCAGTGTAAAACTGGTTCGCATACAAATTGACGCTTCAACATAATATCATCCAAGGTGATGACGAACAACGACGTTGCCAGTGTAAAAAAAAAAAAAAAAAAGCGCGAACTACGTCTCAACAAACAAACCGCTACTCGATAATACTTGGAGATTTTAGCCTATGCAGAACAGCGAACGACATTCCGCAAATCACTCGCAAACAAAATTGGTTAGCTATTCAAATTAAATTCCGTTACCACTGACGCCTATAATTTCTTTGGTTAAAACTCGAAGAATTGTTTTAATTGAGATCGTTAATACCGCATATTATAATCAACAATTAAATAGGTTCATGCGACTAGAGCTCTATTAGGCTTATTAGATCGAAGCCAGTAGTAATATTTAAACTTTGAACAATATTACAAGTAATATTAAAGTAATGTGTAGTATTAAAAAAATAAATAAATGAAAGGAATCTTACTTCATGCAACTTGCAGCTAGCGTGTAATTATGAACAAATAGAAAGTTATGTAGATTTTTTGTTAATAGCGCGTCGTAGTTATACAACTAAACAATGGCAGATTTCACAATATATCGAATGAAAAAGCAATATAAATCATGGCACAAGTTACAAGGGACGTGGATTGTTTTCAGAAGGCCATCTGCGCGTCTGGTAAAAGCCCTGTTTTCCAATCTGTTCATTGGAGATTGTATCTAGCGGAAAGCACAGTTCGTCGGTTACCAGCATGTGTCTGAAAAATTCCGTCGCCTAATACAACACTGATGGTTACAGAGAAAAAGACTGCGCTATTTTCAAGTGGTTTCGAAAAACGAAATGGCATAACTACAATTCATACATAACCACGTTTATAGAAAATAATAAATACGGATTTTTACTAATGCACAAAAATTACTACTTTGAAAAAATATTGCGTTTTAAATATTTCACATAATTTTATATACATATATATGTATATATATAATGTGTGTGTGTACGGATTACCAACATTATTTCGCTTTATTCGAGATGTCAGTTAAAAATAAAACAGAATAGGCTCGGAATAGAGTTATTAGTGCTTACAAAGTTCAGTTATCAAACGGCAGGCCAGAAACAAGGGGGTATAGCCGAGTTTACGACGGCAGACAGTCAAACAGGAAGCAAAAAGGACGAAAATCTATAGGTAAAAAAAAACTTGCAGCGAGTTAAAGCCGGAAAAAAGACGCTGAAGACTAAAACTTAGTGAGCGCATAAAAACGAACTTTAAAATAAAAATCATGGGCACTTACCTTTACGCGTTGACTGAGAAGGCAGGAATATGTAAAGCTGAACAGAACAAGTCTTCCTTGGCCTGTACCGAAAGCCGTGATAATTCATCTAAATACAATTCTGCAACAAGCAACACACGGGCGATGATATAATAAATCGAATAACCGAAAAACAGGAAAAAACATTAAAATTCATATAACTGTTAAAGCGAACGCGGATGAATATGCGCGCGAAATTCACGAACAAGAGAATATCCGCCGTCGAGTGACACACGCAGTACTGCGTCAGAAATAGATAAGCGACATATCAGCAGTTCGGTATAACAAGCCGACACGTGTTATCACCGTGTTTTATTTAATTATTTGTAGCAGCAGCAGCAGCAGCAGCAGCCTAGTTAACACACAGGCACATAGCTACCGTCGTCTATAATACAACCCACCGAACGTAGACCGAAACGACATAATCACCAGCACATCTTTTGCGCGTATCCGTCAAAATACACCGTGAACGCACTTTACAGATAATAATGATAATCTTTTTTCTTTTCCTTTTCCTTCTCCTTCTCCTTCTTCTCCTTCTTCTCCTTCTTCTTCTTCTTCTTCTTATTCGTAACACCTTGCAACTTTCAAATTGACAGCGGAAGAAGAAATCTTAAGATGTACCATACTCCTGAATATACATACACATATACAGTGAATCGCATAAATATTCGTACACCAACGAGAAAAATGGATAAACGTCCATAAAATAACGAAAAACAGCTTCAATGATGAAAAAAAAAAATGTATGAACTGTGAAGTATGATTTCCTGTGTAACATAATGAAAGACAAAAAGTAAAAAAAAAAAAAAAAATCACACATCACCATTTTATACAGCACAAAAAGGAAAGAATTGAATGGAACACGTCACAAAAATAATCGTACAATGGAATGCAGTGCACAATGTTGCACTTGGTTTTTTCAAAGATGGATGATAAACATAAGTGTCCTGGGTCGGGTACAAAGCGCTGAGACATAATTTCATGACAAGCGATCACATCATTTGTGAGTTAAAGTGCATTGAATGTAAGTAAAAATGTCGCGAAAGTGTCAGAGTACATCTTTGGAGATGCGGAAACTAGTCATTCACCACTGCACGAAAGGCAAATCGTTAAATACAATAGCTAAGCTACTGGAACTATCTTGTAATACCTGCCAATACATTACCCGTCGATATATACAGAAGAATCGCAACGAGTTAATTTCACAAAAGGGCAGACCAAAGAAGCTTTCGGTGCGTCACGAACGATATTACATTGTCGGTAAGGTTGGTCAGAACACACGACTGAGTGCCTCAAAACTCGCAACGAAAGTAAATGCTATGCGGAATAAAACAGCTTCCGCTGAAACAATTCGTAGATCGCTAAGGAAATATGGGTATCATGGGAGCACCGCCAGAAGGAAACCGTTCATTAGTAAATAGAATAAGAAAAAGCGGTACCAGTTTGCGATCAAATATCGGACAGGCCCCGACAGTTTTTTTGGAAAAACATTACATTTAGAGAAGAGTCTAAATTTAACCTTTTTGGTGGTGCTGGACGGCAGAAAGTATGGCGTAAACCAAGGACGGAATTAGATCCGAAGTATCTTATAGCTACTGTGAAACGTGGAGGTGGAGAAGTAATAGTTTGGAGCTGTTTTAAGAATATGAGGTAGGTTCACCGGTCTTTGCTGATAGTCTGATGAATATGGAAATGTATGTTGATATTTTACGTAACAATTTGCTTCCAAGTGCCGAAAAATTTATATATATATATATATATATACATTTGCTGGTCAACGGATCTGCATTCAATCTCCCGATTCTTCAGCTTAGTCAAAAGCTCCTTCGCATTATTATGCACAGTATTACGAATTTCTTGCCCAGCAATTGAGCAGTTTTTGGAGTTGTCGAAATAAAACGATAAAATTATTCGTACTTCGGGATACGAACGCCGCGTGCTCGATATAATTATATAAATTTCGATTCATGTCAAAATGCGCAAACCGAACTCTAAACGGCAGACCAAGGAAGCGTCGTTTAGCTCGAATAAGCTGGAGCTGTTGAAATGTGGCAAAAGGTAGATTGACGTTTTCGTGTTCGGTGATTTTTAAAATTTATTACAACGATGTTTTCGAATACTGAAAATTTTTTTGTACCGTATCAACTTATGTTTTTTGTATCATGTATAAATATAGGAGATGCACTAAACGAAGAAGAGGATTAAATGACTATAGACTTTCCAGTCGTTCATTATCACTCGAAGTTGTTGCTGAAAAGAAACACCAAGATTCCACCGTAATACTGAGGTGCGTAAAATTATCTCGATAGAAAAACCGTTATCATTATAAAGCCATCATTTGTAAGCCAAACTGCCATCCTGGTTCGTTTTATCTTCGATATCCTTTCTTTAAACAAAGTATATAGTTAAAACCGGATGCCGCAGAAATTTATCCATTTAAATTAGAGAAAAATCGTCAGAAAACACCGGCAGTTTCCAAGTGTGTTTGCGTTTTAAGCGATTTCTTATCTCAATAAATAAAACGAAAAAAAAAAAAAACAATTTTTAGTTATCCTCGTAGAAAAAAATCTTTCCCGCACTTTCGCAAGAATTCACATCCTCACGCATGCCTAAATAATTAAATATCCAAATGATTGTACTTCTTTGTAGATCATTTCAATAGTAATACACGAACAAGTTTAGTCGAGAGCATTAGAAATTACGGCACTCGGATATTCCGTATTAATACAAAACAAGCGAAAATCACATTATGCGTATAAAAATAATAACAATAATAATAATAACGAAAAAAAAATGCATAAATCTCCAAAAGGGAACTAATTTCTCTTTATACGTATTTCATAATTTTTGAAGTATAAACACGTTGGCGTGTCTAGTTTTTCCACTGAGCTATCGAAATGTTAAATAATAACGTTCTATAAAAATTGTTTACATTTTCCACTCTTTTTAGCGCTGCCATTAAAAAGATTAATTTTTTTCTCTAATATTTCGTTTTTTTAAAAATATTACATTATATATAAATAGTTCGTATTAGCTTTAAAAAAAAAAAAAAATGCACTAAAAATTTCAACCGCTGGTGTATAATAGAAAAAAATTGTGATTTTCACCTCAAATTTATATTAACAAGCTAAATTTTCCCCTATTAAATAAATTTATCGTCAAATTATCAATCAAAATTTAAAAATTGTTAACATCAATGACTATTTCTGAATTTTCAATACCAAATTATTCTTTGTGATTGTTTTATAGTAGCTTCCACTACATAACACAACAACCTACATCACAATAGACAACTAGTAAATATTTAAATGTGATCACTTCAGATACGGAATAAGGGACTTAATTTTCACCCGAAACTCTCTATCTCTAAAATTATCCAATTCCATCCTGCATTACGATCAAGCACAGTATCTAATTTTCGAACTTAAAGCAGCAACGACTGGCAATAATCCGCTAAATATTGAAGATATCATATTTGACTTAAATCTAACCGGACGATAAAGTATTAAAAAGTGTCCCCAAGCCAGTGCTCACAATGAAAATATCTCGTTAGTAGTGCATGATAAATTTTTTTTTCTTATTCGCAATTTGCCTTAATAAAGAACGCTGCCTAATACTATTCCACAACTGTAAAGGATTAAGATCTATAGTGCAAATCAATTTAGTGACATCGTTTTAAGCGCCTGGATTACACGCTTTAATTTAAAATATTGGCAGCATAATGAAAAGTAGATGTTTCCCTAAACTTTTAGCCCTCTAATTGCAAAGCGGAATATTACACAACCACTTTGAATAATAACATTAAAACGGTGGCTACAAGCAAAAAAATATGCGTATGTGCAAAATCCGAAATTTACTAATGATATACTAGAAGTAATTTTTATTCAGCGCTATCCATCGATATATGCTATCTATAGAATCGATATCGTAATAAAAAAGGCTAAAAAAGTATTTATCAAAAATTGGAAAAATAATTATATATTTCTCTATTGTTCAGGACACATTAATTAAAAAATAAAAAACAAAGAAAATAAACGGGAAATATCTGAAATGTTAATTTTATAATAAAATTGATTAGGACAGACGCGTGGCGGAATTTAAAAAAAAAAAAAAAAAAAAACGATATTTATTTATATCCGAAAATTTAAAAAACAATTACATATTCTTGTATTTTCGCGACAGACGAATCGATTAATACAAAAAATAGCCTTCCATCCTATCGGGGGAATGACCCAAATTTCAATTACAACATCAAAACAAATTCGAAGTTAAAAAATATACTATCGCCGTTTCACTTGTCGCATATAAGTTTTCTTTCTGTTCATTATAATATAATCATAGCGTAATGTTTAAATGAACGTTGTACAATAATAACTCAGATTCAAATTTGATTTTCTAAAATCGAAAATAGCCAAAAAAATTCACCATAACACACCGACTTATATTTCCCGGTACCGTACATATATTGCTGCGTAACAAAGATCAGCTGACGACAATTTTTACCTCGAATTAATTTCGTACACACTGATTTCGATGTTTCAAAATAAAACATTACCACCACCTTCGATGATAATATGCAACATTAACGAAAATATAGTCATAACAAAAAAGTCGCCATATTTTTGTGCGAAGAATTCAATCTTATCTCCCGAGTGATGATAACCCATGCCTCATCGCGCAATAAAACAAAATAATAATAACAGTGAAAAAAGAAGGGGACGAAAATGTCACAATTACAAAATAAACGATTCACACAGGTATAACCCCAAATTAACAACGAATTAACCAATAATTTAACATTAATTACCTATTAGACACCGACGACAAAGAGATCACATCTCCGACAGCTAATAGAGCAATAATAATGCAATTACTTTTGAAGGACATATACATTTTCACATACCTGCGCGCGAACTGAATTCTCACATTTAACCACCATGGAGATGAAGGCACGTAAATACCGTTTATTTTGTTTTTATTTTGGACATGTCCAAGTTCGTAATGGTTATGTCGGTTTTTCGTATAGCGCTCAATTGTTAAATCGTTTTTCTTACTCACAAATACATATTACACACCACGTATACTCGCATACACATTAATCACACACTCTAAAGGAAGTGATGTATATACCACTTTCCGTTCCGTTTATTCAGTATTATGTACAATAACGAAAGTGGCGATAGTAGCTCGCCACCATCTCATTACAATAAGATAAATAATTTATAATTGTTAATAATATGAAGGCGGTAGATTTCAATAATAGTGGTTTTAGTAATAGTACATTCCACTTTTTCTATTTTTGACCCGAAGAATTACAGTTCATTTAGCCAGCATGAAGTTCCATTTAAAGGATTATTTGCGTACTTTTGCGTAATTTTATATTCGGTAACAAAATAAATTAGCTTTGTACTTACAGAATCATCAAATAAGCATGTATTGTTTCGTTACTTCGAAAATATTCAATTCAGTAAAGTAAACAATTTCCATACAGATTTTTAATGTAAACCATGTTTACTAACTATTGAGAAAAATTTTAATTTGCCAAAAGATATATTGTTTTAAATTAAATTAATTTTTAGAATACAATTATTTACTGTAATCGTTTAATTTAGTTGTTTGTGGCGTAAAATTATAAGTGCATATTTTATAATACTGACATTATAACGCATTGATATCATTTTAATATTTAGTAGAATATAGACGAACCCAAGAATTCATTTTTCATAAGGACACAGTTTGTTGAGCTGTTTTTCTTTTTTTTTTTAGTCGAAAGTAAAATATTTTGTTTACTCCTTAATTTTTAACGAAAATATTTATCGATAATTTTTATTTCTTGTAAATTTAAGGCAATTCAGAATTATAGCTAATTTACCCATTATCTATTTAATTATCTACGTTGTGAATATAAAACATAGGTGTCATGAAATTTGGGAAATAAATTCGTTCCATGTCTCAAAAGTACTTTTTAGACTGCTATATTCCCGCATACTTTTATCGCCAACTGCCTAAGATTTGAACATTATTATTTTCAGATTAGGGGGGGGGGCTGTAAATAGAAAAATATTGCGTTTTTAGTACTATTATAATTTTTAATCACTGAATGCATGTTTCGCATAGCTCAACTGTTGCATACGTTTTTTTTAAAAAAAAAGCCTATACACAATTTATATTTCATGTCTTTATACGTTCAACAAAAAAAAAAAAAAAAAACGTGAGTCAATTAATTTGAACTTTTGTTATAGTATCTTCATAAATCTTTAATAATGAATATTTTTTACGGCAATTAATTCCAGTGTACTTATCTGTATGAATCTGCCTGCGATTTATATTTTATGTGACATAAAAAAAAATATGATTCGGATGTCTGAATTTTTAATAAATGATTAACAATAAATATATCTGTTAAACAATTTAAGTGCTTCGTCATATTTTCGCAACCTCTCCGCTGTTGTGTTCTTTCACCTCTAAAATAAATGTGAATTACAATAAGGAATATATTAAAACTACTTAATATGTTCTGTTTTTAATTTTTTTTTGCTACACTGTTATTAAGAATAATTATATTTAGTTCTGTTTCCCAATTTTTTTAAAGTTAGAAGTCCCAACAAGCGTTCTTCGGGAAAAATATATTTAGACACTACTAACAATTTACTATAAGAAAAATAGAATAGAATAAATAATATAGATATAATGAAAAAGCATAATCCATGTTTAGGATTGTTCAACATAACATCCATTAACATATACATGTATTTTTTTTTGTATCAATTTGTAGGGCCTGTATTTCAGTTCAAGAAATTTCTTCATTTTTATTATAAACATGACACCAGACAAAGGCAGAGTCTTCGAGAATCTGCAGCAAAAGGGGAGATAATAATAAACAAGAATGTACTGGCAGACAGGGTTCGCAAAGCAAAATTAAGATCCTTCAAATTACTTGAGCATTAAGAATTCCCTAAATTATAACGGACAAACGAAAGCAATATGACTAACAGGAGTGCCGAATCAAAACACTAGTAAGTGAACTAAAAAGAAAAAAAAACGCAGTTATCTTCAAGTAGATTCTGCTCCACGCAGCGGAATAGAGGATAATGAAACAACCTGATTAATTACCGAGATCAGAGCCTGATCAAATAATAACGGTACTGAGGCAAGTTGGAGGGAATTTTTATTTATCGAATTAATAGATAAACTTCGCAATGGACGTAAGCGAGGACAACAGAAGGGAAATTTTTTTGCTACGATACAAAAAAAAAAAAAAAAAGTAGCGCAGAGCTTTTAAAAAACTTGGTACTACCTAGCAATTATGTAGTAAAAATATTTAGATTAAGAAGTGAACATAACATTTAAAAAAATGTTAAATTGTTCAAGATGATTAATATTTGTATAGTTCTAAGTTATTTGAATCATATGGAGTGGCAATTATCCTACATCTAGAAAATGTTTTTATATTTATATCAGTTTATTAGAGAATACTTAACATAAACACCTCGCCAGTTAATCAAGTCAAAACAAAAATCAAAAAAAAAAAAAAAAAAAAACCCCGAAAAATTGGTACTACTTTTTTTACAAATAAACATTTGGTGAAAAAAAAGGAATTAGCCTCGCACTTTTCTTGAGACTTCATGTACGCAAACGTTAGTTCTCGAAATTAATGCGAAGAGTTTTTTATTTCATTAATATATTTATTGCAACCGTTCCCCCTAAAGCATACGTAATATTATACACTAATTGCTAAAAATAAGACCGGGTTAAAAAAATATACTGCTAAATTTTCAAATCAGAAACAGCGATAAAAATGTTATTTTAAATATTTCGTCCAAATTACGAAATCTTCAAACGAGTGTAATTTCTCTGTTTTAACAATAAATCAACGCGCAACTTTCTATTACAGAAAAATATTAACGAGATTGAAGAAAATAAGTCAGCCATTTTTACGATAAAAAAAAAATGAAAACGAAAAATTAAAGGGTAAAAGGGAGAAAACAAGAGAAAAAAATTTCAATTTTTAAATGAGTAATTTAGAAAAATGTACACAGCGCAGTCCGACCGAAACTGAGACGGAACAAATACTTTCCAAGGGTACAACTCGATTTTGTATTCGATATTCTATTTTGATTCAAAAGGTTTCTTATTTAAATTCCTTTTTTTCAACTGGCTATTGAAATGAAAAATACAAAAACGATAAAATAAGTTGTTAGTAGTAATTATCAGGAAAAAGGGAGAAATAAAATTTTATAATAACTGAACATAAAAAAAAAATAATAATAATAAAAACACACTATTCATAGCACCGCATCGCGTTTGAACTTTTAGCTTTAAGGAAAGCCTTGGTCTAATTTCCATCGAAGCCAAATAATGTCTTAGCAATTTTATATAAAACTTTTGAAATAAGCTTTGTAAGTACACGTGCAAAATACTATAAAGCCTTTGGAATAATACTACATCTGTGCATAATAATACACACGACGCATTTAACAGTTCCGTAACTATTGTCATGGAAAAATAATTAGGCCCCTGAACGAAGAAAATATGATTTTTAATCGGATTATTAAATTATTTCTTTTCATAATTTTAATTTATTTTTAAATACATGTAGGTGTAATAAATGCGATTTTCCTACTTATTCCATATATAATTAAGTGTTTGTATGCTGAAAAAAAAAAAAAAAAAAAATCACGCGCAAAATACAAGAAGAACGTCTTTTTTATTACATAATAAATCACAATTCCTATATTTCACCCAAAAATCAAATTAAACAAATAACTTAATGACTATAAATAAAAACGATTAAAAAGTAAATAATAATGTAAATTAGAGCAAGCAAAGAAACTCTCGAATGGAAACACTTAAAAACTTTCAATAAAAACACTGAAATGTGTGAAATGTGTTTTAAACAACTCGCTCGCCAGCGACCTGACCGAAGAATTATACTTCGACTATTTCTCTTTCTCGCTGCTATGTAGACAGCGTCGTATTTCAGTGTGTATGGTAATCGATTTCCGGAAAACACATTCCACATTTCACATTCTTTTCTGCACTAGACAAGAGGATTTAAGCGCGCCATCTATTTAGGTTCATATCCACATCTGGTTCGTTAAAATGACGCAAGTATTTCAAATTCGATATTTCACTTTTTTGAAGTCTCCGCGCAATTAAATAAACAATCTATCAACAGTAGCTACCAGAAATCAAATCTAAAAACGAAGCAAAGATGGTCAATTACAAACTTATCAAGAAAAAAAAAAAAACATGTAATAAAGCAATGCCATAGAGCAGAAACTACTCCGCAGATGGTTGCTTCAAATCTGACTCTTCAGATTCTCTTCAAAAGAACAACCGACTGTGTTACGATTATGCCATTTAAATTTCTTTTAAAAAAATTGATAGCACTATTTTCGTTTTTGATTTTATAACCCTTACCTATTTTTGGATTGCTCTTGCCAAGGTTCTATCATCATTCGTTAAGAAACAGGTCATACTAAAACTTCCAACGCTCGAAACCGGAGATAAAAAGGTAGGTAGGTCCTACAGTCGGCCGATGGTAAAATTCTGCGCGACTGTATCAATGTGTGCAACACAAACTTGGCACATAATTTTCGTTCAGCTAGCAAGCCATGACGGTACGGATGCTATCAACATTAATAATATCGATCTCGTTTGTTAACATTTCAACCGTCAGACGACGGTTAATAGACAGTGAAAATCGCATACTGGCCGTCGGTATTCGTGCTATTAACACGACGGCGGGGGAGCGTCCTTTTCTTCCGCGGTGTCTTCGAAAGATTCCACCATTTCTAAACTGAGTATACCGTTCAAACACGCTTTAGTTCAACCTAAACAATCACACACTACCCCACGTATACAGTAGTATTTTCATTATAAAAAACGAATGCTTCGGTTGCTGTCTCATCGTGCTGAAAGCACAAAATTTGATAGCAACTCGCTGCTGCTCCATTTCAAAAAATAATAATAAACCCACGAAAACCATTTTAAAAAGGAGAAAAAACAAAAAAGTAAAAAAAAAAACGTCAACTACTTTAAATGATCACAGAATACGAAGTAACATATTTCGGCAAAATGAATTTTGCCAAACTGAAGAAGAAGAATTTCACGAAATTTTCAACACAACCGCCATACAATTTAACCAACATATTCGCATATCAATTGGTTTTTGTTTTATTACAAAACGTTAACAAAAGCTCAGGTCGTCCACCATTCATTGCGCAATAAAAGTAATCAGTTAAACTCATATGTCAGATCTTTTCGTTTTTTTTTTTTTTAAATACATTCTCACTATTTACACGAAGAACTATTGTAAATATTATGCCATTTAACTTGAAAGGGCCAATGTTTTACATACTTCTAAACAACTTCATCTTAAGAGTATACTTTTAATATTTCTGCTAAAAGAACATTCGAGCTTCTTGATAAACATTCCCGCCTTTTAATCTACTGTATATAAAATTATTTCTTTAGAACACCTACATGTCGCACTCATTATGGACGCGGTGTATATTTAATCTGAAATTAGTAGTATTTTTTAAAAGCAGCGCTGTAGGAAAAATGTTGACAAACCTTCAATAAAATATACTCTTTTTCAACTGCTGGTTGACGATTTTCTTTTTTTAACCGTATGAAGAAATTAATTATCCCGAATAAGATTTTTGTATATAAAGTACACGGTGTATAAAGGTATACTAGTAGGGGAAGCTAATACAGAGTTCATTAATTAAATAATAAGTAATTTTTTTGTGTAAATTAACGTAATGTTGTTCTGTTTTTAATTCTGGCAATGGAATTGTTTAAGCGGACAGCTTGCCGGGAAAAATGTAACGAAAAAGACAGCATACCAAGCGCAAGTATAGAAAACTGTTACACGCACCGCAAATGAAAGATTTGCAAAAACGTTTCGCTAAACTAAAATCGAAGTACTTGCGAGTTAAAATTCACAATAATGGCGGTTATAACAGTGAACTTGACTCTGAACTTGGATTTGTCAAATCAAATGACAGGATAAAAAGAATCCGATTTGATGGAATTAAAATAACCAGAGCTGAGTTTTCTATCGATATGGTAATTAAGAAAATGATATTTGAACAGCCTGCTAAGATAGAAGAAAACCACGCTGACGACGACCCTTTGGTTTCAATAATCGGTGAAACACAAGACCCAGACAACAACGACGGTGAACCACCAACAAAACAGCGCTATGCAATAAAGTTAGACTTTCAATGTATCATGTTGTTCTACCGTATATGGTGAATTTATTATAAAAATGCATTCTTTAATTGAACTTTTGTGGGTTATTTTCTGATATTAAGTTAAATAAAGTACATTTCCGATGTTCTTAGAGTATGCGCAAAAAAAATCGTATAAATTTATTTAAAAAAAATAATTTTTAAAATTAGAAATATATAAATATTTTAAAAACGCATTTTCAATTTTTCTCTTCAACATCCATTTTTTTCTTACAAAATGAACAGATAAAAGTAAAATTGGTTGCGTTTAAAATATTTGGCATATTGCATTAGCTCAAAAAGAATAGGTAAATATATTTTGTAGTATGTGGGTTTATACTGAACATAAAAAGTAAAGTGAGTCCCATACCCTTAACAGGGCGTCGGGGATTTTGAAGTTAAGGTTCACAGTATTGAAAATATATATATATATATATATGTGTGTGTGTGTACGTAAATATGTATGTATGTATATATGTATAAATAAAAAAATAAATAAAAATTTTTCAACTCCAGTAATTTTTTTGTTCGCAATTAACGTGAAAATTGATTTTATTTAGAACTTTTGAAGATTCTTTACTGGAAAAAAAACGCGGAACACCTTCACGCACTCTCTTCCGCCATTTGTAATAATTTAGTAACGTAGAAAAAGAATGACGTCATAGAACGCGCCCATACAACTTCTATAACAGCAAAAATATAGTGTGTCCATCGCGTGATTCATTACAAAAAGGTTAACATACCGTCACCGTAATGTGACTCACACAGTACCAAGCCACGCTTCGACCGGAAAAAAAAAAAAACAAATCAGAAAGTACAAATACGAAAAATTATATCGAAATTTTGATATAAATGACAACAACTAGAACAATTATTCTAAACGTAAACACCAATAGCACAGTAACTTAAAAATCGGAACAGAAATAGTTTCTAATTTTTAATATGCCGCAATAAAAACTATACGTTATTGCAATAACTATAAAACATAACGAAACATAATAATCCTTGCACTATTTATAATAATACTGCAATTTACTACTATTAATCATTAAATAGCGAATAAACTTTATTTTATACATAATATACACTTATAACTCGGTCCTTCGGGCCTCACAGAGGGGCAAACCCCTAGATTCATACTAGTAAATCCATAATACTTATAAATGAGATGTTTCTATTAAATACGTCACTCATCTTTTTTTCACAAAACTGAAAACCGTAGATGAAGAATTTGGCAAAGTAATCTTAATAATATAAACATAATCACTGATCTGTAATGTAAAAATTAACAGTAATTTTAATAATAGTACTGAATCCTTTTTAGTGTCATAATTTTCTTTGAAAATTTTACAAACCTATTGTCAAGTAAAAATATGGAAGTTAAGAATTTGATTAAGTAAACGCAATAATAATTGGTAAAACGTATGCTCTCTTTAACTCCGAAAAATAACAAAAAGTTATTCCCTAATTGTTCTTTTCACATTTTCCCCGGCTAAAGAATGACGTAGTCAGTAGCAAATAATCGATACGTTTAATTAAAAAAAAAAAAAAAAAAAAAAAGGAAACGTAATAAATTTTATACAAAATTAACCTAAATTCCTATCATATGAAAAATAATAAGATTCATAGTAAAAACTCCTTCACTATCAAACAGCCGTGTTTTATTGATATACAAAAATAAAAAAACTATTACCGTTTCAAATTGCCTTTTCTTAATATTTCATTCTTATCAATTTTAATTTACATTAGTTCAAAATGGACTTGGTACATTTATTTCGCAAGTCAAAATGTTTAATACGCAGTGTATAAAATGAACTGAAAAAAAATGATACGGGTCGTCAGGTAATCACTCCAGATTAAGAACTTCAAAAAATTATATACGCACCGTAGTAAATATTACAAATTTCACATTAAAAATAATATAAATTTACATCTTAATATATTTCATAATACTACAGACGGATTCCACAATGTCGCGTATTGTTCTTTAGTATCTTAATTCCTCTTACCCCGCGATGAATCTGTTCTACTCTATAATATTCATATCTCAGAATATTATGAATACGAGTATACATCACCACTTCGTTAGCTCATTATGCTTTTTAAGATGCTTCTAGTATTGATTTACAATTTACACTTCTTGAAAGTTGTAATTAATAATTTTACTGGATTTTGCTATTTTTTGTTCTCGATTGTTTATTTAATTAAAATAATAGTTTAACAAAGTTTTTACTCTGTAAATAAGAGCACGGCGTAATTTAATTAAGTAGAAAACACATGCGCATAATCATTTTTAGCTTACCTACTCAAGTCTATTTCTAAAAACAATTTCAAAAACCCTGTATTTATTTTCGTCTTCATTTATTTACTTAAATATTTCTTTATTTTTTTCATTTCGGCGTTAAGAATAATAATTTTGAGCCGATATTCCTGCAGCATTTGCGTATTAGAAAAGCTCTAGTAATACGAATCGAAAATAATTCGCAGTAATAGTTTAAAAGTAAATGCAAACAATATAGCAACTGTTAAAAAGCGAAATTTTTTATTTATATATATATATATATATATATATATATCAAGAGTTTTAATAAAATTAACAAGACTTGATGTATTCTATTTGACAACTGCGCAAGAACTGACCAAAATCGGGCACATTTAATATACATTTATATTGTCATTATTTGAATACGAGGTCAAAACTAGAGAATTCACAGAAATACGGTGTTGGTAGCGTCGAAAGTGCCAGGCTTGTTATAGGAAGATAAAAGAGAAAAAAAATGTATGAAATTAAACCGAAGAAGAGATAATTGAGAATTAATAATATAAAAGAGAATATTAAAATTTGTTCGGCATATACAACAAAAATACTTATACCACTGTATTGCGCGGTTCTATCCCATTAAAATTTCAAGCTCTTCGCAGCCTTTAAGTGTAGTACACATCGTGAACCTCAGCTCCAAAGTGCACTGCTTTTTTTAAGGCATACATGATTCACCACTCTAGCAGCACCACGTAAAGCGAGTAAAATCAATAAATCAAGTATGGCAAAAAAGTACTATACGAAAACGAAATAAATGCCGAAGTATGCTAATCACTGACTTCGTAAGAAATTTATTTATGTGAAACTGAAAGGTAGCTGTATGACATACCAACATCCAGCCGCGAACAAGAAGTTTTCTTAAATTCCACCCCTGAAAGAATAAAAAGAGCCATTTTTTTTCCACAGAGATACACCTTTTCATTTCGAAAGAAGTATTGTACGAACACTTAAGCAATTTACTTAACTATTTGATGCACTTTTTGAAAAACATTTTTAAAAGGCAGGGAAAAAAACAATAATCATTAAAATGCATCTTCTTTCATTAATGCGCTGATGGTATTAATGCATATGCATGTATTATATAACTCGATTCGTCAAACTTCGCCATGAGAACACCGCATGGACTACACCCAGATAACATTTTTTCTGTAATATTCATAAAAGAATAAATTTCAACTGATCACGTCATCCTTTAAAATAATTTATGGTTTGCGTAACAATTTCTGTTACGACTTCTCAAAAGGTAAAAACATAACGCTCAAGAAAAGCACAATCGTTAAAAAAATAAATATACACAGTAAGCTCCACATTAACATATGGACATTGTGTTTAAAAAATAAATACCCGTCAAAACAATAAGAAAAAAACTTTACTGACCATTTCTTTTCTTTTTTTTTTAAATAAAAATAAACACTTCTTCAAGTACGAATAAAAAAAAAAAAAGAAAGAAAAAAAAGTGATAAAAAATACAAACACAGCTTCAGTGAGAAAAACAAAAAATTCTAAATTTGGAACATTAAATAATAGAAAGAAAATTATACTGCCCGGATGGCGAACAGCATCGCAATAAATTAAAATCAGTATTTTGTGTGCAAGCCATTGGCTTTAATGATAGAATTTAATCGTTGCAGCACTGACGAAAGCAATTTTCGAGTGTAATCAGCCGGAATCTCATTCCATTTTTCTTGCGAGCCGGTCTTTTAACTGATGTCGATTTGAAAAGGGGCTTTTGCGTAATTTTTGTCCAAATACGGCCACATATTTTTGATAGGATTATAGTCTGGTGACTGCGGTAACGTTTTTAATACCTTAGGGCAATTATAAAGCAACCAGGCACAAGTTTTGTACGTTTTAAGTTTAAGATTATTATCCCGATAAAAGCAGAATAGCTCTTAATGGTCCATTTTTCTACACTTTGAAGAAAATTTTCACGCAAAAAAATGATATACATATGAACATTGATATTCCATTCGATAAATATCAATGGACCTATGCCGCAAAAATAACTCCATACCATGACGTGACCATCTCCGTGTTCCACCGTAATATTCTCATTGTTTAAAATTACAATTTTAGCCAACTACCATGTGGTAGTTACTTAGCTAGAGTGATGTTTCGTTCTGGTCTAGTTCGAATCCCGCTGCCGCACAATGAAAATATATGTAAAAATTTCATTTCCGTTCGATTAATATTCGTAGTTGATGAGCCAAATCAAAAACAAAATCTAATTCCGTATTTGGTTTCCACCGAACTTTCTACTTCCCGTCATTCCCAAAGATATTAAATTTCAATTCATTATTGGAAATTACATCATTCTAAAATTCTTCATCGTACTTATTTACTTTTTACCTTTGCTTTCACTGTGATTACTTTTTTCGCATCATTTTTCTTACTTCGCTGTTCAAAAAATGTTTCAAAATATCCGAATACTAATGTGGCTCACTATGAGTATATATATATATATATAACTCGGCCATTTTGGCCTCGCAAGGGGCTGTGTCCCTTGACCCCTCTTGTTACATTTCTCTCTCTTTCTCTTCTATACTTTGTATAAAAATTTACAACGTAATTCTTACTGGCATCAACACAAAATCAAAATAACATAATCACAATAATCCTTTCCTAACATTTAACTTCCACTACATAAAATTAAGACACTTTTTTTTCGTTCCATGCAATTGTGACATTTTTTTAATAACATAATCACAAAAATCCTATAAAATATAACAACCGTTACATAAAATTGGGACATTTTTCGTTACATAAAATTAGGACATTTTTTCGAATGAGGGTAACCTAAGAATTACGTTGTAATTAATACATAAAATGTATGCATTCCCATCCTTTCGTCATAGACGTAATTATATTACTCAATCTAAATTTATTTACACTAACTTCTGAATTTACGTTTTCCGTATTTTAAAAGGCAAAACTAGCTTCTTCGATCGTGTGATTTGCAATATTAGAAATTTCACCTTTTTTCTATAAAATAATACCGCGTAATCACGCTAAATAAATCTTCCTAAACAATGGGTGGAATTTGTGTTTAAAGTCCAAAAAAAAAAAAAAAAATCTTCCTCGGAGTAATTATAGTGGTTACAATTGCGGTCACACTATGCGGTTGTATGTAATGTTTCGAATCTCACTGTATATAAAGTATTACTTTAGAATTTTAAACAAATATTCGACGTGTGTTACGAAATTGGTAATTTTCTTATTTTATAAAAAAAAAGGCTCAAATACGATATTAGATAAAAACGGTTTGTTTTCAATCGATCTCTTACACCTTTAATGCAATTATCGAATTAACTAAGAAAAGAAAAAAAAACATACAATAAAGGTCTCAAAAGTAACTATACTACTAGCACCAACATGAAGATGAAAAACGGATTATGAAAACTTTATGAATACATAGTAATTGGTATGGTAATGCTATACATTTCATATTCGTAAGACTATACATTTCATATTCGTAAGACTATACATTTCATATTCGTAAGACTATACATTTCATATTCGTAAGAAATATCAAAAAAATTAGATTGGATACTTTGCGCAGGTATTGTTGAAATACATAATATTGCAAAAATGTTACAGTGCAAATAGAAATAACTAATTTAAACAAATCAGTAACAAAAACAGTTACAAAGAAATTCTGAAATATGTATAATGTTTAAATTTATAAGGCATCTTTAATGAATATCCAACAGACGCTTTTATTTTTAAAAGCGGTAATTTAAAATGGAAACAATATATTTGCTGAAATAACATTTCAGTAATGCGTAGAATTACATATCACATTCTTTTAACATAAATGAAAAAATTTGTTACACAAAGGTGTGTGTTATTCCTCCGTTGCTAGTCGTAATTTACAATAAAATAATAACATCTATGAACGTCATGATATTCACGACGACTTTATCACAGTTTTTATATTTTAAATATAAAGACTGACTTTTCATTATACCGGACGTAATCTAAAAAATTACAGTAATAATCACAAAAAATAACTCTACAGTAAAAACACGTAACCACCGAAACAACTAATAATTTGGATGATATAACCGTCTAACATATCGGCGGGGAGGAGCAGGCACAAAAATGGAACGGTGAAATAATTTTTGCCTTGGCAAATTGTACGACCGAAGATCCTGGTTTCTTTCTAGCATTCTACATACCCTATAGCCCCCCCCCCCATCCCGATAGCGACAATTTATCGTAACTCGTTTTCGCTATAGCTTACGGGGTTAGGCTACTGCAGAGTAAGAAAAAAACAACATATTCCGACAATTTTTCTTAACCGAATAATAGAATAAATTTTGCTCACGGGCTTCATATTTAACCATACAAAGATATACAAGAAATATTTTTTCGTATTTATCACACAAACCAGTAGATTCACGGCATTTCTCTACTGACGTCTTTTCATATCATGGGCAAAAACGTAGCCCGCATAATTTTTGACTTAGAATAAAAAACCAAAATTTTTTCGCTTATACACAAAAACAGTAGGACGCAGGATTTTTTAACATATTGATTTTTACAGAAGTGGCGTACATTCATTAAAAAAGAATTAAAAACACATTAAAACATTGTCGTCAAAAGATATAGGCAACATAAAAAATCCCACGTACTACTTCTTTAGCGAATCTAGTCTGGAATGTACAGTTACACTCTGAAGGAATTCAGTAAAGATTTGTTCATATTTCCGCTCGGTTCCAAAAACGTGATTTCGAGAAAAACATCTTCAAAATTTTCGCTATTATAAATTCATGCAATCATTTCTCATGCTAATTTGCATCGTGTAATTGACCTTTTCTAAGCATTTTCAAGATAATCCGTACTTGTTTTGTAATTTTTGATGGTAGAATTTTTGAAAGCCAGCAACACGACATAGTTGATCGAGCAGTGGTATTTCGTTTAGCTGGATCTGATTCGAATAGCGTTACCGAAACTTTCAAAAATTTCACTTGTGCTGGATTAATGTTCATAATTAATGTATCAAAAAGAAAAAAAAAAAAAAAAAAAAAAACTTTTCGTAAAGTTTGATGCGCTGAGCGCCCATCCCCCCAAGCGCAGATTATAATTTTTCATACTCATAATTGAATTATTCGCACAATTGGAGAAAAGCCATTATAACAAATTTGTTACAATATCTAATACCACATTGCACTGAATGAAAATGGAGCCGACGCCTATACGGTTGAACTGAATCTCTCATTGCTATTCTGTGTAAAGTAGCCAAAGTTACGAACTAGAAGATGGTCACTTTACAAAATTAATGTTGTACTTCTCTGTTCGTAAAGAAAACAAAAACGAGAGGGAAAAAATTATACGGGAAAAAAATAGTAATTTGCTTTGTTCATCAAGTCGGGGGAAGAAAAAAAAAGAAGCTTTCCTACGAAACATTTAAACTATAAATCTGCTGAAACTAACTGCTTGACTGAAAACGAATTCAACAGACCGGATTTGTAAGCGGCGATATCGAAGGAGCTAAGATAAAAGCGGAACGAAGGTTACAAATATCAGTAATGACGAACGGATAAGACAGATAGAGGATAAGTAGCGTGATTATAACGATGAAGAATAAAATTTAAAAAATCACCAGCCAACAAAAAAGGTTTCACACCAGAATCGAGATAAACAGTCGACTTCGAAATCGGAGATTAAAAAAAATATTTCATAAAAGGAAAAAACAGAAGATACTTGATTCATCGGAAATAAATAACAGCTTAAGGAATACTAAAGCAACCCGAAAGCATATACGGAAGTATTCGAATAAAACAATAATAGCACTAGCAATACATCGGAATTTGGCGTAAAAGAGAAGCACAAAAATTCAACAAGAGCACAGCATTAAAGAATAAATAAAAGAAAAGAAACATACAAAGAAATGTTTTGATACTTTTTTATAACTGAATTATTGGACGTGTACGTATATACATTTGCGATAATCGCAAAAATTAGCAATTTTCGAATAACACTAGCGATATAGTTGTTCGTGCGCGCGACTACTGAACGGGATGCCGTTTCTCGATTGGCAAAATTAATGTCCAACCGATGTTCAGATAAAACAAATTCTTAAAGTTCCTAACGCATGCAGCGTGTTTTACGTTAGTTCAGCTTTTAACGAATATCGATGTGTTTTGTGTACACGTACAAACAAAAATTATTTCTACCTGTTTCAGCTGTGACTCTTTCATCAGCCGCTTACTGGCGTGCCAAATTTTTTTTATTTTTTTTATTTTATTTTATTTTATGGGCGTGCCAAAGTAATTTCATTTGCTTTTACTTTTTTTTTGTACGCAATTCATGCTCGAACACTATAGTTTATAGCTCAAGTCCGTAGAAAACAGTTAACGAAATGAAAATTCGCCGATATCGAACCGATATTACTACTTTAATAATCAAATGTATGAAATTAACAATTTTTTAAAAAAATTAACCATGTAAGTCTTTTTTAAAAGATAGTAAAAGAAAAATTATTTACATCTCGAATTTTTTTTATCGGCAAGTCTTTTTTTTTTTAATAATAATAATAATTTTACGCCACAGCCAAATGTGAATTCAAAAAAGTCTATTTTCAGAAATGAGTTGAGACATATTATAAGAAACACAAATGTAATAATCGAATGCAGATTACTAGTGATTTTCCTCTCAAATACTCACAAGGAAAAAAAAAAAGAGAAACAAAAGAAAAACGCATTTAAAATTGTTTCTCATTATAACGGGCAAACGGCACAGCAAGTTTATATGTGCTCATTTTGATATTTTAAGAGATCTTTTCATTATACATCAAAACAACAGATTACCAATTTAATGACCATAATTCGTGCCACATTAACACCATTTAATACATTTTGAGGATCTTAAAATGTTGAAGTAGAATATTAAAAATTTTAAAAAACAGATTAACGTTAAAATAAACGAGTTAAAAATAAGATGCAACGAATAACATTCAACAATTCGAATTTTCAAGTACGTTAAACCTGCAACGTAAACATTATCTGGATGAAATCTATTACCGGGACACACAAATTCTTTTACTAAAATCGTCAAACATTTCGTTTCCTCCTCCAACAGTAATTTCCTGCGTATAAATAATCAACCACTGAAAGAACGAACCTAGTACTATTCTAAGCATGACGACATTATTTTTACTTCTGCTAGTAAAGCTCCTTGGCAGAAATATTATCTCGTATCACTTTAAAAGATTCGATCATCGGTCAACAAATAATTCAGAAACTCAACAAACTTTTACAGCTGATCAGCACGCTGTTTGGTACTACATCGGATGATGCGCGCCTAACAATCAATCGGATTATTCTATCAATCGTATTATCTTTATAATCTTCGTTAAAAATTATTGTTATTGCCACTCTCTTTTCAAATTTCAGACCTTTGAAAAGTATCTTAAAACCGTTGTTTTTCCTTGTTTTATATATATATATATATATATATATATATATATATATATATACACATATACATACCTATATTAATAACAACGTAATTCTTAGCCTACCCCCCATTAGAAAAAATGTCCAAATTTTATGTAACGTTTGTTATATTTTATAGGATTTTTGTTATTGTTATTTAAAAAATGTCACAATTTTATGTAATAAAATATGTAACGAAAAATGTAACGAAAAAATGTCTTAATTTTATATAATGAAAGCTAAATGTTGGAATAGGATTTTTGTGATTATGTTATTTTTTGTGTGTTGATGCCAATAAGAATTACGTTGTAAATTTTAATCATTTTATACAAAGTATAGAAGAGACAGAGACAGAAATGAACGCAAAAGAGGTCAAGGGGCACAACCCCTTGCGAAGCCAAAATGGCCGAGTTATATATATATATATATATATTGAGATATAACCATTGTTACAATAATAATTAAACTCTTCACGCTAGTTTCAATCACGGGAGTGAAATTAAAATATAAAAACTAGCTCGAGATCTCTCTCGAGCGCTCGTCCCAAATGAAAATCTGGTTCGAAATTGATAATTTTCCCTGTAAATCTACAAAACAAACGAAACTACTATATACATTATTACTCTAAAATATATGCGACAAAAGAGATTTTCAATTAGTAAATTCGAAAATAATAAAAATTCTTTGTTTAATTTATATAAAATTATAAAGTTAATAATCTATTCGAGCATGTGAATTTTATGCTGCTGTTTAAAATTTCACGAAATTTGTTGTTTAAATAGCAGCGATAGCTAGTTAATTCTAGATTTATGAAACTTGACAATACACGCAAAACGAATTAAACTAAATATGCTGATTACCAACTGATTAAAACTTTTAAAAAAAGAAAATGCGCAGATTTTGGACGACGACTTGCCGAAGACGAAAAAAAAAGTGGTTCAAATAGGCTGAAAACCGCTGCTTTACTAAAAGTCGCCTAAAAACTCGAGTCGATATCGTGGCGAGTTGCGAGTAGCTGGAAGTAATAACGCGACAAAAACGAAAGCAAAAATTAGCCGCTAACCCCATTCAAGAACGCAACAAGCTCGAAATTATATGGAAAGTAACGCGAATTATGAAACAGGGAACTGAGCAGATGCGGGTGTCATGGCTTAAATGCGATCGACCAACATCTAAATGTACTATGAACGAGATACATTTCCGCCGCATCCAATTACATAGGATCACTCTCCCATTATTGCACACACGTGTATTGAAAAAGAGCCCGGGCGGACATCAAATACACTTCTGGCAACGCGATATCTTTCCTATCATCGTAACTACCCGATATGTTCCCGGCAATATACACACACCCACACGCGAAGAGACACCCGCAAATGTCCTCCGCCCATTATTATTTCCATTCAAATTTAATCAGCTTCAATTAAACTAAGCATACTGCACAACTTTCTTTCGGAAAAGAGAATAGAAGCTTTTAGTAATTTATTTAATTGAGAACGTCTTTTTAAATCACATATTTTTTACGCGAATGCGGGTGGTAAAAATTTATCCAAAGAGAATTAAAAATAATCGGCCAATAAAACTAACAAACGAAAAAACCTATTACTATGCTTAATAATAATAATAATAATAATTACAATAATAAAAATAAGAAATAATATAAAACACGGCTTACCATAATTATAAAATTATTATTGCACTAAAAATGAACAAAAAAAAAAAAAGGAACTAACAACGTGTAATCTCATAAAATTTAATAATTAGCTATTCCAAAAATTAAAAACAACAAAAATCATTTTGCTACAAAAACAATAGTGTCACTGTTTGTTGTTGTTTTTTTTTTGTTAACATATGTATATGTACTTACAATTAAAAAATGTTAATACATATAAGAATTAACACAAAATTATTTATCTAGAAATAGAACCAATAAATCCTTTTCAAACACACATCTCTATAACGCCACTGTTGTATAATGGTCAACCGTAATGATTAAATTCGCTAAAATCTCGCATTACATACGCACGCGAAACGAAATCGCTTTGGCATGAAAACAAAGATCTCTAAAACAGTTATACGGATTTTAATGTTTTCGTAAGGGTTTCTTAAGAAAAGCCTTAACCTATGCGAATTACCTTAAAAGGCTTGTTTCCATTTGTTGTTAAGTCAATGCCCTTCGTTGCCCCTTTAATATACGTTAAGTTCAAAAAGTTTAAACAATGCACTAAAAACACTTATTTAGTAGAGAAATAAAATTTATTTATGATTTACGTAACAATCTATTAATTATTTGTACGCTATGTCCGAACGTAAATTAATAATCGAAAATTGTTACGAACCCTTTTGCTTTTGAAATATTTAAATTATAAGACAATCTAATCACACAAATGAACAACTTTAAAAATTTAAGCAACAGATATTTCATGAGGAATTTACATAGCCATTACAACACATTAAGGTGAACCATACACAACTTAGATCAATATAAAACGCACAAAATACAAATATGCTTGTCGTCACCAGTTGTCCGAAATCATCAAAGTTAAGCGCAGAATTAACTGAAAATATATAATAATAACAATTACAAATTAAAAATAATAGGCTTTTTTACCGTTCCATATGCATCACAAATCGACTAATACTAACTCTGAAAATAATACATTGATATCTTTCTACATTCCACCGGCACACAAAATATTGAAGCAACAGTCAACGGACAAAACATACATAAGCTGCCTGCTTGGGGCAAAATTAGGATTAAAAACATAAAACAAAACTCTCAAAAACATATTCAGTTCTATTTTAAGTAAAATCCAGATGAGCTTAAAATAGATATATCATCATTAGAACAATATGTAAAAAAGTGTACCAAACCAAATTAAAAACTGCTGTCCGCTAACAATCATACCTATATAATAATAATAGCTAAAATCTTAGGATATTATACAGGTAACGTATAAGAAATTATCTGGAAAATAACAACCTACTACATGTATACAAACACGGATTCAAAGAAAAAAACTGCACTCAGGATGATTGTAAAATGTATAAACAACGAACTGATGATAGGAAAACAATTCATAATCACCCTTATTAACTTAACTAAAGCGTTCGATTCAATAATTAAACTCGGAAAATACGGACACATCGGAAATAATCAACTAAAACGGGTTAAAAATTACGTAAAAAACAAAAAGAATTGTTAAAATCGCGGGGAGTAGAAGTAGAGGATTGGAAATTATATATAAATGCAGGGGGGTAAATTAGTAATTATTAAAAATTTGAAATACTAATAAACATTCAATACGCGGTATTTATACCACCTTTCATAATAACTACTAATGTGCGCATAAACTCCTGAAAGAAACCGCACACAGATATGCTCATTTCCAGACCCATAGAAAATGTAAGATATTTTAACAGAAATATATATATATATATATAGATAAATCTCTGAACTAGAAAAAACGTATATAAAATTTAAATGCGAAACTAAAACAATCGGTACCTGCTCTATAATGAAAATAGACCAACAGGTTCTGTAATTTGAAGCACTGTGTATGTATTATAATGCAATAATAGTGTCTAAATTTCTATATAGAATGCTAATACGGGGTGGTAAAACAGAAAAAACATGACAGTAGACCCCAACTTGGAAGAAAATCAATAAAATATCTCCGAAGATGTACTATTACTATTAGAGATTCATTAGAATAAAATGTAGCATAATAAAATTGCCATCTAAAAAATTCAAATGACAATAAATTAGAACAAAATTACATTTATCCTCGGGCAGTAAACTTGAAAACCGATAATATGGACGAAGCGTTTTAATAAAATAACAGAAATAGAGGGAGAAAAAATATATATTTGAAATGAGGAAATAATAAAATGGTTAAAAACTGTTTTTCCCATTCCAGTTATTTTTCGTATAATTTAAAAGAAATGCGAGTGACTTTAGAAAAAAAGAATATTCTAATTTAAATGAAAAGTTACGAAACCCCGGTAGATTGTACAGAACGAAATTAATTAATAAGAACTGGAGTTTTTTAAGGCAACACTGATACAAAAATCAGTTATTGTTCATTATATTTAAAATCCTCGGGCAAACTCGCACGCTGAAATATATATATATATATATATATATACACATTATAATCGCAAATTAAATGAACGGGGAAGGAATAGTATACACACACTCTCTGTTTTATTAATTACAAAAATATTTCTGTGTAAATAGGTTTATATTAAAAATAGATTATGATTTTATTTTTCATTTATTTACATAAACATTAAAAAGTGTCGGAAACTGGCGTAACGAGCATACTTACCAGTAGAACCACCAGCAACTTATTTCAAACTACAAAAAACGATAATCTTACAATGGCGAGGAAATACGCGAAAAACAAGAAACATGTGAAGAACGACAACCGTGTTCCGCTTAAGAAAATCATAAACCGTTAAAAAATTAACGAACGTCCACCAAAAGACCCAACTTACAACTAATGTAATTTTAAAACGTCCGATATTTCAAGCTAAATCTAAATTGATACCATTTATTTCAGTTATCAAAGTCCGTTGAAAGATTTTTAGGAGACAAAAACAGAATAAAAAACCAACAAAAACAACGACCATGAGGAGATTGCGCAAGACAGATACCGCATAGGGTGAATTGAAAGCGAGTGCAGTGCACTGTGTTCGAAATAGAATATAAGAATTATTATTTGGGGCTGTGGCAGGATATTTGTAACGCACTATCAAACACATCTGCCCCGAACAATGCATGCAAAACGCTGCACCGTGAGGGTCATCGACCCCAAACTTAAAAACGGAAATATAACCGTTTTAAAGCAATCTCCGAAACAGAAATAAAAAAAAAAAAAGAACTGCAAAATTTTAACGTAAAACTAAAATTGTAGAATTAAGTTTTTCGAATTAAACTTTTTTCCGTACTACGAATAAAAACATCGTATGATGGACGCATATACAAATCTAAAATCGATTATTGCACCATTTTATTCTTCGAAAATACCCACTTTCTTATCTTAATAATTATTTTATTATTGTAATATATATATATATATATTTTTAAGGGGGGATCGATATCTTGACAGCGCGTGCGTAAATTAAATCACTACACATAAACGCGCGTAATAATAACAGTGATATTAAAAAAATAATACAAAAGTTTATCAATAACTCGACAAGCCTATATAATACCGGAACCAGACAAACTCGAAAATAAAAAATAAAAACCTAAAATAACACCGTTTGAGAATCTATTTCCCATTAGGCAGTAAATGTTGCGAATTATTCAAGCATGTGTGACAATTTCCCTCGAACGAAATTACAAATAATATGCACAATTTCGAACGCTTAAAAGGTAACATTTTTCGAGAGAAAACAGAAAATTCGATAAGTTCATAAAGCGATAACTCAATTTCAGACATATAAAAAGTATACCGACTTGTGAAGTTTGCGATCACCATATCATTATCAACATTTAAGTTTTATTTTACAGATTTATCGTCGACTACTTTAAACCGACCTTAGAATAGTAAATTATTCAAAAAAAAAAAAAAACACTTCAATTATACTACCCAGTTGAAACTATGAATCATTTAGGTCAGATGTAAAACGGGATATTACATTCAATAAACACGTTCAAGATGAAACATTAAAATAACGTAAAAATTTATTTTTCGCGATAAATTAGAAACCACTTCGAATTTAAAAACATAAATAACGCTTTAATTTATTAATACTAAATAAACCATGAAATACAACAAGTAGGAATTTAGATAATTTAATAAATTCCTACTACGCGTTGTGTTTTATATTTCATTTGGTATTAATATTTACATAGAATAGAATGGAAAATTATATGACTTTAATTTATGCCTTCAACGGATTTTATTAATTTATAAATACCAAATTTCATTTTGGTATGAATAAAGTCTTACAATACTGTGAAACGAAACCGCGTTAGTAACACGGACAGTATCAATTTATAATTCGTTTACGATAATCTCCTAAACAATGCAACTTTAATAAAACGCCCCCCTCCCCATATCAATTAATTACATTTACAAAATTCCGGTAACATAATACGAATAAAGCACACTGAAAATGAGAGTCTGTAGTGAACTAATAATTAAATGGTATTTTTATCCGAAAAGGAGGGGGGGGGGGAGAAAATTGACGCATTACTTCCTTTAATTCGCTAACGTTTAATTATCTACACGGTGTTCAATAAATAATTCACTTTCTTTCCGACGAATTGTATAATTTTAAAATGCAACAAAGACAATTGCGACGCCAATCCATTATTTAACGCTGAAGAAGTTTAAAGTTATTTCCGCGTACATCGTATATTTTTAAAAGAAAATTAAATGATTATAATCTAGTGTCTGAGTTAATTATCAAGAAAAAATAAATGCCACCTTGATACATAGATACACTTGCACAATAATGGTATGTAATTGCTAATATCATCATATTGATACAGAACTTTACATAGTTCACTTTAGTAACATCGATGTCCGGAACATAGAAAACCATTGAAGAATTCACTTTGAAACCTACCGTCGTCCAGTTTTAAAATTAGAAAAGAAAGTAATAAAATTGGCCAGAAACAATTCCTCGACAAGTCATTTCTTAATCTCTTCAAGTATATTCATTATAAGTAACTGTGATTACATATATACACACATATATATATATATATATATATATATATATATATCATTTATAACAGCTAAGAGAATAGCATTTTATCAAGTAATAACCCTGCGGAATATCGTCCTCCTCAGTAAACTTAACAGCCAACTACCGCGGTGTAATTGGTTAGGCGTGGAGTTTCGATCGAATAAGCCTAGTGTTAGAACCTCGCTGCAGCACACTGACACTTCCAAAAATTCCATTTGCGCTGGGTTAATGACCAGAAAAAAAAAAAAATAAACTTAACAGCTGGGACAACAGCCATGTTTATACACGTTATCACAAACATAGTATACGTGGCAATAACTACTTGCTCCCGAAAAGCACCATAGCGCTAGTACGCAGATCATAACAAAACTAAATAATTACAACGCCCCATGGAGAACTGCAATTTGAATAACCGGAAAAACGGAATCAAAACTAACATCAATAACTATATAACTTTAACAGTGATATGTGGCAGAAACATAACGACCGCCACTAAATAGTTCTTTAAATACATTAAGAACACTGAACCTCCGGGTAACGATAATGTCCCTGTCTGGACAATAATGAAAAATATCTATATCCCCTAGCCTAGCAGGTAGGGTATATAATAATAAAATAAACGAAAGTCGTTCTATTATCAGCTGCAACCGTAAAAGATCATCGCCTAAATAATTACCGTGTCTAAAATTCGTTACGTCGCGAATACGTAACTTAAAGTTGATTTCGGTATGAAATTATCGAAAGTGTTATTTTAAACGCTTTAACAAAACGTAGTCTGACAGATTCGAATATAATTCCAGACGGACAATTTAAATTTCGTCCGGAATTTTCAACAGTTCACTCGGTGGGAGCATTGCGCGTAATTTTAACACTATCAGGACATTTGACATTACTTTACACGGGGTAAAGATAAACAAAATGACTGAAAAGGTGCGAAATCTTTAACGAAAATAATCAATTTATCTGAGCAATTTCTTTTTTTTTTATTTTGCAACCACGATGCCGATAAGGCATAGTCGTGATACATGCAATATTCCTAGTAATCGTAAGGGACCATTTTTATTTCCAAACAACATATCTGATTTTAAGAATTTCATTAAAGATTTAAAATTATACATGTTAATACTAGTCACCATTAATTTTCCTACCACGAATATTTTACGAACATCGATTAAATAGGAGCACTCGTGGAAGACCGAGTCCGCTACATTCATGTCGCAAAATACGCAACTGTCGTCATCGCTTACACAATGTTGAGTCTTTTCTTATAGAGACAAAAATTACCATGACCGGAAAGAGCCTGACTAGTGATAATGTCCAAATTTTTTTAGATCTGAGCAATTTTTTATATGTCCTCTTAATTGGACTTCAAATCAAATTACGAAACTTGCATCGTGTAGTAAGTGTGCTGAACTAACGGGGTTTGCTTATTTTACTCCGTATAAATTAATGATGCCAAAGCTGCCTACTGGCATAGATGATATTGCGCTGCTAGAACTCGTACAGAACCGGGTCACTGTACGCAGAACCAAACATCGTGAAAAACGACAAGGGAGATTTTTCTCCGCCGATAACTCTACCAATTCGACTATTACCTTTACATGACTACGGAGAATCTTCTGCCAAATAGCCGGTTGCCCCCCCCCCATGACCGACCATAGTCAGTAGCACACCGGAGAGAACCCAATGCCCACGGAAATGAAGGGGAGTACTTTCCACGTCGCCTTGCTTAACTACCACCACGCGCCCGTCTTGGAGCTCATCCGACACGGGTATACCGTCGACGTTCGAGCAAATGATACCCTAAACATGGCGACTATCTCGAACGGCGCAATAATTACTAGCCAGAGCAGATAACGAAGATGACATAGCGCGGCCGCCAACAGACCGGTCCTCCGATGTAGTCCCAATTTCATGGCCTGTCCCCCGGCAGTATTTACCTTAGACGACTCGAAGAACCACCCTTTTATTTTACAGCCGGAACTTCTGAACTATCCAACTCGACTTTTAAATCAATCTGACCGACACCACGAATGCACCACTCGTACACGGACGGCGCCCCTCACAAAGCAGTTCTAAATAGTCATAATTCAGAATACGAGAAACAGCGATGAACACAATTCCATAACGGAAACAATTCCATTCTCCCACCCGGAGTCCAAGATGACCTGTGATCGGTTAAACCCTCAAATATTAATCGACCCGATCAAATAATACACTCGAGAGACGGTCCTAACAAACAAGAAACTAAATAAAACACTTTCTAAACATCTACATTATCCCCGGTTAATCAAATTTATCCGATTTTGTAACTAAAATTATACTCAAAAACAACTAATGTTATTGTGGTCGTCACCGTACAAAATGTCAATTTAACCGATTCCGTTATTAAACTATAGTGTGCCCAGAGTGTGACACTTAATCGTGAAATTCAAACAGAAAAGAAAAAGAAAAAAAACGTTGCACACCAGAATAAATTTCTCGCTCCGCAAAAACAATTAACCACATTTTAAAACAGGCCTTAAATGACATTTTATGGTAGATATCGAAACATTCCTTTAAGAATATAGCAAGAACCACCGCGTTATTCTAATGAAAAAACGAAAAATACAGGTTAACATTTCGAGCAAACGTTACTCGTCTGACCATCAAGTATAAAAAGTGCAATAAAATTGAAACGTAATAAACGCGATTAATTCCTAAATTAAAATAATAACTGTACATAAACTCGTATTTTTAAGAAAAAGTGGTTTTCTGTCAGGCTGGGTGCCCCCCCAACCACTTTTTATAATTATAAATTACGTGTATTAAATTCGACCCGGATACTCCTAATAACAGAGTTGCCGTTGCACCTGTAATAACAATAAGTAAAATGCTTTGAAAAAGATTATTATCGGTATACATGTAATTTTCGAAGTAAATTCACCGGCCGCGTGAAATTTAGGTAAGTACATTACGTATCTTTTATTCAGCCGCCTTTATTCGCACATAAGCGGAATTTTAAATTTTGTTTATTTTTTGATTTTCCTCGCGGCGCATTTTAAAAATTCAACTTCGCCGAGATTCGGATTTTCTTTACCCCGTGTAAATGTTTTTCGGTCAAACAGATACGCCAACAAAAACGAACAACAATAAAACAAGAATGGTGATAAGTAAATTGTTTAAAGTTAAGTGTAGTCGATGGGAAAAATGTCGTTGCTTGACGCGCAATTCAAAAATCTGAGCATATAAAACTTCACCAATGGACGATTTTGAGTTAATTATGAAATAATAATAATAATAATAAGATCTTATATTATACACTAACGTCGACAAAACTACGGCCGACTTCAATGACAAAAGACCGCGCAACAACAAGTAACTTATTCCAACTAACGGATGCAAATATTTTTTAGACCGCTACAAGGTTACATCGGCGATAATGTAAAGGCAATAGATAATTATTGCAGCGAAAACTGACCTTAAATTAAATTAGTTTCGCCCGAAACTATGCGTATTCAACACTTCGCACTGGAACTGCATTACATAATTTAGTTTTTCTCTTTCGTTTATTAAAAGTAAACTACACATACTATAACGATAGCCACGTTATTTCTGCTCTTGCACTATCAGCGAATTCCATACAAAGAAGTAAATAGAAAAGTAAATCACGACGCGTAACACTTCACAAATTAAAGATTGCTCTCTGAATTCGCGATATACACGAAAAATACGCCTTCAAAATCCTCTAGTTAATAAAAAAGCAAAAACAAGGGTATAAACAAGAAAAAAGAGTTGTATTTAAATAGTTTGTTTTCAAACGCAACAGCTACGGTCAAACGTCTGCGAAAAAATAATATCTTTAATTAGCTCTCTGCAGCGGGTTTCGTCCAATAAATAGCGAATAATAGTATCATCAAATGAATCCGTAAACTCGCTGCAGTACTCATTCTCTATAGCATGGCCACCGCAGACCGGTAAATGATTTTCAAGCTAGTTATAATAAGACGGAGAAATGTGTTGTACGTACACTACTGTTGAGAAAAACCCATTATCGCGAATACAAAATTCTCTAACTTCGACGTACTGGATGATCTTGAAACTTTGATAAAATCAACAACGTTCGTATTCGGAACATTATTAACAACGTAACATCCCCTCCTGCGTCAAACTGTAGTAACTCTTAACGGATGACACTTGCACATAAAACTAACGACATTAACCGGATAATGAAAGAGCGCTAATTTTTTTCTAAAAATATGATCGTTAATTTTTAGAATTATTTTTAATCGAATTTTTTAAATCTTAGAGATCGAGAATATTTGAAGTTTTATTGATTATGAATGATGAACGAGAAGAATACCTTAAACTTTATCGAAACTTATCAACTGCAGACATTGTGAACCGGCAGCCCTTTCTTTTTTTTTTTTAACGTAGTAACGGTACACGTCACCGGCAGCGTGCATTTTTAGCTAGCCGCACTTGAAACATAAATGATTTATACCTATAACTAACAAATCAGAACGAATTTCGTAATGTTTGTATTAGTGACGAAATCGCTCCCAATTGTTGTAAGGGTTTCGTCGCTCCTAAAGATGTGAATAAATTCCACGTCAACAATGTGACCTATCATTTCGTAACTGAAAATATACGTACATAAACAAATCTTAAACATTTTTTCAATGTATCGCAATTGTGTCAATGCAGTTGAAAATTTACATCAACGGAAGACGACCCAACAGTAGCGACGAGTAATAACACAATCGAATATTGAAAATTGAAAATCGAAAACAATTTTACAATACATGTTTTTTAAACTATTAAAACGTATGATATATAACAACACGAAAAAAAGAAAGGATGTTTGTGTCAATTATAACAGACTGCATCAAAAATATGACAATATGACTAATGTGTACGCTTTTTCTATAAGAATTAAAACGATTTTTGCTTAATTGTCGACTATCGAGAAAATTCATTTACTTTAAAAGCAAAATACAACGTTCGAAAAATTGTTTACATGCAAAAAGCCAAAACAGCTAAAAAGAAAGATCCAATAATCTCGATATATTTTCATGGGTAGAGTTTTACAAAGACAAGAAAATCGCGGTCCCTACTAAGAAGATGTACCTGCTATTTATTACAAGCGCGCCTGTAAACCTATTTTGGTCAAAAATTTAACTAGAAATCCATTAATGAGGGTGGGGGGTGGGTAACCCAATTTCTTTATGTATCTTATTTTCGACGCCGTATTATTATTTTCAACGTTTATTCTAAAAACACCGGTAATGTTGTTTTCGTTCCGTCGTTGCGTATTTAATTTGTTTTTTTTTTTCTGCCATTCAAATATAACCGGTGAGAATTTTAAGAAAAGTTTACGAATGAATTTTTTTTTTTTTTTTTTTTTTAACAAAAACCGCGGCTAAAGTTGTAAAAAATTGTAACAAGAATTTTTAGAACACACTATACGGCGAATTATTTTTTGGCTTTGGAAATAAAGACGAAAATACCTGTTCTAATGAAAAATTTTCATTGATTAATGTAATTTTATAGTTCTTTCGTTGTTTTTTACTAAAGTATCAATTATAAAAATGGGGAAAACATAAAACAGACATACTCAAAAATTCAACACTTAAAAATTGTCGAACTTGGCACTGGTGATTCGTAAGAGTATTTCAACGTATTACGCAAACGTGAAAAATGTGAGTTTTAGCGGAATTTTTAATATAACCATCGATCGGCAGCGCTCAAACCGCGAGCAAAACACGGTATGTGTTGTTGTTAAAACTGAATACGAGAATATAACTTCGTTGAATAAAGTTGTTTATTTGACAAAACGAACAAACGAAAACGGAAGTTCGCGATACGAAAAAATAGGTTCATCGCTTCGATTAAGCAAGTAACACTAAATCCGAAAAATGCGGTTAAATAAATTTAGCGATTCCCAAAAAGGGTTATTTAAACAATTTAACACGCGATTACGCAACAAAATCGAACGGAAGCTCTAAAAAGGGCTATTTCAAATAAGTAAAAGCGAATAAGGAGAAAGGAGTTAAAACGAATTAATTAGAGGAAATAACGAAAATAAGAACTGGATGAATTCGAATAGAAGAAAAATAAAAGAAGGAAATCAATAAAAATGAAGTAAACGATAACGAATAAAAGTCAACAACTGTAAAGCGAACAAAACCAGCGAACACAAAACACCGACATATATAATCTTACTCTGCTACGACTTAAAACTTTATTGCTACAGATCATCAATATTGATAAGGAAGCGAAACTATCCATTAAGCAATGTCGCATTTCGCTTACGCATTTCTTTAATTATTAGTTCCAAACATACTCCCCCGCGATGGGGTCGCAGAGAGCCCATCAGATTATAAGTAAACGGAACCGAAAATTTTTCTTTTTCCATTGGTTGTAGGGCTGGTCCGGAAATTACCCAGCCAAAAACTGATTTGCGCAAAGTGAGTTGATCGATGTTACAACGTTCATCCAAAAAGCACGACTCGATATATTCAGCCCCTAACAAGATATCCACTCGATCGTGGCTTAATTTACTGTCCGCAAATTCTAAGGTACGGTTTCGTGTACGAATCGACTGCGAAAACGAGTTAGAGTGAAAGTATGAAATCTTCGGGACTACATTTGCTTTTATCGATAGCTCGGAGTTCGAAATTCGCGACTGAATTAGCATAGAACAGCTATTGTCCGCGATTAAAGGACTATCGGTAACACCTTGGATAGTTATTGGATTCGAATTAAACTCCACCGACAACTGAGACCTTTTAACAAAGTCGGCACTAATCAAAGTTACTTGCGAAGCACAATCGAATAGGACTCTCGCTAGTTTCATCGATCGGCCGGGAATTTTTACTTTTACAACCGCAGTCGGCAGTAAAATTAAATGATCGTTTTTAGCTACGGTATTACAAACCAAGCCAGAATTCGAGCTCGAACTAGATGCAGTTGATTCTACTTTAATATTTTCAGATCGCTGTATTAGATTACCGTCACGATGTAGTAACCTGTGGTGGTTCCCAGAACAAATGGTACATTTAGAACGGCAGTTCAAACAACTGTGTTTATTACTAAAACAGCCGATACACAATTTATTACGTTTTACAAGCTGGAATCTATCGATTGGCGTACGAGCTTTAAATTCTGCGCAATCTGTTAACCGGTGGTTTCGAGAACAATCGTAACATCTAATTCCGGAAGGCGCAGAACTCGCAACATAGGAGTGTTGTATCTTTTTAGAAGTTTCTTGGCTCAAATTCATGCGCGCCTCGACACTAAACGCACGATTTTCCAAAAAAGTACGAATATCCTTATACGAAGGATAAGTTCGATTGTCTGTTAACGAATTGTCCCAATCACGCCGAGTATCATCGTCTAATCGCGAACAAACAAAATAAGAAATGATCGACGACCATTGATCCACATTTTCACCGGCAATTTTCAAGCCGCGTAAAACGACATTTACGTTATCTAAAAGTTTTCGAATGCCCTGTTCACATTTTACTTTTCTTATTGAAAACAAATCTTGAAAATAAGTAGCGATTATCGAGCGTTTATTTTCGTATCGAGTTGTTACAGTACTCCATGCTTCAGTAAAAGATTTATCATCCAATTCGAAATCACGAACTAGCGATTCAGCTTCCCCAGTTAACGATTGTTTTAAGTAATACAGTTTCTGAACGTTACTAATATCGCAATTGTCAATAATCAGATTGCGAAATAAACTAGCGAAATCGAGGAAACAACGAATATCACCATTAAATTTCGGTATTTCTATTTTCGGTAATTTCACTGAAGTGTTCGGATTGGATACATTACCCGATAACAGCAGAGAGTCGCGTTTATCTGTATCGGTTAAATTATCACGAAGTTTACGAACGATTTTCGATATGTTGGTTGCCCAGCCTGAAACGTCCATTGTCTCTTTAATAAAAGCAGTTTCAATTACTTCGGCCGATTTTTCGTTTGACAAATCTAACAGCGGGCTTATTTGCTGCTGAATTCCCTCAAACTTGTCTCTTAGAGCGCGAAATTCAGATAGTTCTTCTTCTAAATCTTGTAATAAATTACGAGTCGGCTTTGCTTTCGCTAATTTCGTAATATTCTCATAATAAATATTCAATTGTCGTATTAGAAAACGGCGTGATCTCTCTAACTGATCCATATTACGAATTACTTTAAAGAGATCGGCCAGCAAAACGCTATTTTCGACACTATATCACCGAATTGATAAATAGCCGGATCAAATTAAAACATTTAAAAATTTGAGTTACATATATCACTCACCGCTGGTAGGATGATGAAATATAATCCTTTGATCCGGCCCGGAGGACCAAAAATGTTGTTGTTAAAACTGAATACGAGAATATAACTTCGTTGAATAAAGTTGTTTATTTGACAAAACGAACAAACGAAAACGGAAGTTCGCGATACGAAAAAATAGGTTCATCGCTTCGATTAAGCAAGTAACACTAAATCCGAAAAATGCGGTTAAATAAATTTAGCGATTCCCAAAAAGGGTTATTTAAACAATTTAACACGCGATTACGCAACAAAATCGAACGGAATCTCTAAAAAGGGCTATTTCAAATAAGTAAAAGCGAATAAGGAGAAAGGAGTTAAAACGAATTAATTAGAGGAAATAACGAAAATAAGAACTGGATGAATTTGAATAGAAGAAAAATAAAAGAAGGAAATCAATAAAAATGAAGTAAACGATAACGAATAAAAGTCAACAACTGTAAAGCGAACAAAACCAGCGAACACAAAACACCGACATATATAATCTTACTCTGCTACGACTTAAAACTTTATTGCTACAGATCATCAATATTGATAAGGAAGCGAAACTATCCATTAAGCAATATCGCATTTCGCTTACGCTTTTCTTTAATTATTAGTTCCAAACAGTATGTAAACACGTACGAATTGTCATACTTTTTTTATTGCGATACTATCAAAACCTTTCGCCTAGCTTACGTCACTAAAAATAGCAATTACAATTTCAGAAAGCTATTCTTTGAAGACCATTGATGACAATCATATCGATTTTTGACGTAAATACGAGTTTTTATTTTTTCAAATCTAAAACGAAAAGTATAAAATACAACACTCCTTCGAAAAAAATTATTCTCATTTAAAAAAGAAAAGAAGAAAGAAAAAATGTTTCCACGAAACTAAATTATTATATCATCGTCAGCCTTGATCACGAATTTCGTCACTACTTTAAAATTATACAACTGTCGCAACAAACCAGCATCGTATAAACCGGCATTCCTAATAAGCATTATCAACACTAATAAGATTATGATTTTGATATCATAACACTAAACTGATGACAAAGCTCGAATTCGCAGAACTATCGATATACTACTTAAAACATCTGATTAAACTATATTCGCCAATAGATCGATATCAAAATATTGTATACCAAAATAACAGCTGATATTAATTTAAAAGGAAATCGAAAGATAAAGCAGATAATTAAAATACTGTAATAGCGTGGATGTAAATATTATCGGTAAAATGACGATGATTCCGCCATTATAATACGTAATAAAAATTTAAAAAAAAAAACAAAACAACAATGCCCTTTAAGAAAATATTAAAAACTTCACAATCCAAACAAATCTGTATATTAAAACGTATGTACAAACTACAGGGAAAATATAGCAAAGAACAAAAACACTCTTTATAAAATTAAGCGAAGAATGAAATACACTTAATTACTTTCGCGTTTCTTTTTAACTAAGACCACAATTGTCAATAATCGAATGTGTTACCAATTAAGCGATTATAAAAAAAAATAAATAAATAAATGAATAAATAAAAAACGTAACGTTTCAAAATTGTTACAGACGTCGAATTTCTCGCTGCATTACTATTTCATCACTGTAATTGTTTCGCTAAAGCTTTCATTTCCATAGTAATCGATTGTGTCGATATACGCGATAAAATAAATACTACAAATAGATTTGAAAATTTCGCAACCCAGCCTTAATTTATAAACGAAACGGGGGAAAAAAAATCCAAACACATCGGTGACAATAACAATTTAGTTATCCCGATCCACAACTAACACAGAAACGATGAAATGAAACGGAGTAAAATAGTAATATCATGTTGCACGTATCTCTCTATTAACATCTTCCGGTTAATTAGTGTATTCGCAGGCACTAAAAACTAAAACCTACGCTAATTTAATTACGAAATTACGTGATACGTAATAATTAAAGTCAATATTTATGTGTATATAAATGGACTCGTCGTCCACTCGAAGTAAAAATATTTCTAATCCGATCTTAATGAACGTTCTTATCCCGATAGATGGACAAGGCTAAAGTGTTTTTCACGGAACTAATGCAACTAGTTATCAAGAACAGATATTTTCTAAGAAGAAGGAAACTGTCTGGCATATAGAACATTTGGTTTCTGCTTCCGATCCCCATCGCTATGATCGATCTCGCAACGATTTTTGTAATTTTAATTTTGACTACAGAGAGAACACTATCGTCGCGTATATATATATTAACACTCGCAGCTCGCATTATTTGTTTTCGTCAAAATACGACAATGCATATACTGAGTGTCCAAAATACTGTACTTTATACGCATACGTGTATACATAATACATTTTGTGCAACCAGCTCTCTGTTTAGTTCAACTATCGAATAAACACAAAAACGGGTACTGAAAAGGAACTGCGGCAATAAACGCACAGTAAACAATAGAAACTCGACCGTAGGTTTGGATTAAAAAAGGGAAAAAACAAACAAACGCCATTGTAATGTATTAAAATAATGAGATAAAAATCAGGTAAATTATCGATTTCCCGATTTTATTGATCTCAACAAATTTCGAACATCGATAAACTCGTCGATATTAGGATTTTATAGACTAAACAATTCGTCGAAACATAAAAGCACTTAAAAAACGGTCTTCCTCAAGACTTAAATAAAACTGATCTGCATGGGCGGTCTGATAAACTGGACAGAGCTGAATTCAAAAATTAAAATCATAATTTTCGTGGGTTTAACGGAAAATTGTTCTACTACTTTATTATAAAAGTCTTCCAAATTGTCCATGATTACGCGCCTATATGAATACTCATCATGGCCAGATGATTAAAAAGTTTCGAAGCTCCAGGGAAAGAAGCAACGGCCCTTCCCTGCCAATCCATGGCGACGCCCATGCACGCATATACCCATAATGAACGATTCTGCGGATTTAGAATTTAAAAAATAATTATAGTGTCGATAACGTGAATAATCTCGCCTATAATCTATATATATAAAAATGAATATTATTATAAAAAGCGACCAGTGGTTTTTCGAAGGATGCGAATATTGTTTCGCTGACTTTCTTTTTTTGAAGGTAATAACGGAAAAAATGAGACGAAATTTATAAAAGTGTTTATTTTACACCAGCAAGAAGAAATAATCTCTGATATTTAAAAGCGACGGTCGTCAGCAATTCTTTTTGCAAGCGTTGCGATAACCGCACATTTCCACGCGTTATTTCGTATTTCTCATCAATAGAGCCCCCCTGACAGCCGCATTAGAGTACATTAGTTCGGCTATTTCAACTTCCAAAATGTCCGTCAAATATTCGTCAACACTAGATGTGCTGCTACATGTCCCGCCCACGCCTAGCCGCTTCTATAATACACACATTTGGCACATTAAACCGAATGGCGACTTCCTTTTTAAAATGTTAAAATGCGACAAAAATTTTAGAAAGTCGAAAGTCGAAAAATATCAAGAAATATCGCATCCCCCATCGAAATTTTGCACGACGCTTAAAATCGCTCGAACTCAATCTCGATAGGTAATGCCAGTTTAACTGTTTGATGAATGTTGTGCTATTACAGCATTTTAGGAACAGTATAGTCTGGAATTCCGTCTATTTATTGTAAAAATTTCATTTTAACATAAACCGACATAATTCAGTCCGGGGTTTAAGGGGCGTATTTACGTTACCGGAAAAGAAAAAAGTGTATTAACGCACGTTGTTAACGTTGTGAAACAAAAAAAAAAAAAACAAAAAAAAACATCAATTTTACTGTTTAAAATTCGAATTTTAAAACACTCCAAGTACAAAAAAAAAAAAAAAAAAAAAAAATCAAGTCTTACATAAATTACGTAGCTCCGACATGAAAAAAATAATCATTTAACCTGTTTAATTGTGACATTACAGCGGGAAAGAGACGTGTAGTCGCTGTCTGAACGGGAATTAACAGGAGAGTATTCGCAGAAATATTTAGGCGTGGAACAACATTAGTTTTCCGTCAACATGTACAAGTATAAATCGTTAATACACTGCGTTTTATCTTATCGTACTAGCATTTCCCTCGTATTTAATAAGTCGCCGAATGTGATATCATCGCAATCATATGCGTAAATTTCGACATTCGTCCAAATCGAACAATACTACTCAAATGAAAACATTAAAAGTCTCTCGTCCCCCCATTTCGCTGAATCGGCCAACTTCTATTGCACAATTCATGCTGACAAAAAGATCCGGGGCAAGGCGCGTACTCAAAGTCTGCGCACTTACTAGCCCAGCACGCATCAATAGTTCCGAAAATTACTTCGGCGCAAAAAAAAAAAAAGGATCGGGAGGGGCCAACAAAAAAACAACAACAACAACAACAACAAATAACTGCAATATAGGCGGCCGTAACGACTTTTATCATTTAAACTATACACGACGTGCACATGCGATATTATTTTAATGGGTTTCCAGCGGCAAGCAGTTTTCTCTGAAAGTGAGTGATGAAAAGCCGATGACGTAACGAATCGGAGGTGAATTGCGCAATTTTCGTCGTCTCGACGCGACCGTCTGGCTAAGACGTCACCAACGAGCGCGCGCGTTAAAGACGCACGCGAACGAACAACACTCACTCGCACACACACGCAGTACGCGCTGCAATAGCCTACTTTCAGCCGACGACAGCAACAGCTACACAGTCGAGCGCAGCCGTGCGCGCTTACGAATACTTCGCCGTTCATACATTTTGTGCAAGAACCGATCATATATTCTCTAGGTCAACGTATGCGCTGAAATTTCAATTTCAGTCCACACTGCTAGAAAACAAAAACGGCATTGCCAAATCTGGTACAAACAAATTTCGAATAAATGCGATCGAACCGAAATTTATAATACGAGACAAACCCCGGCGGCGGTGGTAGCAGCTCGGCAAATGTCATCTCTCACTCTTTCAGACTACCGCAAAACCGATGAGACAACGCGCGATTCGCCAGAATACTTCGCAAAGCGCCAACAGTCAATTGCAGTCAATTACACAAAAACAGTGTTCCTTAATGATTACCATTACACTGTACCTGCTGTTCAGGTGAGCGCGCATACCAGTATGTTACGAGAAGAATGAATTTATTTTTCAAAAAATCCATTAATTCTCTCCGGCCCGCTTTTTCGATAAGAGGCGCTCGTCAAAAATTACGTGAAATATACAGCAGAGCCCACTTACACTTAACGGCAGTACAACAGATGAAACACTGGGCGAACTTGTAATCCAATAGCGACGGTTTAACCCGGTCACCTGGATAAACTGTTAACAGTATGTGACCTCGATGAAAAGTTTCGTCAAAATGTAATGCGCAACACGCATGAATTAGGCTCTTTTTCATTTTTGTTTCCCCTATTTTAAACGAAATTAGAATCTATTGTTGTCTGTTTTTGTTCTTCGTTCCTTTTAACTAACTTTCTCTCTATGTTCCTTTGCCCATTGTCCATTCTTGAAATAGATCAAAATAAATTTTAGGGTCCCCAAAATGCGCCTAAAAAGAAGGAGTGATAATCAAAGTTATAATACACTTATCACTGAGAAAAATGTTGCTAGTAGTTTTTTATTTTTCCTAATAAAATAATTTTTGTTCACCGGATTTTTTTTTTTCCATTATTAAAATCGCGCTTATTTGTATTTCGCAGTACGCTGATTTTCTCGAAAAGGCAAAACCGGAAGTTAAAATTACACACTTTTATTAAATCATCGCGATTGATTTATCACTACGCTTTCTGTACGCTACGGAAAATATTTAAACATATTTTTACACTTTAATCTCATTCGCTTCTTAATAAAACTTGTACGTAACTTAATTAAGCTCGGCGTAGTAATTATTTAGAAACGATTTGTAATTAGCAAAAATAAGCACTTTAAGTGCCATTCAATGAACTCAAAAATGTACCGCGCTTTTCGTCCAAGCACACTGACCATCAAAACCAACACAGTACTACATTTCCGACTAGTGTCGATGCCCTTCGCGTTGGCGCGAACCCAAAAAAAAAAAAAGAATCCTAGCATCGTAATTTTGCTCGGAAAAAGTCGCAATTATCTACGAAAAACGCATCAAAATCTGTGCAGTCTACAGACACTTTTGACAGTTTTCGTTTTTTCTTTCCGATTTGGCCACCTACAGACGACCCTGCACCGGACACAATTATTACGCATTAGACGATCCATATAAAATTTACCAACCAGTTCGATTGACGAATAATATTTTGTATCTGAATTCGGTAAAAACCGCGAATCGTTTGGCCTTTTATTTTGGTTTTTTTATTTTTTTCTACTTTAAAAAAAAAAACAACAAAAAAAGGATAAACTAATAATCTATATCGTAGTTGCAGCGACCAATATAGAACTTGCAAAATTGCTTTTGTCGCACGTTACGGGAGCCGCAATTTTTGAAAATTCCTTCAAGTATTCAATATGCTTCCCACTATTTTAGAAATGCAAAAATTGACGCGAGCCCACTCCGGAAAATAATAATACCATTTCACCGGGACCGAAAATATAACACTTTAACCGGCTACTAATCAGAATCTATTCTTCTTCACTTCTTGGTCTGTATTCGCCTAGCGAATGACGGCGATCATTTTCGTCGCCTTCTCTTTGTTGCTTACCCCATTTTCCTTATTTCGCTTCTTCCGACATATTTGCATATTGTACCCATTCCCCGGTATTTTTTCTACCTCATCTCTTGTTCCCCCTGCAGCTTATTACATGTCCTAGATAACACACAGTTTTTCCTTTTTTGGTATCATCTTGAATATTTCCACTTTCTTCCTCATTTTATCTAATACTGTTTTTTATTTTTTACCTTCTTTATCCGACTAATTAGTAATACTCCCCCTTCCCCTTACAACTATATATTATTCAGTGCTTCTATTCTTTCGCATACTGTTTTTTTTTTTTTTTTTTACGTTTTCCGCTAAATAGTAAGAGTAACACCTACTTGACCGAATTTTTGTTTTCTTCGATAGATTATAGTTTATTACAAAACATATTACTACTTTTTTACCTCGGAAACGATTCATTCTGAGTTTCGCGAAAAACCAATCTTATGAGAAATACTTCGAAGTATACAAATGCAATAAATTTCATTAGGTACAATAAATAGCAATATCTGCAGCCGTTTCAGACGAGCCACCGGAATTATAATACTCTTATACAAGACCCATTTGAACTTAACCTACATTCGTCTAATACGCTAGAATTATACAGTACTAAAAATAAATATAATTATATAAATAGCAAACAATAATATACTTTTCCAGCTTAAGCCATCAGTGTCGAAAAATGCAAAAACCTTCTGAGATATTTTGAAAGAAACAAGTTGAATATGGAATTAATACAATTGGTGCATATATATATATATATATATATATGTATGTGTGTAAATTGTGAGTTTCAATTCGTATAATGAAAAATATAACACACCATTAAGCAACCGCATCATATGGATTATTGTTTATTTATTTATTTAGTACAATAAAGCAGTTTACAGTAAGTTAAAACCTTTATAATTTTTTGACAAGGATAGGTCTACATCTCTTTCACTACGAACTTGTTGAAATGTCTGCATTTTTGGGATATCGCTGTGTAACAAAGCCTAAACTGATTCGAACGATATAAGCTTTAGGCCGTGCACATTCCTTCATTACTGCTCTAATAGTTTTTGATTTAATTTGGAACAGCCATATAGATGAAAATTTTTTGGAAATAGATTTTCTGCTGAAGTATGATAAAATTAGTTCAATGGTAACAGCCCCGTAATGTTTTTGAATTACAGACAGAAATTATAATTTTACATATTGGTGTAGATCTGGTGTAAATGTAAATGTACTTAATACTTTCAAGTTCAATGTAAACGCTTCAAATTCCCGGACTTTTCTCCGATTAATGAAATTCCTCGGCTTCTTTCGATATTGCAGAAAGTGGCCACTTTGAATGTATGTAAATTCATTTCGCATGTATAAGATCGGATAAAAAAAAAAAAAAAGATATTAAAACTTTTTTCACCGTAACAATCGACAAATTTTAAATTTTATATATACATATAAAAAAAAATAGCGTAAGTTATAAAATTCTACCTATAGTATATACACGTATTATTTCTATATAAACATAATACTTTTCAGAATAAATAAAAATCATGTTACTACTTTAAATGAGAAATTTATACATAATAAATGGCGCTCTGATTTCTGGACTTATATCTATCTTCTAATTTCTTTTGTTTTTTTTGAGTAATTTATATCAAATTTAAGGGCGAATTTATGAAAAATTGCAGGTTTTATTAGCTTTTTAGCCCCTCTTTTCTGATTTAAAGAAGGTGGTCAGTTTCTCTCCCTCTTTTTCCCGAAAAATTTTCATTTTTACAATTATTTCCTCAAGAATAACGTTACAGAAAACTGAAAATTAAAAATAAACTTAATGTTCAAAATTACAAGCGATGTTTAAAAATTAATAACGCAGCTAAAAAAATTTTAAACAAATGCGACCGCGCTTAACAACGAACAAAATAAAAGATTCCGCAGTTTGTAGTTTGAAAAAGAAAAAAAAAAAAAAAAAGTAATTTAATAAAATAAAACACTTTTTTTGCAAATTCATTAGGAAAAAGAATTGCTCATTTCCGTTGTGTGCAAACAATTTGCCGCTGTACGAAAAACACGCTACATTACTTCCTTTATGATTAATAAAAATAATAGCAAAAAATTACGAAATTTGTCTTACCGCCATTTCTGTATGGCCCCCCTCAACAACTTTTTGTATTTTCGGAAAATTTGTTTCACCAATAATCATTCAAGTAGAAAATTATCGAAAATACAAAACTGATATCAATTTCAAAAAACCGGCTGTTATGCAACTACGTTCAAAAATATCACTTTTAAAAGATGCACTTATCCTTCCTCTTCGCAACAAAATACAGGAAAGGTCGTCAAATAAAAAATTAAAAACACACAATTTCAGATGTTAAAAAAGCGATAATTTCGTTGGAATTCAAAAGCACCGTGTGATGATCATCTGACTTTGACATTGTTTGAGTACCGAAACGTTAGCAGACTTCCGATTACGACAATCGTTTGATTTTAAAGCAGCTTTACTAGCAGGGCGAACATACTTTGCCAAGGTATATAACAAACGAGGTCGAACAATGAACAGAGATAAGCACGACGCCAAGGTTAAAAATACAAAGCGGCACTGGACATTGTACGAGTATACACAAAGAGGAACACGGGTAAATTAATCGGATTCCTTTAGATTTTTGTATGCCAAACGCATAATATATGTTCTGAAAAGTCAACGTTTACAGTTACGCTAGCCTACGTTTTTCTTTTTTTTTTTTTTATCAAGATGATCTCTAAAATGTTAAAGTTTAGAGATCGAAGGTAGCAACAAAAACTGTAATAAAAACTATTATTTTCTCCTATTTGTATTTGCCTAATTTTGGACCAACCTCGTTAACCGTATTACATCGACACAATTCTCATTAACGGTCGTCAAGAAATTTCCAACACTATATACACACCTTTCCATAATTGCGACAGGAATAATTACTACAGACTCGCTAAAACTTTCATTCTCAACTGAAAATCATGAAACATTTAAGAACCGAAGAATGTAGGCATGCGGCGTTTTCCATTCCAATTTGTAAAGAATTTTAACAATTTAGCATTTAGCACTAAACGCTGAAATTCAAGTCTTCTCAAACGCTTCACTAAAATATCTACTGCTAGTAGAAGGCTCGACGACGACGACGGAATAAAAACACCGGTCGTGCTAAAATTAAGCTCATTATTCGCTTTAACGAAGTTTTGCAAGGTCATAAACATTCGGTAGCCACCCCCCGGCTATTTAAACAATGTTTATAAATCGTCCTCATTCGAAAAAGAATTTACATAATTCATTTCTTTTGATTCGACAAAAGTACGGTGTGCAAGAGGAAAAAGAATTACAGCGTTTTAACTTTGATTTTTCAAACACTCCAAAAATTCATTTCAAAAAACTACGGATCCAACAATTATTAACTTATGTCTAAGTTACAATTTTGTCTAATTCGATGTATGGTGGAAGAAAAAAATCAACAGAATACAGAATTAACTTATAATGCGTAATAATAATAGCGCAAGAGACGCACACTGGGTTATAATAATATACGCGCACGCGCGTGTAATTTTATATAAATATATATTGTATAAATACATGAATGTATCTTTCTTTGGTTTTTTTTTTTTTTTATTGTATTGTATTTATATGTATACAAAAAATAAATAAAAACGGCGCAACAAAAACCGAAAAACTAAAATACTATCTCTAAAAACGATTCATATTGTATAAAAAAAAAAAAAAAGTCGCTCTGCGGAAATACAATCATCGTTACAATTTACAATAAAAGTGCACCACTATCGTTACTAGTGACACTGTTGGAATGAACTTCACTTTCATTATTAGCAATGTTACCGACAGTATCGATAATGCTGGCAACATTACCGATGTTCTCTACGTCGTCATCATAATCGTACAGAGGACTACTGCGACCGATACCGACATCGCCACCGGCAATAAGCGACGAATAAGACGGAGAATCGTTTCTGAGGGTCGTCATGTTATCGGACACGAGGGTTCTGCGCAAATGTTCCGGGTCGTGCGGCCGAAACGCGTTCATCATCATCGCTTCGCTGGTATAGTGCGGCACGAAAAACGCATCCGACAAACCGTGCAACCGATAGTCGTCCGACAAGCCGTCCTTCGAACCGGACGGGTTCGGACTCTTAAGCACGCTGTGCGTCGGAATCGAACCGTAGACCGAGACGTACGTGTGAAACGGCTTCATCAACCAATCGGTTTCCTTCAGATACTTCATCTGCGCCAGTATACTATGTACACGTTTCTCGTGCTCCACTTCGACATTGGCCGCTGCCTTTTCTCCCGTCGTCGCTTCCGAGTTCTCGTTTAACATTTCCGCGCCGATTTCTTCATCGACGACGAACAGATTCTTTTTACTATCGTCCACTTCGTCGGGCCGATCGCTGGGAAACGAATGGATGGACGCAGTGTCGTCTATTTCGTCGGCGACATTTAGCGACGTCGTAGCGGATTCTTCGGCAGCGGACTCTACCGGCGTCGAATAGACCGACTCGTCTACCGAGCCGGCATCGAAATTGACGCGGTTCGCAATGCTGCGGTTCATTCGGATGCCTTCAAGCTCGGCTAGCATCTGTTCGCATTCCGAATCCACGTCGACATTAATCACCTGCTCCAGATCGTTCAAATCGTCATCGTCCGCACTATCGCTCACCAGGTCGATTGTTTCACTGCGCAGAAGAATTCGTTCATCATCCGCACTTTCGCCCACCAGATCGATTATTTCATTCTGCAGAAAAATTCGTTAATTTTATGCGCTATGTGCGTTACTTAAAAATAAATGGCACACCTATCCTTCTCGCACAACGCGTCATTTATACCGGTCATCGCGCGTGTTATATTAAATCGCACTGTGTACCTATCACGGCAACGGCAGTAGAGAAAAAATATGTGGTGCTTTTTTCGAAAAATAAACGATAGAATACTGTAAAGGTAAAAAATAAAGCACCGCGCTTCGACACCGTATTAATTAAAATCGCTTACGTTCATAAGTGTGTAAACAACTAAACGAGTGTGTCCAGTGGCATTATAATACCGCCACCGGACTAGCAGTACGGAGGAGGTGTCATGCAGAAAGTAGTTCTTCTTCCCGTATAAAGTCGAGATAAAATTATACACACTTTGAAAACTCTCAACAAGTTATGACTGCAAATATTACTCGAATGATGATCTGCAAATTTCGAATTACACGCCTTAAAATAGTACAGCAATGTTCGCCAAAATAAAAACCCTCGAGACGTAAAGGGATCTCTCAAGATCGGCCACTTTCGTAACAAAAACAAATGCGTATGCGTGCGCACTGCTAATAAAAAAAAAAAAAAAAAACGAAATAAGAACAAAACGGTATATTTCATTTACAACAGAGGACCTTGAAATGATAAACTAAGCAACATTAATTCCGCCTCGCTGCTGCACGAACATTAATGCCATTGAAACATTAAGAAAAAGAAAAAATACACACCGTCGCGTTTATAAAATAACAAGCCGGTTTCATATATATATATGTGTATTTTTTTTTTCTTTTCAATTCCATAAAATACAAATGCCAATCGTAGATCCGGAGGGGGCAATTAAAATTATATCAAAACCATTTTATTTTCAAGAGCAAATATCGCCCCCCCTTCACACGACTATTAAAATAATTTTCTAGATTCAAGCCTGGTAGGAGTTGCCCATCCACAGGAAATTAATACCGATATATAAATTGCAAATTTACACTTATTTCAAAATCTTAAAAAATACATTAATATCGAACAATCGCATATATTTTTAAAAATCAAAATAGAAACCATCTAAATAAAGAAAAAAAAATGATTTTTAAACAACTTTCAATAATAATATAATCGAATGCCAACTTGTTTAAAGGACAATGCGTACGGAGGAACGTATTTAAATGCTGTTTTTAGTTTATTTTCATGTATATACTGAATATAATTTGTTGAGAGAGAACAATCTCATTCACCGAACGAATTATGTTTAGCAAAATATTTAATCGTCGTCTAATAATGATACGTGAATTTCTCAAGTATCACTCACACACACACTTTTACACCTTGTGAAAACAAATGTGTTGCATTGAACCCAGAACGAACAACAAAAGTTAAGGCCACAAACAAATCAATTCCACGCAGAACAACAATGTGCGTCGATCGTAAAAATATACTTAATCTTTTCAATAATGCAGTCTCTTATATTACATATAGCTCAAACCGATCCAAAAAAAAAAAAAAAAAAAAAAAAAAAGAAAAAGAGAAGAAAATAATTAATGCTTATATTCCTCATGTCGTACATAATGGAAAAAAATGTATGCACATTTAGTATTTTTTCACAAAAACGAACATATTAACAACACAAGTGTGTATTATATTTTCGGCAATCACCAGCGACGGTTTTAGTTCGTTCGTTTTTTGCTTTTAATAACTCTCCTCTATTATGTCAAAACAACAATAGCGGCGACACTACATTCATTAGTAGCAGCCGTAAGATTCAAAAAATATTTTGTCAAAATTTACAACAATAATAACTTTCCCTCTATATGTCTTCTATCAATTTACGTATCGGGACACAACGAACGAACCAGAACCTTCGCCGATGCGCAATAAATCCTGTGCGGAACTATTTAAAAATAAAAAAACAAAAATAATCGCAATAATACAAAATAACAGTATAACAACAATAACAATAACAATAACAATAACAATAACAATAACAATAACAATAATAATAACAATAATAATAACAATAATAACAATAATAACAATAATAACAATAATAACAATAATAACAATAATAATGATAATAATAATAATAATAATACAAAATGAGAAATGATATATACACATTCCGAACGAAATCGTTATAAAATCAGACTTCTGACTTACCTCGACTATCAGACCACCGGACGACTTATCTTTATTCGATTGCATTTCAAAGGCCGGAGAATAAAGCACACGCGACGAACGACCGATGATCTAGACCACAGCGTAAACTCCGAACCGAAGCAACACCTTTCGTATGACAACTTGCCGTCGCCACCGCTGCAACAAACACACCGCGACGTAGAAGTACGCACGCACGCGTTCGACTTGGCAACGTTCACTGCGCCACGTTACACTAGAAAATACAACACAGTTCAGATAGAAAAACGCAATTGTAAAATTTGCGGAATAATTTTAATCAAAAATCATCGAAGAAATTCCCACGTTTCCGCAAAATATATAACGTCGTTATGCTAACACACGCGGAAAAGGTTGGGAAAAATACGTACACAGAGCGCTGATCGTTGACGGAGAACAGCGCGAACGCGATTATTATAGAGAAAGTACAATGCAGTCGGTCGACGAATATACGAACGCCGAACAATACACAAGACGAGCGCCGGTGCACTGGCCCGACCAGAACCGAACGCGACCAAAACCGACACTAAACAAAGAAACCACTTCTCGCACTCGCGACGCCGTCGATAACTGATGGATGAAAACCCGACAATAGTCGATTCTTTCGGCACCCTTCGTCCTCGTTCGCATGTTTTCGGCACTGCTCGATCCGCTTCGCCGTTACCGCGTTCGTTACTCGAGACGGAACCGGCGATAAATACACGCCGTTGCGCCATTCTCCCACATGTAATCGCAGCACAACTCGCCACTCGGAAATACTCGCGCGCGCGCTATGCATTTCTCATTCCGCACTCGTTTAATCACTATTTATCGGCATTTGCTAACTGATATTAAATTTACAGCGGTCGTAAAATACTTGTATATACGAGAGAAAACATTTTTTTTTTTCTTCTCATCCGACAGGATACGAACATGTCACAAGGAAGAATTTAGATTTAAGATCAAGGTCAGGAATTCTTAAAATTTTCGAGACTACTATAATTTTTAGATAATATTTTTTTTAAATCCATTAATTAATAATCCATTCATTTATTAATTGTACGTTAAAAACAGGTATAGAAATTGCGATGATACACAGACTCTTCGAGGCAAACTTGACTCCCGACGAAATTTTTATAGCAGAGCGGAGGGGTACTCATGTCGTCATTTCTCGTTTGAATTTCTTTATTAGGGTCCATAAAACTCTTTTAAAGATACGATATTTAAAAACTTGCTACAATAACTCTGAATTTTAAAGGAAAAAACTCGAGCTTTTTTTTTACATATATCAATCGAAAACTATTATTGATAACGGCATGGGTGTCACCAGGGTGGTTAATGGGGACAGCTGCCCCCCCTTGGAGCCTTGAAACTTTTTAATCAACTGGCAATGATGAGTATTCATAGGCGCGTAATCATGGACAATTCAGAAGACTTTTATAATTTTATTATAAACATTTTCCCGAAACCGACGAAAATTATGTTTTAATTAAGATTCTCTTCTTGTTTAATAAAATATTAAGCCTTTACAAGTTATAAAATTTATTTTTTCTATAACTCATATCCTCTTTCTATCATCTTGCTGCCCCTCTGACTCATCGGCTGGCGACGCCCTTCAATAACAGTATTACACTAAAAAGAAAAACAAATATATACTTTACTAATAGTTTAGTTTGTATTACAATGGATTTCTTACATTATTTATTTTTTGAAGCCGGTGCCAAACATGCACTATTATTTATGTCGGTTAAAAAAAAAAATACCATCATCATTCGCGCTAAGTAATATCGTAACAATATACATACACGCAAGCGATTGTGTACCACTCTTTTGGAATACGTGCGTATATGTTGGCACCGGCGCCGAAAGAAGTAAGTGTAATTGAGATTATAAATTCATTTCACACTTTATCTCTGTTTACTAGAAATCTATCGCGTATGTAATAATGTATACCCGGGGGAGAGAGTTAAATTTGTCTTGTAACTGTTATTATTATGCTTCGATAAATAATAATAGAAAAAAAAAAAAAAAAAAAAAATCGCTTCTATTTTTTTAATCGGTTTAAGTATTTCCTTCTTTAACAGACATAAACGCGATTAAAACATAACTTTATAAAGAATTATTTGATGCCGCAGTTTTATTTTTTCTCCAATTTTTAATCGTTCTTGTTTTTTCCTGTTTAGGTAGACTCTCTCTCTATAATTTCTAGCTCTAAAAAATATTTTTTAACGAAACTATTTCATCACAAATTCGTCTGAATAGGAAAAACTTTAAATGCAGAAAAATTATCACGTAGTACAAAAAAAAAAACATTAAATAATAATTTAAAAAGTTTTCGCTTAACCGATCGTATTCTAATTATACACAAATAATCGAAATTACGCATAATGAAATTAAAATTTGAAATAATTAAACAAGTCGAATTAGAAGTAATGGTTTAATATTTCCACGCGCCTCGAAAAATATACTGAGTTCGAAAAAAATGGACCATCCGTTATCCAGAGATTTTTCAAATTTACAAGTATTAAAAAAAATACCACAGATGTCTCTTGGCGGACAGAAGCGTAGGTCAATTTCGGAAAAGTTTCAGAACCCCTCTCCCCCACGGGGAATACTTTAGACGTGCACACGTAAACCGCGTGCGTCGAGCAAAATCGCTGGAAAGCTATCAAAATGCATGATGAAAGAGGTTACCAAATTAAGAACACACGTAAATTTTCCGAAAAAAGACAAGTACGACAATATTAGCAATACACTTTCTTAGATTGATAACAGAGCGTTTGAAAGAAGCTAATGAAATGAAGGACAAAGGCGACGAAATTATAGTGGTATCTTAAGATATATCGTTTAAAAGTGGTAAATTATTAATGGATGGATACGAGCCCCGATTTGCGGAACATTGTAAAATACGCGCATGCAGAGAAAAAACCGGCAAAAGTCAAATATCCATCGAGTGCTTTTCATTTTTATTAAAACAACGATTAAGATATCACGATTATTCTTAAACATCTCGCTACACCAAATACAAATTGCGACAATTAAGAAATCGCATTAAATCTCCCGACTGCTGTTTTCAATACTTGATATGATTGTGTGCCATGCTCATTTAAAATGGTTTTTTTCATTGTTGTAATTTTAATTTGGTGTATATTACCGAGATTCCAGAATTAAGATACGAATATTGTTGTTTTAACAGTGATCATACATAATATCCCTCTTTTAAAAGTATATTTTACTGTAAAATATATGGTGCTACCTTTTTAATTTTTGGCCCGTTTTTATTGATTTTTTTAAATTTTTAAAAAACAAAAACTACTGTTCCTCTTTTACTATAACAATAAAAAAGTATTACTACGGCAGTAAATCTCTGAAAGGTTTTTCTTTAAAACGAATAAAAAGCAGTTATCGCATTTCAAAAAAACATTTGAAATAATTAACTTCAATGATTTCGTATAAACAAGTACCAATTTTTCAGCGATTTACCGGGGGAAAAGGCGACTTTAACAAAGTGAGCCGTCATTTAAAGTCTATCTAGTTCCTGAGTTAGGGCGTATTTGCCTTCGTTATTATCCCTCAGTTACGGAATATTCCGCGTATCATTCTCAAGTACAAAACCGCAATAATCAAATCGTTTCAGCGAATGTAGAGGGTTGTAAGATATATCGGGTAAATCAAGGGTGAATTGTTGACGTAATATGAAGTGTGGTCACTATTTTTCAAAATAAATTTCCCTAACTATTCCCGATTTTTCAAATACGTAGAAAAAACAGTAGCTATACGGAGAAAACGGTATAAAGCTTTCAAACTATTCGAATATGATCATCACAAAAACCGTTTAATTAAGATTTTTACTTTTCGAATTTTTCTTCTTTAGAGTGCCCATACCTGAGCGTCAGTGGCTACCTATTCGTACATTTCGGCTGTACAGACATAGACACTTAATGTTCATAGCAATTGTTTATATGCAATACGGATGATGTGTACACAAGCAAAACTACAATCGGAACTGGATAGTAATCGTTTGATTTACATCGGCATATACAAATGCAAATCCCCGATGTGTGTCCGCTGCTGTGTACTAACTAGCGCGCATATGATGGTATACGTGGCGGTTACACGTGAAATAAATGTACATATATATATATATATATATATATATACATATATATATATATATATATATATATATATATATATATATATATATATATATATTAGAGTTCTGCCGAAAAAAGTAATACAATCAAATGATTCATATTACGACACGTGGGTATCTATGAACTATTCCCGCTTTCAGGAAAGCAGCCATCCTTTTAATAATTACAAATTGTCGCAGAAAATTATTGCAAAATGAAAAAATCAACTTACTCCTTTCCCTTTTTCCATACACATACAACATTGGGGTAATAACTCGTATAAAATCACTTAATAAAAATTCTTTTAATTTTATCGCAATAAAAATGAAAAATTAAAATTAATAATATACGAAAAGTTGTCTGTAAATCATTAATAGTAACACAATGTGGCTTTTTGTGCAACCCACAAGTGTAGCACAATGATCGTTAAATGCGCATTTTACCGAACCTTAAAATCCGCTGTCACACTCTGCAGAATGTCAATCAAACGTATCACGATAGCGCGGATAGAGTAATTTTAGGGCACGTGCATTTTTCTGCTACGTAGGTGTAAATTGAAAACTATACTATTATAAAGCCTTCTTTTTCTTTTAATTTTGTTAATTTCGACGAGCGTTAAAAAAAATTAATTTAAAATACAATCTCGTTACTTCTATTATATTTAATGAAAACGCTAATATAACAGAATTTTTAAAGTGCTTGAATCTCTATATGTGTCTGTGTGTGTGAGTAAATGCAAGTCGGAAAATTGAACTACAATTATCGCCAGTGAATACATACTTAGTGCATAATTTATAAGTTTCCGGCGTGGTTTAGAGTCGACTCATGAGGGGGTTTTTTGTGTCATTATTGAAGTGGGGAAAATAGGTAAAATACACTCGATGATAACGTAAAGTAAAAATCGGATAAAATTTTTTTTTATTAATTTCTAGATACATATTTGAACGAGTATTATTAATATACGAGCGAAGCAATAACAGCTAGCGCGCACGTAATGTGTATAATATTAGAAAAGAATTTATCATGATGAGAAAAATTTAACTACTTCAAAACTTGGTGTGTGTGTGTGTGTGTGTGTGTGTGTGTGTGTAGGTAGGTAACCAAATTTAACTTTGAATAAATATGTCTTGGAGAAAAGCAATTTCACTTAGATGTAAGTATTTTTCAATTCGAAATTTTTCGCCAACGGGTATTTTAAATTAATAACAAGTTACGATGATGTTTTAGGGTACTGGAAGGGCTTAAAACGCCATTGTGCAAAATTCCATTTACTTTTTTTCATCGGGGTCTAAACAATCGATAATAGACGTATGTAGAGATTGATTATTATCGGTACATTGAAAAATATAAAAAGTTCCACTTTTTCTTTTGATTTGAAAATTATCAAAAATCATTTCTGAAAAAGCCAATCAATTCAGGTACATACCAAAAGTAACAACGTTTAGATAGTCATCAAAATTATCTCCTATCCTCCTTCAAAAAACGTACCCTCAAACTTGCAAAAGTATTCGCAACCATTTTATTACGCCTCTCTAATTTATACTTGAGTTGCCGATTTATTCTTCCCTCAGACTAATTAAAACCCCCCTATAGACTAAAACTTGTTTCATGCGATTCCCATTTTCCGCTACATTTCTCCTTACACACTACGCACTACCTGCGTGTTAGATCAATCTTTTAATTTTTCGACTAATTCCGCCAGCTTGTGTCTTTCTCGTTGTCTGCATTTTCACTTTATATAAACACACAAAAATCTTAATCTTATCGCACTAAAATCTATCGTTTCTTTATTGAAAAATTCTTTAAACTACGCAATATTCTCGTCTACTCTGTGCTTGTAATAATCTCTTGTAATGAAAAACACAACTTCACGCAATTCGTTTTTCAGTTTATCTCTACACGGTAATAACTTAAGTGGACTACGACGCGGAAATTAAGTTCGTAGAATAACAAAATCTAAACGGGGAATTTTGCCGTGTTTTGAAATGCTAAAGTCGTTCGCTTTTCCTTTTCCGTTATTAAATTAATTTTTCAAAACGACAAACAGCGTTCGAAACGCCGACAACATTACCATCCGAAAGCGAAACAGAAACACAGTTCTAAGGTGTACCGAAGCTGCAATTATCGACTGATATATCCGCTCCCCCCATTTCCTTCTTCCTACTCTGGACACTCCTACGTAAGGAACATCGCTTTAAGCAACGACAATAAAATCGTTGTGCCAGAGAAGACACTTTCCCACTTTATATCGTCAGACCAACTCTCTAAAGTCCAAAGTGCAGGCTTACTTTAAATTTAATAAAATTGAAATTATCTCGCAATTTATCATGCGCGTCTTCCAAGTACGCACGGACTCTGGTACAAGCTGAAAAAAAAAAAATCGTTCGCGTCTCTTAATTTTCAATCACCACATGCGCAAACTCATGCCTCAGTGCCGATGATAGAAATAAAAAATTCCCCGAAATCCGGAATCTCGAAGACGGAGTGCAAAAAGGCCGAAGAACCGAAAACGGTACGAAGAACATACGAGAAAAAGAAGTTTTGACCCTCGAAAAGAGAAAAAAAAAAAATATCCAAACTCCGATAAAGCTATTAGGCGTAGTACCGTGCGTTATTAAGGGAACAAAGAGTAGCCGGTGCGTTAAATCAAAAATTACGCGACGTAATAATTCGCAAAATTTATTCATTCTAGCAACTCATCATCACGCTATTAGATTATTCGCAATTCTATAAGGCGGAAACATTCGGGGGAGAGGGGGGAGGGGAAATCGTACTGCAAATAACGCATAAGATAAGAGCATAAGAGAGAGAGAAGCGGAATTGGCAAACAAACGAGAAAAATAATAATTCGTGTAACACACACACAATCATACTGACAGTACGGCGAACGAAAGAGAGAAAAAAAAACAGGAACCAACACAAAGGCACAAGCAAAAACACGGTATGTGGTACTTATGCAGTACGTCTCAAGGAGAAAAATTAATAATATGATAGAAGGCACAAAAGTAAAACGTACTTACAGTGTACAGGACGTGCGAATGGATTAACAAACTATGGCTACGGAGAACGAAACGTTGTGTGCGCGCACTACAGAGAAAGGCCACAACACACATTATCCCACACGTGTGCAACGGAATTACGACGGCATTATTAATAAATAAACCGACTTCGGCGTATTTTTTTACATTATTTCTTTATCATCATTGTATTATAAACGAACAACAAAGCTCGACCACACATAACCGATGTAAAAACACCGATTATTAAAGCACGCACACTGTTGTGTTTTTTCTCTTTTTAAGAAGTTCGTACCCCGAGGCGCTCCAAATCACCGTCGGGAAATAAAATATCTCTTTCCCCCGATAATTTATACGCGATAAGCATATAGCTTTTTCTTTTTCAATTATTATTATTAAAAAAACATTCGATACTATAGACGACGAGCGCTAAACAGTAGTAGTGCCGTTTCAATTCAAAAGTCGCATCGGCACTTGGCAATTTCAGTTGCTTAATATCAAATATCGTTTATCATCATCGTACTTCGTCTCTGGTCAATCTGACGCACGTCTAGCTCTTAATCGGAATGATATTTAAATCCGGAATCAATTACAATTCCAACATTTTTTTGAACCAAAGTCAACCCAATTTTTAAGTACCATTTTCAAGCGAGTTCTACACGCTTCTCTTTATTATTATACTATATGGATATTTTAATGTTTTGTTCCGATTGAAACAGCCTCGACGAAAATGCAGAACTATCGAAGGGTACAAAAACCGGATTCGCTTCTTAAAAAACAACGTGTAAAAGGAAATTAAAAATGTGAACTAATTTTCTTCTTGTTGTTTTACCGAAAAATCAGGCTTTATAAGGAAAACGCACAAGAGTCTGGTATTTACTGCGTTGTACGCAATAATAATATTAAGTACAAATAAAAGCACATAAAAATTTCGCAACTTCACGATCACAGGAATTACGTTTTTAAAAGCTGAAATGAAAAGGCTTACTTGTATGCCCCGTCGCCGCCGATTAGTGTAATTGGTGTACGACTATCAGGGGTAGGAAAGACCTGCCAAAAACGTATTCTTACAAAAGATTATTTTTCAAAAAAGACGGCGGAGCGCGGGTGGAAACTTTGATATTTCTTTGCGATAATTCCATTACTAGCAATTTTGACGAGGGTCGCGATTTTCAGTAATTACTCGGAAAGAAGACAAAGCACCGAAACTGCAACGACACAAAGCTCTTTTAATCTGTAACCGTGGACGAGAACATATTCACAAAATACAGACACTTCCGAGGTCACCAACACTACGCACATGCATACATATATACATGTACATGTACATATATATATATATATATATATGTTGAGCGTGACTGTAATATTTTCCATCGCGTTCTAGTCGTTGCGAGCTGTTATCATCATCACACAATTGGCCGCGCAATATCTAATACTCGTTTACAACTTCCGCAAACGGTCCAGTCCACACCGTCGCACGATATTTAACAAGGAAGCACTTGGCCGACGCGTATTTTTTATGCATCGCAACCACTGCAGATAAACACATATGTCGTCTTCTAAAATGTATAAAACCGGAATGAACATTATTTGCGCGATATAATTATCGTCGAAAAAGGTGAACACAGGTTTTTTCCTGGAACAGTGCCAACAAAGACGCATATCGTCGAATAGAATTTAATAAGTCGCAATACGTACATACACACATACACGAGCGCATATGTATAGCAGTGCAGCAATCGCCGATAGTACGCATATTCGGATACTAGAATTTTTTGCGTGTAAATTTTTCCAAAAGAAAAAAAAAAAAAGAAACGAAAGAAAAAGGAAAAAACAAAAAAAAGTGGTATCACAAGAATCTAACGGGATGGGTGATCTTTCATTTTTTAAATATAATATTATCGTTCTTAGTTTTCCCTATAGTCATCAAACATGCTTATACTAATAGCGGCACGGAACGGGGGCCCCCTCCTTTTTCCATATTACACCGGGAAAGGGGGGGGGGGTTCCAAGTGTGTTTGCGTGAAAGGATCTTCTCTTTCAGCTTATTACTCCATAGGATGACTCGGCCAAGTGGTGTTTTCGGCCAACTACACAGCGAATTAGCGCACGACCTGAAACGACCGAACCAATCTCGGATATAAGCTAAACTGTCCTTAAATCGAAATATCTATTATATGTACAACTATCGTATTCTTTTACTATCGCAAAGTGTGATAAAATTTAGGATAACCTTGCGAAAAAACATTATTAATTAAACGGGGAAAAAATCCATAACTCGCCTATAGATTCATTAAAAACGAGCGCATGCGTCAGTTTCGAGGATACGTGTTCTGCCACTGTCAAGTTCCAATTGCGGCCATAAAAATTAAAAACCAGTAATACGCGCCTCGGTAAAGCGCCTACTAATCACTTAGGATTAACCATCAAATCGCAGCGCCTCCCTACCAACGTGTGTATGTATCTGCGCGTTTGCTGGTCGATAATCTGTACCGCATCTTAATCTAGATTAGTGTAATCGCGATCTGACAACAAGGGCAGCGCCACATTCTCGAAGTAAACATCGGCATTTTATTAATAAACCAGTTCAGTTTTGGATAAAAACGTTCTTTCACACGAGGTGTTACGTTTATTTTTCTACTTCGTAATTACAAAATATACGCGCTCGCGTATACACATTATTATTATTATTATTATTATTATTATATTTTTACGATAATCACCGTCATTTTCTCCGCTTGTGACGTTAAATACATTCTTCTCCCTAGCTACAACATCGGCCGAGGACTGAGTGTAGTAACGCAAACTTGCAATTTTTTTTTCGCACGAAGCTCTCGTGCAATAATCTTATTTAATAGATAATTTTAGAGTTATATAAAAAAATCTCGAAATTATTCAACATGGATTTCAAGAACGGATGATCGCTCCAAAACCGAAAAGTCGACACATTAAAATGCGTTTTACCGCGCATGTACTTGTTTTATACAAATATAATCTGACCTTTAACAGAAACCTTCAACACACGTACATATAATACACTCGTACATTTCTCTACCTTCCCACGCAGACGAGTCTCTTATCTAATACACTTCACGCGTATTTATCGTATACTGTCTTCACCACTTTATAAAATACCAATATTTATAAAATACTAGCCCGAGCAAACATGGTAATGCGAAGATATAAAGTAAAACGCTCACTTCAAGGCGGAAAGTCTACCCAGATTTCCACGCTTGTCTTTTATATCTATGTCATACAAACACATACATAATGTACATATATATATATATACACACATATGTACATATAGCTTGCAGGAGGGAAACTGCGCCGAATAGTACGCGGACCCATTATTCGCTCCCTGCAGTTACTACTCACTACAAGACAAACACTGAAAATACTTATGCTTCACTAAACATAAAAAGGTTCTAAAACAGCCAGGCTAATCATCCTGATTTAAGTGCAAACGAAAACGACTGAAACAAATTAATCGTCATTCATCTAAAACAAATGATTAATATAAACATTTTTAACTGAAAAATTTCCCAATACGCGCTCGATTAAAAAAGAAGGAACATTTAACAAAAATAAATGTTAACACTTAAAAATGTTCTTCCTCCTCCTGTGTACATATCATGTAATTTCGTAAATCAGCTAGAAGACCTCATAAAACTCCCTTTTGCAAAAAATGTTTTCAAATAACCCGCACATGAACGCTATTCCTTTTAGTGCGACATTAGGAATGGGAAGAGAAAAAGGAAGTAACAAAGACGATTAATTGTGGTAACGATTTTTTTTCGCATTAAGTAAGTCTAATGTTAAAATTTGTTACGCGCGCGATTTCCGTTAATTACCGAATAAACCACATGGAAAATATAGACTTTTTATGAAATAATAATAATAATAAATTAAATATATTATTTCATAAAAAAGGCATATTTTCCATATGGTCTATTTGAGGAATAACTAATAATGTGACAAATGAGAAGCTGACGACGAAACCTCTTTAAAGGTTATTCGACATGCAAATGCGGCGTTTGCGGTGAGACACGATCTCGCCGGTTTTTCGTAAAAATATGCGTACGGGAGTTGTTAAACAAGTTCTGGGAAAAATCAATTGGTCCTATTTTCGTTATTTCCGAATGGGCACAAATGTGTTCGTCAAATTTCGCATTGCCAGCGGAATATTTAAAATTTTATCCGGTTATTTTTTAATTATACGCGTTGTGTATGTATACTTCGCATGTCACAAAGTTATATAAGAACCCCCCCCCCATCGTATATATATATCCCAGTTTTACAGTAGCAATTTTACCACACGACATACGTAAAAAAACCTTCTTGTTATCAATCGATGTTCGTGATAACATTTCTAATCACTATATTTTAATTTTGAAGCTATTCCAAAGACAGGAGATATACAGAAGAAATAACAATGTGCATGAGACATATAACAGTCAAGACAATTAATTACACAAATCACGCAACTAATTCTCATGGTGGTCACTCAAATATAATTTTTAAATTCTCGGTTTTCCTGACCTAAATCTTCCCGATTTCCTGATTACACTAGAATCGTAGAAAGAGAAGAATGGAATTTTTTGGTGACTATTGATAATATTTGACTGCCGCAGCATATTTTATATGAATAATACAGAACTTCGTAATTTATTTTAAGCCAAGTACATTAAAAAATACATTCATTTTTCGCTTCGAATGATTTTTTTCTTATTAAAAACATCGTTTTTGGTAGTTTTTACTTTTTTTCGCCGTTTTACGAAAAAATTCCCAGCTTACTCCCGCTTGTAATTACAAACATTAAAAAAGAAAAACACAACAAAATTACATTTGATCACGTTGCAAATTAGCAGCACTCGTATGCCTGTCAGATTTCAGATTTAAAAAAAAAAAAATTTATCAGGTCACTCAATATACAGATTATACCCCTCAGAAACATCGTTAATCTAATTCTGTAGAATAATCAATTATATTATTTTACCCAGCAAAAAAAAAAGAAAAAAAGGAGAAAGTAAAACCTATTTTGTTTTTCTGATTTTGTTCCGTCTGTGCTTGCACCAAGATTACTGCACAACTCGAAAATACTTTTCCGCGCGACTTGAAAACATACTATACTTTTGTACGCGATTCTTATCCTAGCATGTATTTCGCAACTGTTCATTGAAAACTAGATAGTCGATGTTTTTCAACAATCCGAACATACAAAAATTTTACAGCTTCCGAAAAGATGACCAAGTCTAATGATGCGTATTTTTATATTCCGTCCCCTGTATATGTTCAAAAAAAAATTCATCGGTAGACGACGAAAAAAGTGTAATTCTTTTTAAAGAAAGGGTAAAAAAACATGTTCCTTTGTCATCGATAAACAGAATTCGGCTCGACGGATAAGTTCGCCATCATTACATTTTTATAAAAACGTTACAAAGGTTATCTGGCCAAAGAATGACTATTATTAATAATAATAATGTAAATGATAAAACCATAAGGAAGCGGAGGAAAATTAATTCCTCCACCTTACGCGAACAAAACGTGATGATGAACTTTTCATTGCTATATTATAGAAAGAAAACCAATCGCGACTAGCAATTTACGCTCGATTAAATTATCAATTATACTTTAAACAATTATATACATGCCGATATCATTAAATTTTAACGTACTAATGATTTTCTAGCTTTTAATTCATTTTATTGTGTATAATTTTTACGCCTTCCTATGATAATGCAATAAATTAACGGACAGTATCCACTTTGTCACAAGCAGCTTACAGAACACTATTTTTATTTTCGTTATTAGTCACGACCAACCACGCTTAGATACACAAGGGGCAGGAGAAAAAAGGCAATGCTGACATCATCGAAAATCATAAGAATCGCATCGGTAATAGAAATGTCAATGAAAGGACAAAGATATTAAGCAGATCGCGCAGATGATGGTTACAATCTAAATCACGATAGTCCGATTTCGCGAAAACGTACTACTACTCTAGTGTTATTTTCTGACAATGACAGCGGTACAAATTAATTCCGAAGCGGCATTTCCGCTTTAAGATTTTCTTGACTCGTTTTCAATTCGAATTAAGGAAAAATATTTTTCATATTTTTTCGTTTTTCCTCTTTTAATATCTTACATTACTATGAGACCACTAATTCCGCGTTGAATAATAAAAAAAAAATTTTAAATTTCGAGAATATTCCCTCTATACTCCTCTTCTTACGGATTCGCTAACATTACTGAATACAGAGCGCTAACAAAAAAAAAATACGACTATATAAATACGCGTTACATCGAGAACACCCCAGTAGTCAGTAATTGCTTAACCATCGCACACGAAATGATCTCATGTTGTTCTAAAATTTCTTCGAAATCTGTACTCGGTCAATTGGAGAAAGGGAGCAGAAAAATTTAGAAAAATAAAAGCGACTCAAAAAAAAAAATGGAAAAAATTCTGAACTCTCCTACTTTATATAGCTTTAACTACTGTAAATCTTAATTCTTGAACACTTCCGCATGTCTAGTGCACCAAGTTTAGAACTCACTTTACAATAGAAAATAAAAAAAAAAAAAACATGTTTCGGACAATTTTTAAAATACCGTAAAACTACATCACGTAACCCAACACCAACTCCCACCGGGAACATGCAGCAAAATTATTATTATTATTCGTTTTAACGCCATCAACATGTTTTTTAAAATGTAAAGTGTAATAATAATAATAATAATAATAATAAAAAAAAACAACTAATTATCAACCCTAACCGCGTAAAACTGATTACTACAATCTTGCCCCATTATACACGCCAAACGCCTCTTCTGACACAAAATGACGCAAATTCGAAAATCGCGAACACCGTGTACTGACTCGCACAAAACACTCTCCCAACAACAATAAATTGTTTTTGGTCAAATTCAATGTTTATCGACAAATTTGAAGCGTTCTTTGCTGCTCTAGGCGATCTGTTTGCAAGCACGCACCCAATGTTCCGGTACGTTTTTAAGTACTCTGTGGAAGTCAATTAGCGCAATATTCGTAACGTATAAACACGATGAACATCTGCATTTTTATTGAAGACTATAGATGCACCGGGAAGTTATAAATGAAAAATCACATACACTCCTGGTTAGTCTCTATTATAGGAAATTCTCTGATAGAGCTGGAACATTTATTTCAAATCAGCTGACGAAAACGAGTCTTCGTCTGTTTTGCACTGAAACTGGTTAAATGCAAAAATAAAAAATTCTCCGATGACTGAACCAGAAACGCGGATCATATTCCAAGAATGTGTACACATCAATTCGGACACACCCCTGTAATTAACATTACCACATCACACCTACTGTTGTTCCTTCACCCTATCATAATAAGTCAGTGTACGGGTTACCTTACTGCCTCAGTTTAAAATTTATCGGTAATATGTGCATCAGATCGTAAATTATTTGAAAAAAAAAAGAAGAGGAAAACAAACGCACGAAAAAAACTTGAGTCTATCTCGATTTTACGCACAATCTCCTTCATTACATCCGTAAAAGAGATCAGTAAATGTCTCATTGTCTCCGATTCCAAAAGTGTTCTTCAAGCTATTTCTTCTCCTTCTTCTCATTTTTCCAACTCTATTATTCTCTCAGTTCGTCCTGTCATCTCAAATCTACTCTCATACCGCTCTATTACTATTGACCTTTTGTGGGTTCCTAGCCATTTTAGCGGGTTAGCGGATTTTTTAGCCCGTTCGGCCGCCCGCGATGATCCATTACTCTGTAATTTTCTTATCTAGGACATCCTCCTTCTTTCCTCAACTAATCATTCCCGACTATGGTCGGACATCTATCCTTATTTATTTTCTAATCCAGCCTCTCATTATCTTCAAATTCAGCCGGTTCCCTGTTCACAGCCGTGGTTTCAATCCTGTTCTTATCAACGCTCCGCGATCGTTTCCTTAATCAGACTGCGTTTTAATCACTCCCTTCTACCCTCTTCACGTTTTTCTTTTTCCCTGTCCCCCTCTCCCGATTGTCCCCTTCATAGTTCAATCTCTCCTCCCATATGTGATGTAAACCATATCTTCTTTGAATGCCCTGCCCTTGATTCTTAACGCTCTGTTTTGTACTCCAAAATTTTAACACTGGGTCTTCCTGCTCCTTATAATTCTTTCTTTGTCCTTTCCTTTCCATCTCCAGATATAATCCCTGTACTTCAATCTTTCCTAAGCTCTATTTCTAATCGTCTCTCTATTTAACCCTTTCCATAGTTTCTGTAATTGTTAAGTCAAAGCCACTGGCGCGCTTAAAAGATGATATATACAGGGTGCGGCAGCATAACTTCATTTTTTAAAATGCGCCACTTTTTTTCTACTAAATTTTGTTAAAGAGAAATAATAACAGAAAATCGAAATAACATACTCTAGATCCCCCATTGGGGCAATATGTATGCTTCTTCCCTTGCAGTTTTATTTCGATTTTCTGTTATTATTTCTCTTTAACAAAATTTAGTAGAAAAAAAAGTGGCGCATTTTGAAAAAGGAAGTTATGCTGCCGCACCCTGTATATATAAAAAAAAAAAATACATGTAGATTGTGTAAACTGCGCTAGATAGAAAATACACATTATTTTCAAAAATTTATTAAAGTGTTTTCGAAATTCCTATTGACTTCCTACTGTACGGAATCAAGTTAGCGGAAAATCGTTTTCACACGAGAACTTTTTAACGCCGCTTGAAATATAAAACTGCAAAATACATAATGAAATAACATTCAAATTGAAAGACAAACGAAATAAACTAAACATAATAATAATATTAATAACGATAATAATAATAATCCGTGACCTTGTTAAATACTAATTCTCCCGTTCATATGTAAAATTAATGAATACTCCACACCGGTGCACACTTTTAATTTAAATTTTCATCCGACGATAACATTTGTGCCAAAAAATTTTACACAGTAAAAAAAATTATAACCTACACGAAGAATATAGCGCATTAGCTAATTACTCTTTCCTCCAAACCAGATTACAAACAGGGCTAGTATTAGGCGTCAATGCGCAAAAACCTTAAAGCTAAATCATTACTAATCTTTAAAACCAACAATTGCTACAGTAACCACCGTACTACTATTCGACAGAAATTGCGAACAATAATGCCTTTTAGCTTTGCAGGAAAAAAAAAAAAAAAAAAAAGTACTAACACACCCTTCCTAAGGCGATTTACGAAAAAAATAATATGTACCACGCTGCTACGCCTATAATACAGAGAAACAGCTGGTTAGAACAGGTTTTCGACGTATAATTTGAAGCGTAAATCTGTCTAGACGGACCTGTTCCAAACGAAGAGAGGGGACGCGCGACGTTCATCCGTCCACCGACCAATCGAAAACGACCTATAGAGGTAGTAACTTTCAGAAGAACTATTATATTTCGGAATATGGAATGTGTGGTGCACTATACTGAATAAGGATATCGAATCTCATCTAAATTCTAAGCAACCATTAATGTATTATAAATACATATTCGGTAGAATTCTGTTCCCGCAAAACCCTATTATTTACGAAATCAGCTGTACCATCTTAGAGTAGTCCGCATATCTGCGCACACACATTTACCTACCACACACAACATATACTTAGACATCTACGCATATGCTTTGAATATCTAGTTTTCTGGCGTTTTCTACAACTGTTGCAATCGTCAAATGCAGCTATAGCTTTCTCCCGCATCACCTCTCCCGCTGCTAAATAGAATTTCATTAAAGAACGCTTATCACGCTATACGATGAAATAAATTTTACAACAGAATACAACTGAAAATGCGCATTAGAACTGTCATCAGAGGATGCTACGATTTGTATAATTACTTATAAAACATACGAAGAAATAACTTAACAGAGTTTCAAATGGAACGACAAAAAATGTTTTTGAAAATTTAACGAAGCGATGGAAAAAATAAAAATCGACAGAATAAAAATGATTATAACGCAGTATAAAATACTAGTGTTTTTATTGTTTGTTTATAATTTTTTTGCTAACTTAATTACGACTTATCACCGAAAATCTATAGCACTAAAACAAAAATCATTTAAATTCAACCCCTAGTGCAATAGTTTAATTTTTGCGAAATTAAATATGTTACATTCTCCAGTTACCGATTAAAATTATTTTACTGAACATTAAAAAAATTACAAATGTCAACTAAAATTAAACTTTAATTACTAACAATCAAAATAAATCGATACCGTATTTTAAGAAAAGTTTATTGTTTTTTTATAGAGAAAGAAGATTTACTTATTTTTTTTTAAACAAGTTTTTAAAATAACACTGTTTTGTTTTTTTTTAACGCTTTTCAACGGAAATGATGTTATATCCAGAGAAAAAAACAATACAAAAAATAATTGTCTTATGATTCAAATCATTTTTGTTGACACGGTATTGTATATCTAAATGCATAATCAACAAAATCGGATTAAAAATGCATAAGTTTACGTTCCTTTATAAGAATGCTGACCAAATATACATCTTGTTTAGATAAAAATAAAAAAGAAAGTTATCTAACAAACCATATTTTCTGTAACTATTATATTACAAAAAAAGAAAAAAAAAAAAAAGTTTGTCTTTAACGAAGTATGGGTTGAATAAATGCAAGTATAAAGAAACATGACATCATTTATTCCTCCACCCTCACAACTCGTATATGTACATAGAGACATCTACATCGTATTTTTAAATGTGGCAATTTTTACAACCGAAATAAAATAAAAAGCGATATTTTTGTACCAGTTGTATGTGATTTTTAAAAACGGCTAGTCAATTAAAATCGATTTTTCTATAAGAATTATACAAGGCTATTAACCAGAAAGTTCACAGAAAATGTTCCAATAACAAGGTTCCAAGGATCAGGTTTATGTACGCATTTAAATAGAGAAATTACAGTATTACCGACACAGTTATAGCAATTAATAATAGTTTAACACTGCGCAATTAAATACCGTGAAAAAAAAGTAATTACATGAAATAAATGCAGAGTTAAAAATAAAACTTTTTAAAAATTAAGTTCACTAAACCTATGAAAGTTACGAGAGCATAAATTTTTACTAATAAAACCATTAGGTTAACACGCTTCAAAAATATATTCCATCTGACAAAGTCCAAAACTTTAAACTTAATCCAGATGCAAATACATAAAAAATACTTGTAAAAAAAAACAAAAAATGTATGAACATTGTCAAGATTAATTTCATTACAACTAACTAGACTAAATTGGCGACAAAAAAATACGAGGGGGTAAACAATTAACTGGACAAAGAAGACAATAAATTACAATTAGCAATATTTAACGGTGAATTATGCAATAGTTTCAATAAATATGCAATCATTTTCGTAATAGGCTTATGAAATTTTCATTATCTTCCTGATTAGCAGTAATCTTATAACAGATAAGCTACATGTAACGGAGAAAAAAAAAAATGCCACTTATTAAATAGAAAATTACAAATACAACAAAGTAAAAAGATAACACCTTACAGAGACAATATTAACAACTTGTCCAACACAATAAAAGTCTCGTTCGGCCATTTAAAAATTTAATGGCAAGTAAATCTATAAATAGTTCATAAATCAAAATAAAGATTTTTCAAAAAATTCTTAATTCTAACAATAACGAATATACCAAAAAAAATATACAAAAAAATCAATATTCAATTCAAAATCCATCTGAAATTTAAACAGACCGTCAATAAAAACTCCAAAGTACAGATTGAATTTCATCGCAAATCAATATCGCATAAAAAAAAAAACGAAAAATTTTCATCGCGATTTTAAAATTTTGTTTAAACTATAAAATAAACATAAAACACTTACCAATACACTGTGTTCGGACTATAACTGTAACAAATACATCTTCGCCGTTAATATTTTCTGTACAAAATTACATATCATTATTTAGAGAAATATTTTAATTTTCAAAAAATACATTTACTTAAATTTTACGATTACATAATTATAAACAACAGAACTTTGTTCGTACGGTGCAAGTAGTTTAAAAACATATTGACGCTGATAATTCTGTGCATTATTCAAGAAGGGTGGTTTTTTAATTTACACTACAGATAGCTTTTAATCAATATACCGCAGTGTTCGATAAAATACTTTTACTAAACGTAATAAACGATTATTCTAAAACATGAAAAACTAAGTTATTGATGCGTGAAACAATAATACCTGCCCAACGTGTAAAATAGCACTATCGTAATTAATCTTTATTAAATGCAGCTAACAGTTCGATAACGCATTATTAAAACCAAAAATAGATCTCACTACTTACTTAAAATATAATAAAATTTTGAATCAATTAAAATCTTTCAGAATCCACAATTTAGTAAAATTAAAAAATAATTAAAGCACAATGACACAGCAACTAACATAAAATCCAAGATCACACAAATATAGTAGGAAATCATAATAGCCATGAACCGTTGACTTATAAATTCGATAAAAACTCTGTTCGGTAAAATTGTATTAAATTTTAAAAAATCAAAAATAAAAAGTATCACCATCAAATAATTTAAAATTAGGAAATAAAGATAAACTTATTTCAGACAATTTTACCGTTTTATATTCTGTTTTCGTATTTTATATTTTTTCACCAAACATGTTATATGTCGTCTCTTCTTTAATTTCTTCATTATGTATAAAAAAACTGATTTTTATTTTTTTTAAATTATTTCCATACGATTCGTATTCATTTTTAACAGTAAAGTGAATAAAAAATTACGTTTAAAAATTTTATTTTACTACAGCAATAATTTAGCGCAGCAAATATAATTTATTAACGCAATTTTAACATGAAAATATAAAATCACTACCCTACTAATGTAAACACTGCCGCTAGGGCACAATTTGATAGAATGGATAACAAAATAGTATAGTTAAGTATAATTTACTCTGTTACTAATTTCCTCTCCTATTGAACCTACACTACTTAGTGACAAAATTCCATTAAATGTAACTTAGTTTGACAATATAATTATTTGTTTACATTTGGGATTCAAATTTTTATAAAAATGAAATGAAATGAGAAATAAACAAGAAAATTAATGGAATTATAAAGAAATTAGGATTATGAATGTATGTGGAATATTTTAAGTGTTAATCATAAGGATAGAAATGAAATGTGGCATGGGCGTTGCCAACGGTGGTCATAGGAGAGCAGCTGTCCCCCTGAAGCCTAGAATCTTTTTAATCAACTGGCCATGATGAGTATTTATAGGCGTGTAATCATGGTCAATTTGAAAGACTTTCATAATAAAGTAGTAGAACAATTTGCCAGAAACCCACAAAAATTATGTTTTAATTAAGATTTTATTTTTATTTAATAAAATATTAAGCCTATACAACTTATAAATTTTATTTTTCCTATAACTCATATCCTTTTCTGTAATTACAATTTTACTGTTAATGCATCCATCATTATAATATCCTCTTTTGTTATTTTTAACATAAGTCAAATAATGTTTCAAAATTTTTGGGTGCCATTCTGAAATATAATCTGTACTTTTGTGTAATTTCTGCATCTAATCTTTTTTAATAACATTATTATTGTTCCTTCACTATTTATCCTTATTCAGTTATTTACCTATTCTTCTTCTTCTTCTTTTTCTATATTGTATTCCGATTCTGGACGTTGAGACCTGACTTTTGAACCATTACACGCCACTGCTGTCGATCCTCTGCTTTCCGTATCAATTCAGATGTCTGTAGACCAGTTAACTTAACTATTTGGTCGACATATCGATTTGCTGGCCTGCCTCGTTTTCTTCGGCCACTGACTTTGCCCTGAATAATTAATTTCTCCATCTTATTGGCCCGAATTATGTGTCTAAAACATGATAGAATTCTTTTTCTAATTATGGGTACCAAGCGCTCCTTTTCGTCTATTCGCAATTCCTCTAAACCGGACTTGTTGGTTCCTTGGGCCGTCCATGGTATTATTAGTAGCATCCGATAGCACTTCATTTCGAAGGCTTCCAGTTTCCTTTCCAAAACCAGGTTTATCGTCCATGTTTCTGCTCCATATGCAAGAATTGAAAACACTAAGTATCATCAATTACATTTAACAGAATATCATTTAAATTTAATAAGGTTTTTTTCACAATAGCTCATTGATTATTAATTATAAATTTTTAAACTAAATTTACAGATGGAAAAGGGGAAAACTTGTAAACTTCTAAAAATAACAAGTAGAATAGTAGAGTATGTGTAACAGAATTCAAGCAAAAACAGGAGAGTACAATTAGTTGATATAGTTAGTATGCTAGTCCACTCTATTACAAACCCTACATGCATAAACTAGTCCAGGAATTTTAGAAAATAATTTATTAATGTATTTGTTTTTAATTATTTGAAACCTACTATAACAAGGGCATTGAAACAACAGATATATGATAGAAAAACATTTCATTAGTTTGTGGTAACAATTGTATTTTTATAATGTACCTTTTTTATGTCTACTTGGAGAGCATTCATTAATTATATGAACTATTTTTCTTTTAATTTGGAAGCCCCCCCCCCTCGGGGTAATTTAATGAGATTTAGTTGGACCCCCTCCCATTCGCATGAGATTTATGCTATAGTTATTAAAGAACTAATCTTATTTTCATGTAGAAGAAAAATAATAAAACATTAAGGTGTACTATAGGTAGTGTGTTAGCCTAGTAGTTAAGATGCTTGACTAACAAATAAGACTAGTCTTGTTCCCAGATCCAAGTCGCTCCCAGGTTTATGGAGCCTGAAATGATTGAGTACCCAAGAAATCTGGGAAAGTAAAGGCGGTAAGGGAAAGGAAATGGCCCCCTTACTCTCATTAGTGCCCTTGCACTTAATAGATTGTGAACCTTAACTTCATAATCCCCAAAACCCTGTCAAGGGTATGGGACTTACTTTACTTACTTACTTAAGGTGTATTATAACAAATTTATATAAATTTAGTAAAATTAAAAGTAAAAATAGGCAGCACATCACCTTCCCTAATTTTTCATTCACTCCATGGGCATTTATGTACTTTTTCTATTGTAATGACAGGATATTTGAGTTTTGGTAGCAAAGGAAGATAATCATCAGAAGTACCTACATCGTCTTCATGATTCACACCAGCCCATCATTCACAACACATAGCAGCTCCTTAGTGGAACAGTTGACTACATGCATTGGTCGAACCTTGATTATAAATTTTTGCAGGACTGCATATTGCACTGCCCTGTATTTTTGCAGTTTCATACATGAAGTGAAGGAGATGGTGCACATCTTGCAATATCTGTTATTGATAGTTTAATCATTCACTCTTTTAAAGTTAACATGAGATTTTCAATTATTCCTCCCCTCATTCTAAGCTCACATAATTAATGGATATGAACAGGCCTGGATTTAGGAGGAGTATAGGGGGGCTGCAGCTTCGGGCCCCACCTTATAAATAGGCCCTAAGAGACACCTACTTCCAACATGTAATAAAAAACTAATCTATCATTTGTCATATAAATCAACTTTTTTTTAAAAATAAATAGAATTACCTTTACAGGAGCAAGTGCATTGTTTTTTGGGGTTTTTTTTTGGGGGGGGGGCTTGTCAACCAACGACCTTTACCCAGAAACAAAAGGTAAGGAAAGAAGTCGGTTATATTTTGATCCGATCAGAAATTATATCTAAAAAGGAACAAATAGCAGGAATAATTAGTGTAGAAGGAAAGGACAGGATATAGGAAGCACAATAAGGGGTAGGAAGTCCAAGCTTAAGCAAATAAGAATATAAGGCAGAACGCTCCACAGAGAGAGATGAACACTGGAAAAACACATGATCGGCGTTGCAAATAACTGCATCATCTGAATGGAGAGGACAGTGTGGAGAAGAAATAAAGGAAAAACGAAATCTGGAGGAAGGCAGCAAAGAATGGCCAAAGCCCATATGAACAATGGAAACAACATCAGAACGCCGAAGGGAGGGATGCAAAAGAAACCATGAATATGAAGGAAGAGTAGGCTGGACTGACAGGTAAAAGGAAAGTGCATTATTTCGCAATAATTTTATATCCATTTTTATTTCCCCCTAGAGGAAGAAATTTTGTAATAGTAAAATTTTCAAATTTCATAAAAAACATATCAGAAATTTGTTTTAAGGTATAACAAGTCAGAATCTACATTTTTAGGAAATGTCTGTATGAATGTTTGTGCTTATGTACACGCGCAACATACACACACACACTATCCTTTTATACAAATCTTTGGTTGAAATTTGATGAAAAATTCATTGTTTAAAATTATATATATATATATATATATTTTTTGGCACCAAAAATTCTATCCATTGTTTATATGATATTTAGTTTTATTTACATTAATAATTATATGTTAATTCATGAATTCAAAATAATATAATTAAATTAAATTGAAGAAAATTTAGTTATTCTATAAAACTGATAGCTTTATTACTTCCTAAAAGGGCCCCTAATATTTCTCTAACCCCTAGTCTATCATACACTTAATCCGGGCCTGGATACCAATCTATATGTTACATTTTAAGTTTAATTAATCAGTTCATGCAGTTACAATAAATTCAAAAGTTTACTTTATTGTCAATGAACTACATATTTAAATATTAATCTAATGTTATGTATGAAACATATAAGGGAAATATTATATATTAGCAATATGAAAAGCAATTATGTTGTTGTTTTCTCAGCAAACAAAACTATCTTTCTAGACATTTGTTCAAAAATTAGATTATATTTTATTATTAGTTTAATACAAGTCCAACTGTAATGATTATAAACTATTAAGAAATATATATGTAAGTAAGCATTAAGAAAAATTTAAAAGCAAAATAATTCTAAAATTTGCAATTCTATTGAACTTATTTTACAAAAACTTACAAATAAAGTTAACACATAAGACACAATACATTTTCCAATTTTTTATTATAAATTTAAAACTGTTTAATAAAAATAAAAATTTAAAATCAAAAAAAAAAAATATATAGACATGTAATAATTAAATATTATTATTATTTACAAATATAAAACATATTTTTATATTATTTAAAACGTTATTCATAAATATTTTATATTTACTTAAAGTTAAAATTTTAGTCAAGGTGTTTAATTCTAGTCAAAATCTTTAAATTCAAAACACCCCAAAGATATTTTTTAACTGGACTAGATACAATTGACTAAATAGTAAAACTGCAGTAGCATCATTTGTGAATTCGATGAAAAGTTATGAAACATCAACAATTATGTTATAATGCTGTACAAAATCTCTTGCAATAAGATGATATTTATTACAGTACATATAAATTTATGATTATATACATTTGTGAAATCAAATTAGTTTTTGAGTAATATAATAGTTTTTAATAAACATGTTTTCACAGAATTTATGTTATTTAAAATATAACCGACAAGTAACAGAATAAAATGTAACAAAATGATAAATTGTTTATAAAACTATAATCTTAATATAGTATACATTTTTATATGAAGCGTTTAAATACTATTTATTATTGGTTGGTAAAAAACAAAAAAAAAGTGTCAGTTACTTTGTGCAATTTGCAAAATTAATTGCAAGAGTTACAATGGAATAAATATCATTTAATAAAAGTATTATAATAATTTTTTTTTCCTTTTATTGAAATATTTCCAGAATTATTTCAGAAAAAAATCTATTGCTGGTTGGTGATTTACAGTTGGATTATATCATTCTAACCCTACTGGCAAATTGCACATATAACAAAATGAACATTCCTTTTTTTCGGACACGCATCCTTTTATGAAACTAAGCATCTTTTTTTTATTTGTTTTTTTTTTTTTTCATTTGGAAGAACGATTTAAATGGTGAAGTACTTTGTCATTTTATAATAACCGCTATAAGATATTGGTTTGATATTCATTTATAAAATTCTCAACACTTGCATCTACTATTACTCTTACATGGTATATATTTTAAACGTAATACAAAGTTGGTGTCCATTTGTGAAAAATTTGATTACTTCTATTTTTTGTTATTTGTTTTTATTATTTGAATGTCCAACAATTAAAAATAATTGTTTGAAAAATAGTACTCTTTTTTCTTCATTCACAGGATATTTAAACTTTTTATTGAATCACTTCTATTTTTATTTTAGTATATTTCTACATAATAAAAGTATTTTTTATAAACCAATACATATTTACAAATTTTATTTTTAGATTGCAATACATTGTTTTTTTTTTATTTTTATTTTAACTGTTTAGTAGTTTCAATATTTAAGTTTAACGTCCCCAAAAAATATTTCAGTGATTTTATTTTGTAATTTTGTATAATAAATTATTATTTTTGTGTATATTCAAATTTATTTGAAACTTCAAAAAGAAAATCTCAATAGAAATCTTTTAAAAAACCACTGCTCCTCTGAAAACATACTGCTCCCCCATAAAACAAATATGTGAATTCATTCTGGGATAAAAGTAAAAATATTTATTCACAATATTAATAGATTCACATAACTTTTGCAATATATACAATTTATAAATACTATGTAAATAAAAAGAAAAAACGGATAAAAACAATTCAATAAAGAGAGATTACCTAATCTGGAGATATTATTTATAAAGTACTTAATATAATTCAATCTAATATTTTATACAATCCAGTTAACATAAATATAATGTTTATATATGATTGTTCATTACCTCAAATATTGGGTAAAAACTTCCAAATTCTACCTGAACAAACAAATAAGTTTTATTGCACAAGTTAAGCAGAACATTTTTTGTTCGTGATGACTCTTTGTTTCATGTTTTTGACAGTCTAAATCATGGATTTGCAACTTCTGACCAAAAATATTCTTTTTCTTAACTTATTGAAACAATTTTATAATTTAATACATCATACAGTACAATAGCAATCTAATAGGTTAGATTGTGGTGTTTATCCATTTATACTTGAGATCGCTATACATGTTTTAAAGTGAAACCCGATAAATAAAATTTTATCAACTGAAACGTGTTCTCATATTTGAAAAATTACTTATGAGAATAAAGTGTCTCCGTTTTCTGTAACTAACTTGAAAATGTGAGCTTATTTTTAGTATTCTGTACACATATAATGAACGGAATCCTAATAAGATGGTTCAGAAATGACAAAAATATCAAATAAAAATCAATAACTCACGATCGGATTAATTTATAAACTTCAAAATTGGATCATAAATTCTAGTTAAAATTCTCTTTAAGATAATCTATGATTTCAAGCTAACCGACCACCTTGGGCGCCAAAAAATCCCAAAACCCGCTTAAAAATTCATAACTCATTACCAGATAAACCTATAAAAGTAAAATTCAAAATAGAAAACAAAATGTAGAAGTTATTTCATAAAAACAAAAAATTATGGTTAAAAATTTATTAAAACCCCGCTTTTTGGGTACAAAAAATAACAAAAAAATCATGTTCACATACACAATAGCCTGAGCAAAGAAATTGTGAGAAAACCAAAACCTATCTCAAACTTATGTGAATATCATAGCCGAGCTTACAACTTCATATTTAGACTCTTGAGGCGCCGAAAACGAAAGTTTTGAAAAAAATATTTTTTTTCCAGGTATGTGATATATCGTTGGAAAGATGGCTATTTATCGGGAACGAAGCTGTGTTTCATTTCCTTAGAGAAATTTTCAAAGATGGGCAAAAGTTCAAAAAAGCGCAAAAAACAACATGCCCCCTGCAGCGCAATTACTATAGCTAAAAATTTTGAACACGGTTAAAAACATGCGCATCCACGTACATTTCTCTGGTTTGGAACATCCGACTTTCCTATATTAAAATTAGACCCTCGGAGCGCCGAAAGCTCGAAATTTTTGAAAAAAATATTTTTTTTCTCGGGCATGTGATATATCAGTGGAAAGATTACTATTTGTCGGGAACAAAATTGTATTTAATTTCCTTAACGAAACTTTCAGAGTTTGCGAAAAGTTCAAAAAAGCATATAAAATTATGTGTCTCTTCCTCTTTATAACGTGAAAAATCTGATTTCTTTGTTTTGACTGTAGTATTATGAAAATTAAAATTGTAGTTATGTTTAACGTCACATACGGAGTCCTCAGCGCATGAAACATCAAGCTTGACTGAAAATTCTGAAACCTGCCATTTGCATCGCGACACGATTACACTATTTGCATATACAATACTATATTATAGTATTTTAGATTTAATAGCAGTAGCAAAATAGTTATCCCGAGGCAAGGGGTGTGAGTTAATTCTTATAGCATCTATCGACATTTGTAAACTATAGGTCAAAACCAGCATTGTGGCCAATTTTTTATTTTAAAATATTTAAACAAGTATTACATATTTTATATTAAAAAAATTTCTTAACTTTATGATAAATTACATATATACAGTATTCGTAGTTGTTTTATTTTTAAATGATGTGAAATATTTTGTGTACAGTTAACTTTAACTCGAAATCATTTAAAATAAATACGTGCAGAATAAAAATTGTGAAAATAAAACTAATTTATTATAATTATGTAAAAATAGCGAAGGTTATAAAAGAGGTGTGAAGTGGAGGAAAAAGCAAAGCTATAATTTCAACTACAGTGAACCATAATTCAATAAATATTTTCGGAAGAAAATGATTTAAAAAAATTTATTTACTTGAACAATTTCCGCAGAGATTTCTGTCGGAACTCACATAACAATTTATTAAAATCGTCAATACTTTGCTGGTTTTTATTTACTTATTTATTCCTTTCATTAAAAAAAAAACGTCTTTCTTATCATAATTGTACATCAACTTACATTTGCATCATTCTGTTCTTATATTTGCATATTTGAATATGCATTTAATGATAATGGTTAATTAGATAACTTTCAACTGAATTTAATTGTGAAAATGATGTAAAGATCGTTTACCATAAAATGTTTTTTAAAGCACCTTAATTACTTCAAAAATCCTGTGTCAATTTTTTTCTACGTTCAGAGTGTAATTATGGTTTTTGAATTTGTTATTAGTTGAATAATTTGTTGTATTTCCGTAAGGTTTTTTCTAAAAACTATTTTCTTTTAATTCTTTATTTCATTTATTACCAATATTTCCGTTCATCGTTATTATTACAAAATGTCTCTCAAAAAAAATTCTTAACCATATGGGTATCTTCTTTCTTCATGTGACAGAACCGCCTGGCTCATTTGCCCCAGTACTATTTGCCTCCACTCGGTATAGTTCATTGCTGTCCTCTTCAATTCCGTGTTATATGGGTATATTAAATAATAATTGTAATGCTTTATCGGGAACTTCTTTTTTTAATATTCGTACCCTATTTTGCAACCATGATTTAAAACCCGTTACATACTACATACATATATAATTTCTCGAATTTTCATTGTTAATCACTTTTATAATTATTTTGTAAATATTATCTTTGCTCAATGCATAATGTTGCGTAACATCTGAGTTGGGATAAAGTCTTCAAATTAAAGTTAAACTATAAAACTTTATTTTTATACTAGTCATAATACAAAGGGAAATGTAGTAGAATATATCGTCAAACATTTATAATTGTGCTTTCGGATACAATTAATATAATTATGCAGTACAAGTATGGTAAATCATACATTTTATGACGTGTTACTACACTGAAATTCAAAATTTCTGAAATGCTAATTAATGTAATACTCTATTCTGACATACGTTTTCTCGATATGAATAAAAGGACAAATTCTCCCAAATGAGTTTTTTTATTCTTTTTTACATAGGAACACAACAAATTTAATCAGATCTTAATAACTGACAGCACATGGCGAGAAAGCATGTGCATTTCACGGATACATCTATTTATATTAAATAATTTCACAGTTAGACGATTGTCTAAGCCATCACTCTTTATGAAAAATGTCACATCAAAACGCTTAACTACTGAGACGTCAGATACCGTTTAATCATTTACTATTATTATTATTACTACTATGTATCTTCAACTTATATATTATGATAAAAAACAACACCCTTGCCAGATTTATTTGTAAATCTTGATACATACCGGAATATAATTCATACTTTCTTTTACTATTAGTACATACGTACGAGGGTTATTTTTCGATGGTTTCTTTAAATAATTTAACATTTTTATTAATGCAACACAACCATGTTGCAACAAAATCCCACATTTTCACTTTCAACGTTTATTGTTCCTTACAAAAATCTATCTTTCTATAGTTTAATTCTATTATAGAAATTACAATAACACCTCAATTGTGAAATGTATAACATAAAGTAACTATTCGAATTTTTCCTTTTTCTGTTTAAATTAATTATTTTTCCTGTTCTACTGAATTTTGATTTATATGAAAAGGATTAAACCATTAGGTTCGTTATAGTATTATTCATAAATGTGGAACTTTCAATATATTTGTGAATATTACTGAAATTAGATATAGAACATTTAAACTTTAAACAGCTGAGTAATGCTGCATAAATTTCTACTTTCATTATTAAAGAATGTAGAATAATTTCAATGATAGGTTACATTTGTTTATCCTCGATTATATTAAGCTTTTTGGAATATATTACAAGATAAAAATTAACTGTTGAAAAGCATTGAGCAGTTGAGGTATTTGAATTATAAAGTCATTGCTACAGAATTATAAATGTACTAAACACAGCATCACATTTATTTAATCTTAATCGGAACTAAAATTGTTTAAAAATAAAATATAAATCACGAATAGGTTAATATAACTTACAAAATAATCCCATAATCTAAGATTTATTTATTTTTGACTAAATGTAAATAAATAATAAATAAAGTGGTTAATATAATGAAACACGCCTGATAAATTAGAAACATGTTCATAACAAAATTTTCTTTCTTTTGAATATTCGGTTCTGTATTACATGTAATCTATCTTATAATGTATGTCAGTTAAATGGTATATTTAGTAACACCGAAATTAAAAAGATTGTGATAAATATAGGATACTATAATCGATAAAAATTAAACATCTAAATATAAATGGTAAAAAAAATTTTAATTTCTAGTATTTCAGTCAATGTCATCTGTAGGTTGCACGTGAAAAAAATTTAAAATAACTGAATGGAATTTTATGAAAACTTCTTCGTCTTACAAATCTTTGACATGTGAAAAATTAATGTAAGTTCAATTCTTGCATAGTAAAAAATTGTTAAGTTTTAAGACACCGGCATACAGCTAACATCTGCTGGCGCAATCTACCGCCGTGGATATGGAAAGAAGTAAAAAAAATGGTATGATCATGCGTAAACAGCTAGTTTTAGAATTGCAATTCATATCTAGCAGTAAATCAGTTAATGTCGACCTTTAACTACAAATGAATTAACATAGTGTCCAAAGTTATGAAATGTTTTTAAGTAATAAAGTTCATGTAATATTATCTTTAGTTTTTCTATATTATTTTTAGTTTTTATTTATTAATAAATTCTGTTCCCATTTAATATTTTCCTTATTAATTAAACAGTACCATCTGTAGTTAATCATTTTATGTTACTATTTAATAAAATATTTAAAGCTATAAAAATATTTTTTACCTAATAAATTACATTTAACAGCACTGTTTATTTTTTCAAAACCAGTTCAATAAAATCTTTTAAATAGTTTAGTTTTTTCCAAATATATCAGATATCGACATTTCTGTTAAATTGAATATTATATACAATTTCTATTTAATTCCTAACTTTCGGATCTATTTTTATAATAATTTTGTAATGATAATTAGGCGATGATTTCTCTAAATTTTTCAAATATCGAATGTTCTTTATTGCTCTATTTACATTCTTGTGTGATTCAACACTTCCAACTATAGTCCGTATCAACTAGCTATTATTTTAATAGACCAGAAAATGCTCTATTTCGAGTTTCATAGTTGTTTAATTTTTTGTAATGTTTGCTTAACACTGTTCCATTCTGTACTGTAATGAAGCGGCAGACTCCTTGGCTCCGGTTGCTGTCTCTAACTTCTTCTTTAATAAAGTCTCATCGTCCAATCTCCTTCCACTGCGCAAAGGTTTTCATCTTAGGTTTTGGTTGGATATGTACGTTGCCTCTTTCTCTAACAATTGTTCTTTCTATCTTCCTGCCAATCCGTGGTTCTCTTTGTTTCCGTCACTTCGTCGTTCTGTTGTTGTCTCCGTTATTCGCTTGCGTTTTAACCATTCTCTGTTGCCTTCCTCCCGTTTTCGTTTTTCGTTGATTGCCTCTCCATATTGTCCTCTCCACTTAAATGAAGAGCATGTTTGTGATGCGGACCATGTGTTCTTTTAGTGTCCATCTCTTTCTGCTGAGTGCTCTGCTTTCTACTTCAGTTTGCTGAGACTTGGTCTTTCTACTTCATATTGCGCCTCTTATGTCCTATCTTTTCCCTCTCCAGAGATTGTTCCTATTATCTATTCCTTTCTTCTAACAATATCTGACCGTATCAAGATAAAATTGATGCCTTCCTATTCTAATTGTTTCTGGGTAAAGGTCCTCGGTTGACAGCCCCTCCACCCAAAAAAAATATTGTGTATGAGGAACGAGCGTTCTCAGCAAAATTCATTTTTTCATTCTACATTATAAATAAGTTTTATTGCTTTCTAAAAAATAATATAATAAAGAGAAATAAAATGAGGTGAAGATTTTTTTATACAATCAAGTTGGTTTTAGTGTATCATTATCAGCTATCTAGAAGTAATAATCTCTGTATATGAAGATTGAGGGTTCAACCCCCCAAAATGTCTGCGAAATAATAACTGCTTGAATTAAATGGACTGAAATTCAGAATAAATTCATTTCTTTTCAATTTTCAATAAAAGAAAAGAAAACTGAAATTTTTATGAATTCTATGAAAACGACTATTTTTTATTTGTTTTTATTGTAATGTTCAAATATTGCATTACAATAACTGACTACAAGGCTTTAGTGTACTATTTAGAAATAAATATATTTCATGATAATACACACACACACACATATGTATATACATATATATAAAAGTCGTCGCGTTTGGCCTAGTGGCTAGAGCGCTTGACTTCCGATCCGGAGGTCTCGAGTTCGATACTGGGCGATGACAAAAATATACGGCGCTAGTTTCGTACACAGCAGTATAGACACATTTGGGCTGCATCTGTAGCGCGATAACAAGCGACTATAGTCAGTTCCGAATGTAGTCGCGCGAGTGCGCTAGCATCGTATAGAAATATTCAGCCGGCGAACAATCGCATCAGCGTGAGTAAAGGCCAGTCGTCTTGGTTCATCTCGCCATTGGTACCTTTCTCACGTTGTCGGCAGCACAAAAGCCAGGTTGCGCTCCTGCTTACGTGCTTATCTATTGCGCGGCTATTCTATCCCCTAATTCTCCTCTGAATTTAGGGGTTAATCTCATACTCGAAATCGAGTGAGAATAGACGACGACGATATTTATAAAAATATTTTTGTAACCACTCCTGAAATTTTGGTCTAAATACGGCCCTGGCTGTATGATTATTTAAATGAAATCCTTATTCTTACAGATAACATACGTTCACAGTTTCCTACTAGTGCTAAGGACGTTACTAGGGAACATAAAAATAATGTTTTGTATTCAACATTCATGATAGACACCTACATAGATATAGCCTTAAATAAATATAATAATAGTAATTTAATTCTTTGTAAAAACCGTCAGAAGTACAAACAATCGTTAAAACGTTCTTCATGAGCCATGTACAATAAATAGCGCAACAAAAATATTTTATCGTGATGTTGCTGCCAACAAAATTACTATACCCAAAAACAAACTAATCATAAAATGTAATGATATAGAAACGTTCGATAAAAAATTAAAAGAAAAAATTTCATTGAGTAAAAACAAAATTAATGTTACTTTCTATAAAAAAATTAATAACAACACTGCTATAATTAATTCCTGTATGAAAGAAGATAGTCACAAACTTTGCAATGAAATCAAGAATCATATTCCAGAATGTAGAGTTAGTGAACAAAAACTGTTGAATCCAACTATTCTGATCTTTAGAACCAAAAACATTTCGGAAGAAGATGTCAAAGAATACATTAAGGATGTTACAGATCAGGGCCTATTACAGTCAACAAAATTTCTACTGACCATTCAAGTAGAATTTATATCCAGCTTCACCCTCAACAATATATGATACTTTCTGGTATTGGGAAACTCAGAATCAAATGAGAATCGTTAGTTTTTTGACGCTATCAATCCACAAATGTGTACAAAATGTCACAGATTTGGATACCCAGAGAAGTTTTGCAAATCCTTCAACTCATATGTAAATTTTGTACAGCTATGTCAAGATTTAAAGGTTTGTTCGAACTGTGTATTTCATAAAATTAGAGCCTCCTCTGATAAAATTAATTTGGATGTTAAGTCAACTGATAAAAGTCTGTTAGGTAATTATGTTGCAGAAGTTGATTACATTGCTAATAAAAATTGTGTCCAGTTTATATAGTCATACGAAAACTTAAAATCTAATATAGATTTTGGTGCCCCTTAAGTTATCATATCTTAATGTGGATAACTGTTGTACAATACAGTTACTTTTTCTAAGGGACTCTTTCCTTGATGGCATAGATGTTTGTATTTTATCAAAACCATATTTAGTTGGTGGCTCTATCTCCCTAGATCCCAACTACATATCATATATAAATAACACAACAGCTATCATTATAAATAACTGTGTTGTTCACAAACAATCAATAACTAAACACATTATCATAGCTATTAATTTAGGTAAGTTTTTATTAATATCGCGTTACCCTTTGCTAAACAAACCTGGAAACATGTATATTAATAATTTGGATCATATTATTAAAATGTATCCAAATTTTTCAGTAATAATAATAGGTGACCTAAATATTAGGTTACCTAAGATGGAGCCACAAATCAGACATAACCCAAATTCATTTTTGATACAGGATTTAATATATAGCAATAACTTAGTCATTAAAAATAATAAATTTCCTACATTTAGTAATTATAAAGGAGATAGCATTATTGACTATCTTTTGGTATCTGACATTGTTAATCAACTTATTAGCTTTCACTTTAAAAATTTTGATCTAGAGGGTTTTATAAAAATATTTTATTTTCAATATCAGATAATTTTGTAAAAATCCCAGGCAACGTTTATACCAAAGTAGATATACACAAATTTACAGAGGCATTGGATAAAAACTATATTAAAATATTGCAAGAAAATATTAAAAAATGCACATGTGGACTTATTCTAGATAAATATGCCAACCAGCTAAATACATATATCAGTGGAATTGTCAAACAGTAAAAGTAAGACCAAATTGTGACCGGAGGACTGATAGGCTTGATATAATTAAAAATAAAATTAACCTATCATGTAAGAAAAAAGCTAAATGCCGAGACTCGGTGAAGCTATTCTATGTATATTAATAATACATTAAAACAGTTAAATATTGAGCATAAGCAAGAAATTTCCAAGACGAAACTATAACAATGGAAAAATCTTATTGCTGGTAGCACTGCATAGGGCAAACCATATAAAATAATTATTAAAAAAAGACTCACAGCTAATATTCCGGGCATAAAAGTTGATCAGTGTATAGTCAGTGATGATCTTGACAAATGTAATGCTTTCTTGAAACATTTTCTGCCGGATAAACATGATATGACACTTTTTCCTGTCTCTACCACTGGTGCTGACACCCCAGTTATTAGCTGTGCAGCTATAAATGATATAATTAAGGGGCTTAATAACAGGGAAAGGTCAACTAGAGATAAAATTAGCAATAAAATAGTCAAACAGCTAAATCTACAGTTCACAGAAATTTTCTCCCTACTTTTTAACAAATGCCTGAGTTTACAAGTTTTTCCTCTGAGCTTGACTTTCTTCTTTCAGAAATAAATGACCGTTCTTTGCTATACTTCAATCAATTCGGGTTTCGTTCAGGACGTTCGGCTGAAAGTGCAGTTTATATATTAGTCCAAGTAATCAAAAAAGTATAATGTGCAGGACTGTCAGCAGCCGTATTCTCCTTTGATATTGCTGGGGCATTTGATAACAGCAAATGGTCAGCAATTATCGACATAATTAAAAAGAATACATTTAATCTATACATAGTTAATATATTAATAAGCTACTTGTCGGGCAAAGTTGTACACTTTAGTATTAACAACACTGTTAGCTCAAGGAAAGCATTCTGTTCTGAGACCAACACTATGGGACCTGTTGTATTCTACTGTGCACTATGAAGTTGGGGATTTTTGCAAACATTTTGACAATAGCTGCGGATTAAAATTGTATGCAGGCGATCTTTGTCTTATTTTTAATGTTATAAAATAGTATGACTTTAAACAAATCAAGTTAATAATAGAATTTTTAGAAAAAAAAATGAATTTAGGGCGTACATTTTCTACTTCAAAATGCAGATTTTCTGTATTTGGTAAGAAGAAGGCTGTAGTTACCATTAAAGATATAATTAAAAATCTTAAACTCATTTCCAGAAATGCTATACAATATACTCCTTTGTTAAAATATCTAGGTATTCTCATTGGCGACAAGCTCTTCTTTGTGCCTCATTTGGAGTACATTCATTCAAAATGTGATGCTCTCTTCAGCAAACTCAGTCGGCTGCAGCACAACATTTGGGGATTCCAGTATGCAGAGCTGCTTATCTTATATAACGGTGTAATACAGTCGCTTTATGGGTATAGGGCTGCTACCTATGTTACACTCAATCTTCTAAGAAACCTTAATAAACAGTAGACGAAGTTTCCCCTAAGTATTTCGTCTCTATACAGAACAACTCCCACGTCAGCTGCCACTGTTATTAGTGGGGTTTTCCCTTTGGACTAATTTGTCATTGGTAGGGCAATGACAAACGAATACCGAATTCTTGTTGATGTTAACATGCTAACATTCCTTCAGCTATTGGAAAATATGAAATCTCAATCAACAAGTTTTAGAGGCATTAACCGAGGGGTGGCAGAGTAGGTGGGAAGTTGAGTCCACGGGAGGAAAACATATCAATTCTATGCTAGCATTACAGAGAGAATGAAAATGAAAAAACTAAGTATTAACTTCTACAACTCACAAGTGCTCTCTGGCCATGGCAAGTTTGCAACCTACTTGCATAGGTTTCGCCTTGCTAGTGACCCATAGTGTGCTTGTTGCTCTGATGATGCCTTGGATGATTTGGATCATTTTGTCTTTAAGTGCCCTCGCACTAAATAGAATATTGCAAAAATGGACTCTCTTCTCCTTAACAACAAAAATCAGTTCAACTTCCTCAAGTTCGGCGAGGATGCAATGCGGCTCAAGTTTCAACTCATTCACTAATATCTTAATAATAGTAAATATAAAACAGAGATAATTATAAATTTACTACATATACGTCTATGATTAACTTCTGCTGTATTTCTATAAATAGTTTTTTATCCCATAAAATGTCTTCTATTATAATACTATTAGTAATTAGATAATATTAGTAACTAGAATTGTAAGTATTGATAGCAGTATTATTAAGTTTAGAATTCACTAACAATTGATTTAAAACCAATTCAACCGTTGACTCGTTACTGTTTAATTTTTCAGATTTTACTGCATCAAAGTTGACAAATAATTTACTATTATGCAACTAAATTTATAATCACCACGGCTATGGTTGGCACTATGCTATTGTCATCGTGACCATTGCCTCTATTCTTTAAGTACACTTGCACAGGACTACTCACACACAATTTTATTTTGTTAACGATATGCCATTTAATCCATACCCTTATACATATACTTTTATCTATGTATGTATGTAGTTGTATGTATATATGATAGTAATAAACTGATTCACACCTAGTCCTTGTACTTTTATATACAAATTTTTGAAATAAACAACTTATATAAAATTTAAAAAAACAAAAAAAAGCAGAGTATGCTTGAGAAATTCTACACGCATATGTATTGCGATCATTTCCACATTGGTAACGTCAATTTTTAGAATTCTGCATACGTACAATGTACAGAATTCTAATGAGATGGTTCAGAAACGACGAAACATCAAATAAAAATCAATAACTCACAAACGGTTTTACTTATTAACTTCAAAATTGCATCATAAATTACAATTAAAATTCTTTTTAGGACAATCTACTTCAAGCTAACTGATTATCCTGAGCAGCAAAAGACCATCAAGAATATATATGGAATTTAAAACTACCTCAAAAATCACTAAAAATTAATAACTCATCACCAAATAACCCGATAAAAGTGAAATTCAAAATATAAAATAATACATAGGAAGCTCTTCCATAAAATTAAAAAATTACGAATGAAAAATTATTTAAACCTCCCCCGTCACCTCTTTGATCCAAAATCAGCCAAAAAAAAGTAATTTTATGGAAGTAATAGCCCGAGTAAGAAAGTTGAGGACACCAAAACGTATCTCAAACATATGTATAAAAAACCCCGGGGCGCTAAAATTTCGAAAGTTTTAAAAAAAATATTTTTTCCCCCCGGCATATGATATATTGTCGTTGGAAAGATCGATGTTTGTACAGAACGAATCCGGTGTTCATTTTTTCAACGAAACTTTTGAAGTTAGTGAAAAGTCTAAAAAGCGTCAAAAACGACGTGTCCTCTCTCTATTAGAGACGCGGCGAGCATAATGGTTAAAAATTCTGAACAGGATTGAAAATATGCGCATTCGAGTATATTTCTCTGGTTTGGAACATCCGGGTTTCTAACTTTTAAATTAAGCCCCCGAGGCGCTGAAGCTCGAAATTTTCGAAAAAAAAAAATTTTCTCCCCGCATGTGATAAATCAATGTAAAAATCGCTATCTATCGTCGACGAAACCGTATTTCATTCCTTAACGAAACTTTTGAAATTCGCGATTAGTTCAAAAAAGCGTGAAAAATATAATTTCCCTCTTTGCGGCGCGAAAAATCTGAAAAATCTGATTTCTGTGTTTTGAATTAAATATAAATTATAATTATCTTTAAGTTAACATATAGAATCCTCAGCGTATGAAACGTCATGCTTGACTGAACTTGTTTATGGTTAGAACAGAATATTTTATGGAATGTTTCAAAAGGAATATCCAGCACCATCGCCGGTTTTTTTTTTTATATTTCTAGTACTTTAAATCATCTTTTAGGTATCTGAATTTCGGCATATCATGGTAAGGAAAAAGTGTATAAAATAACGCAATTTTGTTTCGCAAAATTTACAGATATCTTAGTTAGTTTAAATTGTTTTGAAAATGTCAAGAACAATTTTCGAGATTAGATCATACTTAAAATTTCAAACGTAACCTACTACTATATAATTATGAATTTAAGATCATTCAATTTTAGAAACCCGCTTAATTAATACAAATAAAAAAAACTTGTTACTCGACAATATTACTCAAAAACTTTTAACTTTTACAACAATCATTTCTATTATAACAGAATTGTTTTGACACCTGGTGTTCTTTTTGTCTAATTTGAAAAGCAACAGTTGAAAAAGATGTGTATCAAAGCGAGCGCTTTTGATCCCCAATTTTAGTAGTATAATTACAGTGGATACTAAATACTGTAATTCAGAGTAAATAGTGGATTTAAAAAAAAAAAAAAAAATCTGAACGAACAGCTTAACTAGATTAAAAATTATGAAAACTAAATTTATGCAAACTTTTTTGTACACATTTATAAATAATAAAGGAAATCAATTAAAAATGCAAATTTTTTTACACCAAAATATATATATTTTAACGAGCTAATAAAAACATTTTTTTTTTTTAAAGAAAAATCATTATCATTTAAAATATCACTGTTATCAAAAACCCAGTAATTACACAGAAATGTTTCGATTGATAAATTAATAAACAGTTTTGAAAAAATTTCGATATATTATTAAATAATATTTCATTGAATGAACGATCTAAAAACTCTTTGATAATAACATTTCGGACACAACAACAATAACTGTAAATAATTTATTCGATCAGATCTTGATTTACGAATACATTCAATTCACGACTTAATAGACAAACACACAATTTTCAAAAAAGCATTAAAATAATGAAAACTAAAGAACACTACTACAGCAGTTGTTTGAACGCAGTAGTCAAAAATAAGACTTACATTGCGAATATCTTAAAAAATGATGAAAAAACACTATACAACATGGCAGCATATACGCTATGTAGTGTAAAAAATAATTATTTTTCAATTCCATGAAATCACGAATCCGTGTATTTTCGGTATTGCACCCCCTCTCCTCTTAGAATGTTTGAAATGCCCCTTAATACATCATTGATGCAAATTTTATTTTGTATATATATATATTTGGTAATTTCCTAATGGTATAGTCAATAGACATTACGATTATTAACAAACAAATATATGTTTAAGAAAAGACAAAAAAAAAAAAAAAAAAAAAAACGAAAAAAAACCCCAGAAAGATGACCTAATGAATCATACAAAAAATCGTATTATTTTTATTTTGTTCTAAAAACCTGATCATCAATAACTTTTTTAAATTTAAAATTCTTGGGGGACAACAAATGTCCTCTGGCGCCCTTTCGCAAATGACACAACTGCCCAGAACAGAAATAATAAGCGAGCCCTTGTGTCCCGCAAATCGATGTGCGCTGTTTTCCGTGTGAGTATTTATCCCTGTACGTTTTTATCGGGTACGCTTTTGTAAACCGATGTGTTTATAGCATGTAATATATTTAAAATTTTGTGAACAACTGGGCCTTATTACCCAACAGTATTGTCAACAGGATTTTGAGTCCTGCTGGAATGACTAGTTGTATTAAAATCAGGTACTTCCGAAAGGACCCTCGAGAATTAAAAACGCTTATGTACAAAAGCCCGTTCTGGAAGATCCTTCTAGCACGACAACTGTACGTTCTCCATTATTAAGATAAAATATACAAATATTTAAAACGAATTATTGTTGATTCGTGTATTGTATGGTATTTTAAAATAAATTCGACCTACCTTATTTCGGCGTTTGTATGCTTTTTTTTTTGATATATTTGTATTTCAAATTGAGATGTTGCGTGTTCGACCGTAGCTTTCGGTTTAAAATTCGTTTTGAAAATATTTTGCCGTTTTCAAATCAAAAGAAAGTTTATTTCAATAAATTAAAGTTACAAAAACAAGATAAAATGGTTAAAAATATACGTGTATCAAACAAGGAAGTTTCGGCAGCGCACCTTAACTTTGAAAGAATATGCGGAATAAAATAAATGAGAATTTTTAAACTTTAATAATAAAAGTGAAAATTTTAAAACAAAATTTAAAAAATGGCTTTCAAACAAAACTCAATATGTACGCAAAGCCGTTTGGATAAAATGCCAGTTTAACAATAAGCACAAATACACAACTTTTGAAAGAATTATAAAATTATTCTTCCGTTTCTATTCGTATTTATATATCTGACGTATACGCAGCAGCGTATATATAAAATTCTTCTCCGCATTAATTGCAATTACCGACTTTGATTGTAAACAAATAGATAATTTTCACATACCGAATTATATTTGACATTGGTACATCAGCACATTACATTTTGTATGGTCGTGCAGAAAAATTAAACGGCTAAAAGATTTAAATGTTCTTGATAATTAACATTATTGAGACATGTGGATAGTGCAAGAACGCTACACAATAGCTACAATAAGCCTACATACAGCAGCATTAACTTTCGAGGAGTTATTAATACGACGGTAATTTTTCGGAAAAAGATAATAGTTTCCACAATTAGACGATCCAAAGGTTTATTATTATGATTTAAGATCCGAGAGGCTACGTTGTTTTTTTTCTTTTTCTTTTTTTGTTTCTAATCAAGTAGTAAAAATAATTCAAATGAAACTGAAATAAGATAAATTAATCGAGTAAAATAGTCGACTATTAAATCGGTTTTCATTTTCGTCAGATTTATTCTATTATTGTTTTCTGTGTAAAAACAGAAAATTACAAATTCATTACATTACTTTCCAACAAAATATATAATAATGAACGCCAAAATTTCTTGTAATACTTTCTTATTAATTTCATATAGCCTTCTTTTTCTCGTTTTTCATTTAAAGATTTTATTATGACAAATTTTTTTTACACAAGTCTCTTCCGTAATCTATTTTTGTCGGCTATTTCGCATTCGTATCTTTTCTATTTAGATATGAAATGATATAACTATAAATTAAAATTAACATTTTATTAGTCAGCAAAATACTAGTCAAGCAAACAATTTTAAGGGTTTGCAACTGAAACCTAAATAACGGGTAATCAAAGGAAATGTTACCGGGCAAATATTAAATCAGTCTCGAGCGAAAAATATGCCGATCTAAAAATATTTGCGTAACTAATTCGGAATCGACATTAATTTGTTTTAAAGTAAGTAGTTGATAAAATCTATTTAATTTTATTATAAAACGGTTGAAGTATGTTTTTTTTAAATTAGTTCTAAAAACCTCCGTCCAAAATTATTTAATTTACAGGCACGGTTAAATTGCCTTTACACTTTCATACGTTTAAGGTAACAATTACAACCATATGCTTCATACACGTCACGCACGTGCGCGCGCACACACAGACACGCATTAAGCGAATGAATATTAACGTAGTATAAAATTATGCATTTTAATAATTTTGAAACAGTGTACATCAAGGTCTTATTCGATTTATTAATGTAAATTATGTCTCACTTTTTGCAAGAGACTATCAAAATCGTGCTGTAGACATTTTAATTGAAGATACAAAAAAAAAATAATATATATATATATATATAGAATTTTTTGTAAGGGAATTTTGCTTTATATGTACATTCATTAAATAACTAATGGAATAATCAATGTCAGAATTACTGCCATCGAAATGCCAAAATATCGTTGAACCGGAAGTTTTCGAAATTCTCAATATTTACGTAATTTTTGATAAACTACAGGTAACACATTTTTCTGGCACTTTCGTAAGTTTTATCAATATTTTTATATTTATGCTAAAATCCTGTTTTACTTTTAATCCGTGTTAACGTTAAAATCACCGTGAAAATTATTCCATCTATATGAACACACACACGTCTTTTATAACTTCACGAAATAGCTAATAAATGAAAAAAAAAAAAAAAAAAAAAGTAAAGGAGATTGACTATTAAGAAAATTTACATGATGTTAACGTCGCGTTTAAATTCAGTACATGACACGATTCAAAACAGTTCTAAACTCTTATTATTTTTATAAAATATGAAAACGCGTACACGTATTGAGATATTATAAATAATTTATACACGCGAAATAAGCACTAATTATTAAAACAAAACAATACAGTGTTTTATTATTCGATTGATTTTCGTTACGAGAATAAAACTAAGTAGCGTCGTTTGAAAATAAACTCTTTAACTTATTTTCAAAATACTGTACCCTAAGGTGTAACTTATCCTTAGAATTGAATTCGCTGTATGGTACTGATAGTACTTTATAACCGGACAAAACAGTTAGCCTTTCAGTTAGTTGAGCAATTCCGGTTAACTCATTCCGTACGCCACGACACATATCGTGATAACTGTGCACTAATATCGCTACTCTGAAAATAAAATTGTTTATATTTAAACTTATGTAACACTTAACAAAACGCGAGTGTTGCTTATGAAAAATTTAGGTAGACTTACATAGTCTCAAAAATTTCCATTTTCCGATACGGTTAAAAATAAAGTAATTTTTAAATATCTAAGTTTCATAGCAAGAATTAGATAGATCGCACGGACCGAAAACCAAACTAAACCTGTTCGTACTCTTTCGAGTCTATGTTGGACTAAAAATTGAAATTATTATTCACTGATTCCCTTCCTCTTACACGACACTGACAATTTATTCCTATCCACACGAGCGAGCGAACGTTGAAATTAATTTTTCGACATCGTTCCCCTTGTTAGTTTATTATTTGTTACACATATTACATTAATATATGTTTTTATTTTCTCACTATCTACCAGCTGTCATTAACATTAATTTATAACTTTCCTTTACTCGTTTGAAATAACTCTTTTCGTAGCTAGCGTGAGTTTTAATTAAAATTCGATTGTTTCGGAAATTTGACACATAATTTCATAACAACCGTTGCACAGATTTTTGAGAATTTTTTTTACTTTTCAAAGTTTCCATTATGGTAATTTTCAAAATGATTTTAAAAATGTATTATTAATAAATTAAGATTTTCATGTTCTACGATTACAACTGTGTTTTATTTTTTTTTCGGCTGCTCACCCAGAACGGCTGGTAAATGAGGATACCAATGTTTCTTTAGCCGTTCCTTTAATAGTACCGTTAATAATGTATATATATATATATATAAAAAAAAAAAAACAAAGTTAATCATAAGTATAAACAAACACGCAATTAAAATCGGTACAATAAAAGCTAGAACATTAAGAAAAAAAGAAAATCTATTAGAACTGGAAGCTTTTGCAAAAACAGGGATATCAAAATTTTAGGTTTGTGTGTGGAACAGCCGTAGAGCAGGAGAAAAAATAATAAATACACAAAAAGGCAATCTGCTCTATTATATAGGGGAATAACACGGGGCAAAGAGGTGTTGTTGGCCAGTTACTAAAACCAGATTACAAAAACAAAATAACGGAGATGATATAAGGAATTACTGACAGGCTAACAAATACTCAACTAAACTTTATTCAAATATATGCCCCCCCTCCCTCTTTTGCGGAACATGATGAATTTTACGAAGTTCTAGGGAAAACGTTTTACGAATTAAGAATCACGGATAACAATTTAATATTAATGGAAGAGTGGAATAGTCAAGTCGGACAGAAAAAGAAAAGAAAAAAAGATACAATGGATAATTACGGGCAAGCGTAACGCAAGGGGCTGGAAGTTAATACGATTTTGTCAACAATTTAATTTTAAGATAATTAACAGTTTTCTTAAAAAAAAGAAAAGGCCAACGATGGACGTACATTTCACCTAACCTAGAGAACAAATCACTAACAGATTATATATTATTCCCGGAAAAGTATCGATAGAATAACTAATCATGAAATTCGCAGTATGAACTCTTTCAATTTTTATACTGACCACAGCCGGGGCGAGAAGCACATTGGGCGGGGGGATTATATAATTACGTAAAATCTTCTACGGTAGTCAGTAGATTTGAGAAATAGCCCCTGTTTCATAAAGAAAATCAAATAGCGACCTTTATAGAAATTCATAAAAATGTTTTAAAAATACATGATTATTACAATTTTTAATTTAACTTTTGTTTTACTTTTAGGGGTGAAAAATAAAACGAAATTATAAAATTCTAGCTGAAATGGTAGTTTAGAAATAGTAAGAAAGATAGTATTTTTATTAAACTTCACTTCTTTTTTATTTTTGTTAGTAATCCGATCCGAATTCTTTGTTCGCGAGCAAGTTTAAATATATATATTTCTCATTGAACTCTAATTTTAAATTAAAATTACAAAAAAAAAAAAATTAAAAATAAACAAAAATGGCAAAAGATCGACGACAGTTGTGTTTAAAATAGAATAAAAAAGGAACATTAATAGTTTTACTAGAAAATTGTTTTAAATATTAATTATTAAAATCCGTAGGTAAAATTCATACAAATCTTTTATATCATAAATTAAGTTTCTTTGTTATAACAAATTTTTTCATAGAGGCTTTGGTTCTGTTTTTTTGGCGGGGAGGGGGGGGGGGGCTACCTACCTTGCGGATCGGCCACTGGACCACAGATTACTTATTGTTACACTGAAACTCAACAGACGTCCGAATAAAAAGACAAATAGAAATAAAAGATACAATAAATTAAATCTTACGATATATGTAGAAAAATAAATTAACAGAATTTTTCGAAAAAACAACCACCTAAGAACTTATAACAGTAATGAATTATACAACAATATGTTAAAGTTAATAATAACCGCTATAACGCAGTCAATCCAAGATCCGGAAGAAAATAAACAAGGCATAACAACAAACTACGATATAATTAATTTACATAGACGGAGAGCTGTTATATTACGCCAAAAAAAAAAATAAAACAACTAAAGACAAAATCGAATTAAACTTAATACGTAAACTGACAAGAAGAAAAATGAATAAAAAAAACAAAAAAAAAAAAAAAACGAGCTTAATAAAATCGAAATAATAAAAGCAACATTAGAAGGGAATAAAAATATTACGAAAATGAACAAACAACCGAATTTAGTCAGTCGGACAAAACGTATTCGATAGAAACGAAATAAATGAACTGATACTCTCATTACAGGGAATTATATAAAAACGTAGATAAAAATAAAAACAGGAAAAGCAACTTCAAAGAGAAAACTTTCGATCCAGAAGAGGGAATTCTTAATTAATAAAACAAAAGTAGTAGTAGACAAAGATTCACGACAAATCCAGGCCACGACGGTAGAACAAAAGAACATATAAAAACAGAAGGAGATAATTAAATGAAAACTTTATCAACACCTTTTAACAAAATTTTAAAAACAGGCAACATCCCGAAGGGAATGGAAATATTCGGATATAATGATATTTAAAAAAGGTGATCGTCATAAAATCGAGAATTATCACTCTACTACTTTATGTTTAAGTACTTCTGAATTATTTTGGCAAAATTAATATGAATAAGAATAAAACATTTTTATAAATCAAATGAAATAAAAGTAAGGTAAGTCCCATACCCTGGACAGGGCGTCGGGAATTGTGAAGTTAAGGTTCACAATGTACTATGCTTAATGGATCTATGGAGAACACTGGGGCCAGTTCGTTTCTATTTGGAATCCACTTTTACTTTTCCAGGTTTTTCTGGTACCCGATTCTATTTCAGGCTGGGTAAACTTGGGAGCGACTTGGATTCGGGACGAGACAAATCTCGATAACCTATGAAACCTCTGATTCGGTAGCCAAGCATCTTAAACACTAGGCCAGCGTTTCTTAACCCCGGGTCGCGACCCAATTTCGGGTCGCGGGCGGTATTAGAATGGGTCGCGAGAATTCTGTAAATGATGTTGTTGTGAGCGCCATGGCGAAACGGATGTTAACTTATAAACAAAATTTTCGCGTTAAACCAGCTGCGATAGTCATGGCGAGAACTGTCTGTGGAGATGAAATAGTAAAGAAGCTGGAAATGGTGCCAATTTCGAACGATACCGTAAAAAAGAGAATAGATTTAATGTCATTAGATATTTTAGAACAGTTAATAACAGATCTCAAAATATCAATAAAATTTTCAATTCAAATCGACGAATCAGTAGATATTGAAGACTTTCCGCAGCTGTTAGTGTATGTAAGATACAGAACTCCCAAAATTTTTATGAAGAATTTCTTTTTGGTGAAAAGCTTTCGGTAATTTCAACTGGGGCTGATTTTTTTTTTTTTTTTTAGTTGACAAGTTTTTTTTAGGAATCACCAATTGCAGCGGCAAAATTGTGTCGCAGTCTGTACGGATGGAGCACCAACAACGATAGGGAGTTGCATAGGGTTTTGTGCCAAAGTCAAGGAAAGAAATCCAGAGGTTGTTACCATACACTGCTCTTTACATTGAAAAAACTTGGCTACACGGGATATGCGGCCAGATCTACACCGCGTATTAAAGGACATAATCCAAATTATAAACTTCATAAAGGAACGCACTTTGAACTGCTGGATATTTTGATTGATGTGCGAAGAAATAGGTTTTGGATCACCAGCATTCATTGTACCATTCAGATATCCGTTGGTTATCCCACTGAAGGATTTTAGCCAAAGTTCTTTCTCTTAAAACGGAAATAGAAATATTTTTGACTGATAAAAAACACGAATGTGCTGATCGCTTCATTGAAAATAAGTGGATGGCCAAATTGGCATATTAAAGCGATATTTTCTACCACTTAAATCAGTTGAACACAGAAATGCAAGGTCAAAACCGCACCGTAGTACACATATATGAAAAAATTACCGTTTTTAAAAATAAAACAAAACTTTGGCAAGAAAAAATTGCTAATCGTCAATTAGCAACGCTTGCCACATTAAACTTGTTTTTAGAAGATCTTAATGACAACCATATTTTTCTAGAGACCATGCCCTATTCTTTTTAGGACATTTGAGAAATCTTGAAGATGAAATGGCAAGATATATTCCACAAAATGTCCATATCGAGAAATACAGTTGGGTAAGAAATCCATTTGAAGTAGATATGTAATGGGGGTTGAAAATGATACGACTGGATTACAAGAATTGCTTGAATTGCAGGGTTATGGAGTATTAAAAGAAACATTTGCCAGAATGAGTCTCACGAAAGTTTGGGCAGAATTATCTGGGAAGCCTATTCTGAGCAATGAAGCAGAAAAAGTTCTGCTACCATTTCCAGCTACTTATCTGTGTGAAGCAGGATTTTCGTGCCTTGCTGTCTTAAAAAACAAGTACAGAAATAGACTGGATGCTCAGCATGACATGCGGTGGGCACTTTCCATAGACTTAACTCCACGTATAAGTTTTCTTTGCTCAAAAATACAACATCAGGGTAGTCACTAATTAAAATTGGTGATAACCCTCAAATTATATATTTTTTTATGTTTTACTTTGTCAATGAAAAAATGAAAAACGTTTTTCTATTATGAATGACGATATTGCCTATGTATGCTTGTTTAACTTAGATCTAAATAAAGAAAAAATTAATTGATGTTTTTTTAATATTTTGTAATGACATCAATTTTAGCAAACCACGGGCTTTTAGTTAATCCTATTATTTTATTATCACTGGAAGATAAATAAAACATTAGGGTCGCGGGCTTCAAATATATTTATACTTTGGGTCGCCAGCCAAAAAGGTTAAGAACCGCTGCACTAGGCTATCACGGTGCCAGAAATCAAATAACCGATAGAACAGGTCGGTTTTCGAAAGACCTCAACAACGGATCATTTACATACAATAAACCAAATTATGGAGAAATGCAATGAACATATCAGATAAATTTACTCTTAGTCCCGATAAATTACAACAAAGCATTTGACCCCCTAAAAGATAAATACATTTTTAAAGCACTGCATAACCAGGGAGTTCCGGCAAATTTTATAATAATAATTCAAGGAATGTATAGGGGGTTAATAAAAAGGACGTATAGTAACAGAGATTAAAGAGCAATATTTTACAATTAATAAGGGGGTTAGGCAGGGCGATCTACCGTCGCAATTTTATTCAATTGCACACTGGAGAAGTTTTTTAAAGAGCCGAATTGGGAGAATAAAGGAATTTATGTAAACGGTAAGAAATTATCAAACTTAAGATTTGCCGAGGATATAATCCTTCTCTCTACATCCATAGAAGAGCTAAGAAATTTGTTAATAGAATTTGGACGAAAAAGGGTCAGAAATGCGACTGTCTATGAATACAAAAAAAAACCAAAATACTAACAAGAAATACAAATCAATATAAAATGCAGATAAATAAAAATCAAATAGACCCAATAAGCGAAGTGACGTATGTAGAACAACTGTTCTCATTTAATAATCACATGGAAAAGGAAATGAATACAAGAATCACTAAGACCTGGAATAAGTATTGGTCGCTAAAAAAATATTTAAAGCCCCTTTCATCAGAAAAGCCAGATTTTTTACACGTGCATTTTACCAGTGCTTACCTATGTCAAACATGGTCACTAAACGAAATAATTATTTAATAAGGTCAAGTTAACGCGGATTCCAAAATTAGAAAGGTCAGTGCTCGATGTTAAGAAAACAAAAGATCGATTCAAACTAACAGCAACACAACATTTTTTAAAGAACAACACTGACGTAGTAGATTACGTTAGAAAGAGAAAGTGGAAATGGGCCGGTCATATAATAAGATTGAAAGACGACCGATAGACTTATAGGGCCACTTTTTAGTATCTCTCGCATTATAAACGGAAAATTGGTCATTAAAACGGTACGCGGAAAGGTGATTTAAATAAATTTTTAAGCCACAAACATTTCGAAAGAATAGCAATCACAAACGATACCGTGAGGAAGGGAGCAAAGTATAATTGAACCGCAAACGGTAGATAGCAATAATGAGAAAAGCGTTTCAGAGTAGGAAAATAATAGAACCAAGAACAGGAAGGGGGCCTAGGCTCAATAGAAAGGTAAAATGAGTTAGGATTGGAAAAGGAGCGAGGATACACATCCGACATCAAAGTCTGACATGCATTTTTTTAAATTAGCTCAATTTTTGATTCCCACCACTAACAATAGTTCAAAAAATAATATTTCAGTAAATTAAACCAGGCAAGGACTCATCAAACGTAAACGATAAACCAATAACTCTATTATCGGGATTGGAAAAAAATTATATGAAAAAATAATCAAATATTATCTAAATCTCGTAATCACACAAAGTAATATCTTACACAGATATTAATTTATGCTTCGGTTGTAAATCATACGATAAAACGTACATCAACTACTATTTTTTATTACCGGTATAAAAATATTTTAATCAGCGATTATATTTTGATAAAATAAAAGACATATAGCAGATAGAACGGGCAAATAGATAAACAAATTCGTCTACTCCAGACATATACACTTATTCCAGCTTATTTTTTATATTAATATTTTTTATTTGATATATAATAAAATAAGAAAAACGTAATTATAAATAAAGTTTACTTATGTTATTTCTGTAATTATAATATAAATGAAAATCAGAAAAACACTGTTGGAAAATATATCTTCATTCCTTAATCTATAAACTACTGCATAATCTACTGAAGTGAAACGGTCAGGGTTTTTTTTTTTTTTACCATCCCTGTTTCACCGCTATCTAACTGCATTAATGTTTTTTATTATTTAATCTGTTTAAGCTTTCATCGGTCTTCCTCGCCATCCTTTTCCTTCTAATTTTTCTTACATCAGTTGTTTTGACCGTATGATTATGCGTATAATTATTTTATTCTTTTCTCCTTCGGGACCTGAATTAACCCCGTATTGAGCATCTTTTGTTCCCTCCTTGCCATCACCCCCGGTTATTCCAGCACCTGAGTCTTTCCTATCCTCTATATCTGATCGCATAAACATCTAATTCCGCTTCTTATCCTTTTCCCTTTTCTTAAGCCAATGTCTTTTTTTTTTTGACGAACCCAACAAAATAGAAAAAAAGAAAAAAGTCCCGTGTTTACTTATCACTTAAACTCCCTAATCCTTATTGCTCTTCGTATATCTTATCGTTTCCGTCGATCTCCGTTGTTGATATCCGCAGTTCTTTTATTTTATCAATATTTGACACCGAATCTACAACTGATTATTTTCCCTCGTGTAGTTTCTGGGCGAAGATCCGTTGCTAACATGCCCAAAGAGGGGTTAAACAAAATAAAAAAACTTATATTTCTGATTTTTTTTTTTTAGCAGTTATTATTTCTGTTCAGTTTATTTTTTGCATTCTTCTTCAACTCCATGTTTCAAAAGTTTCAATTTTCATTGTTGCTTGCTTCTGATTTTACAGAAATAATGATTTTATAAAACGTTTTCTAATTGTTTAACTATTGTTTTAAGGTATTCAATAAAGGCGTTTTTTTTTTTTTAAATAAACGTGATTTTTGCCCGGCAAATTTTTGTTTCTTTCCTTTTGACTTTTTTCGGCGTGATTTATTGCACATCTCAAATATTTAGGGCGATTTATTTGTCTCAGTCCTCCATGCTTACTGGTTTCTATTTTCTGTTATTTTTCATTATAACTGTTTTATTCCTTTTTACTTTCGTATTATATTTTTTAGTTTTTATTAAATTTTGTATCAATCTTTTAAATTGTTTTTCACTATTAAACACTATCATAGTGACGCTAATAAATCAAAACAAATCGAAATTTTACTTCAGCTTTATAATTGTTCATATTGTTTTTTGTATTCTTACATGATTTCACACGCACGCACATACGAGAGTCGGCGATAAACCACAACTACATTTTAGTTCGTTTTTTATTGTTACTTGGACTCCTTTTTTAGGATTCCGTACACATATAATGTACGGAATCCTAACAAGATGGTTCAGAAACGAAAAAAATATCACATAAAAATCAATTTATACACTTCAAATTTGGAATATAAATTACAGTTAAAATTTTCTTCAATAACTTCAAGCTGGCCAATTAACCTGGGGGCAAAAAACCCCAAAAACCGCTAAGAGCATATAATATAGTATTTAAAATGATCTCAAAAATCACTTAAAAATTCATAAAATTTATTAAAACCTGCCCTTTGGGCCAAAAACCGCAAAAAAAAAAGCAAGTTCAGTGAGAAATAGCTCTAGGGCTGGTGATTTTAACGGGTATACGGATAACCCGGTTAACCGCCGTATCGGTTTAAACAGATCATTCGGGTGAAAACCGTGTTTGCGGTTTTTACGGGTACGGTTAACCGTATTAATCGCGATTTCGGTTAACCGTATGAAACGGTTACCCGTATTAATCACGATTTCGGTTAATCGTATAAATCAGTTGATCGTTTTAACAGTTATATAATAAAATTTAAAATTTTTTTTAAATATATCGTTACAACTATAATTTTTTAATTGTTTGTATAGACGGTTATTTAATAAACTATAAAATTTTATTTTAGAGGGTATGGCCGGTTAAGGGGTGTAAGAGTGCCTTTAAACCAAACTTTATAAGAAAAAATATATAAATCTAGGGCATGAAAAAAGTAATTAAAATTGGAAGTTTCAGACCCCTAGTCCTACAGGGGTCTCCTGTAGTAGTTACCATTTCGTTATTTTCGGGGTTTTTACGATATCTTAGCCATTTTTCAATCGATTTTAAAAATTCTTGTTGGAGGTTAAATATAATGGAGAATTCTATAATGGTGAATTTTTTACAATTTTTAGACGCTAAATTCAAATTTTTAGAAGCGTTCAAAAATTTTAAAATGTCATAAAAAATATTTTAAATTTCAGCTACGACGGAAAAAATATAATCGTGTTTTGTGGTGTAAACTACTTATTGAAATTTTTTCAGATTTTTAAAAGTGACGGAGAGGTTCAAAAAAAATAATAAAAACATGCATTTTTGACTGGAAACAATCTTGAAATTCAACTAATAACAACGAAATAGATATATGTTACGTATTTGAAGATAACATATTTCCTGAATTTTTTCGGATTGTTAGAATAAAAAAATATAGAGATTCTGCACGAATTTAAAATTCCCATAATAGCAAATTAGGTGATGACATATTATATAACTTACATTTTATAGTTTGCTTCCAGTTGAAGTTTCAAAGGTTTTTCAGACAAAAATGCATGTTTTCATTTTTTTGGACTTGTTTCATCTGTTCCTGAAGTTCGAAAAAATTCAGAAAAATATTTTATTTTAATATATGTAACATACATATATCTATTTTGGTGTTGTTAGTTGAATTTCAAGAGGTTTTTCAGCCAAAAATGCATGTTTTTATTTTTTTTTGAATCTCTTACACCTCCTTTAAAAATCTGATAAAATTCACCGTTATAGAACTTTCCATTATCTTTAACCTCCAACAAGAATTTTTTAAATCAATTGAAAAATGGCTGAGATACCGTAAAAAAACCCGAAAATAACAATATTAGGCATTCTGTTATGAATAATTTTCAAGTGATTTCCTATTGCCGAAGGAGAACCATTGTAACTTAAGACGGCTTTGCAATAATTACATATTGCGTCTTTACTGTCTATGGATTTTTCAGCATGATTCCATACCCAACTATTTTTTTTGGCATCTTGAATTGAAAACGATATCAGAATAAAACTATAGCTTAAGAAAATAAATCGTCCAAACTAATTTTCAACCACTTAATACAATTTTTTTCCCCAATGCGTTGTAAATAAATCGCACTGGTTGGAGCGGGCCCTGCGGGGCACAGGTTGTTGTAACTAGAGTCACCTTCTCTAGTAAGTAGTCACTCGACCGCCGTAAAGTGCTAGCCCCCACTGGTGGCGAAACGAAACAACAACCGTGTGAGTTCTGTACGTCCACGTCGTGCAGGGTGGTAATCTTCTATTTCGGCGGGCTTAGCGCTGATCAGAAGAGCTAAATCGGAACTCACAAAATATACAGCTGATAGGAAAACGGAGGAGGGTTTACTTGTCGAAAGTGTTCCTTCTAATAAATACCGTTAAGCTTCTTACTGCATTAACAACAGCAGACTATCAGCAACTCGCTCGTGACATATGTGCCCCAGTCGGATTGATATATATCAGTCCAGAGCGAGTAGGCGAGTATCCGGCGCCTAAAAACTGGGTTCTTTCGACTAAGGGAGTAAACCCTAACAGAAAATTTCTAGGAAGGCAAGGAGAAACCACCTAGATCACTTTTCTCAAGAAAACTATTCAAATGGCGAACGAACAGAAAAATACGGCCCTCAGTCTCCGGCAGACCTTAAATGGTCGGAGGGTGCTAAGAATCCCCGGATTGAAAATTTTGAAAAATACTTACAAGATAGGAACATGGAACATAAGAAGCATGCTTATGCCAGGCAAACTGAGAAATACAATAGTGGAAATGGAAAAACTGGAACTGGATATACTTGGAGTTAGTGAAATGAGATGGCCTGATACAGGGAAGTTGAAATCAAACAAGAAAATAGTCTACTTCTCAGGTAGTCCACAAAGATGTAAACATGGAGTAGCGATCTTAATAAAAGAAGAATTAGAACAATACGTAAGTGATTTCATACCATTAAATGAAAATATGATATTACTAAAACTAAAGGGAAATCCAGTAGATGTTAATATAATACAAATACACGCGCCAACTCTAGATAAAGACGAAAAGGAAATAGAAACCTTTTACCAACACCTAAATGATCTAGTGGCACTCACAAAGAATCATGAAATTAACATTGTCCTAGGAGATTTTAACGCTAAAGTTGGCAAAGGAAGGATAGAGGATATAATAGGTGACTATGGTTTGGGTAAAAGAAATAAACGTGGTGACAAATTAGTGGAGTTCTGCCAAGAGAAAAATTTAATGGTAGTTAATACATGGTTCAAGCTACCTCCCCGCAGAATATACACCTGGAAGGCACCTGGAGATAAACCCGATCGGATAATACGAAATCAAATTGACTATATATTAGTTAACAAAAGATACAGAAACGGAATCAAAAACGCGAAGACATATCCGGGCGCTGATGTCGCATCAGATCACAATCCAGTTGTAATGAAAATAGAGGTAAAATTTAAAAGATTTAAGCAGAAAACGCATATCAATCGAATTAATACAGAAATGTTACAAGACAAAAATACAAGACTGCAAGTAGCTGAATATCTGAATAAAAAGATACGTAAAGTACAAGGTAGTCTGCCACAAGACATAGAGCAACAATGGAAAATAATATCACAAACGGTTAATACAACTACAGCAAATACTTTGCGGACGATGAAGAACACTAAGAAAGATCATCAATGGATGACAGACGAGATCTTGAATCTAATGGAAACAAGACGGAAAAACAAGAATAATCCAAATGTTTATAAAGACATACAACAAGAAATAAAACGGAAAATAAGAGAAGCAAAAGAACAATGGATGAATGATAAATGCAAGAGATTGGAACAGTTGCAAGAGACACATGACGAATTCAATTTGCATAAAGAAATTAGAAACATTACTGGAATGTTTAAACATAGAACGGCGAACATTATAACTGACACAAATAACAAAATCATAATAGATAAAATGAAGCAAACAGATACCTGGGAAAGATACATTGAGGAAATGTTTAAAGATGACAGGAGGGAAGTACGAAAGAATAAAAACCTCGTACGCTACCATATAATGAAATGCGAAATAATGGATGCAATAAAGAAAACAAAAAACAGAAAAGCTCCGGGGCCAGACAATATTCAAGCAGAAGTAATAAAATTACTTGACGAAGAAAACATCCAAGTATTACTTAATATTTTTAATAAAATATACGACTCTGGCGAGATAATCAAAGAGTGGCTGAAATCAGTATTTGTTAGAATCCCAAAAAAGAGTAATCCGAGGAAATGTGAAGACTACAGACTTATTAGTCTAATGAGTCATACACTAAAAATTTTATTGAGGATAATACATAAACGGATATTTAATAAGTGTGAAGCAAATATAAGCAGAGAACAGTTTGGCTTCCGCAATGGACTAGGCACACGAGAGGCGTTGACATGCATCCAAATCCTGGTACAAAGATGTCTGGAACAACAAAAGGATGTATACCTATGTTTTGTTGATTTTGAACGTGCCTTCGATAATGTTAAACACAACGAACTAGTACAATGTTTAGAAGAAGCAGGAATAGATGAAAAAGATAGGCAGATAATTGAAAATCTGTATTGGAATCAAGTGGCATATGTAAAACTGGAGAACGAAAATACAAAGGAAATACGGATTGAAAAAGGAGTCCGACAGGGTTGTATACTTTCACCCACACTCTTTAATCTCTATTCAGAAGTGGCGTTTAAAAATGCTTTAGCAAACAGTTCAGAAGGAATAAAAATTAACGGTCAGATTGTAAACAACATACGGTATGCGGATGATACAGTTTTGATAGCGGATAGCGAATATGATCTACAAAATTTAGTTAACCGAGTAACGGACAAATGTTCCGGAATGGGAATAAAAATAAATAAAAAGAAAACAAAAATTATGGCAGTCAGTAAAAATAGCTCAGAAATAACAGCTAACATTAGAATTAACAATTATGCAATAGAACAAGTACAAAGCTTCAAATATCTCGGTTGTAACCTGTCGAATCAATGGAATTCGGAATACGAAATCAAAGCAAGAATTGAACAGGCTCGAATTACTTTTATGAAAATGAAAAATCTATTTATAAACAAATCACTGAACTGGGATGTTAAATGGAGAATGGTAAAATGCTATGTCTGGTCAATATTACTGTACGGAATGGAAGCGTGGACCGTAAATAAATCCATAGAGAAAAAACTAGCAGGGTTTGAAATGTGGTTGTATCGGAGAATGTTGAAGATATCATGGATAGATAAAATTAGAAATCAAGAAATACTAAACAGATTGAATAAAGAGATGGAATTAGTTAAGACAGTAAAAAGAAGAAAGATTGCATATCTAGGACACATTGTGAGAAACCAAAAATATGAAATTTTAAAATTGGCCATTGAAGGAAAAATAGAAGGAAAAAGAGCTCGAGGAAGAAGAAGAAGAACCTGGATGGAGGATGCGAGAGAATGGACGGGAATTCGGATACCGGAATTGCTACACAGCATGGCCGACAGAGAAAACGCCAGAAGAATAGTCGCTAACATCTAATGCAGATACAGCACCAACAAGAAGAAGGTTGGAGCGGACTGTCTTTTGTAGCATAGCATCTGTTGCGTTGCTGAGTGACTTACTCCCGTAAACAGTGCGCGTACGCGAGTGATTATGAACTCAGGTTTTAACTCACCGAGCTGCGGTTTTCCCGTAAATAAATAATTTTTTGAAACTACGATTGATGTTATTAAATGGCAAAGCGATAACAACAAAACACGAACTAGTACAACTAAATCCCGCAAGGATATTAATTACACAACAATCCAAAAAGAAACGAAAAAAAGATTATTATTATTACTATTATTATTATTTAATCAACATTGCGATTAATACGAATATCGTTTCGTACAATTAACCGTATCCGTGAAAACCGTAAAACCGGGTTTCACCCGTATCGTCGGTTTTTAACCGTAACCGCGGTTACCCGGCTTTTAACAGCCCTAGTAATAGCCCGAGTAAAAACGTTGGAGAAACCAAAACGTATTTCAAACATATGCATAAAAGACCGCTTCATAGGAAAAATATAACCAAGCTTACAACTATATATTTGGAACCTTGGGGCGCCGAAAGCTCGAAATTTTAGAAAAATATATATATATTGTTTTTTTTTTCAGGCACGTAATATATATCGTTGGGAAGATCGCTATTTTTTGGGAACGAAACCGTATTTTATTCCCTTAACGAAATTGTGGAATTTAAAATTTTAAACTATTTACAAGAAAAATTTCGCCTACGGAATTATCAGAATATAAAAATACAATGCAATTTACTTTCACTTTCACCAGCACAAATTTCGACCGAATTTAAAGTCGTAACAAATTATTTGTTTTGTTAGTTTTTTTACTGAAGACCGGCGACATTTCGAATGAGTGCAATATTTACCAATTGTAAACTATTGTTTCCGTTAAATAAGAAGAAAAAAACTCACCTCAAGAAAACAGAAGACAATAGATTAAGTCATCGTAATTATTAAATATTCGAAAGGAATCTGTAGCGGAAAATATATAAGTGTGCAAATACAAGGAAATTTTTTATGTTATTTTATTAACTTATAATACTGTAAAAATATTCAAGAATTTAGTTGATTAAAATACTTCTGTCTACTTCAATTACTTTGAAGTAACATTAATAAATAGTAAAATAATAAATTACTTTGTTCCGGGTGATGACGATTCAGTAGATGGACTATCTTCTTTATCTGAAAGTGGAAGGAACTTCATACTCACTGGGTCAATTAAACATGCAGAATCTGAAAATTTTATTATCATGCGAATAAATTTCTGATATTTTTATTAAACAGAATCTTTAAATGCATTTCAAAATTATGAGATGACAATTTCTTCAAAGTTATCAATTTTATTGCGGTTATAGTGTAATAAAACATACTGAATACAAATACAGAAGTATATTTTAATCTTTGCGTAGTAATTTTCTCTATTTGTTCAAGAAATACGTTAGTGAAATTTAACACTTTAACCTTATATATTTCGCAAACATTGTTATAATACTGTTCCGATTTATTAATACGAAGGTAATAATAGTTAAAGTTTAAAATAGATCATTTCATATTTCGAAATAAGCGATGAGGAAAAATATTTTTGTATACACTGTTTTACTTTTCTTCTGGCTCATCCATTCGAACAATTTCCTCCAAGTAACTTACGCGATTAAATATCAGAATATTACTAATATGTACCCAGCTATTGTCCATTCTACATTTGAAAGATTAATTAAATTGCTATATAAATAAAAATTCTCCTACAACACATCATGGATGTGTTGCGTAAAGCAGTAAAATTAACCGCTTTTTGTAAAATCATGTTTATATACAATTTCAACAATATAAATTTATTATGTTATTATTGTCATAGCTAAAAATAGAAAAATCAGTGAATCATTACAATACAAAATGGTAAAATATACAAACCGATCATATATCCCATTCCCGTATTAATATCATGATTCACATATGAAGAAGAAGGTAACAAATTTGAAAATGTTTCCTGTACAAAATTAACTAATAACTGTTTTTCTTTTGTTCTTGTCAATGGTACTTTAAGAACTTCCAAATTTTCTAGCAAACGAACATCTAGATTATTTTGCAGAAAAAAAAAGCAAAGATATAGTGAGCGGCTACTAATAGATTTCATATTTATTGAACAAATCAGTATTTTTTTTTTTTTTTAAAATAATTAGCATACTGTTGACATAAATTAAAAATGAAAAAAGTTTTAAACATTAAAAAAAACTATAAATTTAATTTTTTGCATAGGAATTTCTATTATAACTTGCAAGAATGTAGCTGAAATTTAGTCCAATACACAATTTACTTTATTACAAATTTTTATAGTAAACTCTAAACCAAAATTGAAACTAGCGTAATTTTCAAAAGCTGCGCTATATTTTATTTTTTCGCAATATATTCTATAATGACACCGTTTAAAGAAGTTCTAAAAATTTTAACAGCTGCCTTCCTTTCTAACCCGCATTTATTATTTCTTTCAACGCTTTTAAAGCAACATTTTGCGTGATTGGTGGGAGTGTTATTTAGACCATTCGGATTCCTACTTACTTTCAAGTCTTGAGTGCAATTAAAGATCGCCTACCAAGTTAAAGAAAATTTAACAGTCTATAATTAAACACTCGATATCGAAAAATTACCGCTCAACTTACGGGGTGGTACCATTCCCGTCCTATAATTACTTTCAGTTTTTCACTATTTTTTTCTCAATCTCTACTATTCAGAATTATATTGTACGCAGGTAAAGCAAGTTCGAAGACGTTCTTTTTTAAAATTTTTCAATGTAATACACTATTCTCCGGATCAATAATTCTCTCCTCCCCTCTTCACGCTTTCGATTTGCTCTGTCGCTATCTCCTTATTGTTCTCTACACGATTGCGATTCACCCCGTATATGTGATGCTGAACACATTTTCTTTGAGTGTCCTACTCTTCATAATGAACGCTCCCTTTTATACGGTCAGCTCTTGTCATTAGGTCTCCCTACTCCCTATAATGCTTTATCCTTTCCTTTACTTCATCTTCTGTGGTGCCTGCGCTGCTCTACTTTGTTGCGTCGATTTCAGATCGCCTAGCTATTTAGATTTTTAGCTTTTCCTGTTGTTGAGTCAATGCCGCTGGCGCACCCACAAAAAAAAAATCAGAAATTCCTTTCTGTCGAACTTTGTAATATATTCTGTCTGCTGAAACTCAAGCTACTCCTTATTGCGCATCTTATATTTTATCCTTCCCCTCGCCATCCATTATTTCATCCATTAGTAGTTCCGTTATATTGTCCATATCTGACCGAATCAAAATTTAACTAACGGCTCTTTTCTTTCTTGTTGTTTCTGGGTGTAGGTTCCTAATTGACGTGACCAAAAACGGGAATAAAAAAAAAAAAAAAAAAATTAGAAGAAAGGCTTCAACTTTTTATCTATTCATCAATTTTTTAATTGTATTAACACACTGTAAGCTGAACATTTTTAAAATTTTAGTGCTTATTAAAAAGCAAAAAATCGCTTTCATATTCGAAATTTCGGTTTACTACGTTGAAAAATTGAGTAATTGTAAAAATTTCAAATATTAATAATTTGAATAACGGCGAAATTGCTACCACAAACAAAAAAATGTGAAATTAACTCTGAAAAAAAAAAAAAAAAAAAAAACAAAAATCAACCGAAAACAAAAAAGAAAAAAAAAATCAATTAGTTAATGTAAAGAAAAATTTAAATAAAGGGCCCGTAAAAATACCCATTTCACGAAAAAATGAATTTATACCACAATTTGTACTTATTCCGTCGATAACTGTACTCGATATGCTTGATGACCAGTACTTACATACCATTATGGTTTTAATCGAGTATAAATTATCCAAGATCCCAATAGATAAACAATAATAGTAAAAATCGTGTCAAATATAAATTATTACGGTTTTGCAGGATCTTCCTTTTTTATTATTTCCCGGTAAACCAGGTTTTTAATGATTCGGCGAAGGAAATCAACTGCGTTCTAACAGGATAGATGATATAAAATTTTTTTTACATTTTCTGCTTCACGAATGTTTAAGAAAAAAAAAGAAGTGCCAAATTTTAATATACAAAACAATAAAATGGCAAATTCTGAATTATGAAAAGCATGAGGGAAGTAATCGATGGTAATAAAAATGTATTCATCACAAAAGTCATTAGCCATAGTAAACACTACCACAATTTAAAACAACATAAAGCTCGTAAATTTCACAAAAAAACTAATGTTTTTATGTTTCCTGTATCGATGCAATTTATTTAGTATTGTTCGGTACAGAAATTAAAACAATATTAACCTACAAGAAATGTAATTTTCGATTTTCGTGGTTACTAAAGTTTTCCAACGAACATTTTCAGTAAAAACTAAGTGAAAATAATTCACATTTCACTCTATGAATTGTTTTGACGTGGTTTCTGCCAAAAATATAAGCGCGAATAATTGAAATAATCGCAATACCTCTGTAACGCTCTTGATTAAGCTTGGCTACACCGTTGATATTCAATAGTTTCAACTTTTCCGTGATATATTCTGAAGAACCTACGGGGAATAGAAAATAAATAATTTCCATGAGCAACATTTCGTTTTTATATCTATAACTGAAGTTTATTAATATTATTAAAATTTGTAAAAAATCCTTGATCGACTTTTTGTTATTTTCTTTCCATTTGATTATATACCTGTTTTATAACTTCAAATATGAAAAATGGCCGACACTGTGCTTCGTCGGCTATCAACTAGTTTAAAATACAAATTCATTTTGCCGCTGTTTTGACTGCTGCCGTAAAAGCCGATGTACATGGCAAATAGGATAGAGGTTTATTTATTTTACTATTTCAATTAAAACGGTCAATCTTTTATAATAACAAATCGGAAGAAACTTGTTCTAATTTAAGACAAACATGTTTCTAGAAAAATTCAGCAATATTCTTATTTCTTAACTTTATGAACTTATTAAACATTTCCAGACATGTGCTTTTACCACTTTTTTACGTTTTTTTTTTTTTTTTTATTAATTTCCGTAACATTATAATGCAAAACATAAAACTTTAATAATAGTGACATTTTATTAGTTCCAACTATCTTGATAACTGAAACGGGCGTAGGCTTTCTATTTGAAAAATGCGAAGGTCACATTTGCAAACTGCACGGTGTTCGATCATTATAAATGCGCTGAATATCTTGGAATTCCGCTAGATGCATTATTTACACATATAACCAGCACTGGGAGAAACTCGATGCAAAAGTAAGAATAAGAAAAAAACGTCGTTTTAAACTAAACCGAATTTATTGTAGAGATAATCGTGTTGAGCTGATGTTTTTTCGACAACAAAATATGGCAACATCGGCAAAGGTTAAGAAGAAACGAAACAAGATTAATAGAGATAAGTTACGTACTTCTACACGCTGTCTGAAATCAAGTAAAATAGAAGTTTATTCAATATGCTGTCTAGTTACTCCGAGATTCCGGAAAAATCTATTCCGGCGAATGTAGAAATGACTAGGATAGAAGAATTAAGCGAAAGATATCTACGTATGACTAAGAAATCGACATTTTAAGATTTAAATACAGTAAAAGTTTTCTCGCAAGTTCAAAGCTGATAGAAGAGGCCTCCTCGACGACGAAGGCTCAAAAAGCGGGATAGTAGAAGATAAAAGAACAGAAAAATTTGACGGCCAAAAAAATTTATTTCAATGGAGAATTTACAGAAAACACTGAACCGGCGATCTACTGGATGCACTAAAATAAAGAAAATAAAAAACGACAGAGATCATCCAAAGGGCGTTCATGTGATTGCGTAGAATAACAGAAAGATGACTACTTATTCTAGTGCCAGTTAGTGCTTATTCTGTGTACAGTATAAAATTGTTTGAAAAGAATAAAGGATTAGCTGAAATTTGAGGGAAGAAATAAATTTCCAAATTTTATTTTATTGCAATTGTCAGACAAGATACTGCTAAACTGTCTATTTGCTAAATACCTGCCCGGGCACGTCATAAAATAGAACAGTTGTACTTCAAGCAATAATAACAAAAATTTATATTTTATGCTCTCAATAATGTTCGGAATTTCACTTGTCATCAAGAATATTAAGAGAATAATAAAACGGGTTTTAAACCATATTGCACACCCGTTTTCTAGTTGGAAAAAAAATAAACACGCAATTGTATTAAATCAAATTAAATTTACCTGATTCGTACACCACTTTAAATACAAAATCGGGCGTCAACACCGAATGTAAATGCTGCGCTTCAACCTTATCTAATAAAACTAGTGACCACACAACATCCAACCAGGTGTAATAATTGTTCACTTCTGAGATATTTAAATGACTACTGATTCTCTAAAACCAATATCATAAAAGTAGACATGCATTATAACATCACTATCTAAATTAACTAATTAATGGGATATTTCAAAACAATAATAATAAAATCACCTACAATGTATAATTAAGATAAATTCAACGCGCAAAGATATAAAGAGATAATGTCATAAATAAAATGTTTTTCTTAAAGATTAGAATAAATAAACACAAACACACACACGTTTTTTTTTATATATATATATAACTCGCCCATTTTCGCCTCGCAAGGGGCTGCGCCCCTTGACTCCTCTTGCTTACATTTCTGTCTCTTTCTCTTCTGTACTTTGTATAAAATTATCAAAATTTACAACGTAATTCTAAATCGATCTATATGAATACAATAACATAATCACAGAAATCCTATAAAATATAACAAACGTTATGTAAAATTGGGACATTTTTTCTAATGGGGCATAGCCTAAGAATTACATTGTAATTAATACATATAAGGGGCATTCAAAAAATAAGGTTCCCTATATTTATTTTTGAAACTAACAGTTAGGAAAAAACGAACACCGGCATTGAATTCAGCATAGTGTTATTTACTTTTACACATATCCACCTTTTACATTTAAGTATTGGCGAGTCCAGAAGTTAATTTATAAATACCTTCCTTGTAGAAACTTGCCGCCAAATTTTGTAACCGGGTAAGAACGAAAATTTTCAACTTCTCGTCGGTCTCGAATTCTTTTGCATGGTACCACCTCGTGACACTCAAAAATGGTTTGGCGGCGATCAGATCGCAGAGTTTTTTCGATTTTTCGCACACCAGTTCGTCTGAGATTACGGATGGTCTTCCGTTGCTCGTCCTCTACATTCGTTCTACCTTCTCGGAATTCACGGCACCATTTACTAACATATTAAACACTCATCACAGGACCATAAACTTCCACTATTTGTCGATTGAAATTTGTGCAATTTTTTTATGGTTTAAAAAACAAATAACTGAGCGCACCTCGTAGTCGGCGGCAACTTTCAGAATTTCACTCATAATTAATTCACGCAACTCGAAAACGAAAAAACATACAGTATTGCGGTCTAGACACTAGTTTAAACTTGAATGTTGTAGCTACAAAATGAGACCACGCCCACTCTCGCAAGTTCATTCTAATCGGTTTTACAGGGGGTGGGAAACTTACTTTTTGAACGTCCTTCGTATATGTTTCGGTTCGTGAGATATAACAAAAAAAAAAAAAAAAAAAAAAAAAAAAAAATGTTCGAGCATTTCCTTCACTTATACTACTTTTTTAGAATTTTTAAAAATTAATACTTTGGAACTTTAGAAAAAAAAAATCTCAAAATCTAAAACCGCTAGCTAAGTTATGTAAGCGAGGGAAATATTATAAAACATTAGCCAAATCTATTCTTCGAATCTATGTTTCAATGATAACTAATATTAAAAATAATTTAATTCACGCGCGTTTATTGTCCCCTTTATTTTAAAATTTGGACTTTAAAATTTTAAAATTATTATAGTTTTGTAATTTTCCTATATTTTAAAGGAGGAAAATAGATTTATTATTAAAAAATCAAAAACAGGCTATGGATCTTTTTTCGATTTTTGTGTTACAATTTTCTATATTCTAATGATGGAAATACGCCAATTAAAGAGAGAATCAATTTTTTAGTTACTCTAGAATGGTTTATGGAACTTTTTTAAACTTTTTATCATGCAACTTGATACATGTATTTTTCAAAAAATGAGCCTTTAAATTCTAAAAATTTTTTTTTTTTGGGGGGGGGGGGGGAGGGGGTTCTGTTTTTCTGTAATAACGATAATACATTGATAAAAAAAAAAACTTAACTCTTTAACAATTGTACAATTAGGTATGGACTCTTTATCCGATTTTTTGTCTTACAGACAGATTTTGACGTAGGATAAAAAGTGGTAAAGGTAAGTTGCGAAAGATTATATAAGAGAAGTGATACAACTAATACTTGATTCCACACTACATGGTATACTACAAACTGTAATAGAACAAGATCAAAAAAGCAAACAGAAAAAAAAAAATTACAAAGAAAAACTTCTGCAAATACATATTATGCAATGAATGCGTTAAAAATATAATGGATGGATTTTAACCTATTGAAAATAACTGAAGTGAATCTTTAAAAGCAAACTACATACTGTGAATTTTTGAAATATTTTGTTATTTAATTTTTATCAGTTACCAAGTAAAAGTTGATTCGATTATTACAATATACTTTTTATCTTACATAATCAAAAAAACCGCACAAAAAACATTTTTTTCGTTTTTGGCTTTCTGAAGAACTCTTTAAAAAAAATTGATAGTTATGCTTATTCGAAAAAAAAAAAATCAACCTTATAGACGTTATTAATCCTACTGTTTAACGAAGTTTCCGGATTACGTCACTCTATAAACTGAGTAAAAACAATAAGAAATCTGCATGCCGATTACTGCTGCATAAAAAAGAATGTCCGTTGTACCGAGAGTGATGGAATGTGTCAGTTAGAAACAAATTCATTCTAAAAAGGGTAAAAAAACAAGAAGTGTCCGACAGTGAAAACAATTAAATATCATAAGGCAACATAAATAATTTTTATGATTGCCTCTCTGCAGTGGTCACCACGCAAGAGATATTGCAAGAGAAACCGATAAAAAAACAGTAAAATATCGAAATATTTTAGACAACAATAATAAGCTTAATTATGGTGATTTGTTCCTTGATATCTAGCTACTGAAGGCTTAGACTTTTCCATTTCCATTTTATTGTGTTTTATGTTCTGCTAACAGATGGAGTAGTATTGCTACTGGAAACGTAAACCGGAAATAATTATGACATGTTTTACCGAAAGTAAATGAACGATGTACATCCAATAACTCATTAACATTTCTTTTCGTTAAACTTACATCAAAAAATTTACCAAAACATTGAGGAACATAATTCACATTAGCTAACGTGATTAACGCTGCCGTAAAATCTTGTATTCTGCAAGAATAATAATTTTCGATGATCCACTGGCATAAGTCTTCCAATATTTCTAAATAAAAATTAAATTAAATTACTAACACTTAATACATATATCCATACACCCGCATACACATACACATACACACACACACGCACGCACACATATATATGTACATGTACACACGTGAGTATGTGTGGCAAATGTAACGTTTCTTCATATAAGTTATACACTTTTTTAATCTTTAAATGCCCCCACGAAGAAAAATCAAAGTAAAAATTATTTTGTATACCTTATTATACTATTTGAGGTGCATTTAACAATAAAATTTAATATTTTGGTTCCCCGATCCCATCGGAACTAAATTACGCCATGTTCTTTATAATGCACATCGAGCGCTTTACAGAAAACCACCAACATTTAGTGATGCGCATTATAATGCATATTTAGTTGAATTCACTGTACATGATTTACATCGTCCGATAGTTGTGAAAATGGGAAAATAGTCTAAGTTGTCCAATCTTGAATCATTTGATGGAAGAGGTTGTTTGTTCTTTTTCATAGCGGGACAATGCTCGGCTACATTTAACGGCTTTCCAATTCTAAGTTTATTATTCTTAGTATGTAAAGTATTGCCAATAGTATACTTAAATTCGTTCAAAGGTATACATGGTTCTTGTTTGTTTATGTTCTAAATCACGCTTATATAATAAGCAAGCATTATTTACACAGATATCGATAATTTATGAAAATAATGATAAATACGTTCGACAAGATTTCATTGCAGTTCTGTACAATACGAAAAGCACATCGGCTTTATCCACACCAGCCATATATCGGTTATAATCTTTTACAATTTTCGGACCGGACACTGAAACTTTTGTGCTGGTTTCTTTACCATATCTTTTTACTTCTAAACGAACTAACTAAAGATACACATCTATTATCGTATCATTTTATAATGTTAACTTTTTTCTTGTTATCTGTATTGTAATCAAAACTACCGTGACCTAATTTCTTTAATTGTTTATCTTCCTTTAATTTACAATTTCTTCGTCGATTATTTAGCACTGTACCACATGAAAAAATTCCATATTCCTCTCTTAAAAAATAGACTAATTCTAGAGAGGTAAACTAATTATCAAAATAAACAACATAGAGTTGTTGCATCTGATTTACAAAGTGCCAATACTGCTTTTTGTCCTAAACCGAAGTATTTCTCCTCTTCACTATTAAATGTGTTACCCATAAATGTTGTTTCACTACTAAATGGTAAAAAATCATAAATGGTTCCATCAGCACCTGCTCTTACAAACAGTTTAAAACCCCATTTTTTAGGTTTATTTTTTATGTACTGTCTTCTATTACCAACTTTTCACCAATTCATCTACTGAAAAGCGGGTTTCATGATGCATTTTGAGACAATTTCTCCTAACACACTCCAAAATAGGTACTTTTTTGAAGTACCGGTCATTTTCGTATTGGTTAGTATGTTCATTATTTATAAAATGTAAATTTCGTTTTATTATTTCAAAACGTTTCCGTGACACTACACTTGCTATGTTCTCAATACGGAAGTTTTGAGACCAATAATCTCTGACTAATGGTAGATTTATTATTCCCATTATAAATAGCATCGCAATAAGATTTTGAATTCCGTGAACATTTGTATTGATTAGACATATTTTGGACGCTATATAAATCACTTTCATTACTCATTAATCGATAACATTCTTCATTCATAAACATAGAAAAGTAATTGTATGGAATAAGTTATCCTGCGTTGTAAGTTCTCTGTCGATAATATAAGTTCCAAATCTGAAATAACTTTTTCCCCAGCAAAAATACATTTTAACTTTTTTGATTAATTTTCTTTTCTTTATTTCCACAGGAATATCACCTGGCAGAGTAACATTTTGTATTGCTTTTCTTTTCAATATTCTGGAAGAACGTCTATTGGTTTCTATACAGGTGTTTTTTACATTGTCTAAAGATGTCGCATTTAATTGAGGCTCCTTATAATCTACTTTTGTAAGCCTTTGAGAAAATGAGGGAATTTTATTTGGAATTATAATATTCTCTGTAAGCGATTTTATAATTGGTGTCACTTCAACCATTGATTCTTCATCTTCATTGTCTAATTTTCATGTAGAAATACATTAGATAAGTGAAAATATAAACTTACTAGTTACCCTATTTTTATTGATTTCGTACAGTCAACATTCTTATCAGGCAAGTAGGTATACATTTTTTATAGGGGTCCACGTTTATAAGTCTTTCTTCAGTAATTTTCCTAACCCCTACTTTCTGCTGAATAGAATATTTAATTTCACTTTAAATTTTCATTTGTAATATTTTTATACTTATTTGATTTTCAAGTTTTTAAAATCTACAGAGTATTTAGTACAAATTTTGCCTATATTACGTGTAATGGGGGCTCCGGACCCGTTGGACTAGGGCCGTACCTACGTGCTTGATTCTTATGTAAACATAATTGAGAATTTGAATACAAAAGGTAAAAAAATTAAAAGCAGTTATGTCGATAATATCTTTAGTTTATTATAATTTTAATTAAACATCGTACCTATTCGTATGATACAACTTAAAGCAATTAATTTTTACTCACCCGACATATTTATTATTTCGACTAGTTCTCTCATTCCGGAATCAAAAGACGGTGCTTCCGATTCACAATCGGAATTTACATTCAGAATTTTATCCTCAGAATATACAGAGTCATCATTTTCTATATCCGATTCAGCAGGCGGAAGAACAGTATTCGTAATTTTTTCTATTCTTCATAGATATCGCGACATTTCGAAAAAATTATTACACGACACCAAAAGTAAGTAGTGTTCACAGAACAAAGCGGAACATAATGTGACTATAATACTAATGCTAAAGACCGAAGAATTCAACTGTGCTCAGGTCTTTCTTCAGTTTTGTCCGCTTTTCGACAATAATTATCATTCCGCGCGAGTTTTATGTGTGTGTGTGTGTGTATTTATATATGTTCATATATATGTATTTCGGGCAGTTCATTTTCTGTCGATAGCAGTCCTATCCGTAAATAAATAAAAATGCTTGGAAAATAAATTTCTTTGTAGTTGTAAATGCGCGTATATTTATAATATACTTCATCGCATACGAAAAAAGTGATGATTTACACGTCATTCCATGGCTGATATTCGGACTGTACAACACCTTGTCTAAATAATGTCAAATTTCTACATCACGGCCGGTGTGCATTATACAGAACATGACCTTTAAATGCTTACACAGCGAAAACAATACACTTATTATTTTAAATAATAATATCATTTGAATGTTTACGCTTTATTTTATATATTAACAAAAAAAATTACCAGTAACATTTTTTCAAGGTATATTTTACAACGGAGAAATTTTATCATTTTGCAAATTGAAATTTACGAAAATGTCAAGTATTCATCATTATTTATATAGAATGCTTTTGAGTATGCACAGAAATCCCAAATTTGGATATATTTAAAACAAAATATAATATTATATATTGCTATAATTTTTTCCGTATCAATTTAACACGAATATATTTAAAAATGATTTGAAAAAGTTGTTGTGCATTATAGTGCAACGTACAAGTACGTTAAAAGGTATATAACTTTCCCCACTAAATATTAAACATCACGGTGTCAAGAAAAACAGAAATTAATTATTATTTAAAAATAACGGTAATAATGTTATTACTATATACTTAAAACTATACCACAGAACGCAAGGAAAACTATGAAAGTAGCAGTTCTTTGCTGACGACATCAATTTTACAATGAACATAGCAGAAATGATACGGTTGGATCGTTAGAACTGAAAGAGTAGAACAGAGCAAAATGCATAGTAGTGGAAGTAGATAGAACTAGCAACATAATTTAAATCTTGAGTCATTTATTTAAAAATGAAAGTAACAAATACAGGAAGAAGAGAAGAAAAAATTGAAAGAATAACATAAGAAAAATCAACTCTACGCTAAATAAAATCTAGACAGATCGTAATATTTCTAAATATACTACACTAAAAATATTTCGGGTATGATAATTCCCATAGCCACGTATAGTTTAGAAATGGAAATTATTTACAGTGTAATTCTCGGAAAAAAAGAAATGTGCTTTAAATAATTCGTTATAAGAAAATGGAAGATATCTCGTAGACGGCTTCTCGCAAAAACGAATCGATTGGTTATTAGTCTTTAAATTTTCGTAATAAAATGCGAGTAATTTTTTGAATAAGATACGAAACATCGGCGATGCAAACTTCCACCGCCGAATCTTGACTGCAACATACTTAAATATTAAGGACAAGAAAAACAATTACACATACCTTCATGTTTATAACGTAAATGTCCTAAACTCGTTAATATGGATCCGATTACAGCTGACTTTTTGTTTTCTTTTAAACAACAACTTAAATCGCCAATTACCTTCTCTAGCAGCACCTAAAACAGTTTACCATGATTATTGGTTATTTTTACATAGTAAATCAATTTCTTTGGGGCATGCAACGTTTCAACAGTAACGAACGAGGGGGTTTTCAGAACTCTTTACGAATTGTCCACGATATTTTTCAAACTTTATCCGCTAAACATTATTATTTTTGTTAGTATGAAACATGTATTTCTTTATCACTGTAAAACATCCATTCGACGCTACCAATAACTTCTTGTAAAAAATATCGTTCCCCGTTAGGGATTTACTTTCTCTGCGTACTTAATATACATACATTCATACATATATACCATATAAAAAGTCAAAAATAACATATTTTACGTAATTTTATTAGATTATTCATTTCTCTTAAATATTTGTGACCTATTTTAGTTTTTTCGGATTCCGTACACATATAATGTACGAAATTACGGTAAGAAAAGTTTCAGATAAAATTCGGCACCTCAGGAACGGCTTGACGTATATATATATATATACTTCAAAGAGTTGCAAGATAAATCACACTTAAAATTCTCTTTTCAAGGTAACTTATAACTTTAAGGTAATCGATTACTCCCCCCAAAAAAAGATCTAGTTTCTCAGCAGAAGGAACATAAGGGGAGCTACGCCATCAACGAAAGAAGAAAGTTTATCTGCTGGAAGATCCACATAGGAAGGACGGGTAGACCGTGGATTTTCAAAAGCTTTGGTCAATTTCCAAATTCGGGAAAGCGGAGTACATCTAGAAAAGGATGAACAAAAAGCAAAACTGTTTCTTTATTCAATTAACAAACGAGCTTTATATACATTCATATTCCTTAAAAACACATTAGCGTTTTGAACATTTCAATTGTTCCTAGCAATAGATATACAATTAGAATATACGAACGGTTTAATCGTGCTTGTATGCGTTCATTTCGTCTCAGAGGTGATAATTACTTAATTATGCTGTTTCTTTATTAGTGTCTTTATCTCTATCTGATTTCCAAGTTGGGTACTCGTATCGGACGGCTGACACAAGGCTACGGTTTCTGCACGGTGCGCGCGCGCAAGGGGAACAGCATGTTCTGCCGCACACCACCACCACCTCAAGTTATCGATAATCAGGATTCGTCGGCTGCTGCTTATCAACATGAGCAAATAAATAAATAGAGCTATCTCGTTAGTATATCCCTTACTCAATCGCAAATCATATTTTAGCTCAAATAACAAACTTGTCTCTACAAATCACTTATAAGGCCCATTATCACATACTCTCGTCCAGTGTGGTCTTCTGTTAGTAGGGTACATTATAACAAACTACAGCTTGGGGCAAATAGATACACAAGAGTATTAACTATGCATAACATTTTAAAGTTACCGCAAATCAGAGATTATGTTTTAAATGCAACAACTAAGTTCTGCGCTAAATGTGTAGCGTACGAGAATGTATTAATCGGCTGTATTGGTAACTATGATTCCAGGCAAACTACGCACTATGTATATTAAGTACAAACATGGTAGACTTAAGCATAATGTTGTACTATTCTGAATTGTATGACGTTAGTGCTAGTTTTATTTTTAGTCTATTTTATTTGACAATCACTTTATTAATATCTACGTAATGTGGCACTGGCCACAGAGTTCTCCCTTTCAGCAGTAGGTTTTTGTGGTCTTTTTTCCACTAAGTTAAACGTCACACATCATGTAGTATTAATATTCATTAATTTAATTATGTGGTAAGACTCGTGTCGGTATACGTATTAGTAATTATTTTATGAGTGTGACGTCATTATTTATGCGGATAATCTACTTATTTCTTCAGAATTATTTATCATTTAGGTTCAGTGTTTTTTTTTGTTTTTTTTTTTTTTTTTTTGTTTTCATTATTATTTTTAGGTAGGTTCTTCGTGGCTATTACCTGAATTTTAAATAATAAACTGTACTGCATTTGCCAAATGAGTTTACATCAGTGAAACAAGTAAACTAGGACAAGGTTAAATGTTATTATTTCCGCTGTCTATGTACTGCAAATAAAGTTATTGGTAACTGAAACGTAATTCCCTAACTTTTTACTGTTTACTTAAAAACAAATGAGGGTTTGATGACGCTATTCGAAAATGGACAATAAACAGAAACTCAGGATCGTACATTATTACGGAATCCTAAAAAAAAAAAAGACCGACTAATTTTGTTTTTATTAACTTATGATAAAAAATACAAAATTTGGGGTTTTGGTACCATGAAAGTCTAAGCATGAAGTTTCATTTTTTTTTTATTTTGAGCTTCTCAATCAGGGACTTCGCCCAAAAACAATAGGAAGAAGAGTTAACTAATTAAAACTTAATTTGATCAGAAATAAAAGAACCAATGGCAGGAACAACAGACCGAGAAGGAAAGGACAGGATACAGGAAAAGCACAATAGGGGAAGCCTTAACTTTAAGAGGAGTAAATAAAGAGAAGAGCGTTCAGCAGAAAGAGCAGAACACTGAAAGAAAATGTGATCAGAATCACAGACAACTGATTCGTTAGGATGTAAAGGACAAAAAAGAGAGGAAACCAAAGAGAGACGATAGCGGGAAAAGGACAATGAAGTGTGATTAAAGCGTAGGCGAATAATGGAGACAATAATAGAACGTGGAAGAGAAAGGAATTCTGAGAACCAGGAATTAACAAAAAGGTTAGGTTTCATTGAGAGGTAGAAGGAACGATCATTAATAAAGGAGGAAGAGTACATATCCAACCAAAATTTAAAGCGAAATTTCTTAGTTAAAGATAATAGATTAGTACTAGAGATCTTTTTAAAGTAAAAGTGGGAACGGGCAGCAACCTAAGCTAAAGCATTCGCCATTTTGTTACCCTCGATGTCTCTATGACAAGGAACCCACAGCAGACCAATGCGGATAGAGTGATGAAATGAAAGATTGTGAATGAGAGATGTTATACGAAGAATGATCGAGTGAGGGGGAAGAGGTAAAGTGATAGCCTGAAGGGCATTCATTAAGTCGGATATTATCAGATAGTGGATATAAATAGTAGCACGTAGGATAGTCATTAATTCATTTGTGAAAATAGAACAGAAAGATGGAAGACGAAAGGATTCGGAAAAATTAAAATCGGGGAGAATAAAGGAAGTCTCGACACCACCAGGCCCCCTAGAGCCATCAGTGAAGATGAGTGCATGAGAAGGAAAGAGGGAACTGATAGTACTGTGAAAATCCCGTTTAATAATCGCCTGGGGCATAGATATACTTTGGGAGGGCGTGAAAGATCAAAATAATTAAAAGAAAAGTAACGGAGATTATTAGTGGAAATTATATGGGACGAAAAATAACTAAGACGACGAGATATAAGTGCTAAAACGGAAACTGTATTAAGAACAAAATACCAGTTTCTGGCGATGGAAATGTAGGAAGGGATAAGTTGAGAGAAAATGCAAGGTATACGTTTAGAAAGAAAATGATAGCTCAAATAAAATCTTCGAACTGAAAGAAGGGGCGTATTAGATTCAGCAAGCATTGCTGAAATAGGAGAGGATTTAAGAGCACCGAGACATAGACGGAGACAGGATTTCTGTACTCTATCCAATTTGGAAAGAAGGGATTTGAAGGCACAGCCATAGATAAATAAACAGTAATTAAACTTGGAGCGAATAATGAACCTGTACAAGGAAACGAGTACAAGAGGATCACCTCCCCATTTGGTTGGTGATAAGGATTTCAGCAAGTTCAGTCTTTTAATGGTGAAACGAGAAAGATAATTAATATGCTCGGAAAAGGTTAGTCGACTATTAAGGTGAACTCCAAGATAGCGGAAGCAGCTAACACGAGGAAGAAACATCCGATTCAGGGAAATATTAACAGAAGCGGGATTATACGAACATAGAGTGAAAACCAGGCAAGAAGATTTGGAAGGAGAAATAGAAAGATGAACAGACGACAGAAAATGTTGTAGCGTAACCAGAAAAGAATTAGTCGCCTTGTTGGCAGCTGCGATGTCGTAAAAAGAGGAAAAACGAATAATATCATCAGCAAAGAATAAGGAGAGAGAGTTTAAAGGAAGAGATGCCATAACAATAGTGTAAATGTTGAAAAGAGTAGGATTAAGAGGGTGACCTTGGGGAAGACCACGGAAAACACTTCTCGGAGCTTGAGACGCCAGAGAGGAAAAATGAAGAATACGATTCATCATAAGATTAATTGTTAGGGGGGTGAATTTAACCGGAAGATTAACTGCTGCCATTGCGTCTCTCAGAGTTGGTAAATGAACGTTGTCGAAAGCTGAAGAGACATCAATAAAAGAAGCGACTGTATACTGTTTGTGAATGAAAGATTTTCACTAAAGCGCTTTTTTGTGCACATTCTTCTTCATTCGGACTGTTAACAGGAACATACATCCCCGCCCCCGAAAAGCCGGGTTTAAATAATTTTTTATCGAAAGTTTTTAATTTTATAAAAGAGTTTCTGCTTTTTGTTCTACATTTCCGATTTCACTTTTAAAGGGTTATCCGGTGGTGAGTTATGAATTTTCAAGAGATTTTTGAGGTAGTTTTAAATTCCATATTATTTATTTTTGCCGCTTTTTTTTTTTGTTTTTTTGGGAGAATTTTTTGTGGTCCAGGGTAATAAATTATCTTGAAGTTATAAGTTATCTTGAAAAGAGAATTTTAAGTGTGATTCATCTTGCAACTCTTTGAAGTATATATGTTGAGCCGTTCTCGTGGCACCGAATTTTATTTGATATATTTGTCGTTTCCAAACTATATGCATACGAAATCCTAAAAAACTAAAATAGGTCACAAATATTTAAGAGAAATAAATAATTTTTAATTTTGTAATACACCATGAATATGGGACTGTGTTCCCGAAACATATCAGTGATTAATTTTTAATATATATTTTTCAATTAAGTCTAATTGTTATTTGTTAAAAAAAAAAATGTTATTTGAGATGTATATATTGAGATGGATTAGGTATTTGTATCGCTATCTATTAACGATGTTTGGGCTAGAAAATATTCCCCGGTAGAATAATTAATTCATGATTTCTTGAACATCGCTCGTTTTGCATCGCTGCATTATGTTGTTAAGGATGCTTATTCGGCTGAAACCAAAAAATCCCGTGCACAGCCGCACATACGGTTGCGCCGGGGTAGGGACTACGTCAGTGTCGAAGTGTTAGTGGTCGAAAGCTGAGACAGTAACATGTGTTTGTTTGGGGGGAGCGTATCTGTGCTGTGTGCTGTCTAACGTCGAGTCGAGAGAAGATTGTAGAAAAATCCCGCGAAAATCAAGCAGGGTAGCTGGCGTGGTGATCTAGGCAGAAGTGTTATTCTAGAAATTTCTGCTTGGACTTTGCTACATTGTCACGCCACAAGTTTTCCATACTAACACAAATGGTAATGTTTAGCGGATACAGTTTGAAAAATATCGTAAGTAATTCGTAAAGAGGTATAAAAAAATCCTCGCTCGTTACAGCTGAAAAAAGTCAACCTCTTATGTAGTATCTTTATACTTGGAATTCAAATTTGATCTGTAATAACTTGCAAACAGTACTGTTCGATGGAATATTTCTGTATTATAGTACAAAAGATTTAAAAGCAAGTTTAACAATTGAAAAACGTAAACATGTATTAGAATACGGCTAACGGCGGTAATCGTCTCGTTATCATAGTTCATTTCGGATTCACAGAAAATTTACGCATGTTACATAAAATATTATAATTAAACCATCAAACAGAATGTCAAATTTGTGATAGATTGCGTGAAAAGAAACTGTAAAATGATTTTGTTTATGGTATGAATTCGTATTAGTTTCAAATGATTAATTTATATAACAGTTCAAATTTTCAGTTTCAGGGATTTATTCATTTTTAACAACGTCTTCATAAGTTACGTAAAAACACTTTCACGAAAAATTCATCAAAAACAGTCTAGTTAAAAAAAATTATTTATATTTTACTACCTCGTCAGGAAAATTTAAAACCGCACAAGCATATAATACATCGGCTGCTTGTTTAATGTCGAGTTTGTCCTCAGATCTCCCGATATTAAAAGAAAGAGAACGAAGCAAAGGTACTGAACGCTTACGCTTTGCACATAAAGATGACATTACCTAAATGGGAAATAAAACAAATTAAAAATAATTACACATATATATACGTGCACACACATAATGTAATATTAAATTTTTAAACTGGTTCAATACTTTTTTCTTTTTTTTTACTTAAAACATAAGTGACAATTAATGGATGATTAGAAAAAGCGACCGTATTTTTACTTGCTATTTAAGTCAACACAATATCTGTTTTAGATTTCTCACTAAAAGTTTTAATTTACATTCAGTCATTCAGTGGTATTATCCCTTTATTTAAAGACTGAATTATTACGTATTTTACATGTACCCTACAAAATTTACAAACAATAAAAGCATTTAAATAGTGACACGATCAGTTTTGTTATGGGAAAATTACAATTTTTCCTTTTCAAGCAAAAAGTATACTTCTCGTTCATATTACCAATATAATTTAACTATATTTTGGCCAAATCATTTTACTCGCAGTATTTCTAAAATGTTAACTGATATGTTGATCATTGAATTTTTAAGATTAGCAAATGAATAAAGTATTTTTAATTAAAGCAATAATACACATTAAGATCAAGGTGTACGAAATTATATTTTTTTCTAATCTACAAAAAATAACTTCTGTCACATAAAAAAAAGTAGTAAAATCTTCAGCCATACAGGTGATATTGTATCAGGGAGCGTTTAATATTGAAAACCGTTCATGTCATTCATAAGTGTGATTTAGAAATAAATGCGTGATTATTAACGCGAATAACACTAAAAACACTAAATTCATTGCATATCCTAAGTGCGCATCAAGTTTCGAAGATTACCTGGTAATTAATTGATGTAGTGACATCAACTTGAAAAAAATCTACAAAATTAAATAATATATTATCAATCAATTTTTTAAAGTACTTATTGAATTTCAATTTTATCCTATGGCCATTTAAAACGGTTTCAATAGTTGCAAAAAGTGAATAAAAAACTTTTCCAGGCTTTAATAATTCGCTACAAAAAGGTACATGAAAATAAAGCCTATAAAATATAGTTCATGAAAAAGATGTTTACCTAAAGTTTAAATATAAAAAAAAAACGAAATTCCCGTATTTTATAAAACATTACGTAAGAATGTAAAAAATTTGAAGTAACGCTGTGTTACATACACTTTCTTTTTTATGAAGAAGTGATTGGGATAATTTAAAAGAAAAACGTAAACACTTTGTAATTAATCCGTAAAATATAAATATTTATAAATGAGACATGAGGTAATGTATATTTGTACCTTCATTTAATAATGATTAAATTAGGTTATCCGCTCTTTAAATAAATTTCATTGTTTGGTTTGAAATTTAATAATATTTTATACAAACGGCGTTTAAGAGACTCCTCTCCATGAAGGATAAGCGATGAAATAATGCGAAATAAAAATAGGCGAACATAACTATTTACAAAATTCGAATATACACAACAAAACAGATTTTTTTTTTTTTTTTTTTTTTAATTTTTTAAGTTAATAAAGTATGTAACATTCAATTTTTTCAGTTTATTGACTTACTCTACCTTCTTTTGTTGTGCAAAAATTAATATAACACAGAATAAAGATAAAGATGTTTTTCTCTTATAAAATTTTTACGGATATTTCATAATTTTGGCTTTATTCTTCATGAAATTATATTTAAATATTTAAAGGCGGCAACCGATAGCTTTTTTGCTTTTGTTTGTTTAAATGTCGACAACAGCATCAGTAACAAATACGGTCAATGAATATTACTTTCTGTTGTGTAAAATATATACTTACAAATTTCATCTTTAAAATACAATTGGAAATCAGTTTTTCTCGTTACAAGAATCACAACTGTGCTTCTGTTTCAGTAAATATATACACGAATAAAACATTCTGTTTAAAATTTTGATTAATATTAGTTAAATTGATTAGATAATTGCTCACTATGATTCTTGCATTACTATTTTTTTTTTTTTTTTTTGTACTATTTTCTTATCATTATTTTAAGCTTTAATAACTTTCGAAAGTGTTAAGTGATACTATCCTATAAATTTACATTGTAGATACTGTAGGTAAGTTGTATTTTCCGAAAAATTTAAATTTTACAAAGTGTTATATTTAATTGCTACGAAATATAACTATTATTTAAATTTAGTACACAGTTTCGATAGGAAAACCTTCAACAGCGAAATACTATTGTAAATTATGATATAATGTTATACAAAAGATTTATAAGTTACTAGTAGTTAAATGCAAGAAAATGTCTATGCCTACTTATAATTGTTTGTCTGTCAGATGCCTTACGTGAACGATTTTAAAATGTTTTACTAGTAGAAAAAAAAAAAAAAGGAAATTTAGGTAATTGTTGTTCGGTAGTTATCGAGATGCGCGTTATTTATTTATCTTCTATTTAATTGTAATCTAACGTAAAATAAATAAAAGCTAAAATATTTTCAATACACAAATAGGTTATATCAGATATCTAAGTGGGGCGATTTCTCTTAATGACATAATATTAATTCCAATATTATAATAAAAAATGTAAAAATTTCATTATATAATTGTGAACATAACGGTGATAATAAATAATGCGAAAGAAGTCATCGTTGTAATAAATTTATTTTTAATTTTTTATCTATGATTTTAATATTTTAATTCAGTACTTCTTGCCGCTTTAGCAATATTAAAAATTTTCACATATCTCCTGAATAACGTTCTAAAAGAATTTTTGACGGCAGCATACAGTATGCCATCTATAAAAGTTAATATAACATGTCTATTTAAAATTATATTCTCGGTATTGCAAGACTTTTTAAGAATATTTTAATGTAATAATTTGTTTTCAGAGGAAATACTAATTCGGTATATCATTCTTATTTGCCTCATTCGCTAATAGCAGTAGATACATAATGAAGTAAAATATCGCAGTAATAAAATCGAATATAAAAACATTTTTTCTTATTCTCAATTTATATTAAATTTGTTACATAAGTTTAATGTTTTTCATTTAGAAATCTTACTATAGAATTTATTAGTTTTATGTTAACTGAAATCCCTTAAGTATAATGTAATTTACTTATATTTCTTACTGATCAAAATTTATCTTAATTCCATTACACAAAAATTTACGTTTTTTTCCAATTCATGTCATATTATAACGCAAACTAAGTACTTAAAATTTGATAATTCAACTTATTGCATCTTAAAAAATACATCATTATTAATGTTAAAACTAAAAAAAAAACGAAAACATTTGGAAATTACTATTTATAAAGTTCAGCACAAAATAACTTCTTTTTTAAAAAAACGACAACATTAAAGCAAGTACGTGAAAAATTAAAATTTTTCTATTTAAATATTTAATTGTAGTTCTCTGTTGTATTCTAATCATGAACATTTATTTTTTCGATTACCTCCGATAAATCCTAACATAGTAATTATGAAGTATAAATAATACAAGTAAATTAACTAAATATGAAACATACCTTGACCATCTGAGCAACACTAATCGAAGAGACTAATTTTGCCGCTTGATCATCGCCGGTGATTCCTAAAACTAAGGATAAATCGCCCACATCGTTTTCAGATTTGCGACTTAATATGGAACATATTTTTATAAACCTGGCATCGGTTTCAAAGTCCGATAGACTAATGCGACCATTACTTGCCCAATCTGCTAATGTTGATACTATCTGTAAAAACAATTGAAATATCACGTCAATTGATTTAACTAAAAAAGTGTATCTTACATTTAAAAATACATAAATTATTTCAGTCAGATTAAATGTTTTTAATTGCCCTATCATTTGAAGTATTCAAGTTATATGTAGGTCACTGATTATAGTCGCAAACAATTCATTATATATTTACATTTATTACAATTATTTCTTTTGGCTCATAAAACTAACTTGTTTTCTTTGTATTATTTTTTACGTTTAATACATTACTATGTTCAGACATGTTCGATTTTTATTTAACTGTCTCTGGCTTATATATTTGTTTGTTCATTTGAATGGTAAAATTATTTAGAGCTGACACCTCTATTATTTATTTTAGGTAGTCTTTATATTTTAAAACCGGGAATCAAGGGAGTAGTTATTGTAATCCGTAAAAAAATACGTATTAGTCTTGTTACATATACAGAAAAAAATATGTATAAAATAAATTAAAAATTTAAGAAGAATTAACGAATACAATAAAATTCATATTCTGAAATTTTTTTTAACAACAAGTTTCTCTATTATTTTACGTGCTGTACGTAATCGGATACAAAGTAGACGTACAACTGCGTGCGATTTACAAGCTACCTACGTAATATTTTTGTTGTTGTAGCAGATATTTCAACTTACATCTGTCAAAAATGTAAATTATCTGTATCTGTAAACAAACTATAAACATTCCTCAAAAACCAAATAAATTACTTAAGGATATTTTAAATTCAAAAACATATTAGTTAATATTGAATAAAATCGCTATTATTTAATAAAGAATACATACCGCTATCTAATTCATTAAATTATTCTAATTATGAAACGTAAAATACAAAAAGGAATAAAAATGAACTAAAAGAAACAAAACGTAAATAGAATACATAAAATAATTTAATTATGATCAATTAAATAAAAACTATCTCGGATTTCGGACTGTTAAAAAGTTTATTAAATTTAATAGAAATTGTAACTTCTTGATCTAATATAACAAGACAAATAACAATTTGTTCATTAAAATTAATTAAAAGTATTTTCTTTTGCGCAACCTAAGTTATTAAATGAATAAGATGATCTATGTATAAAATAATTTTGCAGCTGGACTGGTCTCTATCAAATAAAGGATCACAGGAGGTGACAACAATGTCTAACTTTCAAAAAAGAACACATATAGTTAAAAGCAGTGCTCGACTTAACGAATGGAAAATGAATTATATATAAAAATCAAATAAATTAATAACCTGTAATTCGTAAAAAAAATTGTTAAGCAAAATTACTTAATACAATACCTACTTTTTTTGTTTAGGTTACATGTTTATTAAATTATTTAATATTTTTATTTTTTTTAAATTATTACTTACAGCAATTACAACTTTAGAAAGAGAAAACTTATAAATATAAGCTTTTTTCACTCCAAGTATAAGAAAAAGAGGAAACAAATTTAATTAAATTTACGAATTTATAAATTAAATTAATAGCACATGGGTATATCTGGTTAAGGGTTTATACCAATAGCAATACATAATTAAAATTAAAGTTATGGACCAAGCAGAAACTTATGAAAATGAAAATAGAAAGCAAATTATAGTAAAGTTTAGATTAACACAATATGACATATAGTTCAAACTAGCATGTATACACGGACCCAATGAGGCAACAGAATTCAATATAATACCATATACCTATGTATGCTACGAAGTTTATAATTAAAATGCAATAATAAACTTAAAATAGATCGATACTTAGAGAACAAACTCTCATGTTACTTTTTATTAACCATAACGTATTAATAAAAAATCTTTACCTTAAATGCGACGGAACGAGAAATTACATTACTCGCAACAATCTTTAACAAGGTTTCTACATCTTTTGCTTTAGCGATTTGAGCATCCACAACCGCATATGACAATTTTGAACCCTTTTTGTTACCCAGAGATATTGCTTTCAATGACGCAAAAGCAGCAGAAACTAATTTTGAATTTTTTTCATCATCACTTAATTTTTTATCTAGTAATGATTCGGTACTTGGTACGTTAATTGCCGGTGAACTAGTAGCTGAATATGTACAACAAAGAGGATATACAGTACGACTAGCTGTTACTACATATTTAATATTTATACATCGTAACATTTCAAAAACCTGTAAGAAACAGAAGTGATTGCATTTATAAGTACGTCAAAATAATGCTTAGAATATTAAATTAAATGCATGTACTAATCTGTGTGAACGTACTTCTTAAGGATACAAACATATAATTATCTTTGAAAAAATAAGTAAAAAACAGATGATTAAAAATGTAAAACTGGACTTTAAGCTATGAAAACTTTAAAAGATAATTACTGACTGTTTCACATTTCAATAACAACAAAAGTTCAATAATTTCATATTATATACATATATAAAACGGCATAAATTCTCCCAACATAAAATACCAAAAAAATTAAGTTTCCACAATTTCTTCAAAAAGTCCTTCGAAATAATGCAGTATTTAGTAAATGTTATTGAAATTATAAATTCTTTTCCCACGACTTTTCTTCAATTGCAGATGAATTTTTACTTCATTTGCAACTGTTCGAAGTCTTTAATTTAAAAAAAAATACATCTTGATCATTGAATGCGCATGCGTCAATTGAAATTACCGAATCAATGTATAGCGGAACGAAAAATCATTATCATCGTGCAATGAAAAATAAAAATCTATCAAAAATTTATTTTTAAAATATTTTATACAACAAATAATTTCAATGATAATTATATATTTCTCATAAATTAAACATTATCATTGTTATTAGATCATTTTACGCTGTTATTTAATAATAAATTATTATTGTATTTAAAAATTATTTATAAGTGATAAATTACATGTAATGTTGCTGTTCAATTTTTTCCATCTATATTTTTCACCTTTGTTTATTATTAATTTGTTTTTTCATTTTGCAATTAGAAGAAAAAGAAATTTACCTTTTGTAAAATTGCACACAAGTGAATAAAACGAAAATTTTCATGAATTGCAACATTATTACAAATTGCATAAATAAATGACTATTGAAGTTAAATAACATTAATAAGTTAATACCTAAAAGGATAATCATTTAAAAAATGATTAGCGAATTGGTTTTATCATTACTATTTAAATCACTATCAGTCATTTACAATTACCAAATGCATCACTAAATTTCTCTCTATTTATCTGTATCATAGGTATTCTTTTATAATAAGTATAAGTAATATTTTAAATTAAATTGTGTTAAGTTTAAATAAAAATTTTAAATTTTTGATTTTTTATTGTAAATGAAAAAAAAATTTAATTATTTAAAGTGGAGAAAGTTAATAAAAAGTAAAAACAAAAAGAAGTGCAACAAAATGCATAAATATCAAACGTTCTTAAGAAAATAAAAATATAAAAGTTACAATAAAAGCTAAATGAAAATTCAATCTATTCGTAAGTTCATCATTTGTAAAATAAGCATACAGTATTGCGAAATGTATAATTTTTTTCTTCTCACAACTCCTGTCCCAGGACCACAAAATTAGCGCTGTAAACCTTGATTTATTTTACATTAAGTTAATACTTCCTCTATTTTAACAAAACCGAAGTATGTTACATAAACTAAAAAATATTAATCACAGTAAAAAAAAAAAAAATTTACAACTTAAACACATTTTATCACATTGTTCAAACAACCTATGCCGACTTAAATTATATTATTCGCTGATTTGAGCGACGTCGGTCCTTAATTAATCTTAGGTATTTAGCATTGTTGCTTTGCGGAAGGTTATTATTAATTTCTACCTGGGAACAGGACTATCGATTTAACGTAAAAGTCGCCTGTAAGCTTTTCGAATGATTTATTTTAATCTTCCATTTCTCCGCTCATGCTTTAATCTTGTTCAAGTGCTGCTGGAGCAGTAGCAAATCACGCGAGGGATTGTTATTAGTCGCTAAGGTGCAAGTGTCATCAGCGAAGATCGCTATTACCATAGTTTTTAATATTCGAAAATCTACAGAGTACAAAGAATATGACAATGGCGCAAATATATTTCCCTGTGTGGTCGGATGCATTTCTACTGTATTTTCCCGACGTTAATGAATTTACCTTTACTACAAAACTCCTTATTAACAGAAAAGGTTATATTACCGTGTTAATGTCATTAGGCAGAATGTTCGTCAGTTCATATAGGAGGCCCTGATGTCACACCCGGTCGAATGCCTGCTCGACGTAACCCTTTTCCAGTACTAAAACTATTTTATCCATAATACGATGCATTTGTTGTACGGCCAAGTGCTTTTCACAAAGTCCAAATTAGTGATCGGGCAAGATTTTGTTTTCCGAAATTACTTTTATAATTCGATTCTGTATTAGCATCTTAAAAATCTTCAACAATACATCAAGAAAACTAATTGGCCTACATGATTAAAGAACTGATAAGTCTTTATAAGGTTTTGGTATAACTTAGATAATGGGTTCTTTCCATGTTTTGGGGGAAATATCCCATTCTTAAAATAGCGTTATAAATATACCTTAATAGTACTAAACTTTTATTCGGTAGATTTTTGACAATTTCTGCGGTTTTAAGACCTTTGGTCGGAGCTTTCTTCTTTTTTAAGCTTTTAATTTTATTCTGTATCTCTTTCGATGATATATGTTTAGTTGGCCATGTTAATTACAAAGGTGACAAAAAGTAATCTCCTTAACTGATATTTCATGTTGTAGTTAACCATCGCTTTTGAACGGTTTAAATATATTGAATAGGTGCTCCCCGAGTATCTCAGCTATGCCCTCGTCAGTTTTGGCTCAACCCCCGTTAAGCTTTCTGATGGAGTGGGGCTTGGAAAACTGCTGAGATAGGATTTTGAGATCTCCATACCAATCCATCCTCCAGATTCAGTCGTGAAAAAAACTGAGAATATCTGAGGTTTTTATATGGAATTATTTTAATTCGTAACTGTTTGTGTAACTTGTTCTGGGTCTTTTAAAATATGTTTTGTTGCCAATGAACTCTTGCGTTTTTTATTAATTGAATTAGTTCCCTTATTTTGAACGGAGTATAAAATAGATGATTTTCAGAAAATCTATCCTCTTTGGGATATAAAGTACTTAATTTACATGTCTCATGGATACTGCTTACCAAGTTGGTCACCGCATTTTCTATTTCGCTTGAAGTTTTTAAAGGAATATTTAGATCGGTATTATGTTCAACCTGTTTAGCGAACTCACTCCAGTTTGCGCTATTATTTGTTAAATAACTTTCCTTGGTTTTGGTATCGTTTGAATGGAGATGCAAGCTAAGACTAGTGGGTGGTCTGAACTGAGCAGAGGCAAGAATTTGCAGCTAAAATAAACCCGATGTAAATTTTTTGTTATAAAGAAGACAAGTATGTTCAGAATGCGGTTTTGGTGCTTAGGGCCGCATGCCGCACTACTAAGTTGGTCAAAGGCATACATACTTATTTTATTCTGATTAAGATTTTATTTTTTCATGATTTTATTTTGATCGATATACTAGCTGTTCCCTGTGGCTTCGCCCGTGTATTAATGACCGTTTAAATCTGTACTTTTAAATTAATAAAAAAATTTAAGTTTTATCTGGAATTATATTTATGTACAGATTCTTTATTTCTTTGGGAAACATGTTTATCACTATCGAACAAAAACTAGTCTTCACGTTTCATGCTTAGCCTTTTATTCATAACGCTGTACCAGTTTTCTTTTCTGGTGCATGGTAAAGGGTTTCCTTTCTGTTTTTTTTTTTTTTATTTTTGCTAATTGTGCTACGGTACAACCTTCCTCCCTCCCGATCCGAGCTAATTCTTCCTCTCATAATGCAGTCAACTTAGAATTTTTTCAGCTGCTGAACTCTTCTTTTCCTTCTCATGTCTTAATCTTCACGGATGGTTTCAAGAGTGATAGTGGCGTGGGTGGTGCGTTTACGTCTCCTACGTTTCTGCACTCTGAGTCCTTCAGATTTCCTTTTTTATGCTCTATCTTCTCGTTCGAATCGATCTCAATTCTTTGTGCCATTCATTTTATATCCTCTACACAAATTCATGATCGTTTCCGACTCCAAAGGCATTCTTCAAGCCATCTCCTCTCCTCCTTCTCATTCTTCTCACAGTATCATTCTCTTTATTCGATCTCTCGTCTCTTCTTTGTTCTCGTCCCGTTACATTCTCATAGACTTTCTATGGGTTCCTAGTGATTCCAATATAGAGGGCAATGACTCAGATGATTCTTTAGTTCGTTCAGCCACCCGCAATAGTCCTTTCCTCGACTTTTTCCCTTCTTCAGACATTCTTTCCCTATTACGCTCTAATCATTTCAGACTTTGGTTGGACATGTATCCGTGTTTATTCTCAAATCGCTTTTCACAGTACCGTCTTATTCAACCGGTTCCTCGTTTCTTGCCTTGGTTTCATTCTATTCCTGCCTGTCGTCGTTCCACTGTTGTTTCCTTAATTAGACTTAGAATCAATCATTCTCTACTCCCTTCATCTCGCTTTCGATTCGCTTTGTCCGCTTTCCTATTCTGCTCTCTTCATGCTTCTTAGCTTCTTTGTATTTGTGATTCAAATCGTATCCTTTTCGAATGGTCTGCACTCCTTAACGAACGCTCACTTCTTTACATCCAACTTTTAGCTTTGGGTCTTCCTAGTCCCGTTAACGCTACCTATTATCCTTTCCATCCTATTGCCTTCAGTTATTCCGTTGCTGCTGTCCTTTGTTTGTTCCATTTATGACCGCCTGGCTATTTAGTTCTATCTCCTAATTTGTCATGTTGTTGGGTCAAGGCCGTTGGTGCGCCTAGGGTAGAAAAAAAAACCAAAAAAAAAAACCCTCAATTAAATATGATAAACTGATCTTTGTTAGTTAGAGATAATTTACCTCTTTCGAAAATAATAATTAACACAACAAACGAATTTTATCTGTCACCTTTTGTTTTTACCTATTTATTTATTTATTTTTGGGCTCGTCAGCTATCGGGGCATTAATCTAGCGCGCACTATCGTTTTTGTTTACATGTTTCCGTTAACTGCAGCAGCATTCGGACCATCGAACGAAACATCATTGCTTAACCGAATCACGCGTTATGTTATTTAATTGCGAGTACCCGGCGCACCGAGCAGTTGCTCGGCTCACCAAATCATGCCGCTCTCAGAAATTAAATTATGCAATTCGTCTTTTTTTTCTCTTTTGAATATTTTATGAGAACATAACTAAATTTTTCGAAAATACCGAACATACATTAAACCATGAATACGAACGGATAATACGCGAGTAATGGACGGGCGGTACATGCGAACATTAGTTATCAAGCGCGCGATGTCAGAATTAGGTAATACCAATGGGGAATAAAAAAATACAATAAAGGCAAAAATTAAAGAACAGCGATTTTGCAGTCAGATACTTGATAATTGTTAACAGAAACGATCGGGTTTTAAACGATTCAAAATCGTGAACATAAATGAACCGCATTTATCGAAAAGTAAATACGAATAGGTCTGAATAATTCTGAACACGAAAAATATACAAAAAATGGTTCATGAAATGTTTTACAAATAGCCTGACTAAGAAAAGAAAAAAACAACCATGCCAATACACAATACATATCTATATATACATCTTTTCCGGTTTCGTTTATGTTTTCTGAACAATCGTCTGTATTGCTCTATACTCATTCAGCTTTATAATTTGCGAAAACCCCTTGATTGTGCGAAAACGAATTTTGTTATGTTTTTTTTTTTAAATTTTAAATAGCCTACATTGTTCCTCCTGACCCCATAAATACACTGTCCAAATTTCATAAAAATCGGGTGGATAGTTTCGAAGTCTATCGAGGAAATTTAGAATTACATTCAGTAGATAAAAAAAAAAATTGTTGTTTATGCTTCAGAATTTATTTAAAAATATGTACAGCTATGATTATAAATAAATGGTTACTTGTGTGATCAATGAAAAAAGTCACTCCGTGAAACATTTAAATCTTCAGCATTAAAAAACCGTAGTACTTTACTTTTTAACCGACTTCAAAAAAGGAGGAGGTATTCAATTCGACTGTATTTTTTTTCCTTTTTTTTTTAAATTTTTTTTTATGTGTGTTACCACAGAACTTTCTTCTAGGTGAACCGATTTTGATGATTCTTCTTTTATTTGAAAGGTGGTATTTCTCATGTGGTCCCATTTAAATTTGATTAAGATCTGACCGACAGTTTTTGAGTTATCCTTAATAATGCGGGAGATTGAAGCTTTTTGGATGCTTTTCATTCATGATTGTTTTCAGCGTCGGATTAGATTTACTGACTTAAAATACTATAAATTTGCCAAATTAACATGGAAATGTGTAGCTTTTAATGTTTTTACCGTGGAAATATCTGTTCTTATTAAAATGTTTTAATTTAATTGAATAAAAATACACTAAAAAGTAAAAAATAAAATGCTTTTTTACAAAAAATAAATACCGACTTCAAGGTTTATTATACAAATTTAAAAATGCACTAAAAAGTAAAAAATAATTACTCCCGATAAAATATATATATCAGAGTAATATAACTTAAGATGATATCGTAATTCTTATACAACATTAATTTTTTGGAGTTGGCATCAAATTCATATTAAAAGAATAATTAAAAACTGCATTAAATGTTCATTAAATTGTTCCTAGATATAGTAACATGAATGGCAAATCGCAGAAAGATTAGAGCAACGCATAGATGGACAGTCTAGAAACGGAGGGAAGTGAGAAAGAGAGAGTTGAATAGATAAGAAAAAGAAATCTGCGTTAGAGAATGAGGAGGTGTAAAAGTTAAACCAAAGTTTGGAATGAGTAGTTGTAGACAGATGATAGATGAGAATGCTGTAAGAAACCTACCAGAAGAAGAAGATATCAAATGAGTGTCAGCTAATTCATTTTCTTTCATTCCGACATGGCCAGGAATGTAAAAGAGATCGGTTTGGATCTGGGAGAAAGGAAGAAATCCTGAGTTGAGCGAATAAGAAAGATAACGTAGTTGGTTGAGTGAGAAGGAAGAGGAGATGCGATAGCTTGCAACACGCTTTGAGCATACGAAAGGATAAGGATATTGTGAGGGACAAATGAGGAGCTGATAAAAAGAAATGCGTGTAGAATAGCAGTGGACTCAGCATAAAAGATTAAGGAAAATGGAGGAAAAACAAAAAAAAAAAAAAGCTGCACCGACTCGACTAGGTGCCTTGAAGCAATCGGTGGAGATCGAAAAATGGTTAGGGACAGAAGAGCTTAGATTCTGTTGAAATTCTGATCTAACAACATGATGTAGAATAGGTTTAGGTGGAACGGGTGAATAAAAGTAATTATTTGGATGAAGAGAAGAGGAAAAATTTAAGGAGAAGTATGGAAGTTCATTATGAGTGTAGATATACGGAGAAAATTGAAGGAGACGGTCAGCAATAAGAGATAGAATTAGAGTTTTGATGTCAGAAAAGCGGCAGTAACGTAAAATGGAGGATAAGAAGAAGTAAGAGAGGATAGGGCAAATGGAAACTGTTCAATGAGGAAACGATGACCTAAGTAAGAACGTCTAAGAAAAAGAGGAGGAATGTAGGATTCGGCGTGCAGAGCTGGAATAGGAATAGATTTTCGGGCTCCAAGGCAAAGGCGGAAACATGTAGTTTGAATCCGATCGAGCTTAGACAGAAGGGATCCAAAAGAATTTTCATAACTGTAGCAACAGCAATTGAGTACAGTACGAATAAAAAATTTGAAAAACACAAGTAAGATCACAGGATCACCCGCCCAATCAGTGCGAGAAAGGAATTTAATGAAGTGGTCTCCGCGGTATCCTCTTCACCCAGAAAATTCCTTTTTTCTGTGTGATGTCAATCGTGTCTTCTTCGAATGTTCCTTATTTTCTTTAGAACGTTCTCTCTTCTATTCTCAGCTTTTGTATTTTGGTCTTCCTACTCCATACGACGACTCTTACGTTCTCTCTTTTCCTTCTTTGTCAGTTGTTCCTATTCTAGCTTCTTTCGTCCATTCTATTTCGCACCAGATTAAAATATTTTTTTATTTTATGCTCCTTTTGAGCTATTATTTAGATTCCTTGGTTGATTGGGCTGTTGCTCTTCGTTAGCGTACCCAAAGAAAAAATAAATAAAAAAAAGTGGAGCCTTTTGCAGGAGGTTAAGTATAGGTGGTTGATTTGGTCTTGAAATTGAAGACGACTACAACGAAAAGAGGAAGAAAGAGGGTTTAAACATTGGACTATTATTTAAAATGAGATCAATTAAGGAAGGATAAAAAGGACCCAGTGTAAAAACGATAGTGGATGATTTAGTAGGGGGGATGAATGTTAGATAAAGCTTTTTCAAATGAAATTAAGAAGTTTTGAAATTGACAGTTAGCCACCGAGATATTGCGATGAGAGGAAAAACTGAGGATACCATTTGCATAAAGGAGGAAAGAAGAATTCAGAAGCGAAGAAGCCATTTTAATAAAATCGATGTTGAACAAAATTGGACTAAGGCAGAAACTCTGCGGTAATTCACGAAAGTTTGGTCTAGTGGCAGTATAAAGGGGAGGAGTAGAAAGAATAAAAATTCTGCGAAGGAAAACTTATTCGGTACCAGATATAATGACAACCCGGTTGTAATGTGTAAATTATACATTCCCTTCAACAAAGTCGTTACTGATTTCCACTGTATATACTATATATATATATATATATATATATATATGAATTTTGCTTCGGTCGTTATCACGTTTGCTCGTTCGTTCGCGTTGCGCTCTTATCAGCAATCAATTTTCTATTGCATTGTTGTCTAAATCAGCTAACTGGGTGAGATCGTTCTTATTTGTATTATCTGAATCTTCTAATTTTGGTTTCTAGCGGTTTTTAGTTTACGTTTGATTTATTATTTGTCACGTAAAAGTTGATTTTTCTTTTCATTTATTTCTATTTAATTTTAATTTTATTTTATATTACTTATCCCGTTCAATTTGCTCTGGTAAATGAGCTCGTCTAGCGGGGCTGCTCGGTGGCATCTTCAAAAGATTCTAAACACTCTAAATCGGGTCTAACCCTTCAGATGATGGCGGTCGAGGCTACAGCAAAGCGCAAACCATCCAGTCCTCTTTCTCCGGTAGCGTCTATCCCCAGTAAGTATTTCTGCTCCATATAATTGGCCGTCTAATTTGCGGGTTTCCTCCTCTTTAACCGTCCTTGTAGAAATTACGTCTCTGCGGGCAGTTTTAGCTTCTTCGTGGAGCGATCGTTTGGAAAGGGAAATGCGCGTCACATCGGCTTCGGTACAGAAATTATAGCAATTTAATTCGATTGTTATTTTCAATAGATCCATAACTTGCATTAATCCGTTGTAAACATCGTTGAAGTGTAAATCGGCAATATAAGCAGCTGTGTCGAGAACAGATTTGCCCCTGGAGGTGTTTTTTGGCGCCATAGAAAGCGAATTCAAGCTTTCATTAGAGTTCCGCGTGAATCCACCTAAACAACGAGTGAGGAGACTGTCGTTGCTTAACTCTTCGTAAATTGGCTTCACGACTCCATCAGTTGCCTTCCCTGCTTGTCAAGAACACCACGATGTCGGCCTTTTTAGGCACAAGTGACGTTGTGGCTTCTTGTCAAGATCGTGAATTTAATGATGCGACCGGAGATTAATTTGTAACTCGAACATTGTCAAAAGATAGCACTGCAAGTACCGAATCCGCCTCAACACTAACAATTTTACCAGAACACTGATATATACGTGGAGACGCCAAACACTATTGTTGTACGTTCTAACGGGCTTTCTACAAGCAGCTGATTTCTCAGCCTCAAAATTGAGGTAGAAGAGGCATCCGTTAATCAAACTGAAAGCTAGAAATTGAAAAGTGTCGGTATAATTCATATAAAGAAGAATAAAGACCTCAAACGCATGCTTCCGCGTACTCTTGAAAAACCGCTAATTTTACTTCACCACTGTGTTCGGAAAAACGACTTTTTGACCTAACTAACAAATCCCCCCCTCCCCTCCCCTCATAATCAACTTTTTACATCACTCTCGGATACTTTAGGAAATGTTTAAGCCAATAAAAAAAAAAACGTAAAAAAATCAATCACAAGTTAAAATTTCATTGAATGCGAAATTTATAATATACAATAACAAAAATCAAACACCTTAAAGAATTATGATCTCGAATTACTAATTAATTTAGAAGTAGCGAAACCATATTTTGATTCATTATCGGATTCGCGGAAGAGTCAAAAAACGCGTGCATTATAGCAAGAAAATTTTTCGAGTGATTTATAAATAATCGCACGAAAGATTGTCGCCATTATAACCACCCCGAAATAGAACGTATTTGTTGCGAATTTAATATTATGTAAATGTAAATCACGGAAATTCTTAATTGAACAAATACGGAATCATTAACGCACATCACGTTTGAACTTGATGCCCGTAGGTGCTTCAAGTCTCGAGGCTCTCTCTCCTGATTTCAACTTTCAAAACTAGGTTTTAATTTATAAAAATTTTAATTTTTACGAGGCGAATTCTTGAGTGTAATTTGTATTAGCATAAAACAGAACAAAAAAGAGCCTCGATTTAATCGCGAATCATTCTGAATGATAACATGCACGAATTACTCGAACAAAATGCTCATTAGACAAAATAAAGAAGTTACTCAAACTATGCCGGATATCAAAAATCGCGGATTATATAATATATATTTAATTACGGATCTATTATTGTTTCATCGCCGTTTTTTTCTAATTAGGCGCGCTATAACATAATTAAAACGAATCCTTTCGACTAAAATATACATAACCTCAACGTCCTTGGAATGATACGCTCCAAACTTTTATGTTTTTTTTTTTTTTTTTTCATTCGATATCGAGTAAAAATCCAAGTAGTAAATTGATTTTATACAGACGTGGTTAAAGTTTTACGCATAACATAACCGACGACACAGGTAAAAGTACGTTTTAACTGGTAACTTTTTTTTTTTTTCTCGAGGGACATTAAGATATTTAACCGTTTTAGTGTAGATGAATGAAGATAATTTATATGTTCTGAGAAGGATAGTCGGCTATTGAAATAGATTCATAAATATCGGAAGGAGATAACAAAAGGTAGACGCAGGTTATTGATCGATATGTTGATTAATGCTGGATTGTAGCGGCGGTAAGTAAAAATAGTACATGAGGATTTTAAAGGAGCAATCATAAGATGGATGTCTGATAAGGAACATTCCAGAATACGTAAGGACTCCTGCAGCTTGTGACGAGCTTCTGGGATGTTAGAAGCGGTTGTATGAAGGAGTATATCATCAGCAAAGAACAGAGAGGAAGAAGGTATAGGAAGTGAAGCGATGTTTAGAGTATATATATTAAAGAGAGTAGGGCTAAGACAAGACCCATGTGGGAGACCGTGGAAAACTCTTCGTATAATTGACTCATCGGATGAACTTAAATGAATGGTTCTATTTTGAAAGAGATTCATAATTAGGAAGGTGAAATGAGGAGGTAGATTAATGGAGGACATTTTATTTTGGAGAGTTGGAAGATGAACGCTGTCAAAGGCACTTGAGACATCAACAAAAGCGGCCAGAATGAAGCTTTTTTGGATGAATGATTTGTATATATAATATAGGAAAGCGGCAACACAATCAGAAGGACCACGGCCAGGACGAAATCCATACATGTTATTAGGGATACTCCTAATTGCTGCTATGTACACATGTTGATGGGTAATCGTCCGTTGCTGACAAGCCCAGGGAAAAACCCAAACAAGAAAAAAAAAAAAAAAAAAAAAGGGAGTACCTTATTATTCTCCAACCACCAAACAAGACGTTTGTTTAACATGGATTCGAATAGTTTCCTAAGACAGCTAGCGAGGGAAATACAGCGAAAAGCCGAAGAGTCTTTATCCTTCGAAATAGGGACAATTATGAAGGAGTTCCATGTGGGAGGAGTACAGCCAGAGAAGAGGATAGAGTTAAAAATGTTTAAGAGGATTCCATAGAATTATTTAGAAAGATTTTTAAGAACAGAATAAGGGATTCCGTCTAAGCCTGGAGATGAGTTTATATTTTTAGGAAAAGCTGCAAAGAGCTCGCTAATAGTAAAAGGAGAGGTTAAGAAGTGAGGAGGAGAGTTTGAACTATGCAAAGAAGGATTTATTTCCTTGGAAGAAGGAACATAAGGGGGGGCTACGCCATCAACGAAGGAGGAAAGCTTATCTGCTGAAAGATCCACATAGGAAAGACGGGTAGATTGTGAATTTTGAAAAGCTTTTGCCAACTTCCAAATTCGGGAAAGTAGAGTACATCTAGAAAAGGATGCGCAAAATGCAGCCCAAGACACTTTCTTTGCCTTTTTGCAAACGTATCTTGATTTAGCATTAGCCTGTTTGTATGTCAAGAAGTTAACGACGGTAGGATTAGAGCGAAAGGTGCGAAATGCGGACAAACTAGATTGGTAAGCCAACGAACAATCAGCATTCCACCACAAAGACGACGGATAGATACGCCTGCTATTTCCAGTGGGACTCTTCTTAGGAGGGGAGGAAGAAGATAAAGCTGAAGAAATCAACTGGATAAACTCTTGATACTGAGGGATCGGATCACGGTTAGGGTTGAAACAAAAAGTCGAGGATTCAAGAAAGGAATGGAATTTGGGTCCAGCGAGGAGTGACGGAAGTGTTATGTTGAATGGATGAAGCAGCAACATGAACAGAGACAATTATGAGGACGTGGTCACTGCCAAAAGTCGCGTCCAGAGTGCTCCATGAACATTTTCAACTTAAATTAGGAGAGGAGAAAGTAAGATCAATAGAACTGAAAGAGGAAGCGTTTTTAAAATATGTAGGGGAACCATCGTTGAGAATGCCAAAATTATGGGCTAATAACAAGGATTAAAGGAAGGAACCATTACGATTTTGAGATGAGAGACCCCAGGCGGAAGAGCAGGCGTTCCGGTCTCCGCCAATAATAAACGGATGAGGAAGGAATCAAAAAAAGATGGTAAATAAAGATCTTTAAGGTTGCATAAGGGAGGAATGTATACAGAGACCAAGTTAAGAGGGTGGCGTAATTTAGTGAATGAGGAAGGAATAGAAATGTAAACAAAATTTGGAGTATGGGAAGGGCTAGACATGTTTGGAAGGTTAATGCTATGGGTTGTGAATGGAATGCCCATTCTAACCAGGATGGCAGCTCCTCCATAGCCATACTCACGATCGCATCTAATTATCTGCAAGCCTCTGACGGAGAAGTCTACTGAATCTGAGAGCCAGGTTTCAGATAGAAAAGCTACATGGATGTCATGAATATCAAGCAAACTTTCAAGGGCTAATTTGTTTGCCCGAACGCTGCGACAGTTCCATTGAAGAATCTTAATCATGGCATTGTTGAGTAAATTGAAAAGACAAAGTAATAGAGCTGGAGGAAAGGAATAAGGAAGGAGAGGTGAGATACTGAACGTAAGTATACTGGTGAGAAAGGAGAAGAGAGATACTACAGTAAGTGGAAAAGAAAACATGATACGTACATAAATAATTAAAAACTAACCTAATTAATTAAGATTGATAAAATTAGCTAAGAAAAGCGGTAAAGATTCAGCAAGGGAAGGAGAAGAGGCAATGTTTTTAGATGCCAAAAGCTCCAAGAAACTTTCAGATAGGGAGGAAACTAATGGGAAGGAAGTAGTGGGAGGAGAATGAGTGGACGATAAGGAAGAAGGATTAACGGTACTAAGTGCGGAGTGGCTACTTTTGTTGGGAGTGGAATTGCCAGAGAAGGAGGCGGATCTATTAAGAGCCCACCCATTAGAAGGAGAGGGAAAACGGTTAGAAGGGAGATTAGGAAATTGTGAAGGAGAATTGAAGTGAGGTTTCGGAGAAGAAAATTTGTGAAAAGTGGGCGATTTAGGACGAGGCATCAATTCAGGCAGCGAGAGAGACGACGAAGGAGAAGGACTGGAAGGTAAATTATATATTAGACCTGGCACGGGAAACATTAGGATTTATTTTTCTGTTGGCGATATCAGCGAAAGAAAACGCAGATGAAGTACGATTTTCCTTTTTTAGTTGGCAGGCTTCACTGAAGGATATATTTTCAAATGCCATAATTTTTTTTAATTCCAATTGTTCAAGAAAGACTGGGCATTGGCGGTTAGTGGAATCATGAGAGCCTTCACAATTGAGACATTTTAATGGTAAAGGGGGACTAGAGCACTCATTAGCTCGGTGGGAGTCACCCACACTTAACACATCTAGGTTTGCCACGGCACATTTTTTCTGTGTGTCCGAAACGGAAGCAAGAACGACACTGGATGGGAAGTCTGACACTAGGTTCAACCGGACAACGAAGATGGAAGAAATGGACAAAATCGGGAATTTTGTTAGAAAGAAACTTGATTTCGATTAAAGGAATGGGACAGAGTTTATCATCTTTCCTTTTTTTTAAGACGCCGTATAGAAATAACGGGAACCAACGAAGAGACATCATTAAGGAGATCAACTTCAGAGAAATCAACCGGAATATCTCGAACAATTCCAAAAGAAAAAAGAAGAGAACTAGGAATAAATGCTTTTAATTTATGACTATCTAAAAAAGTTGAGTCTAGCAGAAAATCGTTGGCGGCGGAGATATCGGTAAAAAATAACCGAAGTCTATTCCTGCCGGCTCGCACGATTTCGCTGATTGCAGTGGTCTTACGGAATAAAAATTTAGCAGCTGCAAAAGGATACAGACTACCGATGTTTTTACCGGAGAGAGATTCTAGTATAACTTGAATGGAACCTGTGAAGTTGCTAGGGAAAAGATCGACCTTACGCGCTGTTAAAATGTTATTGATAGCAGAGTTATCTTCATTGTTGTTGTTACTATTGTTGTTGTTTATATTATTAATGTTATTATTTTCAACTTTTGAGTCGTTGGAATTACTTTTATCATCATCTTTTATTTTAAAATTATCGATGGCGTTGCTTATAACGACGGAGTTCGCCGAACTGACCAAGTCAGTTTGCGAGAGACGAAACTCTTTAACGGGTAGATCTGATTTAGGAGATTGGGCTGGAGGGCTTTCGTTTATTGGACGTATCCACCTCCATCACATTGAGGGAGAGTGCGGGCTTGAAGAAGGCTGCCGTGCGACCTCCTTTAGACGAACTCATCAGCTAATGTAACAGTAGGTAGTAAATAGGCTTACAGAAAATTATGAAAAAGAGAAGAAAAAAACAAAAAAAAACACTATACTAAAAGTGAAATTCGAAATAAAATGGCGGAGAGAATCAATAAGAAACGTAAACCGCTACTAATAGTTAAATTAAACAAATAAAAGGGGGAACGAACTCACCGAAATCGGATCGTTATCAGTGCGATGGCAACGAGAACAATTAGCCGCGCGGAAATTTACGATAAACGAATAAAATTATCTAAAAACCGTTTGCGGACGAAACAATGAACGCGTATGAGAACGTGCTAATTCAAACATTTCAAACAATCAGTGTTAATGGCAGGAATATTGATTAAAATCTTTTGAATAAAGTAAAACTGTAACCAACTTTACATATTGTTAATTTTAGTACAATGCATCGACAGCAAATCGCCAGCTATGAACTGCCGGTAATGTCGGCCGAATTAATTGTGATCAAATTAGTCATCGAATCCGCGATAGATCCGAATTATAATCGTATTATCGTATTTACACTCATTACAGGCCCTCAATGCGATTAATGAATGGTACGCTATCGTGAAAAACCCGATTGCCTAACAGATACACTACTTAGGTATTAGCTTGACTATGGGCGTAGTAATGTGTTGGCTACCAGGGCATTCAAAAATAAGTGGAAACACCACAGCCGACTTAGCTGCGAAACGAGCAATAGGGAAATCCACATTATTGTCAGTTGCAGTCCTAAGGAAGGATTTTTACAAAGCAACAAAAACCTAGTTGCAGCTATAATAGAGCCGTTCCTGGGAGGAATTGTCGTTTGCAAATAAGCTGACAAGAGTCAAGCCTACTAATGCGCCTTGGGACATCAAGACGTGACGACGTTGTTTTAACAAGACTGCCTGACGCTCCATTCTGCCGATATTGTGGGACTGCAACCAATTAAATAGATTGAATATCTATCCTCCTACTACTATCCAAACTGCTTTATCCGATGATCCCCATGAAATCAGAAAAACATTATCAGTCCTCAAACAAAATAATATCTATAACTTAATTTAATCATATCCTTAATATCTGGTGCCTTTGGCCACAGTAGCAGTGCAAAAAAAAAAAAAAAAATGCTACAACGGGGAATATTGTAACGGCATCACCTGTTTTGTAGAGGGTTGAAGTTGTTTTTTTAAAGTTGGAGAGTTTTTGATAAACCATAAATTTGTTAAGAGTTGCTTAAGTAGAATTTTCGATTAAAATAATTAGGGGTACAAGATTAGCTCTATTTGTTTTTTTACTTCAGCAGCTTTTAGGTATCCATTAAAAGTTAATTACCTAGAATTACAGCTAAGTAACATGATCTGACCTTATAATCCTGGTGATGCCTTTAATAATCAGTTGATATTTTGAGGAATGAAATATCTACGAATATATATATATATATATATATATATATATATATATATATATAGGCTTCCGTTTTTGCTGAGTTAATTTCAATTTGCCTTTTTTCCATCAATTTTAAACCATAAAAACTGCATAATTAGAAAAGTTCATTAATCTATAATAACGCAATATCATCTGCACATAAAACGATATTTATGTGTTGCAACTTTAAAAGGTTAGACAGGTAGACTGAAAAGAGAAAGAGAATGCTATCTCGAAGAATCCCTGCGACGGTACTCTGGACACTAATTTAGCATCTCGACAGGAAGATACATATATAAAGTTATGTTACGTAAATAATTCGTAATTAGTTTAATCAAATTTATTTCAGAAATCTTCCGAATTTACACTTTCACGTCAATGCGTTTTCTCTCGCAAATCTGTTGATTTACAAGGATGTCGATTTTTTTTTGATCATTTACAAATTAAGCTGAAAGAGGTTTAGTGTTTTTATTTTTAAATTGTTCATTAAAAAAGTTTAGTGTTTTTTTTTTTCTAAATTGTTCATTAAAAAAGTTTAGTGTTTTTTTTTTTCTAAATTGTTCATTAAATTGTTTGCTCGTTCTGGGTGTTTTTCTTTTGGTGTTCACGAATTTTGGAACTCATTAACGCGATGAATAATCTTTCACTATCATTGAAAGAGCATGCGTTACTGCGATCGTTAGAACTTTTTCGGTAAAAGAAACGGAAATGTCAGTTCCTTAATCTACTTTTTTTCTCAGATTTTCTCTAACAGTCTTATTTCAGTTTCACCCGGAATTCATTTTGCCGACAAGATTTACCCCTGTCGCAATCGAGATAATTAATGTAATTTCCCGGTTTCATTATTCTTAATAAAATATTTCTTCTACGATCTAGGCGTGTTCATAAAAAGTTGCTCCTTGGACCCCATTTGCTACATTCGTGTTTTCGTTAATCTTTTACATATTATTTTTATTAAAACAACCTCCGTTGATAAAAGACTACCTATACATCAAATTTATGTAAATCAAAATTGTAAATGTATCCTGTCAAATGACCCAACGCGTATACAAATGCTACTCTCGCTTTTTTTTCTTAGAACCAATGGCTTACTAGGGGTAAATTATGAAGTAGCCTTTTCACCCTGACCAATGTGCTGTAGTGATCATTGCAGTTAAAAATGGTGCGTGGACGCCACCGGGGGGAGGGGGGGTAAATGTACCACGCAAGTTATTACCAACATTGTAAGCTTATTCGAACAGTTAATAAGGAGTAATCTTACTATGTGGTCCATATTTATTCAACCATCAAACGACGATTAACAGTACCGGTATTTAAACGAAAATTTTTGGTTACACTGTTATTTTTAACAATTAACATTGACTCGGATTTTAATTTAATTATTCGGAAGAAATTTCATTATTGTTCAGACATGAATATTTTAAAAGAGTAACTACTCTACACAGGCATGAATTGGCCAGGCGGAGAGTGTTTTATGCTCGCTTTCGGATTAAACGATTTATATATTAGCTTTAATTTAATGTTTTTTCCATATTTAAATCATAATAATTCTAGTAGTAGATCGACGCTTTAAATTAATTAATTAATTAAAAAGTTCCATACGAACTTCATTAATTTTTGCATATTTGGATTTTTTGCTAATTTTTTCGACTCCTCAATGTTCACACATATCCGCATTATTAACACACTGGTCTAATTTGCCCAATTCTGTATTACTGACACACATACATATATACATTAGTATGTTTGTGTGCTTGCCAAATCTGAAGTTTTCGAGACTTGTTACGATTGTAACAGAGATGGCTTCGAGCGATTTTGGTATTTAAAATGTATATTTTAACAAATTTAAAAATTATTCAGATATTAGTAATTATCTTCCCAAAGAAGAGCAATGATCATTTTAAAAGTCATCTTACGCTATTCGATCATCTCTGAAAAACGATCATCACTTAAGAACATACACATTACTGAGCATCACATGGCGGAGGTATTTAAATATTTACTTCTAATAATAATCTGAGATGCTGCGGGCCATCGCACCTTCTCTTCCTTCCCACTCAACCGACTACGTTACCCTTCTTATTTTCACCTTGATTCAAGATCTCGCTCAATTCAAATTGATCTCTTTTACATTCCCAGTCATGTCGGAATGAAAGAAAGCGTTAGCTAACATTTGCCCGGGGTTATCTTCTTCTTCTGGTAGGTTTCTTACCGTATTCTCATCCATCAATATTACTCTTCTGTCTACAATTACTCATTCCAAATTTTGATTTACCTCTTACGCTTCCTCCTTCTCTAGCCCGGATTCTTTTTTCTTATCTATCCAACCTTCCCTTCCTATCTATCCTCCGGATTCTTAATTTCTCCCTTCTATACGACACTCTAATCTTTTTGACCTACGCTATCTGCGCTTTAAGCATAGTTCGTTTTCCTCATCGCTTTTCCGTTTTTCTCCCTTATTTTCCCTTGCAATTCTCCAACAGCCACTTTATTTGTAACCACGATTACACATAATGTTTGATTATTCGTCGCTTTTAAAATAAACTTCGTTTTACTGCTCTCTTTTATCAAACGTATTCCCACTTCATGTAATGCTTCGTTCATTCTCTCCGTTCCTTCCCTTGTGTTATCCAAGCTCTCGATTCCCTTTTTGTCGACTACCTCTGATCGTGTACAGATCTGATTCTGCATCCTCTCTTTTGCACAGCTCTTTGGTCAATGTTCTCGTGTTGACGAGCCTAAAAATAATAATAAATTGAAAAGAACTATTTTAAAAAGTTAATAAAAACATGCAGAATATAATTTTTTCTAACATGTTCTACAAAAGAACAGCTTTTTACACGATAGAAAGTTATTTAAAGTGGTAATTTTAAAAAGTTGAAGGAAATTACTAAAATTTTAATGAAAGTGATGCAAAGGTCAAATAAACCTGGAACAAAATGACTCGGCGATAATTGTTACAGCTGCGGAAAAATATCTATACCTGTCAGCTAGCAGTGTATCCTACGAAACTGGAGCAAGGCCCGTAAATGTCGGAATGTAACGAGCGGTGCCGAGGTTTTTATTGTATTTGAAAATACACAGCGCGTTATAAAATATTTTCTGGCTATGGCGTTTAATTTTTTCATCGAATATGCTGGATAAGTTAATGTGTACGTTGCTACACTTCTTGATTTTGTTATACTACGTGCGCTAGCGTTTAAATCATGTTCGATATGTTTTATCGCTAATTCGAAGTAATGCATTTTTCTTTAGCTATTCTTCGGTGTATAAAGAAAAAAGAAAATTATTGTTTATTTTGGCAGTCGCGTATAAATACAAGTTGTTTCAAGAGGAATAAACCATTTTTTGAGTTTTGATTCTAAAAAAGCTTCAGCGTAAAAAGTCGCTTCAGAATTATAACGGTAATATATAATATTATATATATTTATATATATTTTGTTTTTTGTGAAAAAAAATAAAATGCACAAGTTTAATAATTATACGTAAAAGTAGTGTTTTTCATATCGTTCTAATGTCCGATAAGGAGGGAAAACTGCAAATCGAAAGTATTGACGTAAAAATATGTTAAGAATTTTGATTTTTAACATATTTTAAATATAAGAACGGTATATTGAAGCTTCTATCACAAGCCTGAAAATATCTTACCGTAAATAGGTTGACCCGTAGTATTGATCGTAATGCTCGTTTGTTTTTTAATTTTTTAAAACATTATTATAATTCCAAAATATCGCGTTATTCCCACCGAAACGCACATACTATATTTGTAAGAACATGTTAAACGTATTTTGTTTCGAATTAATAATTTTTAGGCGTGTGGTGAAGAGGCATTTCTCTATGCGCAAAGAATTGATCAGATCCGAAGAGCAACAACATAAATCGGTAATAAGGCCGGGAGAAGAATAATGCACCATTGCGGCAAATACCGTAAGTAATGCGAAGAAATTAATTTTAAAAAACTGAGAAATAATTTTATCGATAACGTAAAAAAAGTTAAAAATTAATTTTCATCTCTGCAGCGCTTTAAGAACTTTTATCATTATTTAGCAAACGGTGAAATAGAATTTTTCGATAAAAATGCGCTACCACCACGTGACTTTGTTTAAAATTAATCATTTTTACTCGTGAATTAACAGAGATTTTCTTTGTGTTTTTTGCCAAAAAACACAGCTCTCGATTCTCCACTTACTAATATCTTGTCATCTCTTATGACAGTTAGAGCCCAGCATAGTCTCCGCCTTCCTTTCCACAATTCCTAGCTGATTCTTCCTGTCGTATCCGCGATGTGTTCCAATTCCTCCATTCCCTTAACCACCTCAGTTCAATCTAATATCCCTTCCATTCCACCGGGCACGCATGTTCCGTTTGAGCAGCCGGCGCCTGCATAATGTAATGTAATAATAATAATAATAATAATAGTAATAAGTATTCCCGATTATTTAGAATTTCATACTTCTCCCTCTATAATCAGTTGCTCTTGACGACGCATTCTTTCTCATGTTTTCGGAATATTAATAAATTCATAATTATTCTAAATGAAAAGTGAGAAAGGTGCTTCCGTCTCTATTTGTTATTCGCGCTAATCTCGGAAAATACTAAATGGATTTTGATGCAGTTTCCGCGGTTAATTAGAATTATTTCCGAGACAGGTTTTTAGATTAATATACATGCAGAGGAAGCGAAGAGGCATTTTTAAGTATTTTTAAAATCGCCGTAATAAAAACGACATTCTTTGTTGTTTTTTTTTGCGTAATCTCACAGCTGAGATCCATCTACAGATAATAATCGCTTTTCTCCGTGTAAATTTCGTGCTTTTCTACTAAAAAGGCAAAGAAAATATTCCAAAGTCAGTTTATTCGGTTTTCTGATTACGTAATTTTCTCAAATTTTGTTACAAGTGAAGCCCGAAGTACTTCATTTTAACAGGAATTATTTTATTAATCATAATAATACCGTTAACGACGAGTTTTTTATTTGTAAATGTTACGCGAATAGAGGAATCTGTTTGCATTAATAACAGCAATGAACCATGAAGACAGTTCGATTTTATTGATAATTGTAAAAAGATGGGGAGATCTTCATAAGGGATTGTTATGCGGCATTCCGCAAAATGTGGTTACTTCGGTTCCTTTTACAAGAAAGTAGAATATAAAAGTTTTCCGATGAAATTCTCTTTAGCGCGCAGTAATTAAATCATTTTCCGGGATCATCCCTTTTTCCCATTCCATTCGTTGATTTTACTACCGTTTCGATGTTCTTCTGAGGTTATTTATAACGTTTCATATATTTCCTAATAAACCCGAATTATGTGATAGAATCACCGGAATTCAGCTTGAACATTTTGCAAATTTCTTCGTCCAATTTCCAACTGATTTTCCTATTGCATTTACGCCTTGTAGTGCTTTTTCTTGCCTTCTGGTGTTGCTTTTCAGAATCTGTGCAATCGTAACTTGCGACCGGAAATAGATGAAAATTCACTGAAATTTTTGTTTTCAGATTTTTTAGTGCTCCCTTAGAATGTCTAGACTGTTTGTTTAGCGCATTTTTATCCGCGACGTTCTTGAATCTTTGCCCTATTTTTTCATTAATTTTCTTTTTTGCCCAACTTTTTCTCCTATTTCTTCAGGGTAACACAGAGACATGGTCCATGTTCGTTATTTACGTTACTGTCCTAGCTGACTTTTGAACGAGTTTAAAATAATTCACCGCAATTTCAAAATGTTGTTCAATTTTCCACGGTATTTTTACGTTCATATCGTATTCTAGTTGTTTTCTGAATGGCTTTTCACCTGTAAATTTAATACGTGTAATTATGGCTTGTACGATTTTTGTGTTATTTTATCTGCAACTGTGAGGTGAGTACACGACAGGGGTTGATCAGACGACAGATTATTATTTTTCTCCATTTACAGTAATGAAACTGTATTGGTAACCCCCTTTAACGATAAAAAGAACCTAATAGATACACGTTCGATGTATATTCCTCAATTGTGTACATAAAATACAATCATTTTTGACGTCCGGCTCTCTGTCTGTCTGTATGTGTTAATCTCACAATCGACACAGATTCCTGAGAACGGTTCTAGTGATCAAAGCCGCAAGATGCAGCTTTATAACACAGATATAAGGCGTTACATTATTGCGTAATCGTAAGTATTAATAACGAAAAGCCAGTAAGTTATAAACAATTCTTTATAATATCTATTACTGTTATTCACTTTTTTAATATATGTAGTTGAGTAATTGTGAAGCGTATTTTAATGGTGTCCCATAAGAATATTTAGCCGTAGTTGCGCTTTCAGTAGTTATTAACAGAAATACTTTTTACATAAAAATCTTAAATCCATGGCAATATAATTCATACGATAATTACACGCCATTTTTCAGTTTATATCCGGAGTTAAACTAATTAAAAGAGTTATTTTCATATCCGACAACATTGTATAATTATGATTACAAAGCGATCCAGATTTCACAATAAATTCACGAAAGACTAATCTGAAATTGAAATACATCTGTTTATAACCATGATTATTGTTACCTGTAATAAATTTCACCGGTATATATTGTTTCCTATGGATTTTTCAGTTAACCCCTCCGGACTGTTCCTAATGTGCAAATTTTCGAGTGTACTGCTCGTGTTTCTCGTTGATATTTCTAAAAACTGGCAGTGACTAAAATGATACGTTTGTCGTTAAATGATTCGGCCGGCTCAAAAAACGCAACTTCTCATTTCCTCGAATAAACCTAATAATATCTGAAAAATAAATCCACTTATTACACGAATAAATGTTGCATTTTAGCACCTACGTTTTCACTTTTCATCTCGCTCTATCCCTTAATTATAAGCCGTCTGTGATGCTGACCATATCTTCTTTGAGTGCTCATCCCTCGTGAACGAACGCACTTCTTTGTACTCCGATCTGTTATCACCCAAACTCCCTAATCCTTTATTGCGCTTCGTATATCTTATTGTTTCTGTCGATCTCCGTTTGATTTTATCCTTTTATCTTATCAATAGCTGACCGAATCTATATTTAACTGATATCCTTTTTCCTCGTGTCGTTTCTGGGCGAAGATCTGTTGCTGAAATGCTCAAAGGGAGAGTTTAAAAAAAAAAACGAGAAAAATGTTGGCATAAAAAGATATTTCGAACATTCGATATTTGCAATCAACAGATTACGCATGCATATGATCCCGAAAATTAACGGAGAACCCCTGGTCTTTTGGAAAGTACAGAGCATTCGGTTTATGCTTTTTTTATTGTACGGTGTTTATAAACTCCAGGTCTTCGTATTTAAAAATACTACCACTGCTCTATAATATTAATATCCGCTATCGTAAGCGATCAATTAATCTTTTAACGACGTCTGGTGACAATTACGCATTTTTCCATAGATAAAAAAAAAGAACCGAAAAAGAAGAAAAGGTTGAAAATTTTAAGTTGGAATTAAAGCTAAATTGTTATTTTTTTTAAATTAAAAAAAAAAAAATACCCCAATCTATTAACAGTTGCTCACGTGATCAATTCATTTTTTGGCTTGTACATTTCCCGTCAAGTGTTTAGAACTTTTTAACCAAAAAATATAATGACCACACGAACATATGTCATTATTAAAGAAACACAAAAAATAGGTAATTCTAGAATGAATAAATAGCCCAGACACACAAAAGAGGGGAAATTTTAACATTTCTTTTCAAATTATACCTGAGAAGAAGGAAAAAAATAGAAAAAAAAATTAACGACTAGTATTGAAAGAAAAATAATAAAAAAACGATATTCCCATTGAAATAAATGTATATATATGTTTATATATGTATATATATATGTATATGTATATGTATATGTATGTATATATATATATACACATCTATATTGTGTATATATATATATATATATATATATATATATAATATAGATGTATATACATACATATATAATATATATATATATATATTATATATGTATGTATATAACAATCATGTAAAAAGAAATTTTTTTCTGGGTTACCCATGTTATCACCGTCGGCCGAATTTAATTGCTGGAATTTCCAAGAACGGGATTCAATTTCTATTCTTTTCCGAAACAGTCCATTTTTTTCGTTTTCCAGTTTTCCATCAACCAATAGAATTTCACAATTTTATCAGACGATCGTTTTCTTCATAAGCGCGATTTTGTCAAGCGTTATTTCTGATTTTGTCATTGTCAAAGTCGGACCGGTATTTTCGCTGGTGTACATTTTAAATTGGAAACTTTTAAAGTGTCATTTTAAAAGTTGTTTAATATTTTGCGCGTTTCCAAATTTGTTAAAAGTGTTCCGTCAGTACTTTTTAAAAAAGATATTCGTGGTGTAGCGTCGTCTTTGAACATGCCCACCAGTGTCAATCAGGTACGTGTACAATTTTTACTGTTGTGTGTGTGTGTGTTCGTCACTACGTATACGCTGCGTCGTGAGCAGCATTAGCGCGTGTTGCGCGCCTTTGCGCAGAAAGGCGCTGTTCGAATTTTGTCGCAGTGATGAGTCAGCGGTTTTTTCGGTGATCGCTGGACGCTGACGAGTGATCTAGCGTTCGCTATGCATTCGGTGAATCACTCCACGCCGCGTTGCTGCGAATGAACGTAGTCTATCGTCAGTCTTCGTGTTTGAAACGTTTGTTTTGTGTGAAAACGTGTATTCAAAGGCCGATATGTTTGCGTACAATAAATTTTTCGCTAATCGTAATAGAAATCGAGTAAGATTAGTTTAGTTCTTAATCGTCTCGAATGTTTCAATATTCATTGTCCCTTTATTAATGCAATTTTTGTGTAATTGTTCATATAGGGTGTTCCTGACGAGCCGAATTATTACCGTAATTTAAGTTTCCAAAACCTTAGTTTTTCGGACACGGATTTTAGTTCATCGCCTAGTGGTAAGTGATCTGTTTAACTGAGAAATTTTCTAAATAAAGTAATTTTGCATACAAATTATATTGTTGCGGTTATTGCAGTAGATTCCATGGTGTATGATTTATTTGGTGGACCATCGATCAATTCGATGAGGAATATTTGGTCGGAAAATAAATTTCCAACAAGCTATGGAAACAGTTGTTCATACGATAACTTAACAGAGGACAGGTCCAGACAGGTAAGGATTACATTGTCGTTTCTCGCAATATGTACCTCCTCGAGGGAAGTGTATCGTCATACAATTTATTCGATTTTTTCCCGCTTGTGTAGGTCCAACAGAGACCCATAAATTTACCGCCCTTCTCCAAGTATAACAGTCGTAGTATGGATTTTACCGTTCAAGCAACGAAAGGTTCTCCGCCATACAGCGAAAACAGTACAAGTAGCAGTTCGAACGCAGACTTCATGCCAAATGGAGGACAACACCTCGGTTCACCGGATCTCGAAGTATACAATATATCGGATATGTTGGTAAGAATGCGATCGAATTTTAAACTTTTTTTCAAAACCTTAAATAAATTTCGAAGTATTTACGCACATTTTTCCGATTTTTAGAACACTATTAATCTGAACGGTTTTCATAACACATTATCCGAACAAGCAATCGCTAACATAACGAATCTTCACCAAATGAACAACAACGGTTATAATTACAACAAACAATCGGACAATTTAAGTAAGTAGTACGGAAGTTTGTTAAACTCTTCCAACATAGTCACGCAATTGATAAAATACTTTTTAATATTACTTTTCCGAGAACTAATTACACCGTGTGTTTTTTCTTACAAAGCAGAAGTCGATCCAATATGGAGCGGTGAAATGCCGCAAAAGGTTTATCGCCGGAACACCAGTTTCTCGTCGAAGGTACTATCTCTCGTTTATTCGAATATTTCGCGTTACTGTCGATCACTATACAATTGCCTATGAAATTGTACCGTTTATTGTTATAGGTGTTCTTAGGAGGTTTACCGTGGGACATCACAGAAGACGTATTAATCGGTTGCTTTAGTCAATTCGGATCCGTGAAAATCGAATGGCCCGGTAAAGAGGGGAATAGCCAACCGAAAGGATATGTATACTTAACTTTCGACAATGAACAGCAGGTAAGCTGTTTTTCGAGAATCGCTTTGGTCGATGCACCACTGCTTTTTACAATAGCTAAGTGAACTTTAATACCTTTTTTCTCTGCTATTTCAGGTGAAGAATCTCCTCGAATGTTGCTGTCACGATTATGCAAACGGCGGTAGCTGGTATTACAGAATATCATCCCGAAGGATGAAGTCGAAGGAGGTAAGCTTAAATCCATATTTCGGAATACTAAGCATATCAGTAGTAATATTTTCTATTCCAATATGCATTATTTTCCGCAGGTACAAGTAATACCGTGGGCAGTAACGGACAGCAATTATATTATAAATTCGCAAAAGTTGGATCCGTCCAAAACGGTTTTCGTCGGAGCGCTGCATGGAATGATCAATGCTCAATTTCTATTTAAAATTTTCAGTGAAATGTTTGGCGGCGTCATTTACGCCGGTAAGTAAAACACAACCTCCCGTCGTGTGATATACATTTTAAAATTGTACGTTTTTGTGATGTTTCGTATATATGATTTCAGGAATCGACACGGATAAAAACAAATACCCCATCGGCTCCGGAAGAGTAACTTTCGTAAATAAAGACAGCTACATGAAGGCCGTTCAAGTAAACCATATCGTCATCAAGACCAGTAAATTTACGAAAAAGATCCAAGTCGACCCCTACGTAGAAGACAGCCCGTGCAGTAAGTGTAAAATTCAGCAAGGGCCGTATTTCTGTCGCGAACCGAGTTGTTTCCGATATTATTGCAGAACATGTTGGACATTAACGCATATATTAGAACAACACCGATTTATAACTCGAAGTTCGAAACACTCAAGTTCAAATTATTCCGTTTCACCTTACGTATAACGAGTAAGTAGCCTCTATTATAAAAATAAACGGACCACACAACACAATACGTTGAACCTGCGTGTAATGGTTTTTTTTTGTATTACAGGTTTTTAAGACGTTGCCTAAGTTCTAGAAGACATGTTCCTTTTTTTTTCTTTTTTTGTGTACCAGGATGTACCTTTTTTGTTTTACGTACTTTTTTATTTTTGCTTAAGTTTTTTTATTTCCGCTTTTTCTTTTACTACGCTCTTTTATGACATCTTGTAGCTCTATTAAACATAATCGTAAAGGATTAGGTTTTAAAATCGTTTTAGATTTTTATATGTACTCGCCAATTTCGTTACGATTGTATAAATTTGTATATATTGTTTCTAATACAGCATTCAAAATAACCTGTACTTTTTATTACTAGCTAAATTAACCTGACTAATTTTTTTCGTGCAATATTACTAGTATTTGTATTTATGTAATGCTGCGACCTAAGATTTTATCGCATACTCCACCCACCATTGGGGGAAACGCATCTGAGCAAAAAACTAAAACATTACGGCTACACGTTTAGATTTTCGGTAATTTTTTTTTTCGCATAATCCTAATAAGGCTATAATAAACTGAGGAAACGTGTGAATAATTGATCGAGAAATTGTTTTTAAATCAGATGTATACAACAATTTCAAAATTCTAACCTCCCCTCCACCCACCAATGTTGTGGAATTACTCGTATCTTCCCGTTCTAGAATTTTGATGTGGCGGCACGTGTCGGTGTGTACTTTATGGGGAAAAATAAATAAATTTAAAAGTTTCATAATCATCTAATATCGGTTTCTGAAGTTCGTGTCTTATTTTAAATTCGGTAGTACTTCAACATGAATATGCTTTACGGCGGGGTCAAGGTTTTCGAAACCGTAAAATTCTTTTAATGCAAAATTTTTATGAACTGAAGAATGCATAATAGTAATAAAATTACTATACTTCATGCTTTGTACCTTTCTTCGCTGTTTGTACATTTAAAATTACTAAAGCAGAACTGGCCGATAAATTATTAAAAAGAGCACGTGAAAACAAATATTAGATCTGGCGTAGTAATTGGCGTTTCGAAAGAGCAGCAAAAGAAAATTCTAAATCGCTGTACTTGTAGTTTTTTCTATTGAATTTTTATGTTTCGAATAGTATTTTAAATTTCGATATCTTCACTGAAGATTAATCTAAAATTCACGTAAATACATGGTTTGTTTTCTTCGAATTTCAGAAATATCTTAAAACGAAAATATTTGACTCGATAAAATTGATTTTTTGATTCCCATTATTGAGATTACTCATTCGCTAATTAATAATGCACGTGTTTTTAAAGTAAAAAGCGAAGCTATAATCGTGTTCACGATTTTATAAATTTCGGGACTGATTTAGTCGACCTATGAGAGTTTTTCCCGATGAAGTGGGGAAAATAAAAAGGGAAATAGGCTGTAGATACATTTCGTAAATTTCTGATACAAATAAGAACACCGCGTTCCGTTTTTTTACGTTACTCAATGATATGATATAAACATACGAGCCAGGCTCCTAGTCTAGCTGCTGAACAGAGTGTTGAGATTAAAAATTATTAGGTTTTACAGGAAATGGAGAATCCTGCAACAGAATTTTTATTAGTTGTTACCTGAAATTGTACACATTCAAAATTTTAAATCCTTGCTGAACTATTGTGGTTTGTTATTGTGGTAATCAATTAATTATAATATGCAGAGGGGTCAGAAAACCCAGAACAATAAAACGGCGAGGGTATGTGATTGCAAAAGTGATTTTCTTAAATATGTAATTTCGCGAGATTGTGACCAACTAGTACAAACGAGAGTTATAACGGAGAAGGTAAAAAGGTGGAAATTATGTGTCAATTGCTGATTTTATATACTTTAAAATGATGGCTTTGTGCGCCCTTTAGTTGGGAGAAACATTTTGTTAAATCTTGACGGACACTGGTTACAGATCTTTAGCTGAACGTGAAGACCGTTTTTTGTTGGACGGCGATAAACATGTTCCTCAGAGAGAATCTTTTTGTGAATATCTTAATTTAAAAACCAAAAATAAACAAGTAAACATTATTAATAATTCAAACCCAAGGAAGCAAGCGGGTAAGTGTAGGCGGACAATTTATAGAGTGAATGACATATTTGATGAAAATGGAATGGTCAAGGAGTTACTAAGACAGGCGATTGTAATGATGAAAACAATGTAATTAAAAACACGTAGTAGTCATGAAAAGCAGTTTTATAACGTAGACGTGGCATTGAATCTAGCATATTTGCAAATATTAATTATGCAGAAACGTTAAATTATAAATAATTCTTTATAGCAGGGGCGGATTGTGAATTTGTAAGGCCCTGGGCTAATACTACTTAGGGGCCTACCTAATTACTCAACTAATTGCCATTTTATCAAAAAACTGTTTCCTAATACGACCTGGTGATTGTATATACAAACAGCAACTGTACGACATTATTGCAAAAGAAATTGACAGGTTATGTGTGGTTGTGTCATATAAATTATAAAGCAACCTTTCTGCATTTTGTGCTGCAAATTCCTTTATTTGCTCATCACATTGTAAGTCCTTTGTTAAATCACAATTTATGGAAAGAACTGATAAATGATTTAGTCGATAGTTCGATATTTATTTGTTTTCTATATACGATATCCCGTAGAAAGCGTGCTCCGCTTCACAGCTAGTGATTGGCAATGTTAAAAAAATATTTCAGATGGTATAGCAATTTGGGAAAACATCAAGTTTCTTTTCATAAATTAGCATAAAAATTTCACTACAAGAGGTGTACGACTCTGGCGTAGACCGTAGTAAATAAGATTTTAACTGAATGCACTCATTAGCTAAATGTTCGTCTACGTCATCTGGATAATAATCAGTAACGTTACGTACACTTTCCAGATCTATGTTTTCCATATTTTTGTCTTGCAAATCCATCAAAAATTTAAATTTTTTGCCATACGTCTCATACACTTGCTTCTTTTATTTAAATCCATAATCAGCTTATCCAACGCAACGTTTAGCGTATCTCTTAAATTTTTCTGCGCCGTATACTGGGGCTTTATCTGTAGACTTATCAGAAAATTTTCAAGTAATTCGCCTTTGGTTTATGTCACTGTAGTCTGTTCCCACACCGGTATTTCATTTTTTAGCTTTCTCTTCGTATTCCTTTAGCTTCTGATCTGATCGGTGCCGTATGTTGTTCACGAACTCTTTTAATGACGCAATTAACTTGTTGCCTTCAGAAATATCTAAATCAGGAATCTGTATTTTTTTATTAACTAAATTAAATCTCCAAAATTTCTCCCCGAAAAATAATCAAAATTGCAGTATCGAGTTTCGCCACTTTATTAAATAAATTTCGTACCTCTTTCCGAGAATCAACTTTCTCATTCTCATTTTTGGAACTTCTGAAAATTTTCATGTCATCATAATTAATTTTTAAAATTTTGACAGCATCATAGTGACAAGACCATCTGGTTTGGCTTAAACTTTTTAACGTAAATTTTAGTTCTTTTTCGCGATTTAACAATACCCACCTATGGGTTGAAGCAGAAAAGAAAATGTATATTTTTTGAACTACTCTAAAAAAGATCATAATTTTGGTTGCAACCTTAACAGATTTTTCACCAACTAGGTTAAGGGAATGCGCAGCACACGGCACATAATCCGCCGATTTATTTTTTCGTTTCAGTAGTGTGCTTGTACACCATTGTAGTGACCTGCCATATTAGCAGCGTTGTCATAAAACTGTCCCCTATAACTATCCAGTAGTGGTCCGCTTGTTTCTAAAAAATCTTGTAGAATATTAAATAAATGTAAGCCGGTATGACTACTAATTGTAATGAACGATACAAATATTTCATACACTTTTCCCCGAAAACAGTATCGTAATACAATAGCAAGTTGGTCATTGTGAGACAGATCTGGGGTTGAATCCATCACGACTGAATAATACTTTGTGTTATCGTTATTTATTTGAGTTATAATTTGTTCAATTATCTGTTTGCCTATAATCTCAACTACTTCCCTATATACTGTTTTTGATAAGTATGATATTATCGGTTTTGGTCGCAGCTCTCGTTGTTCAGTATGTTCACGAATGAATGGGTCGAACTCTGTCAATAGCTCCAGAGCACCCATAAAATTACCATGTGGAGAATCAAATACTTCCTCGGAACCTCTAAATGCTAAACCCCCTTATACTCAAAAATTTTACCACTGTAATAACCTGCTATAGGTCATTGTGGTAATATTCTGTTTCTTTCCTTAATTGCTCCTGAAGATGCTTGTCTAAAACAGACTTATTTTCTTTTCGTGTCAACCACACTAACATTGAACTCTTATGTTCATTAGAATTTCCGTGATATTCTAAACAAGTGCCTATGTGTTTCGAATCAGAAAATCACGTTGTGTATTGAGAAGGGATTTTAGAAAAAAGTTTGCAAGCCAAACAAAAACAGTACCAACCTTGGTTAAATAACATAACCAAGATCTTTCCGGTAATTGGCCATTTTTCATTTCCTTAATGAAATAACTATTTGAAAATTATCTGTTTTGTTCTTTGCATTTTTTTATTGAAGCTGAATATTTATTTTTCGGATCTTTATTTTGAAAGTCAGTCATTTCATATGAGAGGATGTCATTAATAAAATCATTATTCAGAAATACTGGCCACAAGCCCACGTCAACATATTTCTCAAATTCGAGCTTAATATTTTCTAAATTTCTTTACACCTCGGTATTACCGTCCTCTTGCTGAACACAAATATTGTTTACAGCGGGTTACTGGTAGTCAAGATTTTGCACATTTTCATCACTTGAATTTTTTCCCGGTTTTGCGATTTTCTGTTCCCTTCGGTTAGATTCTCTTCAGATAAGATCTCTTCCTTTTTAACTTATTAATAAATTTGTAGCCATTTCATTCTGGTTTTTATGTTCCAATTTTAAAAGTTTCAATTTTTTCACATTTCTTTCTTTCTTTTTCTCGATCTAACTGTAATTTTTGTTTTTCAGCTCCACTTTTATATTTTCTAACAGACATATTGTAAAATAAGATTTCGATACTTTTCTGAAAATAAAAAAAACGATTAAAGAGTTCATTTAGCATTGAAAAATAAAATAAAAACAAAAAAAATCATGGTTTATAATTCTTTTTACTTACCTAATATATATATGTATATATATATATATACTAGCTGACCCGGCGAACTTCGTACCGCCACAGAAATAATAAATTTTGTGTTAACTTATTAGCTAAATTAAATTTAGTTTCTATTAATACTCAAAATGAATTAAGTTCAATAAATGTGCAAAAACCAACAAGACAAATATTTTAATTACATTCAAATAAATATAATTCACGTAGCAGCAAGGTATTGTTCATCTTAGTAACAAAAATCAGTATAAATTTATATTAAAAATTTAAAGTAAATACTCAATTTATATACTTTTTAATAAAGTGTGTACTCTATGCAGTTAGCTGATGATGGGCTATACACGAAAAAACGTGTTTCTAATGATCTCTAATTTCTTAAAGTAAATTTATATACCGGTTTTTAAGATTCCGTACACACTATAAAATACAGAATCCCAATAAGATAGTTCAGAAACGACAAAAATATTTATTTCTACAATAGTTCGGAAACGGTTTGATTTATCGCAATTGGATCATAAATTACAATTAAACTTCTATCTATAACAATTTACAACTAAACTGAGCGATTATCCTGGGCGGCAAAAAACCGTCTAGTAGAATATATAATATGGAATGTAGAACGACCTCAAAAATACCCTTAAAAAAATTGTAATTCGTCACCAGATAACTTTCTAAAAGCGAAATTCAAAACAAAACAAAACACAGGAGCCTTTTTATGAAATTCAAAAATTACGGATAAAAAATTATTTAAACCCTCCTTTTGAACCAAAAACGGCAAAAAAAAAAAAAAATGAATTTTCTTCATAAATTCGTCTTAAATCCGAAAATTTCAAACTTTTTTGAATAAGTTGTAACAATACGGACCGTTTTGATGAAAATTTTTATAAAGAAAGCTATTACAATACCTGACGTCATAACGTGTACAGTTACCACAATTCGACCTTTCGATTGCGTGTGAGCATGTGTATATTATGAGCTAAGTTGAATAGAAACTAAAAAATATGTTTTAATTAAAGGGTAAAAAAGATAAAACTCAAGCTATTTTCATAACAGGTATATTTTTCAATAACGCAAAAAGTGAAGTAACAGAAGCGGTGTATTTACTTACCCCAGAAATTAATAAAATAACCATAGTAATCATTTTATTTAAATTTTTAGGTTGTTTATTTTTACCGTGGTAATCCTTTTATTTATAATTTTATAAAAATTAATTTTTTGTTAATTTCTTTTTATTCGTCCCGTATACATTTCTGTGCCCCTGGTCTCATTTCAACTATTTAAAACCCTCATATTTCGTGTAGTAGACCGAACTGTGAATCTAAACCATTCTTGAATCCACTTGAAGACACACAAAAAAAAGCTTCATCAAAATCGGTCCAGCCGTTTAGGAGGAGTTCAGTCACAAACACACGCACAGAAGAATTATATATATAAAGATATAGGTATATGTAGAATGTACTATATTGACTTTGAAAAATATTTTATCACAGTTAGGTTAAATGTCAACCTTTTAAAGTAGATTCTGAAGCAGCATGATATATATTATGTAAAAATAATTTTGAAAAATTAGAATTAAATATATCTCTGAATTTTAATTTTAGATATTAATTTTTTTTACTTCACAATATCGATGGGGGCTGGGGACCCTTTGTATCCACGGGGCTCTGGGCTGCAGCCCAAAAAGCCCTTAAGTACATCCGCCTCTGCTTTATAGTAATATGTTTTAATTTTTTTCAAACACTAGTAACTATGCAGTGTTATTAGTAATGTTGCCATAGAAATTTCAGTAAAATAGATGAAATTGCGAAAAGTAGGTTTATAACGTAGTCACAGCATTGAATTACCGTATATTCGGAAGTATTACACAGAAACGTTTCATTATAAATAATTCTTAAATATTCAAATACACAATAACGTATGCATTAATAATGTTCGATAAAAGAATACATATAAAAATTACCGAGAAATCAATAGTCTGGCGCAACAGAATTTTTTATAGTATTGTTGCCGGAAATATTGTTCACTTAATTTGGTGTTTCATAATGAACTGAACATACTATATACCTTTTTTTTTTTTTTTTTTTTTTTTTTTTTGTGTGTGTAATCTATTCGTTGGCCATGTATAATTGCCAGGGTCATTACGGCACAACGAGTATCGGATTTATTACAATTTGTTTATTAAATTATTTCGGTTAAGGAAGATTAGCATTGTCTGAACCTGTTCTGGACGGTTATCTAAAAGAAGGTGTAGTGGTTCGTCCTTGATTATTGTTAAGTTTTGACATTGTTTCAGGATGTGTTCCACCGAAGGTAGCACTGCTGCATTACAGAATGGGCAGGAAATCGGTGGAGGGGCTCCCTGGAGGACATGGTTGTGAGATATCGATGTGTGTCCCAGTCTCAATCTATTAAGGGCAGAGAATTCTTTTTTGGACATTTGGATCGGTGGCCACCAAGGATCAACATTTGGTTTAATATTCCTTAGGAAAGTTGCATGTTGGGACCAGGATGAGATCCAATGTTCTTTCATATTTTTGTGGAAGAAGGGAGTGATTTCTGGTGGTGGGACATTGGGTGGCATAGGGACAGACAACATTGACTTGGCGGCCCGGTCTACACATTCGTTTCCGGGTATTCCAACATGTGCCGGCACCCACAAGAAGCCTACTTGTATCCCCTCTTGGGTAAGGCGATGTGCTGTAAATCTTATTTTATAGACTAATGAACTGGTTATAGTAAGTGACTGAATAGTTTGATGGGAGGCCCTGTGATAATTATGTATTGTTTGTTCTCAGATTTACAACACGCACATGCTTCCAATCCAAAGAGAATTCCGTATAGCTCGGCTTCTAATGCGGAGCTGTCATCATGTAGCCTCACTGCTTCGGCTTCACCTGAGATTAGGTAGGCACATGCTGTGGGAGTGGACAGTGTGCCAGCGACATTTGCTTCTGTATAAACGTGTGTATCATGTGTGTAAGTTTGTATTTTTTCGATACTTTTTTGGCGAGCTGTATATTGGTCCTCGTTAGATGTACGGTGGATAAAGAGTGATAAGTCTACCATCAATGGGGGGTATTCCCATGGTGGTTCTTTTGGGAACAGGAGGAGATCCGGATTGTATTTGATGTTTTTCTCAGTCAAAAAATTTAGAATATTAGGTATTGGATCATTTTGAAAGGCTGGAGGAGGAATGACAGTGCTCCTCGAAGAGAAGTGATATTGTTGGTACCAGTATAGATGATCACGGGAGGTGTAGAAGTCAAATATATAGGATAATGGCGGAATTCCTGATAGCACACAGACACCCTGCGTGGGAGATGTTCGATGCGCCCCAAGGATGGACCTTAAGGCAGCGTGATGGATTGATTCAAGTGATTTTATGAGCTGCTTACTAGCCGAATAGAACACCTGGCAGCCGTAGGTTAATCTGCTTAGAATAAGTGATCTGTATACAGATAGAAGTAGTTTTGGATTATTGTTATATTTATGATGTGATAAACATTTTAGGATAGCTATGATTTTATTACATTTGCGTTTGAGTTCTTTAATATGAGGAGACCATGTCAGATGGGAGTCAAATGTTAGACCCAAGAATTTAGCTGAGGATGTGACTGGAAGAGGAAGTCCATTTAGGGTAAGGGAAAAATCATGGTTTGGGTTTACTCGACGACTTTTCTGGAATTTTACACAAGAAGTTTTATTTAAGGAGAAAGTAAGGCCGTTACTTTCGGTCCACGAATATAACCTATTGATTGTGGATTGTAGTATAGATTTGGCGTTGGAAGGAAAGTTTGATGCTAAGGATATATTGAGGCCGTCTATAAACAATCGGGATGTTACCGGCGGCTGTATGCAGTCCGCCACATCATTTATATATAGGATAAAGAGTGTTACACTTAGAGGAGAGCCTTGAGGAATACCATTCTCTATTAGGACAGGAGAGGATACAGTTGAGCCAATTTTTACTTGAATGTGTCTGTTTGACAAATAATTCATTATATAGTTGCCCATATTGCCTTTTATATTGGCGTTCTTCAGCTTTGTAAGCACTTTATATCGCCATATCCGGTCGAATGCTTTCTCTATGTCAAAAAAGACAGTATAGAGAGCTTGTGACCTCTTTTGGGCTTCAAGTATTTGTCTTTTTAGGCTCAGAAGATGTAACATTGGGGATTTTGATTTGCGACCTCCAATTTGTATTGGGGAGAGAACGTTTGAAGATTCTAGGAAAGAGGATAGTCGTCTGTTCACCATTTTTTCCATGATTTTGGAGAGTGAAGATAGTAAGGAGATAGGTCTGTAATTTTGAGGAATGAAGATTTCTTTATTAGGTTTGAGGATAGGAATAATTAAAGCTGCTTTCCAGGATTTTGGGATGGAGGAAGTTGTCCAAATTTTGTTGTATACGTCAAGGAGTAGTTGTTTAGCTAGATTAGGTAGGTATCTGATCATGAATGGATGAATGGAGTCGGCTCCAGGTGCACTGTTTTTTAGCTTTTTATCGAGCTGGTAATTTAGTTCAGACATTGAAAAAGGATCATTGTATTTTTCTTTTTGATCTGGAGGAAAGGATATTTTTTGCTCCTCTAGTCTCGCTTTGTGTTCTAGGAAGGAATCGGTGTAGGATGCTGAGGAAGATACTTTAGCAAAATGTTGCGCAAAGGCATCTGCCACTTCTTTGGTGTCTGTGAGCAGGACATTGTTAATGAGTAAGGAAGGGGTAGTTGGAGGACGATAGTTACCACACAACGACTTGATTCTTCTCCAAACCACCGTCGCAGGCATATCTTTTGAGATAGATGATACAAATGCTGTCCAGCACTCCTGTTTTCTCATTTTGATAAGTAGCCTGGCTCGAGCTCTAAATCTTCTGAATTCAATCAGGTCTGTAAGTGACTTCGTTGTTTTATACTTCCTCAATGCTCGTTTCCGTTGTGCGATCGCCATTTTGATTTCGGGGCACCACCATGGTACTCGCTTTTTCCGAGGAGCTGTTGTTGTTTTCGGTATTGTTGCTGTCGCTGCTTCATTCATCGCGTTGATGAGAATTTTCAGATTTTCCTCTACCGATTCCGTTTGAATTTTAGGGATAGTAACCTTTGTTTTGTAACCCTTCCAATCTGCTTTATGGAATGCAAATTTTTTTGTTACCTGGGCTGAGTGCAATTTTTGCAACTGGTGGGGAAAGTGTATGAAAATAGGGAAATGGTCACTTGAACACAGATCACCATGTACATCTATGTTCAAGTAAGGAAATAGTGAAACGGATGCAAATGCTAAATCTATTATTGAAAAAGTGTTATGAGTTGTGTTGAAATGTGTATGTGATGGAGGAGGGAGGAGTACCAGGTCACTATTACGGATGCTATTTGAAATCATATTTCCTCGTCTATTTGGCTGTGTTGAACCTCACTCAGAAGAGTGGGCATTGAAATCTCCCAGTAATAACACTGGGTCCCGCAGTTGAAATAGTAATGTATCAAAGTCTATTTTGGTTATGTTTGTAGCGGGTGGGAAGTAGCAATTACAGATTGTAATGGATGAGAGCGGAAGGGACGGGATCTTCACCTTCACCGCTACCGCTTGAAACATGGTACTTAACCTTATTTCATGTGATGGAATCGCTTCATGCACTAGTATCGAGACTCCTCCACATGCTGCTTGTCCCTGTGTGTAGTCAGAGCGAAATATTCTGTAGCCTTTAATAAGTGGTGAATGGGAAGAGTTTAAGTGCGTTTCTTGTAAACAAATGATTATTGGATTGTAGTTATTAATGAGTAATCTCAGTTCGTCTATACGTTTATAAAACCCTCTGCAATTCCATTGCAGAATACTGAGATTTGCAGCCATTTTCTCTAATTATTGTTGACAGTGTTACTTAAGATGACTAGTTTTATATCTTAGTTTCAGGGTCATCCTTGCTAAGGAGAGGCTTTAATTTATTAATTATGCGAGTACATCTGTTCTTAAGTCCTACGCTGCCTAATAATGGTCTTACTTGAGAAAGCATGTGTAAAAGGTTATCCCTATCTTCTGTGAAAGTCAGTGCGTAATTAACAAAATCCTGACTTGTGGCCACCTGTCTTATGAATTCTTGAAATTCTTGATAGTCTAAGAAGAACGGAGTCTGGCCGCTAGTAAATAGATGTAATGTTCCTTCTGTTAATAGGTTAATATCAACTCCTTTGTTTGCTTCTTTAGAGGCTGGTTTGGCCGCATTGTCCATGACGTTAATTTCTACATTGTGCGCCGTAGAATTTTGATTTTCTAGGTTTATTCGCTTAGTAGCAGTTTTATCTGGAAATGGCGGTTGAGTTGAATTGTATGTTTCATCGGGACTAATGGGGTGTGGTCGTTTTTGAAGGGGGTTGTTATTATCAATGTTCATTACAGTAGAGGTATTGTCGGTAGAAGGGGCAATATTTAATTGTAATTGATTGCGTGTTTCTTCTATGTTTTGGTGCTGCTCCTGTCGGACAGTTTGCTCAGTTACCATTGTCTTAGTTTGTTTGGTGTATGTTGCATCTTGTTTGTCGCTATTCGTTGTTGGTTGATATCGCTGTTGATTATTATCAGCACAGGCATTTTCGACCGGCGCTGGAAATGTCGTTATGGTTTCGGAAAAAACTTCTTGATTAACTGTTCCTTCTTTCTTCTTGCAATTTTCACATGAATGGTCATTGAGCTGCGTGTAGATCCTGCATTCGCAGTCGTTGTGCCTCAATGTGAAGGAATCAGGGATATTTTTGCAATTAAACTGTTTTATACGTTAAACACTTTTTTAAGTAATAATATACACACACTGCGTAAGCATATATATGTAAGTTTATTATTGACATAAAACTTCAAAATTGCCTGTATCGCCATGATTTATGGACCGAACTGTCCGAAACTAGTCGGCAATTTTAAAGTTTTATTTCAATAATAAATTTATATGTTTACACAGTGCATATTATTACAATAAAAAACATTGTTTACATTCAAATTTTAAATTCTCGCTTAAGTACTACAGTTTGTAATTGTGAAGTGCATTTAAAATTTGTTTTAATTAAATTACTGCACCCAAAAGAAAAGGAAGCAAAATAATGCAAAGTTCACCATATAAAAAAAGAGAAAAAGTTAAAAGGATTTAAACAAGTATTATAATACGCGAGCGAAGCCGCGTGAACGGTCACTAGGTGAATAAATGGACCGTTCAGAGGATAATGAATTAGATAAGGAGTAAAAAACATAATTACAATGATGAAAATTATGAAACCCTCAAAAACGGCCCACAAACTATAAATAAAACAAAAATAATTTTTTATCAATTTCTAGATATTTAAAAGGACTTCTACTACATACTACGGGCGGAGCAGTAGGTAGTAACAGCTAGTACATATATAAATGAAAATTGGAAAATCCATCTGCCTGTCCCCGTGCGCGTTGATTTCAAACTATCGAATCAATTTCGTTTTTGTTCTCACCAGTGAATGGACTTACTTTTCCAGATTGTTTTAATACAGAATTTATTAAGTTTCTGGTATGATTTAGTCGACCTATGAGCGTTTTTGTTAACAAATGAGGGAAACAGGAGAAGATAAAATAACTTGATAAAATAAAAATAAAAAAATCGAATGAAATAAATGAAACGTAAAAATTGAAAATAAAACGATTATTATAATAAATATAAAAATAAATGTAGTAATTTAAATTAAATGTTTACTATAGTAAATATAAATTCCAGATAACATTTTAATTTCTGGCGCAAGTGAAAAGAAAATTCGTCCTTTATTAGTCTGATAAAATAGATTTTATTAAATTATCGTGTAAATAAATTTGTAGGTAATAAATTCATTTTTTTAAAATAATTTACAGAGATCGTTAGAATCAGAACAAAACAGGCAAGTGAGAGGGGAAAGTGTTCTTTAAATATGCAATTGCTATGTGACCAAAACTCGCATCTGATTTATAACTGAATATTATATCTAAGATAGAGAGGCTGAAACAATGTGTCGGTTGTTGATATTATATATTTTTAAAATAATGGTTGTGTGTGCCCTTTGAGTAAAATTTTTGGTTAAATCGCGACAAACATAAGTTGTAGGAAAACCGAGAATGTTTAGCAGAACGTGAAGACACTGTTTTCTGTTAGACGGCGAAAAACATGTTTCACAAAGAGAGAAAGAATCTTTTCATAAATATATTAATTAAAAATCAAAAATAAATAAGTAAATATTATACACATTTAAAGCCCAAGGAAGTAAGCGAAAAAGTAGACGGACAAATATTAGAATGAATGAATGGTGTAAGGAGTTGGTGAAGAAGGAGTAAAAAAAGATGAATAATTGTAGGCATGAGGGCAATGAAGCTCAGTTAATTCTAGTATTTCAGCAAAAAAGGTCCCGCAGAAAGAAATTAGTTTTATAATGCAGACATAGTATTGAATTATTGCATAATCAAAGTATTAATAACGCAAAAATGCTTCATTATAATTCTTTACAATAATACCTTTTAATTGTTTAAAAATACCCATACATACAATTTAGTATCTGTTTAGTGTATTAGTAATGTTCTTAAAATAATACTTTCTATTAGAATATTTTAGAAATTAATAACGAATATTACAACAGTAGTTTCAGTATTTTCTATATGAAAACCATTAAAGTTATATTCAAATCTTACATCTTCGTCAGTTATTCCGGTTTGCTCTAATGTACTTAGTTTGTAGTAATTACTATATCGGTAATATTCTCAAAATAAAAGAAAATTGAACAGAGAAAATTAATCCTTAATGGGAATATGGAGTTCATTATATAAAAAAAGGGAAAAAATTAAAGATTTAAAAGGGTGAATTAGCGGGGGTAGAATATAAGTAAATAGACAATTTATAGTATAAATGAATGATTTGAGAAAAATAGAATGGTGAAAAAGGAATATCGGATAGTTGTAGCGATGAAAGCAATGGGGACCTCCAAAAATGATACTCGGTGACCCCCCCCCCCCCCCCCCCAATAAGTATTTCGGCAGAGACAATCGAAGCCGCAGGAGACAGTTTCAGAACATAGAAAAATGTTGCATAATCGGAAGGATTAATTATGGAAAAACCGTTACACTAAAAATAATATTTTAATATTTACTTTTTTTTTTTAAATATTTGGATATATAATTTAGTAAATACACCATGTACCAGAAATGTTTTATGCAAAAAAAAATGTTATTAGGACATTTCAAAAATCGAAATTACAGTGAAATTATTGAAAAATAATATTATTATAATTAATTGCTAACGGAAATATTTACATTCAAATCTTTAATCCGTACCAAATATTATTAACAGACTGTACTTCGAGTTGGTTTTAATTATTATTTTCGTAATATGGACTTTAGAAGACGCAACAAATTAGAAATCGATAAACTAATGTGCGAGTAAAACCGCGACCAAGGAACTGTTGAACCTATTTTGTTATAGTTTTCATCAATACATATATTCCTGAGAAAAAGTTTTAAGGCATAATTTATATAATTTTTTGGCGCGAGTCAAACGACCCATGCGGATTTCTATCAGAGAAGTGGAAAAGGGGCGGGGTAAAATCGAAAATCAAAACAATGTTTACTCTAATACATATAACTTCTAGATAATTTTTTGCTTTTCTATTAATTCCTAGGTACAGATTTAAACGAGTATTAAAGTGCAGTATGGGTAACGGTTAATAGTGCATAAAAAAAATATCAAAAATTTTAAAAATTAAAATCGAAAAAAATTAGGGCAACTTTATTGGTTAAAAAAATGCAGCTATGTAATTAGATACAAGTATTAATTGTGCGTTAAATACGCTCGCTCACATATTTTCTGCTAAAACGTTGTTAAATAGATTTTTGTCTTTATTACTTCTCGTTTTCGAGTAATCACAAAGTTTATTAAGTTGATCAGTGTTTTGTTACTCAGCTTTTAGTTATAATTCCACTTGGGTCTTTTCTCTTAGCCCCCATATAGTTCATTTTTAGTCGAGTTTATTTTCGCATTCATGCGCGAAATCGTTACTTATAAATAATATTGATCATAAAAATACTTTACAAAAACGATATTAAACTGTGTATTTAAAAAAAATGTAAGTTCACTTAGAAGGCCAAAAAGCTGCAATATTATTTAAAATCGAATCAAACAAATTTTGATTTTTACATCGTTGTCGCCGCAAAAACTCAAATAAATAAAAAATATAATTATATCTAAAGATAATCTACTACCTTCTAACCAAGTGAATTTTCTAAGCCCGATTTCACTATTGCATTTCCCGCCTCACAATCGATCGTTTTTTCACTTATAAAAAGTATCATTTCTTGACCATTTAGGCACACTCTTTTTTTTATGTAAAATTCCTCTTTCTAGCAAAAATTCAACTGCTTTTTCTTTCGTATTAATTTCTCAAATTAAATTAATAAGCGACGACATTACTTTTATAAATGTAAACAATTTATACGAACGACACATTGAATGTATATGTCGTTCGTATAACAGAAATATATTAGTAGCCGAATATTAATTGTCATCTGTTAAATTGTTTACATTTATAATATGGTGTGGTTTACGGAAGAACTTATTATGACGACATTATTATTAAAAATATATATGAAAAACAAAAAGAATTTATTTTAAATATTGCATGTTGTAATAATTGTGTTAAATCATAAAACCATATAAAATACTAACAATAACTTAAATATCATATATTTCAATCTTTCGTAGTGAATTATTAGTATGTGGAGCAGTTGATAGGAGGTATGTTTAACACAAGTTAAGCACTAATGAGAGCCAGTTTTGGGTGACCGTCCTAAACTAAAATCGAACGGAATGAATGTGTGAAAGTGAGAACGGTAACAAGCAGCAGCGGGGAAAAATGAACTAAATAGGGCGACTTAAGGGAAAGAGAGATCACCTTACATTTTTGTTTTTTGATCTAACGTGCCTGCTTTTGCTGTTTGTCTTTTAACTCTGATTTTAATTATTTAAAGGGTATAGCCGGGTTTATATGGGAAATCTGCCCTTGCGGCTTTTTCGACTCGTACTTGGAGGGGATCATTTTGGTGTTGAATAAAAAAAAAATAGCCAAATTTTTAGCTCTTTATCTCGAACGACCTTCGAGTTTTTCAAAAAAACCTGTTTTTTCGATTTTATTTTTATTTTTTTCATAGTAAAATTCAAAATTAACGAATGGTGATTTTTTTCCTTATTCTTAAAAATACATGAAAAATATTATTGTCATCATTTTTATACGAAAAGCCGATTTTTGACGACGGAAATAAAATTTAAATCTTTTTTTTCAATGCTTTTCTGGAGAGTGTCACTCACCAAATTTTGTCAGAAAATGTCTTTTATAGTCCTCTACACATTCAGGAATTTTTTCAAAATTTTTAAAGTGGTGGAACAATATGAAAAAAATTAAAAAGTAATTTTTTTCATCATTTTTTTGCGTTTAAACAAATTTAATAATTTTTTATTGTATAAAAAATTCATAAAAAATATTTTTTTTAACGAAAGTACGATCTTACCAGAGAAAAAACAAAGAAAACCATAAAAAACTGAGACATATCCTGCATAAAGTTATTAGGAGTGTAAAAAATGATTAAATAATTTTTAAATAAATATTATTTCATGCTAAATTGTACATAAAAACAATTGTATAATATTTCCATGCTATTGGGAATAATTTTTCAGTCTCGATCCAATAAAGACAAAAATTTCGAATATTAAAGTAACTTTATTATAATTTAGACCCTATTTATCATAATTATTTTAAATAACTGACATCAGATATAATAATTTTCAACAATTTATGATGATGTTTTAAGTAAGGGGTTATAGTCTTCGTCACTGTCTTCATTTACAACGACATTGACTTTTTCATCAATAAACAGACGACTCAAGGAGTTACTTCAACAACGAGCGGACAACAACAACAACACAAGCGAAAAGACTCGATCGCAAACGGTTGACGAGCGGCCATCTTTCCTTTTTTGTTACGCGGCGGTAAATAAAAATGACTGGCCATAGCCGAAAACAAGTAAAAATTGTGTCTTTATAAGAACTAACACTAAAAGCGGAATTGACATACGAAATTTAAACAAATATGACAAAATAAACAAAAATAAACATTTTTTTTCCCGTCTGTAAATCTACTATTAACAAGGAAAAATCTTCGAGATGGCAGCTAGCCTATATTTTGTATAATTTCTAGAGGTTTTCATGCAATCACTTTGCAGTAAAATGTTGAATTTTTTTTTTAACAATGTAATTCTTAATTTTCATTTAAAAAAATTATTTTTTATGAATTTTTTAGCAATAAAAAATATTTAAATTTGTTTAAACGCAAAAAAATGATGAAAAAAATTACTTTTTAATTTTTTTCATATTGTTCCACCACTTTAAAAATTTCGAAAAAATTCCTGAATGTGTAGAGGAGTATAAAAGACATTTTCTGACAAAATTTGGTGAGTGACACTCTCCAGAAAAGCATTGAAAAAAAAGATTTAAATTTTATTTCCGTCGTCAAAAATCGGCTTTTCGTATAAAAATGATGACAATAATATTTTTCATGTATTTTTAAGAATAAGGAAAAAAATCACCATTCATTAATTTTGAATTTTACTACGAAAAAAAAAAAAGAAAAAATCGAAAAAATAGGTTTTTTTTGAAAAACTCGAAGGTCGTTTGAGATAAAGAGCTAAAAATTTGGCTAATTTTTTTTTATTCAACACCAAAATGATCCCCTCCAAGTACGAGTCGAAAAAGCCGCAAAGGCAGATTTCCCTTATAAACCCGGCTATACCTTTTACTCACTTTGTGTTCAGTATTTACTGCGCCTTTGGTTTCGAATGCGTTATATTTACCCCGATTGCAACGATGGCTTCTTAACTACGACGGGTTCTTTTCGTATTATGCTTTATTTAAACTTTAAAAACTTATATAGAATGCAATTTTAATATTATTTTATTAATAAATTTCGCTATTATATAAGTCAACAGCAGTAGTGGAGTAGCTATATTTGAAAAAGACCAAAAAAGAGAATGCAAAATTAAAATGAAAGTATTTATCAGTCGTATATTATTATACATTATTACAGCGCCGCGTATACACATTTTTAAACGCATCTTTGATACTTACAAATAAATTGCACGATACATCGGGTAAATACTTTCAATTTGTATTTTTTATAGATTAACAGACATTCCAAACGCATTAAATTACATAGCAATAATACATTGTAGAAACGTGTAAGCGTATCCAAAATCAGTGACTAGGAACATTCAATTTTTGAAGCTTTCGTCATTAATCAGAAAACCTTCCCAATCATTAACTAAGAAATAAAACAGCTCTAGCAGTTGTTGTCTATTTGTTCCTCAAAAAGGAGGCAAACCAAATAATTCCGGTTTAAATTCCAATAAAGAGTTTAGAACAAGAGTAGCCGGCTTTCTTTTTTCCTCAGGAATGATCTCGTCAGGAACTAATACACATTGCATTCCAGCCCCGAGTGCAGCTACCATGCCGTTAGGTGCATCTTCAAACGCTAAGCACTGCAAAGAAAATAAAGTAATTTTAAATAAAAATGAACATAATAACACCCAAGAATTAATGCGTCTACTTAATCGCAGATACATCCGTTGCAAAAATATCACATAAATTTGTAGTCCAGAAAAAAATGAATAATAATCATCCCATATTTAATAAGGCAATCACCATTCAATTGCTGAAGTTGGGTTGCATCGAATCAATTATGTATATAGGAAATTTTTAAGAAAATTTGGTATGTTTTAACCACGTGATATTATTTATTGACTTTATTAACTTTCGATTTCACAATGAAGTAGTAAAAAATAAATAAATTTTAAAAATTGTATTTAACGCACGAAATATATTTAGATTTAAAGGAGTAAGACGAAATAAGAAAAATTAATAATACGTATACACGCGCGCGTACACACATTCACACACAAGCTGCGACTCACAGCTTCGCGTATTAATACTTGTTTTCAAATCTTTGATTTTTTCTCTTTTTATATAATCATATTTCTGCTCAAGAACCCTTTTCTTTGATCACTGTGCATTTTCTTATTTCCTTTACCCAGGTTTTCTTGCTTTTTTTTGGAGGGGGGGGGGGGGATATCTTACTAACATAATTACAATAAATTTGATAAAACAGCACAATAGTTAGCAAAAATTTTTGAAATTCCTGTTGAAAGATTCTTAAATAATTTCTCTGTAATTTAAATTCCGGAAATATTCTAATAAAATTTATTCTTGTACGAAATTAATACGGTGATTTAGTAATTCAAACGTCTATATCATATAGTGCTTCATACCAACTTCGACTATAAATCTTGACTTTCTTTGCCAAAGTCCTTATTAAAATTAACTCAGCATCATTTCTGAAGGTTCCTGAGGCTTAATCAGTACAATTATCTCTTTTTTATTCATTCTTCATCGTTCCATTATACCCGTACCCATTCACTTATTCTATAAACTGTCCATCTGCTTACTCATCGGTTTCCTTCGGCTTCGAACGTAATTAATTTTTAATTCTTTGATTTTTAATTAATATTTTGTTGTAAACAAAAAACCTAAATAATGTTACGTGTTTGCCATTCTAATTTTTAACAATCGCTTTATTTTTCTTTCTTGCGCATTTTTAATTTTGCAATAAATAATGACCACATACTGCAAAAGATAACTCCCCCTAACACGTGTCCATACTGTGCAGAATTAAAATATCCGTTAGTACAACATATTCTAATTGAATGTCGTAGTTTTCATGCAGTCCGCCTAAGAGTTTCCATGTCGTTAGAAGAAATATTGCACAGCAAGTCATATAACACTTTGAAGAAGTACATTCAAGATGGCAGACAGTTAGTTGGTCTTTAAAGTAGCCCCCTCTCCTTTGTTTTGTTTTGTTTGGTTCCCCGGTACGTAATCGGCAAGGGAAATTTATTTATTTAATACGGGTACAAAAATATTAAAAAATTATAAATAAATTGCAATTATGATGTAACGTCACTAAATGTAAGATTAATTTTAAAAAGAGGGGGGAAAACAAAAAAAAAACAACAAAAAAACATAATTTTCCGTATGTGAATTACATAAATAAAAATTATATTGTTGCATTATACAGTGTACAGTAGAAAGATTAGCATACACACATAAGTCAAGCTCACACTCAGGAAACGCATATTCCACTGAGGCCAACCGGATATATAAATAACTCATAATCACACCAGTAATTTATTATATACATATCGATGTGTCAATGTATATATTTATATTTACTATTCAAATTTATGACAGTTGAACACACGGTTCAAGAGCCAATTTTTTTTTCATAATTTCATGAAAGTACCGGCGTAATTTGAAGGAGTTTTGTTGTTTATAACTGAGGATGTATTCGGATTAATATTAAATTGTTCTCTTAATTCTTCGAGTGCTGGACAGATAAAGATGGTGTGATGGATGTTATCAACTAAATCAAGATTACAGTATTGGCAATATGATGAATCAGCTAGTTTAAACCGATGTAGATATTCACCGAAGTTACCATGACCAGAAAGTATCTGCGAATTAAATAATGTTACATCTAAATTGGGAAATTTATATTTTTCGTATATATATCTTATTTTATTTTTAATAAGTTGCGGGTCCCACAAGGCATACCGTCCGTCTGTGGATGTCCAACACTATTATCGTTTATTCGGGAAGAAACTAAATGTTTTCCTTCCTGTAACCTCTTTTTCCCAGCGTAACTGCCAAATACGAATAAATTTGTTATATAATTTCTTAGGGTCTTAATGAGGGGCGCAGTACCTAAATTCTCAATAACTTCATTGTCGTTGATATATTTTGGCGAATTAATTTTTCCGAGAATATTTATAATTCTGAATTCTGATAATATCGCTTTCCCTATGAAGAAAATATCTAAAGGCAGGATTTTGGCGATTACGCACGCCGCAGAGGAAAGAGTAGTTCTGTACAGGGAGGAGATACTTAAAATAAATTTCCTCTGATGTTTATTAACCGATTTTAAAATTCTATTATTGATATAGATGGGAGCGCCGTAGCCATATATGGTTTGTATTATACCTTTATATAGAATGGTGCTTTTATTATATATCAATCCATAATTGTTGGGTATCAGACTAAAGAGCTTATAAAATATTTCATTACATTTAATATTAACATTTTCAAGATGGAAAGAGAACTTAAGTTTATGATTAATTATAAGACCCAGATATTTTATACTATTAACGAATTCAACTTGTTGACCAGAAATTAATTTAAAATTTTTAATTTTATCCGTTAATTTTTGATTAGCAAATATTATTTCTTTGCATTTTTTCGTCGCAAAGGACAGACCGAAGTCTGCTATTTCATTTTCTACTTTATTACAAACTTCAGTGATTTTGTTTTCGTTCGTAAAGCAAGACAAATGAAATCAGATGCATAGATCATCAGCGTAAGAGACTAAACTACATTTAATATTTATTATTTTACTGAAATATTCAATATCGTAATGTATCTTTGAATAAAGAATATTCCACAGAGCCGGTACGAGAACCGAACCCCGAGGAACACCGCGGGTTAATTTTTTAACTGAGGAAACATTGTTGATTTTTAATTGGGCATATCTGTTTTGAAAAGAGCTAATTATAATATTATTAATCAGAGATGAATTAACATTTTTATTTTGTAAAATTTGAACAATCGCCGACCATTTGCAGTTATCAAAAGCTCCCCTAATATCAAATGATATTGCTACGGAAGTAGAATCCTCGGTCCGACAACTTTTAATGGAAGTGACAAAATTATATACTGCTCCTTCAGCGGAATATTCATTTTTAAATCCGTACTGGTTCGAATGAAGAATTAGATTTTCCTTAATTTCTTTCTGAAGATGCTGGTTATAGTGTCCGGCCAAAACCGAAACCGAAACTTTTTTTGAACAATTGTTTTAACTACGGTTTAAACTTTCAGGTTTGTTAAAAATAAATTTCAAATACGCTTATTATGTATTTTTTTTTATAAAAAAAATTAAAATCCACCCAATCAATAATCATAATTAAACAGTCTAATATTACAGCTCAAAAACAGCCGACATTTCTATTTATTGCTCCTGTTATTGTTATTAAAGCGGATCAGTTTTTATGAAATAACATCAACATCAAAAAGCAAATATTCTAAGAATGTTTCTTTTTTCACTGTTTTACCGGAAACAACGTGTTTCATCTTTCTGTTGAAAGGATTTTTTGAAATTTAAATGAATGGTAAAGTATAAAAGATACGCTCAATTGAGCTGGTTACATATATCCCCGAGGAGAAACTATTTCGTTTAAATGTATATCTGCCCTAATTAAGGTGATCATTGTATTTAATGAATGTGAAATATGAAATGGTGTTTTTCATCTTTAAAAAGCACACGATGAAGTAAAATAAAGCATTATACGATCAAAATTTCGGTGAAAGCCGAAGGTTCGGCTGATAATATTTGGCCGAACCGAAACTTGAACTGAAACTCATATTTTGGAAACTTCGATTGGACGCTAGCTGGTTTATAATTTTTTCAAATACTTTCCCACAGCAGTTGAGCAATGAAATTGGGCAATAGGCTGCAATCTCTGTTCCGTTTTTTGGAAATGAAAATGAGATTTGCAATTTTCCAAGCTGATGGGAAGAGTTGTAGTAATTCAAGAATTTTATTCATAATGATGTAAAATCGATCTAGAAAGTTCTTGTTCAGCTGTTTAACAGTTTTATTTGTAATTCTATCATTTATTTTTTTATTACAAAGAGATTTAATTGTGTTGTTAATTAATTCACAGCTCGCAATGAGCTTCCCCCCAATGCGAAGTGTAAGTAAACGAGTTAATGAATAATCTTTATTATCAGGAAAAAATTAGGCAGCTTTCGCCATGATAACTACCGTGGTAGTTAAAAACGGTAATTCAATGCAAAAAAAAAAAAAAAAAAAAAAAAAAAAAGTATGGGTTATCAAAATTATTTTTACATTACCATAAAATGTGCGTTAGTGTTATAAATGATTTCATGGAAAACAACTATTTTCTGTTAAATCGTATTTTATTTTATACAGGTATGCTTCAATACAGTTGATAAAGCACCGCAAGAAAGTTCTATAATAAAAAAAAAAACAAAAAAAAACACGTATTCAAGACAATTTATAAACGCGTGACGATAGGGGAAAGTTACACGCTTATGGGATATTTTTACAATAATTTAACGATTTTTAAAAAAAATGCTCCTATTTATTAAATTAAACAGAAATAAATTACAATTTTTTATAGCATTTTAATTTTTTCCTAGAATTGTTTATATGTAAAATTGTATAAATTAAGGGCACGTATAATAAAAACCACTCTATTCATAAATTAAAACTATTCAAAATTGTTTTGCTCTCAGCAATTTATTATACACTTTTCTCGTCTGTATTATTATTTAAAAAATATTAATTACTTAATAACCATATCATTTATTTTTTATTAACCCCCCCCCCCCGGATTATGGAAATTGAACTTTCAAGTCCGAGTAAAAACAGCCAGTGATTTTTTTCTTTTATATAATATTCGAAAGATTCAAAGAATATATAACACCTTACTAAATAAACTGCATTCGAAACAGAAATACAGTTTTCGTTGAACTAAGATTCTAATAAAAGACAACGGTGACATTTTTTTTTTTTTTTTAAATTTTCTAACTCCTAATACTCAGTTAAGTAACCCACTTAGCAGGCGTAAAATAAACTTTTTTTTAGGTACCGATTACGGATTATTTCCTAATTCCGGTATACACACACACCCACTCACATTTTGTTATTGCATTTGCTTTTTTAAATAAATGTTGTTCCCCCCTTTTTTTTTCCTGGTGGCGCCCATGCACCATTTTTAACTACAATGGTCATTACAGCACATGGGCCAGGGTAAAAGGGCTATTTCATAATTTAGTTATTAAATTGTTGGTCCTAAGAAAAACGAGTAGCATTTGTATGCGCGCTGGGTCATTTGATAATATAGTTGGCAGAGGAATACCGGCAAAAGCGGAGAGGTCGAACGCCCTACATTGTATCAGTAGGTGTTCTACCGAAGGGTAAGAAGGACCGGAACAGAAAGGGCACGTGGGTGGGAGAAGGATACCTTCAAGTATATAATTGTGTGAGACCGCCGTATGCCCAACTCGCAACCGATTTAACACAGCCTATTCTCGACGCGTAAGGTAAAGAGAAGGGAACCATGGATCAGCCGTAAATTTTATGTTCTTCATAAAAGATCGATCCCTTTGCCACTGGCTGATCCACTCAGCCATCATACGTTCATGGAAATAAATCTTCACTTTGCAGATTGGTGGCGCTGCAAACGACATTGATGCGAGCAGAGCTGATTTGGACGCCATGTCAACTCGTTCGTTGCCTTGAATTCCTATATGACTCGGCACCCATAAGAGCGTTACCTGATTTCTTGCTTGATGGAGCAGCTTCAACGTGTAACTGACTTTCAGGGCTAAGATATCCGTGTTGTTCTGTGAGGAGATCGATTTTAGAGAAGCCGAAGAGTCAGTCATTAAAAGTATACTTCTATCTATACATCCTGACTCCAAACAAGTTACGAGGCTACTGTATACGGCGTACAATTCTGCTTCCTGTACCGAGCAATAATCATTTAGACGCATTGAAGTGATTTCACCACCGATTTCACATGCGCACGTGGTTGGAGATGGGGAAATTTGCGGGTCTGCTTTGGAAGCATCAGTGTATATGTGCAAAGAGTTGGGATAACTATTGATTTTTTCGGCAACGCGGTGAATTATGTCCACACCCGGTCCGCGAATTATTATCTCCAAGAGAGATGTGTCTATCCTTGCGGCGATGTCTTCCCAAGGGGGAAGTTTGTAATAAGGGGTGTCGAGATTTGGCAATTGTACGCCACTATCAATAGTTTGTTTGAATAATCTAGGAATTGGGTCACTAGGGAAAGAAGGGAGCGGAATATCAGTAATGTTTGAGAAGGAATTAATTTCGTACTGATGAAGGTACCAGTGGATTAAATCGCGTGCGGTAATAGAAAAACGGATCAGGGGAAGTGGGGGTATGCCGCTAAGGAAACAAGCACTTAATTGATTAGTAAACAAACTTTATATACTTTTTCTAAAAAAAACTTCTGCGTTTCGACCACTTAAAAAACTTTTATCAATAAATGAAAAATAAACAAAGAAATCTTCGGAAACGTTTCAAATAAACACACCTATATGTTTTCTTGGAATTATAAAAAAAAAAAAAAATGGTAGAAGACACGATATATTCTATAAAGGATATAATACTATTACACGTTTTTTTTTAACACGAATCTCTTATTATCGAGTGTCCCAAAGTCTCTGTTCACAGATTTTTTCGAACAATTTATCAAAGCCATATTTGTTTTGTTTTTCTTTTGATGAAGGGGGGGGGGGGGGGGGGTTGTCGGCTAAAGACGTTCACCTAATCCAAAGGTATGTCAGCAAGCCACATTTGTTCTTTAACCATCATTGAAATGAAAAAACAAGTTTTCGTCTCAGTCGCAAACACTTATTTACAGCCGATGAACAGAGGAAATCATCTAAAAAATCGTGATGTGATTTATTTTCCGAAATTTAGGTAATCATTAGTATGAATTTACTTATAAGAATTTGAAAGGAAATAAAAATAAATATAATAAAAACTTAATTGGCAAACATTTGTCTTATATATATACATCATCATCATCATCATCTGGTGCAGCAATCCGTGAACTGGTCCGCCCCTATACTTCGTCTTTTCCATTTGTATTGGTTATCGGCCATCCTTTTCATTTCTGAGTAACTAAGCAGCCGGAATCCCTTGTCAGCTTATCTACCTAGCTTAATCGTGGCCTACCTTTTACACGTCTTTCTGGGATGTATCCTTCCATTATATCCCGCAGCAATGCTCCATGTCGGAGCACGTGGCCCATCCAACGCAGTTTTCGACTTTTGATTTGGTTCAGTATTTGTCGTGTTTCGCTGATTCGATTTAAGATTTCTTGATTGGTTCCCTTTTTCGTCCAGCTTATTTTCTCCATCCGTCTTCAGCACCACATTTTAAATGTCGCTATCTTAAGGTAAGATAGAGAAAGAGAGAGAGAGGATATATAGACCCGGCGAACTTCGTACCGCTCCAGAACCAATAAATGTTGTGTTCACTTATCAGTAATTAATACTCAAAATGAATTAAGTTCAATAAATGTACAAAAATCAAAATGAAAAGTATTTTAATTACGCGTGGCAGCAAGGAATTATTCCCCTTAATAACAAAAATCAGTATAAATTTACTTTAAAAAATTAAAGTAAACTACTTTTTGGAAAGATGTTTTTTCGGGCTATACCATCAGCTAACAACACAGGGTACACACTCAATTGATATACTTTATTAATTACGAGTGTGTACTCTGTGCTGTTAGCTGATGATGGGACGAAAAAACGTGTTTCTAAAGTAATCTAATTTCGTAAAGTAAATTTATACCGATTTTTAGTATTTCCTACACATATAATGTACGGAATCCCAATAAGATGGTTCAGAAACGACAAAAATATTTAATTACACAATAGCTCGGAAACGGTTTGACTTATCAGAATTGGATCATAAATTACAATTAAACTTCTATCTGTGACAATTTATAACTTTAAGCTGAGCGATTACCCTGGCCGGCAAGAAACCGTCTGGAATATGTAATATTGAATTTAGAACAACTTCAAAAATCACCCTTTAAAAATTCATAACTCATCACCAGATAATCATTTAAAAGTTAAATTCAAAATATAAAACAAAACACAGCAGCCCTTTCGTAAAATTCAAAAATTACGGTTAAACAGCCAATCTAAAAACACACAGGACTGAACCTTTGAATTCACTTTCCGAATGGTTGGAAAATGTTTTCAATGACTGCACACGTTGATTTTTATGTTTTTTACGGACATTTAGCGGTCAAAATGATAGACGTCTTTTGATATATATAGCCTTTTTACAACATTTTTAAATTTTTTTTCTTGCTAAGATAAATAATAAATCGCAATATTTTTACGACCGAAATATAAAATTGACACTCTCCGCACAAATGTGAATATATTCATACAACATTACCAAAAGTTGCGAAAGTACCTAACACATTTTAAAAACGAATACAAATGGATAATATGCGAGTAACGGGCGGGCGGATGAAGCACATTTACCGACACGAAAATAGGAATAGATCTGAATAACTCGGAACACGAAAAACAAACACAAAATGGTTGATGCACTTATTGTAATGTTTGCGGTCGATCTTTCGATTTCCTGTCGGTAGCTAATTTTTCGGATCAAGCACTTTTCAGTTGTTATAAATGTCTCATTGTTGGGAAAATCTCTTTGTGCTCCTCAAATTTCTTTCGTCGCTTGATTGCCGAGACGAATGAATGTTTCATTTTTCTTATAGTTCTCGCGGTACTTGTAAAGTCGGGTCGTTTATTATTTTCTTTTGTTTTTCTCGATTTAGGATGTACCGTGTTTAAGAGAAATGCAGACCAGTTTGCACCGTATTCGCTAAACAATCATTCGCCTACATTGTTCTGCTACATCTTTTAATTATATTTTTAGTTTATCGTTGCGACCATTTAACGACGGTAAATGTGGTCCGCTACAATTCACAAATGTTAGATATAAGCACGTATTGGTGGAAAAAAATGAAAAATAAATAGAAATAAAAAAAAAAAAAAAGAAATACAACTATATAGATAAACTTAAAAAGCAAAACCTCATCTAAATACAAAATTTCATCCAAATCATATTCGCAAAACATAAAATATTTTATAACTAATTGATGATTCTAAAGCCTCTTTCCATACAGCTTTGCTTTTCAATACTGAACGCAACAAAAATGTAGAGGTCCTTCCAATTCGCTTTCCGGATGGTTGGAAAATGTTTTCAATGACTGCACACGTTGATTGTTATGAATATATTTCTATACGTTTTTTAGTAGAAAAATTATATTTTAGATATATAGGGTCGCAAGCTTTATCTATACCACATTTATTCGTTATAAAAACAAATAAAAAGCGTCTTGTAATTTTACCTGTGATAAGCTGTTTTCCAACCAATTTGAAAAAATTTCCGACTAAATCACTACAAAATGTAATAAGGGTATACTGCACATAAGGAGGTTTTTAAAATGTGCACAACATATTCTCAGTAATTCACTTTCACAAACAAATATATAAATACGCAAAACATATAATATCTGCACATAAATAGGCAAAGTCCTTCTTTGTTTATTAACCGATTTTCTTTTTCCTTTTTTGTTCAGTAGCTATTAAAAAGCTGTTTTTTTTTCCTTATTTAAATATAAAATTAATACAAAAAAAATCAAAAATAAACTGTCTGTTACGATATTTTCGATTCGTTTCTTTTTTTTTGTTATATATATATTTTTACTGCATGCGTAGCGCATGATTTTCGAACCGTCATTACATGACTGCCCGCTGATCGACTGAGAGCCAAGACTGATGCCTTTTTTTGCCTATTCGTACCTCGCCGTTTCCAGGTATCTGGAATTACCCGCTCGCATGTTTTGCCTACCATATGTTTTATTACTTTGCACTACCAGAATTGACGCCACCGGCCCGTACACGAAGACACTACCAGAGCTGATAATCGACGACGTTCGAAAATCAAAAAATAATACTAAAGGCAGAACAAATTATCTATTAGATCGTCGTCGAAAGATCGCGCCACCAACCTGGTTCGTATCATACTGAAAACATTAAAACCCATTTAAAACTCGCGAAACCGAATTTTGCCATGGATTAGACCTCGACAAATCGATTTATTTACCCAAAATACCCCTAGCATGCAAATTTCATTATAACTAATTACAACTTTTTATCCTAATGAACCATTTAATTTGAAATAAAAAAATATTGAGGTCATTAATCGAGATAAAAAATATCCTATCTTTTAAGTTGGACCAAATCACATACAGTGTGAAAATTTCATTAAGATCGGTTGAATGGTTTCAGGGATTACCCCGACCAAACATTTGTGACACGGGATTTTTTTAATATATATATATATACAGGAGTGTCGCCAGTCAATGAGCCAGGGGGGGCAAGATGATAGAAAGAGGATATGAGTTATAGAAAAAATAAAATTTATAAGTTTTAAAGGCTTAATATTTCATTAAACACGAATAAAATCTTAATTAAAACGTAATTTTTGTGGATTTCTGGAAAATTGTCCATGATTATGCGCCTATGAATACTCATCATGGCCAGTTGATTAAAAAGTTTCAAGGCTCCTGGGAGGGGGGCAGCTGCTCTCTCTGCCCCCCGCTGGCGACGCCCATGTATATATATTGAGATGGATTCGGTACCTGCAGCGCGATCTTTTCGACGGTGTTCGAGTTATAAAAATATTCTCTTTGGTAAAGTCATTAATTCATGGTCTATTGAACACTGTTTATTCGGCGTAATCGCGGCTTGTAGGGATCAAGGATGCTTATCGGCTAAAACCGAAATTCCGGTGCGCGGTCAAACGGACAGTTGTGTCAGGATTTAGACTGTGTGGGTGTGCATTGCTGGCTGTGGCCGATAGCGGAGATAACTACATGAGTCCGGGGAGAGTGCGTGTCGTATAAAAGCTGTGTCAAGCGGCATCGAGCCGAGGGAAGTTTTATAAGATCCCGTAAAAATCAGGTAGAGCGGCTAACGAAGTCTTAGTCGGAGATGTTCTAGAAACATTAATAAGATTACTACCTTTTATCAAGTTTTAATTATTATTTGGTTAGATGTTTAGTTAAGATATTCGGAACACATTGTTCGATCAGTCGAGTCGCTTTCTAGTCGTCATCGCGGGGTAATCGTCGTTGCAACGTATCTATCTAATCTTCGTACAGCCGTTTTGCGAGTAATTTAGGTGTCATGGCGCGAATATAACCGTTTTTTTATGTAAATATGCCGTGAAATTTGTTTTTAAAAGGTGATTATTATAATATTTCTTCAAATAGAATATTATGAATTACTTTACTTTCTAGCTTACACCCAATTATAATACTTAACTGACCTGTCTTCTAAAATATAGTGCTTCCGACATAGCTTTCACATTCTTAATTAATTTTAAAAAATATAGTGCTATCTAGGTAAAATTATATACAATTATGAGTATTTCTTTTTGCGTATTATAGGGTGTTTTCGAAAAATGTGAACCGTGTTAAGGAATTTTTTTTTCAAATGCTTGTAGCTCGAAACCAATGCTAGATAGAAAAAAAGTATAAATGCATCGAAGATAGAGTAACTATTCCTCTTCAAGATTCTGAAAAGAATTTTCCAATACGTTTGTTAGTTTTCGAGTTATGGCGCCCTAAAAAGCGCGAGTTGGGTACTAAAAAAGAAGTGAAAAAAAGTGTTTATTTTTAAACGTTTATAAATAATTCATACAAAAAGTACATAACTTCTGATACAAAAATTAGTAAATTTGAAATTTTTTACGAATATCAAAACATTTAGGAAGGAAAAAAATGAACAAAATTACAAGTAAGGCTCGATTTACGCTCCTTGCCTCGCGTTCAAGCGTTCGTATCGCCGCGAATACGAGCCTAAGGGGGGAAGTGAATACACTGATGGAAAAAGGAAGAGTTACTCTATCTACGGTACATTTACACTTTTTGCCTATCTGGCACCGGTTTCGAACTACAAGCGTTTGAAGAAAAAAAGTCCCATAAGACGGTTAACATTTTTCGAAAAAACCGTGTATATATATAGTAAAAGTAAAAGGGAACTTAGCTCCCTGATCGCTTTGTTCGTCCATCCTCAAGGAAGTCCCTCCAACTGCGTGCTTTAATCGTATTCTCGTAGCATCATTACTTATTAAAACTTTAAAAATACTATTCACGTGTTCGATTTTAATTATTTCTGGCTACTTGTGTAATATTGAAATATTTTAGTTAAAATAAAATTAGAAGAAAGAAAAAGAAAAATAGAGTACTAGGAAGTGATAAAACTTTTTTTATGTATAGAAATATATAAAAATATATCTTTTTATATATAAAAATGCGTGTATATTTTTTTGTTTTTTTTTTTCTTCTGATTTTAATTTTTTAAAAGAAATTGTAAAATATTTCAATAGTAATCAAATAGAAATAATTAATGAAATCAAATCAGCCTAAAGTAATATTATATCACCATCAAATGAATAATCACACCATGCATGTACACGAAGATTAATTAAGCGACACCGAAATTAATTGTTTAGTAATTATCTGAACGGATAAATTTTATCTGAAGCACACCTTGATAAATACTTTTCACTGTTCGACGTAAAGTATAAAAATACACCGATAAGGTTTAAATTTACAATGTTTATCTTATCGCGTTAAATAAAAATTTATTCGTACAATATACTTCAAGAGGACTTTTTTAATATTTCAATTCGTTATTAAGAGAGAAATATATTACACGGAGAATGTATATTAGATCCGTATTTAACTTTCATTATCGGATCAGTTTATACGGTTAATTTATTTGATACTAATTACTTATTAATAAGTTAAAATCGGTTACTTTTATTTCCAGTAAATAAAGTCGTTACTAACTTTACATTATTCTGCTGTAAATGAACCGAAGTGTGCGATCGACATAGGAAGTTCCAGCTGAAGATCACAATTTTACAAAACAAAATATCAGTTGTTTGCACTCAGCGAGGTGTTACGCGATTCGAAAATTGTATATATGAATTAAAACGAATGCTTCGAGTAAACATATTTTACGTATGTAACCGTAACGCAATGAAAGCATCGCTATATATGGGCACCGTACATAAAAAGTTACATTACAGGGAAACTAATAAGTTTTACTACGAAGTATAAAAGAAGTCACGATATGAAATTCTAACCGATTCTCGATTTCTACAAATAAATTAATATATACGCACGATCGCGTGCGTACATACACATACATCACCAAAGGAGAGTCCTCTGGACTCCTAAATGCTAGTTTTTCTATAATACTTATAACTGGGCTGATTTTAATCGACTGCGTCATTTTGTCGAGAAAAAAAAAAACAAACGTAACAGGATTTTTAAATAACGCAAAAACGTAACAGATTTTGTTTATAGGCTTTACTTATTTCAGCCGGAGTAACAATAACGCAGTCATTAATATATGTCCTTACCACTAATATACAATTAAATTGGAAAAAAAGATTGACACACAAGCAACTTTTCCCAAGATCAAGTTTAAGATACATGAAAGGTTAAACTTTTACGATAAGCATCTATTTACTGTGAAGTTGCTGGAAGATGATTTTTTAAATTAGACAATGGTGTCAATCTAGAATGATATGCACGAAAACATATTTTAAATTATGTAAAAGCGCAATCAATATTAACCACACACACACACACACACACACACGTATATAAAATACATTAATGACTACGTCACTTTAACGTTACATGTTTATTCGATGTGAATCATAGATAAGTTCAAAGGATTGAATAATCGGTTCTTCCCTGTTCAAAGATAATATTATACCTTCTACAGCGAAACCGTATGAACTCAAAAATGTATAACATTTTTTCCATGCTGGATTTAACGGCACCAAAGCATTTGATCATTTAGTTTACCACTGACAAGTCGGAGTTTCCGATATGCATCTGGCGCTGTAATTAGTGTTCCATCATCAACTTTGCTGTATGATATGAATTCACTATATATATATATATATATATATATATTAATGACGTCATTTTAGCTACGACTCTAATCACCTTTTTTGTCCCAAAACATTACACATATTGTATATATAGGAAGACAAAATATCTACAAAGTGGATTGCTGCCCTGCTTAATTATGTTATTCTTAGGTTGGGGTTAATAAGAAATTCTGCTATGGTCTTGCGTTATGGAAGTAATGATAGACATTTCTATTCAAACCATAAATTAAATTTATTAGTTTTAAATTCTTTCTTGATTGCAATAAAAAAAAAAAAAAAAAAAAAAAAAAAAACTTATTTTTCGAAGAATATCATGGTTAATTGAAACGACTCTTCCGTATATACATATATCAGGGGCGGATCCAAAAGGATATTTTGGGAAAAGGGGAATTATAAAAAGGCATAGGGGAGGAATTATATAATTACGTAAAATCTTCTAGGGTAGGCAGTAGATTGAGAAATACTCCTTGTTTCGTTAAGAAAATCAAATAGCAACCTTTAAAGAAACTTAAAAATGTTTTAAAAATACATAATTATTACAATTTAATTTAAATTTAGTTTTATTTTTAGGTGAAAAATAAAATGAAATTATAAAATTCTAGCTAAAATGGTAGTTTAGAAATAGTAAGAAAGATAGTATTTTTATTAGACTTTACTTCTTTTCTATTTTTGTTAGTAATCCGATCCGAATTCTTTGTTCATGAGCAAGTAAAATATATATATATATATATATATTTCTCATTGAACTAGTTTCATTTACATTACAAAATAAAAATCAAAAATAAATAAAAATGACAAAAGATCGACGACAGTTCTGTTTAAAATAGAATAAAAAAGAAACAATAATAGTTTTACTAGAAAATAGCATTAAATATTAGTTATAATTAAATCCGTAGGTAAAATTTATACAAACCTTTTATAGCATAAATTAAGTTGTTCTGTTATAACAAATTTTTTCATAGAGGCTTTGGTTCTTAGGTGGAGGGGGGGTCCCTATTTTTACCCCGCGTGGATCCGCCACTGAATATATATATATATATATATTAATTACAACGTAATTCTTAGGCCACCCCCCCTTTGGAAAAAATGTCCTAATTTTATGTCACATTTGTTATATTTCAATTTTGACCGACTTTATATATATTAATTGCAACGTAATTCTTAGGCCACCAAAGTTAAGTGTTAGGATAGGATTTTTGTGATTATGTTATTATATTCATATGGACCGATTTAGAATTACGTTGTAAATTTTGATCATTTTATACAAAGTATAGAAGAGACCGAGACAAAAACGTTAGCAAGACAGGTCAAGGGGAACAGCCCCCTGCGAGGCCAAAATTGCCGAGTTAAATATATATATATAAATAAATGATAACGTCATTCTTAACCCGACTTCCACTACTTTTTCTATCACAAAAATTTGTCCTCAAATGTGACATTAAATAAAGATTCCTTTTTTTTTGTCGCGCAGTCGGAAAGAATGACGATATCAATTTTCCTCGTTCTACACGAAGTACAGAAGTGATAGAGTTGGGGGTCTGGGAGTGTTCTCAGGCAGGGCCAAGGCGTGGAGTCCTTTGAGAGGCGCGGAGGGTCGAGTTTTATATATATACATATATTTATACATACGACAATGCCACATTTATAACAAACAAAACATATAACTTACATCAGCTGGGTCAGCGGGAAAACGAGCAGCGCAAACTTTGTATATATCAGGGGCCGGTTTTCCTTGCTTCACTTCTGGATCTGAACTTCCAAGAACGTAATGATGGAATTGACTTAAAAAGCTTTCTTTACCCGTCATTTTAATTTCAAATAAGTCTTGTTCACTACTTGTTGCTATTGCAATAGGTATATTATTCTGGGCTAAATGGCTTACTAGCCGTTCAGCTCCTAAAATAAAAATTTAAAAAAATAATGTAAAACAAAACTATATTACATTATAGTTTTATATTTTAATATGGATGATCTTTATAATTTTACATTTAATAATGCATTTCAGAGTTTAATATAAGATTAATAAACAATAAGAAGTTCAACGAAGAACATGAAATGATTGTTTATGTTTTGTAGAAAAAATAAATTGAATCTTACGCTTTTGAAGGAGGCATCGAATTTACTAATAAAAATGTTCTACAAGAAAATCAATTTTTTCACAGTCTACACATTTTAGACAACGAAATTTATATGTGAATAATCTTGTATAAATGAATGACACATCATCGGTAAATTGGGAACTTCCGGTAAAAAGTGAAAGCATTTTATATTTCAGGGTCAAAATTGACAAAAAATTCAAAATAATTTAAAACAATATCTATATGTAGAAAGATCTTAAAATACTGGAACATAATCGGGATAATATGAATATAAATGATGGTAATTTTTTTAACGTTCGTTTTAAATCTTAAAAATACTCAATTAAATAAAAATTTTCAAGTAAAGACTGATTACGTACTGAAAATGTGCATTTGATTTAAATTCTTTTCTTTCTAAAAATGACAACAAATTTTCGTGATAAAATCATTTGTAAACTATGTTTTAAAATTTATTTTCTTTTTTTTTTTTTTTTTTTTTGTATTTTTCAATGAAAATCCATGCTTCTGTATTACATTCAATTAAAGTATTTACAAGTAGATTTTATTTTGTACTAATTTTAAAATTTTTAAAAAAATTAATGAGATTCTAAATGGGAACAACACTATCATTCCGAAGAAACACAGGAAAATGATAGATTTAAGAGCTCATAAATACTTCAATCTCAGATGATGAATGTCTTTCTCCAAAAAAATATACATATATATTCTTAATAATAGACGTTTCAACTTCACTGAGTCTCCACGATAATTAATTTAATTCAAATATGTAAATAAAAAAGAACAGTGATTTTATTTTATTAATACCTTGTCCAGTATTATTTAAAAAAATGTTTTTTCTCTTTTTATTCTTTAAGGGGTTATATCACTCAGCAAATTTTTTTTTCCCATTTTTTTTTTTTTTTTTATTGGCTTAAATGATGCATAAACTATTCAAAAATAATAATTAAGAATTATTTTTGGAGAAGAACACCGATAAACAATTTTTTTAGGTTATTTTCTGAGATGTCTCTGAGCGCTCCAAAACGTTTGAAAAGACCGCTCTGTCATACACAGCATTTTAAGTGTATTTACAGCTCTGTTGGTAATTTTTGCCGATACAAATCAGTTGCATTTCTTCGAAATCTATGCAGATAATGCTAATAAATGTTATCAAAGCTATAAAAGGTCATAAAACGCCACAATGACTGTTAGACTGACGCCGCTTCACACATGCAGTAGACAGTTCGGCGTGCTACTCCGAGTTCCGTCCATCTATTGTATTTTAGTGTTTTTTAAGTAGTTTTTTTTTATATAAAAATGAGTGAGAAATTTTATTCTGATAAAAAAGGAAATAGATCATCATCAGCTTGTGTCATTCGGAGCAGAATTTTCAACAGAAAGCCGTCCAACCAGCTCATCTTTGAAGGCGACGTTGAACATTTTTTTAGGCTCACAAAAAAAATGAAAACTGCACACATCTGAAGATGATACTGAAATTGATGCTAGACTAGGCTACCGAACCGTGAATTTTATTTCTGTTTTTATTACCATGTTGTCGCTAATTCTAGTGTGTAAGGAATGCGCAAGTAGTGTAATTTTTTCGGAGTCATGAAAACGCGGCCATGCATTTAAGTTCGTTGTAACGTGAAAAAAATGTAGAAGTACTTCTATTAGCCCTCTCATTAATGGCCATGCTAATGATTTAAACAGACGTTTAACTTTCGCTATCAGATTAATCGGTATTGGGATTAATGGAATAAATAAATTCTGTACATTCATGTGTCTTCCAAAACCAGTGTTTCAAAATGTCCTATAGGAGCAGACTCTTGGTACATTTGGCAAAAAGCAGTCATGCACATTGTAGAAATGTATACTCCTAAATCAGCTATGCCAATGGCATATTTGACGCTGTTCGAAAGATTTATGAAGACCTTCTCTCCAGTTGCCTTGAAGGATTCAACAAAATGCGAATAAAAGTTTGAATACCGTCATTTGGACAATAATTCCGAAAGCGATATTTAGCGGCAAAAGCGTGGTTAATATTACAACTAATATCGCTGTAATTATGTACAATGACGGTTTTCGAGGACTTCTAGATGTTATGAGCAAATTTCAACTAAAAGTTAATATAGCATTGTACCATTTTACAATTGAAGTTGATTGACGTCAAGTTGAAGCTGCAATCCGCTCAGCATAGAAACATCAGCATTTGTGTACTTCCAACGAAAAACTAATGTAGATTAAGAAGGAAAAAAAAACCTTCTACGTTGCTTAGCGAGACTGCTGCACTGCCCGCCATTTTCCTCCGCCGAAAAAACATTCGTTTAAATTACCTTGTACCATGACGCCATTTTGTATGTTAAATGTTAATAAGAAATGTTTTTGTATCCATTAAGACATATACAATAAAGTCCCAAAATCTTATTTTGGTTCATTAATTAGTAATCGAGAAATAAATTTCTAAAAATTGATCCATTTTTCGGCATGCCTGAGTGATATAACCCCTTAATATATTTTATTCGAATAGCTCTGTAAATTATGTTTCTGTTTTCATACACTATTTTTCTAATGAACCTAAATAATAATTTAAAATATTTATTAGATATTTTGATACGTATTATGTGGCATAATTAGAGAGTCTATAAATCTGGTTTCTGGTTATAAGAATTACCTGGCAAAAAAGGCGTATCTCTCATTGCAACCAATAGTTTCTCAGATACTTTTTCACGAAATTCTGGTATAGTTAGCGGTAATTTTTTTTCTTCAATGATAATTTTCGCCGAATCATTTGGTACCGTACCTAAGACTTTCACTCTAAGAGCATCATCGTATACAGTTCCATATTGTGCACAAATTTCTTGAAATATATTTTTATACACCATTTCTGTGTCTATAAATATTGAAATTATTGCGATGAAAACATGTACATTTATGAAATTGTACATTCGCTCGTATAGCGAGCATACATCACTTAATATTTCTTACACAAAATTAAAATAATAATACTCGAAAGAGATGTTTATTTAATATTCAATTTTTTGACAATCTTGTTTGTCTAAATATCAAAAAATTTTAATTTTGAAAAAGTTTCTAAAATATTCCATTATCAACTAATGAAAATTTGAATGCATCGAAAGTCTAAATTTCATTTATATATTTACATATAAATAAAAATAAATAAATACATATAATAAGTACACATGAAAAGTTTAAAACAGAATTATTAACTCCTCGAAAGTAGAATTAATCGTAATTACTAAAAAAATCGAAATTAAAAATTGTATAAAATATTTATGAATTCAGTTTGAAAAATATAAAACAAATAGGACTTTTTAAACAATTTGTATTAGTATATATATAAATTCCGCTGACAGAATTTTATAACATGGAGAAGTTTAAACAATTTTACCTTTAGTTTGTATTTTTCGATTCTTATTATTAATATGCGATTACAACGATTAGATTTTGAACAAATCTGATTTAGTAGTTTTGAGTAATGCAAGAAAACGTAAAACGATGTAATATAGTTATTTTGTAAAAATTTACGATAATGAATTGAAGGTATGATGTTAATCGAAATGTTATTATCAAAAACTATACGTGTGGACGTTTGCGTAAGTGTATGATATGTTTTCAACGTATATAAGTTTTTGTGATAAATATGTCAATAATCAGAAAGATAATAATAAGGCCTTTACTGGTTATAATATATTCAACTGATTAACTGTTAAAACTTAGGTACAAATACACTGTCAATAATTATTGTACATTATTATAATTCATATGTAAGTGGATTTTACATGTTTATTTCACTGTGCATATTTTAAAATATAAATTGCAATTTGGAAATTTATGAAACAAATTTTGTTTTAAGCAGAATATCAAACAATGCAATCATTTAAACAATGTATAAATCACAAATCTATATTATTCTTAAGTAATCGTTAGTAATAACTAAATTTGAAAAAAATTCAATACACCAATATACAATAAAAATAATGGCACAGTTATGAATATGTAATTCGCCAAAAACGCTAGTTATAAAATAAACGTAATGCCGGTATTATTAAATTTGAAATCCTCAAAATAATAATTTTATGTAGGAAGTTACCAACTAATAATCCATCCATGTCAAAAATAACATACTTCACCGGTTTAAAACTCATTTTAACGTTAACACATTTACAGTAACCACAATGAACTATTACCTACTGTAAATTCAGTCGCCTGAATTCAGTATCGTATTATCCGTAAATAATCGGGTGGACAATAAATACACCTACGATGCGGTACGCAGATACTTAAACTCCGCCTATTTGTACTTCTTCGTTTGGAAAATGCAAAATACAGATGGCTTCAGCAACCATGACGTCACATACCGTTAGGTGCCTCAAGAGCTTAAAATAAAGCTGTAAGCTCAGCTATAGTTTTCTTATAAGCCGGTTCCTTATTCATATATTTGAAATAAGTTTTGGTTTTCGCAACTTTTTTATTTGAGATATTACTTATGTGAACATCTTTTTTTTTGTTGTTGTTTTTGCCCCAAAAGGAAGGGTTTAAATTATTTTTTAACCATAACTTTTTGGTTTTATGAAAGAACTTTTGCGTTTTGTTTTAGATTTCGAATTTAACTTTTGAAGGGTTATCTGGTGTTGAATTATTCATTTTTAAATGATTTTTGAGGTCGTTTTAAATTCTGTGTAAGTTCTTGGAGGTTTTTTAAATTTTATGCTATCCGGAGTAATTGACTACCTTGAAATAATATATTGTCTTAAAGAGAAGTTTAATTGTAATTTTTAATCCAATTTTGAAGTTTATAAGTCAAACTATTCGTAAGGTGTTGATTTTTATTTTGTTTTCTATTCTGCATTTTCTTAAATAAAATGTGTTCTCAGTCCTTGAAATAGTTTATAATAACATGTAGGAATTAATTTTTATATAATGGTTAATATTTTTATAATATAAAATGCCGATGTATTATGTACAATCATAAATTCTATTTGTTACATATATATATATAAATATATAATCAAAGAAAAAAAATAATTTGTTTCATATATTGCCTCAAAAATTTGGTGTTACAGTAAAAAACAGTTATAGTAAATAATAGCGTTGAACAGGTTATAGAAACGAGTATTGCTGTAAGTGGAAGAAGTGCATAAAACTATAGGTTAATTTTTATCCAATATTGCAACCAAAATTTGTTATTAAAATAATAAATTATGGCTTATAATGACATGGATAAACAGGTAATTTTAAAAGTTTTTATAGATGAATTTAACTAAAATCGTCATTCAATTTTTTTTTCTTAAAAAAGGAAAAAAGATGACAAAAGACTGGTACCAGCACTAAATAACAAGTCACCAGTCAGATTTTGGTGAAATACAATCAGCCATATTAATGTTAGGTCATGTTATAGAACAAATGAACGCACCAGATAAAAATAAAGTTTTATAAGTAATTATTTAAACGAATTATGATTTTTTTTTTACATGCATGTATTTAGAAGATTTTTCTTTGTGTTATTTCATTTAAAACATTACAAACGAATATTAATGCGCCTGACTATATTATGGTGCTCTCATTCCTGATAGTTCGTAAATGCGGCTTCTCCACACTATTCCAGTGTTACGGCTTTAACAAGAAGAAAAAGGACAAAGAAACTATTCAAGCTAAAAAGGCTACTCGCCGTACCCAACCAAATTATCAACCTCGTCTGGAGGCTCGTGTTATTGACACGAATAAATTCAATTGTTAATCAAATAAAATGTATTATATTCACATAATTAAACAACGTGTAGTTACTCAATGACAAAAGTATTTTGGAACTAAGATCAGATGATCAAAGCATAAAACAAGGATAAGCAACGACAAACAAAAAAAAAAAATATTTACAAAAATTCTCCAACTCTTGTTAATTACTATGATGACGAGCAATAAATTTAATTCAAGTTTTATTATGAGCTCGCCGACCACGTAATCGCTTTACAAACGGTAACCTTGTAACCAGGGGCGTATCGTCAATAGAAGCGATGGATGCACCGCTTCCTCTAACAAATCAGTAGGAAATTGCTTTTTTTTCGCATTTGCGAAAAAAATACAACCGAAATAAAATGAAATAACTTGCTGAATTTAAGTGCAAAAATTAAAAATTACTAGAAAAAAAGTGCTAGATGAAAGAGCATCTGCAATAGCGAGTAACAGAAAAAGCTACACACTTACTGTCTACAGTTACCTCCAAATGATCTGCTGCATGTTGATAATGGAAAAAGGTTGCGCACTTATATTCAATTTGGAAGCGCCAGATGTGTCGCTTCCAGATCACATCATTTGCACGAATTTTTATCCCGTGCATTGGGAGTAAAGAAAAAATGGGCACACATATTCAATCTGGAAGCGTCGAGTAAAATCGCTTTACTAGCATGTACAACAATCAACAGTGCAATTTTTATGCATGTCAGTATGTGTGTGTGTACAATCATTGTGTAATGTGGTATTTGCAGTACTGGAAACGATGATCAGTTGTGCTTTTGCCGCTTTTCAGTCCGTAATATTACTACAGTAGAAGCTATACCAGCACGTTTATCCGTGATGTTTCAGTCTAGTAAAATGCAAACATTTTCGAAATTGAGACTACATATAATTATTAAAACACTTCCACTGATTGGTTTTAGTTCATTAAGTAATCCAGAAAAAATGAAATATTCAAAATAATAAAACAACGCCTAGTTTAGATAATTTTAGTACAAAATCGAAAGGCGTGTAAAAATTCTCTTCCATAATTTATCAAAGCTAAAACCCCAGTAGTGAATCAGCCATCGGTACTGCCCGACCAGTCACACTGACACTTCATCGCACACACTCTCACATTTATTCTTATCATATGCGTAATTTTGCAAAATAACGTCGCTTATAGTCAGTTTGCGATATGCATAAATGTAAGATACTACTCGTTACAGAAAAAAACTTGTTATTTTACATTTAGAAAATGAGAAGTCCATTAAAATTGAATAAAATAGTTCAACGTTCTTTATACCACAATTTACAAAATTAAAAAAAAAAAATTGAAAAGAAAAGGTAAAACAGAATAAAGGAAAACTGGTTGAAGTAAATGTACTGAATTTTAAAAACAATTTTACATGGTTTAGTTTCAATAAAGCATTAGTGTTCATACTAGTGAACCAAATTTTACAGAATAAACTAACAAATTTGCTGAAAAACTAAATATACATATATAATTTTTAGAGTTCATTTGCATAAATGCAGCAGTTTTTTAATTGCCACCGTATTGCCTCTTCAAAAACAACTGCAAAAGCAATTGGTATTCCGAATGAAATTTTAAAAAATTGATTATTGTTCGACCTCAGTTTGTTTTGAAATGTTATGCACAAACAATTCAGTCTCAGAAAAGTTGTTTATAGAATTTTGAGATTCCAACTCACTTCTTCCATACAATTATTACTTTAATCAGTTAAAACTTGTTCTATATATATTTCATAAAAGTTTATATCAGAGTAATCATAGTAACAGTAAATTTTCAAATTAAACATACGCTTTATTTAATTTCAGGCATAATGATGAACCACTTAAAAACTTTTATTTATATCTACTTAGTTTCCTATTTAAAAATAATATAAAACTATTGAATTTGATATTTTACATTACATACAAATTATTTACATATATAAAAATCATTTGTAAAATTTGTATTCGGCATAATAAAATTATGAGTACTTTTTTATTTCATACATTTACTTTCTCTACTTAAAACATTTGGAATTGAAAACTGTTTATTATGTATATTCTGGGTTATTTTTTATTTAAAATACTAAATGAAAAATAACCCAGAATATACATAATAAACAGTTTTCAATTCCAAATGTTTTTATTAAGTTATGTAATTTTTAATTTTACTGCTAATTGAAATCAATGCTTTTAAAAAATTGACTCAGTATTGAGGAATTTATGTTTAAAATTATCCAATAATACAGATATATCATTTTCTTCAAAAACTGCAATTCAATTTCTATTTCCATTTAATAGATAATTTTTCTAAATAGTTCTGCATAAAATAAAATCTCGATTTATAATTTCATTATACAATAAACAATATATTTTTCAAATTTGTTCTACATATTACTGTTAATCATTTTTAAATTTCTTACGGTGTGTGTGGAAATCCATATACATATTTAAAAAACTAAAATTTATTTTCACGAATTAATATTTTGCCGTCAGTTTTTATGTTTTTTAAAAACAAAAGCAATTTAAAATATATTTTTTCATTAACAATTTTATTGTACCTAATAATTGTTAAATAAATTAAATTATATATATATAGAGAGAGAGAGACATATATAAAAATAATTAGTATAAAATATAAAATATTAATTAATAATTGTAAAACTAATATTTTTTATTATATTTTAAGTTTTTTTAAAATATTTAACACTAATTTTGATGAAAAATAGTTAATTTGTGTAATTCACATTAAAAGCCTATAAAAACAATGACGTAAGACCAATTGTTTCCATTTTTTCACCCAACATCCAGCGTTTTAGACGATTGTGTGTATCACTGTTAATACATCGAATTGGTAAGTAACATCGAGATTTGAAATTGAAAATGAATAAAATATATAATTGAAGCAAATAGTAACGGTGCAAAATAAAGTACAAAATAAATTGGACCATAGTCTCTTATTTGTAATTTATACAAAAGAAAAAACTTGTAAGTTTAATTAAGATACAGATACAATGTTAATTTTTATACATAAACAGTAAATAAAAGTCGAAAATTGATTATTGTAATATTAAGTTACGAGTTATTTTATACCAACATATTTTATTTTTAAACGTAAAGTAAATTTCCTGGTTGAATAAAACACTCTTCAAATGCTGCAAACTGCTATTTTTATTTTAAATTTCTGGCTAAATTAAATCAAACAATCATAACTCATCTATAGGGTTCAGAAAATTACCATATAAAATTAATTTAAATAATTGTTTTATAAAAAGTACACTAAATGAAATAAAAATTTATGACAACAACAAATTTTTAAGATGTGCAGCTAACGTTAATCTGAAAAAAAAATGTAAATCTATGTAATGTGACAATATAATGCAAATAGTATGTAATAAATGAAAAGTAATCTAATTAAACTTTTTTGCTATTATACGTTCAATTATACAATAAAATTCAAATGTATTATTAAAATTTGAACTAGTTTTAAAATTTGTGCAATTAAATAAAAGTCATCTTACAAAAAAAAAGGGAATGTGATTAATTTTATAAAATGAAAAAACATTAATCAGATAATATTTACTTCAAATCTATTGTATTTTATAAACAACATTTCGTTACTGCATTAAAAATTTTTAAATAGTTCGGCTGTCGATATACGTAATTATAGTAAAAATATTGATTTTCTTCGTACATTATCTAAAATCATTTATGTATAAAATATTTAGATACATAGCACCTGTAACATACAAAAGAAAAAATATATTACCGTTTCAAATCGTTGCTTTTTCTTGATGATAAAGAAGTGTTTCTTATTCCTTTTAGTTCGTTTCCTGTATAAAATTAAGTAAGAAATGAAAGTATTTCACGATTGTTGTGGAGCGCAAGTTAATTTTTCACATACTACATATTTGACATAAATAGTATAAGAAATCTTTTTTAACAAACGTGATTGAGTTTCATTTTTACTATGAATCTAGGAGAGGGTGATTCAAAATGTAGTTAAAATCTATATAAAATTAGTTGCATTTTTTCTTATTTTTCATAAGATGGCATTTATATTATTTGACAACTTTTAAAACCCTAGTCGAAATTTTCTAATACATTTGAATTTTAAACTTAAGAAGTACTTAAACAATTACTAAATAATTTTTTAACTTTAGAGAATTATATAATAAAAGCTAGAGATCTATGACTGACTTTTTTTCTTTCTTGTTGGCAGGTCTTTTAAAGTTGACTGTTGTTTTTTTAATAAAACTAATCCATTGTCTTTTTCTGTAAAATTCACCTATTGTTCTTTCAACTTTTTGAAATCAGCAATGAATCGTTTACCTTCATCTTCTGAAATGTGTCTCCAAGAGTAAGTGAAATCTGACAATTCTTTCTCGAATTTCAGTGTTGAATCGCTTATTCATCGTAACCAAATTAACATCGCTCAATTCATGCTTCCCATTTGCATTTGAACTTGAAGATTCAAAATTTTCAATAGAAATGTTTTCATAATTTTCAGATCTTGATGATTCAAAAGCGGAAAAAATTTTAGACACATTCATGGAAATAAACAGGTTATTCCGATATTTTTCCGGTAATCTTTCATAACCATAGTCCGGATAATATAAAAATACCGCACAAAAATGTTTACAAACTAAGCGAAATTTTTCAAAGTCATAACAGTTGCAAGATGGAACGTTAAAATTAACTACATAATGTAGTTTTGGATTTTTTTCACTTTTAACATAGAAAATATCATTATCTTTCTTTTTTTTTGATTTTGTCAGTAATATATGCATTTTCTGCAGATGTGTACCTTCGGTAAACGTTTTACATACGCCATAGGTCGCTGATGTAAAAAAACAGGTATATGAAGATCAATTTTTTTCGATTTCGAACTGAACTTGCTGTTTTTTTGGTAATATTTCAGATATGAATCTGGTAAAATTTTTTCTAGAATAATATTTAAAGAAACCACTTAATGATGTCACCAAGGCCAATTCTAGACTCATTTTTTGGGTGGGGGTGGGGGGTACGAAAATATATTTATAATTATACACACATAATTTCGGTCCATTTAATTCAAGCAATTATGATTTCGCAGCCATTTCGGGGGAGGGGGACCCTCTCCATTGATACGGCTCTGTTTGTCACTTGCCTGTATCAAAAAAGCAGTACTTTTTAACATGCGATTTTATCTCTCAATACCATTGTTATTAGTTACTTTAATTAAATAGTCGTTATCATAAAAAATTTCCGTCCATTTGTGTTTAATTTTTAACCATTGGTTGGTGAAATAATCCTGAGTTCGAATATTATTTTTCCATGCAGAACTTCCTTTTAGAATCTGAACACGTTCTTCATAAATTTATTAGAATTTTTAATTGAAATTAAGAACTTCTCGTCATCATTAACATTAACTGCCATTCCATTTGAATTATTAATTAATAACGTAGTTAAAAATTTGATAAGTAGAGCATAACAAATAACACTTGGTAGCAGCTAGCAATTTGACATTCAAATTTATGCACAACTAAATCTATTGCATATATTAGATTTTAATTTCGTAGAGCGTTTGATAATTAAGTGAAGAATACCATGATCATGGGCGTCGCCAGCGGGGGGCAGGGAGGGGCAACTGCCCCCCCCCTGAAGCCTTGAAACTTTTTAATCAACTGGCATTGATGAATATTCATAGGCGTGTAATCTTAGACAATTTGGAAAACTTATGTTTTAATTAAGATTTTATTCTTGTTTAATAAAATATTAAGCCTTTACAACTTATAAATTTTATTTTTCCTATAACTCATATCCTCTTTCTATCATCTCTCCCCCCCCCCCCCCCGGCGACTGTTAAATCACCTGCCACTCCCTAGCTCATCGGCTGGCGACGCCCTTGACCATGATTATTATTACACTATCATCAGATGGCAGTTTAGAAAGTTATTAATGCTTACATTGTAATGATTTATTACATATTCATATGAATTTATATTTGTTTACATATCAAACTTCACTTAATTTTTTCATTGATTATGGACTGGAAGTAATACTTTTGGTTCTGAAACATGTAAGGTTTTAAATAACTAAAAAACAATTACTTTTAACTTCGACATGTAGAAGTAAAATGAAAAAGGAAACTTATAATGCTATAAACTAAAAATCAGCTATAATAAAGTTGTTTCTACTAATCGTATATATAAACACATTTTTACTTCGATAATGCGCTTATTTGATGTTATCTTTTTAAATTACGAATATTATATGTTAAGTTTACAAAGAAATAAACGTTCATGTCTTATTTTCTTCATTTACAATTTCAAACCTCGATGTTACTTTCAGATACGATGTATTTAATATGATACACAGTATGTGACGTCATGGTTGCTGAAGCCATCTGTATTTAGCATTTTCCAAACGAAGAAGTAAAAATAGGCGGAGTTTAAGTATCTGCGTACCGCATCATAGGTGTATTTATTGTCCACCGCGTACCGCAGTGTGGGTGTATTTAGTGTCCACCATAAAAATATCGATTTATATCGTCGTTTTCCATCGGCACATTTTCGTTGAACGGACTATAGGAAATATAACTCGCAAATTACATAATACTCAATTAAACAGTGAAATTAAAAAATTTTACTCAAGTAAAATTCAAATTAATACTTATACATCAGATAAAAATAAAATATATCAAACTAATAACTACTAGACTATACATTTAAATATAGTTTAACATATACCACATAAAATTCTTATGGTTAATTTTATTGCAAACAAATTTGGTTGAAATTTTCTTTGCCTATGCATATATTAAAAAAAAAGAATTTTTTTACTCGAAAAAATTTTTTTTTTTAATCCTATTTTCAGATGATCATATATTTTATTTATTTACCATTTTTTTATTCATATTTATTTATAATTAGCTTTTAGCTAATATTATAAGTTTGTCTGGTGAAGTGGTACACAGTGTTCCACCGAATGTGATTGTGAATGGTACAGTTCTCCAAATTCTAAAGTGATCAATTTTTTTAACACAATTTATCCTTTATAATTTATCATTTAATCAATACAAAAATTATATTCTCCCCCTTTCATCAAATGATTTTCACTTACAATTGTTGACTTATCGATGTTACTATTATGCGATTAACATAGAATTTTTCTCATCAATAAATAAAGCTGCCTAAATGTGTATATAATATAATGATTATAATTTTTTTGTGATTGTCATTATACGCGAAATGTTTAATTAGATTGATAATTATTAATAATTTATATTATAGAACGTAATTAAAGAATTGCAAATATGGTTGTGAAAACTGACGATTCGAAATATTTGACTTATGCGTTAATACCGAAGAAGGAGACCGGAGTACATAATTTTTTAGTAAAGTATCCGGAATACGATGGAAGAGGTACTGTAATTGCAATTTTAGATTCTGGTGTAGATCCAGCTGCGGGAGGGATGCAGGTAGGTTTATATTCACATTTATATGGAACATGGCGGTGTTTCATAAGTTGTTAATGTAGTTTAATTCATGCATGATGTTTAGGTCACTACAGATGGTAAACCGAAAGTAATAGAACGTTATAATTGTACTGGCGGTGGTGATGTTGATATGACAAAAAAGGTTGAAGCACAAAATTTTGAAATTAAAGGACTCACTGGACGAACTTTAAAGGTATAACATTTTTAACTGCAGATAATTCTTTATTTTTCTTAGAATTTTTCTGATAATTTTCGAAAATATTTTTGTTCAGTAATATCTAATTTTATTCCGCTCCGGTTTTTATGTCGTCTACAGTAATTATACAAGAAAATTGATGTATTCTTATTTTTAGATACCAACGGAATGGAAGAATCCAACTGGTATATATCGAATCGGATTAAAGTGTAAATACGAATTATTGAGTAAATTAAATAAAGATAATTTAACCAAGCGAAACAAAGAAAAATTTATTGAAAATTATAAAGCAGCCTTTGCTGTTGCAAATGCAAAATATCAGAAATTTGAAAAGGTATGTTAAATTAATTATAATATAACACGCAGGTTTGTAATTATTTAAATTTTCTTTATTATCTGTAAAAGAAGCGTTATGTTTGAAGTGTACGTATGAGTAGTATTACGAGTATTAGACTTTGTCCAAATTCGTTTGCGTGCATTTAATGTAAAGAATTTCAATACTAGAATACAACTGTTCCGTTGCTTAAATTATACGCATTGAACGCCGCTCAGTAATTTTCTAATGCTGACAGATACTTCATAGTATTACTGGCGTTTTATTGTACCGTGGTTAGAATCTTTTAATTTTTTTTTACTCCTGTTTTCTTCGAAAGCTTATTTAATATTATTAATAATCTTTTTAGTTGTACCTTAAATTTTGATTTTAATACTTCCCATTTTTCTTGAATACTTCTTAACTATGAAACTTCAATATTCTAGATCTGTTGGATTAATTATTTTTTCTTGTATATGATACTTTTCAAGGTGTATTTAAGGCACATTTGGTCTTTTCCGTTATTCTGGTGTATTTAGTTTAAAGTAATCTTGTTTTTGGCATGATAAAACGGCGACAATTTACATTCCGAACATCTAGTACCTAATTTCGAAGCTTTTTCGTCGGATTACAAAAAACAGTTTTATTTTTCGTTTCCTTTTATCATGTTTACATCCTCTATTGGTAACAAAATGCGATTTAAATCTTGCGATTGATCGATTTCTTCTAATCTGTCTGATAGTAACATTAATTTATCTACATTTCAAGTTGAATTGTAGTATATTTTCTTCTCGAATGTTTCAAACATTCCTTGTTTAAAATTTTTAGTTTCAATGTGTATTTTACATTTTATCGGATTGTGGAACTATCTGATGCGTAAAATTGATGAGTATTGCATTTCAGGAATTAAACTAGAAATATGTACACAAGTATACATATTATGATCGTACTAATAATTAATTAATTCACATAAATATGAATTTAATAAGTTTTATTATTATTTATTGGAATTGAAAGACTGTGAAATATATTGCATATTTAGGCTACTGCGGATAAAGTTTTAACACGAAATGAAATAATGATGAAGGAAAGTTTAGAGGCAGAAATTGAAGTTTTAAATAATTTAACAAAAAAGTATTACGACGCAGGACCGGCTTACGATTGCATTCTATTTCACGATGGCACCAGGTGGTGGTAAGTAAAATTATATAACGATACTGATAGCATTAGAACGTGGAAGGTATTGTTTTCAAAATTCGTGTACATCACATCGCTGCCTTTGTCTTTTTCATTCGTTTGTTGTTTTAGGATATTTTGATTTTTCGCTGGTATGGCTTTTATAACTCATTTATTTAAAACATAATATCGGTAAGGTTCTGATTTTCTTTATTATAATCGTTTTGCATTCAGCGTATATCATTTAAAAAATTAAAATAACTTTTTCAAGAATGTTACCGAAATGACATGTTGTCTATCCGAACTAGTCAGTTGTTATAAGTAGTCTTCAAATAAATATGATTAGTGTTAGTGTCTTATACTTTAACCGTTATTGTAATTCCGATGTAAACATTAAACATAAATGTTTCAGCATAAATTTTGTTGCGCGTATTATTGTAATATAAGGAGTAAACGAAACTGGGTTATTTATTGTATGTGTTTACCACACTAATCTTAATTTCCAATTAAAACATTTTGTAGCATGTTTCACTGATGCAATTATTATTATTATTATTGTATTTTCTCGCAGCCGTATTGTTTTACGGCCGGAACAAACGTCTTTGTGTTTCGAATCCTATCCAAGGATCTAGGAATCATGGAAGTATCTGCGCAGTATGTAAGCTGTTCCTAATAGCGTTGATTTTGAAGCTGTGCTATTGTCACTGTATTCAATTCTATTATATCCAGTCGTTTTCTCAGGTCGGTTGGAATTTCTCCAAGGGCACCAATTACTATCGGAACAATAATTATTTTTTTCCCATAACCTTGTAAGTTCTATTTGCAGGTTCTTATACTGTAATAGTTTTTCCTATTCTTTATCTATTATTCTATATCTTCAGGATTTTATATATCTGATTACTCGACTTTTCCCGACTACTATGTTCTCGGTGTTTGTCAGCCTGGATCCGAAAGTCCCACAATATTTTATTCTGATCGTCACAAATTACTTTTTCAGGCTTATGTTCCCACCATGTTTTACTTGATGAGATGCCGTATTTTTTACACAGACTCCAATGAATCATTGTGGCTATTCTATTATGTCTTTGTAGCTACTCAGTTTGTGCAATCTTTTTGCAACCACACATTGTATGTTCTACAGTTTCTTCTGTATTTTTATACAATCGGCACCTGCTTTCATCTTGGTTTTTATAGCATTTATACGAAGGGCCTGTTCCTTTGCTGCCATTATGAGTCCTGTTTCCTTTTTCAAAGTTCCATTCTTCAACCATTGCCATATATCGTTCATATTAGCTTTGCATTGTATTTTTTTGATAAATTGGCCATACAGCTGTTTATTTTACCACCTTTCTCTTCTGGCCTTTATGACTTCCGTTTTATATTCTTGTTTAGTTTCTTTAAAATTTAGATCGCTATTTTTGTATGTCTCCTTCGTATTTTGTTTAGAATTTTCCTTCAAGTATTCTGCGAATGATCTCTTTTCTTCTTCGACTGTTTAGTGTATTTGGAGTAGATCGCGTCTTCCTTCCTTTCTAGAAATATATCTATCAACATCAGATTATTTTCCTAGTTTTCCGATCCAAGTTTTCCATTTCTGCTTGTGTCCATGTAATTATTCTAGCTGTATATCGAATCGCCCAAGTATTTATTGCCTTTACGATGTTACTAGCGTTTAGCTTCGATTTTAGGATTTTCCTAATTCTCGTCATATCTCTTCATTTCGTTGTCTGAGTTGGATGTTGTGACCTTATTTGACGCAAGATACAACACGTCGCCATTTATACCGATCGTGTGCTAAATCCATAATATATTGTAAATTTGATCCGCATTTTTCTTGATCTGGTCGATGTAGCGGCTCTTTGGTCTGCCTTTCTTCCTTTTCCCCTCGACCTTTCCCATCAAAATCGTTTTCTCCAGCCCATTTGCTCTTACTATATGACCGAAAAAGCCTAGCATACGTTTCCTGATGAATGTTAGTAGCCGTTGGTTGGTTTCGATCTCGAGCTCTTTTAACACGTATTCGTTTGTCTTATGGATCGTCCATGGGATTTTAAAGATTTTTCGATACCCTTTAATTTCGAAAGCCGCGATCTTCCTTCCCATGGTTTCATTGATCGTCCATATTTCCGATTCGTAAGTCGCTATAGAGAACACCAAAGTTTGCAGGTGTCGTAATTTTGTTAGTTTAGAGATTCTTTGATCCTTCCATATACGGTTAAGTTTCCCATCACGGTGCTCGCCAGTGCTATCTGTCTCTTTATTTCTTCGTCCGATCCTCCAGTTCTTGAAATGCAAGCACCCAAATAGATTAATTTATCTTGGGTTTGTATATCTTTTAGCATTTTTAACGGTTGTTGGATTTTGTTACTCTTATCAATCATTAATATCGAACACTTTTGTTTGTTGAGTACTAAACCGGTCTCTTTTCCAACCGTTTCTATTCTTAATAACAATTCATGCATTGTGATTTTTTCGTCTCCGAATGATATTCTTCCATGCCAGCCGTCCATTGGCTGTCTTATAATCCATTTTCCACAAATATTGAAGAGAATCGGTAATATACAACAGCCTTGGCGTACTCCCTTTTTTGCTGCAAACTCACTTCTTTGCTTATTCTGTCTTTAACTTTTGCATACTTTATACTATCTGCTTGAAGTATTCCTAAGTATTTATAAGTTTCTTCTAATTGCAGGCTTTTAATATTAGTGTTGTTCGGAATTTTTATTACACCTTGATCCAGGATCTTTCCGCGGTTTATTGCTAATTTGGAGAATTTTTCTAACTCAAATGTCATAGATATATCAGTACTATAACTTCTGAGCGTATTCAATAAGGATTCAATTTCCGTTTTTGACTTCCCGTACAACAAGATCATCCATGTAAAGCAAATGATTTATTTTCATTGATGATTTTGAGAACTGGTATCCAAATTCAGTTTGTTGGAATATTTTTGATAATGGTATCAAAGCTATTATAAATAGAAGTGATAATGAGTCGCCTTGGTATATGCCTCGACGTACGTTAAGATCCCCAATTTCTTGTTCGTTTATGTTTATATTACTACTACTACTAATAATAATTATTAGTATTATTATTATTTTATGCATATACTCCTATGTAAAGTTAAAATTTTACTTAAAACAGGAAATAATTACTACTCTCACCGTTAGGTGTAAAAAAAAGACAGATTGTTTAACAAATTGAAGGATATAGTTGGTTAAGGAAAGTAAAAATGTTTTTAAACCAAATTCTACAACCGAGATTTTAAAAGGTACGGTGACGTGAACATGTTCACAAAATTTCAGCACTATAACCTCCGGTAGGTCCCCTGTGAATCTGTTTTTAGTGACTTTGTAATTTTTTAAAGATATCTTAGCCATTTTTCAAGTTTTTAAAAAAAAATCTCGTTCAAAGTTAAAGAGCATAAAAAATACTGCATATATGAATTTTCTAGAAATTTTTAGTGTTGATTTCTTTTTTTTTTAAAGCAGGTTGAAAATATAAAAATAAAAATGAAATATCAAAAAAAGTATGTGTTGCGTTTTTATTTTTCTCTACTTCATTATTTTTTTTTAGATTTTTTAAAGTGGTAGAAAATAGGTTTGAAAAAATAGAAACACGAATTTTTGTTCCAAAAACTGCTTAAAATCCAATTAAAATCTAAAAAAAGGTCAAGTTTTTTGGCATTAGAAATTAGTTTGAATTTTTTTAGATTTTTAAAAATAGTGCTTTAAATTTGACTAAATTATGACAGATTTTTTAATGTTAGAAGTTGGCTTGGATTTTTTTTTATATTTTATGAGCAGTGAAACAAATGATTTGTGAAAAAGGCCGATTAATTAGAACGTTTCTAGACTTACTTGTAGGATTTTTCGTGTCCAACAACTGATCCATTTCCTCGTTTCAGTCCATCAGTTTCAAAAATCAAAATTTTTAGCGATGAAAGCAGTCACTTCAATTTTATTTTTTTAACATTAAAAATTACAGTTTATTCATTTTATTATTAAACATAAATTATTTTATAATTTTTTAATATTTCATGACTCGTAAAAAGATTAATTTATATCTCGTTATTCGTTACAAACGTGTATTTTAGAGTTGAGTAAATTCTACAAATTAATTTACAATTACAATATAAATGACGGGGAACATGTTTATAATGATTAAAAATAATTAACTTATAGTAATCACAATGGTTGATAAAAAAGAATTGCCAACCGAATTTTAAATAATAAAACTATTGATAGCCAGTAAAGGCGTCAAAATGCTGATTGTATTTAATGGAGATGTCGCAGAACAAAATGCACTAAAAGTTAAAAAATAATTATAACGTAAAATGTTATATATTTTAGAGTAATATACTTTAAAAGTTTATTATCGTTTTTTTTGGTAGTCAGCGTCAAATTAAAATTGCAATAATAAATGAAAATAATTTAATGAATATAATTATATATAGGAAACGAGTCACTGCACTAAAGTATTTTAAATAAAGCGATGCTTGATTATTTTTTTTACTTTATAGTTATTTTGTTTGCAATTCTTACCGTAAATTTTCAAGTTAGTATGTTTTTATAAAATTCTATTTGAATTATATATATCCAAGATACTTTTAATCAGTATATAAAATATAAATTAATCTTTTTGTTAGTCGTGTATTATTAAATAATTGTGAATTAATTAATGTTTAATAATAAAGTGGAGTGATTGTTTTCATTTCAAAAAAATTTCAATTTTTGTAATCGAAAGATTGAAACAAGGGAACGTAGCAGTTACTTACGAGTAGACACGTCTAGAAGCATTCGAATGAAGAAGTATTTTTAACCTTTCATTTATTCCACTGTTCATGAAGATTTAAAAAATTCAGGACGATTTCTAACGCTGAAATATTTGACATAATTTTCTCCTTTTTTAGGTTTTAATTGGGTTTTAAGCAGTTTTTGAGGTCAAAGTACGTGTTTCTATTTTTTCTAACCTATTCCATCTTCTGAAAAAATTAGTTGAGATAGAAAAAAATAAAATACATAACACATTTTTTTTTTTTTTTGATTTTTTATTTGAATAAATATTTTTTGTAATTTTTAAACAACTTTAGAAAATTGAAATTAGCAAACAGATGTTTAAAAAATTCATATATGTAGTTTTTTTTACGCTCCTTAACTTCCAACAAGTTTTTTTTTAAAAGATGAGAAATGATCCAGATCTTTAAAAACTGAAAAATTACCAAAATAGATTTACAGAGAGTGAAAATTTCTGCATATCGTTTTCTCCGCCGTTTTTGCTTGTTCTTCTTCTATCGTTAAAAATAGGCCACTTTTTGCATAGACCTGATTTACGGAAATAAAGAAAAAAAAAAAAAAAAAATAGCACGGTGATAAATTAGAGGAATGTGTAGAATGCTCGAGGATTGTGTCATTTTTATTGAGTAAAAATTGCCTGATTGAAGTGCGTTGTAGATAGGCGCATTACGCCTAATTCAAGATCTGTCTATTTTTCCGCAGTTCAGAGTACTTCGTTCTAATACGTTCACAAAATTTTCCCAAAGTATTTTTTATGCTGTTGTTCATTAGCTATTTGACGGAGTACCCAGTTTACTTAAATGATGTCCCGGATGTCGAAGAAAGCGGTCAGAATTATTTTATATTTTGAACTAATTGTACATGGTATTTTTGCTCTTGGTGGCGGTGGGGTTTTCGATTACATGGATTGCTGTTTGAATTCTGGATCATATATAAATAGCCACATTTCATCAGCTGTAATAATATCCCTTAAAAAAACTGGGTTCCACCAGAAGGGCGCAACAAATTTCGATTTTCTTTTCTCTATTCGTTTGACAAAATTTAAAATTTAAGTTTTACATAAACCTTCCATGCATTTGAATTTTCTATTAAAATAAGTCGGAAAACATTTTAGCAAAAGTACAGTCACTCAGTTTTCGGTTTTTTCGTATTAGAGTTGAATTTTTTCGATGTTTTTGTTAATTGTTTATGTGCGTGGTTGACCTGGACAGTCGTCATCTTTCACGGAATACCTGCCTTTTAGAAATCGTTTATGCCACTTGAGACATGTACACAGGACAACATTTTTTGTATCCGACATGTTCCAGATAATTTAAAAAACGAAAACTATAATTGCTTTACCAAATTGAGTTGACCGAGAAAATTTGAATTTATCACTGTGTAAGAATACAGTTCAAAATCGGACTAATGCAAGCGCAGTTCGATGGCACTAATAGTTCCTTAGTAATGTGAACAGTATTGTTATTTTTTTATCGGATCATGTATATAAATTTATTTTTCTATCGACTTAACGCATGAGGCTAAAGTTAAATTTAAACATAAAAGTAAATATCATTTATCAACTTAATGTATTTATCCATTTTTTGATAATTACATAGGAAGCAATAATATCAGACTGATAATTGTAATAATGAAAATAATATGTGATGAATAATCTGAATTCCTAATATTTTATTATAATTTCAGTGCTGTAGTAGATACTACTGAACAAGGTAATTTAGCGGAATGCAAAGTTCTTTTTGAGTACGGCGAAGATCCTACCAGTTACGCATTTTTTTCTCATAAAGATAAAATAACATACTCAATCAATGTTCACGATGATGGTGATATTTTGGAAATAGTAACATGTTCTTGTTAGTAGACAAACGATTTTTTTTCTTGCTATATCTTCGTGTTTTTTTTTTTTTTTTTTTTTTGCTTTTTCATTGCTTTTTCTTTGTGCGTATGTCTCACAAAAATACCAATAAAACCTGAATGATATAAAATTTTATCACTGTATTCTTTCAAATATATTCATTATCTATGTTTTAAATTTTTATTTTCACGATGGTTTTTTATAGATTATAATTATTTTCAAATAATTTTAAACATTTGTACTTTAATCTGTTTCTATACAGTTAGAATCCCACCGCTTCTTTCTATTGGCGGGTTATGTTATTAATATCTTTTGTAACTGTTTCGATCCAGATAAAATTCAGAAGTATTTTATTATCTTTCGTTATTAAATAAAATTAATTATGTATTTCAGTACTAACTTAAAAGTAGTTTAAAGTTATTCTTATACATTTCTTTGGAATTATTAAGAATAAGATATTTTTTAACGCGGGACGTATTTACGGCAGAATGAATTTATACAATTTCAACGGAATACCTAAATAACGAAAGAATGGAATTAGAGGTAAATTATTCTACCTTTTTGTTTTGAAGCTTTTTTACCTCGATATACTGAAAAGAGATCCATCTAGCTTGTTATGTTCTAAGATGTCGCGAGCACTCTTTGTTGTATTCCATAGCGGGAGTATTTCGTAAAATTGATTATAAATTAATATGTAAACTACTCGTATTGTACCATAGATTGTTTCTACAATGTTATTTAACAAAATCATTAAATTTTTTTTCTCCCTTTTTTCCCCCCATTTAATGCAATAATTATTAAATTTATTACTATTCCTCAATTTTTTAGCGTACCAAATTGATCCATTCGCAAAACCCTTCGAAATCTACTGCAATTAATTTTGAGAAAAAGGAATTTTGCCTACTTTTGTTTATTTGCTATAACAAAATGTCCGTGCAGATGGAGCTTTTGAACTGGGGGCACCAGTAGAAAATTTTATGTCGAGTAAAAAAGTTTCTATAAATATTGGGTCGCAAATGTTTTGGTTCGGCGTTGGGGCCAAAAAACGCAAAAAATAATGTTTTTAACTATACTGGTATAATATGCAAATGGCTAATCGCATTAAGAAAATTCTAAATGAACATTGTTGAGCATTTAATATTGCGTTGATTGATTAATATCAACCAGAATAATAGTGCAGTTGTCATTAAGAGGAAAAGAAATACGAAATTAATAAAAAGAAAGTTGGAGTTATTCAGTGCATACTTCACTGATGAAAGAAATTCAGTGCTTCTTTTTTCTAATATAACAATGAAAGTAAAATAACCTGCTATGTCAAAGTTTTTTCTGCCGCGAAGATGTTTACTTTGGAACAGTAGTGAGTTTATTCTCACTCCATTAAAATATTGATACACGAACGAAATATCCCGATACTATACGTTTGGGAACAAGTTAGGCATCGTGTTAAAATAATATTTTAAATAAATATTGTAGAGTATTAAATGCTCTATCATGATTAAGTAAAGCAATCGAGATTATTATGTAAAAGGATGAATGTAACATACAGTACAACGGTACTTTTGTTTGTGTATGGATATTGTAATGGAACTAGTACTATTGCAGTAATCTCAAATACACGCAGTCTTTCCCGAATAATTAAAACGTGTAATAACACGATGGTGATTATTCAACATCAGTTCACTGCTAGACGTAGACTTCCGTAAGTTTTTTTGCAATTAATTTCATTTTGTCTCTTCCTTATCCATTTTTTTTTCGTTACATTGATCGTACCATGTTTCCAACGAGTCAATAGTCTGAGTGTTTTTCTTTTCATATTCACCGGCTACAAATTCTCTACACACGCCGTCCATCTATTGTTCTTTTTTCGTGCCACATAATCAAACCAGCTTCATTTCAATTTGGTTATTTGTTCTACAGAATCTTACCGGCTTTCCTTGTATTTCTTTTTCAGTCTGCTTGCTTCAAGCTTTAACTTTTCGTGTGCTGTTTGGATTTTCTTTATCTTCTTTAAATTTGTTTTAATAAATACGTTTGCATTCCGCGAATAAGTACTGATAAGACACACTGATTTTTATTAGGATTCTAAACATATGTAATGTATGAATTCCTAATAAGTCGGTTCAGAAACGGCAAAAATATTAAATAAAATTGAACAAATCGGAAATGGGTTGACTTGTAAACTTCAAAATTGAATCATAAATCACAATTAAAATTTTCTAAAAACCATAATTTCAAGATAATAGATTATCCTGGGCAGCAAAAAACCGTCAAGAATATACACTTGCAATATAGAATTTAAAACCACCTCAAAAATTACTTAAAAATTCATACCTCATATTACCAAATAACTTTTTAAAATCGAAATTCAAAATATAAAACAAAATCCAGAGCTCTTTCGCGAAAGAAAAATATTACCGTTGAAAAATTGTTTAAACCTCTTCTTGTTAGCAAAATATAAAATAAAAAAAATGTGTGTTCATGTAAGTAATAGCCCGAGTGAAAAAATCGAGGAAACCAAAATGTATCGCAACCGTAAAAGAGCGCTTTACAGGGAAAACAGTCGAACTTACAACTTTATATTTAGACCTTCGGGGCGTCCGAAACTTTTAAAGTTAGCAAAAAGTTCAAAAATACGCCCCTCCCCCCTTGCAGCATGGGTATTCCAGTCAAAAACTTTGAACAAGGAAAAAAATAAGCGCATTTGTGGGTATTTCACTAGTTTGGAGTATCAGTTGTAAATAAAACGGAAACCTATTTTACACTATCGCTCGATATTGCTTTGTAATAGCGACTTTGATGTGAAATATAAATAGACTTTTACAACGTATACTTAAGAGTTCTGTTAGCAGTAAGAAACCAATGAAAATGATTAATATTACTAATCAGTCAAATTCTTTATCGTTTTTTTTGTTTTTTTTATTTGTTTTAATATGTAGTTATTTCTATTTAAAATATTATAAACTAATAGTTCTCCGTCATTTAAAACGTAACATATGATCTGAATTTAGTTTTGGTACACATTTGTTATTTTATCTTTTTTTTTTCATTCACATTTACCAAGTTTATTTGGTGCTATATTCTTTGAAGTTTCTTTTATTACCTACTGTTTTGATTGAATGTAGTAGTTGCATTCGTTACACGTATTTTTTAATTTTGTGTTAAAAAAAGTCAAATTTATATAACAGTGTCGGGTCGGGTGTAATTTTTTTTTATTGTAATATTATAAAGTAAACAAATTTAGAGATTGTGAAATCTTATCGAAGCTTCCTGGGTTTTAAAAAATTTCGAAAAAGAGCATTAAAGTTCAAAAATTTTTAAACACATAAGAATACACATTCTCAGAAATGTTGGGTGAAAAATATATACGATATTACAAATTGAACATTTTTGTTTTGAATTTAATATTATGTAAATGTAAATTATGATTGTTTTAAACTTACATATGGAATTCTCAACGCATGAAACATCATGCTTGATTGATTTAGTTGTTTGTTATTGTTAGAATAATGATAATTTTACTTTTTAATTATTCCGTATTATTTTACAGCGATTCATGGTACTCATGTAGCATCTATTGCAGCGGCAAATTTTCCAGATTGCTCAGAAAAAAATGGAATTGCACCTGGAGCTCAAATAATTTCCCTTTGCATTGGTATTGTATAAATTTTTAACTAATATTATTCGTGAGTAATTAGTTTAACAATTATAAAAATATAAATATACTAAAGTGTAAAATTGCTTACAATTAAAACACTTTTATATTACTTTTCTTTTTCTCGTGTTATGCAATAGACCCTTAAGTTCACGGTTTCTGTATTTACGAATGACAAAATGGTAACAGCTTTTAACATCCGCAGCTTAATATTCTTGTAATGTAAAATTTTAAATATGTGTACATGCTTGCTTCGGTAAAATTCATATTGTAATTCAACGCTTTCTACTTTTGGATTGCAACGAAAACGATCACTAAATAAATAATTTTTTAAAATTCATAATTTTCGTTCTACGAATGCAATAGTAAAATATTAAATTGGTGTCTTAATTTTTTTTGTAACAGAGGTATACAAAAATGGCGGTCAATTGTTTTCCCAACAATATATGGCACCGCCAGAAAGAGAATTTTTTTTTAGAATATATAATTTTTATTTTATCAACTTTTGATCATGTCATGGAGTTAAGCACTCGTGTATACATTTTGATGAGATAAATTTCATAAGTTAATGCTGTGAAAAAAAGTAACGAAGTCAACACTTATAGCATTTTGCAAATTTTCAAGACTGCAGTCCCACTGCAATTAATCGCAAAATAAATTGAGCGTACAGTAAAAATTTCTCATAATATTGGAGAGGGAAGTTTTAAAGATATGAAAAATGAGGAAGTGGAAGGAATAATCTCGTCATAGTTCGACGGTCTTTCAGATAACAATCTTAAAACGGTTATTGACGAGCTGCCAGAAGAACTTGCGAGAAAAATTAATCTTAAGTTGGTACCGATTTTATCCAAAGATAGTTTATGTTGAATTATGTTAGATTACGATTCAAATATTGAAAGATTTTCAAAATTTCAACGGCTGCTTAATGCACTGGTAGAACTTTATAAAAATGTGTTAAAAGTACAGTTTCACGGGAAATCCTAAGGAAAGAAAATAGCAAAGTTAGTGATTATTTAATCAAATACGAGTACTTTAAATTTATTTTTGTACATATTTTTTGATCAAATTATCAATCATATTATAAGAAAAATCAATAATTTAATTTTTTTTTTCTTTTCATAAAACTAATTTTGTGTAGTTCTTAGTAAATTAGTTAAAAAGAAAATAATTTTTTTCGTCCTCACGGCCTTATATGTATATAACATATAGAAAAGTATACTTAAAACTGACAAAGAAATTCTGAAACGTATCTCTCGCGGATGTTAGGGGTTTACTGCATTTCGTTTAAATACTGTATTACTGAATATGTTTCCCAATACACTTAGTAGAACAGTATTGATGCGTTTTATTAATTCTTCTATACTTTTTCTTCCATAATGTTATAATATATTCGGGACATGCTTTAAAGAATTCTAAGAAGCATTTCAACCATTTTTCACACTAACCTATTTCTTTATTTGATTAGATTTTCATATTTTAATTTTAGAGAAGTCATAAATAAGTAAAATAGAGGATAGATTTTTATGTATAAATCTTTTTTTCGCAGTTCTTTGTCAGAGTCAGTTATTACGGCTTTGAGTATTGTAGAAAAATCTTCAAAATGTGTTTATTGTTTGATATCGTACTTCCATCAATTTTTAATAATGAGTCCCGTTAAGTTTATTATTGTTTTGAACTCCTTTTTAATTCATGTAGGCTAAACTTGTTCTCAATTTTGTACATTTTTAATTTTACCGTAGTCATATAATGGACCTAATTCAGCGAGACTATTATTTTGGACTTACAATCCGTTCTGTAATATCAGTAAAATAAAAACAAAATTTTCATTGTTGTCTATAAAATCGTTTCTGATCAGATGATTGGTTACTTATATAGCTACGTTACGTGCAACCTAGGTTTTAACTAATGTAACCCTATTGTATCTGAATATATTAGAATGAAGTATTACTAGTTAGAACCAGAATTTATTGATAAAATATGTAAATAATGATATAAATAACGTTGAAATTGAGATAAATTTATACATAACTGGATACTTTAGACCTTGCCCTTGGAGGAGCATCCTTTGGACCCTCCTATAATTCTTACAGAAAAATCGGTTTCAATTATTTTATTTTTGCAGATTACATACAATCAATTCAAAACAAATATATATAACACTTATATGCACGTGTATGTGTAATGAATTTTTTCCTTCTGTTGGAGCTCTTAATATGTACTAGTTAGTAATCATTATTTTTAATTTAGGCGATAGTCGATTAGATTCAGTGGAAACTGGAACTGGTATTGCTAGAGCAATGATTCGTATTATGCGGAATTGTGAAAAAGATAACAGAAAGGTTCACGTAATTAATATGAGTTACGGTGAACATGCTCACTGGTCTAATGCCGGGTTAGTAGTATTTAAAACATACTGACATGAAAATGAATATAAGTTGTTTGCCATTTAACATTTGAGCTATGACTTTTTGTAAACCTTTAAAACAAATTTTTTTATAATATTGTTATACCACGAAATAATTTTTAACTTCTAGTTTCTTTAAAGTGGTGTATCAAAATCCATACATATCGTCTCATAACATTCAATAGGAAAAACTTTAACACACTCAAACTTATAATTTTAATAGAAATTCTGAAAACCCTTAATCAATATAAAACTGAAAATACGTTTCTGTGATGTACACATAACAATTTACACATTTATCTTATTTGTTTTAAAAGTGCAACTCGCATATTTTTACGTCAATGTACAGTATTCGGTTCCAAAATACTTAATTGAAAGCTATGTTAAAAATCATTAAGAATTTTTTAAACTGAAGGAAAAAAGATATTTTGGTTAACCGGCTTTTTGAGTCTTGTATCATGTTCAAAATGGCGTTGTCGAAAAATTTCAATAAACCACAAAGTCAGTAATAAATAAATTGAAAATTTGGTTGCTACCATTCCCTATAATTGGAAGATTTTGTATAAATATTAAATAGGAATAATACTAAAATATGATTGTATATCTGATTAAAGGTAATGATAAATTAATGCAATGTGAGGGGCTTAAACAGGCGTATTTTAATAGGACATATTCATATTGTACTATGAAAAGGGTTTACCAGTGATTTGTTAGTATTTACATACGCATATGTTTAATATCTTACAAATTGTCCATTTGATACAATAAAGAATCCAGGAAAACCTGCCGATAATGAACAGAGCAGAATAATATCTACGGTTACATTTCATCGCATTCAAAAATACGTAGCCAGTTAACAATATACGTCATTTACCCTTCCGTTTTCAAATCGAATTTTACACTATAGAGATAGGTTTGCCATAATTTAAAATATTTGAAATGGAAAAATTTGAATTTATACATTTAAAGGAACATTTCAGCATTAATAATAATAATAAAGGAATGTACATAATAGTGAGATATATAAAGTAAAGAATTAAAAAATTACGTTATACAAATTTGTTAAATAATTTAATTAATATACCAATTGTATACATGTAATAAGGAGGAATAAAAAAATAGTATACAATTATTTATATGTTGTAAATTTCTTTCTTTTTCTTCTCTCAGTACAAGTGATTTTCGAAAAACCGTACAGAGTACAGTTACACGAGACTAGTTTGAATTTACATTATAACTCGCTGTTTTAATTTAGTGATACAGTGAAGAAGCGTCTGGAATATTTTATATTTGAAGTAATATTCGAGGGTAGAAAAGTCAATATTCTGTGACAGCTATAAAGATAATTTTACTAAACGATCATAATTGTGTAGTGCGCCATGTATCATGCCGTGTCATCTTTCTAAAATATGCATTATCGTTCATCCTGTATCAAATTAATTCGGTGCCATATTATTCAGTCGCGACCGTCCCGTAAAAAAAAAAACGGCGTCTTGCACATCGTATATTATATCAACATTTTCACGGGGTGCAAACTGATTTTAGAATACCTGCATGGCTTCTTTACCTGCCAAATACGATAAATTAGCAGATTTACAAAGCCGTAAGATGAGACAATATTTCATCGGGAAAAAAATTGTCGAACATGATTATTCCTATCAAGTGGTTAAGTTAATATATGTTGCGAGTATATTTGTGACAGGTTTGGAGCAAATAACCCTTCTGGTTAATAATAAGTGTTTTTTGTTATATTTTCCAGTTTTAAATTCCTGTTTCTTAGCGTTGTCAAAATATATTTACGTTTGTAAAATTTATCATAAACAATGCCTGTAAAAGTAAATTTTGTAATTATCCACGAAGTAGTGCTGTTAATGGATGATCGTGCATTTAGAAACTTATGCGAAGTATCACGTTGTTCTGTGGAACATCGCATTTTATATTTTAAAATGATGAGGCCAACCATTCTGTTCTTGCTGCCGACGTGAAGTATTCTCTTTTGCTTTTCGTGATTAATTGAATAACAAAACGGGTAAGTATCATTCGTGTCATATCCAGCCACTTATTTTTCTTATTTTAATCTCGCTTCGAATATTGATTTTTTTTGGTCCGGCGAGAAATTATTTGGCCACTGATGAAATTCTATGAATAAGTAGAAGCTGGATAATATATATATCTATATATAAACTCGGTCATTTTGGCCTCGCAAGGGGGTGTGCCTCCTGACCCCTTTCTGTCTCTTTCTCTTCTATACTTTGTATAAAATAATCAAAATTTACAACGTAATTCTTACTGGCATCAACACAAAAAATATAACATAATCTCAAAAATTCTATCCTAACATTTAACTTTCATTATATAAAATTAAGATATTGTTTCGTTACATATTTCGTTACATAAAATTGTTACATTTTTTAAATAACAATAACAAAAATCCTATAAAATATAACAAACGTTACATAAAATTGGGACATTCTGCGTTACATAATATTGGGACATTTTTTTCGAATGGGAGGTAGCCTAAGAATTACATTGTAATTAATATATATATATATATATAAAGGAAAATCGGATCTTTCAAGCATTTAATGTATTTACAATCTAGTTCTAACAAACATGGCCGCGATGCTTTAACATAGCCCACGAATGCCGAAAGAGAATGAGTAGAAAATTAAAAACTGACCATGTCGCAGCCCAAGTGCAGCAGACACTGGAATGCGACTGAACAGCAAAAGTTAAGAAAGTGAGCAAAGCCGAGAAAAGAAAAAGGAGAGAAATTAAAAGGAAACAATTCAAATATTCCAATCCAGTCGAAGGAACAAACCTATTTTCAGGAAGGCCAATACGTATGTATCAAATAAATATACGGTTCGAATTTACAAATTTGAACAAAATTACTAAGGTGCGGTCATTAGTACGTAGCAATGAACATACCACTATGGCGGATATATTCCAATAGCCATTAATTCATCAGTTAGAGTGATTTTACTATTTTCAAACCAATCACAACTAAAAAACAAATGATTAATGTGTTCTCTAAAACTGATATTTGTATGATTATCACAATTTTGATATAGAAGACCTACCGCAGAAAAGTTTCACGACACTAGAATGACCCGAACGCAGGCTACAAATAACCGTAACAAATCTACGAACTGTTCCAAGCGGAACTAAAGACGAGATGTAAAGAAATCAGGACAAAGAGAGCAAAGATGGTCGAACAATCCTATACGTTCTACCTATATTGAAACAAGAATCTATAAAAGTTCGCGAGTCCGCTGTATTATCCCTTTTAATTTTCTCTATTAAGTCGGTAGATTGGATATATGGGAACCGATCTTTAGATATACTGGCGCTTTCAGCTACCGTATCAACACTATCATTAAGAAGAATACCGCGGTGACTAGGTAACCAGCAAAACTTGATAATTCTACCAAGCTGTGCGATAATCAAGCATTTATTCCTGATTTCCAATACTAGGGAATGACTTTTATGATTAAAATGGCAACCATTAATAGCTAGAAGCGAGCTAAGGCTATTCGAGTATACAACAAGATGCCCATTGGAATGGAAGACATTTAAAATATGTTTTCAGGCCTTTTCGATAGCTAAGAGCTCCGCCGTAAATACCGAAACCTATGGGGGCAACCTAAATAAACCTCTGTGTAAAAATATTCGGGATGAGGAACGCAGTACCCACATTTTGATTAGTATTTGGAAATTTGGCACCGTCCGTGAAGATCTGCATATAACGGGGATACTGAGATTCCATAATATTTAAGAAGTGTTAGTTAATTGCATCGGAAGGCAGATTAAGTTTACTTAATTCTTGAAAAGAGTGAATATTAATATCAATATTGATTAAGTTGTACAGTTAGTAAATTTAAATACAAACTCCCGTAATCATGAAGCTTTGTCTTCGAAACGCGTCGGGCATTCAATAAAAAAATTAAATAATTGTTTATAGTGGTGTATTTAAATTTACTTACTGTACAATAAGCGTAAACAATATGTGTAATTAACAGGTATAATTTATTAAGTTAATATCATACGGAAGATTGAAGTACATTTAAGGAACAACGGGAATCAAGGCAGCGTTTTATTTAATATATCTGCTAATTCTTTTAATAAAAGAGGTATTTTTTTATTGACAAATCTCCATTTTTTGTGCAGATCCATAACATTAACTATTAGCGGGTGATTAAAATAATTACAGTATTTAATTAAAAATTTGTCAGCTAAAACTATTCTTCTAATATGTAACGGTGGCACCATCGTCTCCATCTGAAGGAAAACTACAGGGCAAGACATAAGGTTACCTGATATAAGTCTCAATCCAACATTCTGAAGAGCCTCCAGCCTCTTAAGAAGAGAAGCTGAAGCCGAACTGTAAAAAACCGTACCATAATTCCACCTGAATCTCACTATAGACTTATATAGTAAAGTTAAGATCGTGAAATCCCCTCCCCAAGATAAGTTACTAATCGCTTTAAAAGAATTGTATATATTCATGAGTTGATTGGATAGTACGATTATGTGTGGCCTGCAGGTAAGTCTACAGTCAAGGAATAATCCAAAATATTTGACCTGTGATAAGAAAGAAATACATTGATTATAAATATATATTTATCATAAAGGTAAACAAATAAAACAAAAATCACAATATTATTAAATGTATTAAAAATCGCTGACTAGTTTCGGCTACAATAGAGCCATAATCGTAGATTATTACAAAAGCTACGATTATGGCTCTGTTGTAGCCGAAACTAGTCAGCGATTTTTAATACATTTAATAATATTGTGATTTTTGTTTTATTTGTTTACCTTTATGATAAATATCGAATAAGTTATCACAACTGTATGAATATGAATCAAAATGTTTTAAAGATATACTTGAGGGATTGTACTATTAAATGGACAAAGTGAAAAGATACAAAATGATGACTTTGAAGGAGATAAAACAAGACTAAAATATTTTGAAGCGAGTTACAAACGGAGTTGATAGAAGTTTAAAAGTTTATCATGGCCTCTGGTAAATGTTTATGGTTTGTATACACATACTATAAAATCATCAGCATACGATAAAATTCTAGTCGAATCGCTAATCTGACTATTAAAAACTGACATGACATAAATGTTAATAAGCACTGAACTTGAAAGTGACTCCTGGGCAAGTCCTTTATGAGTTTTACTTTCAACTGTAGTTTTATTTATCGGATATAGAAGAACAGTTTTTTATTTATGAAAAGTTTACACAACAATTTAGCCATTCAAACGAGAACTCTAATTTTAGTTACTTCATTAAATAAGATAAGAATGGAGTAATTATTGAAGGCTCCGACTATATCAAAAAAAGAGGCTACCAAGAACTCTTTCTGAATGAAGGAAGAGTAGACATCGCACAGAAAGGTAGCTATGCAATCTGAAGTACCTCTACCCGGTCGGAATCCAAACACACCTGCAGGAAAAATATTCTCCCTTTCAATCCACTATATTAACTTATTTTTAATAATGATTTCGAATGTTTTCCTAAAACATAAAGCTAAAGAAATGGGCCTAAAGGAGGATGCTAGTTCAAATGGCATGCCGGGTTTGTGGACAAAAAGACAAAAACCACCACGAATTGAGTCCAATCCTTCGGGATCAAGCCATACTGTAGCAAATCATTATAGATATCTACTAGAATTATTTTAGCCTTTTCGCTCAAATTTTTTATTATCGCATAAGTTATCCCATCCAAACCTGGCGAAAATTCATTTTGTTTATGGAGAAGAAAACATAGATCGGAGTATGAAATAGATCGAAGTAAAAAATGTGCTTCAATGGTATTTGGAACATGTTCTAAATTGTTAGCTCTTTCAAGAGTGGGCACATACGGTGAAACTACATTATCCATGAACTCAAGGAACCATTCGGCATTTTCAATATCGCTCTGTGGAGAATATTTTTTCCTAAGGCGCCTCGCCAATGTCCAAATTTTTTTCAAAGTGGTATTCCCGTTAAATTTATTACAAAATCTATGCCATGATTCTCTTTTTGTACGTTTAAGAAGTTGACATGTTTCAGCCGCAAGTTTCCTGTATGTAACGTATGAATGCATAGAACCTTCACGCTGGAATCTCCGGAGAGCTAATTACGTTCTTTAACTTTTCTTTCGCACCATTTATTTCACCAAAGAACAGCTCTTCTATTGCCTTTGTAGACAGATGCTTCGGGGACAGATTGCTGAAGTGCTAGAAAAACAGATTTATAAAATTTATCGTACTTATGTAAAGGATTCTTTATAGACTTTATTCTATCTAACTAAAGATCAACTAAGTTTACTCTAATCCCCATCATTGATTTTTCTACGTAAAATATTATTATCGTATTGCGCTAAAGTAATATTATCAGGGCAGGGATCTTGGGAGATGATATTAATAACGATTGGAAAATGGTCATTTCCCAGAGAATTCTCTAGCATAGTCTAGGAACAATCAAAAAGGATATCGGATGAAACAAAAGACAAATCCACCGGGTTATTGTGATATTCTGGATTCCCAATTTTGATAGGAGAACACCATCATTACATAAGTACAAATCCGAATCGGAAATAAAATCGATCACCGCAGCTCCGTTTTCCTGTTACAACCCCAATATGTGTTCAGAGCATTAAAATATCCATCTAAAATAATAGGTCTATTATCCATTGAGGGCTTCTAAAAAGGTAAGCAAATTAATGAAATGATTTGGTGGAGAATAATAAGAGATAAAAGTACCGGAAAATTCACCAATTATAGCATTAATACAAATTGCATTAGAAGTAGTATTGTTACCCTCATTCGCAAATTTATGTGAATAGGCCGGTGCCTAATCCCCAACTTAAAAAGGATGGTTGCACTCCCCATCACTTTTATCATTTCTGTAGCAATTATAATTTGCAATGTTAAATTGTTTTTCATGTGATAGCCAGGTTTCCGATAACAGAACTATATCAAAACTATTGGTACTAAGGAAGTGTTCCAGGTCACATGTTTTGGCCACAATGCTTCTTGCATTCCACTGTAGTATATGGATCATAGACTGTAAGTGGAAAGGGAAGAACAAGCAAATTCCAGAAATTCCAATAAAGAAAAGGAAAAAAAGAAAAAAAAATAGAAAAAAAGGAGGAGAAACATTAGGATGAATGCTGTAAAAGTTACGAACGAGTTAAATAACACATTGTAAAATAAAATAAAATTAAAATACATAATCTAAGATATTAATGGTTAAACTTATAACATGAACAAATAAAATTCGATTACTGCGAAATAAAGTTATTTTTTATTGTGTGTATTCACTGTCTTTACTAATTTTATTGTTGCTTTTACTTAATTTTTAATCAGTTTTTTTCTTACTAATCATATTTTGATTATTAATTTTACTAAGATTACCTTGTTTGTAGTTGCCAGAACATTTTTGACCGGGTTATCTAAATTTTTCTGCGTGAATGTGTTTTCTTGCTTAGAGCTCTGACTATGAGGTCTTCTATCTTCATCCGATGAAAGAAATGACTCCGTTCCGTTTAGACGTATCTCTGATTCCGGTATCAGTTGATTGTGATCAAAAAATCGGGACTTCTTAGATATGGGTTTAGGCTAGTACTCGTATATTGGAATATTTAAATTCCCTGTTTCTGTTTCGCTATGCTCAGCTGTCGGGAAATCGTTATAGTCTTTTAATTGTTAATTCCAACCTTATTAAAATATTAATCGAGTTGATAGTATGTTCTAAGGAGTTCAAGAGAAGCATCCTGAAAACTCATATTATGAGAGAATCCTGAAAACTCATATTATGAGAGACAATCAGTTCATTAACAGAATTTTGTCTTTTCCTTTCCAAACAGGTTAGGTCAGTTGCGTTGTGAATTCCTCCGCAAAACATACACGACGCGTCCTGACTGGAACTTTGATTTTGTCGATGTGCTCATCTCCCCCACATTTATTACACCGAGGTTTACCTTTACAATGAACAGCCACATGACCATAACGCAAACATCTGTAACATTGCCTAATCCTTTTAACAAACGGTTCGCATAAAAATCGAACTCTCCAAAGAAAAACATAAGAACGAAGATTCTGACCCTTAATCACCGCAAGGAAAAAGTTGCTTGGAACATACTTTTTTACTTCATCATTAATATAAATTTTCCTATTTAATCTTTTAATAGATTTTATTACAAACTAGTTGCAATCGATCATGTCGAATAACTGCTCATCAGAGTATTCAATATCAACATTCTTAATAATACTCAACCTCGATACTAAATAGGAGGGGATGTATGTTTTATACCCAATCGCTGTAAAACATGGATTATCAACCGCCTCATTAGCCGAATGGGGGGAAGAAAACTAAATAATGACTCTATTTTGACCAGCTCTTTTTAATCTCGATGACAATATTACTTAAGAAATTTTTCCGTAAAATTTCTGTGATTTTAAGGGCACTGATAGATAATCTTACTTGATCAGAAATAATTTTTTCTACAGAGACTTTATAGCAGTTTGAACTATTATTAGTATTAATAGAAGTATATTTATTCTGGTTTTGTTTCGTGATATTAGAATTATCAGTTTCGCAATTATACCCGTTACCGTCTTTATCACTAATGTTACTCTTATTCCTGCTAATATATATTTTATTGTCTAAATTAGAAATAGCCGGCAGAGCATTCTTACTGCTGGTCGTTTCAAATAAGATAGAACTAATAATCTGGCTGTCAACTGAGGTAAGGAGAACACATGTTGAAGAATTATCAAGTGGCAGGGGCAGCGGTGGTGGGGTGGGGCGTGGGTACCTTAATATTCAGAAACAGTAATCTATAATAGATAAATAGTGATAATAAAGAAGGATGGCGTAGACCAAGCGCCGAACTGTAAAATATGGATATGTTATGTGTGTGTAAATGCGAGTTAAGTGAATGTGTAATATTACGTTACAAGAGTAAAAACAGTTAATCTCTCAAGACAATGCAATTCCGCTATAAAACTCGAACTCAGAATATACACGCATGCAACGAGCGCGTTTAACAAACTGGAATATTGACTTGTATTCTAAAATCCCTTTTCATATGGCATGTCTCAAAACTACTGTCAGTGAACGCACGACGAGTAGACATGCAGTATTTTCTATCGGCTTCAGAGGATAACGAACGTACAGGATGGTTCGTTAACTTTTCAGATTATTTGTTGCCTTGGACGTTAAAAATTCACTGAGATGCAGCAGTTTGTGTAAAAGCAGTTCAATAGAACCTGGTCATGAAAAAATATTTAAATTTTCGTTAAAAAATTTATTTAAAAATTAATTTTCGGCAACGTCAGTAGAGATAGGTTCGATTTTAAGTCAATGAACCACTCTGTGCCTCTATTATGTACCAGTATCGATAGAAAAATCAGTATGTTTGTATAGGCGCTGTTAATAGAAGTGTATTGGGATATGTTATATGTATATATATATATATATATATATATTATATCATTTTTATTAAAAGAATAATAATAAAACTTTTTTATTCGGATTTGGCTTCGCTAATCAACGTAATCATTGGCATAATTAATTATTACATAATTCTTTTAAACTTATTGACAGAATATTTTGAGGACATACATGTATATAAGCTGTTTAAATTTTTATTTATCCGATTTTACAAATTTACATGAATGTTTTAATATATATACGAAATTCATTTTTTTTTTAAGGCACCTTGGAGAACTTATGAATAAAGTGATTGATAAATACGGTGTAGTGTGGGTTGTATCCGGATCAAATAGAGGGCCAGCACTGTTTACAATTGGTGTTCCACCCGATATATCTACAACAAATTTAATAGGTGAGTGTATTTTTCCATTCGATGTATACTGCAGTATAATGTTACTATGTTTTTTCATTTTTTAAATATAAACCATTAATTTTGATGTTTTAAATATGTGCAAACGAAGATTTAAGAATATTTGAAATTATAAAATAGCACATTAACATAAATTCATGAAAAAAGTACAATAACAGATAAAAATAATTGTTAATAATGATAGATCTTCTTTGAACATCAAGCATTTATTCTCGGTAATAATTCTATATCTTTCTGAACTTATATTGTTGAACAATCTGATTTAATTCTTTACATTAAATTTAATTAATGTATTTAAATTTATATCACTTCACAAAAATCCGCAGGAGTTGGAGCTTATATATCAACTGAATTTATGTCGGCCGATTGTATGCACTTTGAGAGACCTCCTGGGATGGCTTATTCGTGGAGTTCTCGAGGACCTACACTAGATGGTTGTCGCGGTATTACTGTTTTAGCTCCGGGTGCAGCTATAACTTCGGTTCCTCCGTCTTCGATGGTCGGCTGTAAACTGCTTAATGGCACAAGCATGGCTAGCCCTCATGTAGCTGGTGCTTTAGGTGAAAATTCAAATGATTTTTGTACTTTCCCCGTAGTGAAATAAACAGACGATATTCAGTTGTTTTTTTTCTTTTTTTAGCTCTGCTGATTTCCGGTTTATTAGCGAGAAAAATTAATTACACGCCCTATTCTATTAAAAGAGCCATTTCGAACACTGCGTGCTACCTAGATACTATTGATTCTTTTGCGCAAGGTCATGGATTGTTACAGGTACATGTTACATTTTATTATAGCAATTTATATACTAATTATTATTGACACAAGTAGTCATAATACATGTGATAAGCTTTTTTAACGGTTACAGTAAATTATAAAATTGGATGTGTACAAAAGGGTGGCCACTCGACCAGGAATAAGCCAGAAATTTTGCATACCGAGAAAAAGCTGAATAAGCCGGGAATTTTTTAAAATAAATAATAACTGTAGAAATAACATTAGTAAAATTGTCGCTATATATTTATTGTAGATGTATTTATTAATGGCACTGATAAGTTATCTTTTTAAATAAAAGCTTTGGAGTATAAGTCTGGTTCGGGAAATTTAAAAATGAAATAAAATTATATGCTTTCATAGCTGATCTTAAGACTGAAAATGTACTAATATTTTGATTCTTTCTCGGTGTAAATAAAATAATCCATTCTTAATCTTATTAGGTAGCACTTAGGAACTAATTTTAACCAACAAATCAGGTTATTTTATTATGCAATTATATAAGTCATATAAAAATATTAATTTAACAACTTTCCTTCTTATGCATGGTGTATTAAAATTCCACATAGAGTTAATAAGGCGTCGTAATAATCAATTTTGGAATATACTCCAAGAATCCTATATGATAAGTATCCAAGAAATTTAGATCGAACTTTCTCAAGTAAATATGTCGAACGTAGTAATGTACATAGATTCTAAACAATTGAGCCATATACAATTTTAGAAAAATTTTATGATAATTATTCCGAAACTGTAATAGATTATATTTACGATTTATTAAATTTAATTCTAAATATTATCTTGCTATTATTTCGGTAGTTGTATTTGATAAGATGGAAATTGCTTGATTACATATAACTTCTCGTCAAAGAAGGACATAAATTTTCATTTTTTATTATTGTCTTCAATGACGTTTGTTTTGTTGCGAATCGTTACTATTAAAAGGACTGTTAAGTTCTACGGTGTTCATGAATAAGCATTTTTCACACTCTTCTTCAAAAGTAAGGGTTTTAAAATGCGGGTTAAACAATTTGCCGTAGCTACTATTCCATTACTTTCTAGTGATGGAGATATGTGGAACTGCTTCAATCATTGTTTTTTCAAGTTAACCCCGATATATTAGTCTCTACCTAAGTAGTTGTTAGAAGTTTTTGTAAACTATGGATTAAAGGAATGACCCCGATGATATATAGTAATGTATTTCTTGTGACTAACGTTTTCAATTAGTTGCAAAAAATGATTTTAAAGCTGCCGATAGATCCTTTAAGGCAGTCCCGACAGGTTTTTGGAGCTTTTGGTTTTTTAATTTTAATAAACTATCTAACATACGATGAATTCCATCGAGTTCGCATATAATTCTTTAACTTTAATTCCATTAAATTTATCTGATTTGGTGTCTGTGCAATTCATTTAATAACTACGCTTTGCTTAAGGTGATTTCCGATATTCGCGTGTTTTGTTAATAAAACTGATAATTTGAACTTTAATTATAATCACCCTGTATATATATTTATATATATATACTAGCTGTGCCCCACGGCTTCGCCCGTGTATTAATGCCCGTTTAAAAATCTGTACTTGGAAATTCATTAAAAAATGTTTGTTTTATCTGGAATTGTATTTACGTGAAGATTCTTTCTCTCTCTTTTGGGTGAAACATGTTTATCACCGTCTAACAAAAAATAGTCGTCTTCATAATTTAACGTTTAATTAAGGATTGTCGATTTTTCTATAACCTGTCCGTCGTGTAATCTAACAAATAGTTTTGCTCAACTAAGCAACACACACAGCCATCATTTTGATGATACCAAGTTATTTTCACACGGTGATCTCCCATAAAATTACACGTTTAAGAGAGAACATCTTCACTCATATCTTTCAACCACTCTGTCTCGAGCGTTTTATTATAATTAATTTATTATCATAAAATCAAAATAACAGTGTTGAATAAAGATTTTAATATTTCTGGTAGCAAATTATTAAAAAAAAAGTTAAACGGTTAATTTAAAAAATTTATACGGCGGTTTTGGCCTAAAAGTTCGAACATTTGACATATCAGTTAAATACTCTATTTTATTTTTATATGTTCCCCAAATAGTATATTGCTTAAATCTCTTCCAGTTTTTACAAACATATTGTACAATACATTTTCTTCTACTCCTAATAATTCATTATTATATAATAAATAAGGTAGAGACGAAAATAAAGATGCACCATCCCTATCGTGTGTTTTTACATAATGGGGAACTCTATTGCATCATCAACACATATTAATTCTACATTCGTACATACATATAACACGAACTTTTTTGTAAACAACAGCGAAAAAACGTTTATTTTATCATTCATCGGTAATGACGACATGCGCCAGCGATAAACATGGTTGCATTTCGATTAACATCGCACGATACACAAAAGTCGCCACGAAAAGTAGTTGGTGCTCAAAAAATAATAAAATCGGCAAAATTGTTTTTTTTAATTGATTGATTTAATTATTTAATATGACAAATATTTATGTAAATAATTAAAGCAAAAAGTAATAGCCAACAATTAAATTTGTTTTTTTTAATTGATTGATTAAATTATTTAATATAACAAATATTTATGTAAATAATTAAAACAAAAAATATCCTATCTGTTAAGTTGGACCAAATTGCATGCACCTTCAAAATTTTATAAAAATCGGTTAAGTATATTCCGAGTTTATCCTGCACAAACATAAAGACACGGGATTTTTACATACATAGATATATATATATATATGTGTGTGTGTGTGTGTGTGTGAATATAGTAGTTAAAATTCTTGACTGCTAAATTAGAGATCACGGGTTCCAGACTTGTCTCGTTCCAAATCCAAATCGCTTCCAGGTTTATCCAGCCTGAAATAACTGGGTACCAAAGAAATCTGGGAAAGTAAAGACAACCTAGAAAAAGTAACTGGCTCCCTTATTCTCATTAGTGCCATTGGGCTTGGTACAGTGTGAACCTTAACTTCACAATCCATGATATCTTATCAAGGGTATGGAACTTATTTACTTACTTATATATAATATATATATATATATATATATATATATATATATATATAAAAAGATTAATAATTTCAATAATAAATTTATTTGAAGGTAAATAAAAAAATAAAAAAAAAAAAAAACAGGCTTTGAAAAATTGACTACATTAACAGTTGTCATTTTAAACAAACGATTAATTTATAAACATAAATACAGCATTTGTGCACTTAAAAACAATTTCCATTTTAATTTTTAATATGAATAAAAAAATACCTTAGAAAAGTTTAATCTCCTTAATAAGTTTTACAGATTTAGAAGCCATTTATACACAGATCTCCAGCGTAAAGATTCGAATGAATGATAAAAGAATGTACACACAACAAACGTAACGTAATTTTATTAAAACCATATTATCCCACCTTTTCATGAATTTTACATGAGCGCATTCAATTAAATTATCTACAATCTGCGCCTGTAGAACCGTTTTTTGAACTATACGGTTTAGATGACAGTTCAGTTAAATTGCTTACAATTCGCGGACTTATGTTTATGTGGTTTGATTAGACTTGAACGGTCTACAGACTTGGACTAAGGATAAACTCGGTGCCGTTAGTAGGAAGCTGTACCAAAAAAAATTCAGGATTTATTCCGATTGTTATTGAATAATTATTGAATTCGAGATTTTAAATATCGTTTCATTTTTAATTTATTTATTTATTGCACTTTTATTTTACGCATAGGCAGAAAGAGCATTCGAATATCTGTTGGCATATCACAGTGAAATAGAGTACAATGTTAGATTTCATATCACATGTGGCTTAGATCAAAAAGGAATTATACAGATCGGCGATGAAATAAAAGAGCATTGCGTGACAGTGGAACCGGTATTTTTTGATGACGAAAATATAGGTATATTGGTTGATTTTAATTCTTGACCACGTATGTACTGTTGCTCGTTTTATTAAAAATAATTTATTTAGTCCAATAAAACGAAATATTCTTCGTTGTTAACATTCTCTTCTCGTCAATCGTATATAAAAATACTGCATAAAAGTATACAAATATTCTTAGTCTAAAGCATCACAATAATTCTTTTAGAACTTTTCACTAATATACATATTTGTTTATATTCAACACTGGTGCTAGTTTCACTGTGTTTGTTGAATCCAATTTGAAACATGTATAAATTTATGTAGCACTTAACAGTATATGTACAATAACTTATACTTGATAATATTAATTTATCTTTTATCGGGAGAACCTTTAATCAGGGTAGCTACTGGAGAACCGGGAAAAGCTAAAGGATTTGAACAAAATACAAAAATACCTCGTCTCTTGTATAATGAGTGGAATTTGAAAGTATTAAAAATAATTACAAAACTCTATTATAAATACATTTACTCTAAATAGTTTAAAAAAACATCTCATTGGATTTTGTTGGTGATCAAAGTGAAGCGGGAGATTAAATTTACGTATGTGTTGAATTGAAATAATTATATTTAATAATTTGAGATCTTATCGGAATTATTTGTCTGTATCGCAGTAGGATGAAAAACATATTACGAAATATTTGGAAATTATAGGATTTTTTCTGTATGGCTATTGTTCTTTGAGTTGGAGGAAAAGCTAAAAAAAAACCTCTACAATCAGCAAAAACTAGCGAAATGTATTTGAAAAAAAAAATGTGGCCACTCTGTATTTTTTCATTTAATTCCGTTTTTTTTTTAACTTTTTTAATATGCGCATATATGTTTTTCAGTTGCTTATTTAACTAATTAGTCGCAGTGCGGATAACTATATAAATGTAAAATTGGTTCATAGCAGACTACTTCATATTTTATATATAGAACAAATAAATAAATAATTCGATGTTGTAGAACTTTTAGCAAATCAATGCGAACAACACATTTATTAGCTGCTTTTAACGAATTTATATAATACATGTAAAAAAAGTTCACTAAAAATATCATGTAATGTAAAGTTAGTTCTGGCTGAATCTGTTGGTCATTTGTTTATCATTTATAATCTTCTTCCGATTATCGTTGCACAAAAATATTTTATTGATTAAAAATTTAGTAAGCGCCCACAGAACAGCCTCTCCAATTCATTTTTGGTCGAAATTTTATTTCGTTCATTTGTCTTCTTATTTACGGTGTGTGAACTAACATAAACTATGAATACGACCATGAACGAAGTAAAATTTCGACCAGAAATGAAACTGGCCCGACAAAATAGAGCTAATGTTGAAAAGAAAACGAACTAAAATTGGCCGGAATAAAAAATGATGTAACGTAAGTGAACAAAATAATGTTAAAATAAAATCAGAATAAAGAAATGTAGTAATTTAAAGAAAAGAGTATATCAAGTAAATAATTAAATTACGTATTTTAATAAGCCGGATACATTTCTATGACGGTGTTCAAGAATTTACGCACTCGCTGGGAAGAGGGTACTCGTTGTAGAAAGTAAAATTCTGCAATGTAGTAAAGGAAAAATTCTTTCCTATTACCAAATTTCAGAATTTTACTCCGGGCTTCACGCCATAAGTGTTCAATGCTATTGATGTGAACCCCTGTATCTACATTAACATACGTCTCTGAATGGTTGACAGTTGGATCTAATTAGAATGACTTGAAAGAGGCGCATACCTGGTGGATAATGGAAAGTAGGGTTTCAGAACTTCGATCGGGAACAGGGTATAAATAGAAATTACGAGTTGAAATATCTATAACACCAAAAACCCATAAACCCAGCCTCTTGTCGCGAAGAGGAGACAGACAACAACTTCGACTTGATGAATTTTGCTTTATCAATCTCAGCAATTCGATCCTTACCTCCTGAAGGAGTCGAATTTTTGTCGAAGTAATGTATCATAACTTCACTGCAGAAGGAGGTCCAGTTGGTAATTGTATGATTACTTAATCTCAACTCGGTAAGTAAATATGAGGAATATAGAACTATCACAACAAACAGCTACGGTGTCTTATATAGATACCTAGTAAGCCACATCTCAACTTTACCTGATTTTTTGTGCTGACATTTAACACCGTCGATCCATCGTCCGCACCGAAATTCTAGATTTTTATTAATAGTCAATAAATTGCGACACGTTGGGATAAACCTGAGATAAGTATAACAAACCGTATTTTTTTTTTTTCAAAAAAATTATAGAGAAATAAATTGAAAGAAGAAGAATGTGTAAGAGAAAAGAATTCGTAAAAATGAAATTAACCTGAAATATGGAAAAATATACGGTGGCGAATATAGAATTGAATAATTTCTTCTTCGGTATATTGCATCAGTTGAACAAATTCGAAGTTGCACAACGTGCCACACGATTCGATTTCCGCGTACATTTTGTATTAAAAAAAAATAAATAAATAAAATAAAAAATAAAAAAACACGGAAATCCACGTAATCGGAAGAAAACGTCACTTTAAAAATAGAACTGGCGCGACAGGTTATGCCAGTATTATAATGTAAATGACCGTAAAAAATCACATTGTCTGTATAGACATGTGTTTACGGTATTTTAATGGTCTCAGACACATAGTTTTAAAATGAATTAAATTAACACTTTTTTATTATTAAAAATTACGTAAATATTTTTAAAGCAGTAATTTAAGTTTTAAAATTAAAAAATAAATTTACTACTCAATGTAAAATAATTTTAATATCAAATTTATAATAACTTTTTTAAATCTGAAATTAAATAATTACACTAATTATTCTTAAAATGTGCTTTCATTTTAATGTTGAATTCGAATTTTTATGTTTTTTTTTTTTTTTTTTTTTTGGCCCGGCCACTTCACCCGTAGTATATACTACGGGGAAGTTTAACAATAAGTCATTTGGCTACTAACGAGTCGATGTAAGGATAATGTCAAGCAAAGAGTGATGCGTAATATTTAGATAAAACAAAGAAGGTTACAGACAACCATGGCCGTAAATGTTCAACATAACCCACGGATGATTGAGTAGAATGTTTAGGAAAAAGAAATTGGTCAGGCCGAACCTAAAATACGTTGAGCACCTGAACTCGATTGAGCAAAACTAATAGGAAATGGGAAGCGCAGCTATCATCGACAATAACTATAACAAACAATCGTAGCCACAAATGTTTCAACATAGTCTACGAATGCCCATGTACAGAAACATGGAGAAAACGAAGCTACCCAAGCCGAGTTCGAGATTCTCTGAACCTCCCAACACGACAGAGCAGCGAAAATTAGAGTAGTAGATCGCATACCTCAAAAGTTACCGGATAGTTAGTTATTAGTAATAAACAAATTTATATAATTAAATTTGGATGTTGTTTAATATGATGAATTTAAACAAAATATAAAGTATTTGGTTGTTATAACACAGAAGATTATAAACAGTATAAGTAGGAAAGAATCCAAGAGACATTAATTGTTCAAAAACGGTAATGTTCATATTTATTACAATTAAACAGTAAATGGTTAATGCCCTCCGGGAAATTTGATGCGTGATGATCATTGCATTGTACATCTTCACGCCGGTGAGAAAAATTCAGGATTATCCGAGGATAACCCATACGCAGCCTACAAATAGTAACCACAAAGGGTATAGCCGGGTTTATATGGGAAATTTGCCCTTGCGGCTTTTTCAACTCGCACTTGAGGGGATCATTTTGGTGTCGAATAAAAAAAATTTAGCCAAATTTTCAGCTCTTTATCTCAAACAACTTTCGAGTTTTTCAAAAAAAACCTATTTTTTCGATTTTTTCTTTTTTTTTTTTTCGTAGTAAAATTCAAAATTAATGAATGGTGATTTTTTTCCTTATTCTTAAAAACACATGAAAAATATTATTGTCATCATTTTTATACGAAAAGCCGATTTTTGACGACGGAAATAAAATTTAAATCTTTTTTTCAATGCTTTTCTGGAGAGTGTCACTCACCAAATTTTGTCAGAAAATGTCTTTTATATTCCTCTACACATTCAGGAATTTTTTCGAAATTTTTAAAGTGGTGGAACAATATGAAAAAAATTAAAAAGTAATTTTTTTCATCATTTTTTTGCGTTTAAACAAATTTAAATATTTTTTATTGCTAAAAAATTCATAAAAAATAATTTTTTTAAATGAAAATTAAGAATTACATTGTTAAAAAAAAATTTCAACATTTTACTGCAAAGTGATTGCATGAAAACCTCTAGAAATTATACAAAATATAGGCTAGCTGCCATCTCGAAGATTTTTCCTTGTTAATAGTAGATTTACAGACGGGAAAAAAAATGTTTATTTTTGTTTATTTTGTCATATTTGTTTAAATTTCGTATGTCAATTCCGCTTTTAGTGTTAGTTCTTATAAAGACACAATTTTTACTTGTTTTCGGCTATGGCCAGTCATTTTTATTTACCGCCGCGTAACAAAAAAGGAAAGATGGCCGCTCGTCAACCGTTTGCGATCGAGTCTTTTCGCTTGTGTTGTTGTTGTTGTCCGCTCGTTGTTGAAGTAACTCCTTGAGTCGTCTGTTTATTGATGAAAAAGTCAATGTCGTTGTAAATGAAGACAGTGACGAAGACTATAACCCCTTACTTAAAACATCATCATAAATTGTTGAAAATTATTATATCTGATGTCAGTTATTTAAAATAATTATGATAAATAGGGTCTAAATTATAATAAAGTTACTTTAATAATCGAAATTTTTGTCTTTATTGGATCGAGACTGAAAAATTATTCCCAATAGCATGGAAATATTATACAATTGTTTTTATGTACAATTTAGCATGAAATAATATTTATTTAAAAATTATTTAATCATTTTTTACACTCCTAATAACTTTATGCAGGATATGTCTCAGTTTTTTATGGTTTTCTTTGTTTTTTCTCTGGTAAGATCGTACTTTCGTTAAAAAAAATATTTTTTATGAATTTTTTATACAATAAAAAATTATTAAATTTGTTTAAACGCAAAAAAATGATGAAAAAAATTACTTTTTAATTTTTTTCATATTGTTCCACCACTTTAAAAATTTTGAAAAAATTCCTGAATGTGTAGAGGACTATAAAAGACATTTTCTGACAAAATTTGGTGAGTGACACTCTCCAGAAAAGCATTGAAAAAAAAGATTTAAATTTTATTTCCGTCGTCAAAAATCGGCTTTTCGTATAAAAATAATGACAATAATATTTTTCATGTATTTTTAAGAATAAGGAAAAAAATCACCATTCGTTAATTTTGAATTTTACTATGAAAAAAATAAAAATAAAATCGAAAAAACAGGTTTTTTTGAAAAACTCGAAGGTCGTTCGAGATAAAGAGCTAAAAATTTGGCTATTTTTTTTTTATTCAACACCAAAATGATCCCCTCCAAGTACGAGTCGAAAAAGCCGCAAGGGCAGATTTCCCATATAAACCCGGCTATACCCTTTAAATAATTAAAATCAGAGTTAAAAGACAAACAGCAAAAGCAGGCACGTTAGATCAAAAAACAAAAATGTAAGGTGATCTCTCTTTCCCTTAAGTCGCCCTATTTAGTTCATTTTTCCCCGCTGCTGCTTGTTACCGTTCTCACTTTCACACATTCATTCCGTTCGATTTTAGTTTAGGACGGTCACCCAAAACTGGCTCTCATTAGTGCTTAACTTGTGTTAAACATATCTCCTATCAACTGCTCAACATACTAATAATTCAAATCACTGTCGACGTACAAACTGAATTTTTACAATTAGTTTTCAAAATCATACCACTTGCAACAATACAGAGAAGATTAGCTTGACCTCTATGCAAGGATAACATGTGAAATTGTAAAGTGTTACACAATTCTTTAACAATAAAATAATCGCAAATTTATAACAACTATTTTAAAACTCAAAGTAAATAATTTCACTAATTATTCTTAAAGTGATATATAAAATTTTTTTAAATTAATAATATTAAATTTGTAATACTTTAAAATCCAAAAATTAGTTGTTTTTTTTTTTTTAATTTCAGTAACATATAAAATAAATTTACCGATAAGCCAATAAAGAACTAAACAATAATATACATAAAAATATGAACTAAAATACTAATATGAGCTGGAGACGCTGTTCTGCATCTTTACTAAAAAATTTTTCGGTATGCCTTATAATTAATATAATATTAAAGGGCACTACTCAAAGTATTCGATCATTTCACGAAAATAGAAAAAAATATCTACTTACAGATAGTAGAAATTTTCTTTTAAAATTATTCTATTAATGCAATTTCTATGAAGACCGAGTAATTATTTCAGTAGGTTTAATAAACTTTCAATAAAAATACATCAAATGCAAATTTTTAAAATAAAATTTGTTTTGTAGATCCAGAAGTGAAAATTGGATTTCGAATTAGTTTAGCTTTTACCAGCGATTCGTGGATTCAGACTCCAAAACACTTGGAAATATATAATATGCAGCGTAGCTTCTTTGTAAAAGTGGATTCAACGTTAGCACCTGAAGGAGTTAGTTCTTCTGTGTAAGTGTTTTACTTGTATGCGCTTTTCGATATTTCACCGATGCTGAAATATACCTTCACGAATTGAAAATGCAAAAAAAATTTGCTACCGTTTTAAATTAATTTTTTTTTTTTCAATGCTAAATTCCCTTTGAAACAACAGTATTCTTTTTTAATGACAAGTACAAAATAAGTAGAAGTACCTTTCGTAATCCATTCCCAGAAATTAAATTTCCAAACGGCTTTCAATAGTATCTATGTGTACAAAATTTATTGTATTCGAAACAACAAATTATTTGAAAGTTGAGAACTGTGTATAGTATTATTTCTTAACAATTGTTCATCTAACCGACTACCGAAGAGTAGTCTCGATTGGGCAGTGACGTTTGATACAGTTAGAGCCGGTTTGAACTATCCCACATTAAAATGAATCGGACGGTTCATAATCACCTTTTCCTGCAATATACGCGTTAATAGATCAGTGAAAAATGTGTTAATATTTAATTTTCAAAATTAAATATAATACAAAATCTCGTGAGATTCTTGGTTTCCTGACTCTTTTTTTTATTAGGAATTTTATTCACATTATTTCCTGAAATAAACAGGGTCGATTGCAGAATTACAGCTTTTATTTTGTAATTAAGAATACTATTGCAGGATTTTTTTTTTGTTCTGGTTCATTTTTTTTGTGATTTTGAACTCGATTCACTCATTAGATTTTTAATGTCCATTCGAAAACCTTCGAATGCTTCTATTCTTTTCGGTGTTTCTTATTGTAATATTTAGTTCTCTGTTCTCCGAGAATTCATACAATTTTAGCATTCTAACTTAATTCAATCGGCAGTTCTTTAGTTGTTAAACCAAACCAAGATAGTTTTTATTTGTTTAATCTCCGCGATTATTTTGTTTTTATTACTTAATTTAAAATTTTCTTTCAAAGTACTTAAATTTAAAATATTTTTGTTGTATATGACCCGATGAATAGCCAAAGCCTAGTTTTTTGTTGTTTTTTTAATAATAAATAAGTAAAACATTTTTCTACCGTCTTATTTTCAGCTAATATAATTTTTGTTTTATTTCTTTTTTTGTTATTATAATCATTACTTTTGTTTGTTAATGTTTATTTCGCTCTTTTCTTCGATATCTTATTTAGCAGATCAGCTTGACATAAAATAAGCTTACCGATCAAGAAAAAGAAACAACAAAATAAATTTATATTGCAAAATTATTCCTTTTTTATAACGTAGTTATATAATTATTTAAGGCGTAAATAAAATAATTACGCATTTTTCTTACGCAAAAGGGCAATGAGAAACAGAAAGAAAAAAAAACGATTTAGGAACGAATTAACTATGTACGGTTCAACATTTTTAACAGTTCACAGTGGTTGCTAATGGAAAAATAAAAATCCAGTCCTAACTCACAATGTACAATTGATAAATATATTCGTAAGTGTAAAATTTTCTGCAACAATTTAGTGTACGACTCAAGTTCTCCTACGATCATTCTTTGTTTTTAAAAGAATAATTTAGGGATACGAATGTATATGTTTACGGCTAGAGTTGGTAAGTTAGAGAACCTGAAAAAAAAAAGATAAATGGGTGTTCTGAATTTGTGCAAAACTGGATGGAACTTGCGATTTTATTTATTTGGTAAATTAAGTGAGGTAAAAAATGTAATTTTTATCTTTAGCTTTTGATGATTTTAATTTTCTTCAAAAGACAGAAAAACAAGTGTAGTAGTTCTGGAATCGCTTTCTTTCTTTGTTCTGTTGTGTGTAAATTTTTCAAATCGAAATACCTAAGAAAAATATTCGTTAAGACTTGTGTTTCTGAAAAAACTTTCAGTACGACTGCATTTTTTACTGTTTAGAACGATAATCGAAAATATTTTTATGTTTAATGATTGAGTCGGTTCACAATTATCCCCTTTATATTATAGTATTTTCGTTGCACACTGTTCACTTATTATTTAACAATTGTTATGTAGAATTAATGCTTACGATGCGAATAAACCAGAAAAGGGGCCAGTTTTTAACATAGATATAACGATAATTAAACCATTGAAATTAACGCAGCAAGGTAAACAATTATCGTTTTCGCATAAAGAGGTAATTTTGTCCTCGGGCATAGTGAAAAGACATTTTATCACCGTTCCGGAAAATTGTTCGTATGCAAGTAAGTGCGCGTATATTCACCGTAACGACTTTTTTATAAATATCAAAAAGTAATAAGATAAATTATATTCTGAAAAAGGAAAATTACATAAGTTGATAGTTAGAAAGTAAGCTTCAGATTGGGCCGTCATTTATTATAGAAGTTAAAAATTATGCTTAAATTTTTGAATGTTTAAATTACATTTTTTATTTTTAGTTATTTGTTATTGTATAAATTGGACGCGATCGATAAAGTGAACTTTATAATAATTGTTATTAATGCGAGACAGAATTATGTAAGTCTAGTATACATTGCGCGGAAGTGCCAGATTTTATCGCCAGTTGTCGACCGGAAAACATAGTTAACTAACTAGTAAGATAATTTAAATATGTCAATTCTCATTTAATCAAATAAGCCACTAATCGAATTGGAACACCCCGAGAAAGTTTAATGTATTTCATTTATAATTTAGAGTGTTATTAATTTCCAATTAGGTAATTATAAAGCATTTTAAAGAGAAAAAATATCTTTTTTGACTGAATTTTAAATCAAATTTTATATGTAAAACTGTCCGGGCGTTTGATTTTATAATGATGATAAATTCTATTTGAAATGAAAAAATACAAAAATATCGAAGTTACAAAAATCTACTTTAATTAATCGATCTTAAGGCAGATAGAAGCTTATTTCGGCGATATTTGATTTGTTTTGTGGTTACGTTATAAAACATCGATTTAAAAAGGAAAAAAATCTTACAACTCCCCAATTATAATTTAAAAATAAAATTGAGAATATTCGGTTTTATAAAATAAAATAAAAAATTCTGAAAACTTAAAAACTTTATCTGCGCGTAAACTGAATTGCTAGACATTAGGTTGCTGTAAAATTTTATTTAAGATAATTGCTTATATTATTATTTTGATTAACAATCATGTGTTTATGCTAAACGTTTAATAAAACATAATCATGCGAACCTAACACACAATGGAGAAGTTTGCAGCGATATTTAAAGAAACGCATGAAAAAGAGAAAGAAGTTATAATTGAAAACTATTATATAAATAAACGCAGATGTTAAAGTTGTTGAATGATCAAATACCGGATGAACTATTTTGTTTTTTTTTTGGCATGAAATTCTAACATTATTTACAATTCGGTATTTTAAAATAATTTCAGTGTTCATTTAACTATTCTGCTACACATCTCTATACGTAGAAGACTGTGAAGTTAATAAAAAAATGATGTGTTCCTTGCTTTCCTGAAACCCGCAGATAAAGAAATTACTGAATTTGAATACCTTACCTGTGAATAATATTCCTTATTTTTCAATTCGGAATTTGCGTTTCTTTATGGATAATTTTGAAATCAGTAATATTTGCACTGCATCATTCAATACCAAATTTTTGAGAACCTTCGATTCAAGTTGTTCTACATCAAGTTACTTCGAGGTAGTATATGGTTGATTTGAAATAAAATCGGCCGCAGAAAAAATAAATCCAGAGATGTAAAGAGGGAGTCCTGAAAGGATAAACAGGATTACTTATTGATATTTCACTAAATTTAGTACATTATGAACTTTAATGGTGCTCAACGAATTCTGCAAAGCACCCACTTTCTTTATTGTACTTTAATTTTATTCTAACTTGTTAAGAAATTATCTATCGAAGGAAACGAACATTAAAAATAATTACGGTTCTAAAAATAGTTCGTTATTTTAGTCGCTATTTGGCTGCATCGTTGGTAAAATTTACGTTTTTTTTTCTTTTTTTTTCAGCTATCCTTAACTGCCGATGATAAAAAAAAAAAAAACATTTCATATGTATCCATAACTGTTTCATCACTTGGAAATGTAAAATTTCACAGTTTAAGAAATGTTTTAGATTGAATATTTGTAATTAATCTTAAATTTACAGAAGGAACATTGCTTTTGTTGTTTAGTTGCTACAATCGAATCTCCAAATACAACTAAGGTAGCGAAGTTTATTTTTCACGCGTTAGAAGTTATACCAAAGAGATCATGTAGTGAAGTGCAGTTCTGCAAATACTTTAGTGTTAACGATGAAAAGTACGAACCGACAAAGTGTTTTCGAGTGAGAGTAAGTGCTTACAGTTTATTCATTGTTTCTCGTTTTTGTTAATATTTGTCTCTCGTATGTTTGTATTATTTTACAAAATCGTTAATTCATGCTGTTGCGAAGACTATTAATGTTTTTCCATGCCTCTTTTCTGAAGTTGTTATTTTTAAATTAATAATGCTACAAAAAACCGTTTATTTTAAAAGTTTTCTTTCTTTTTTTCTATATATAATTGTGCGCAGCCTGGATATGTACTGGAAATTGCTCTGACTAAATATTGGGCCAGTCCTTCGGTTATTCCACTGAATTACACTGTCACATTTGCAACTACTTGCCCGGCACTGTTCGAACACGTTATGCACCATGGGCAAGGCATTTATCAAATTGATCTCAAGACGACTACGCCTGTACACGCGTTGTCGCCCACAATTACACTTAAGCGGAATGTTACCTGTTTAAAGTGAGTAGTATAAATCGTACTTTGTTGCCTTGCTGTTTTATTCGCAAGTAAAGTTATACAATTTATGATTCATTTTGTTCCTCCGTTAATGAATACAAAATCGGATTTTGATTATTTTTGCACCAGACCGTCCGAATCAACGATAAATGTTCTCACCGGAACAAGGGATATAATTCCACCGAAAATAAATATATACGAACTAGTTTTAGTATACAATTTTTCCGTTGCCAAACTGACCGAAATTATTCCGAATAATGCCTACCTTTCTGATCTGCTTTACGAATCTGCTTACGAATCCCAGTTGTGGCTGTTATTTGACAGCAATAAAAAATTCATTGCTGCAGGAGATGCATACCCCGAACAGGTATGTAAATCGTTATTCGAATATTACAACGCGTTTTTTTATATTGCATAGTGTATATATATATATCTATATCTATCTATATATATATATATATATATATATATATATATATATTAATTACAACGTAATTCTTAGGTTATCCCCCATTAGAAAAAATGTCCTAATTTTATGTAACGTTTGTTATATTTTATAGGATTTTTGTGATTATGTTATTATATTCATATGGACCGATTTAGAATTACGTTGTAAATTTTGATCATTTTATACAAAGTATAGAAGAGAAAGAGACAGAAATGTAAACGAGAGGGGTCAAGGGACACAGCCCCTTGCGAGGCCAAAATGGCCGAGTTTTTATATATATATATATATATTTATAATATACTCGCGAAATACATAAGATTTTTGGAACGAAGTTCTTTTACGCGGCTTGTCGGTGGGAGTAAACTGGCAGAAAAGGCGAGGTCACGAAAATCGCATTATGCGTCGTCCAGCAGGCGATCTTCACTCTCGTTCTCTTTCACTCTATCTCTTTCTATTATATACGGGTGTGTGTGTACGTGTGCGCGCGTACGAGTATTGAGATTCGAGCAACAAGCATCGTACGCGGTCAGCTGTATAAGCTCAGTTCTAAACACGTGTACATTTTATTGAATTTGAAAACTGACGCGATTTTTTTGTGCAACGTTACCACACTTCAACCAGTCTGATGAAGTATTTATTGTTTTTGTTTTAATTAATTCATACGGGATTTAATTTCTGTTTTTATTTTAATTCATACGGGATTTATATATTGTGTCATTTATTATCGTATACTTCATGAATGATTTTATACTTGTATATCTACGAAAAAGTGAAGGAACTTCGTTCCTACCGGGTGTCCCCCTCTAGAACCACTTCTTTTTTTTTTATTTTTTAAATGTTATTTGATAGGCTCCGGACCATTAAATTTTTCTGTCGGATATATAGGAAAAAGGATCGAGATCGAGAAAACAATTTTTTTCCTTTTCAGCAGGAACAACTCTAAATTATTTAAAAAAAATAAATAAAAAAAAATAGATTAGAATTGCGCCGAGTTTTCTTATAAATTGTATGATGTAAATCAACTAAAAATGCGTATGCAAATTTCTGTAATTTTCGCTAAATATAGTTTTATTACTAAATATATAAAATCACAAAACACAATTAATTAATATGTAAAACTTGCTGACTAAATTAATTCATTGTCTTTTGTGATTTTATAAATTGATTAATAAAACCATATATTGTTATTCTATTTTCATTTCATAAAAAAAAGCAAATATCTGTTGCTCCCCTACGTCAAATCAAATCAAAATCAAAATATCTTTATTGAGAAAATTATACATAATCATTACAAAGAAAAAATATTTATTTATAGATAAAATTTCCTCGGCCCGTGCCGAACAAAGGTATCCTTTAACCGTCCCATTCTGATCTATTAATTGCTCCTTTTTCAAAATGACTGTTATTTAAATGTTGGTTTATTTCATCTTTCCATCTACCTTTTTCAAAAAAAAAAAAAAATAAAGCTCCCCTACGCATTTAATTTTATAAATTGATGGTATAGTTGTTTTCTATACCTGTTTTATTGTGCATTTTATATGATTTTTGTAATTTTTGTTTTAGCCATCTTTGATATAGAATTAGTTTAACATTTTATATCGTATTTATGTACCACGATCTCTCTTTCCATTGATCTCCAAGTCGTTCCTTTAAAATTAATTTTTATATTTCTCAGTTTTTTGGAAAACATTTAATGTAGTTTCTTTATTTTTTGTCCAGCACTTTTCTATTGTTTTTTTTAAGTACTCAAAATTATACTAAATAACTACAATATTTCCGTATTCAATTTATTTTTCCTTTGATTAAATCGTATGTTATTTTATTTGTCTTCCCTTTTATTTTATTAATATTTTTATTTTATTCCCCCCCCCCCCCCCCTTATTATTATTAATAACTAAGCACCGTTCAATTTTATAGACGTATACACTTACAATCAATGGAAATTCTCCGCCCTAATTTCCTCTAAATCATTCTTGCTCCCTAAAGAATTTCAACTCTTTAAATCTGATCTAACCAGTTCTAAAAATGCCAATTAAACATCAGTGGTGTTTATTTTAATATTAATAATTCCCCCAATGATGATTTCAAAAGCGATTTCGATAATAATAATATTAAAAGTGTTAACAGTAATAATGATAACAATAATAATGGCATTAATAATAATAGCGATTAAATATTTAAAGTTTTCACAGTGATTACTCATAATAAATAATAGTGACAGTAGAATAATAGTAATAATAATCAATCAACTTATAAACTGTGGATTACAATTAGAATAAGATATTGTACAACGAGTAGCCCACAAATAAGCTAGATGCGCGTGAAGTGGGCTTTCAATAATTTGTTGTAAGTATGCGTGATAACATATGCGAATAAGTTATAATATGGATATAACGAAAATGTGTGTGTTAATGTAAATTTTAATAGAGAGTACATACTTAAAATACAAGTTTCAGTTTAAATTTGATCTTATTTTGATTTCCTATCGGTTCCTAATCATGCTTGTTATGAAGGCAACGAGCAAGCTGATTTGTTGGCCCGATCTACTACACATACCGGCCAATTTATATCAAATTTATTTCTAGTATTCATTTTCTTTCTAATATCTGTCATTTTAAATTTCGGCAATATATTTAACTTTCTCTTTTTAATAGTCCTCAATCTTTTTACTTCTATTCATTCTTTTGTGCCTACCTAGCTATAGTACTATGGTTATCCTCATCTCAGTCGCTTTTTCGTTCCATTTGTCGTCTTCGCTTTGGTCATAAATTGCTTCCTTCAGCTTCTTTTGTCAGTTCATCCCTGACGACTGCGTTTAATTTCTGACGCCAGTCACGTTTTTCTTAATGTTCCGCTCTCTCTTCCAAACGTTCATGTTTCCATCTGAAGCTCATAGGCTTGTCTCTTAACGCATTCTTCATTTTAATTCTTCTTTCACCCTTTATAGTTTCTATTATTGTCTCTTTTCTTTCCCCAGTTTGTAACCGCATTCTCTCTCTAGTACCTTGAATTGTAGTGCTGGGTTAATGCCCTCAGTTGATAGGCCCAGAGGGTAAAAAACTTAAACAAGTAATAAGAAAGGATTTTTTCAAAAGCGGGTTTATAATAAACCCTGATAAAACATTCATATTTTGTAACTCCTTAAATTAGAGAGCAATATTGGAATATAAACTATTCGGTTGAATGACTCAGTACGTGTTTTTCGTATTATTTGTTGTAGAAGAAAAAGAAAAGGAACGGGATTTTTATTGCAAAAATTTGTAATCACTTCTTTGTCGCATTCGAAATTGAATTTTATAAAATTCCCCTTACACCCACGTTGTAAAACCTACATATGCATATTCAAAGATCAAGTTTCTAGCTTAAATAGTTTAATTTTTTCTTTTGTCAGCGTATTTATTATTTGACTATATTTACTATATAAGATTGTGGTTTAGTTTCGTAAGGTTTTTGTTCTGATGATGATCGATGTAATCTTCCGAAATGCCAAAAATTTATATTCATTTTGTGTACCTTTCAAACATTTAATGACTTTGTACAATGATTGGTCCAAAATGATCCGTATTGTGCCTCGCATCGGCCGAAAAAAAATCGGAAAAAATATTTAAGTATATCATCGGGAAGCCTGAAGTTTTCTGCACAAATGGTGAAATTTTCAGCGCGGTAACATAAATGACACGCCCGTACAGGCTTTTCGCGTAAAAGCATATCGATCGTACCCTACCAAATTTAACAACTGCAAGCGTTATTTACTCCCTCTGTTATGCCTGCCGGATACATTCATCGCACCGCTTTATCAATCTCCGCGTCATGATTTTTTTGTTTTCCGCTGTGGGCCATCGCCGAAAGATGGCGGAGTACGCTTGGACCATTTTCAAATCTCCGGCTACATAACTCATGTTTAAGGGCAGGAAACAGCCGGAAATCGCAGCGAGCCATGTTTCTGGGGAGTAAGAAGGATAGAGCAGGACCTCAATAAGGCGTCGCTCGCCTGCGCGAGTTGAGTGACAAGAGGCCTGGCGTTATTTTGGTAAAGGATGAAATTTTTTGAGGTTTCCGGCCATTCCGCTGAATTTTCCCCCAAAGTTTTTAGGACGCTGACGTAGTACTCGGTGTTGGCCGTGATCTTCGCGGTAATTCTCCTTTCCAACGGAGTACTGTAATTCGGTGAACTCAGTGTTACCGTTCCCCTGCGTGCCACATTTCTCGAGCGTAAAAAGCGGGTAGGGTACCATCGATAAGAAGCAACTAAAATATACCATTTAGGGGAGCTAATTGAAATCCAGATCTTTGGGATCTGAAGAGTGACGATCAGAGCAGCATTACAATCGGAAACAATTGTTTGTTTTAGGTTTTATATAGAGTTCAATAAGTCAGAAGTAAATTGTCCACCATCAACTTTTAATTGAACGAATTAGTTTGATTATGAACCGAATTACATGAAATCAACAATCGATTTTCTATTAATGCAAATTATTCTTCAAGATTGCAAGATGTCTTCCGCGCCATATTGAATCTTGGATATTTCCTGGATTTTTGTGTATAATTGCTACTCTTTTCTGATATTGATATTTTTTTTCTTCGTTATTTCTCTTTTGTTTTCTTTTACTTGTTTTATTCTTATTTCGTTTTAATTCTTATTGTTAGTAATCTTCATTATAATGGAAGCCTTTTGTTGCTCGCTATTTACTACTTTGTTTCCATCAAATCAAATTTAATGAAACATCGCTGAGTAAAACATGGCAATGGAACAACTTTTTTTTCGATTTAGAAACCCAGTGAAATTCCTTATAAGGACGAAGATTGCTGGAAGCGGCAGAATTACATAAAATTATTTGTTAATTTTTATTCGTTATAACGACATCGGCTAAAAGGAACGAATGGATTATTATGACTACAATTTATCTACAGATTATAAATTACCGCCTACAACGACGTGAGAGTACAAAATTTGTCATTAGACATAAATACAAATTTCTTCAAAAATACGAAAAAACAATTACCGTCGCTTTTACGTAGAAATTTCTTTATCTTTTTTAGTTTTTATTTTATATTAGATTCCATTATCATGTATAAAGAAAAAGTTAAGTGTTTGAGCTGTTGAATGCATTAAAACATGATTACGAATAAATGATTATTTGTTTAATTCCTGAAACGTTATTCCATAAAATATGTCAACAAAGAAACGGTTCCATAACTGTTAATCTTGCATATCCAAAAATTGTTGAAAATAGAGACGAATCGGTAATAACGACCAAGTTAACTACCCCCTCCGTTATTGTTATATCCCATTTTCAGTGTATTTACTTTATAATTATCATACTCAGCTAATTACATCATGTTTGAGCAAAAAATTTATTCTTCGAAATTTTTATATTTCATTTGAAATTAAAAACAAGTCAAAGCCCCTTAAAGTTCTCAGTCAATAAATTCATTGAAATTTTATTTTACTTTTACTTTTGCAAATAAGACAGAAATTACAACAACATTTTTCGAGAAAAAAAAGTTAATGGTTTATAAAAAAACATGTATCTGAAAATTACGGAAAGAAATCCAAATGAGAGAATAAAGTTAACAGTATCTTTTCACAAACTAAACGTCCTGCGATAATCAAAATAAAGGAATTCAGACAATTCCTGCATCTTTTGCTTCCCTGAAGGAAAGTTTGGTTGGTGTTAATGCGATATTTTATAATTTTGTAAAATTTAAATACAACTTTGGAATACGCGTAATTTACTAATACTTTCTTCTTTTTTAAAATTATTTCAGTGATAAAAAATTATTCATATTGCCTTATCAAAGTTTCTTACGAAGTAAAAAAATTTTCTTTCTCGGTTTACTTTCCAATGAATCGTAAAAGAAAAAATTTAAGTACTATACTAAGTATACAGGAATATGCAGTTTTTAAGAAAAACGAAGAATTATAATCAAAAAGGGAAGTGTAAGAAAGTTTTATGAAAAGTTTCTAAAACAGGTCTGGATAAATTAATTGTAGCAGGGAAATATACTTTTGCAACATTGTACATAAAATAGTGAGAAGTTATGTAAAAGACGATTAGAATTTCTTTTTTTAAATTTAAAAGCTAAAAAACCATGTTATCCAAATTTTTTTCAGCCAAATAACTTTTCAAAAAATACTAATCCTGCTTAGTCTAAAATGGTGAAATTCACACGAGAAGTTTTAACTTGTCATTTAAAATCGCAAACACAATAATGGGCTATTAAAGGAAATATGAAAAGAACCTCAGTTTATGACATTTGTGAAGATTATATTTAAAAAATAGTAGAATTGCTTTAAAATGATTTCCTAGTCAATTAAAAATTTCAGTGTCGTACGATAAATGGATTACAGTTCAAAAAATCATTTTTTTTTTATTCTCTTACAATAGGCTGTCTACATCACCATAAGAAATATGTATCTCTGACCGTTCACTATGACCTTTTATGTATTGAATTTAACTATACATAAAATCTGTTCATATTTGGTACGTGTACATTTTATTCTCTTTTATTAAACCAAAAAAGAGCTAAATACACAATACGTCATAACAAAACAAGATAATTTAAAATTTCAGTAAACCAAGCCAATCCAGCTCACATCACTAGAGAAACTATATGAAAATTTAGCGTTATAACACTCTACATAAAATTTAAATTCTTACAAAAGAATCAATGGTTAAACAAGAACACAAATGAAAAAAAAAAAAACTTTACTCATGTCATTTGTAGATGTTTATAGTTCCCTTTTGTTAAAAGAAAATAAGTATTTTCAAAAAGAGGTAATTTTTATCAATGAGGCGAACATAATACGTTTTTCATTTCAATAGACCTGCACTTTTTGAATATTTTTCATATCCTTATCATCAAGATTTTTCATGACTTCCAGTATTAAATATAGAATAAAATATAAAAATAAATATCTTCAGTCAAATCATTTATTTATTTACTAAAAATTATGGTTGATTTCAAGTATAAAATAATTTTAATGAACAAAAAATCGTGCTTTTGAATAAGAACACGTTTTTTGCTGCATAAAAAGTTAAACTACGGTAATTTAAGGAGTAAAGCACCTTCATTGTTTTTCGGTTTTGAACAATATTTACATTTAATAAGTGTTACAATTAAAAGAATGATTTCCTACAAGTATGTAACATTGCATGGAAGTACATTTAATGCTATTTGATACAAAATTCAGTAAAAGATTTTTTGTAAATTTAAGTTTTACGTTTTAGTTCCTTGATTAATAATAATGAATGAAATTCCAATTACATTTCTTTAAATTCACTACAGTAGACTCCTAGTTATCTGACTTCTGGGTTATCCAACTCAAATGATTTAATCGGATAATTTGGTATCTACTGTATTTTAAAAAATTATAATTTATGATTTGTAATTATTAAGTATGTATTATGTTTTCACTTATTTGTTCCTTTTTTACGCCAAAGTTCAATTTTCTAAATAAATAATTTTTTTGCAATTTTATGCACGTTATTTCTACGTTGAAAATATTTATTTTGGATTATCTGACTTTTTCGGTATCCGGCCAAACTTCAGCCTCGATTAGGTCGGATAATTCGGAGTCTACTGTACATGAATTTAATTTTTTCACCCTTAATATGTCACTTTCTGACCCGTTTAAAGTCACCACTTACAGTTTCAGAAACACTACAATCGACCAAATTTAATATGAATAATCTGAGTATATATAATTTGAAATTAATTGTGCATTACAGTGACTGTAATCTCATAAGATGATGCTACACATTGCCCACTTATTTTGGGAAATTATTACTTATTGGTGAAATTGTAGTGTTGAGATACATTTATATTTGAAGATTTCAAAATCTATCTACCACTTTACCAAAAGTTTATATTTTATAAGCAATAATATCAAACTGTTATTATATAATTACCCAAAAACAATGAATACGTGGGTTAAGTTATATAATTTGAATTTTATTGGAAATTTATGAAACAAACTAGACCCTAATATTAAAATCACATAATTTAACTTCAAATAGAACTTTACACAAGAAAGTAAAATTATATATTCATTTTTGACATGATCATAATTCATTGAACTTTATGGTTTGTTTTTTTCATTTCGTGCTTTTTAATGCTGTAATTTTTAATTGGGTACATGTTAGCTATTTCAAATCTTAAATCAGTTGTGAAATGAAACTGTTTCCTTATTTTCCTTTTTTCTTTTCTTACCTGCTTTTCCTTCTATAATTTTGGTTTATTTCTCAATGGCACTCAACAAGCCGTGAATTGTCGCATTCTATTAATGACTTTATTTCTTCGCGTTTCTATCTATTTCATCACATTTCAGCAGTTCTCAGATTCTTTCATTTCATTTCATTTATTACTTAGGCCTCACATTCACACAGCATTACATTCCATAAATACAATTTTATTAATTTTTTTCCTCAGATTTATATCTACGCATCTCCTAATAAACAGTGTGTATTTCTGCAAGACAACATTTTTGGTTAAATTAATCCTTTCTATTTTCAATTTCCTATGTAGTTCTTGCCTTTTTTGTTATTATTCTCCTTGAGTATATTATTTCATTTATTCGGCACATTATTTAAATTCAAAAAGATCATCTTTTTACCAGTAACAAACACTATTTCAATACCGAATAATGTTCATAAGTACTAAAAGAGCCCGTTTATATTTTCTTTGCACCTTTACTCTTTGATTGTTGATGGCAATGTATGTTCTATTTATCAAATCTTTACAATCTGACCTATTCTTTCATTGTAACTTTTGAAGTTATTAATTCACTACTTTTTTTTCTGCCCATCTTTTGTTGATCCCTCTGATTTTTCACTAGCACCAACAATGCTTTCTCATCCGCAACAAATGTCCTAAGTACCATTCCCTATTTTAACTATTATTTTCAAAATAGCTTAGAATTTCCTATATATGATATTTCCAACATTTCTTAATGAGCCAATTTTGTAAGTAAAAATTAATAAATACTTCCATTACTGACAGGTGATACAAATATAGTTATAAAAAATGCGAAATATTACAGATAAATAAAACTTTATAAAACGGAATATGGTGTAATATTCAAAGAACTATATGACAAATTTTCTGTAAAACATTTTTTTAAAATATAGTTTTACAAAAGTAATATAAAATATAATTAATTATGTTGTACAAAAAAAATTCAAAAAAACTATGCAGTGTGTATTTTGTTTTTATAAAAATTAAAGATTAAAACTTCTGGAATTAATTAGAGATTATTACTACTTATTAACTTAGATATATAATCGTATTTAACAAAAATAATTAATAAACATTCTTTATCAGAAATAAATAATTTTTAAAAATTGTAATATATATATTCATAGATAAAAGTATTTAAAACTCGAAGTTTTAAATTTATTATTTGTTATTAATTGATATTTATTTAGAAACAAAACTTTATTACAAACGAAACAATCAAAAACATGAAAGTTAGAAAATGATTCATAAAGGAGCAGAAACTATTATCAAATAAAATAATACTTTTATATTTTCTAATTTGTATGTTTGTTAATTTAGCCTTAAAAAATTTTAATTATAAATTTACTTTGTTATTAAAAACCAAATTTATATAATGAGTACATTTTTAATTCAAAAACTATTACCAAAATAAAAAATGAAATTAATAATAATAATTAAATTCTATTGCTTTTTGTATTATAAATGTAAAAAAGTATTATTTATAAAAATTTTTAGCAATATTTCGCAATTTTATATTTTATTGAAAATTTCAACCTAACTTTGATGCTGGCTGAATTGACAATTGACAAAACCCAAGAATCTGGATTTGAATTAGCTCCCCTGAACGGTACATTTTAGACGATTGTACCATCGATATGCCTTTACACGATTGGCTCGTACGGACGTGTACCGTTTGCGCTACCGCACTGAAATTTTCACCATTTTTGCAGAAAACTTTAGGCTTCACAATGATACACTTGAATATTTTTTTCATTTTTTAGGGGGGGGGGGGGCGATGCAGGGCACAGTACGAATTATTTTAGACCGACTATTGTATATATATAGATTATTTAAAATACATCTGCTAATGTGAACCACGTTGTAGACGATGCGGTTCCGTAATTAACTTGTTTTTAGTTTATCCTTTTAGATGACCTTTTTTATTTTTTGTGATAATAAAATTTTCTCCGATTTCTAGTGCAGCGAAAATACATTTACTCGTAATTTGTGTTAAATTATGCAGTTGTTTTTTCTTTAATTTTCATGTGTTCTACTATATATAAAATAACTATTGAAATAATAGCTTTAAAATAATTATTACGTTAACAATATATTTAAATTTCAAATAAATTTCTTTCTGAACTTGTAACGCTATTAAATTTATTTTTTATATTACTACAATATTTTCATTTGTACGGGTTTATAGTATTCTGTTAAGCTAGAAAAGGGTGATTACGTTGTTCGGCACCAGATAAGGCACGATCGAAAAGAGATGTTAGAGAAATTATCCGACCTTCCTATGTTGTTAGATCAGAAACTTCATAATTCAATAACTTTGGATGCTTACTATTCACGTAATGATGCGATGACTGGTAAAAAAGTTAATACTTTTTCATCGCAATCATCGACGATTCCTATGTTTGTTCATCCGCTTCCAACTGACAAGTAAGTTTTTAATTGGGAAAAAGAAAATGTTAATTATTTGAAATATTTTGCTACGAAATTATAAAAAAAAAGACGATTGTTTTTAACAAGACATTTGTTTGTCATATTATCGAATGTGAAAAAGCAGTTTCCACACGCTTTTAGACTAGGCTACGAATGTTTAATAAATTAATTAATAATATTAAAAATAAAATGATTTCTCTGTTGCTCTGTTTGTCTACTCTTTTACATAATGCGCATATTACAAGAATAAAATATAATACACTAAATATAATAAGTTAATAATAACAAATATAATAAACAATTATAACAAACGAATAAGATAAATTTTCTTACTTAGTAACGTTTTCGGGCATAACCCATCATCAGCTAAACCAATATGTGAACAGATACAAATTCTAAAGTTCACATATTGGTTTAGCTGATGATTATATACGGATGGTTCAAAAAGGGAGGATGTAGTTGGTGCGGCATTAGGTTACGCACTTGGACAAATATGCTGCTTCTTTTTTTTTATATAAAATCCGGTGGATTGATTCCTCGTTCTGTACTCATCCAAGGGGCATAGATAAAGTGGCTAATGCGGATCACATGTTCTTAGAATGTTCTTATTTTACTTCGTACACTTCTGATCTCCATTAAGTGTTATTATTACTGAATATCCCGTTTCGATATAATATGAGTTATATCCTTTCACTACCGATTACATATGACGCAATCTATGATTTTATAAGAAGAACTGGGATATTGGTGTAGTCACATAGAATAACATACAATTGAGATTAATAATTGAAAGGAACAGACGATGGGTGAAATTTGTATTTAAAGCCCCCCCACCGCCCACAAAAAAATAAATAAACGCCGTAATGATTTATATGTCGCGTTTTATTCATATTTTTTTTATAAAATATAAACGCCAGTTAATTTGCAGTATTAATGTATATTTAAAAAAAAAAAAAAAAATAGTGTAACGTTACAATTCAAATAAGGCATTTTGTATACTTCAAAAATATTGTCTTCTAATTGTGAAACTTAATTTTGTGATATTTTTAAACGATTTTTATACTATTCAAATTTAATCGTTTAAATTATTTTTAAAAATAATTGTAATTTTTTAGACTCCCAAAGAATATTACACCTGGCCAATATTATCGCGGTTCCATTACGTTTATAAATGATGAAACAATTAAAAAAACGGTAAGTGATAACTTATAATAAGCCAAAATTTTTAAAAATGAACTTAATATTTTTATCGTGTTAAAATTATACCAAAATAAAAATAAGACTTTGAAGATCATGAGTGCGTATTTATCTATATTTATATTATAAAATTTGTTGAGACTTTTTCAAATATTACAAAAAAAAATTAACAATAATACTTCAATTTTAATAGGATTCGTATGAATTTAAATATATCCTTACGGAATATCCGAAGAAAACGAATGAATCGAAAAACATGAATAAGTTAAACACAAAGTTAAACGAATATCAGGACGCTTTACGGGATTTTTTGAAAGCCTGGCTCTTGAAGTTCGGTAATGGACGATTCAGGTTTTTTCTTTCTTTTAATTTAATTAGTAATTTAAAAATTGTACGGGCGCCATCTAAATTATATTTTAAACTATTGAAGCGCATGACTGGGTACATTGAATTGCACGGTTGAACTAAAAAGAAATATTATGAAGTTTTCAATTTCGATGGGACAATTTTAAGAAATAGGAAGTTCTCTTTTATTGTATTAATCTTAAAGTGTCTCGCGTTAAATTTTTACTTTAATAATATCACAAAAAGCTTAAGAAACAGATCCTTTCGTACAGTGTAGAAGATTAGATCGTGCTTAATTTTTGTAAATTCCGAAGAATATTATTGATTTTCTTCGGAATTCACAAAAATTAAGCACGATCTAATCGTCTAAACTGTATGAAACGATCTGTTTCTTAAGCTTTTTGTGATATAATACAAGGACTGTTCAATAAAAACTGACACCAGCACGCCCTACCGCACAAGAAAGTATACCATGGGAACTAATCACCTGGTTATCGAATCCTAGTTCCCTTTTGAGTTCTTTAATACATAAACAAAGTCGCTACGTTGATTAAGTCAGAGTTTTTATGTTTGATCAAGTGAAATGCAGTTGAATTTCGTCTCTAAAGCAAAATATGCATTATTATCGTGAGCAACGCTGAAAGATTTTTCGTTTGGTTGAAAAAACACCGGCTGTTATGTTGAAAGAGTCTCATTCGGCGATAAAACTATGGACCGAAGAACGTGTTTGCAGTGACACTACTTGTAAGCGTATCAAAAAAGCCGAAACAACTATGAACTGTGAGGCGGCGCTCTTGTTGCCATGCTTACCGAAGAGAAGATCGGCTTGTTAATGTTTATTACGATCATAACGGCACGCTATTCCATTCTTTGTCCCGTCTGTCTTTCTTTTTAGTTCCGCATCTGCAACATACAATTTCAAAAGCGAAGTCAAAGAGATTAATCTTGTGTTATATATAAAAAATTTTCAATCACTTTTCAATAAATAAACTGGAAGTGCGAAAACTATACCTTGAACTTTTTATATTTAAGTTTACACGAACGAATTTACTCGTAAAAGATCGATGAATTTTATAAACTCTGCTGATGATTTAAATTTCATTGTCATATTACAGATGCAAAGAGTAAAGATGCTGAAAAGGTATTCCATCTGTTACATGAAAATTATAGCGATAATCCGTCAATTTATACGGCTATGATACAAAATATCGAGCCGGATAACAAACGTAATTTACCAGGCGTAGAAATATCATCATTAAACAGTGCCTTATTAGACACCATCATTTCGCTGGCAAATGAAGCTTTGAAATTAATAGATCAAGATGAAATCTTGAAATTTATGGGAACGAAAAATGAAACGGAATCTGATCCCAGTTTGAAAACTAAACCGTAAGTATCTGAATTTTAAAATGAAAAAAAAATAACAGTTCAAAACGAGTTTACATAATCGATAATTTTTTGTCAGTTAGAGTTTTTTCGTTTAGTGCCTTTCATCGGTTTTTTGCGTGATTCTCTTTTTGCTTTATCTAATATCCTTTTCCTCTCCAAATTATCACTCCTTCTGTTACAGTCTTAAAAAGGTGTTATAATTCCTCGACGTATATCCTTTCTGCTTTGTCATTATTATTTTTTTTGTTTTTTGCAGTTTTTCTTCTATCTTTGAGCAGCCTGAGTTTTAAACTTTGCTAACCAGGTTGATTCTCAGCATCGTGTTCAATAACTACATTTCGGAAACCTCTATTCCGATTTTTTCTGGCCGTATTTCCGTTAGCATCCTTTCGAAAATGTAATTATTGTTTTTGTCGAATTGCGGTTCGCTGTTCCAGTTTTTTATTATGTTTTTTTTTTTTTTAAATGTTCAACGGTTTCCGCGCTTAACTTTCTTTGCCAAACGTTTTACTCGTTTACATATTATTTTTATTTTTTCCTCGATATCTAACATTCTTCTTATGACATTTTCGACGCAAAATTATAATCTATCTGTATAATTAAGTCTCTTCTACTATATTGCTTCCGATGATTTAGGCGATTTTCTAATTGTTTTGTTACAAAAACATTTTTTCTTCTTCTTTTCACAGTATAATTAATATCCAGTGATAAAAACGGCATGTGCAGTCAACTTTGTATCCTAATGATCTAAAGAATACTAATTACACCCTGTCAAGAAAGTATCGGGAATTGTTAAATAAAACGAACAATTTTTAATTTTCATCCAAATTTATTTTGTCACCTTCAAAATAACATCCATTCGAAGCGATGCACATATGCCAACGCTTTTTCCACTCGGCAAAGCACTTCTGATAGGCGGTTTCCGGGATGGCCTTTAGCTCTCGCGTCGCATTCGTCTTGATGTCATCAATCGATTCGAAGCGCATTCCCCGTAGCGGAAATTTGAGTTTTGAGAATAGGAAGAAGTCGCAGGGTGCTAAATCTGGTGAATACGGCGGTTGTTCGATGATATTTACCGAGTGTTTGGCCAAAAACTCATTCACAATTATGGCTTTGTGAGACGGCGCATTATCGTGATGGAGAATCCAAGAATTGTCGACCCACAAATCGTTACGTTTACGACGGATAGCCTCTCTCAAACGTCTCAAAACACTTAAGTAAAACTCTTTGGTGACTGTCTGTCCGGCTGGCACATATTCATAGTGTACCACGCCTCGAATATCGAAGAAAACAATCAACATGATCTTCACTTTCGATCGGCTTTGGCGAGGTTTTTTCGGCTTTGGCGCGCCAATTGGCCGCCATTCGGACGATTGCTGGTTCGTAAGCGTGTCGTACTCGTACACCCATGTCTCGTCACCAGTAATTATCTTTTCCAAGAAGGTAGGATCCAAATTGGCTCGATCCAGCATGTCTGCAGCTACCTGTTCTCGGTACTTTTTTTGAAAGAAATTCAGGTCTTTCGGAACAAGCCGAGCCGCAACGCGTTGCATACCCAATTTTTCGTGCACAATCGTACGTACGCTCTCGTGTGACATGCCCAATCCATGAGCCATCTCTCTCAAGCTCACATGACAATTTTCAGCAACGATTTCCTTGATTTTATCGACGTTATCATCGGTCACACTCGTTGAAGGCCGTCCAGAGCGAGGCATGTCTTCGACCGTCTCCCGACCATCCTTGAACGCTCTGTACCACTCGTAAACCCGCGTTTTTGATAAAGCAGATTCACCAAAAGGCTTCTGTAACATTTTCAGTGTATCGGCACAAGAAATTTCGTTCGAAACACAGAATTTAACACAAGTACGTTGTTCAATATTTTCACTCATTGTAAAACTTCGACAAAACACTTCAAGGTCGACTGATTTTAACAGCTGCTGTAAACACACTGGTTGACAGATCGCGCTAAAAATAGGCATCATAATACAAAACAGTTGTACCAACCTGGAAAAAAAAAATTATCTGCCTAGCTATTACCCGGGAGATTTAAATTGACAATTCCCGATACTTTCTTGACAGGGTGTATGTATAAAGTCTAGGTATCTAATAATATTAAATGTACTTGAGGAGAAAGCACAAACACGTGATTGTGCAGATTTCTTCTATCTGGTTATATGATTATCTTCGTCATAGTTGTTAACTCAATCACTGAGCATCACGTTTGCAAATTGTTCTATTTGACGCAATCAAATGTTTTGCACTAGTCTATAGAGAAAAGAAATCGGGCTTATTTTTTATTTATTTTTTGATTAATTTCTGATTGGGCAATACTTGTTCGTTAACCCCTTCGCCGTTAATAAAACCAGTTTGTTCTCTTGCAATTTGTTTCAGAGTATAACGGCAAGTTTCACTCAGCCCTGTGGCCAATTTCCCGTCTTCCATGTTTAATTGCATATAATGTGTGGATTATTTTTACTCCTTCGCGAGGCAGTGCCTTAAACATCCTTTCGCAGATACCGTCACTTTTAAACTGTCTAACCGTATATTTGACTTCCGATAATAATATATCCGGTTCATGTTCTGTTCTTGGTTAATCTTCGAAGTGTCAGATTCGTCCTTATGCAGTAGTAGTCTACGGTATTCTTTTCAACACTGTGCGACTTCCTAGTTCGTGGTCGATTTTTCTTCTCTGCTCTTAATTAAGCATTTCCGCGGTTGCAGTTATCCGAAACGGATTTTCGCCTTCTTAAAGAGATCTCTAGAGTTTTATCTCTTTCAGAATGGCGTTCAATTTCTTTACGTATGCTGCGTTTTTCGAATTTTCCGAAATGGCATGGTTTCATTGTGCTTCTGTATGCGATTAGCTATATTAAAAAATGTTGTACCGAATAAGAAATATGTGTTTGCTGGTGCAAATACATGTATTATGCATCGATGTATGAAAATTAAAATAACGCGACCCGTGTGATGAGAGGCCAAAGGTATTGTGGAAAAGTAAAATACGAATTAAATGTGCATAGAAAAGCATTGTTAAAAACAGAGAAGAGGGAATAAAAGAACAAAGCCTCTCAGCGTTTTCTTAGTCCTCAAAGAATTACTTCTGTTACAATGTGGCGCAGCTATATATTTATTTCGATTCACAACCTTCTTAATATTGACTTATACTCAAATGTCTACGTCATTCTCTTTCGCATTGGTAGCCGTATGTGTCGGTTACTTCGAAGGTTTTGTTTTGTTTTACAGTTTCTACAGATGATTTGAACGGATTACTAGCATCCCCTATTTGATGAGAAGACTTGATTAAAAACTAAGCTGGGAGTTAAAATAATTTTACGAAAAACACAATTGCCCTTTTACCTCTTTTTTACTGCTGCTCTTTAAATCTTTTCCTAGGAAGTAACATTTTTTCTGCACTCTGAAGTACTTTCGATGGCAACGATTTTTTTTTTTTCGGTTACAGAAAATCGCTATCTTTATTTACGGGTAAAGCATTGCGCATTTCTTGCAAGTTATAAGCACGCAACTTCGTAATGAGGCCATCGCGATAGCCTAGTGGCGTTAACTCTTGATTATTAAGATAGTTGGTCATCAGTTCAATTCCCAGCGACGATCAAAAAAAAAAAAACCTAATGAATTGCAAATAGAATGTTTGAATGAAAGTTTCAAAAAGATCTTACTGTATTTACCTTTTCTCCGTTGTTGGCAATTTTTAATTTCCCGAAATTAACTTTGGTGGTCGTCTACAGTCTTAATGCGTTTTCTAGATTTATTTATTTTCCGGGCTTAATCGTTGTACTTTGTATGCGGTAAAATTTGTAAAATCTTTTTTTATTTCCTTATATTTTACGTTAATGCGTACTTTTTCAGATTACTGGAACAAAAGAAGGCGACGTTAATTGAAGCGCTAGCTCGGAAAGGTGTCGCGTTGTGCCAACTGCATATTGAAGAGCAAAATAAGTATGTCGAACCGAAAGAGTTGGTCGAGACTAAAGATGAAACAACAACCAGTTCGTATTTGGATCAGATTGATAATGTTTGGAAAGAGATGATAAGATTTTCTGATCCATATGAAAATAAGGTAAAATATACGTCGGTGCATGTACTTCTCGATTTATGCATAGTAATATTTTCCTTAAAAGCTATTAAGGTGCTTTGTCGTGAAAGCCAGAGTGGGCTCAGGGGTAAGTGAGCTCCGCTTTGAGAAAAACGATATACTTAACGAAAAAAATTGACGAATTAAAAGAAAAAAGTAGAGAAAGAAAAATATATTCAGCAAAATCTGTTCCGCAGAAAAGCAAATGTATTAATTATAAATATATAAAAGTGATTAGATAATAATAATTCGAGAGCATTTTATGATAGAAATATTTATTTTAAACGGTTGATAAAGTTTTATTTCGATGGGTACCGAATAATATGAAACTTTTCTCTTTCGCCTCACATATTTAAGCACTTTACAAATCCTAATCTTTCCGCTAACATTCAAAATAAGATATTTATTATGAGTAATCACTGTGAAAGCTTTAAATATTTGACAGTTGTATAACTGTTTAATTTTTTATTATTCAATTTCTCCTCTTTTACTTCTTCCTTATTTGTAAATGATGCGGTTGCTGCAGTGTTCAAAAGCAGTGTCGGGCTTCAGTACACTTATTACATCTTTTTCTCTTTCGAATGCACTGACGTCAAGATAACTCGCCCAGTACTTGAACTCGGTTGCATTCGAATTACTTCTGTTTTCTCTCACATTTACTGTTCCATTGGATCAGCGGTGAGATTGACTAGCGCATACAGCAAAAGCTATATGTAACAAGAAGCTTTGCGCAGCATAATTTAACCCTAACGGGTATCATTTCATCAATGCAAAAGTTTCAATACCTGTTTTCACTTAGCAGAAATTTTTTATTTGCCTCTTACGATTTCCTACACAAATGCCCTCTTTCTTAGAATTCCGTTCTAATTTGTTAGCTCCGACTTATTTCCTCCTGATTTCTAATCGTTACAATTTACTTCCCGCCGTTTTCCTTCGAACCCATTTCAATCCTATTAGTACAAATGTCTACTTTTCTTTTTACCTTATATTAACTATTGTCTTCTTACTCTGTTCTTGTTTTCCCTCTTCTCATTCCCTATACTTCTAATACATTCCCCGTTTCACCATGACAGCTGCGTTCAATGTACTTCAGTGGAATTGTTGTAGCTTCATAGCCGATAAAAATTCATTAGAGGGTCTATTGGATATTCATACAGTTACTGTTGCTCTCATCTCAGAAACGTGGTTTTGATCGGGCACGAACTTTAATATTAGAGGTTATAAAATAATTAGATGTGATTAAAATGACGGGTATGGTGGTTCTGCAATCCTCGTTAAAAATGACATTCTTGTCCGCTCTCACGATTAACCCTCCCTCATATTCCTAACCAGCCTAACATAGTTCATATTTCTATCCGTACTACCCTTTCGCATCCTATTAACATTGTCTCCAGCTACGTTCCCTCTAATTATGATCTTCGTCAGTTCCCTCTTTCCACTTTTTTCAACTCTATCCCGCAACCATTTATTATCGGGGGTGACTGGAATGCCCATTCGCCCTTATGGGGTTACACATCCTACAATTCCAACGATTCCATCCTTGAGAAAGGGTATCCTTTCCGATAATTTAATTCTCCTTAATGATCATTCCCCAGCCTATTTCAGGAATTCATCTATTTCTAGTTCTTTTGATCTGACCTTTGCTTCTTCCACTATTGATCTTAATTATAATGGAGAATTCTTACGGGTTCTTACGGCAGTGATCATGTTCCCATCCTATTAACTCCTGTTAACTTTTTTTCTCCGACTTCCTTCAGACCTTCACATTCTCCTCGGTGGAACCTCTCCGGAGTAAATTGAATTCTACTTTGTTCTTGTGTTGATTCGTCACTCCTTAGTACTCAATTCGACTCTGATCCCATACTTCTATATAATTCCTTTTTAAACCCCGTTAAGTCTGCTCCTCTATCTTCACCTATCCGTCGTCAAACATGTAATAACCACAATAAAGCCTCATCTCTTTGATGGAATGAGGAATGCAACCGCGCATTCCATCATAGTCGTGCCACCTTTAGATAGTTTCGTTTAGATCCTACAACTGAAAACTTTCTTACTCATAAGCGAGCGAACGCAAGAGCTAGGTATATACTTAAAGTCTCAAAAAGGTCCTTCTGCAAGAATTTCTGTTCTCCATTTTCTAGGAATACCCCTCTTTCTCATATTTGGAAAATGGCTAGAGCTTTCAAATCCCTATCCTCTGAACTTCCCTCCAATCACAACCTTTCTAAAGATAGCCTAGAATCCTTTATCGATTCCGTTGCTCCTGCTTATGTTCCTAACGTTAATGAACTGTATCTAACTCCACCTTCGCCTAATTCCCCGACACATTTCCTAACTTCTGCTTTCAATATTTATGAATTAAAATCTGTCCTTTCGAAATCTTCTCTAGCCCCACTCTAGGTCTTGACAGTATACGATTTTTCGAGGTCTTCCCCAAGGCTTCTCCCTCAGTCCTACTATTTCAAACATATACACTATCAGTGAGGTTCTCTTCCTCTACATTCTTCGTCTTTATTCTATGCTGATGACATCCTACTTTATGCCTCATCTCATGATATTATATCAGACAGTGAAACATTTAATTCGTCTCTTTTTATGCTGATCTTGTTACGTCGTATTTACTCTGCGACCCTATAAACCTGCTTCTGTCTATCTTGTCCCTAGCAAATACATTCCTTTTTCGTGTTATCTTGGTATCTTCCTTGACAGTCGCTTATCCTTCTCCGAACACATCAAGTATCTTTCCTCTTCAGCAACCAAATGGGGTGGTGATCCTTATGCCCTTATTTTTAATTTAATTTCGCCGATCTCTGTAATCCTCCAAATATGTTTACTGTACCTACGCTCTCCAAGTCTCTTCCGTAGGCCCTAATTAGACAGGAATTCCACAGTATTATCAATTCTCAATTTTCTTTGCATGCAACCGTGTTTACAGGTGGTTCGAAGAGGCCGGTTGGTGTCGGTAACTCTTTTATCCTCCCAGATTTTGGATTTTCAGAATCTTTTTGTTTGCCTTCTTTCTGTTCCACATTCACAGCCTAATTGATGGTTATCCTACGTTCCATTATTTTCGTTTTCTCCAATCACCTTTCCTCTAAATTCTTGATTATATCTGACTCCATAACCATTCTTCAGGTAATTTGTTCTCCCCTACCTGATCTGTGATTTTATCATATTCCGCATACGCTCACTTACCCACGTTTTTTTTTCCCTCCATTCCATTCAAATTGTTTTGCTGTGGGTTCCTAGTCATTCGGGCATCTTCGGTAATGAAGCGGCGGACTTCTAAGCTCGGGTTGCTGTCTCTTCTCATTTCTTCTTTAAAAAACGTCCCATCGTCTAATCTCCTTCCGCTGTGCAAAGGTTTTTATCTTAGGTTTTAGTCGGATGTGAATGTTTCTTCTTTCTCTAACAATTGTTCTTTTTATCTGTCTGTTCAACCTAGTCTTCCTGTCAATCCGTGGTTCTCTTTGTTTCCTTCACTTCGCCGTTCTGTTGTAGTCTCCATTATTCGTTTGCGTTCTTAACCATACTCTATTATCTTCCTTTTGTTTTCGTTTTTCGTTGGTTGCCTCTCCATATTGTTCTTTCCACTCAAACGAAGAGCGTGTTTGTAATGCGGATTATGTTTATTAAGTGTTTATTTTTTTCTGCTGAGCATTTTGCTTTCTACTTCAGTTTACTGCAACTTGGTCTTCCTACTCCATATTGCACCACTTATATCCTATCTTTTCCCTCTCCATACATTGTTCTTATTATTTGTTCCTTTCTCCTAACAATATCTGACCGTATCAAGATATAATCGACTTCTTCCTTTTCTAATTGGTTTTGGGTAAAGAGCCCAAAAAATTAAAAAAAAAAAAAAAGTACAAATCGTGTTAATCTTAAACTGGTTAGTTCTGATAACAAAAAGGTTTCTTATAAACAGAGAGGCGGGGGAAGTTGTAAATATTTTGATAAGCAGTCAAGAATTGCGGAAATAAATGCTTTGTAACAATTTTTTTTTTTTTTTTTTTTGGATAATACACGAACAACTATTATTCTATTAAAACAATTACACATGAACACATTGTGTGGGGGGTATTAAATAATACGTGTCGATCAAGAAATAACTAGGATGATGATTAAGGTGTTTTAATAAGGTAAGAAGGGAGATTAAATCAGTAAGGAAAGAATCAAAAGTTAGCCCACGTGTATTTATAAACAAGATTTGGGAAACATCGCAGGAAAAAAACGACGAATTCTGAAACATTCTTTGTAATAACATAGCATTTGTGCATGTGTACTTATATATTTTATTCACTGAAAGGAAATAAAAACTAAACGTATAGGATAGATAAAATTACCAGTTCTGTGTTAGAATTACTAATTATTTATATCGGTACTCTAAAATTTCGAACGTTGTCATTGTCACTATCAAGGTTAAAAACATTTTTAGTCGAGAACCTTTTTTCAAGAATTGTTTTTTGAAGAAAAAAAAACAAACTTGGGATAGCCAATGAAAACAACGTTTTTTACTACCTCTGCATATAGCAAATAATATTAAAATATATAAAACAATATACTTATCTTTTTTACTAGTAATTAATTGAATCGTTATCTCGTGTGCGTTCGCGTTCTCGTTATCAGCTCGGTAATCAGTTGTTTCGGCAGATCGGTGAGATCGCTTCATTGTTATCTATTTAGACAAATAATTTCGGTTTCTTCGCTGCCGCATTTAACTTTTACTTAGTAACCAATATCATTTTATGTTACGGTTCTTTTTTGCTTCTACATTTTAATAATTCAGTTCGTTTAAATTCACTTCGTTTAAATTCACTTCGTTTAAATTCACTTCGTTTTTTTTTTTTTTTTTTTTTTTTTTTATTTATTTTTTATTATTATTTATTTTCCTCTCTCTTTTTAAGCCAGTTGATCGATGAGCTCGTCTAGTGGGGGCCGCCCAGCGGCCTCCTCCAAAGATTTAAAAGCGAAATCGAATGTTTCGCTAAACTTGATGGAGGTTGACGCTGTCGGCAAGCGCAAACCGTCCGGCCCTCTCTCGCCGTCCGCGGTTTTGCCAAGCAAGGATCTGCGGCTATCTCGACCCGATTCACCTAATCTTGCCACTTTAAATAATCCTAACAACAGTCCTAATACAGCTGTCGAGAATTATATTATCGATAATAATAGTAAAAATAATAATAATAATAATAGTAATGACAATAACAATAACAATAATGATAATAATAATATTAATAATAACAGCAGTTATAATAGTAGTAACAATAACGATAATAACAGTAACACTAATAATAACAGCAACACTATTAACTCCGATCATATTCACGATACTTTTGAAAACACTTTTCCGTCCAAATACCCAGAACCATTCAAAGTTTTCGTTGAGAACACCTCTGACAATAAAAACATTGGAAATTTCCACCCGGTTGCGCTGGCCAGGCTCATCAGCAAAATTTCCACCTCCTTCTCCGACATTACCCCTCAGGGTAGAGGGCGTATCTCTGTTATCTTCCCCTCCATTTCCACCGCCAACGACTTTCTAAACAATCGCTCCTTCTTCAATTCTAACGACCTGAAAGCTTTCATTCCCCACAATACTCTATACAGAATTGGTGTTATTTCTGGAGTTCATCCTTCTTTCTCTGTTGAGGAAATTAAAGAAGGGCTTGTTACGTCTATCCCTATAGTATCTATTCGTCGCATCCTTCGCTCTTCCGATGGAACCAAAGTTCCCACCAGAAGTGTCGAATTAAAATTTGCCAAATCCTCTCTCCCTGAGTTTGTATCCATTTACAAACTTCGTTTTACAGTGTCCCCAAGTATCCGTTCTCCCACTCAGTGCTCTAATTGTTTCCTTTTCGGGCATATTGCACGCCATTGCCGCAGCTCTCTTCCCTCATGTTCCCATTGTTCCTCTAAACATTCTTTCTCTGATTGTACAAATCTCCAGGAGCCTCCTTTTTGTCGCAACTGCAAAGGTAGTCACAGCGCTTCCGATCGAGCCTGTCCCGAATGGCAGCGGCAGAAGGACATAAAAAGAATCATGGCTTTCGAGAACATCTCCTTTCACGAAGCCGTTAAAATTAAATCCTCCAGTTCCGCCTCTCCAGCCTTCTCCTATGCTAATCGCGCCGCAGCCCCTATTTCCTCTCTAAACGTCTCCCCAAAAACTTCTAAATTCCCTTCTCTTCCACGTCCCAAATCCCCCACTTTCCACAAAACTTCCAAACCCAAATCCTACTCAGAGCCTTCTCCTCAATTTCCTTTCGTTCCATCCCTTTACTCTCATTTACCACTAAATGGTTGTGCACTGAATTACAACGACTCACCCCAATCCACCCCCCACCCCCCCCATATCTTCCAGTTCCTTCTATTCTTTCTCCTAATTCCTCTCTAAACGATTCTTTGTCTCCCATATTTCCGCAGCTATCATGGAACTCCTTGCCTCCTTTAACATATCCTCCTCCTCCTCATTCCTTGATAATCTTTCAGCCTTCCTATCCAATTACGTTCATTTCAACTAGACCACCTCTTTCATCCTTTGTTCTTTCTTTCTCCTTTTTGACCATCTTCCAGCATCCCATTCTATACTTGTTACTCTTATTTCTCCTTTTTTCTTTTGCGTCCGTTTCGCCAAGGATAACTGTTCGCTCAGGAATCATCAACTCAAAACTTTCCTTAGTTCGAATTTTATTCCATTTTTCCTTCATGCTACATAGCTATATCATTATGGAAGGAAGCCTACAAACTGGTCGTCAACCCAGTTCGTGTAGGTATTTCTCCCGTCTCTGGTTTAACAATATGTCGGAAGGAAGCCTACAAACTGGTCATCAACCCAGTTCGTGCAGGTATTTCTCTCGTCTCTTTTTCAACACCATGTCGGAAGGAAGCCTACAAACTGGGCATCAACCCAGTTCGTGCAGGTACTTCTCCGGTTTATTTTTAATTACTGACGGTACCGCTAATGGTGAGGTATCTTCAATTTTGCCTGTATCCAATTTCGGACACGTCTTCTCTCTTCTACTCTTTTTTCCATTGTCAACTTCTCCTTTAAGTTGGAAGATCGTCTACAAACGATCTCCTCTCATTTATTATACCCTTCCTATTACCCTTGCCCTCCTTTCTTTTACTTCAATTTCAGCTCTATCTTCTCCCGCTACTTTTTCTCATTCTTTTAATTCCTCTTCTCCTTTTAACTAGAATGTCGTGGTCTTGCGCCTTAAACATCCTTCAATGGAATTGCCGCAGCTTACGAGCTAATAAACTAAGTGTAGAATGTCTATTAGACTTCTACAATATCCATGTAGCGCTGTTATCTGAAACTTGGCTTAAATCCTCCTCATCTCTTGATTTCAAAGGTTATTCTCTAGTTCGATCTGACCGTATGGATGGGTATGGTGGCGTTGCGATTTTAATTAGACACGATCTATCCTATCACACCCACAATATCCCATTTCTTCCTTCGCCCCTTCCCAATCGTTCTCCTACTTTCTTCAAACATCCATCTTCTTCTAGTGCAATCGACCTCTCGTTTTCATCTCCGAATCTTGGTCTTGTAAGCTCCTGGAGAACTCTCGACGGCACTTTTGGTAGTGATCATCTCCCCATTCTCCTAACTCTCAACAACGCTCTTCCTTCTAAACCTTTCAGGCCCTTGCACGCTCCTCACTGGCTTCTCTCCAAAACAGATTGGACTAAATTCCGATCTTTGGTGGATTCCTCACTCCCCCTTCCCGACCCGTCATCCCAGTACAACTTCTTCATTCAATCTCTATATTCTGCTCTTTCCGCTTCCTCCCCTCCTTCTTCCTTTTCGCGCGGTCGTTCTTCCTCTTGTGCCTCCTCTCTTTGTTGGAATGAAGAGTGTAAAGTTGCCTTCCTAAAAAGCATCGCTACCTTCAAAGCCTTTCGTTCTTGTTCCTCAATATCCAACTTTTTAGCTCACAAAGAAGCCAACGCAAAAGCTCGGTACATTTCAAAATCTGCCAAGAGGAACTCTTGGAAATCATTTTGTTCATCTTTCTCTAGAGATACGCCTCTCTCTAAGATATGGAAAATGGCAAAAGCGTTCAGATCTCCTCTTTCTGAGCGTCCCCACTTCTCCCATCCTTCTTTGCCTGAACTTCACTCTTTCTTGGACTCTATTGCTCCTCCGTATGTCCCCACTTTCGAGGAATCGATCATTCCTTCGCTCCCAAATTCCTCAGAACCTCATTTCCTTTCGTCCCCTTTCCGCTACGAGGAACTCTTGTCCGTTCTTAACAAAACCTCTCCTTCTGCTCCCGGCTTGGACGGTCTTTCTTTCCCTATTCTTAAAAAACTCTCTCCTTCCTCGCTGCTCTCCCTTCTGAATATCTTCAACTCTTTCCTACTCTCTGGATTTACTCCTGAGTCTTGGAATGATTTCATCGTCATTCCAATTCCGAAAAAAAATCAGTGTTCCTTCCGTCCTATCTCCCTAGCCTCATGTCTGCGCAAACTCTTTGAAGGTTTAATAAACAACCGTCTTGTTTGGTGGCTTGAGCATAATAATCTAGTTCCTTCTAATATGTTCGGTTTTCGCCCCGGGGTTGGCCCGGTAGATTGCATCAGTACCTTCCTTGCAGATATCTATAAATCATTCCTTTCTAAGAAATTTACTGTCGCTTCTTTTGTCGATGTCTGCTCTGCATTCGACAATGTGCATCTTCCTTCTCTGGGCTCCAAACTTCTCTCTCTTAATCTCCCACCGGTTTTTATCTCTCTTATACTCAACCTCTTTCAACATAGAACTCTTTATCTATCTTCTCCTTCTCTTTCCACCTCTAGATGCGTCTATCGTGGGCTTCCCCAGGGATCCTGCCTTAGCCCCACTCTTTTTAATATTTACTCTTTCGATATTGCTTCGCTTCCTATTCCCTCTTTCTCCCTCCTTTTTGCTGATGACATTTTAGTTTATTCCACCTCAGATGATCTGTCCTCTGCCACCAACGAGTTAAACCATTCATTGTCCCATCTTAGCAATGCTCTATCTACACTCCACCTCTCTCTTTCCCCTTCCAAGTCTTCCTGTATAATTTTTGCTCTCCGCCCCTTTAACCGTGCTTTTATAAACATCAGCGTATCTGGTACACCTATTCCCACTGTTAATTCTATATGTTATCTAGGTATTTTCTTAAATAGTCGCCTTACATTTCATGAACATATTAATTATATCTATAATTCCTCGATCAAAAGACTTAATCTCCTCAAATCTTTATCACCGCTCAGATGGGGTGGAGACCCGTGCATTCTATTAATTCTATATAAATCGATTATTCGGTCCAAACTCGACTATTGTTCCTTCATTTATGGCAGTGCCTCCAAGTCTCTCCTTTCGAAACTTGACGCAATTCAGAATTCCTGCCTTCGCCTATGCATTGGCGCTTTAAGATCTTCTCCTATTCCTGCGATTCTATCCGAATCTTCCACTCAACCTCTTTCCATTCGTCGTTCACTCCTCGGTTATCGATTTTTAATAAAACGCCTCCCCATTTTGTCATCCAATATTATCCCTTCCTATCTTTATATCAAAAATCACTGGCGCTTGGCGCCTCATAGAATTCCGATTTTATCGCATATAGCTGCTCGTGTTTCCAATTTTTCTCCCTACGTTTCCTCTTATAACAGTCTTCCTTACTTTTCTTTCGACTTTAATAGCATATGGCACCCCATCAATTTCTCCTCTCTTCCAGTCCGAGCTAATTGTTCCTCTCACAATGTAGTCAACTTCGAATTCTTTCAGCTGCTGAACTCTTCTTTTCCTTCCCATGCCTTAATCTTCTCGGATGGCTCCAAGAGTGATGGGGGCGTGGGTGGTGCGTATACGTCTCCTACGTTCCTACACTCTGAGTCCTTCAGACTTCCTTCCTTCTGCTCTATCTTCTCGGCCGAGTCGATCTCAATTCTTCGTGCAATTCATTTCATATCCTCTACGAGTGGAGTTCACAAATTCCTGATTGTCTCTGATTCCAAAGGCGTTCTTCAAGCCATCTCCTCTCCTCCTTCTTATACTTCTGACGGTATCATCCTCTCTATCCGATCTCTTGTCTCCTCTTTATTCTCGTTCCGCTCCATTTCCATAGACTTTCTATGGGTCCCTAGTCATTCCAATATTGAGGGAAATGACTCAGCTGACTCTTTAGCTCGCTCAGCCGCCCGCTCTGGTCCTTTCCTCGACTCTTTCCCTTCCTCAGACATTCTTTCTCTATCACGCTCTAATCATTCCAGACTTTGGTCTGACATGTATCCATCTATATTCTCAAATCGCTTTTCTCAGTACCGTCTTATTCAACCGGTTCCTAGTTTCCTGCCTTGGTTTCAATCTATTCCTATCTGTCGTCGTTCCACTGTTGTTTCCTTAATTAGGCTTAGAATCAATCATTCTCTTCTCCCCTCTTCTCGCTTTCGATTCGCTTTGTCCCCTTCTCCTTTCTGCTCTCTTCACGCTTCTGAGCCTTCTTATATTTATGATTCAAATCATATCCTATTCGAATGTTCAGCACTCTCTAACGAACGCTCTATTCTCTACACCCAACTTCTAGTTTTGGGTCTTCCTATTCCCTTTAACGCTACCTATATTCTTTCCTTCCCATTGCCTTCAGTTATCCCATTGCTACTGTCCTTTGTCCTCTCCATTTCTGACCGCCTGGTTATTTAGTTATAACTGTTAATTTTTCATGTTGTTGGGTCAAGGCCGCTGGCGCGCCCAGAGTAGGAAAAAAAAATATATACTTATCTGTAGTAGCGTTTTTAGATTCGGCTATCATCGGCTAAAAAAATATATAAAAAAAAAACGAAAATGAAGAGAACGAAAACGCTACTAAATAAATTTCTTTTTTTTGTACTTTTTATTTTCCTTTTAGCTGTTGATAGTCTGATTTAGTGTTTAATTTCAACATTTTGTTTGAGTGTACCTGTATCGTTTCCGAACGTTCTTCCTTTTACTCTTCTCTTCTGTCAATTCGTCTTCCAACTCCGCATTGTGCATCTTTTGTTCTGTCCTTACCATCACCCGCGGTCTTTCCAGCACTTGAGTCTTTTATATCCTCCTTATCTAATCGCATAAATATCTGATTCGTTTCTCATTCTTTTCTCTTTCCTTGGGACAATGTCTTTTTTGACGAACCAACAGATTTTTAGGATCCGTACATATAATGTACAAAATCCTAAAATATTAAAAAAAAAAAAAAAGTGTAGCTAACAAATTCGGAAATATTTAATTCTTAGTATTAGTCATTTTTGTCGGGTATTGTTATAAATGTTAATTGTCTAAATTTACATGGTTATTCAGTACCTTTTTACTATTTATTTGAAATACTGTTTAATCCTTTTTGTTTTTTTTTATTTATAAAACACGGGATTCATTTTTTTGTTGTTTTAGAATACAATGCATTTTGCAGCTTGGTATGCCGCCGTAAATGGGAATTACGGGTCTATTGGGAAAGCCTTATTGAAACTGTCAGAAGAGAAAACAACTGCGGATATTGATAAATCCTTTTCGTGGGTTTTTTCATCTTTAAATTATTTATACTTAAAACATTATTTCTCCGATCGATTAACTACACATTATCCACCGTCGTACATGCGATTTTAGTTTTAAAACAAATTTCATTGAAATGCCACGTAATTAATAATTTTTACTAATTATAAAAACTGTATTTATTCGACACAGTTACGAATGTATACACGGTACAAAAATTTATTTGAGTAATAAATAAAATTATATTAACGGAATAATTTCTTAAACTATTAAATGGCATTGTAGTTCAATAACACAGCGCAACGCACATTTTGGTGCTTGCTGTTTTTGAACTGTTTCTAAGTAATTTTTGGGTGCAGAATCGAAAACAACTGTTAGATTTAGTCTATCAGATCTGGTTTTTGAGATACTATTGACGTCTTTTAGAACAAAATTACTTTTTTGTTAATTCATATATATTTCAGGTTATAAATATTAGTAGTTACTACAAGGTCTCATTAAAAAAAAATGGATACAAAGTAAGGAATTTATTTAACAAAGTAGATAAACATAACATTCATGGCTTATCACTTAAATATTGTCTTTTATACGACCTTCTAGCGTGGAGTTTAGTATAATATTCTTGCTGCAGACTCCAAAACAATAGTCGGCCAGTATATGGGTATCCTATTTTCCTTGATACCGTTCTTCCATCGTTCTAATGTCCAGACGACATCTTTCCCCCTGTTCTTCACCATAATCATCTAGGTTTTGTTGGAATCAATCTAAGTGGTTGTGGAGGCAGTGAAGTTTTATGCTCATATTACAGTCGAGAACATTAAAGTCAGAAAACATAGTTTCTACTAATTTTGTATAATTTTCTGTTTTATGATTGCCAAGAAAATTTTGAACAACTTCAACAAATGAGCACCAAGCATTAGATTCAATTTCGCTCATTGATACGGTAAATTGTGCATCTTTTATAAGCTGTCTTATCTGAGGACCATCAAATATGTCCGCTTTCAGTTTTTGCTTCTAATCTCAGGAAATTTACGTATTAAGTACCCAAAGCAAAGTCGATCTCGGTTTAACACCTTCACAAATTGCTTCAAAAGTCCTAACTCGATATGCAAAGGTGGAAATATGATTTTCTCTCTTGCAACTAAAGATTCGTGATTACGTTTTGTTTTCCTCGAACTATGACGTTTTGTAGGGGCCAATTTTTGCTAACCCAATGCTGATCCTTAGCTCTGCTATCCTAAAGACATAAAAAACAAGGATATTTTGTGTTTCCAGTTTGTTGTCCAAGGAGCAAGTTTTTACCATTTTTAAATCGACACAAATCACCCACTGATGTTCTTCATAATTAATTTTTTTCAGGACTAGTGATATTGTTAATTTCCTTTATGTCCCTTTCATCCTCCTACGTTAAATATCACGTGTGATGCAAACCACGTACTATTTGAATGTTCCTTCATTTCTACAGAACACGCGATCCTTTATTCAAATTTGCTTAGCTTTGGCTTCCCTACTCCTACAGTGCCCACTACATTCTCGCTTTTCCATCTCCTTCTGTTGTTCCTTTGTTAGCCACCTTCATTTCTTGTCTCTAATCGTTTCTTGATATAACCCGTCGCTCCGTATGTCTTTCTATTCTTCTAATCGTTTGTGTTGGGTAAATGTCCTGTGCTGACGTGTCCATAAAAAAATATAAAAAAAAAATTAATTATAAAAATATTACTTAATAGCATATAAGTTACCGCTTCATTTAGTAACGTTTTCCATTAAAATACATTATCAGTACCTAAAAAATCTAATTTGAATCATGTAACTAACCCTGTATTAATTTCTCCAGCAACGTAGCAGAATTTGACAACTTTCCTGCCATTATCTTCACAAGTTTTTAGAATAATACGTACAGAAATATATAATACGTTATATATGTCTAGTTTAGTGCATTGTTTTCAACGAATAGTTAAATGTAGAGCACGCCTAAAAAGTCTATATTCGATAACTGTTTATTAACGTTTTGATCCATTTTAATACAAAAAAAGTTAGACAAATTATTAGCAAATTTTTAAAATGATTTATGCATTTCGAAATTTGGGTTATATAAGTACGAATTGTACATTTCGAGACTGGTAAATATTATTGTTCGCTTTTTTGTGATTTAGTAAAAATAGAGGTTATGGAGTTCTAAAGTTTTGAGTACACACGTAATAAATTTAAGAGGAGGATATTTGTACGACTCGAACAAATTTTGTAATATTATTAAGCCTTGAAATGTAATTAAAACTAGTTTGAAAAGAATTCACCTACACTAAGCTTTACGATACGACACACTTTTTGTTAGATATATTTTCTTACTACCCATTTTCCTTTGATAATCTTTCTTCTGCTAACGAGGGGTTTAACAACTCTCTTTTTTCTCGTGATAATTCTTTATCACCTTTCCATTTCTTCTGGAAATTCGGCCGCTATGGTATTCACTTATCGTCCTTATTATAATTCCACGGTCAACCGATCCGTGTGTCACCTTCCTATTCCATTAATTAGTTCGGTCTCCTGCTTTGGCATTATTCTCAACAGTAACTTATTCTTCCACGATCACATCAATCGTCTTTGTACTTCGGCTCTCAAAAGGGTAAATTTTTTGGAGGCTCTCCCGTCCCGCAAATTGGGTGGGGACCCATACAAGGCTACTATCCTTTCCAAATTCGATTATTGCTCGTTCTTTTACCCTAGTGCTGATAAATTTCGTCTTCTCAAGCTTGATAAAATCCAAAATGTATGTCTCCGCTTTTGTACCGGTGTTTTAGACTCCTCTCCGATTGCAGCAATTTTGTCAGAAACTGGTTCCCATCCTTTATTCATGCGAAGCCTTTATGTGGGTGAAAGATTCCTGATCAAACGTCTTCATATTACAAATTCCTACATGTTTATCCCCTACGACTGGTGCTTCTCTCCTTTGCGAAACTTCAATCATTTCCTTCATTTCTTCACGTCTCATGACATTTTTTCCTTTGATTCTTCCCTATACCAAATATTCGTATTTTCCCTATAATCTTCCAGAACTTATTTACTCGCACAGTTTATTCTCTCTTCCTCCGCATGTCAAGTCTCTTTCCCCTCCGGCCACTCATAACGAATTCAATTATGTTTTATTCTCTCTTTTTCCTTCTTATATATTCTAATTATCACAGATGACTCAAAGTCGTCTTTACAGGTTTGAGCAGCTTTTACTCTATTGACCTTCAGCTATTCTAAGGCTTTCAAACTTCCCTTCTTCTGCATATTCCTAGCCGAATCTATCGCAATTCTACATGCAATCCTTTTTATAGCTTCTATTAGCAATATATCTAAAGTTCCCTTAACTTCTGACTCAAAAGTCGTTTTACAAGCCATTACTACTCCCTTTCCTAAACCATCTTTTGATCCTATCGTATACCACATTCGTTCCTTAATATCGTACCTATTTTTATTCCCGTTCTTTCCGTATTGATCTATTGTAGATTCCTAGTCATTGTGACATTTTATACAACGTGTTAGCTGACTCGGCACTTCCGGCTACTACAGACAGTCGATTTCCAGCCCAAAAGTTTTTTTTCTCTATATTTTATTTCCCTGCGTGACTGTTGGTCTAATTTCTATCTTTCTTCATTTTCTAATCCTGGTTCGTCCATGCAGCCCATTTCTCCTCTTTTCCCTTGGTTCTATAATTTCCCCAATATGAGACTATCAACCATTTCTGCAATTCGACTTCGGTTGAATCACAGCCTGTTTCCTGCTTCACTCTTCCGTTTCTCCATTAACCAGTTTTCTCTTCGTCCGCTTGATCCTCCGGACGTAAACTTCATTTGTGACGCGAATCACAATTTGCTTGAATGTCCCTTCACTTCTTCAGAACGCGCACTACTGTATTCCAGTCTTTTGCGTCTTGGCCTCCCTACTTCTTATAGCGCTCACGTTATTCTTTCTCTTCATTTTTTCTCGGTTATTCCTTTATTAGCTTCATTCATACGCTACATTTCTAATATTTTCCCTATATAATCATTAACGAAGTTAAGCCTTTGGATTGGGTGAACGTCCTTAGCCAACATGCTCAAGAAAAAGAAAAAAGATTTTTGAAATGATTGGTGAAGAAAAAGACGTGAAAATTTTAAAACAGAAATTTTGTAAAATAACTTAGTTTTCAAATTTGTAAAGGAAAGAAAACCAAAAAAATAATCACCGGAAATTTAGGAAAAGTATAATAATGATTTCTAACTTTATACTTTCTTTTATGTACAGTGCACATATTTATATGCTACTTATCAATTAGTTAATAAGATAAAATAATGAACAATTATAAATATTCATGTTTAACATATATAATGGTTACTATTTGTATTTTTTATTTTATGCGTCGTTATTCCAAAGTAAGATTTCTGTAGACACTCGTTAAGCCTAATAGGTTTAAACGATTTTCCGTCGTGTTTACGGAGGTGATTTTCAATAGTATTCAAAACAAAATTGCGTCACTTGAATTTTGAAACACTTAAAAAAAAAAAAGGAAAAAAACATTGGCTTTTTACTTACTTTAACAATTTATAGATTTTTTAAAGTCTGCCTTACGTTATGTGGTAATTTAAACTGAACATAATACGTTTATTCAAGATGAAATAATGGATAGGTAAGTGATTCCATTAAAACAAAGGACTTACATGGTATTCAAATGCGCGCGTATATACTGTTGGAAAAATGACGGAACAAGTTATATTAATGTCCGCGTATTACCTACATAAATTTTTAATCGAATACATAAATTTATATTAAAATATAAAATAAAATTAATGCAAGTATTATAATACACATAAAAGTCTGCGCTAATAGCGAAATCTGATCACGTAACTTAAAATTTAACTTTTGGGTTCTTCCGAAAATATTTCTGATGAATTTATTCATTTCACCGTAGTATCTCTTCTAATATTTAAAAAAATGAATGTATTTGGATAAATTGTAACATTTATCAGGCAAGTTTTATAATTGACGTATCATTGCAAGTGATTTTTCACAAGTTTCAATTGTGATAAAAAGAAAATCACCGGACGATTAACTACGACGACATAATCATTTAAAAAGATAGTTTCATAATATTTGCCTGAACTGCATCGCTGGTTAAGTACTAAATTAAGATTTTTACTGTTTATTTCTTCCCACTGCAGTACGGGTTATCTTATTCAATTGTTAAATCAATTTATTCTACTAAAAAAACTTACCTAAAACGCTACAATTATTATGTAGCTATTCAATGTTACTGTTTTCACAAGTCTTCATATTGCTTCTAAAAACTGTGACAGTTGGTTACAAGAGGGATAGTGTAATCCATAGACGTTCTAAATAAATAACGCTGAAAGGCCGTAGTTAAACTATTCGACGAATTTACTGAAGTAATTTTGAATAAGATTCAGTCGACTGGTCAAATCACCCCGTCTTTTTATTAAAATGCTAGCTTAATTGATTTGATGGGATGTGTGAATTGATCAAGCATTCTGATTGATTAAATTTGAAAAAATTTTCATGCTGGTACAAAGGAACTGGAAAACCTAAAACGAAACTGATTAAAATAATATTATGCTAGCACAAGTTTATTGCTATTGTCTTAACGAATAAATAATATTTCATGTAAAATTAGTAGCAATGTTGTTAAAGCAAGTACGGTAATAGTAAATAGCGAGTTGAAAATAGATAAAAGTGTACATCTATTTAGTAATAAAATATTTATATTTACGACGTAGAGTTTTATGAGTGATAATTTTAATATTTCTAGGGTATGGAAAGAGATAAAGATTTTTTCTCCGATTTATATTATTTACTCAGACTTTTTGAAAGTTGTTAATTTAGTTATTTAACTATAAATTTAAAATATTATTTCATAGGTTTCTTGAATTCTTCGACAATTATACGAAATTATTAGATAGTATATGGAAATATGTTTGTTTTTACATGTGTTTAATATTTTAGTTATAAAAATATTTCTGTATTATTACATAAATTAATGAATTTTACATTTTTTCAACAACATAATTAAAGAAAAATTATCAGTCGACATATATTGCTTAAAATTGTTTGGTATTATTAAAAACAAATATTACTAAATCACAGCGTTTGAGATGATATTCTGAATATTATATGGTAAAAACGATAAGTAAGATATTTAAAAAATTCTGTGTATAATAGGTGAAATTAATGCTGGTGTATTACACACAAAAACCAGTCATTCAGTTGTATGCGTCAAATTTTAGACTTTGAATGTATGTTTTGACTTCATCAAATAAAAATTATATAATCAGAATATAACTACTAATTAAACAGAATTATGTGTCCAACAAGTATAATGTAATTAAACACAATTGTTATTTGTACGAAGAATATTTATATATATTCAACATATCTTGAGCATTACATATTATTTTGCAAATGCAAAAACATAAATTATGATCTCAGCATTGTCAGTCAATACATAAATAAATAATCGTTTTAAGTTCAAATTATGTTTATAGTAGTTGTCGATGTATTTTGTTCTATTCAATATTCGATAAGTCGACACCATATTGTTTTCACAATTTGCGACGTCGATGTGCGGAATCTGTGCGAATTTAACACAACCCCTTTGAAATTTAGGCGGATAAGGCCCGATCGAGTTAAAAAGTTAATTTGGAGCCGAGATATAGCAAAGAATATAAAAATGTGATATCTCAGCTTCTTTTGGTCGAATCGGGATGATTTTTTTTTTACTCATATTTTTTAAAACGCAAAAAGATGATTTTTATTGCGAATCTTTAAGTTGCAAAATTAAAGAGATACAGCCCTTAGTTATGGGCTTTTTTTCGTTTTTTGTTAATAACAAAGCCAATTGTTAATTTAAAAATCTGAAATTTGAAGAAAACATACACATTGCAATTACCTTTCGATTACTCTTTATCTCGTATCAGTAGCTATCTCTGGGCCGAAGTTATATGCAATTGTGTTTTCAACTTTACCATTTTGCAACAGGCCGCCATATTGTTATTGAGAGTTCAGCTTGGGTACCTATTTTAAACACCCCAAGAGCTATATTTTCTGGAAGTTTCATTGAGTTTTGAGGAAAATTGACGGAATGGCAATAATTTGATCTTTTTGCCTGTTTTTATTTTCATCGCTAACTTTGCAATGTTAAATAATTTTTGCGAATTTTTGCAATAGCCTATCCTTGTTTAAATTTACTCAGGAACAAAATCGACAAGTATACCTTATGTCGATTTGAGACTTATTTATCGGGATATTCTCAAAAAACTAAAAAAAAAACTTTTTTTTTAAAACTCGATGTAAACAATGGTTCTGCACCTCCTACATACCCACATTTTTGGGGGGGGGGCAACATGATATAAAGAGGATATGAGTTATAGGAAAAATAAAATGTATAATTTGTAAAAGCTTAATATTTTATTAAACAATCTTAATTGAAACATAATTTTCGTGGGTTTCTAGTAAATTGTTCTGCTATTTTATTATCAAAAGTCTTTTAAATTGTTCATGATTACGCGACTATGAATACTAAAGTTTCGAGGCTGTAAGGGGGGGCAACGGCTTTCCCCTGCTCCCCCTTGACGACGCCCATGTATGAGTATATTAGTAAGCACCCAAGATTATTTTTAAAGGTGTCATTAAAATAAAGATTAAAAAAATGAGTCTCATTAGAGATATATCTTGTTTAATATAAGCAGACAAAAATTAGCCAAAAACAGCTCATCACCAACAAAATTTAAAAATTACTCTGAGATCAATATCTTCCATACTTGTACAGTACCAAAAGAAGTATCAGTTTAAGTTAGTTCATCGGTTGAAAAATATTTACACTAAAAATGGTGAAATAAAATTCTTAAAAAAAAAAAAAAAGAAAAAGAAACTTACAGATTTACACTAACAATATATTTTAGAGTAATATACATACAGATATTATAGCAATTCTTAACCTTCGGACGCTCGCGCCTTTTACAGACACACATCACTCGCAAGGCAGTGTTTACACCGTCATCTGTTTAACTGCGTTTTTTTTTGCTGAATATTATGTTTTTAATCACGGTAAAATTCAATAACAACAAGGACCAGGCCTGTGCCCAGAATATTTGGGGGGGAGGGGCGAAATTTTTTTTTGGCACATTTATTGTATAAATAACAATACATTTTTCAGTAATATTTATACTATTAATAATTTCCATAATTTTGATTTATATATTAATAATTTACATAAATAAATTACCATATAAACATTAATAAAAAGTACATATGTTATTGATTATACCGGTAATAAAAAATTTTGCATAAAATATTAATGAAATATCTAAAAATATGGAGCACATTTTTTCTTTTCTCTTTTAAAGGTAAGAAAACCCTAAAAAATCAATATTTATTTTAAATTTCTGTTTTTTTTCAGATTTCTGTGTATTTACAATAACTATTTCAGTTCTCATGGGGAGGGTTGCCCCCCCCCGTGGACACGGCCTTAACAAGGACATTTATAAACCAATGAAATTTATTATTTGTGACATAGGACAATAGTGTATAATAATTCTAAAAACCAAATATCCAATACCCACTTCATGATATAGAAAAATGATTTAGCAAAATACTGTGAATATGTATAAAAAAATACAAAAATAAATCTAAAAACAAAATATCGATCACAAAAAAAATATCACAATTAATATTCATTTTCATCGTGTTTCATTCGTTCTTCGTCACAGGCGTGGCAAGCAGGGCTTGAAAGCCAGCCGAAAGCCAAAAGCTAACAGCTGAAAGCCAATCATTTTTAGATGTCATAAGCTTAATCCAAAAGCCATATTTAAATTTCCATAAGCTAAAAGCCTAAAGCTTAAGCTATATTTAAAATTTAAACAGTTGAAAGCTGAAAGCTTAAACTGTATTTCTAGAAAAGCTAAATTAAGCTTTATATTCGGCTTAAGCTTTTTTTTTTTAATTTCTTGATTTTGCATTTTTGACATAATTATTCGTGTAAGAAATTGTTTTTAAAAACTTTTATTATTGTGCGTAAAGAAAAAAGTTGAAGTTTCAATAGTAATGCTAAATAGTTTGATGCATGGTAATTAGTAAAAGATTTTAATTATCTTGTATTGAAATTCATTTCGTAAGCCGAAAGCTGAAAGCTTAAGCCGTATTTTAAATCTAAACAGCCAAAAGCCAAAAGCCTAAGCCATATTTCAAATTCAAACAGCCAAAAGCCGAAAGCTTAAGCTGTATTTATCAAGGACATAAGCCTTATTAAGTTTAAGCCGTATTATTATTCAGCTTTCAAGCCCTGGTGGCAAGTGACAACTGTTCTGGAATCATTCCTACATACGTTCCATTTACAGTTTTGGCAGGTTATTGAGGTTTTAGTATTCTTGTTTGTACCGCAACAACAATAAATTCCGGCTTCAGTTGTAGTAGTAGCTTCTGACACATGTTCCTTGTAATTTTTTAAGAAAGCTTGTAATTCTGCTTGAAGGTTCCAAAATGCCGCTCTATACTTCAAATTCTCTTTCACGAGGGCTAGTACGAAATTGTACATGCACGTTCTTCTCTTCTAACTCTTCCAGGATTCGACTGATGTCCTCTGGTCTGGTGTAATGTGCCCTAAACACACGGAATAATATTATTGCATTATAAATTAGAATAAAGGAAGAAGAGAGATGAAAAAAATAGAGGATATAAATTCATAGGAATAAAAAAATCAACAATCTACCATAAAAATAAAAAAAAATCATATAAACAATAAATAAATTACACAACAGTAACTATTCATCAAATTATGACGAAAATACTGGTAAAATATACTTACATTATATTTTTTGAAGACCACAAAAACTGGAGCAAGATTGGTCGCAAAGCGAGGTTTACACCAACAAAAATGAATACCCTCCAACATTGTCAACTTTGCAACTGTTTCATGAAAAGTATGTTGCAGCTAAGACAACAGGGATACTTCTAACTATTGTCTATGTATATCAGTAGAGAATACCTCACCGTCCCACCTACCTGAAATACGATATGCGGATTTCCTAATGTTATTTTTAAAAAGGCGGTGTTAACACCGCCCACGCGAGCGCTCGAAGGTTAAGCAACATTAACTTTTTGTAGTCGGCATGAAGTACAAATTGCAATAATTAAAACTTATCACTCATATTTTATTGCTTCATTAGGCTTATAAATCTGATGTATTTAATAACGATGTTTATCCAGTGATGATTGAGTTCAAGGGTATCGCCAGCCGATGAGACATGGGAGGCGGGCAAGATGATAGAAAGAGGATCGTGGATTTCTGGCAAATTGTTCTACTATTTTATTATAAAAGTTTTCCAGATTGTCTATGATTACACACCTATAAATATTCATTATGGCCAGTTGATTAAAAAGTTTCAAGGCTCCGGGGGGGGGGGGGGAGCTGCCCCCTGACTCCCGCTGGTGACGCCCATGATTGAGTTTTTTAATCTTTTGAACAAATATCACATACAAAATTTATTTTATAAATAAAATTTCAAAGAAACAAACACTACAAGCAATAGCATACATAAAAATCACTAACAACATATTAAATCAGATAGCTATATTCAAAATAGCCGAATAATTCGTTAGTGAGTGATTTTCTTCAAAAATTCTATAGTTTTCATGTTTATATTCTGTGACGTCATTCTCGTGGTCGCCATTGTAGTGACGTTGGTTCTAAGAGTGGAATTGTCAGGCTTTAGCCGCTCTTGTAAACTTATATTCAAAATCGAGCTACTTTCCTGTACAATAGCAACTATTATTGTTATATCATGAAATTTATATTAAATGATTAAAAATATTTACAATATAAATATGTAGAATTTTCTATAAAATAATACGCTTTGAATATGTAACATTTAACTTAAATAAATATAAAATAAAAATATAGCACTACTACTACCTGTAGATTAGTCATTTTCAAATATTATTACTTTTAAATGCTGGCTAAACTTCGATAAACTCGCATAAGACAGTTTTTTCGAATCAAATGAACCGGGAAACCACAATTATTTGTGATTGTTATTAATTATTTTTGATAAATAATATAAAATTAGTTATAATGACGGAGGCCGCGCTAACAGACAAAACACTTAGATCTGTTTTTGGTAATTTATTGTGCTATAAGTTCTGCAATATTAATTTTTAATTTACAATAAGCGGTATTAACGAAATATTTTTAAATTTTCAGTTGGAAATATACCTTATGAAGTTTCGGAAGAGAAACTTAAAGAAATATTCAGTGAAGTTGGACCAGTTGTATCTTTTAAGTACGTACAGTAACGTTTGATTTTGTTTAATTTTTTCTTTTCAATTGTGAAATAAGAAAAATTAATTCATTTTGGTGTATTTTTTTAGATTGGTTTTTGATAGGGATTCTGGAAAACCAAAAGGCTACGGATTTTGCGAATACAAAGATCAAGAAACTGCTTTAAGTGCGATGAGGAATTTAAATAATTACGAAATAGCAGGTCGTAATTTAAGAGTTGATAATGCTTGCACTGAAAAATCTCGCTTAGAAATGCAGTGTAAGTTAATTTTTTAATAAAATATACGATTTTAGTGCTTGAGTAAAGTTGGAGTGAATTATCATGGTTTTTCTAATCTGAGTTATGTAGAGTGTATATTTGCTACGAATAGTGCCCGTAAATGTCAAGAAAAAAGTCAATTTTTTGTTTTTTATGAAATTATATAAACCAATTTTTAAAGGAGACGTTTCTTCTGTTGTTTTAACATTGCAACTGATGGAAAAAAGCTCTTAGATAACATGGCCATTATGGAAAAAAGTGTAATTAAAAAGTTTCTTCGAGTGTATGATTCGATTTTATTCTTAAATAGTATTTACTGATACAATTTTATAGTAAAAATAATTTAATGTGTCAATTTATAATTGTTTTACAGTTGAATTTTAAAAAATTTGATTAAAAATAAAACACAATAATGCCCAATATTGTCTAGTTCATTTACTATATTAGAAAGGAATTTAACAAAACACGTTTAAATTATAACAAAGTTTAGAATAAATAATATTTTTTTTTCGAAACTGTAGAAAAGGTAATTGTAAATACCTGCTTTTTACCGCATTTCATAAAAGTGAATTATGAATAATGTAAAATATTTTCTAATTTTACAAAATAATGAAATTTAAGTGAAAGTAGAGCGTAACTGTAACAACGTGCACATGAGCAATATATAACATCTGATAATGCACGCATCAGAAAAAGGAGTGAGAAAAATATAGATGTAATTATAAAAATCGTACGCTCCTGTTAATTTTTTTTTTTTGAAATACAAAATTAAAGCATAAAACGTTTTTTACTATTTTTTTCAAAGCAGTATAGATGTAGGAGTTCATACCATTCTTTTGTAGTATATATATATATATATATATATATATATATACATGAATAAATATATAAACACATCGACACCTCCGTGAATGCCGTGTATATTAGAGAAAAAGTGAACTTGTGTGGCTGTAATTGTAGAAAATAAATAAATTTTTGCTGCTTAAATGACAAAATGCTGAAAATGTAAGAATTATTACATTTCGTGTTCAAAAATATGTTCTGTCTTGATTATGAATAATTTAATTTTCATAATCGTAACATTCATATAGACCGATAACGTAAAAGAAATAAAGAAGCATCTTTCACACTAATAATATATCAAAGATTTTTTTGGCTAAATAGTAATCATGAAACTTAACATTATTATAATTATTAACTTTTTCTAAGAGGAATTTTTAGATTTTTAGTTATCTCTCAAAGATTAATGTTTTGTTAATTTATTTTAATCCTAAATCGTATGTAAATGATTTCCTTTTAATGTTGTTTATATTAGCATTGATGCAGTCTGCTCAAAATGAATCTCAATACGGTGACATAGTAAGTTCCGAAAAAGCTCCAGAAGCAATTAGTAAAGCAGTAGCTTCATTACCTCCTGAACAAATGTACGAGTTAATGAAACAAATGAAACAATGCATACAGGTACATTACTAGCGCTCTACATTTCAGCGTGAAATCTCTTTAATTTGCAAATATCATTCAGTTAGTAAGAAGATGTAAAAAAAACTTCGTAAATATTATTACAAAATTTGTATTTGTATTTTTTAAAAATAGTATTTAATAAAAACAACAAGCTCGGCATTTCTTTAAGTAGCGAATTACATTTAACGTACAGGATCATTTAGTTTCGTAATGTATTATTAATTAAGTTAAAAATAAACGGAATTACATAGGCCAAATTTAAAAATTTTCTGGTTTTCAAAAATGGTCTGTTCGTGTAAGGTACTGCTGTTCGTCGATAGTTCAATTTTTTTTTCACTTCTATTTTAAAGAGTAGTATTTTATGAGGATTTTTTTATAAACATTTCATTCTTTATATTTATTATTTTTTTTTTTTTTAATGGGATATATTTTCTTAATAGAATAATCCGGCAGAAGCAAGGCAGATGTTACTTCAGAATCCACAGTTAGCATATGCTTTATTGCAAGCACAAATTGTTATGCGTATTGTTGATCCGCAAACAGCTTTGGTTAGTATTTTTTTAAAAAAATTAAAAAAAACCGTAGAAGAAAAACTCATTAACTGATAATGTCGTTACAATGTTTATCCTCTTATTGCTGAAATATGAAGTATTATTCGGTTTGTTTGTTAAAGTTAATGTTATGTTTTAGTCAATTTTACATCCGTATAATGCACCTCCTCCAACACTAATACCTCCCGCTTCCAATGATGTTCCGGAATCCGATCTGAAACAACAACCTAATGTAACTAGAAATTCTGCGCCTGTTGTGACATCTTCAGTGGAAGCACCTCAGTGGAATAATGTGTCGTCTTCGTATTCAGTTTCATCACCGCAAGTTATCAATTCAACGGTTAGCACTATTCAAGCACCACCACCGCCACCACCATTAATCGGTAAATCAAACTTAATTGAAATCTCCGTTATGAAATATTAGCTTTTTCAAGTCAATTTATATTTTAATTTGATGTTGTGATCGTATTTTGTATTGACGCTTTTGTGTCTGCATAATTTTTTTCCCCTATTTTTAGTAAAAGCATTTCTCATATATAAAAATATTAGTGCGATGAGAGATTGTTTTTAGTTTTCTTTCTAACTTCATAGAAGTCTAAACCATACTCAGTGCCGCCAACAAGAAGGATGTTCACTGAAAATTGTTTCATCGCAGAAATTTTTCTAGCTGGTTTATTTCGGTTTATTCGAGTATTATATATTACCTTTATAGCATATAACATTATCCTCGATTGTTTGGAAATTATTTTATATACTTGCGCGATTAGAGGCCGATTTTTGTAATGTTCAATAATTTTGTTATATTCGACGCCCCCCCCCCCCCCAAAAAAAAAACAACTCATTATCCAGTTTGAACTCGTCGTGTGAAATGTGAACGTTTGTAGCTTAATTTTTTCTTATCCTTATTTTTGATCCTATCTTAAAAATATTCCGATATTTTCGATAAATAAGGGAATTCGGACGCTGTAACAAAATTTTGACAAGTGAATTACTAACAGGGATAAAAAGATGGACAGTTTTTCGAACATCACTTTAAATGTTACTTCAATGGGATGTTAGAAATTGAAAAGATAATAAAATTTTAAATGATGAGGAATTGTACGTTTCGTTTTGTCAAACGAAAAAGATAAAAAACGAGGTTTTATTACACGTTACATAAGTATGCTTTTTCCGAAATAGAACATAATTTTGTTAATGATATATCGGACAAAAAGCCTATCGCCCTGAACGGGAACATATATTAAACTTAAAAATTACATATGTATTTTCTAAATAAAACTGGATCAGTTTTTGCACATTCATAATTATTATATTAGAATTATCTATGAAATGTTAAATACATTTTTACGCGCATGAAAGCTGAATTTTTAATTTAGTAAACCATGAATAAAAAATAAATTTGTTCCCTCTTTTATATTTACATTGTTACAGTTTTTAAAAGTTAAAAATATTTACGAAAATTAATTTTACATTTTGGAGTTTATTTTTATTTTGCTTTTTTAGTTGTGAAGCATGGTATAAAATTCAAACGGATTACTCTGATGGTTTCAAATCAGTTTGCGTCAATTTGAGCGTACGAGGTCTGTTCAAAAAATATGATGACTTTTTAAATTTCGTGGGTTACGTGCATTCGATTTGGGATTTTTTTTTTCGTTATGTTGCTACACATGTCCCCAACATACGTTGACACTATCAACTGTTTTGCATTTTTAGTTTGCGTTTGACAGTTATAAAGGTTAGACGTGTTTTAGTGTGCTTGGCGATTTTTTGCTATCGAAAAAAATGGATCAAAGAATCTGTATTAAATTTTGTGTAAAAAATAAAATTAAGTGCTCCAGCGCACTTGAAATGTTGACTGTGGCATTTGGTGCGTCTACTTTGAGCAAAAAAATATGTTTAGAAGTGGTACAAGCTCTTCAAAGAAGGTTGATGTTAATGACGATGCTCGCCCTGCACGACCCAGCACTTCAACAACCGATGAAAATATTGAAGCAGTGAACAATATTGTTATGGAAAACCGTCCAATCTCTATTAGAGAAGTTGTTGAGGATGTCGGCATATCGGTTGGATCATGCCATGCAATTTTTTCGGATGTTTTGGGCATGAACCGTGGGTCAGAAAAGTTTGTTCCGAAATTGCTAAATTTTGATCAAAAGAACCGTCGCTTGAGCATCGCTCAGGAGTTGTTGAATGACATCAACAACGATCCAGATTTGCTCAAAAGGGTCATAACTGGTGACGAAACATGGGTAAATGGTTATGACATCGAAACCAAAGCCCAGTCATCCCAATGGAATTAGCCAGAGAAGAGCCGAGACCGAAAAAAGCACGCCAAGTTCGCTCAAATGTGAAGGTTTTGCGCTCACTGTTTTTTTCGATTACAATGCTGTGGCGCATCATGAGCTCTTGCCAGAAGGTTGTACGGTGAATAAGGAATATTACCTTGAAGTTATGGGCCGTTTGCGTGAAGAAATACGTAGAAAACACTCGGATTTGTGGAAAATACAATTCATGACTTTTGCATCACGATAATGCACCTGCTTACACATCGTTGCTTGTTCGTGATTTTGTGGCCCAAAACGACACCATAATCATGCCTCAGTCACCGTATTCACCGGACTTGGCCCCCTATGACTTTTTCTTGTTCCTAAAAAACTGAAAAGACGGAGATTTGCCACGATTAAGGAGATAAAGACCACATTGCAGGAAGAGTTCGAGGCCATACCAAAAAAAAAATATATCAGAAATGCTTTGAGGATTGGAAAAACCGCTGGTACAAGTGTATTATATCTGAGGGGGATTACTTTGAAGGGGACAAAATAGATATTGTTGAATAAGTAAATATTTTTCGAGGAAAATAAAAAGTCACCTTGTTTTTTGAACAGACCTCGTATGCGTCTGACAGCAAATTTTTTGAACTACGGTATTTTGAAAAAACTTTACCCGGACGTTTTTAATTAATTGTATGGGTTGTAGATAATGATCTATAGTTCGTGATTGTTATGTGAAATTAACTATAACCATTTGCTTATGTATTCGAGCGCAGACGGTATACATATTTAGTGGCAAGGTTCGCTGTATTTCTGTTGCTGAAATTATCTTTTTATTTTTTCCGTACTCTAGTTATTTCGATTAGAGAGATTTTTATTATTTTCGATAATGAGACATTAGCCGAAGCAGTATCTTCAGTTTAATTTTATTTTTACCTATCGGTTTTCTTCGGTTCGGCATAATTTAATTTAAGTTTTTGTTCGATCAGTGTTTTGCTGCTGTTTTATTATCTTGCTCCACTGGAATGAGTTTAAATTTCTTTTGCTTCGAGATAAATTTAAATTTAAAAAAAAAGTAACTTTTCATTCTCGTAAATAAAATTATGCCGGTTCTAGCTCAAGACATGGATATGCGTGCTGACATTAGACCACCGAACAGATTCGCAGATCAAGACTTGCGAATACCACCTTCACCAATGATGGGCGCACCGATGTTTGATCCGTATGTATAAAATTTATTGACGTTATATTGTTCATAATTGTTGTTTATTTTACCATTCGTTACAACATGCGCGTGCTTTTTTATTATATCGTAGATTAAAAATGTAATCATGTAACGATTTTTTTTTAATGGACATTTTCGTTTTTGTTTCCAGTTATGGAAGACCTAGTGAAAATCCAATGGATTCTAGGACACAGTTTCCTATTCCACGTCCCCGTAAGTTGTAACTGTAATTGAATTTATCATTTTCTAATTTAATGAAATGGATGTTTCTAAAATTAATGTACACCAGAACGCATTGCTGTTGGTATTTATCTATAACGCACGAATACATTGACAATTATTAATGTAAATTTTTATTCGTCTTTAACCACGTTCAAATTAGATATTAATCGAGATCATTAAAAACTTTGATTGTTTAAGTTAATGGCTTTAAATTTATATGCGATATTGGTCCCAAAAAATTATCAACACGAATGAAATGTCATACATACATATTTAAAATGTGATAAATAATAAAATTCTTAGTCACCAGTGCAGTTGCTACACTTACACTACAACACATTTTTTTTTTTTTTTTTTTTTTTTTTTTATCGGAATATAGAATGCCAAAAGACACGTAATAAGAGCACACAGTATTTGTTGATTTAAAGCCCGAATTAATAGCCGGCTTGAAAATCTGAAGACTAATGAAAAATTTCTCAGAAACTTTGTCGTCTGTTTTCGGTTGAAATTGAAATTTCGAGCGGTATATTGACTAAGTTAACTATTTTATTGTCCAATAGCAGCCTAGAACAAAAGCATTAAAAGTTCAGAATTTTACAAAAACTATGTTAATAAATCAAATTTTGTAACATTGCAAATCATTGATAACCAGATACTATTGTATAGCAGAAGCTCTCCTTCAAAAAACAATGTATAATTGGAAATTTGGAGTAATATATAGTTGGTCTTCAGTTTTCGCTTGCCAGGTCAAAATGCATAAGAGAAGAATTTAAAACTATATAGAATTATTTTACCAATAGTAACATAGCGTACCTTGTTTTGGAGATCATGTTCGACTATCGATTGAAGTGGACATTATTTTTGAAGGAGATCCGTAGTTACGCTCAAAGGAAGTGAAATACTGTAAAGATGTTTCGAAATAAATTATACGCCCCGGAACCTAAAAAATGTTGAGGATTTATCGAACACTAATCCGGTCTAAATTGGAATATAGATATTTGGCGTTTTTATCTGTATCATCCTCGGATTACGATTCTAGATTCAAAGAATAATTCTAGTATTCAACTGGCACTACCCGCTTTCCGAGCCAGTCCTTTGTTGAGCATACTCCTCAGATACGCAGAATATACATCTCGGTTCAGTAGGTAGAAAAAGTTAGAGAGATTCCAAATCATCCAAATTGAAATATCATATCTGAAGATAGAGAGGGCTTCTTAATGCGTACGTTCATGAGGCCAAAAATATAAATAATACATCCAAGGATGATGGTTTGGCAGAAATAAAAAATCAATGGATACTGGGTGCAGAGTTTCTGAAGTATAGATAAGAGCGTTTCGATAAGAACAAAAACGGACGCAAAAAATCGGACAGGGTAAGATAGGATATTAACAACGAAGTCTATCCGCTGGTATCTTAGTCATATACCGCTTACACACCAATTCCTTTTAAGTAGTGAAGAGGCACTAATGTGCCAGTACTGTTGCCAATCGTTTACTACTGGAATTCTGAAAGTATGATAAATTACGCTATCTCCTGCCAACGTCAATCGACTTAGATCTATTTGCCAGAAAATATCAATTCATTGCTTAAATTTCTATGCTTAACCGGCTTATGTTTATTTTTACAAATTATAAATTATTTTTATATATATATATATATAATTATTTAAAGTAGAAGTAGAAGAGATTATGGCCAATAAGAGTCAAATATCTCTCTAATAAAAAAATAAAACAGATGTTTGCAATTAATGAGTATGCAAAAAAAAAATTTACCTTCCAGTATTGTTTAATAAATTAATAATATCAGATATCAAAGAATTAAGTTTTTTTGGTTACGAATTTTCGCATGTTGCAAAAAAAAAAAAGATTGAATATTAAATATATAATGTACAAGAAATCGTATTAGAATATTTGCGAAATATCAAGAAGATATAATCTCTAAAGTAAAAATGAAAATGAAAATAAAATAGAATGACAACCATAAAAGTTAAACATGTACTTCAATATATAAATCAACTAGCATAATTTTAAATTTAAAAACATATTTACCCATTTATAATTCTATTCACATATTCTAATCGATTTCATTCACAACTACGTTGCGGTTATATTAGCCGAATTTTCGAAATATTACATAAAAATATCAAGGGGTATCGGGATATTTATGAAATTTCGAAATATAATCCAAAGTAGAAACGAAAATAATTAAAAATAACAGTTATATAAAATTTAACATGTGCTTCATTACTTAAATCAACTGTATAATTTTTAATATAAAAATACATTTATCCATTTAAAACTCACCTCACGCATTCTAATTAATTATATTCACAACTATACCACGATTATGATTACACTAGCCATAAAAAACAAATTAAACAGCAATAGCAATTTATCATTTATTAATAATTTCGCGGAAGCTTAATATTATATATTTCAGGTAAGATCATCTTTCCACTGCAGTATTTCAATGTACACAATCTAAATAACTTATATAAAAAAAAAAAAAAAAAAAAATCAGCAACAATTGCTTGGTTAGTTTATACGGAACTTAATGACTATTCCTGTAATTTACAAAATCAATTAGATATTTCTGTCTTCTTTTTTTGTAATTTAACAAATGTATCTTTAGTTGTTCCAGTACTTTATTGTACAGTATTGCACCCATATATATGTAGCTTGAATTCGAAAGTGGTTAAGTCCGGGTACTCTTTCAGTGTCAGACCCTCGATTATTCCATTCACTAGTGAAACATTAAGAAATTGCTAATAAAAAATTTTAAGATCCGCAATCGAATTAAATAATACAATGTAAATTAAGATTTGTAACAAATAATTTTAATAAATAACCGTATACAAAATAATACAAATTGTTAAGATTTTTTTTTTTTTATTGGAACATTAAGGAGATTTGGTTATATTTTATCTAATAATTCCAGCGCATAGAAGAAATTATTTAATATCTTTGGGAAATTTCCCTTTTAATTTAAAATACTGTTTAATGGTTTACTATTAATTATTCGCGATGCTAATAATTGTTAATTCATTTATCTATATTTTCTTTTATGAAATTTTGTTTTAAATTTCAAATAGTTTCTTTATGTTCAGTTTTTGTGTTAATTTTTTCGCAGCTATACCTGCTCCTAATATGGCAATGAGTATGCAGCCTACACCGGGGATACCGATGCCTGTTACGACACAAAATATGAATACCAGTATACCTCGTATGCCCCCACCGCCAAATCTTCCATTACCAAGGCCGGCTTTACAACCAACTACTACTGTATCAGTATCGACAGCTGTTCCGACTGCACCTCCTGCTCCTAAACCGCCATCCGCAACATCTGGAGCTGACAGTGAAAAGGTATCACGATATTATTTTTACATTTTGCATTGTAATGAAGATTTCAAATTCTGCTTTTTACTTAATTTAAAATAGTTTTACACTTGATATTTCATTTAAAATATTTAACATATTACTAACTTCATTTTAGGCGGCCTTAATTATGCAAGTTTTGCAGTTAACAGATGAACAAATAGCTATGTTACCGGCGGAACAGCGGCAAAGTATATTACTATTGAAAGAACAGATTGCTAAAAGTACTAAACAACGATGATTTCGAGTTTTTTTTATGTATATCACTAAACCTACAAATGGAAGGACTGACGCGAAATTTTGCGTATGAACAAGCATGCATCCATCACATTTCCTTTTTTTCTTTCTAAACTTGTTTATGCTGTAAACTAATAACGTGCATTATACTTGCCCAAAAATACTATATTTCATAAACTTCAAACATAATTTTGTAAACTTAATTTTGTTTCTAATGACGTAATCACATATCATTTTAATTAAAAATTCATGGAAATTAAGTACCGTCTGTTGGTGACGAACAAATCTTTTCCGTTGCAATGGAATTTTTTTTGAGGAATAAATATGCTTTCTTCGAAATGTTGTTTGAAGTTTCTGGGCATGTTAGTCTATTCAGTAGTACATGCCAGGAGCACAACAATATGGCAGTTTTGAATACATGTTATGTTCCAGATGTCCTTGACAAATTTAAGTATTCGACTTATTTGTTGATATCAGACAGGTCATAAGAAATGGTGGTCCAAATAAGATTACGTATCTGGTACTAGAAACCGATAAAGTTCGCAAGTGTCGAAATTTATTGAGATTTGTCACAAATAATTTTCGGACTCGGCTGTGTTGAAAAAAGTATGTTTACTTCTCTGATGTTTCAGAAGGATTGCACCAACACAAGTACACTATAAAAATTATAAACACGGTTTTGCGTATAAGATAGAGACATGAAATATTAAAGCAAAAAAACTTGCCGAAAAAGGGGAAAATCAAAAACACAAACGAAAGAAATAAACATAAAATCGAACAGACCTCTGAATAAACTAAATAACGACAACATTAAAAAGCACGGAAATTATAAACAAGTTACAAATGGATAAATCTGAAAATTAATGTTGACGCAATTTCGTTAAAGTAATTGCCAGTGTCCAAGTTGCAAAACTGCATGGACCATTTTCTTCATTGAAATTCGGACATTTATCAATTTCGATAGCTTTCCTGATTAGCCTTTTACCAGTGTAAGTTTCCTTTGCCAAAGTAGGACTGTGTCTAAAACCTATTGGTTTGCTTGCTTCTCAATGCTGATTTATTTTTCCGCTTACGTGCACAGTCGGTTATGTGTTTTTTCACGTTGGTTTGAATAATTTTGCCGTTTGCCCAATGTAATGCAACCTACAGGAACACGGTCCTTTATAAATAGGTGGTATGCAACTGGGGTAAACTATCTTTAGCACTCCGTAAAATGTTTTTAATTTTAACACAAATCTCAAAAACTTGTTTCACACATTATTCTTTCTGAAAATTTTCCTAATATTTTCTGCGTTAACCCCTTTAACAAGGGGCAACATTTTCCTATGGTACAGTTGTTTTTGAAAGTGATCGGTGTAATCCTTGAAACGTAAAAAATAAATATACCTTTTTTTCAACGCAGTTGTATCCGAAAATTGTTTATGAGTAAAGATTTCTATGAAGGTTTTAAACAGTTGACTAAGATTGTCATGGGTTTTAAAACTGAAAAAAAAAAATTAATGGAGATTGAATTTTATTACCTATAATCAATTAATTTCTTAATTTACATAAAATTTTTTCTTGATGTGGATTTTGAAGAAAAACTGATTTAATTATTACGTACACGGTAAAATATACCATTTTAAAATTTTATAACAGAGAATGTATGTTTCATTCCACATTCGTTGTTATTAATTTGCATCATCGTTTTAGAATTTTGTAGATCAGGTAATTGCTTTATTTATTTACTTTTTCTGAATAATTTTTCTCATAATTGCCATAACTTGGAAGTTTGATATAAAATTAATAAGAAAAACCATTAATGAAAACATATGATAAATTGTCGGTTAGGTTGATAAATTAAAGAGAAATATATTTTAAAATTTTAAATTTGTGATAGTTCTGTTGGCTATATAATTAGCATGTAATCGATGTTTTAATAACGAATGATATAATAAATTAAATGTTGTTTTGGGAGAAGGCAGAATGTCTTTGTAATGTTAATTGAACATTTTGGTGATATAAACCGTAGTGTATTGTTTAAAATTGATTTTGTAACACGTTTGCGCTTGATTCATGATACTATTTACTTCATGCCATTCATCGTGTACTAATGTGAAATCGCAAACTTTAGATTTTGAGCAAATTTAGAGTAATTTAAGAAAATGTGAAAAAAACTTTATTTCTTTAAAACATCGTAGGATGACGTCAATTACCGTGTTTTGATGCAAACTGCACATGATCTAGTTGTGAAAAAAAGGGCAGTGATATTTCAAATTAATTTATCATACGCCGACTAGGAATACTAAAAAATTACATTCGTAAAAGTCTAACTATTTTTGTATCCCATTTAGAGCATTTTATGTAATTTTTTCAAATTTCGCCATTTGTGTTTCACACAATAATCAGTAATACAGTTTTTATTATTCGTAAAAATATTTTAGAATATAAGATATTATTAATAACGATTCACTACTATGATTAGTTTATTCGCTCAACGGATGGCACAAATAAAACAGCTAACTTGTAATCAATCATCTGTTACAGCGACACAGTTGTGAGAGTGATAATATATTCTGATTTAGCGGTTAAAACAAATTAGGTCAACCATTAACAAATCAAAGAGTAAATAGGTTCACTTTGAGTACAAATTCTAGAATAATTAGAATTCAAAGACCTTAAGATTATCTTCGAAGATTGCCGGTGCTGACCTAGATCACATTTCATTTTTGGTCGAAAGTAGTTTATATTATAATTCGATTTAAATGTAATAATCTTCTGAAAATAATAAGTCTGGAATTAATATTATAATATTTTCATCAATATTGTATTAGAAAAAAAAAAAAAAAAAAAATGTGAACTGACCTGGAATTTGTAATAGTGAAAGTATAATTAAACGATACGAATTGTGGCCGATTAGTTAGTATTAAAGGGATATTCAATAAACACTATTTGGAGTTGCAGTAGCAATATTTTCTTAAAACTTTAATTATTGTTTAACTAAAATTTTATTGTATGGAATATCGAGAAATTAAATATATATATATATATACATGACTACCCCAAAAATACTGGAAGTTGCTTCGATACAGCGAATGATATTACTTATCGGTCTATCGATGATGTACGATTGTAAAACAATCTATTAGATGTTTAGTAGAATACTCGTTGTGCATGCTACGATAATTTATCGCTTCCCTACATATGTTTTAATAAAGGTAGAAGCGTGGAACGAATTACTGGTCAACAACATACGCTAGCAAGTTGGCAACTGATTACACATGCAGTCTGTTTGACTTATGTTGTGGCAACAAAGTTGAACGGGGTCAATTACATTATCATTTTGCAGCATCAGTTTGTATCAAGATAATTGCAAGCTTTTGTTGTTTTGTGTGTGTAAAAGGGCCTCAGAGGTATTGAATGTTGAAATCAGTCGACAATTTTTTGCTGACACATTTAGCATGGATCGCGAGTATGCAACTTTATTTCCGCACAGCGGAAATTTTTTTTTATAGCGTATTCATAGAAAAATATAAACTCGATTTCGATGATGAAAATCGACATTTGTTACGCAGAAAGATTTCGGAGATCACAAGTTCGATACATCGAATTTTGACGGAGAAGTTGGAAATGAACCGTGTGTCCAACTTAGATCCCGTATTTCCTTTTACACGGGACAAATGGAAAAACGCGTGTAAATTTTCTAACTATGGGGTTACCATTGACGAAAGTTGGCTGCATTATTTTGACCCCCTCACCGGTCAAGAAAGCTTAACTTGGAAAACTTGTGATCCTCCGAAGATTAAAAAGGTTGTTCGACAAGCTACTGCCTGCTAAAAAAATTTATTAAATCAATAAATTTTAAGAAAAATGATTGAAATATAAAGTTTAATGTTTAAGTTAAATTTAAATTTTTTTAAAACAAATTGAAAGGTGAAAAATAATTTTTTACAGTTAATATTTTATTTGAATTCTTCATATTGTAAAATATCATATAAATACATTATAAAACTGAAAATTTTGTAAAACAATTTTAATTAATGTTTAAATTTTTTTAGATAAATGTTCGTTACATAATATTAAAAATTACTATATAAAATTGAAAAAATCAATTATTTTTAAAAAGAGAGAAGCTTAAAATATGAAATAATGTATTTGTACAAAAGGAAAATTATTATATATCTCGTTTGGTTATTTAAATTGTAGGGATCTACACTACGGTTGGACCCTTTCTTTCAAACTCGTAAATCAGTCCTTTAATTTAATAATAATGTCTAAAATTTTATATGGAATTCAAATATGGGTTGAGGCTAAGAAAACGGAAATAAATAAAATAAGCAAAATGCAGAAAAAGTGTTTGAAACTTATACTTCCCCAGTGGAAGTAAAACGATTCTGGATGAACTTGGTGAAAAGAAAACAACGAAATGTCCCCCAAGACGTACTATTTCTATTATAGATTACTAGAATTTAATGTCAATAATATAAAATTACCATCTAGGCGAAAAATTCGATTAACAAGAAACCAAAATAATATATATTACATCTACCCCCGCGTAAAATCTATGAATTGATAATGCTGATGATTCAGTTCTAATTAAACTAATTAGTAAAATACCCCATCACATATTAAACGAAAAAAAACTGGGTGTGTGGAAAAAGGAAATAGGGAAATGACTGAAAGAATGGTGTAAAGAGGAAAACCCAAGATACGTTTCCAATCATTCTATTTTAAAATTTTTTCTTTTATTCTCTTTTTATTTATTTGTTTTCGTTCTTTGTTTGTGTTTTTATTTTCTTGATATTTAGCTGCCCTCATGTATCGGTATGCAGATGAGTATTTTCGGTGTGTTTACATATTTGTATGTGTATTATGTTATAATTGATATAATCTTAAGTTGACTAATATTATGATGTATAGGATAAGCAAGAATAGTTGTAATTTTGTACTTTGAATAAACGTTAATAAAAGTGTCGGGTACTCAAACAACGAGCATATTGACCGTAAGACCCACAACTTATTTTATATTAAAAAAAAAAAAATCTTCATTTTGCTGTCGTTCCCGAAGGGTTCCATGGTAGTGCAACGAAATAGCAGTCGCCATCCGCCAATGTAAAAGATCATTAAGAAAATACAAATCAACAAAATCTTTTCCAGATCTCATCACATTCAAAAAATTCTGGGCTGCTACACATACATTGATATGTATTAAGAAGCAAGAATTTAGATGTACTTTTATAAGATTCATTTCTGAATCCCCTTCTAATGTCAATGTATGGGCATAAATAAAAAATATAAACGGTGTTAGTTCTAATCCCATTCCTGCATCACTCGCCAGCAACGGCACAGTAATATCCAATTCTGCAAGTTACTGCTAATTCGTTTGTCTAGCATTACTATACAGAGTTCTCTTCCTGTCCCTATTTCTCCACCTTTCTAATTAAAAAATCCATACAAGAGCGGACACCAATAAATTCTAATTTTAATTCCATAAATCCATTAATTACAATCTTACTATGTCAGAACTTAACTTCCAATTAAAATAACACAGTTCGAATAGTGCACACGAACCAGATTCTACACATCCATTTAAGCTAAAGTATCTCCCACTAAATGAAAAATCCTTTTTACTCCACAATTATAATCAAGTATGGACAACAGGTGTTGGAAGTTAGCCACAATAATTCCTATCCTAAAACCAAACAAAAGTTCACATTCCTAGCGAACTATAGATCTATAAAGTAAAGTAAAGCAAGTCCCATACCCTTGACTGGGCGTCGGGGATTGTAAAGTTAAGGTTCACAATGTACTAAGCCCAATGACACTAATGAGAGTAGGGGGACTAGTTCCTTTCTCTCGGCCGTCTTTACTTTCCTAGATTTCTCTGATACCCAATTATGTCAGGCTGAGTAAACCTGGGAGCGATTTGAATCTGGAACGAGACAAGTATAGACCTCTGTCGGGCGCCAAATTATCCCAGGCATATCGTTAAATTTTTGTAACTCACCAATTCCTATTAAACCAAATGTCAAATTCTTTGGTCGCCTATTTAACTCAAAATTATCCTGGCATTCCCATGTGGCTAACTTGAGAACAGGATGTTTGAAGTCCATAACTATCTTAAAATACCTATTCAATAAAAAATACAATATCCGCCCGAAATTACTCCTTAGTATATATAAAGACTTAATCCTATCCCGAATCAACTATGGATGCCGGGTGTACTCGTCCGCCAAACAAACCATCCTAAGTTCTCTAGATCCCATTCACCATACTGCCTCAGAATAATTTTTGGTGTCCACATAACTTCTTCTTCTCTTAGTATATGTGCCTTGCCTGATGTCCCACCTCTTTTCTTTTACAGGAATTAATATTCACAACTAGATGCCTTTACTTACCATATATGCAATCAGTCTCACTCCTATTCCAACCATTCTCCTCCTTTGTGTTTTCCAAATGATCCATTACCAGAAGTCTTTGCTTTCTTACACTAAAGTAATATAAAATTCCTTATAATGCACCAACTAATCTTTCATCATCATGGGATCACCTAGAAATTGTCATAAATATATCCCTACTTACCTATGCTCAAATAAACAATTCACAAGATATACTCGAAAAAATAATACAAACTATAGATCAATATATATTGACTATGTGCCAGTGTATACTGATGGTAGAAAGGCGGATACAGTATCACTTCATGTGGCAGCAGCGTGCTCTTTCGAAGCGTTTAGCTTAGTCCATTCATTTCGACTAGATCAGTGGACGGCAAAGTGCGGCTCCGGAACCGCATGTGGCTCTTTGGCTCCTTAAGTGCGGCTCTGGCACAAATATCCATGGAAGGCGCAATAATATTTTCATTTAAAAAAAACTTGGTGAGAAAAAAATTACATTTTATTTTGATAAATTAAAATTCTTCTATAAATCGAGAACATGTATAATTTTTTGTTTAAGTTAAAAGATAGATAGGTAATTAAAATTTTATATTGTTGTAAAAATACGTAACGAACATCGAGTTTAATTTTATTAGTTTTCGTAAACGTAAACACAAACCATGTACAAGCTACCGGCTGAAATTGTTCGTATGTTTTCGGCGTACTCTGGTGTGATACAGAGGTACCACAAGCATGCGCGCGCATACTTTTTCTAAAGTAGTAGGGGTACAAATTGGCATCACAGACCAGCAGTTGCAGTGTGAACAGTTTTGTCTCATCTACCATGTCTGCCGTTGTCCTGTCTTATTAAAAAGTTGTATTTTTCAATCTAGCTGCACATCTTACAGGTATTTTTATACGATTTTATTACACCTGCTATGTATGTTTGTGGTTCCGGTACAAAATTTGTAATCGATTTTTCGATAACTTCTATTTGTCCAAATGTTGGGAGTTTTCTTCTATTTTTGGTCATATTAGAAGTTTTTCCGGATGAAATTTGTGAAGTTATGGAATTAGTGATTACCATTATCAACTCCATTTTAGCTAAAGCTCTTAATCATCGCCAATTCAAAGAATTTTTATTTGAAATGGAGAGTGAGTACGTGATCTTCTGCTCCATAACAAGGTACGTTGGTTATCAAGAGGGAACGTTTTAAAAGTTTCGCGGCCCTTTTTCCGGAAATTAAAGCATTTCTTCTTGAGAAGGACATTCACTATCCAGAACTAACAGGCGATCAGTGGATCCAAAACTTTTATTTCATGGTAGACGTTACGTCTCATCTAAATCAGCTTAATCGTAAACTACAAGGGAAAGGAAACTTAATTTTTTCGATGTTAGAAGAAGTAATAACATTTGAAAACAAATTATCCATTTTTGCTCAGGTTTTTGAAAGGGAAACATTGTTTCACTTTCTGAGCCTGCTGAAGCATCGCCAAGAAAATAATTCCTCTATTGATAAAAAACATTTTAAAACAATAAATTTAAATATGAGGGAAGCATTTCTCAGCAGGTTTCAGGAATTTAAAAACAGCAGAGCAACTTTAGCATTTGTCAAAAATCCTCTTATTGCTATGATAACCGAGTTGAAATTTTCTCCTTTTGAAATTGACATCGGTAGCTTTGAAATATAATTGCTGGATTTAAAAAACAAGGAGATCTGGCGCTCTAAATTCGAACGTCCTTGTGTTGAATTGGAAATATTGGAGAAGAAAAAATGTGATCTTAGTTCACAACACAAGTGGTCCGCTTTGAATAACCTGGAGAAGGATGACATGATCATTTTCAACGCTTGGAATAGTATTCCTGACTCTTACGATCAGCTGAAAAAGCTCGCGTTTGCTGTTTTTTCCCTTTTCGGTTCTACATATATATGCGAACAATCTTTTTCAAGGATGAACATTTTCAAGAGTAAACTGAGAAGTTGTCTTATTGATGAGAACGTTGGAATCATGCCTAAAATTAAGAACAACAACATACAAACCTGACTTACTCAAACTTTCCAAGGAGATGCAAGCGCATTGTTCGCATTAATAAATATTTATTAAGTATGAAATTTAGTTTTATTTAGTGTACTACTTATTTAGTGTAATAAAAGTTTACTAAACAAGCAGATTTGGCTCCCAATTTTTTTTAAAATTGTTGTAATGTTCATATTTGGCTCTTTGGCTAATAAGTTTGCCGACCACTGGACTAGGTGATTGGTGCACAATACTCGACGCTGAGTTATACGATATCTTGCATTGTTTTCAGCATATCTATCTAACTAATCCCTACCCACGTCCTTGTAATTATAAACTCAATAGCATCTCTCTATTCTATACCCAGCTCGCAACCAACCAAATCCAACAGATCATGGTTGACCTCATGAAAGAAAAGTGCAGGATGTCATACTTATAGGTTCTTAGCAATGATAGAGTAGATGTGGGCATACGAGCAGCAATTTACTGTCCTGTGAGCCCAGATGTCGCCCAACCATCATTAATGGACTACTCCAGCATAAGTCCAAGCAGGAATGGCCACACTAGGCTTCTCAACAGATCTTTTTAAGATCAATAAAACCACCAACTGAGCCTTGGTGGCCACCGAAGGATATTTCCCAGTGCAGCTTCACAATAATTAATCGCTTAAGAATTGGGGACATTTCTTCATCTCATGGCTACGTTTTCCACAGGACTTCGCCTCCCACAACCTGCCCCTTCTGTTCCTAACCATGTTATCCTTCAGTTCATCATAGTCTTTCAACTAGTACTAAATTTGCAACATCTCGCTTGTCGTCTTTAACCTAAATTTTTCTTTACAAACGATCTTCACCAATGCTCCTAACCTTAGCATATATTAAATCAGATCTCTCCAGTCATTTAACCATTATTACAAGAATTAAATAAATAAATAAATAATCGCTAATAATCACGTGGAAAGGAATGGCAAACCATCAAGTTCAACATCATATGTGCGCTAGTCAATACACAGCAAACTCACGCGGGACTGTACTTGTAGCGCGATAACAAGCGGCTACTATCAGTTCCGAATGTTGTCTTGCGTGTGTACAATTGCGTTGCATATAATAATTGTCTGGTACACAGCCTATATCGGTACAGCTAAAAATGTACGAATAGGCTGCGCCAACATGCTGTGTAGCATACGGCACCTTAAGAAGAAGAATTGCCGTATGCCATAATAGCCTATGTAGTTACACATGGCTCATGGTAAAATAATAAAAAAAAAATATATATATATATATTAAAAATCCTAAAAGGTTTTTTTTTTCCTTGGGCATGCCAGCTAAGGACCTACACCCAAAATCAACAAGAAAGAAAAGAGCCGCCAGTTAGATTTTGATATGGTTAGATATAGACAGTATAAAGGAACCAATGAATGAAATTATGGATGGCGAGGGGAAGGACAAAGTATAAGATGCACAATAAGGACATACTTCCCCACTCCAAAAGAATGCATGTCAGACTTTGGTTGAATGTGTATTCTTGCTCCTTTTCCAATCCTAACTCATTTTACCTTTCTATTCAGCCTAGACTTCCTTCTTGTTCTTGGTTCTATCATTTTCCTACTCTTAAACGTTTTTTCATCATTGTCATCTGCCGTCTGCGGTTCAATCATACTTTGCTCCCTTCCTCTCGGCATCGTTTTGCTCTTTTCCCATCCCCTTATTGTCCTTTGCACTCTGGCGACTGTTCCTTCGTTTGTGATCCTGACCACGTGCTATTTGAATGCTCTAGTCTTTCCTCCGAGCGTAATATCCTGTACGTTCAGCTGTTAAAGCTGAATTATCCTACTCCATATAGTGCTTCTTATATCTTAGCTTTGCCGTCATCCAATGTGGTTCCTATTTTTGTCTCTTTCCTGTCATTGATCTCTGACCGGATCAAAATCTAATCTCTAATCTAGTCCAATTGTCCTGAGTAGCTACCCTAAGTCGGCCAATCCCCCCCCCCCCCCCAAAAAAAAGTGAGTAGGGAGTTTGAGTTTCAGTAAACAAGAATATAGAATACAACGTTCGACAGAAAGTAAATACACAGTTAAAATTCATTTTATTTATAAAGGATTTTTTTTTTTTTTATTTACAGAAAGATATCCTGTCCGTAAAGAGATACAACCATAATACTCACACGACTGACAAGGAGATGTAATTTTTTTTTCTTTTGGTTTCATAAACACGGGGCCTTTGGGCTATCATGAAGCAACATACCTGACAAAAAATAAAAAAATGATAATCTTGCTTTTTACAGCTTAGTTAAAAGTTCCAAGCATTTGTTTCGACCTTTTTATCGTTTTTAATATATAATTTTGTGTGTATGGGTGATGAAAAATATGTAAAAATCTTCAAAATATGTACGAAACGTTCAAAATTTGCATTTATATTAGTGTATTTCGAATCTACAACCCTTGCAACGTCAAGATATGAAATATCAAAGCATTAGTTCTGCAAGCAAAAAAAAATATGCATTATATGAATAACCCAGACAGTCGTCTAAAACACTGGAAGTGTGATGCAGAGATGAAAGAAATTCATCTTACGTTATTGTTTGATAACATTTTAAAATTTCATAGGCTTTTAATGTAAATTAAACAAATCAGACATTTTTTTTCATCAAAATTAGGTTAATTGCTGCGCTTACGTCATTTACAGTGGAATTTTCACTATAGTAGTGCACGTCCTGCACAACCCGAACCCTACTGATTATATATGTATACATTGTGCTATAATGAACAGTGTTTTCTTCCAGATTTATTTTTTATTCTTTTTCGTGTTTATTAAAATTAATTAAGTTTTTATTAGAAGTAAAAGTTTTATTTTATTTTTTTTGTAGAATATTCATTAAAAATTGTTTTATCACTATTAAAGAAAAGTGAATAATTAGTAAGCAATTAAATTTAATCTATAGCTTATTACTGATAAAGTCGTAGATGAAATTTATTTTATTTATAAATTTAGTGCATTTCGCGTTCCTTCTACTTTTCCGAAATTTTACGCACAAGATTCATGGTTTAATAATCTCTCGTTCGAATGGTCCGCTGTATTCCTAAATTTGTAAACCATTGAGTAGCAGTATTTAAATTCAAATGCACAGCTTAATGATAGCTAACTGAATGGATATGATCAAAAAGTGATCGTGGCCTCTTCTGAGGAAAATTGCGAAGTTCTATTATTTTAAGTAATTTTTGATTAGATAAACCTCTATTTCCATAAAATTAAGAAATAAACTTTAGTAAAATTAGTAACATTTTTGTTCTATTAATATATGCACCTTTTTATTGGCTTTTGATTGTCCATAGTTCTTTCAAATAATCGTGCAATTCTTTTTGGATTAAAAACTGGAACAATATACGTTTTTTGAAAACCAAATTCAAAAATTCTGTTTAAGATATGTTAAAATCTATTCAATTGTAATTTTTTCCTGAAAGGGGTTAGAAATAATTTGCATTTCTCATCGGAAGGGTTAAAAAAAAATATATATATACATATATTTATCAACCAAGTGAGTTCCATACGTCCACATCGTGCAGGGTGGTAATTTCCTATTCGGGGGGCTTGGCGCTGATTATAAAAGCTAAATCGGAGCTCGCAATACATCGCTGATAGGAAAACGGAGGAAGGTTCACTTGCCGAAGGTATTCCTTTCATTAAATACCGCTAAGCTTTCTACTGCATTAATAACAGCAGATTATCAGCAACTCGCTCATGATACAGATGTCGCAGTTGGATTGGTGAATATCAATCTAGAGGGAATAGGAGCGTATCCGACGCCTTAAAACCGGGTCCTTTCGACTAAGGGAGTAAACCCTGACAGAAAATACAGTGGAACGCAACGGAAAACCACCACTCTACTCTTTCTCGATAATTATGGTGTGCCAAAGAAATAATACAAATGCTGCACCTTTGAGACACACTGATAGCGTGTCAGCCAACATGCGGTCTTGTTGGCACAGCACTCTGCAAGCGAGGACAAATACACTGAAGAATTGAAGTATCAATCCCTGGGTCATCGTGCGATAACAGAAAAAACAACATGGAAATAAGGTACGAAGAATTACATATAGTAATGACGAGAAACAATCTTTAACAAATATTCAAACATGAAGAGGATGGCAATGGAAAGAGAGGAATGGAAATTAAAATTCCACCGACAAGGCTAAGCCTTTAGAATAAAGAAGATTTATATAGATACTTACAACGCAAGGTCGATAGTTTTTATGTATGGAATGGAACATTTTGGAAGTTTTATATTTCCTATTCGACTTCTTATGTGCTGAATGGTTCTTATGGTTGAAAGAACAGCTGTCAATCGATCGTCTTCCATCTACTCCGTATAATATTAAGCTCTTCTGGGGTTTCACACTGCTTTTAATTCAATTTCGAGTACTAGACTTGTCATACAACTTAAAATTAAGTTTTCTTTTTAATGAACTGACCAATTTGATAAAAATTTGAATTCCTAAAACGCCATTTTGTCTCAGCGAACCCACAGGTACCATGTGAAGTCATTTTGTAACTTTTACATAGAGTAAAGCAAACACTACTCATACATTATCTCTGTGGATTACAAAACTTCATATCGGTAACCGTCAATACTAAACACCAGTAATGGCCACAACAAGAGGTTGCAGGAAGTTGCCGAAAAATCATTCAAAGTGCTTGTAATAATTTTCTTTTCAACATCATCAACGAAAAAAAATACATACATATACATGTATAGTAATTGGAAAAAATACAAATATAACAAACGCATTTAAATGTATAAATGATGTATACTACTTAGAAACGTTTTCGGGCATAGCCTATCATCAGCTAAAAATTTATAAAATCACCCTGAATAAACTCTAAAAACAAATTCGTTTGTTATATTTGTATTTATTCCTACCCTGGACGCGCCAGCGGCCTTCACCCAGCAACATGATAATTTGATAGAGAAGACTAAATAGCCAGACGGTCAGAAATGGAATTCACAAAGGACAACAGCAGCGGAACAACTGAAGGTAATGGGAAGAAAAGGATATAGGTTGCGTTATAAGGAGTAGAAAAACTCAAAGTCAAAAGTTGGGCGTAAAGAAGGGAGCGTTCGTTGAGGAGAACCGAACATTCGAAAAATATATGATTAGAATCACAGATATAAAGAGGCTCCGAAAATGAAGGGAGCAGAAAGGAGAAGGCTACAAAGCGAATTGCAAACGAGAAGAGGGGAGAAGAATGATTGATCCTCAGTCTAATTAAGGAAACAACAGTGGATTGATAGCAGACAGGAATAGAGTGAAACCAAGGCAGGGAACGAGGAACCGGTTGAGTAAGACAGTACTGCAAATGGCGACTAGTTAATAAAGATGGATAAACGTGAAACAAAAGTCTGGAATGATTAGCGCCTGATAGGGAAAGGATGCCTGAAGAAGAGAAAGAGTCGAGGAATAGACCATTGCGGGCGGCTGAGTAAGCAAAGAGTCAGCTGAGTCATTTCTCTCTATGCTGGAATGACTAGGAACCCACAAAAAGTCTATGAGGATGGAACGGGATGAGAACAAAGTAGAGACGAGAGAACGAACTGAGAGAAAGATACCGTCGTAGGAATGAGAAGGAGGAGAGAAGATAGAATCGGAAACGATCAGGAATTTGCGGAACCCACTTGTGGAGATAAAATAAATAGCACAGAGTGCAAATCGATTCGGCCGAGAAGATAGAGCAGAAAGAAAGAAGTCTGAAGGACTCAGAGCGCTGAAACGAAGGAGACGTAAACGCATCACCCACGCCCCCATCACTCTTCGAACCATCCGTAAAGATTAAGACATGGAAAGGAAAAGAGGAGTCCAGCAGATAAAGGAATTCATAGTTGACTACATTGTGAGAGAAAGAATTAGCTCGGATCCGGAGGGAGGAGAAACTGATAGGGTACCATATACTATTAAAATCACGAGAAAAGTAAGGAAGACTGTTACAATGGAGAACGTGGGGAGAAACTTTGGAAACATGAGCAGCTATATGTGATAAAATCGTGATTCTATGAGGAGCAAAGCGCCAGTGGTTTTTAATCGGGGGGGGGGGGGTAATATTAGATGAAGTGGGGAGGCGTTTTATTAAAAATCGATAACCGAGGAGTGAACGGCGAATGAATAGAGGTTGAGTGGCGAATTCGGATAAAATTGAAGGATTGGAAGAAGATTTTAAAGCGCCAATTAACAGACGCAGGCAGGAATTTTAAATTGAGTCAAGCATGGAAAGGAGAGATTTGGAGACATTGCCATAAATGAAGGAACAGTAATCGAATTTTGACCGAATAATTGATCTGTAAAGAATTAAAAGAATAGACGGGTTGCCACCCCATCCGAGAGGAGATAAAAATTTGAGAAGATTAAGTCTTTTAACAGAGGAATTATAGATATAATTAATTTGTCCATTAAACGTAAGGCGACTATTTAAGAAAAGGCCGTGGTAACATATGAAATTAACAGTGGGAATAGGAAAACCAGATACACTGATGTTTATAAGAGCACAGTTAAAGGAGCGGAGAAAAAAAATGATGCAGAAGAACTTGGAAGATTAAAGAATGAGGTGATGTATTTGTTCCAATTACATATTTTATATTTAACAAACAGTATTTTAAATGATTCTCTTTCTCTCTCTCTATGTATATATATATACATACGCATGTAGTGGGCCAAAGGAAGCTACACGAGCGTCATAATTAACTATATGCCATTTTTTTAAGTTTATTCGCAAAAAATGCATAAAGATGTAAAGTAAACAACATTCCAAATATTTTTCTATTTCTAGACAAAAAACCAAACGAATTCACGAAATTAGCAAAAAAAAACGACATGATTGCGTGTAGTAATAAAACTCAAAAATTTAGAATAAAAATGGAGAAAATTATTAAAGAAACTTGTAAATTATAAAAAATAAACGTTACATTTACTCATAGTAAAAAAACTTCAAAAGAAACGACACATTTATGTGTAATCAAAGAAACTTGGAATTTAGGCAAATACGAGACTCGATAAAATTAGGCTTTATTGATACTGGTTGTGTGGTGTTTGAACCGGTTTCTGTTCAAGGATAGAAAAAAAACAACTCTTTTCGCAACTCCGTTTCAACTTCTGTGCTGTTTACACACATTTTTCGTTTAAACAAACTCATTAATGCATGCTAGGAACTTCGGACTATCACCTAAAATCATTTTTGAACCGTCAAAGTGTCATTTCTGTAGTCAAAATTTTAATTTTCGTAACACCGTTCTCAAGTGTTCCCTATTTGAAAAAATCTTTTGGCACACCCTGTATATATATTATTATTATTTCTAATTAGCCATTGATGGACTACGTTGTCAACTGGTTCTGCAATTCCTCTTCCTCTCTTTCCATACTGCTTTCATTCTTTCACTGTGTCTTTTTTTTTCTTTCTTCGGTCCACAGAATGCCAGTTCTTCCTTCCCGTTTCTCCGCGAATCTTTTGCAGTCAAATAATTTCTTCTTTAACGTTCATCGCTGTTCTATATCTTCAGGCGTAATCTTGAGTTCATCCAGGTCTTTTTTGGTCTCTATGTACCACGTACCGTTTATTTTCAGCTTTCGCATGTAACTGAACAACCTCCTTTGCATATGACCGTAGAATCGAATTCTTCTTTTCCGGATCTCGGTAATGATGCTTTCCACATGTTGGTATATTTCCTGGTTACTCCTTTTTATATGTTTTCCACCTTGTTTCACTGGTCCCAGTATTCTTCTTACGATCTTTCTTTCTGCGATTTCAAGTTGCTCATTTAATTCTTTTCTGTTCATTGTTAGGCCTTCCGCTGCATATAATGCTTCTGGTCTGATCACAGTTTTGTAGTGTCTCAGTTTAGCATTTCTTGATAGATATTTCTTTTGTTACCTAAAAAGCCGCTTTCATTCTATCGATCCTATATTTCATTGCTTCTTTTTCTGACACACTCTGCTCGATTAATTCTCCCAGGTACTTGAATTTATTAACTCTCTTCACTTGACCCACATCAATTTTTATTCTATCAGGAGCGGTTTTCAAAGGAAATTTGCAGCCCTGCTCTATCCGCTTGCTCCTTTAATAGTTCTATCTGCCGCTTTGCTGTCTCCATAAATTCCGCTGTTATTGCCAGATCGTCTGCAAAAGCTAAACAATCTATTAATAAATTATCCTTTTTGTATCCTAGTTTAATTTTCCCAGTGATATTTTCTTCATTCATAGCTTTTTTCCATTCTTTTATAATTTTTTCAAGTATGCGGTTAAAAAGTAAAGGCGACAGACCATCCCCCTGTCTAACTCCTGTTTTTATTTCAAACTGTCTAGATATTTCACCTCTAAATTTTACTTTAGCATATGTTTGTTAACGTTTTTATTATTAAGCTTGTGGTTTTTTTGTCCAGGCCAAATTCGTTAAGGACATTAAACAACACTGTTCTATCTACGGAATTGTACGCTTTCTTAAAATCGACGAACGTTATTACATACTTTTTGGATCTTTTCTTCAGATACAGCACTATTGATTTGAGGTTGAAAACTTGTTCTACACATGATCTATGTTTCCTGAATCCACATTGATATTCGCCAATTTGTGGGTCCAGTTGTTCTTCTGCTCTAGTTTGAATTGCCTTAGGGAGTATTTTATAGGTAACTGGTAACAGCGAGATATCTCTGTAATTGTTCACATCTGTCTGTTTTCCTTTCTTATGTAGTGGATATATCGATGCTGTCGTCCAATCCTGGGGGATTGTTTCTGTTTCCCAAATATTTTTGATTATTTCAATCAATTTGTTTTGGCATATATCATTCGAATTTTTCCATAACTCTGCTATTATTGTATCCTCTCCTGGGGATATTATTGTTCTTCAAAGATTTAATTATATTAGCAATTTTTCCTTTATCTGAAGGCACAGAGTCGTCATTCCTATGACCTTCTTCGCAGGTGAAGGTTAGTGTTGGTCTTTCGCAGTTTAGCAGCGTTTCGAAATACTCTGCCAATATTTCACAATTTTCTTTGTTACTAAAAGCCATCTTTTGATTTCTGTCTTTGAACATAAGACATGGGTATATAAATTTATTCACATTTTGTTTGAATGTTTTATAGAAATCCCTTGTGTTGTTCTTCTGGAAGTCTTGCTCGATTGTACTTAGTTGATCACTGTGATATGTTCTTTTCACCTTTCTAATGATCTTTCCTGTCTCTTTCCTCGTTTCTATAAAATATGTTCTATTTTTTACATTTTTATTTGCATTCCACTTTTTCCACGCCTGTTGTCTTTTTTCAACGGCTACTTCACATTCGTAGTTCCACCACGAATGTTTTCTTATTTTTTTTTAAGCTAAGCGTTTCTTTAGCCGTTTGCACCAAGGCCTTTTAGTTGTTTCCAATTCTCCGAATTTTTAGTCTCTAGTTTATCCTTCAATTCAGATCCTTTCTTTAATTTCATTGTGTCATACTGGTTTATTTTTGTTTTAGTTTGTTTCCTTGTATTTCTTGGTTGAAAATTAATTTTAATTTTAGAAAGCTAATGATCTGAGTCCAGTTTAGCATTTCTCATTACTTTTACATTTTGTATCTCCTTTGTGGATACTTTTGACACCACCACATGCATTGGCGCACTCAACGGAGGTGCCACGGGGCCATTGCTCCCTCCAAAAAATCTTCGAAATTTTTTTCAAAATTAGTTTTGTAGCGTAAAGCGGAATAGTACAGAAAAAAGAAATAAATTCGATGAAGAAATATGAAATAATTTTGTTTTACGTTGCTTCGTTGGGTTGTATATAGTAGTGATGGGTAAGTTCGTTATTTACGAGGGTGGTTCAAATATAAACCGGAATTTGTCATAAAAATTTTTATTTTATACTTACAGTGCTCATATTTTTTACAATTTTTCGAGATAACCCCCCTCGCACGCTACGCACTTTTTCCACCTCTCCGGCAATTTTTTTATTCCTTTTTTGTAAAAATCTCGCGGCTTGTCACATAGCCATTTGCGCACGAACGATTCCACCTCATCGTTGCTGTCGAAACGTTGTCCACCAAGTGCTTCTTTCAACGGGCCAAACAAATAATAATCACAAGGCGACAAATCTGGACTGTAAGGAGGATGTTCAAGTGTTTCCCAGCCCAATTCGGCCAATGTCTCCATCGTGAGCCGAGCGGTATGTGGCCTGGCGTTGTCTTGAAGCAGTATCGCACTACGGATCAGAATTTCGCGCCTTTTTGTTCGATAGGCCGGTTTGACTGTTTTTTAGGAGGTTACTGTAATACTGCGCCGTCACAGTACGTTGTTCAGTTAGGAAATCGACTGCGATCACTCCCTTCATGACCCAAAACACGGTACACAACACCTTCCCAGCTGACTGTGTAACCTTCGCTTTGACTGGCGCTCCCTCTTTTTTCTTCCGCCACTCCATAGACGAGCGTTTACTCTCCGGCGTATAGTAGTGTACCCAAGTTTCGTCCGTGGTGAATATTCGCCGCAATAAATTCTCTCCTTCCCCTTCATACCGCTGCAGGAGACGCGTACAAACTTCCCAACGAGTGAATTTCTGTTCAAAATTCAGAAGTCTTGGCACCCATCTGGCTGCAATTTTGCGATAACCTAGCCGATCATGAATTATTGTCTCAATACTACCCATGCTGATGCCCAATTCGTCGGTCATATCGTGTAGACGGACGCGTCGGTCAGCCAAAATGAGTTGTTCGATGGCTTTGACGTGTTCATCTGTAATGCTGGTTTTTGGGCGCCGCGCGTGTGGTATGTTTGACACCACTTCACGTCCTTTTCGAAACGTGGAACACCACTCGTACACTTGAGTTTTGGAGAGACACTCATCCCCGAACTGTTCGCGTAATTTTCGGTAAATTTCCACGGATTTTACGTCGTCTTTGACTAAAAAACGAATAATGATGCATTGCGCAACAGACACTGGTACTTCTTTTTCACTCATGGCTCTAACTACACTAAAAAGTGAGGTTACGTGGTTCTAATTGCTCTACACGCTTCGTAACAAACCGGTCTAACTGCCAGTGCAACCACTTTTTCCACAATAAATTTTTCGCGCGTTTATTTAAAAATTCCGGTTTATATTTGAACTACCCTCGTATAAGGACCTGGAACTGAATCACAGGTTCGGGAACTGCATCCCGGATAGTATCCAGCAGACCCAAAAAGCCATTATATCCGAAGAATATCCGACAGCGATTTACGTCCATTGCATGTCACATAGTCTGAATCTTGCGATTTCAGACGCCGTTGAAATTCTTTCAATTCGTAATTGTATCGCTGTGGTGGGAAAGATAGCCGTGTTTTTTGATAAACCTAAACGTAAAGAAGTTTTGACTCAAAACATTGAAAAATTCATCACCGATAGCGGGAACCAAAAATATCTAAAAGAACTATGTCCAACTAGATGGGTCGAGCGACACGACGCTATTTTAGTTTTCGTTCAGTTATTTCATCCAATTATTGTTTCCCTTAAACAGATCTCGAAATGGGATGATAGAGATTCCTCAAGTGGCGCCTATTGTTTTTACAATTCTCTTCAACGATCGGAATTCATAATATCTCTACTTTGTGGCGAGAAGCTGTTCAGTTATACTCTTTGCCTTTGAGCCGAAAGTTACAAGAAAAAGACTCGGATTTATCGAAAGCTGTTGATTTGGTCAAAATTGCAATACGAACACTTTTGACTGAAAGAGAAAATGCTGAAGCGTGTTTTGCAAAAATATTTCAGACTGCTCAAAATATTGCACAAAGGTTGAATATTATTATGATCGAAGCTCCTCGCACAAAGGTTGAATATTATTATGATCGAAGCTCCTCGCACAACTACTCAGCAAACTTTGAGAAGTAACGTTTCAACAGAAAATACAGAAGAATATTTTCGTCACAATATTTTTATATACCTTGGGTAGACATGTTTTCCCAACAACTCAATGTACGTTTTTTAAAGCATGAAACTATTCTTTCCAGTTTTTCTTGTCTATTTCCTACCGAACTACCAATCGATGAAAATCGAATAAAGCAATTTCTGGAATTATGTCGATTTTACTCAAGAGACCTTCCTTATTACTCGGAATCGTCGTTAAAGTCAACTATTCAGCTGTGGTACACCAAATTTTGTGATTCCGATCAAAATATTTCAATTCCGAAAAACGCTATCACGGCATTAAACTTGTGCGATGAGACATCATTTGACCGTGTAAATACACTCTTACGCATCTTTCTCACCATCCCAATTACTACGGCCACAGCAGAAAGATCATTCTCGACGTTGAGAAGATTGAAGACGTATTTGCGAAATCACATCGGTCAAGTTCGTCTTAATGGACTTGCCATGCTGAATATACACCGTGAAATAAATATAATTGCCGACGAGGTATTAGATCTTTATAAAAAACCCTCGAAAACTTAATTTTGTTTTGTAATGTTTTGTTTTACTAATTTTTTGTTAAAAAAACATACACATTTACTTTTTGCTTCTATTACAAGGTGCGGCAGCATAACTTCCTTTTTTAAAATGCGCCACTTTTTTTCTAATTGGCAATATGTATGCTTCTTCCCTTGCAGTTTTATTTCGATTTTCTGTTATTATTTCTCTTTAACAAAATTTAGTAGAAAAAAAGTGGCGCATTTTAAAAAAGGAAATTATGCTGCCGCACCCTGTATTAATGTTACATACAGCTATTTTTTAAAAATAAAATTCGTTAATTTTGGATTTTTTTTTTTTTTTTTTTGATAAAATTCATTAGTTTTGTTGTTTTTTTTTAAACCGAGTTACCATCCTCTAACTCATCTTCTAAATTCTAGCCCCGACCAAAAAAAAATCCTGAGTGCGCCTTTGACCACATGGTCTATTTGAAATTCGCCTAATTTGGAGTTTGGAGACATCCATGTTTTCTGTTTCCTCGGTAGGTGTTTGAACGCCGTGGATTTCATGATCAGGTTTGCTGCTCTGCACAGATCTATTAGTCTTTTTCCATTTTTGTTAGTCCTTAAATGGGCTGGGTATCCTCCAACAATATCTCTGTACTTCTTTTCTCTGCCTAGCTGTGCATTAAGATCTCCCAGTAATATAATTGTGCGTTTCTTACTTCTAATTCTTCTCAAAAAACATCTGTTTCTTTTTTATTGGTCCTATTTTTTTGATTTATTGGAGCATGCGCATTGACTAACGCGTACGTTTTATTTTGTATGTAATGCTAAGTAGAGAGATTCTACTGTTAAATGACTGAAAATCTACAACAGAATTCAGGATCCGGCAGTTAACTGCAAAAGCTGTTCCTAAATAAGCATCGTTGTTTGTTTTTACTCTTGCTGCTTTTCCTTTGAAAATTCGATATCCCTCAGATTCAAAAGCATTTTCATCTGTATATCTTGCCTCCTGTATTGCAGCGATACATATAGCATACTCCCTCCTCAGAGCATTTATCAATTGTTTCAGTTTCCCTACTTTTTGTAATGAATTAATATTGTGTTGCAAAAAAGTTTATCTGTCGAAAACTAATCTTTCTAAAAGGTTTACCATCCTTCGAGCATGTTGGTGCAAGTTCTCCAGAAAATGTGCTTGCATTGCCTACGGCAGTGGTGAATTGGTTACCACCTGGAGTAGTTAAATGATTTTTCTTTTCCATCATGCCTTCCAGCTGAAACCGAAATACTGCCAAGATTGTTAGTCTTGGAGGGTAGTAGCTCTACTCACCAGAGCTGTGGAACGCCGCCATTGACCATTTATTACAGTTCTTCTGTCGCCGTCTTAGGGTGATAGACCTGCCTCATCTATATCCAGTCTATGGTCTTTCTACAGTCTCCGTATAATTGCCCTTCATAGACCCCCCTTACACTCTTTTGTTTACCAAGGTTGGTTACCCGTTCTCCATCAAGCATTGTCAACAGGGGAACCTCGTGAAGGCGAGTGTGGGGTAGAAGTGGAGAGGCTACAGCAAACCTCTTGAGCGTTTGTATATTGCACATCACACTTCCTCGGGTTCCCCCTGTGTGTGTATATATATATATATATATATATATATATATATATATATAGTTAAAGTCTGAATAATTCATGTTTACTGTTCTCGGTTTTGAAATGATTAAAAAGAATACTTCGTTAGTTATCAAATCAACTTTTTTTGATGCGTGGAGAGGGGGGCTCCCATTAACTTAATTCATCGTCCTGAAAAATCATCTTTTCACGCGTCCATACTTAAATATTTTCGATTTGTTAAGCATTAGTAACAATATGAGTTAATTTTTAATATTCAGTAATGATTACTAATCAATGGCAAAGATTAATTTTCTTTTCAATTTTATTTAAATATGCAATTTAAAATTTTTTTAAAACTACCTTTTATGTTAATGTAAAAAACACGAATATTGTGCGGACTTTTTTTCCCTCTTGCTATTTTTTCTGACTGCGCGTTATTGAAACTACTGTGATGACTTGAGTGGTTTTAGCCGACTTGCTTCGTTCCTTCGTGTAATGTGTTATTTTAACATTAAATCTTAAAGAGCTCACATCTATTCATTGAGCGATAATACTGTTAGTTAAATGTAAAACATATTAAATTGTAACAAATGCAAATATAACAAACGAATTTAAATTTATAAACGACATATATATTAATTAGAAACGTTTTCGGGCATAGTCCACCATCAGCTAACAATTAATAAAACTACACAACGCATGTTCTGTGCATCTATATAATTTGCCAATGATAACAACAATCGATGTTATATGCCTAATAATATATAAAAGTGAAGTAGTGTCTGAAAAGTTCCCTAATGAAATTTTGTTTTATAAATTCTACAAATATTTATAGCCTGCTAAGCCAACGAAGTTTGCTCGTAAAAAACCGAACCGCGCTGACGACACAAAATCAGGGGACGACCTCACAGTAACTTTCAGTCCATTGCGTATCAGATATAACATTCGCTATGTTATCACCACATGGTCTGTCTGGATGCAGTCAGGTGGGAAAAAAAGAATGGATGAACTTATGGTGATGAAACAAAAACGAGGTTACTGCTTCCGAGAAGGGGAAGAATAATAGAAAGGAATGGTTATGTTATTTTTTTCGATAATATTGAAATACGCGTTAAGTGTCAATACGCTCTCTTACTAGTACACTATTTTGAACAACACTTACTTTCGGCAACAAAACTCGAAGGGACTTCTTTCGCTTGACAGACTATAGACTAACATTATTACATTTGACATTATAAGGCAAAATAAGCTTTTAATCGTAATCGTTGAATTCTGATATTATGTATTTTATTTAACGAATACCCGAAACATGTAAATGTTTTTACAGCCGACACGAATTTGATTTTATTCTTCTTTTCTGTCCGTTCTCATTATTATTATTATTGTTCCCCCCTTTTTTTTGTTTCTGTTTAAGTTTAAATAATTTTCCAATTTTATTTATTCTATTTTTACGATTTTCCTGTCTCTTTCTCTGTATTTTACAATAAAACTTGTAATGCATCCGTGATTTGCAGATGCGCAACATTGCTTTCATTAAACTCTGAGCAAAAATTAAGTTCCAAATTTTTATCTCTATTCGTCAATAGTTCCATTTTAACCCCGAAATTATTAAATCAGTGGTGATGTAAGTTATCCGATATTACTTGAAATAATTTCGATTTTGATTATAATGCATTTCAAGCAAAAAAGTTAATGAACGATACTTATAAAGGAAACAGCATTCCTTTTTAGAATAAAATTATGGCGTGAGTGTTTTAATAAATTAAGTAGGTACTCTAAATACTTCCATTAATGTTTGGGGGTAGGTTTATAATAAAAACTACAGAATGCGCTCAATCTTACTAGAAAAAAGACACGTTATTTCGATATATTATATGCTTCATATTAGCTTCACTGATAAAACTTTGTATGTTTGTAATGGAATTTCGGAATCCATTTTTCATCCACTTCCCGATGTCCGATTGATTTGAAATTTTTATTAATTGTCAGTACTCGACGACGACAAGGCAATATTATGCAGAAAAAAAAACACCTACGCCCGCAAATAAATTTAAAAGATGTAAATATTTATAAACGGAATAATTTTTATTTCCCACGAAAACACGACGGATCCTCAACCGGTTTCATTATGTGTCCAGCCATGATGCGGCGGCTTGGAGAAAAATACCGTTGCTTCTGTCGAGCCGCCACATTGTGGCGAAAAGCATAACAAGACCGGCTACGGTCGTTTTCTCCAATTCGCCGCATCGTGGCGGGAAGCATAATGAAACCGGTTGAGGATCCGTCGCGTTTTCGCGGGAAATAAAAATTATTTCGTTTATAAATATTCACATTTTTTAAAATTTTATGTACGCTTTATATTAACATCAGCGGTAACTTTGTAAGTTTGTAATGGAATTTCGGAATCCATTTTTCATCCACTTCCCGACGTTCGAATGATTTGAAATTTTTACTAAAGCTAAAAAACTAAAATCACACGTTTTTACTTTAATAAGAAATAAAAAGGCAACTGGACTTTATAGAGATAGATTGCCGTATTGCATTGTTGAATTTACGGAAAGAAATAATACAGAACACACTTCTTGTTTTAGAAAATAGAACATTTATTTTCTCCGTTTAAACTTTTTCGTTTTATTTTTATTAAATGTTTTCTTCGAATTACGGTTTGCTGGCGATTCCTTCATTATTTTCTTCCTCTGCGAAGTATTTTTATTCATTTTCGTCATACGGCTATCGGGTTTTTTCCTGTCAGCAGTAGCCATTTTTTTCTTTTTCCAGAGCGGTATAAAATCGGACTTACTTTTACTGGACGAATCTTTATTAAACAGTCCTGTAAAAAGTACCAGTAATCAAAAAAATGAACTAATCAATACACAGATGCGCGAATTTTTAATAACGGCTCATTCTAATAAAAGCCGTTGAATGACGGAAAAATGAAATATTATGGAACTGTTGAAATGACCTTTATTTATTATTAAACTTTTTACCTTCGTCCGGCTTTTGTCCGACTTCTTTTACATAATAATCGGCATCGTCGTCATTTCCACTTTCGTGTTCTGCTTCTTCCAATTTACGTTTCATTCCTAAACAAATATTAACAGTCTGGATTACAAACTGAAATGAGGAACCGGGCAGGAAATATTTAGTATCGAAAGTACCGCAAATATTTAAACAGTAATTTTGTCCATTAATACTTAAAATTCGGGTTATCAAAGAAAAAAAAAAAAAAAAAAGAAAAAAACAGCATTTCTTTCTTTGATTTACTTGAAAAAAGTGAAATATTTTAAAAATTACGAAATACTAAACACAGAAATCTTTATTAAAAAATTCAAAAAATATCCCGATATGTTTCGGAGTTCCACATTGTTTTGTATCCACGGCCCGTGATTTTATACGTCTGTGCTATCGTCGATAAATGTAACAACCTATCGAGAAATTCATATACTCTAAATCAAATCGCAATCATTTAATTCGACAAGTACAATACAAAAGAAAAATGCTAGCTTTGGGCCCAAAATAAAATACACTACGGGGACATTAAATATATACGTAAATTCACACATACACAACATCAACGACTAGGTAGTTATTTAACCTTAATCAGTTTCACCTGGACACATTAACGCTACGAATTCTATTACCATAACACGTTTAGATTTCATTTGTTATGTCCTTCTTTTTTTATTTCTCAATTCCGCTTTGCCAACGCCGGATTTCCACACAAACAAACAGTCTTTAATTCGTACCGCTGCCTGGATCCGTGGCCACAGGGGTCTGCTGGCTGCCGTTGTTGACTAGAATCGGATCTTTGCAGGTTGACGGAATAACTATGTTTCTTCACAATGACAAATTTCTCCTAGTTCCTTTACTGTTTACTTAATTATAACCCGGTATACTCTCCTAATTTGCCTGGCCAGCACGGGAGATTAGGCCAACTTATCCCACCAGGGAATTGCCTACATCCAGCAGTGGATCGAAATGGACATATCGTGATACTATTGTTACGAATTTGACTCACATATATAAATTAGGATAAAATTAATTCATGAATAAATGGTTACAAAATTGGTTCACATATGACGAACAAAACGCGTTTACTCGCTAGCTTTATCGACGATGTAGCCAGCAACACAAAACGACGAGAAGAGGGTCAGATAATTCGCGCCATATTTTATACAAATGCGGGTTATTTCCTATTCTTTTACCCGTCGATAACCAGAGCACAGCCGCTAATAGTTCGGAGTAAGCGACCAGTTTAGCTATCCTTATCAAATTATTATTAATATTAATCCATCTATATGATCTAGTGTCCGACCGAAAGAAAATTTTCAGCCGAAACCGAAGCTTTTTCTTATAATTGTTTTAACTACAACTTTAGGGTTTTTTAAAAATAAAATTCAAATACGCATCTTTTTCCTCTCCTCAACCTTTCGGTTGGTGGGTAGGCAACCTATTCGTACATTTTTAGCTGTACAGATATGGGTTGTGTACTAGGCAATTATTTTATGAAACGCGAGAGGTGCAGTCCCGTGTCTGTCTGTTGCGTACTGACCTAGCGCGCATATGATGTAGTATGCGGTGGTTTGCCATTGCCTTCCACGTGATTATTAATAGAGTATTTTTTAATTTAATTCTTGTAATAAGTTCTGCCCGTGACCCCCGTAACGGAAGACAAGTACTCTAGCAACTAGGCTATCGTGACGACTCCGTTTATCATATAATTTTTTTTATAAAAAAAGTAAAAATTTACCTAACTATAATTAAACAGTCCAACATTATAATTCAAAAACAAAACTTCTACTTATTGCCTGTTATTGTTATAATAATAGATCAGTTTTTATGAAATAACATAAACACCAAAAAGCAAATATTCTAAGAAGGTCATATCCATTTTACCACTGTTTTACCGAAAACAACGTGTTTCATGTTTCTATTGAAAGGATTTTTTGAAATTTAAACGAATGTTAAAGTATAAAAGATATGCTAAATTGACCAGGTTACTACATCGTTTGTTTATCTATTCCTGAGAAGAAACTATTTCGTTTAAATGTATATCTGCCCTAATTAAGGTGATCATTGTATTTAATGAATGTCAAATATGAAATGGTGTTTTTCATCTTTAAAAAGCACACGATGGAGTAAAATAAAGCATTATACGATCAAAATTTCGGTTAAAACCGAAGGTTCGGCTAATAATATTTGGCCGAAACTGAAACTTCGGCCGGACACTCTATATAGATCACGACAATATTCACCGGAACAGAATGATGAAGCGTTGTTTCTTCGAAACATGTCGGAATACTTTTTGATTTTTTAAATAAATACTTGTGTTTAGTGTTTCATAATTTTTAAAATATTATTTAAAAGATCAACAGAAAATGTATTATAATTATGTTAAAATTAAAGTTAAATATGTCTGAAGTCTGAATGAATTAATAGAAGAGATATGTGAGTATAGTGCAAACTCTGCGTAGCGATTTACGGACCGGTTGTTACTGTTGAATTAATCCTAATTCTAAATCTGCTTTAGTCGTTCAAAGAATTAGCGTGCACGCACAATAAGACTAGTATCTAGGGCATGAAAAGTGAATTTTAATTGTTATTTGTTCGCATTTTTTATACTGTAATCGTAAAGTGTGTTGTACGCAGTTATCGAGTTGCGTTGTACAAGAGGATACTGATGATATCAAGCATTTTTTGTAGAAGTGACGGCGATTTTATTAATAAGAGTCAATATGTTTGGGAGAATTCAGTGTTGAATGTATGCCGGAGATTTCGGTATAATAAAGGACATAATGATTAATTCACAGATATCTATTTTACACGGTTTGAAGTTTACTGATTATAAAATTCTACCACACCGCACGGGACAAGTGTAGAGTGTAATTAATAAGATGTAAACGGTGTATATAATTAATATTTTTTCTGATATTCTTTTTTACTTTTTTATTTTTTTTTATTTTTATTTTTAAATATAATAATTGTATGTTTTGTAAATATGTATATAAAAGTGTAAGGGACTACGTGCATTTGAATTATTACCAATGTGTAGTCTAATGGTTAAAAAAACAAAAAAACAAAACAAAACATGTGTGCGGGTAGTCCTCTGGAAGTATACTTATAATCAAAGGAAGTAGTCAGGACGACAATAAGATAGATCCGACGATATTAAGCTTCGATCGTCTGTTAAGTTATTTATATAACCGAGGATAACTTAACTGGTTAATTTTTTGATATGTTCAGCGATTTTGTATATTAGAGCCAGTTTATGACTAAAGGACGGGCTGGAAATGTTAACTTTGTGTATTTTTGACAGCGGAAAAATGTATTAAAATTTTAATAAACAACATAAAAAGTAGAGTAAGTAAAAAACACACCAATATAAAACAATTAATTTACATTTATTTACTCGTTTTTTACTTACTACGTGTTAAAATAAAAACAATGAGTAACAAGAACCTATATAATATAAAACGTATTGAAATTTTAAATTTATAATATATTTTTGTAAGTTGATTTTTTTATTTGACAAACTAATCAGAAGTTACGATTAAAAATGATTTAAGAAAAAGAAACGAAAAAAAAAAATCAACAAAAATGCAAATAAAATTGTTTTAATACATCGTAATTCGCATTTTAATTTTTATTTCTTTTTGAACTTTTAATTATTTAAAATTATTACTTACTTTTGGGCGTAAGTGTAACAACCGTTAAAGAAACACATACAAAAAAAAAACAAAAAACAACAACAAAAAGCAACACGAAAACAATGAAATTGATAAAACTGTAATTTTTAGACGTAAATATAGACACTAATTGAAACAAATTTTATGCCCTTACTTTGACTGAACGTGAACATGAGAAATAATTAAAAAAGAACAAAGATTAGTGTCGATTTTGTCGTTAGAATCTTTTTAAAAGAATAAATACTCTCAAAACTGATTCCGACACTCGTAAACGTTCTTGAGTACATCGTTCGTTCACTAATGCGACACAAATTGTTGATGTGATTGAAAATAGAAAATACTGTTTTTTCATCGCACCGCCTACACCTAATCTGTATACTTCAACATGACGGTAAGAAAATAGTAGAAGCGGAAGAATTAAAAATATCAAAGTAATATATTACCTTCCAGGGATTTTTGCTTATGAAGTTCCTTTTCTTGCACCTTTCTTTTTACATTTTCCTCTTGTATACGTTTTCTTTGTTCTTTAAGACGCCTATAAAAGCAAAAAATTATGCGCGCACATTTTTTAATAATACATGAACACATTTTTATATATATTTTTTTAAAATAGTAAATACATTTTTTTCAAAGCTGCAAAATTGACCTATCGTTTAATTATACTGACGAAAACTGATTGTAATTTCAATCGTTAACTGATTAAATATAAATTATTTCAGCCTGTGGTGGTTTGAGAATTTTACTTAGGACCGAAAATTCTGCATCTTAAATTTTAATACCTTTAAAAAAGACAAAAATAAAAAGAAGAATTCTACTTCTATATTCAAAAATTATAGCGTGCCGGCAATGCGCTTTTCATAAAATTAAACTGACTTCTGCGAAAGAAATATTACACTCCAAAATAACGAATTAAACAAGTTTTTTTTCTCAATTACTATAAAAAGTAAATTCTTTATAGACAAAAATTCAATTTTGCAAGTTTTGTACATTAGGAGAAAAATCTTAATTATTGATCACCATTAAAAAAGGCAATAAAAAAAAACAAAAAAAAAACAAAACAAGACATAACGTAAACTTAATTTCAGCATATTCGAAATTAACCAAGTTGATGTGAGAATACCAGCATTATTCCGCGAGTCCTTTTTTGTTTTAAACACTCATATTTCCAATAGATTCATAAATAATATAATTAAAAGTGTCAGTTCTTACTCTACAACTGGCAATGTGTATAATCAAATCTTTTGTCTGTCTATATTAACCACAGTTCTGCTTTATATTACTATCCTCGATGCTACATGGAGTAGAGTGTTTCGTTTTTGCTTGTTATAATAAACTCGCGATAGAATTTTAGCATGTAAATGTATCAATTAGAAAAATCTACATTTACCCAGATGATGATCAGACATCTTACACATTACCACTAACATATTACGTCTCCGATTAGATTTTAAACTACAATTAAATAATACGGTAAAAAGGGTTATTTTACTTTTTCTGAGCCAACCGTCTTCGAATGATATTTTTCTCTTCTTGGGTTTTTCTGATAAACTGATGATATATAACTTCACCGCTTAGTAAATCATCCTCAATTTTCTGCAACTATTAATACACATTTTTAAAAAATTAAATTGATTAATGTTTTTTCACATTACACATATGCCTTTTAATAAAAAAAAAATAAATAAATAAAACAAAATAAAAATTCTGAACGGAATTAAAATTTTTCAAAATATTTACTTGCAGGGTAAGACGAGGACCTAATTCACTTAACCGTATAGACGATTTCTGACTTATAAAGTTACCACGGGAAGGTAAATTCTGCGGTACTTCTACGTGACTATTAGGATCATCTTCTGCTTCACTCTCCGACATCATACTCGGTCTACAAGAAATAAATTATTCAGGGGTCGGTTATTTTCGATTCCGTAAAACGTTAATAATGAAAAAATTATTAATATTCAGATAAAATGAGTATATATGTAATTGTGAAAAAAAATCTTTGACTAATTAAATAATGGCGATAAATCATAAAATGCTTTTTTACAAAAAATAAATACCGACTTCAAGGTTTATTATAAAAATTTAAAAATGCACTAAAAAGCAAAAAATAATTACTCCCGATAAGAAAATATATATAAGTGATATACCCTTAAAGGTGATATCGTAATTGTTATACAACATTAATACTTATTAGAGAGTCGGCATCAAATTCATATTAAAATAATAATTAAAAACCGCATTGAATGTTCATTAAATTGTTCCCAGATATAGTAAGATGAATTTAATGCCAACTCTGATTAAGGTATTAATGTTGTATAAGAATTACGATATCACCCTTTAAAGCTATATCACACTGATATATATTTTTTATCGGGAGTAATTATTATTTACTTTTTAGTGCATTTTTATTCAATTAAATTAAAACATTTGAATAAGAACAGATATTTCCACGGTAAAAACATCAAAAGCTACATTTCCATGGTAATTTGGCAAATTTATAGTATTTTAAGTCAATAAATCTAATCCGACGGTAAAAACAATCATGAATGAAAAGCATCCAAAAAGCTTCAATCTCCCGCATTATTAAGGATAACTCAAAAACTATCGGTCAGATCTCGATCAAATTTAAATGGAACCACATGAGAAACAACACTTTTCAAATAAAAGAAGAATCATCAAAATCGGTTCATCTAAAAGAAAGTTCTGAGGTAACACACTTAAAAAAATAAAATAAAAATACAGTCGAATTGAATACCTCTTCCTTTTTTGAAGTCGGTTAAAAATAACAATAACACGATAACGGTCGGCATCTGAGGTTAAATATTTTACTACCTGTTTGAATGTATACCAAATAATCGGAGAAGAGGATAAACGTCAGAAGTTTAAAAAAAAGGACAATAGGCTAGTTTTTAAAGAAGTACTGGAAATTTACGCATACGAAACCAAGAAAATAGGGGTGTTTAAAAATAACGAAACAAGTTACTGTTGGAAAACAAAAATGGCTCGGTAAAGAACACGGAGCATCTTGTGCAGTTAAATTTAAGAAAAATATTGTAAACAACTTAGTAGCAGAATTAAAACATTCTGAGCGGAATATAATTGGCCATAATTTTTCACAATTCTGGATTTAACTTTATGTACTCGTCATTTAAAAGTCTAACGTTTGTTGGGAGAATTCACAAAAGTAAAGATGAACTTTCAGTAAAATTTATTTCTGGTAAGGGTCAACAGTTGCATTCCAGCTTATTTGGTTTCCAAAAGGACGTAATGACTGCGTCTACGCATCTAAGAAAAACAGAACAGTGACCGCTATCAGCGCATTGAATAATGTGTCTGCATTTTCTATAGTTTACACTAAGCTAAATGAGACCGTGATTTCCTATTCAAATAGGACTGTAAACCAACTAATCCCTTACCAACAACATCATACTACAGTGGGAGAAGAGAAAGACATGAAATTACGTTTGCTCCTTTTTGACAGAACAGTATTAAATAATTCGAAATCAATTGAGTTTGTATAATATATGTAAATTCTTCAAATATAGAATATATTTTAATCTGTAATGAAAAAAAAATCGAGAAATATATTCGCGCCAGGATTTATTAATTCTTTCTAGTCACAGAATACTCTACCGCCAGGAGGTTGTCACGCGACTTTTTCCTTGATTCTAAAATCTGTAGCAGTAGAAAGTATGGAACGGAGGATATATTGTTTTTAAATTTATTTGACGTTTAGTATAATAAATATTGCGTTGACCAGACATTATGCTGACAATTCTGTCTACGACTGGTTAACATTTTATTAAGTAACTGCAACACCGGCAAAATGTAAATTTTAACATAATGGTAATTACTTATAATTATTTAAATTTTTATTTACTTCACTAAATAGTCAGAAATATCCTCATATCTTGATAAATCTGGGACTTTACTTTGAACAATTTTTTTTACGCTTCTTGATATACCAACCGGCACAACTCGAATCGCGTAATGTCGGAAATCAATTAAACCTGTTTTATCATTGTAGTTCAACATAACACATCGTCTAATATCAGACAGTTTCACCTGCAAAAAAAAAATAAAAAGAAAACAAAATAAAACTTTTGTAGTAACACAAGACGTGTTTTTAAGGTCAATATTCATTATATCTTTCATAATTTACATGGTTAGTAACAATCTGAATGTTATCGTTTTTGCAAAAATTATTACGTACATTCCGTATAAAATCTCGACAAATTACGATTATATCGTCGCCCAAAGTTTATGAAAGATTTAACATTAAACTTAAATACAATATATTAAATGATATATTTATGGTATAGTTCACGAAAATTATTTAACGATATACGATCTACTAGTAAACATTTCTTTTAGTTGGAAATAATTTCAAATTTAGAAAATCAATTATTTCAAACGACATATTTCTTTTTACTACTTCCACTAATTCCAGTTTAAAATATTGCTACTGTAATTGTAAATTACCGTTTATTAATAATAAATATTATATATTCGTTTATTTATCGAAACTTACAGATAAAACAAATGATAACCTAACTGCAGAACAGCAAAAGTTATACAAATTTATAATAGCTCCTAGGCTATAAGATAATTGCGTTAAATGTATAAAATTTCACCCATTCAGAGTAAAAAATTCCGATGGAAGCAAATTAATGCGATTTATTAAAATTAAAAAATTTATTATTTTCCAAAAGTATATAAAAAAAAAAGTTTTCTAAAAAATGAGCTCAAAGACTAGTGAACTCTAATAATTTTTGAAATAAAAAATAAGCACCGTAAATTATAATTCAAGAAATTTTAATGGTCAAATATTGATTGAAAAAATAAGTGACTGTACTGTAGTTGATTGTATTTTAAAATAGTGCTCTATTTAGCCCAAGTTTTGCAAAAAGTAAAAATTAAGTTTTAAGAAAAGCTTCTAAAAAATCTCACAGATTTCTCCATAATAACTACGGAATTGTTTAATTCTTTTTAACGGCATATTTTTGTTTGTAAAATTTCGAAAAAATACAAAGTCCAAAAATTTTGAAATTTAAGGGCTACATTCTCCAGAAATTAAAGCTCGAAAGAACTCTATTATATAGTAGACCCCTGAATGTTAAGCCGCAATACGAAATTGTCGAAAAATATTAGAAAAAATTAAAACCTTCTCTTTCACTTGAAAATCACATAAACTGCCAGAGCGTTCGCGTTCGAGCGCGCTATGTTTTAAAGAAATCTAAGATGTTCTGGCTCGAATTTGCAAAATTTATCAATATCTACATATCAAAAAAATCCGAGCTATAGACAGAAAATCGTCCCTCTTTAAGAGCATCGCTTCCTTTTTCGCTGATTTCTTAGCATCACCGATCACTTTACAGCCTCGCAAAGATATATGAAGATTGCTCAGAATGTATCTTACTTAGACTTCACTAAATGAGGAATCATATATAACGTACCTATTACTATGAATGAACTCATAAGCGCAATACGTAACACCCTACTTGCATGTCTCGGCCCCGATAAAATATATGCAACACTATGGTTCAAAAAGCACCAGATCTTGCAACCATTCATCTGTTATCTATTTTCAACCAGATTTGGACCCCTGATACTTTTCATGCAAAATGGAAAACCGCCGAAGTCATACCTATATCCAAACCAAAAGTGAATCCCTTGAATGTGACCAACTACCGGCCCATTTCCTTAACCTCAGTTATTTGCAAGATCCTAGAAAGAATAATGAATAACCGTTCGCTATGGATACGTGGAATAAATTAACTCCTATCAAATACTCAATACGGTTTCCGAATTCGAAGATCTACCACCGATAACTTAACATTTTTAAAATGGTTTTCAACTTTCAGCTACCAAATCAACCGCGATTCACTTTTGTGTATCCAAGGATGTCAGAACAACATAAAACTTTCAATGAACAACTCACTTATTCAGTCGTCAAACACAGTGAAATATCTAGGCTTAGTTTTTGGTGAAAAACAATCATGAAAACAACATATCAACCAGACAATGTTAAATTGCACAAGAAGATCAAATACTATCAAAAAGCTGCCACACACTTTTGATAGCTCCAATCGGTCATCGCTATCCAAAATATACCACTCATTGATAAAATCAAAAACAGACGACGGCAATGCTGTGTACAGATCTGCTAATACCCACTGCTGCGATCGTTAAACTACATTCACATTATTAGCAGCTTTTCTAACTTCTCCAATTTGCAGCATTGTTTGTGAGGCTAACGAATTACCGTTAGAATCACATAGGCATCGCGTTTTACTTACTTCTCTCCTCCGTATAACAGTAAATCCTCATTTACTTTCCTACGCTATAATAAGCTCTTTTACATCTGCTTCAAATTAATTTTTTCACTATCAAGCATCAAGCACAAAACATCCATTCTTTCATGCAAATAAACTTACCTCCACCTTGTCCATTCTCTTCAGCGGTTATCCCTCTCAGGTCGAAACTCAACATTTCTATTGATTTCTACCTTATCAATGTAACCTGCCCTTCAAAAAAAAAAAAAATCCACATAAACTACTTCACGAATGTTTGGAAATGATATCTCGGTATTCCTCATATACAAAAATATTTACAGACGGATCGAAGAACTGTATTGAAACGAGATGTGGTATTTCTTCCTCGCAATCAATCATTCTCCGCTTCTCTCTTCCGTCCCATTTTTCAGTCCTTCCAGCAGAGCTTTACGTTATTAAATTGGCCATTTCGTATATATTGTATAATGACATGTTTTCTCCTTACCTCCTATGCACTGATTTCATTAACGCTCTTCACTGTATAAACCAGACTCATAGCTATCGTCAACATGCTACTGCCAAAGAATAGTGCGCGTTGTTCACGCGGGACAGCTACGGAAGATGCTCGTTTTCAGCCCAACTCAGATCTTCCAATTGACAATTTGAAGAAATTCATAAAATTATCAGTGATCAAAGCATGGGAAGTTCAACACGCACCCGGGGAACCTCTACATTTGAATGTCACCGAGAGTAAGTCGTAATTGCCCGTTTGCGCCTAGGCCACACTAAAATTACTCAGTCATCTTCACAACCATCAACCCATACCAATATGTTCAATTTGTAACGTACCCATCTCTGTCCAGCACTTATTCATAACCTGAACATGTTTCGAGTCCCACAGAAATATCCTCCTCTCACCCGCCATAATATTCTTTCTGACTCCTAAAGTAACGCCCAAAACCTTCTAACATTCCTCAAAACAACTAACTTGTTTTCACAAATTTAAATCCTTTCCGAAACACGCGCCTCTGGCCTAAGATGCAGTACATAGCATGTAAAACTACAGGTAAAACGAGAGGTAAGGGTCAAATTGGGAAAATACACACCTAAAGCGGTAAGACCATAACTAAAAAAAAATTTCACAGCCCTATTCATGAGAACTAGAGATAAAATATCACCACTAAAATGTAGGAAAACTACGAGTCCCCGAAATTTTGAAATCAAAGGCCCAAATATTGAAAAATGTGAAAATCAGGTTGTATTTTTTTCCTAAAAATTTCACAGCTTGTTCTATGGTAACTACAGGATCGCTTTTTTTTTTTTTTGATTTTTTATTCTCGTATTTTCATCTGCGGAATATCCAAAAAATATGAAGGCAAATATTTTTGAATTTACGATTCCAAATTTGGAAAAACTTGCACCTAAAGCGGCAAGGTCAAAAACTTAAAAAAGTCTACAGTTCTTTTCATATCCACAGCAGTTATGCATCACCGCAAATTAGTACCTAATATATAAAATAAAATAAAAATAAAAACATGATAATGTTTTTAAAAAAAAAACTACTTCTATATCTACATTACTGTAAAAAAAGTCCAGAGCCCGTTTTATAGCAATTTGTTTTTTTTTTTTTAATTGAAATATTTTGATTACTAGAATACAAGAAAAAAACCCTCGAATTGCAAAATTTGAATTTGTGAGTACAAATTTTGAAATGATTGATTAGTCACCAGGATGGGTAAAGTTCCAAATATTTTGGAATGTCACATTACAAGTTCCTAACGATCAGGAATGTAGTACCAGTAACTTAGTTACAAAGCAACAAACTGTTACAAAAAGAGTTACTATGTAATCAAAATGGAAATAAATTTAAATATATTATTAAAACATATATATATAAAAAAAACAACAAACAAAACAGAGGCTAATAAAATAATAATGTTTAAAAGCTAAAACAACTTGGAGCCAAAAGATAACAGTTTCATCTTAATATCACAAAAAACAGTGAAATGTAACAAATAGACATCCAAATAAAATTAAGTAGATCTGGAATTCATAACCGCATTAAAAACAATATAAACAAATCAGTAATGTGTTAATAAAAACCGTTGTTAAAATCTTTGATGATAGTGTAAAATTCCAGAGTTGCTAATCGCTGCGGCGCCAGTCATCATAGAATATATTATGTGCGATCATCATCTCCGAGCTATATGGCACAGAAAACGTAATGTGCTTTGCTTATTAAAACATAGATTTAACCGGATTACGTAAATAACGTTGCCTCCAGCTCATAATAACATACGCACACACAACGACAGTTTGGATAGTATGGATAGAAACACATTATACGTTATTTAATTATTGTAACTAAATTTGTAACTGAAGAATTTCGTTCCCAGCCAGTTAGAGCATAGTAGTGTTGTTTTATTTGTCACCTGATCGTACTGCGTACGTATTACCGTGTAATGAGGTAATGAGTTGTGACCAATAACAGAGCAAGCAGCATGAGAAATACAAATGAACTGTACGAATGATATAAAGATAGAAAAGGAGTCATCTGTACTTCAATTTCCCCTGATCACCGTCTGATATTATTGCGTAGTTAATTATTTCTTTCGTTCATTCGGTTCCAAGACACTAGTTACATAGTTACAGTCAAGTTCTATTAGTTACAATGGTTACTTCTCATTTCTGTTACAGGATGGTGACAGGAGTAAGAAAATAACATAAATTATCGACTGGAATGGAATGATCTATTTCAGAGCTGCAACTATTATAGTTTCTAGTTACGTTTCTCGTTAACTTACACATCATTAGCCACCCGTGATTTAAAAACTATTATTGCTTAGATTTTAATGAAGAAAACGAATTTGACCATTGTGCAACATGAATTTAATGAAATAAATATTTTTAACATTTCATTTAAAAAAATATTAAATGTAACATATTCTTCTCACAATATCAGTGATTTTGCTTCTGAGATATTTGAATCCAAATTTTACTTTTTTTTTTAAAAAAAAAAAATAAACATTACATGAATGTTGTAATTCTCTTTAAAAATGCATAAATTAAAACAACTAAAAATCTGAAGGTTTAGACCGCGAAGCGGCTAGTGAATCCAGTCTTTTATTATATATGTATAACAATTTTTAAATACAATAAGTATGTGTTGTTAATTTAACTTATCCTTAGAAATATATTATTTTGAATGATCAACACAATTTTTGTGCAGTTTAGATGCGAATATAAAGTTCATTATCATAAACAATGAATAAAATGTAGCAATGTTTTTTAAACGTAAATGTATAAAAGTGAAAATTATAACATTATTATAATCTTAAAAAATTTATTCTTAAACCAAATAGATTCATGACAAAATCGTGATCTACAATCATTCTGTATATAGACTTAATATTTTATCACAATAAAAGTATAATAAAAATACTTTTAAAAACACTAATATTATGTCGCCAATGGTTTTAAGACGGCCTATAAAAAATAAAAGCAATGTAAGTTACCTTAGTTACGTTAATTGTAGGAAACATATTCTGGAAAACGGAAGCCATTAAATTAATATGAGATCCTTCCCCGGAAAAATTATTAAGTACGACTAAAGGTGCATTTGCAAACAATCTTTTATTTGTCATCGGCTTTTTAAGAGTTGAAATAATATCGCGAGAAAGGCTGTAATTATGTATTCTAAACATAAGTGTAGGACCGTGAGGAAGTCGAGCAATTCTCAAATACGGCGAAATTGATGAAGCAGTGAACATTATTAAATGAGATACTTTCAGTAATCCGGCAACAGATACAAAATCCTTCAGTGAATTTTTCTTGGTAACCTTTAAAAAAGAATAAAATAAACAATGGATAAGGAAAACGTTAAAACTATTATTGCAATAAATTGTTCACATGTAATAAGTAACACAATGTACGTAACTTTTTCCATGTGAATTATAAAAATTATTCCCAAAAAACAAAATGAATTACTTGTAATGATGATGCTGTGAACGGATCCATCACTTTACGGAAATCTCTTTCTAATTCTAAAATATAGCGGCCAACAGTACCACGGTGAATAACGAATGAATGAGGGGCTAATTTCAGCTCATCAGGTTCTTCATATTTTAACTTTAATTGTTTCTTCTTGCGCTTTCGAATTTTCTAATTATCGGAAAACGTAATTTAGAAATTTTCTACGTTATTTACATATTAAATGTTCTTAAAAAGTGTATAAATAAATGTTATTTTTTTTTATATTTTCATTATTTATTTTAACTAATTAATCTATTTAAATTCATGGTGCAGCGATTTGTTAATTTTATTATGCTGCGTGGTTTAAATTTATTCGCAATAGACAACAATGAAAAATTTCCGGTATTTTTCTACCACTTATTGCTGTTGATTGACTATACAGATCCTGTAGCAAAAGTCGAACATGTCGTTTAGATGTATATTAAATTTGAACTTTCTCATCGGTTGATTATGTAACAGTTTTTCCCCTTAAAATTAATGTCGCTGATATTTTACTAAGCGACTTTAGCCATCATAATCCTGAAGTAGATAAAATAACGGTAGTAAATGTATAATTGAAATGAACTAGTTATGGAAATAAGACTTACGATTACAAGTAAAAATAGATACACTATTACTTTGTGATTAATGAATATTAAAAAGAAGAAATAGAAGGCTTCTAGAATCAGATTATTTGATGTAAACTTTTTTTCAATTAAATGAAGTGTAATTTTTCGTTTTCATGTAACTCACGAATACAGGCAGCTTTTTTGTACGAGATTACTTATCCTTAAAGTATGGCGTAGTCCTGAAGAAGCGAGCACAGATTCATTTCAAGACATGCTTAACTTATGCTATCTAGTTTTATTGCGATATTTTTATCTTAAAGTACCTGTATCACAAAACTAAATAAAACTAATTCACGTATAGTAACTTATTAATATTATATAAAAAGTATGTTTGTGTTAATGTAACAGTGGAATAAAACATAATTTAATACCGCAAAATATTAAATATAAAAATTCCCATCAAATATTGACAAGAGAAAAATGAGTTGTAAATAAAACTGTTATATAATAGGATGTTTGTTGAAGAGCAATCAATTGTAATGGAATATATAGAATTATTAAATTGAAATATTTTTTGTGTTTATAAAACACAGTTTTTAAATAATTAATATTTTCCGCTCATTTCTTTTTGCTCGTTACATGATCATACACTGTTTTTCATAATAGAATATTATAGTGTAGAATATGATTTTCATTCGCAAATACATTATACGTTGTCAGATACAACTTTTGTTTATAAAAATAGATTTTTAAACCAGAAAATACAAAATTGTTCACTTTATGTTTTGGTATTACGTTTAGCAGTATACTTAAGTTTCATAATTATTTTAAATGATTTTTTGGACGTGAAAACTGGTAATAGAAAAATTCATGCAGAAGTTTCCTCTTTAAAAGTCAGTTTTGATAATGAAAGTTTTAAAAATTGATATGAAAGTTTATATTGTTACGTAATTTTAAAGGTACAATAATAGAACTGCTATGAGTACTATTCACTGCGAAGAAACTATTATGTAATCAAAAAAATAAATTATGTACTCAACACTGCCACAGAAACTGTGTTCCGTGTAAAATTTCTTTGAAATTTGCAAACCACTTCTAATTTTTTCTGTTTATACTAATTAGAATTTAAGTGTTAATTTAAATCAGAACATTTCGAATAATACTCCCAATTGTTCATTACAATAATGTTTAGCAATGAATGAAGAATAGTTGTGGCCACAGTAGTAACGATACAAAACTGTTTTTTTGCTTCTTGTAATTTCATTTTTTTCTATTCTTCACTCATATGTGCTAAAAGAGGCGAATTAACGAAGTATATGTTAAAATTAGAAAGGGGGAGATTTCAGTGAAAATAATAAAGATTTATTAATGTTTAATTTGATCATCGATTTTTGTTTGTTAAAATAGAGAAACTATTGAAAAAAATAATTTAAAACTTCAGCGTTTTCTCTAATGTTTTGTAATAAACAATTGCATATATAAATTCACCAATATAATAAAAAATCTACGGGAATAAAATTATATACATATATGTATCGGTCCCGTATAACATTCTGTTTAACAACAATACTGTTGAAGACAGACTGACGAGAAGAGAAATATTTTAAAGCGATCCATAATAAACGTTTTCAGGAATACAATAGATAAGAAATATGAACAGGGGTAGAATATTTTCAATACTCATTATTTTATAGATGGCATGAATTATTTGACATTACATGGAATAATCAAAAATTACGAAAGATATTTTGTATTTTCTTGGTAATTTCAGACTGTATAAACAATACTCCGACTTACATGCATACATAACTAAAATTAATACTATTTCTACTTTACTTACATTCTTCAATAATTTATTTTTGAAAAAATTTTTCTTCGGATGCGTTCGCTTCTTCTTACTCATTTTAAATATTTCAGAATTACTTACGATACACTGTTAAATAAAGATATCCGACATCAGTAAATTATACACGCCGATATTTACTCCACATTGTTTTCATTCGCCGCTAATATTGACAATCGTCTAAAACGATGGAAGTGAGCAGCCGAAATGAAAGAAAAACCTCTTACGTCATTATTTGATAATATTCCTAAATTTTATAGGCTTTTAATAAAAATTTACAAAAAATTAGTTTTTTTTCATCATAATAAGTGTTAAATATTTAAAAAATACTTAAAATGTAATAAAAAATATTATTTTTACAATTAGTAATCAATATTTTATATTTACTAATTATTTTTATATATGTATGTATATATATATATATATATATATATATATATATATATACAATTTAATGTTTTTAACAGTTATTAGATGCAATAAAATTGGTAATCAAATAAATGTTTTAAATTGATTTTGTTTTTAAAAAACATAAAAGCTGACGGCAAAATATTAATCCATAAAATAAATTTTAGTTTTTTGAATATGTATATGGATTTTCGTACACTGTAAAAAATTTTAAAATAATTAACAGTAATGTGTAGAATAAATTTAAAAAATATATTATTTATTGTATAATGAAACTATAATGCGAGATTTTATTTTATGCAGTACTATTTAGAAAAATTATCTATTAAATGGGAATAGAAAATGAAATGAAATTTTTAAAGAAAATTATGTATCTATATTATTGGATAATTTTGAACATAAGTTCCCCAATACTGTGTAAATTTTATTAAAGCATTGATTTCAATTAAATATATTATGAATTACTTAAAAGTAGTAAGACTGAAAATGACATAACTTAATAAAATAATACTAAATGAAAAATACCCCGAAATATACATAATAAACTATTTTCAATACCAAATGTTTTAGGTAGAAAAAGGAATTATATAAAATAAAAAAGTGAAGTAATAATTTTATTATGCCGAATACAAATTTTACAAATAATTTTTAAACATGTAATGAATTTATATTTAATGTAAAATATCAAATTCAGTAATGTTATATTATTTTTAAAAAGAAAACTATGTAGAGATAAATAAAAGTTTTGTACAACAAGAAATAATTATAATCTACTGAATTATTATTTTGTTTCTAAGACTGAATTGTTTCTGCATAACATTTCAAAATAAACTGAGCCCGAACACTAATGAGTTTTCTAAAATTTCATTCAAAAAATTAAGTGCTTCTGCAACGGTTTTTGAAGATGCAGTACAATGGCAATCACAAAACTGCTGTATTTATGAAGATGGATACTAAAAATTATGTACACTAAGTTTTTCAGCAAATTTGTTGGTTTGTTCTATAAAATTTGGTTCACTAATATGAACATTAATGTTTTATTGAAATTTAAACCATGTCAAATTTTTTTTAAATTTAGTACATTTACTTCAACCATTTTTCCTTTATTCTGTTTTACTTTTCCTTTTCAATTTTAAAATTGTTGTATGAAAAACACTAAACTGTTTTGTTAACTTTTAATGGACTTCCCATTTTCTTAACATAAAGTAATATAAGTTTTTCTCTTTAATGAATAATTATCTTACATTTATAAATATTGCAAAAATATTTTTTACAGAACAAACTTACTGATTCATGCTAAAAATTCGCCTTAATGATGGAATAGAAATAAAATATGTTTATGACCTTCATACTAGCCATGTATGTATATATAAAATAAAAAATACTAATATAGGTGAAATTACTTAATATGAAATGCAAATTTAGTCTGGAATTGAATCAGTCTATTCATGTATTTTATTATAATAGTAAGAAAGATATAACAATCTAAGTTAATCTAATAAAAAAATTTAATGATTTTTAAGAGAAGAAAGATTCCATATACTGTCAGCCACCTGAAACCATTTATCCAGTATTCGTGTAAGGCTGTTACTAATTTCTGAACACTTACTTTTCTATCTGTTGATACTAGTCGCTTAATAAACTATACATCAAGAGCGCCCATTTTTTTCGGCTTCTTTTTTTGCAGAATGAAATGGATTCAACTTCCTTTTGATACTGCCGAAAAATTACATTTATGGTGATTCACAAATATATTTAGTAATCAACTTATCTCACTGTCCAGTACATTATTTTTTGTTATGAAAAATTACAAATTCACAAGTCTCAATTGTGCTTTTTTTGATCTCACACAACACTTTTTCCACTACAACTGTACTTACATTATTTGCATAGTAACTGCAACTTAATATTTATTAATGACTGATATGCAGGCAATGTACTGCCCTCCCTACATTAATGTAATTTCTCATGTTGGGGAAAACCCAGGACTGCTGCTCATGCGTTGGTCCGTCATTGACTAAATATTATTGTGGCACACCAATTTTAACTTTTTGTGTTTGCTGTTACCAGAGCTGTGGTACTTTTTCGTTTATGATTTTTTTTTGCATGTATATATTTAGGCGGGTTTTCTTTGTGTTATTCCATTAAAAAAGTTTGGTGCGTTAATTTATTTCACAATGCTGTGACGAAATATTAATATGGCTGACTATATTTCAACAAAAACTGACTAGTGACTTATTTGATACTAGTAGCAGTCTTTTGTCATCTTTTTTATTTTTTAAGAAAAAAACATATCGAGTGACAATGTTAGTTAAATTCATCTATAAAAACTTTTAAAACTATATATTCAGCTATCATTATAAGCCATAATTCATTACATGAATAACAAATTTTGGTTGCAATATTGCATAAAAATTATGCATTTCTTCCACTTACAGCAATACTCATTTCTATAACCTGCATGCTGCTATTATTCACTGTAACTGTTCACTGTAACACCAAATTTTTGAGGCAATATATCAAACAATTTTTTTTTTTTCTCTAATCATATGTGTATGTAACAGATAGAATTTATAATTGCACATAATACATGGGCATTTTATACTATAAAAAGATTAACCATTATATAAAAATGAATTCCTACACATTATTATAAATGATTTCAAGGACTGAGAACAATTATTTTGCTTAAGAAAATGCAGAACAGAGAACATACATCAGAAAGTCTTGTTTTAACTTTGTGTAGGGACTAATATATGAAATGGAATGAGTCTTAATTGCAGATTTCTTATTTTACACTATAAATCGATATTTTAAAATCAAATTATACCCAATGAAGATATATAGCTTTGCAAAATAAATACATGAAAGTAATTAACATTTTCTATCAAAAAATAGACTGTGAAATAAAAAAAAAGATTTAACTTTTAACATTTTATTTACTTTTCTCTTATTTCTGAGTTCCATTTTCGTAACATTTATTTAAGTATCTGTTAGGCAAACTGCACAAATTGTCCATTAAAAAAAAAAAAAGCAATGGCATAATTTTATTTATATCAATTTGTGTGCTAGTTTCTTCACTTTAAGATTCATTTCTTACACATTGATTACCAAAATTTAAGTGTGTTTCGATTCAAAATAATTAAAGGATTGTAAATATTTAGGATCATTGTTCAGAACACTAATAGAACAAATTAGAGTAGTTATTGTCAATCTGACAACTTCTTATTTAAGGAATAATGTCTTACAATACATTGCATGAAGTTTTACAGTTATTACTTAAAACAGTGTACAAAAAAATTTTAGATATTTATATTTAGATTAAATCTGTTATTAAATATTACCTCCCCATCCTTCAAATGTTCAATTATTTTAGATTGTTTTTTTATTTACTCATCTGCTCAAGAATTAATTTGAGTTTGAAGGAAGTAAAAATTCACTGGTCAGTATCTGAATTACAGGAATTTTTTTTATTCATGTTCTGTAATAATCGTTCAATTCATTATGCATGCTTCGTTGTAAGTTGAATTCAGTAGCAGCAACCCCTTGGAATTTTTTTTTTATTTTAACCTCCAAAACTAAAACTCCAAAGTCAGCAAGTAAATTATTCTGCAGTGAATTGAAAATGGCCATTCTGTTACAGGGACATCATTGTGAAGAAAAATATAAATCACAACTTTTTCGTTTAGACCAGTGTTTTCTTCCTATTTATCATATTCATAATAAATAGACAGGTGAAAATTCAGATGATTTTTATATATCATACTAAACATTCCCAATATGGCTAAGATTTATTTATATTTGTGAAATAAATTTGAAAGAAATTATTACTAAAATTAATTCAGAGATGTTAGTTATACATTTTGTAGTAACATTTCAATTATTAGATCAAAATAAAATATAATTTGCTCTTAAAGATTGTAATCAGAATTAGTTTTAAATAGTTTATAAAATTTTAAAAACATACCAACAATTAATTTGTCTTATGTCAATAAATTTGAATATCAGTAATAATTGTATTAAAAATTGTAATAGATAATTTTTGTTGAGACTGTTCAATTTTTAGAATTCTATACACATATGATGTTTTTGGAACCCTAATAAAATGGTTCAGAAACAATAAAAATATCAAATAAAAATCAATACCTCACAAACATTAGATCAAAAATTACAATTAAAATATTCTTTAGACAATCTACAATTTCAAGGTAATTGATTACTCCAGATAGCAAAAAACTCAATGAAATTCAAAATATAAAATGAAGCGCAAAAGTTTTTTCATAAAACCAAAAAGTTATGGCTAAAAAATAATTTAAACCCCTTCTATTTGGAGAAAAAACAACAAACAAACAAAAAGGATGTTCCCCTAAGTAATAGTTAAAATATAATAGTTAGGGAAACCAAAACATATCTCAAATATATGCAATAAAAGCCTGCCTTATAAGAAAACTATAGCCGAGCTTACAGCTTTATATTTATGCCTTCCAGGCACTTAAACTTGAATTTTCAAAAAAAAATATCCTTCCATTCCTTGCATGTGAAATATTGATGGGAAGATTGCTACTTGTTAAGAATGAAACTATATTCCATTTTCTTACTGAAACTTTCAAAATTAGAAAAAAGTTCAAAAAAGCACCAAAAATAGTGTTTCTCCCCTTTTGCAGTACAAAAAATCAGAGATTTCTTTTTTTCGAATTTAATTTTATATAAATGTAAATTATCTTAAACTTAATATATAGAATCCTCAGCCCACAGAGAATCATGCTTGATTGACCTTGTTTTAAAGATATATAATACGCAGTTGAATCACATGAATAAACTGGAGATTTGTAGTACACACATCTTTTCTATTAAAAAATATAGCAGACTTATAAAAGTTATTAACAAAATATGAAATAAATTTAAATAACACATTCTGAAATTTAATAAAATTAAAAGATCTACACTATGAAATTAATCAAAGAATAAGAATTTTCAAAAGTGAATAAAATATGTATTGTAAAAAAGTTTTTGTAATACTTTCAGTTGTTACAATAATGTAAATTACAGTACATAAATAATTCTTTTAGTAAAAATCTGCAGAAAAAATAAATCACAATAAATCACACATTCAGCAAATGTAAGATGTTTGGGTTATAGTAAATTACAACTGTGACTTAAAATTAAAATAACATACAATATAATGTCTAATTTAACTATAAACAACAGCAATTCAAATCACAAAAATTTATTTTATACGTTGATCCAAATAAGTGTGGTCAGACCATATGAAATCTGCAAATGAAACATAAATGTAAATAAATAGAAAAAAATATATTAAACAATGCACTTTAAATTATATTTTGAATCATATTTACTAAATAAAATATATATTATGTTAATAAATAGAAATAGATAATTTCATCAATTAACAATAAAATCAAAGTTGAAAGTTACCAAAATATATTCCTCTACATTTAGGGTAGTGATTTATAATATATTCTGAATTACTTTTTTATAGTTTTTCTATATATTAATTTAACTTTAATGATAAAATTTTTCATAATTTTTAAATAAAAAAGGAATCTAAATGTATTTTATAAAATAAATTCCCTCCCTTTTGTTCCAAAACATTCATAAGTTTACATTTATAGGATATTTTGTAATTGTTCCTTAATTATACAAAAATTATTAATAGTTTTATATATTAATTTTATTGAGTATTTTAAAATAACGTTTTTTAAAAATATACTTTGAATGTTTTTTTCAGTTTCTTTTAATCAAAGCGTTAAAAACTGGTTGCAACCTGCATCTTAAAAAACAAGAGCAGTTGAGATAAAATTTTCATGAAACACCTATAATTTCATCTATGAATAAATATTAATTTTTTAAAACTGAATAAAATGTGTGAACGAAAGCAATAAAAACAAATAAACAAACATGAAATGTACATAAATTAACATCTATATAATTTTTTTCCACCTTAGTATTTAAATACATGTCCACTTTCGCTTATTCCAAATTTGTCTTAAATAATATATTCTTAATATTTTCTATATTTAGAAATTGTTACACCATCCACCATATTAATTTTTTAAAACCAATACACTTCTACAAATACCATTCTATTTAATTTCAACAAGATTTATTTTTATATGTTTTTAGAACTGCAAAAAACTCAATTATATTGTTTAAAAAGGATTTACAATAAAATTTTAGTTAAGTTCAGTGGGTTTTTAAATATTGAAAAGTTTATGTTTTATTAGATACCATATTCATCATAAATACTTTGCATCACATATGAATATATGCCGAATGAAGTTTTACAAAACAATATCAACATATGAATTTTAGTTATTGCAATCTTTCATTTCCGGAATATATATATATATACTTATAATAAATATTTGAAAGGTGTAAATGTTAATGTGAATATCCTATTGAAAACTATGTAATGGTTACCACATATTTCCTTTTCTCTTCCGTGTTCATTGGTATACAGCTTAACTATTTTTTACAAATCCAGTGTTGCAAAATTTTCAATAAAAACTTTTCCATCCACAATTACTACTATGATATGGTCTCGACACAAATTACACCTATTTATAATTGTGCAGTACAATCTATTAATTATATATCAAAAGCACTCTTTTCATTTTACTAAATCTTTTAGTTATTAACAATACAGATTATATATAACTCACCAATCCTATAAAGCTTCTTTCTACGATAAATACGACGTCTGTGTATTTTATTTTTTACTTGGCCAACAAAATTACAAATAAACAGCTCCATTCTTTTTTTTCCCTTTACTGCATTGCACGGTTCACTGTTCTATTTTACTTAATTCCTGTTTTCGTTTCCACACATTAAATTCTAAAAAAGTTTTATGTAAATCGTTGAGTATTAACATTTTCACATAATTTTCTTCTCAAAATGTATTATAATATCCGACGATAAGAAAAAGATAAATTATATTTTTCTTAATTCATCTACTGACCATGATTACTACTTATACTTCCTTTTCCACCATTACATTTTTCCGTAATAAAAATTTAAAATTACTATATACACAAAGTGTTCTAAACACGCATTTCATCACTTCATGAATTATTATTCTTTTATGTTGAATAATTACAATTTATGTATAAATAAATGCATAAAATTCATGAAAAGAGCAGAACAGCAAAAACCGATAATAGGACTAAATGGCATCTGAGAATTGATTTAATTGCTGAAGACAGCATTAAAAATTCAAAAAAGTCGATAATTGTTATAAGCAATCGATGTAGTTTAACAATTTTGCTATCAATTATACAACGATGACGTAAGAGGAGATTATTCCATTTTGGCTGCTCACTTCCAGCGTTTTAGTTGCTTTTCTAATATTGATCAGGAAATGTTACCGCATATCGATAATTATTATCGACATATTTTAAATCAGTCGATACGAAATAACGTGTTGTTTCTTTTTATTATGTTTTTACATATTTTTTCTATTTACGTTTATCTAAATAAAAAAAAATATTTGTATGTATGAACTATAATTATTTGAACAATTAATAAGTATTAACATCATTTGAAGCGCATAAAATTACATTCTACAGGTATAGAATTTCAAATTCCAAAACATTGCGCACATAAGTAAGGCTTGAAAAATTAATTAGAAATTTTATCCATCTGACAATGTTGTACACTTATTTCACAAATGGTAAACCAGAAAAGATAAGACTTTGAGCCAATAAATTCGCGAAATAAACGTACAGTGTTGTTAAATAGATCAAATTTTCATTCAGCTTTTTAAACCCTTTACCTTTAGGTATCATACATCACCCTACAAAAATTTGAATAACATACTTCTATATTATAAATTTTCTACATATTTTATTAATTGTTCAAATAAATCCTTGTATTTTGTTAACTTTGTTATTATTACTTTTATTGTTAATAAAATATATTAGAAAATGAAAATATATATGTATAACTTAAACCAGATGAAATTTTAAAATGGATTAAATTCGTTTTAGGTATTGCATTCAAAATATAACTTCTTCACAAAATGTAAAAAATATACACCCGTTATTTAAAAAGAAAAAAAAATTTTTTTTTACTTAAATAATATATATTATTTTTGGATTAATTTTCTTTTTAAAGGCAAACAGTTTTTAGTCCGACTCTGCTTGTAAACACATTAAATCATTAAGAAATTAAAAATGATGCAACAATAACTCTTCAAGAATTGCAATTCGCCATTGATAAAGCAAAGCCTACTGTAATTAGCCCAGACCATTTCCATATCATGCTACTGAAAAAGACACATCGCGAGGTGCTGGATAACTCACCGGTTATTTTAAATAATATTTGGCTCACTGATAATTTTTCTTCTAAGTGGAAGTTAGCTACAATTATTTCCCTGTTGAAGACAAATAAAAATCTTCTTCTCCTAGATAGTTATCGCCCTATTTCATTAACATCGGTACTATGTAAAGTTTTGGAAAGAATTATCAAGAATAGGCTCTCATGGAAAATTGAGAATGAAAATTTTCTGAGTAATTATCAATGTGGATTTCGTCCAGGAAGATCAATACTTGATCAGCTTTTATATTTACAAAGTGCAATCCATGACCGCTTCGTTACGAAACATAATCTGCTTGCTGTGTTGTTCGATTGGTTCAAGGCGTTTGATGTTACATGGCGCTACGAAATTTTAAAAACGTTGCATACTATGGGTTTCAGAGGTCGCGTACCTACATCCATCCGCGAATTCCTTAAAAATCGTAGATTCATAGTTCGCCTGAGCAGCAAACTTTCAAACCCTTACGAGCAGACGAACGGAGTCTCACAAGGTTCTGTTGTAGGTCTAACTTTATTTAACTTGGTATTTGACGGTATTGTAAGTAAAATAAACCTACCAGTCAAATGCTATTCGCCGATGATTTTATGATCTTCGTCACATGCTTCAACGTTAATACAAGTTAACGTTTACTATAGAACACATATATGGAAGTATGCTGTTTATGGGGAAATTTTGGCCGAATTCCTAGTAAAATTCGTTTATTTTTCGGGTACACGCGACCACAGTCATTTTTTTGTATGTGAATTTATGTTATTTTACTGAATATACGCGTTTTTGAGACAAGTTGCATTTAATTGAACACGTGCTACGGTGCCATCTTCCGCGGCGGAAAAGGTACGAGCGTTATATAAAAGCGGGTCCACGAAATTATGTTTTTTCATTTTAATCGTCTGAGGAAAGAAGTATTTTTTCGTAATAAATCGAATATAAAAGCTTAAGCTCTGTCGAGAGAGAATCGGTATCTCGTGACACCAGGTGTCACTGGCACCCGTTAGGATACACCTTTTTTTTATAAATTTTTTTTAATACATCCAAATGAAAATAAAAACATCGATTCATAACAACGAGAAGTAAAAAGACGGATCCGCATCAAGTGGCTCTCTAAACAGGGACTAGAAGTCGAATTCATATCAATATATAGAAGTTTGATCAGGTCAAAAATTGATTACGACGCTGCGATTTATGGTTCAGCGAACCAATCCGTGCTTAAAACACTTAATACCGTCTATCACTCCGCAATACGCATCGCAACTGGAGCTTTTAGAACCTCTCCGTCAAACAGTCTGTTGCGCGAAAGCGGTAAGATTCCGTTGAACTGAAGGCGGGAATTACTGAGTTCGAAACTATTTTTTGCATGTACTGCCTTCTCCAAATGGCTCGTGCACATACCCTACTACCAAAGGATCATCCGAACTCTTACCAGTTTTTCAATTATGCTTCTTGTCCATTCGACTCACATGATATGACTTTTCGAAATTGTTACGATTCATCGTCTGCAATTATTCCCCCATGGAAAAATCACTGCTTCGACATACACTTATCTCTTACGGAGCTAGGTACACAAGTGCAGTATAGTATCATCAAGAGGGCTTCCCAGAAGCTCCTGGTGAGGTATCTAGGTTTTGCTCGACTTTTTACTGATGGATCAAAGGTTTCCACTTGTGTCGGATGTACCGTTGTGCATTATGAACATAATGAACTTGATACCATTCGCTATTCACTAACTCGATTCTACACTATCAAATTATCGGTCCAATATGCGGCTCTCAAATTTTCAAGTAGTCTCATCATCACCGATTCTTTGAATTCGCTAATTTCCTTACAAAAATTCCACGATAATCACTAGCATCCTATTCTTCTTCTTCGTACAACCCAATTCGGGAATAGCTTAACCACTTTTCATGAATTCAATCATATGACGAAATGCGTCTCGGTTTCTTGAAATCTGGAACAATTCTCCTACTTTTGTAACTCCAGTCCATTGCTTAATATTTTGGAGCCAAGAAATCCTTCTTCTTCCTCGTTCCCTTTTCCAATCTATCGCTTCCATCATAATTGTGTACAGAAAGTGATATGTTGATCCTCTCATGAAATGTCCAAAGAAATCAATTCTGCGTTTTTTAATTATGTCCATTAATATCAGATCCGTTTTTATCAATTGTAATACCTTCGCATCTTTCATTTTTCTAGTCCATAGTATCTTCCAGATAGTAAAGAAAAATACTGATGCATTAAATAATTCAAATTGTCGGTTCTCATTTGCGTGGATACCCAGTAACGGAGATGTTACGGGTAATGACTTGCCGATTACGTCGCTAAGGAGGCATCTTCGTGTCTCTCGGTACTGTTTGCTCCGGTTCCCGTGTCGGATTTTGTCTGTCGCGCAAAAATAGCTAACTACTTGATCCAATATTCCAACGTCAAACAAGCTGAGAGCCATAAAGGACAACACTACTGTTTGGACAAATACATCCCTCCGTTTCAGAAAAGAAGAAATCATACTTTGCCGTCTAAGTATTGGTCATGTACAAATAATTCACTCCTACATCCGTAATAAATCCCCTCAACCGATATGTCAACTTTGCTCCGTTCCCATTACAATAGAATATCTTCTAGTCGATTGCCCTAAGGATCATCCTACCCGCATACAGTTTAACCTCCACCTACGTTAACATCCCTCCTGTAAGATAAACAGTCAACAATTGACAATTCTTTTTTCTTCCTCCAAGATTCTAATCTCCTTTAACTATTTTAAAATTTTCCTTTGTGCCTCTGACCTTCGTATTAGTGCGGCACGTTAATGGAAAAAAATAAATTAAGCATATTTGCCAATAAATTGTTATTGGTAAAATTCTACACTTCGATGTTTATTGAAGTTTTAAAAAAACTTAAATGATTGTATTGATATATTAAAAAGTTAAACTTTCTGAAAGGATTCATATTAGAAATAAAAATTTCCAAATATAATATTTTTAATGAATCTTTATTTCATTTCTTCTATTGAATTTGGGAGCTTAAAGTTTGCTACAGATGGCGGCATATTTCGAAATATCACATCCACTAAATAATTAAACGTTTCTATACTCATTCTGGTGTATTCCAAAAATGTACTTTTATTATTTTTAACTCGAGGAAATAAATAGTGAAATTCAACAAATGTCTCTCTCATTCCATAAATTTCATTTACTTTCTCTTTTTTTGTTAACATACGCTAATAATAAATTATTATCACAAATAACTGATCTTTTAACACTTTTAATATCCATTAAAATATAAAAATTATGCAATTGCAAAAAATAAAAATACAACACTATAAATAAATGCGCGTACGCTCGAATTATTCATTTTCGACACTTTCACATTTGCCGCGCTACGATGAGGTGATCTTAAAATCGCACAATGCACCACAAGCTCAATTTGGACACTGCTATAGACGTATTAATAGACTTCAGCAGTGGCAAGCTAAAACAATGTTTTAAATATGTTGATTTTTAAGTGCCCCCCCCCCCCCCGTTTATGTAAATAAAAAGACTATGTGGAAAGTAGTTTCATATTTTTAAGTGAATAAGTTACCAGTCAGTATTTATGTAAAAAAAAATTATGTTTTTTCAAGAAAAAAATAATCCTGAGAATTAATTATGATAAAAATTTAAACTTCCTGTGTGTAAAAAATAAAGGATGCGAGGAAATTTTTTTATCTTGCTTTTTCTATAAAAAAAAAAAAAAAAAGTTTGACTAAAATCTAATTCCCTCATTTTTTTGTTGGGTACGTCAGCTATAAACATAATCCAGATGAAATGAAACTTTTTTGAAAAGTTTCAATGTGTGGCAGCGGGATTTGAACCATGTCCTACTTAAACAAAACGCCGCTGGCCAATGAACTACGCCATGTGTACTCTTGTTTACATTTCCATTGGTTTTCCTTCATGCCTATAATAGGTTTTCTATATATGTTCTTTCCACACTTAGTTCTTGCACCTTTATATACACTTTTGCTAAAGTAAACCATAAAAAAAAAAAAAAAAAAATATATGCGCATAATTCTCACGATAAGTGTGGACATTAGTATTCGTTGAATTCATTTCATATTTGTGCTGCTGAAAATTGTTCATTGGGAAAATTAATAATTCCCGGAGATAGTGAAAAAAAAAAAGGAAAATTGTTTCAAAATGAGCGTTAAATAAAATATGTATCCGTATCACTGCTAGGCGAAACAAGTTGCATAACGTAAAATTTTTTCAGGAGTTAAGCGGGCATGATTTTGTGTGGCGACGCTACAAGGGTTGAATTTTTGAATAATGTAGAACTGATTTTAGGCACTCATTTTTTTCCAAATCTTGATATTACCAACAAAAATAAAATAATCAGCATAATTGATACATTTAAAATACTAATCCGCTACTAAATTTCACTATAACACTTTTAAAATACAAACTCTGACAATTAAGTAATGAGACTGATTGCAAAAAACACGTATATTTAAAAATTAAGGTACATCAGTATGACCCCTTTCGCAATAATCAGCTTTTGTAGCTACACACTAATTCTAGCGTTTCTTTTTCTAGTTTTCGTAACACTTCTGGAAAAATTTTTTTTGTTGTTTATTTGTTTGTTTGGGCGCGATAACAAAGATCCTGTACCCAGAAGAAATGTGGAGCGGGAAGAATCAACGTTAAATAGCAGTTCGGTCAGAGATAGATAATATAAAAGAACTGAGTAGAAAAATGGCGGACAAAGAAGAGAATGACAAAATATTCGAAGCACAGTAAAGAGCAGGAACATCAAGTGCTAGGAGTTGTAAGTAAAAAATAGAGCCGTCATTTGAGAGGAACGGACACTGAAAAAGAATATGGTTGAGATTACAGAAAGCTACACCATTCGGATGAAGAAGGCAAAACGGAGAAGATATTAGGTAAAAACGAAAATGAGAAAAATGTAACAGTGATTGGTTAGGACGTAAGTGAATAATGGAAACGATGGACGCCGAAGTAAGAGGAAATTAAGAAACCGCAGGTTGGAAGAAAGCGTGGTTGAGCAGCTAGGTAGCAAAATAGATTATTAGAAAAGGACGGAACACAGATGTCAGAGCCCAGTATTAGGGTGAAGTTTTTTGAAAAGAGGTAGGAGATTAGAACCTGGAATTTTACATTAGAAGGTGGAAGCTTCAACTGACACTTCTCTGAGTGTCCTCGTCACGGACTACTTGATGACAGCTACCGACTTAAAATCTGTTCTTTTCACGAATTGTTTGAATCGAGAGCGCAGGAAGAGGTCGTACGGTGACATATACAGGAAATGTGGGAGTGTTAGGGCAGCACTGGAATATCCTTCACGGTCAAAAACTTTGTCACACTGAAAACGCGATGGCATGGCGCATTGTCTTACGAAACGATCCTCTTTTGCAATCTCCGAGCGAACTCTGACGACCTTTTTCGCAACCGTTCGAGTACTTCGAGGTAGAAATGTTTATTCGTAGTCCGTCAAGATGGAACAAGTCCGTGTGCACCACCCCTTTGCTACCAAAGAAGCAAATCATCATTATTTTAACTTTTGACTTGCTCATTTTTGCCTTTTTTTGCTCTTGTTGAACCAGAAGACAGCTGCTATTGATTCTGCCAATTTGTTTCCGGATCATATTAAAAAATTAAAGTTTCGTCGCCAGTAATTATCCGATCTAGAGGAGTTGGATCATTTTCAGTCTATTCAAGACAATCTTGCGCCGCGACAGAAATTCGCTCATGTCTTCATTGTTCTGAAAAGGATTTTTTGAAGTATCCTGGCAAAAAGTTTTTTCACGGATAAATATTCAACTAAAATCTTCCTATAACTGTTTCACGGTCAATGCTCTATTCGTCTGCCAACATTCGAACAAATAATGATCGATCTTGACGGACAGGCGTGCGTACACGCTGCATGTTGTTGTCAGTTCGAACTTCAATCGGCTTCAAAGTTCGCTCTCATCTTCCATACGTTCTCGACTGTTTCTTTATGCTACACCAGAATACCTGAGCTTGACTCTCAAGGCTTCATCATCAAACACACTTTGACCACATTATCAAACGTTTTCTTCGCAGATTCGCCTCTTTTGTGGGCAAAAAATCATAATCCCACTGAAATTCATCGATAAATATGTGAAGTGTACGGCGATAAAGAAATGTCGAAACCCACGACGTGGTGTCCAAATGGTGCCCCGTATGTTCGAGGAAGAACGAGATTATGTGGAAGATGAAGCGCTAAGCGGTCGGCCGTCAACTTCGCACATAGATGCAAACGTTAAGCGCGTCGAAACTCTCCTGGGGGAAGAGAGCGTTTTGTGAACGACGAAGAAGTCAAGAATTTCGTCATGAATCGGTTAGCTGAAGTTGGATGGACATTTTTCAAACAAGGCATCGCGAAAAATTGGTACCACGTTACGACGGGTACTTGAATATTTTAGGTGAATACGTCGAAAAATAGGGAAAAGATTGTAGAAAATATCGTTACATGTTTTTTACTACTTTTTTTTTTTTTTTTTTTTTTATTGTGAACTTACTTGTTGATTGTTACCGCACGCACGTTTAAATGTCGGACTTCGTATTATTTCTCGAATTAAAAGTATAGAAATTCTAAGCATTAGTTCGGTAATACCGGTTTTCTTAGACCTTTCTTTGATTACATTATTGGACAAAAAGGAAAATTAATAACGCAAAGATGCTATTGACTCGTAAGATTAAATCCAGACATATGTACATATTAATTGAATTTTGAATACGAATTAATGAATTTCTGTTCATTTCTCGTTGAACTGTTTTTAAAAGTTGCAATATAAAATGCTTTTTTTTCTATTGTTATTGTTTTTTTGTTTTTTTAAAAATGACTTTTGCTTTTGAACTATGGACATTAGTCTAGCCATATTTCCAAACAGTTCCACCTTAGATTATGGAAGGATATTTATTTTTCCCTTCTAATCCGAATTCCTTTTATCTTTCCGTCCAGCCCTTACTTTCTTTGACCAAATGGTTTGACATGTTTTCTTCTTTTTGTCAGCCCCTGATCACTGCCCTATGCCGTTTTCGTTTCGGTCATACCTTTCTCCCTTCGGCACTTTTTCCTTTTTCCCCCGTCTCTTCTCCGCAGTGTCCTCTTCACCCAGAAGATTTATTTTTTCTATGTGCTGTCAATATCATCTTCTTCGATTGTTCCTTACTTTCTTCAGAACATTCTCTCTTCTCTTCTCAGCTTTCGGATCTTGGTCTTCCTACTCTATACAATGACTCTTATGTTCTCTCATTTTCTTCCTTGTCAATTGTTCCTATTCTAGCTTCTTTCATTCATTCAATCTTTCACCAGATTAAAATCTAATATGTTATGCTCCTTTTGAGCTATTGCTTAGATTCCTTGGTTGATTGGGCTGTTGCTCCTCGTTAGCGTACGCATAAAAAAAAAAAAAAAAAAAAAAAAAAACCCTAGCGCCAGGAGAATTTATCTTTATTTATAATACGCAATAGTTTTTTTTTTTTTTATTATTATTAAATGGGCCCGGTATCAGCACTGACCCAACTACATGAGCTTAGATCACCTACTCAGATTCTGAGGCGATCGGAGATAGAAAGTATAAAGGAAAGAAGGAGGGGAATAACGGCTAGAGATGGGAAAGAAAGGATAAAGGGAGCATTGAAAGGGGTAGGAAGATCAAACGCCAAGAGTTCGGCGTATAGATGGGAGCACTCGGGAAAAAGAGCAGGGCATTCAAAAAGGATTTGGTTGGGGTCGCATATAAAGGGAGGATCAGTAGAGTTGAGAGGGCAAAAGGGAGAAGGTGAAAGAGAAAAAGAAAAACGAGAAGAGGGAAGGAGAGAATGACCAAGTCTTAGTAAGGAAACAATAGCCGAGCGCTGAGAAAAGGGAAGAAATTGGAACCAGGGATGTGAATTAGGAGTAGGCTGTAGGAGGAGCTAGAAGGAGGAGCGATTGGCAAAAAAAGAAGTGTAGATGTCAATCCATAGTCTGGCATGGAGACTTGCGGAGAGTAAAAGGATATCTGAGGCAGGAAAATGCGGGAGGAGTGGACCATTAAGAGACCCCGAGTGAGCTAGGAAGTTAGCTGCTTCGTTGTTCTCAATGCCAGAGTGGCCAGGAACCCGTAAAAAGCCAATAAGGATAGAACGTGCTAAGCGCAAGTTGGAAATGGAGGCACGAACAGAAAGAATAATATCATTAGACAAGTGGGAAGGAGGAGAAGAGATAGCTTGCAGCACTGATTTGGAATCAGTAACAATGAGAAATTTACGGATTCCTCTTGAAGAGGAAATAAAGGAGACAGCACGGAGAATGGAGACTGCTTCAGCAGAAAAAATTGAACAAAAGGAAGGAAGTTTGAAGGATTCCGAGTGATTAAGCGAGGGGGCCGTAAAAGCAGCGCCCACTCCGTTATCATTTTCGGAACCATCAGTGAAAATTTTTACATGACGGGGAAGAAGAATTTAAGATGTGGACATATTCACTGACCACTGTACTACTCTAGGGAGTGAAGAGAGGAGAATGAGATGGGGAGATATATACTATTGAAATAAAAAGAAAAGTAAGGAAGCTTATTGCCGGAAAAGACATAAGGAGAAAACTTAGATACCCCCGAGCAGCTATGTGCGCGAGAACCGGGATTTTGTGAGGAACGAAGCGCCAGTGGTCATTGATATACGGTAGTAAACTAAATGCTACCTGAACGAAACACACTGCCTAATTAACCCGTAAGAGGTCGAGCCCGGTCTAAAGACCGGGTTTTTTTTTTTTTTTTTTTGTTATTTAACTGTGCTCATAACTCAGCTATTCCTAGAATAACAGACAAAGCATGAGGACTAATCAGTTTTAACTAGAATTTAAACCATTGTACTTAACCAGGATAGAGTATCAGTTTACACACACACGGTCTATTCGACCGGCGCGACCGATATCGTTTCGATTTATTTCAGTTTGATTCTCTCTTTTGTCTTATGTTTCTAAAAAATATACATTGTGGTTCTCATGTTATCACATTACCCCATGAAAATTGCCGAAAAATCGGGTGCAGCTAATAAACCAGAAATGCTAACATTTTGTAACTTACGATACTGTAGATGAGTTGAAAAATACATACTTAGTGTCTCAAGGAAAAATTATCCGGGGAACTCAAAGTTCGGATTACGAATCTTTTTACACGAAAAGCAGAATAAAGAGCAGCTAAATATTAATGTTGAAGAAAACAATTTACAAAAAATCAACGAAATATTCCTGGGCGATGTCACTTTTGTGACTGGCGCAAAAATATCCCGAAAACTAAAACACAGTGTGTAATAGCTGCAAGTGTTTGTATGCAAAGAGCACTCCAGTTCCAGCATGTTTTAAATGCGCAAATGAAAACAAAGAAAAATCTAGTAGCGAATGTTAACAATTTGATTACACGTACCGTATTTTTGTATATGTTGAGAATTAAGTTATTTTTTATAAAATGTTACAAACTTATATATTTTTTTGAATTAAAATCCTGTTTATTCATGCTAAAATAATAAAACAAAAACAAAACAACATAAAAAGGAATAAAAAGTTTTTCAAAAACATAAAAAAGTATTTTTTAAAAAAGTTTTTATAAACCCGGTCAAAAATACCGGCGCGACCTCTTACGGGTTAATTACGCTACGGTAGCTGGAGTCTTTACAGTTAAATAACTTTAAAAACACCCACTAAATATTTGTAAAATAATTATTAGTACAGTTTATAGTATGTATACTTGTTGTCGTGCTAAACGAAGTAATTTATGAAAATGATGTTGTACGAAGATTATACAAAATAAATAATTAAATAATTTGAAATTTTCACCATTGCTCGTATTTTATTACCATATTTACAACAGTTTGTTGACATTTTTATTTTAAAAATAAAATTATTATTATTTGTTTTTTGTTTTTTAGTATCAATTTTAATAAAAAGGGAATAACAAATTGTACGAATTTAATTAAAAATATCTTTCGTTATTACAAATGCCAGTTGGACGTATGCCACATAGTTAATTTATCACTCGCTTCGCTTGTATTATCTAACCGTATATCAATATATACCTTCTCGTATTTTTATTTTTTTGATTAAATTTCGGCAAATGTTTATCTAACGAAAATTTCACATTAAGAAGTTTTACTTGTATTAAAAATTTTAAAATGTGACGTGGAAAAAAAAAATTCTGTTTGCTCGTTATCTGTCTGCTTACTCTTGTTTCGACTATACATATTTCGCTTAAATAATAGTAAAATGTTCCACTTGTATAAAAATTTCAAAAATATTTTGAACGTTTCTTGAGATGAAAATCAAAATGTTAGTCGGTGAGTTTATTATGTTTTCTCGCGCATTACACCGATAAAATGGAAATCAAAAGCTAAATGAATACGCCTTATGATGACTACTAATGACTTGGCATATCAGATAAATATTTAAATAGTCATTCTAGTCAAAGTCGTGCGCAAGTGTATTTAAAAGTACAAAAAGGCAGCTCTAAATTACGTATACGAGTACTAAATTTAAAATGAACGCATAGAAATTTTTAATGCATTAATCCTTTTTTATTTCCTTCCTTTTTTTTTTTTTGTAATATAGGTTCTAACTAAAAATAAATTTTTATGCTGTTATTTATCTGATCATGTTTTTACTTTTTTAGTCAGATTTTTTAAACTCGTTTTGTCTCCTCCGTTTTCTCGCGAATAAATGAATAAATTTATTACGGATCAGTAAGTTATTATTTAATTTCTAGCCTAAAATGCAGAACCTTTTTTTTTGCCTTTTTCGGAATCATTTTAATCAATTCGGTTATTTCATTAAATTGATGTAGCTTCGTTTTTGATCATTCCGTTACGCCTTTAATCGATCTTTATTTATAGTTTTTTGGGCTAAACTAAGGATTTTGTATCAGAAATAATGGAAAGAAAAAGAAGTTAATTAAATTTCAATTCAGTCAGATACATTGGGAAAGAACTAACAGCGCAAGACGGTTACGAATGGACAAAGAAAAGACATGGGATATAGGAAATGTAATAAGATTTCAACAAATGGGAATAAAGAACGGAATGTTCAGTAGAAAGAGAGGAACATTTGAAAAAGGGAAATGATCAATGTCACAAATGGCTGCTTCGTTGTGGTGTAGAGGTGAAAGAACGGAAAGAAGACTGAAGAGAGACTAAAACGGGAAGAAGGCAACGAGGAATGACTAAAAAATGGCCATAACGAAAGAAAGATGTAGCGAGGTAAACTTGGGAATAAAAAGTTTGGAAGGGAAATTAGATTGAATAGAGATATTAGAAAAGAAATATAAACGCCCGACAAAATTTTAGCGGAAATTCTTTAAATAAAGACGAGAGATTTGAGAAAAGAATTTTTTTAAAAGAGAAACGGGAGAAAACAGCAAATCCGAGCCAGAGAATCAACTAGCTCATTTAGAAATCCATAAAAAATATAATGCGAATAAAATAGGGAAGACATAAGAATTAATGATGGAGCACAAGAAAAAAACAGATAAAAGAGAGCATATATGACTGAGAAATAACCAAACAGGAACTGGAAGAAAGACGAGAATAGAAGAAATAAAAATAAATCATGGAATATTGGCCAACTATAAGTGCTATAAAGGGGAAGACCAAAGGATTCTAAAAAATTGAATGTTGAAAAGATAAGCATTACCATATCGTTTTAAGTCATTAATAACGCGTGTGAAAAAAAATAAAGAATAATTAATGGCGTGGAATTCCTGTTTCATTGCAGCTTAAGGGAAAAATTTCGAAGATTTTTTTATTTAACTAACTAATTAATTAATTTAATTTTTTATTATTGACTGCTGGCTATCTAAAGTTATATAAAAGACTTAGGGCACGAAATAGCAGAGATCTCAGAAATGCACTAGTCAAATTTAATTAGCTAAGTCGATCGTATTTTTCCTTCCTGATCTTTAGACTTCCGCTGAATTTTCCAGTAAATCAATCGATCACGTGCATATGCTTTGTGTACGATGCTGTCAAAGCATTTATTGCCGCTATTCATCGCTCAGGTCTTATCGAATTGATGATCATCGTGGTCACCTGAATTCGACGATTATCATCATCTGATTTCAGCTGTCTCCAACCGAATTAGGTTCTAGTTAGTTGACTCTTCTTCCCATTGTGTCTGGGCAATGGTCCATAGTTGATGCGCCCAAAAAAAAAAAAAAAAAAAAAAAGGAGGGCGTGATCCGTATTTGATTCTAGACGCGTATGTATAAGTGCTTAGTTTAGTTAATAAGGTCAGTCGGTGTCTGGATTTTCTTAGGATTTTAGTGGTTTAATTTCGTTCTATATATTGTGTTATCCTTAGGAGTTGAATTTCGGTATCTAGTCTACCGTTTAGAGCAGCGTCCTTACTATTTGTCGCATTCCGGTCCGGCATTTCCAATTTTTTGTTGGTGTCGGATCCTTATTGTCCAGGTCCAAAATTATAAAAATGTTGAAGTTAACATCGACGGAACCAGCAACAAATGTTCACTACTCCATGAAGAGCGGCAGCCCCGAAAGTGGGAGATCATCGAACGTTGAATTTTTGTGACCCGAGTACGGGGCTGTCGCTGCTGAGTCAAGTACTAAAAGGAACCGAAATGGTCTATTTCGCATCACCGGAGTCAAAACGGTAGTTTTAGGCCCGTGGTGAAGAGTACTGACCGGCTGGTGAAGGGGAAAGCAGGTGATGTCCCCGCCGGATAGTCACTGGAGCTTGGCCGGTCGAACGGGCGGTGATTAATGAGCGCAAGATACTGTGACACTTATCTAACCCGGGAGTTGGCGTCATCTCTAAGAGTGAACTTGAATCATTAGCGGGTGAATGCGACAGTTCATGAATCTGTGGTGGCTGGTCAGTCGACCTCCGCGGGACCCAATCCTGGTGAAGTAAATAATAGTGCTGATTTAGCTGTTGCCACGGCCGCTTCTCTTATGAAGGTGGTTCTGGAATCGAAGGCCGAAGTTTAAAAGGTTTTTTTTTCTTTTTCGGACGAGTACAAAATCACCAAATCCATTGTTAGTGAAGTGGCCGAAAAGGTGAGGTGGGAAAACTGTTACTACTTATCTCTACGTGAACTAGATTACTCTTAAGGTCACGTTTTAACTTCTAAGAAAGTGTATTCGGTGCAGTGTAAGATGGCTACTGTTGCTTTTTTACAGTTTTTGATCTTGACTTTTTTTTTTTTTTTCTTTTTCATGTATATATACACAGCCACGGAGTCGGTGGATTTATTACAGGATTCACAGAAAAATTGGCTAAAAAAGGAAATAAGAAACTTGACAATGAACAAAAGTGTAGTGAAAAAGATGAATATAATTTTAACAGATAGACTTGAAATAATACGATGAAAGAATCAGTAAAAAAGGATAAATTAGCGGATAATTGCATGAAATTATTCACATTAACCCTGTAATTACCACAGATCGAAGAATGCATTATCTATTAGCCTGGCCTCAGAGATCCCCATGTTGTATCGGATATTGTAAAAGACATTTTTCATTTCTTAAATTGTCTATTTAAGATTTAACTTTAATATGAATGAAATTTGATTATTATAATCATTACAAAAGAATTAAACAGGAAATAATTGAATGCTCTGAACGTAATGTTTTCCGGCATTTTACACATTTAGTTTGATGTTTGTGAATTTTTTCAGTACGAGTATATTTACATGTTAGTTACTAACGACAAGATTGAACTCTGGCTTATTTGTTCAAAAAAATATTGGCTCTAACAAGTTCTTTACCGAGTTTTATTTAAAAAAATTACGGCGTTTATGATTTGGACGCGGCTACAGAATCATCTGAATTATAAAAGAATTCATTGTTCCGATGTCTATCTTATTCTAAAAAGATTACCAGAAGCCAACGTAATTTTATTAGTTTTTCTGTTTAACGCATTGTGTTTCGTTATCTAAAATTGTCCATATTTCTGAATACCCCTATTTTCCCGGTTTGGATGAAATCTATCGTTATAGCAGGCATTTACCATTGGAATGTGGCTAATCACTCATCAACAGTCACGCATTTCATTCATCCCGGAGTGGGATGACTAATACAATGATCGTGACTATAAATAGGCGCTAACTACAAGGTCACAGTTTTCGGACATACATGTTTCGGTTGTTATTTAGGGGAATAATTTTGAAATATAATATTTGGAGGATAAATTACGTTATTCAAATGTGTGTCCTATAGGCTCGAGCGGTATTAAATGTGAAACTATTCGATGTCCGTTAAACGGGCTTGCAAAATTAATCAAATAAAGCAAATTATAGGTTGATCTAACTGCTTTTTAAACATCCCGTGTTTCTTCTTCCTTAATTATTTATAGCCAGATTCCTTTGTCCGTTTGTACTGTGGGCTCTGTAATTGCAGATGTGACCATGGTATGGGACAGCTAACTCCTTTTGCTCTTACCTTCGTCATTTCTTTTCTTTTCAGGATACATACGTTTGGCATTTTTCGACGTTGATTGTTATTGTTTCTCCATCTTTGGTATAGCATTCTTTATCAGATTCCATTCCTTGTTACTCCTAATTGCTGCTATGTACACATGTTGATGGGTAATCGTCCGTTGCTGACAAGCCCAGGGAAAAACCCAAACAAGAAAAAAAAAAAAAAAAAAATAAATAGGTTTTTTCAGATAATTCAGAAAAATGAAGAAATTTGACCGGTACACTATAATCTTCGGAGACGAAGTATTAGAAATTAGTGTCAAACCGGGTCCCAGAGGCACGATGGAAGTTATCCGGTTAAATGATAACTTTTATACTTACATTTTTGTTCAAAATTTCTCGTTTAGATAGTTTCAGACACATTGCATCACGCGGTAGTAAAGACATTTAACAATATTCATGACTTTTATTAACCCTTATTATTATATTTGTTCCTATTCCATGATCATTTTCTCTCTATTTGCGGACGTCTGCTTGTCATTTCTCCAGATGTAACAATTTCGCGTCATGTTCCGCCGTTCTTCTTTTAACTGTCGCATTTTTTCCTCTCGTTTCTTTTCCGCGCTTCATACTAGAGATCTGGCGATCACCTGTCTTTTTCGCTGTAAGCTACACGTTCGGCTCACTTACATTTTCTATATTTAACTATTTTTACAGATCGCTTGCAGGTTGTTTTTTTTTTTGTTCCTTCACGAACCGTCCGTATAATTTACTTATTTCTTCCGGTATTATTGAGTATTGTCTTTCTACGTTATTTATTCTTCTAACCTTTTTGTGGTTCGTATCTCTTTGGCATATATTGCGTTAAACTGTTTCAGATTTTTAAGATTTATCGGCGTGTTTGGCTTTTTAAAAATATCACGCGATTATCAAAGCACCATCCAGACAAAAGTGTGGACTCGTTTTAAACCCCTACGCCACGATATATCATTACTTACTTGCCATATAAATTTATCTACTATTGCCGTATTCTCGTTTTTATCCTTTAATCGAGCTTTATTAGGATTAACGTGTTTTACTGCTAGTCGTTGGCTTAATGGAACGTGCATATTTTGACTATTATATATTTTTACAAGAAATCAAATTGATCCCCTCTTTTTTCTTCTTCACTTTGCGTTTACAATCCGATTTTTGTATCGTGCACCATCCCCCGGAATCATTGATCCTTTTTAGACTTGACGTTATTTTTCATGCTAAGTAAGATCATTCGGGTGAGATGATAATAATATTTTTCAAGGGGTCATTTTAAAAGCCATTTTTAATGCAAAATACCTGGCGCACTGAGCACTTGCTCGGTTCATAAAATCATTAATAATTACAATTATAGTTAAAATATTTATTTAATTCCGAATTACCATGTGCTTTTATTGCACGTATCGACACTTAAATCATTGTAAATTTACCGGTATAGAAAATGTTATTATTTATTTGATTATTCAATTATTTATTTAGAAAACTACTTACGGTTATTTATTTTATTTAAAACAATAATTACAAGTTATTTTTAATGCACGTGATTTAATTTTTTATAAATCGGAATTTTTCGAGGATAATACTTTTAACTGGTGTCCATACGTGCAGGGTTGTTTTTTTTTTTTTAAATTTATTCATTAAGGTGGCACTTTTTTTTAAATTTTAAATTAAAAAAAAGTTATAAAAGTTGGAATCTTTCGTAATTCTAATTGGACACATTTTCGATTGTTTTTTGTGTTCATTTTTTAACCGCCTTAAAATCGCGAAAACAACGAATTTTGCCATGGATTAGACACACCTTAACAGATCGATTTCTTGGTCCGAAATCGCCCTAGTGTGCAAATTTCGCGAAAATCATACATAGGTATGGCTATATATATATAGGTATGCAATTCCTGGCTCGTATAATAGTAATAGATAAATGTGTTACACTGTACGAAGAGAATTACACTTTTTAATCTTGATTTTACAACCTCCGTTCGACCAAGGTGAAGGTTTTTTTGTCCCTTTTCATGGGTGATAAGTTCGGGATAGTGCAAAAAGTTCTGTATTTCTCTAAAGATAAGCGAAGCAACATTATTACCAATATTGCACTCTTCTAAATATCTGAAATTATTTCAATTTGCGTCTCTAAATCTTTAGATCTTTCTATTTGTTAGAACTGGCAGTATATGACTCAGTTTGTAATACTTTTTTTATTCTTATTGGAAAATGGTTGCTCGCCAACAAGTAAGGAACAACCCCGTCCATGTGCAGTCCAAATAAATATCTGACGAAACTAGTGTTTAATAATAGACTGTCTGCCCTAGTAGGAGAGCAGTTCAAGAGGTGCGTAATTGAGAACTAGTAATAATTTTTGAAATAATGTCCTCTTTCTTTGTGTCATCTCTCGGTTGTGCAACCTAATAAAGGATTTAACAACAATCGCCGGCGAAGATGATAGGTGTGCTGCCTAATCTGAGACATGCGGTATCCCAGACGAGAGTAAAATGAAAATAAAAATCCCTTCAGACTTACGTTATTAAATTCAGTTTGTAGAAAATAATGTTTTTGGCTGATACATTTTTAAATTGATACTGCTATATCGAATCTCCGCGCTGTCCCTAACGCAATTGTAATTGTAAGTCTTGCTGGCGATCGGTAAATTTCTGCGGAAGTATGATATATCTATCATTTGCCGATAGAAAAATTCCTAAATAAAAATTATTCAGTAGAACATTTCTTGAATTCCGCTGTGGTATTCTTAATTTGGTTACGATTGAATAAACAAGAAGTATAACACAATAAAAAATATTCAAGGTAAATATAATAACAGCGAGAGCTGTGTCCTTTACTTACCTTTAGTATTTCAACCAGCCTCAACATCGGTTTGGCTTTTGATTTTTATTTTAGCATTTAGACTTTTTTTTTACTTACATTTTTTAGTTAAAATTGCATTCGACTTAAAATGTCAATCGGAAGCGTTGATATACTCTCTATTGTGCCTTTCCCTCTTTGTCCTTTCTGACATGATAACACTGTTTTGGGCGATGATGCTCGTGATTTTTTGCGGTACTCCTTCCGATCATCCGAGAGAGCAGCACCAAGAGTTGTCATCCGCTGGTACTCCTACACCATATTACGCATTCGCTATTCTACCTCTTCAGATGCACGTAATTATTCCAACTGTAACTAAATTAATTTCTTCGATACTTTGTCGTATTAAGATTTAGTCTGGTACTCTTGCTCGTAATACTTCTAGTCGCTTAGTTATTCCTGTTCACAGTGCTTCTTGCATATAACAAAGTACACTGTCATTATAGTTAACTACCTATTTTCCGTCTATCTATCTTCCCTATCTATATTTTACACTCTGTTTTCTACCGAGGTAGTCATGAAATCATATGGGAGAAATTCTACCGTTTTTTTCCGGTCGGTAAACTGTGCAATCTGCTGTCGCAGTTGCGACTATAGTGCTGTCTGGTGAATCATTTCCTTCCGCACCAGAATTGTAAATGCTGCGGTGTTACAGTCATAATGTTTGATTCCGTTTTCTCTAGACGTTGGCATTTCTAGCTGTTGCAGCCACAATGTCGAATGAGAACCACTGCACAGAATTCCAGTGAAGGGGCTAAAATTAGAATATCATTTTGATTTGGTCGAAACTATTTTGGCATTTCCCTTATTACTCTTACAAATATTATTTAACGGAATATCGTTCTTCGGAAATTTTTTTTTTTTTTAAATTCGGCAAATTTAAATGTCCAATGTAAATTCAATTTCTTTACAATTCCGCGTAAAGATAAACGCGTAATAAAAATATACACACGTAGTACAGTAATAATTGTCCTCTAAACTGAATATGATCTGCGAGCAGAATCGTATGAAATCGGGAAATGTAATCCGAGTTCTAGATTCGATTTTTACGTTAAAAAAATGTACCGTGAAAAATAATTTTAAATTATGAAACTTTAGTTCCCCCCAGACTTGCAGATCGCAAGACCGGTAAATTTCTTTTTTATATGCAATGTGTCTGCGCCACCGCTTTTTTGTTTTTTTTCGATTTCGGAGCCCTTTCATGGGGCACACAGTGTGTGTTACCCATTTGTAAACAATGCTGGTTTTCGTAGAAATATGTTTTCCTGTTAGTTTGTCAAGATTCTCATAATCTTTAATCCTATTTCTGCGGCGTTTATGGAAGTTACGATGCGATTTTTACAAAAGTTTTATAACTTCGAAATTCCTCGTAATAATTATAAAGTTACACTCTGGTTCGCGTATTATTTCTCTTAATTCGTAGAAGTTATTTTATATTTTAACCGCGCACTATTGAAAAATTTTAAGTCGGACGTATTAAAAGATGTACGAAAACATTGAATAGAGTTTCACTAAACATCGTATACTCTTCCAACTAAATCTATCGCAAAATATCTCGAATTACATATTTGGTTTTTATCTGAACAAATTAGTGACCTCAACTACTGTTCGTATGATGAAAATCAATTGCTGGCTCTAGATTAATGGTTTGTTTTTTTTTTTAGCGTAGGAATGCGCGCGACCATCGATTGCGGACAGAAAATAAAAATCGATCGATCTCAGGGGGTAGGATTAAAAGAAGAAGCGGATGATAGAAATGACGGAAAAAGTGAGGCTGTGGAAATATTAATTACTTCCACGAGTAGTTGGTTAGAGTGGACGATGAAATGCTGAATAAAGAACGTCTTGAATCGCCAGGAATACCCTTCTATCTGATTTTTGTTTTTTTTTCGCGTTGTTTAATATTAAATTAACGTAAACAGGATGTGACGTAAAAAAGTTCGTTCGTTATAATCGATTCATCATTTTATCGATTTATTTATTCTTCGAATTTCATATTCTTTTCGTTGCCGAAAGATCCGGGTTTGAACCATCAGCAAACTTTTTACATTGCATCTAACTCGGAGAGAGATGTGACTTGGAGGCACGCCTCATAAATAGAACGACAGTAGGCCAGCTTGCAGCGCGTGACCATACATCGAAATGAAAGTATAAATATCGCCACCCAATTTAGCTGGAAATAAAGCTTTGAGTGTTTAGCTTTTTTAGTAGGAAAGTAGAAGAAAACTATTTGATGTATTCGAAAAGAGGCAAACGAAACAATTGTTTAAGGATTGATTAGTTCAAGCAAGCTCCTCGCGGAAAGACTAATAAAATTGTAGATCGTTAATTATTTTTATCTCTTAGATTTTTCGATAGATGTGAACATTATCTACAGTATAAAAACCATTGGGGGGAAGCAAACCAAGACTTGAATTAAGGATTTATATCCGAAACCGGAAAAACAAAAAGTTAATACAATCTGGGAGGCCAGAGTATCGACGGCCGAACATGTTATCAGGCAAAACATAATAGTGTTTCAGTCCATAGTGTATGATGCGCGACTGTTTCCCCCGTTAAACAATTTTCTAATGCGGGATATCCAGAGAGCGCGAGAAGTAGAAAATTTTTAAGAATGCGAATGATAATAACGAAGTTACAACAGAGTTACACCTCCGAGAAGGAAAGCGCAGAAAAAAATTAAAGATTTAAAGGGTTGTCAGGCGGATTTTTAAGAACAGAAAATGCTACCAAGACTTGGAGTGGAAGTAAGGACTTTAAAAGGGATGAAATTCATCGATATTATAAAAATGGGACAGAATATAATTCATTAAAGACATACGCGGCAGAATATGTTAATAGAAACGTTAAAATTGAAAGGTATTATAAGTTATGTATTTTTAAACCTTAATTTACGTTACAAAGTTATATTTGTAACGTAAATTAAGGTTTAAAAATACATAACTTATAATATCATTGAAACAAACGATTACAGGAAGAAATAATACATAAAAAATTGAAAGGAATTTCAGTAAAGAAAACGACCTCTTCGCATCGCGTGACACAACCGGTAAATATTTAAATGCTTCAGATGGAGTATAAGGCATTTCATACCAACAGATTTTCAAACTTCTCACTCTTAATGGTAATAGATGTTAACGTAAAAATTCCGAAAAGGTCGCTCTATTCCAATTCGCATTTTATATAATAACCGACAAAGAAGAATAAGTTTTCTTTTCCTTTAATACACCAGCCGCCATAGATTATTGTCGTGGAACAACAACAGGCTTGCTCCTGGAAATTCACCTTTCCCACATGTCGTATTTTTCGTAAATTTCATACATTTTCCCCGATCTTTTTAACAACCGTTTCCAATAAATAACTGCCGGTGTACACGTGTTGAAATACGTACAATTTTCTCAGAATGTGTAAAATATACACGAAATGTCGGAACTTTGCACTTACACGATTATGAAATCGGCGTATTTCGAATCTACAATCTTCGAAACGGCTAGACCACGAAATATCAAAGCGATAGCTACGAGCACAAAAACTATGCGTTGGATGCAAAATCCGAATGGTAGCCGATGATGCGGTGTTTTTTTGTTTTCTTTTTTTTATATTTTCAAGCGGCGGGAGGGGAGATGGGGGGGGGTATTTTTGTGCACGTTATTTTAATCGATTTATTTGTATAAATTTACATCTACCAACAATAAAGGTAGGGAATATGAAGTGTTAATTATTTTTAGTTACGAATCGATCTGTTGCGAACAGGAACATTATTGAGCTTGCTGTTGAAACGCAACGGATGGATGATGAGTAATTTCATCGTATGCTGCGGAACCTTTGCCGGCTAATTTATTTCATTCTCTTTCGAACACATGCGCGTATGTGGCGAAGGATAAATTTAAAAGCGTTACATTAGATAATTCGTTGCTGTTACTTTTTTCTTTGACAAGGGACAATTACGGCAGAAATTGAACGTGTAATTGGCCCGAAAATGATATAACGATTGTCGAGCGTTTTCTCACTATTTGCAGCATCAAAGGACCTTAGAGAGCGGAGGAAATGAACGGTGGACGCGGCCACACTTTAATAAGCGTACGTTGGTTGTAAGTTAATAAATTTCATATCGCGCGTACGATAAGTTTAAATTCAAGAGGGGTGACGTCAACGGTATTTTACATTGGTTGTCTCTGAGTCGTTATCAAATAATTTATCACGACGTCAGATAAAATGAAGGAAAAAAAAAAGTGAAAAAAAAGAGAAAAATAGAAACAGCAAATAGAAAAAAAACTTCAATGAACTGGCTGAGATATTACAGAAGGGAAGTTAAATCACGTGTATGAGAATTGTGTGTATGGGTGTGTGTGTGTGCATGATGCGGGAATAGTGGGCTGTGTGGTTAGATTTGCCGGTATGTGCTCCGTACACATGTGTAAGTGTGGTGCGTTACTAGCGCTCTCTACTAGAACACACACATTTGGACGTAGCTAGAACTACGCTAGTCATTTTAATAAGATCTTTCATAACGCGTTATCAAAATCGAACACAAGCGATGAAGTAGGTTTTGTTCATAATTTCTTCTGCTGCGTTTATGTCGTAGAGTTTTACGCAACTACGACTGTCTGTGTTTGATCATTTTTTTAATTTTGTAATTTATTTTTTTGAATAATGTGAACTTTTTTAATTTTGTATTTTTACTGTATTGTAATGGAGAAACATTAATGCAATTAATTGTCCGTTGTTAATTGGAGATGATTCTTTTAACGGTCAGAGTATATCTAATAGCAGCGTTACTGTCTGGTGAGTACGAGATATAATTTTCCGAATATGTTGTTTTTTTTGTTTTTTTATTTTTGTTATTTATTTATTTATTTATTTATTTATTTATTATTGTTTTTTTCCATCTAATATTTGATCTTGATATGTTCAAATGCTGGTTCCTTTTTTATCGGTTTAGGTCTAATTAATGTGATGTTCATGATTTACCGTGTGATTTAGGTTAGTTTAAACTGGAGTGGTAGATATGGGTATTCGCCTCCCCAGAGAAAAAACTGCGGGGGCGACCTTCCCTCAAAAAAATATATATTATACCAGTTGTATATATAAGAGTTATTTAACTCTTATCCGGGCCAGTGGGGTCTGTCGGACCCGCTCGATCAATTAAAAGCCTGAAAATAAAGACTAAGTAAAAACAAGTTCTCTTTAATACGCAAGTTTAACAAAAATATAAACATTACTTTTCAAGACTTGAAATATGCAGCTATTTTAGGGGCTGACCGACAATGCTGGTAAATCTACCTGCCCGGATAAGGGTTAATAAAAATCCAAGAAAATTAAACGAAAAGCGGGAAAATAAAATATATGTTCATTTCAAATACGTTAATCACATTTTCTTTCATTTTTTATTTTTATTTTTATATGCTTTTTCATTATACATAATATTCTTACAATATACAATTTGAACATATGATATTTACAAATATTGTTAAGATTCGCATGAATGACTAGTAACTACTGTTTATACAAGGCTTCTCTATATACAGGTGTGATTTATGTTTCTGTCCTCGTTGGTTGTCAAACGTTGGCACGCCACTGGTGTCAAATTTATTTAAAAAAAAAATTAAATTTCTATACATACACCAAAAAGTTACGTGATGATTGTAAAATGTTTAAAAACACTTTTTTTGCATAAAAATTTTTTCAGTAAGCTAAAAAAAAACAGTGAACCTTAGTTGCAGAGAGACTGCGATTAAGAAAAACCTAAAAACAATTTAAAGCAGCAAAATGAGAAAATAAGTAGTGCGTGTGAAAAAAAAAATTAAAAACAATGGTATCATAAAAATTACTACAATGTTTATCAATGATAAGAGTACGTGAATGTGAAGAGTATTAATATCAGTAGAAGTAGTCATGGACACCCGGAAATGTTTATCGTAGAGTGACCAGAGTAGTATACAGAATAATAAGTTTGACGGCGCGGTTTATTTTACGTGCATTTTGAAAACAAAAAAAGTCAGTCGTTAATTAGGATTTATCAGATAATAAAAGTGACGCTTTATTAATTTATCGTTGCTTGTGCCGCCTGCACGTTCTGTGCCATTATACATACAGTTTGAGGTTCTTCGAAAATTTACTACTTTTTTTTTAATACGGAAACAAATTATTTAATAACCGTTTAAATGTTTAAAAAAAAAATATATGCATGTGTAAATTAAAATGTTAAATTATAATAATGTGCAAATTTAATTACGCCTTCGTAAAATAAGGCAGTTTTAGAGAATCAGGGTGAATAAGTAATTTGAACATTTTTTTTTATCCCGTTTTGTGTCAGTTAGCTAGCAGAGATAAAAGAAAAATTGAAAAATGTTTCTAACCGGATTATTAATGTTACTCGATTGATTAATTCGAAATAAGTGTTCAACATTCTCCCTGGAGTTTCGATATCGCGCTGTTGGAATGCGAGTCGGAATTGTAATTTCTAAAAATCCACGAAGTTTTCTCAATGATTTCACTGGAAGTTTTAAACTTTCGTCTTGTAACATGAACTCCAACTTTTTTTTTTTTTTTTTTTTTTATATATATATATATATATATTTGCCGCATTATGGAGCAGATTGACCAAAAAGCTGACCAAAAGTCAATTTAATGAAAGTCATAATCGGTTAATAATGACTATTACCTGGGCGACGATTATCTCTCGTGCATTGTTGCCGATCGGACAACTTCCGGAAGAGATAGCAGTAGAAGAAGTCCGGAGAAACATTTCAGATCCATTGCTAACTAGTTTAAGACCAACAATGCGAAAAGTATCGAAAAAATTGTCATCGGAAACTTTGGAAATGTCGCTGACAAAACAAAACGATAATCTACCTACAGATACAGATGTGGTGGATGACGACTCTAAAGATGAAGAATATTATGAAACGGATTAAAAGTGACTGAAATAAACAATGTATAACAGAAACGTACGTTAAACTGTTATCAATAAATACGTATCTAAAAAAAAAAAACACAGGACGAAGCATTTTGTAGCGTCTTTTTTTTTCTTTCTTGTTGTACATTAGACCTCTAAACTTCATTTTTTAGCTCGAAAAGTAATACTGCTATCTGATAAAATCAGATTTTTATTTTTAGCATATTTCCGATCCAAAACACAAAAAAACATAATTTTTCTCTATTTCTTTTTACAATTTTTGTTAAAAGCTTTCAAGTTATTTTTTCAAAAAAATATCACCGAGATTCCAACTCTATGCTTCTTTTGGTTCACTCACTATCGTCACGAATTTCTGGTTTCTATTTTTTTTCCGTTTATATGAACAGGAATAATTTTCTTCTTCTTCTTCTTCTTCTTCTTCAAGGAGTATTTTACTGTCTTACATCTTTGCTACTTTTTTTAAGTAACAGGTTCGAGAAAGTAGTGGTTTTCTTCTTCGTTTATTGGTTCTATTTTCTTTGGCAACCTTTATTAAATTCCATCAGTGACGTGGACCTAAGCTGCAGTGAAACAACCTATTAAGCTATAATGGTCGCATAAGTAAATAAATGACTCTAAAAGGAGAGGAAATAAGAAAGAAACTTAAATAGATGACCGACAAAAGTTGTTCCGAAAATGGAATTGTGAAATAATGACAATTTAAATATTTTATAACTTCATAATCAAAATATTTAAATGGAGTTATCTGAAATATTACATTTATTGTAAATAAGGCGTGTAAAATATGTAGTCAGCAACTTCCTCGAAGGAAGTCCGTTTAAATTGTCCCGCAAAACGGAAGCCCTGCTGTCAATTTGATTTAGAAGTGTTATCATCTTAGTAAGTTGCCGGTAATAACGCACCATCGCATTTAATACGAGAATATAATAAAAAAAAAGAAAAAGTCTTTTTTTAAGTACGGAAAATACTTGAAGATTTATTTTAAGAATTTAATAAAAGTGTATAAAATAATCGATTACACGATAAAAAATATATTTCGTAGTAAAATATATTTAAAGCGGATATTACCCTTTTAAGACAGCACTATTAGAAAATATTCGGTAGCAAGTTTAAATTGCAACAATTACAGAACTATATTAAATATTTTTGATTTGCTTTTAGAAAAAACAAATCATTGTGTGTGATTATACTCATTTAATATGGTTTTTAGAGTGAAATCCGTATTCTTTTTTTTTTTTTTTTTTTTTTTTGGCAATTTATAATTTTTAGAGTAAATATGTTTGAACGATAATACCGGGGACAGAACAACCTTAAATGTCTCGCTACTTTCTGTATCGTATGTAATAAGTTCAATAAGTAATGAGCTCGTAAATTACGCTGTGGCGGGTCAGCGAATTGAAAAAAAACTTGTATCATTTGAATGGTGTAGGCAGTGCGAGAAGAAAGCCAATAAAAAGCGAAAACTAAAAATTGTATGGCTTAAGAACGCTGGCGAGACAACAAAAAAATGGCAAAGTGAAAAAATTAGAGGAAGAACAGGTTGAGCGGACAAACAAAAAAAATAAAAAAAAAAACCCTATAATAATTGGGAGAAAAAAAATTCCTATCCACAAAATCTGAAATGAAAAGTTTTACACATCGGTAGGAAGTTAGGAAATCGGGTTTTTCTTAAGAAAGGAAAAAATAAAAAGAACTGTCTCGTTAACAAAGACTGTATTTCGAAAATCAACCCACAAATATTTACACAAAGACTCGCATCACTCTGCCTTAGCGGAAAAATATGGGGTGTGCCTAGGACGTTAAAAGTTTACTACAGTAAAAAAAATTGAAATGGGCAATGTTCGTAAATGGACACACGACAAAGAAGAAGCGAACAAATGGATTAAAAAGTTTAAATAAATGATGGAAATAAAAATAAGGAATAGTTTAGCAGGCACGTTGTTCTTACCCCATACATATACATACATATGTATAAAAAGCATGACTGAAAGAACCGGAAAAGCGACGAAGGGGGCAAACTGAGCCCAAACCACAGGCGGCATATCGCTCTGAGATACGACAATTTAAACACTAGATGGAATGAATTTTTAAAAAGATCATATACACTAAAAATTGGGCTCAATTTTAGTATTAAAATTTGCTGTATACTCGTATTATTTTTCCTTTTTCAACGAAAAAAATTATAGTCGTATTAGAGAGAAGAGTTTTTAACTTTCAACGAATAAGCTACAATTTATTCATAATCTTCAAAGACGACCTACATGTTATTTTTGAAAAGTTGATAATTATTACATATCAGATCACCAACAAGAGGGATTTTTTTTTTTTTTTTTTTTTTTCATTACATCTACTGGCGAAATCAAATCAATAATCAAAACTATGAACCCAAACAAAGCTCTTGGGTATGACTTAATAAATACTAAAAGAGTTATCACGGAAAGGATTAGTTCTGTTGACCTACATTTTTAATGCTCTAATTCGCATAAGATATTTTCCTCTTCAGCTTAAATTTTCGCAAGTTGTTATGATCAAGAAATCTCATAATGAACTCGCATCATATAATAGCACTACTTCCTGTTCTCTCAAAATTATATCAAAAAACTATTGCTAAAAAGAGTGAAGTCATTCTTAAACGACAGAAGTTTGATACCAGAGCACCAGTTTGGATTTCGAACGGGACATAGTACTATAGAGAAAGTACATCGCACAGTTAACATAATAGAAGAATCCTTAGAAACCAAAAAAATATGTGATGCTGTATTCCTTGATATTAAATAAGCGTTCGACAAAGTATGGCACGAGGGATTACTGCATAAAATACACTGCAATCGCCCATATGAACTCTTTGAATTATTAAAATCCTGCTTAAGTGAAAGGTATTTTTCTGTTAAATACGCGGAAGCAGAATTGGAGCTCCACCAGATCCAAGCAGGTGTGCCGCAGGGCAGTATACCGGGACCGGTACTATACTTAATATAAACTTCCGATATTCCTGTTCCAGATGAAACAGAAATAGTAATTTTTGCAGATGGCACTGCAATTTTATGTGCAGGCACCTCGGTAGAAACAATAACATAATAATCTTCAATCAGCTGTCAATAGTTTGTCAACATGGTTCAATCGATGGCGTATATGAGATCAATGAGGATAAATCTGTGCATGTTTACAAATAAGAAGAACTGTAATATATCGGATATTTATATTAACAATAAAGGGGGGTTATACCTAATAAAGAAACAGTAAAATAGCTCGGAATTCACTTCGATAAAAAATTAACTTGGAATACACATATAGGAAAGAAAAGGAATTAAATGAACTTAAAATATAGAAACCTATTATTATGGCTTTTGCGAAGGAAATCAGAACTGTCCCTGGAAGTACCGCTATACAAACAAATACTGAAATCAATCTGGACATATGTCAACTCTGGGGCTGTGCTAAGTAATATTGCGCAGATAGAACGTTTCCAAAATAAAATCCCCGGAGAGAAATTACAGAAATGCTCCGTCGTGGTACATCACCAATCATACATTATACATACAGATCTCTGCATAAAAGTACAATCAGTGAAGAAATCAAAAAAGTTGCAAAACAGTACGGTCCAAAGCTAGGACACCACGTAAATAGCCTAGCTGTTGCATTACTAGATAATTGCAATGAAATCAGACGCTTGATAAAGCCAACGGACTTGCTGTAGAGTTCAAATATATTAAACCGGATACCAGATGAAACTCATATCGCTGGATAGGAGTTTCCCTTAAATTATCATCACCCACCCACAAGCCAAGTGCTAGATAGCTCAAGTGGGCTAGTCGCACACTCACGAAAGAAGAAGAAGAAGAACAAAAAAAAATGTGGGAAAAACAGCTTAAGCAAGGAAAATAAGTTACGTGTAAAGTTTTCAGTTTTGTTTCTCCAAATTTGCCATTGTTTGTAGACAGGTAATATCATTTAGTCATTGAAAACGGGATAAAAAAAAAAAGCAATAATAGTAGTAACAGCGGCGCCTATAGAAGAGATTGAAATTATTTGTCGTAAATTCTTGTAAATTCTTTTAGTTTTATAATTTTAAATTTTAAAACGGCGACGAGAAACAATTTACGCGGCAAATAAATGAATATTAATTTGGCGATTACGCAAAGATGAAATTTCCTGGCCTGTCTAATGGAAATTACGTTTGGAAGTGTGTTAATTTTTTTTTACACATGGTTAGACGGGATAATTTATAAACTAATCCAGTATAATTACCCGCCATACTTAATATTATTAGTAAAATCTTACTTACAAAACAGAAAATTTTATGTTAAGATAAACGAATCTAAATCCTCCGAGAGAACAAGTACTGCTGGGGTCCCCCAGGGAAGCATTCTAGGACCATACCTATTTATTTTATACTTAAATGATATACCAGTAACACCCAATGTAGATCTACACCTTTATGCAGATAACACCGCACTAATGGTATCGTCATATAGAATGGACACTATAAAGAAACAGACTAGGCAGAGCTACCGAAAAATTGATTGAATACTTCCAAAAGTGGAAAATAAAAATAAATGAAAGCAAAACTAAAGCGATCCTAATCACCCGACGGAGACCGGACCTCAGTCAAAAAATTAAGGTTCTTAACAGCCATTTAGAATGGGGGACCACAGCCTGCAGCAGTATCTAGGAATAACCCTGGATAAGAGGCTAACGTTTATACCCAACTTACAGCAATCTATTGCAAAAACAATTCAAAAAATCAGTTCTATTTTTCCGATATTCAACAAAAAGTCAGCACTAAGCATAAAAAACAAACTCTTAATATACAGAAGTGTTATTTTGCCAAAATTGCTACATATATGGGATCCCAGTGTGGTCATATATCAGCAAAAGCAATATTATATCCGTAGTTACAAAGGGTGCAAAACCCAATGTTTCCGAATAATCTTAAATAAACCAAGATTTTCAAGCACTAAATTGATGCACGAAAGACTAAAATTCCCTTATATTGAAGAGATCATCAAAGAAAGAACAAAGAAGTTTTTCGAAAACTGTAGCTTATCAGCAATTCCAATAGTAAATGAAATAGGTAACTATGACTAGCAAAAAATTATAAAAAACTATAAGCATAGGCGAATAAAACATACTACTGACATCATAGAGAGTCTTGGGTACTAAACTCATTATTGGCAGCATGGATAACATGTCTGAACTTACTAACTAGATAAATGTTAATAATAAACATAAGAAAGTATACCGATGTTCTTTTTTTTTTTCTTGTTTAAGGTAAATGGGGTTTTTTTTTGTAAATTTTTCCTGACAAATATAGTCTCGATAAGGATCTTACATATAATATCACCGCTATAAAACATCAAATAATGAATGTATATATCCGGTAAGAAATAGACGTTTTCGGTACGGATTAGTAATATCAATCTTACTTGTTTATTGTAAATTATGTAAATACATATTATTATTATTATATTTTTTACAAAATCAACTGTACTTGTATGTTGATGCATTTTTTATCGTTATCGCATGACGTAGGTGGCAGGTTTCGATAATCTCGTACGTGTGAATAATTTAATTAACGAGTAACATATGATTTTAACGGGCAATTATTTAAAACTTACTCTATATATCGCAGAGCCATCTTTTGTTTCGTGCATGTATGTCTCACACTGATCATCGGTAGCATATTTCCGTCGAACAAGCGCAGATGTGTGAAAGAGTATAACGGGAAAAAAAAACCAAGTGAAAAAGGAGAAGAAACAGAAGTAAAATCATAAAGAGAAGAAAGACAAACGATGAAAACAAGAATTAAGGGAAGAAAAATATGTGCGGGGGAATATTCTGCGCTGTTTGCTCTAGTCGCATTTAAATCACTCGGCGCGCGGGGTAATATCCAATAAATCTTCCTCAAACGGGGTTATATATCGGTGGCCGTGTTAGTCTTCGGTTCTGGTCTTTTGCTTGTGAATAATGTTTTCCGAAGAAATGCTTCACTTTTTCGTTAATAAACACGACCGTTTCATAATAACGATGCACACTGCAACGCCGTATTTCACAACTACCGTTAACCTCTGCAACTGGTCAAAAGTGTCACGCCGACATAATAAACTGTTTTCTATCCCTCCGCGGCGCGCATACCGGTGTAGGGAGATGTTTTCAAACCTGCGGCCGAGTCCTTAACGGCCGTGGTAGATTAATTTTAAAATGCCCGTGCATAAATATAAGCGCTGTAAGAAACTCTCGAAAGGCATATGTGTATCGAATTTAAACGGGATATACCACATGCAGGGTGTTTCGTTGTCTTTTGATTTTACGAGAAACATTAATCAACCCATGAAGGAATTTACTTACGAAAATTTGATAACCTTTTTAACTGCCGCGTTATATAATATTCTCTGTCCTTTTGGTGCTGCTTCTATGATATCGACGTGAAGTTGTGAAGTTATAAGGTGTGTTTTTGCTAATAGAACGTGGAATGAAGGTTTCGAGGTTCATATCATCGTACATTGTGTTCGTCTCCGTACAGTGACGTATATTTTCGATACGCACATTTGAGAAGCTCTGTTAGACGGAAGAATTTTGCATAAAACTTCTTTCTGGCAAGGTAGTCCGGCTGAACCTCAATAACACAATCAAATTTCTTAAACGTACAATGTGCTACACTTAGTTTTATAAAACTATGTACCGTACTGTAACTAGACTAAGTAGATTCATAGCCTATGTAGGCGGTAAAAATCTAAATAAATAAATAAAAAAAAAAATAAGGGGTATTTCTCGATTTCAGGCAATGGAAAATGCCTTATTATGTAAGTGGAGTAAAAAAGGGATCTATGGAATTAAAAAAAAAAAAAAAGTATTTCACAAGCGGGTTTAAATGCCTCTTAAATAAAATCGAATATTAATTTTTGTAATTTTTCGAAAGTTCTTGTTGTACGTAATAGTTTCTTACCTATTTTTTGCAGTTAGACGCCGACACGCCCGGAAACAAAAAGAAGGGCAACATCCGTTAGTTAAATTTTTATTCGGTCAGTATTGACAATATGAAAGAACTAGTCGCTGGAATGATGGGTGGAAAAGAGAAAGACCGAATGTGAGGCGTTAGGCCCAGACAGGAAAAAAATATTTTCTTCAAAATCTTTTACTGCGAGAATTTAAATCTTAAACGTATTGAGAATGTTTAAAATGTGAAATCGATTTTGAATCAGGTACACAATTCCGTAAGAAAGCGAGAACGATTTAAATAACGTTCCAATTTGTCCGTATTTAATTTCATCTCCTTTGAAAATAACGCGACATTTTAAAAATGTTAACATTACGTATAACGGGAAACACAGTATAATTCTAAATGTCTACTTATTCACTGTTTACCACCACATTTGTAAACACTATTTTGTCTATAGCTGCCTTAAGTGTACTATAAAAAGCAAGAATTGTTCCGGAGAGTAAAACCCGTATTATCCAGAACTAAGCTAATTCCGCGATTATAAATAATTAAATTATCGGATAATAATTTCAATCAACGGTGAATCAGAATTCACGGCTCCGAAGGAGTGATTCGGGGGGTATTGTGATCTAATATTAAAAAAAAAATTTAATAAAACAGCAATTCTACGAATATTTTTCTCTTGTTTTATACTTAAATTCGGCAGTTTACCGTTCAAACGTATGGTTTTGTACCAATTCGCCTAAATTTGGGATTTCGTTTATTTAGCGGATGAACAAAAAAAAAGAGAAGAAAAAAACAGCTAAACATCAACAACCGATTAACAGTTATCGAAATTCAAACTGAAGTCTAAAAGTTGATTCAGAATTGGTTTACGCGTGTCATTAGATGATAGCATAAAAAATCAAACGCAGCTTTTTTCCTGTTATATTTAATGATAATAATTTATTTATTTAAAGTCGCTCGGCAGCTAAGGCCATTTGCGACGCCGAGAAGTTACATCTTATGCGTATAGATTAATAAATGTACAGAACATAAACCGGAAGTTATTTCTTATAAGTATAGATTAATAAATAAAAAGAACAAAAAGCATATCTAAATAACAAAAGAAAGAGAAAAGGAAAGAAAGGAAAAGAAAGGAGGTAAGCGCTGCTGAATAATAAACTATATAAAAGGAAAAAGTCGGATGAGCTTTAAAAATTTGAAGATGTTTCCGCTCAGGCCTTTTCATTGTCTGACAGAATTTCGGCAAGACCAGCATCCTCCTTGAAGCAGGCGGTTCTCTCTTGCCGAAATTTGCGGCACGAGGTGAGGAGATGTTCCATCGTAACCGGCAATCCACAAATTTCACATGTCGGTTGCGGTAGTTTTTGAAACAGGTAGCTCTCTATGTGTTTGGAGGCAACTATGCGCAGGCGAGCTAGTGTTGTTTCCTCATGTCGATTTTTTCTGTATGAGGTGCTCCATCGCCGAACTTGACTTTGAACAGTTTCTGAGAGCGACAGTTTTGTTCGCAATCGTGTTGCCAGACGGAGTATAGATGTTTTCTTAGTTGAGACTACAGATTTTGGCTGTTTTTCTTATTCTGGCCTCTAAATTTTGTTAATTGCTGTGTGCTGGCGTTCCACGGAGGGGCTTCATATAATGCTGATGAGCCATCGTCGTCCACTGAAGACTGCTAACATCATTTCGGCACTCGATCCCCAGGGGTTTTGGATTTTTTTCATAAAGCTGTATATAATTTGGGGCAAACGTTTTTTGATGCGAGAGGTTAGATGGATTTGAGGCCAGACTAAAGAAATATTTCAGCGCAAGAAATAGCCTTCTGTGTTTGAGTGGCAGGACATTAGTTTCTGCATGAAGGCTGTCAATTGGACTGCAGTGTAATGCGCCTGAGATTATAATCTTAATGCGGAATTCTGAACAGTGTTTAACCTGTTCATTAGGTTTAGCTGTATATGACTGAACCGTAATCCATTTTAGACAGCGTAAGAATAGGTTCTGCAGGCATTTCCTATCTCCGCCCCATTTTGTATGAACTGTCATTTTGAGGACGTTGAGTGATTTTTGACATTTCGTTTTAAGTTCATCGATGTGCCTCGACCAAGACAGCTTCCTGTCGAATACTAATCCAAGGATTTTGACCGTTGGCGCTGATCTAATGGGGCTATTGCCCAGAGTTACTTTGCAGGCCGAAGGGGCTTTCCGTTTATTGTTGAAAATAAAGCTAGCTGTTTTTTCAGCTGAGAAGGCTAAGTCCTGGTTTGTAGAGACCACTCTTGTAATTTATCGATCGTGTTTTGAAGACGAACTCTTAGACTTTCCATATTTGCAGATGTCATGTATATTGCGAGATCGTCAGCGAAAAGATTATATTTACGGGTGCTTCAATGATTTTGGACAAGTCGGATATGCCTACTATGAATAAGGTCGGACTAATTATCGAGCCTTGAGGCGCGCCGTTTTCTTGATTTCTAGGGGACGATAAGATATCTTCTATCCGAACCTGAAACGTGCGATCTGTCAAGAATGCCTCGACGAAATTAAGCAAGTTCTCAGTGACATTCCAGTTTACTAGGGTTTGAATGATTTTATGTCGCCATATACGATCAAAAGCCTTCTCCAGGTCATATTTGATTCCGCTACTATATATTTTTTTTCTTTTTTCCGAAAAAAGCAACAAAAACATTTAACAGCCGAAGCATATGCAGAAGTGAAAAAATACGGTTAAAAGCATTTAATATAAACATATAAAACACGACGCTGCAATAATCGTTAATAATTGTAAGTTATTCCATTCCGAAGTTGCTGTGTTCTTCAAAGCCCACTTTTCTTGTCAGTACATAGAAAGCCTTATTGATATTTAATATGTACCATTAAAATACGGAGTTTCAGAAAAAAAGGAAGAAAAACACTTTTGATAAAGAAACGATTTATAAATGCTTTTATAACAAATCGAAAACAATGCATATGTGTGCAGGGCGGTATCTAGACCAAAATTTCGGGAAGAGTTACGAAAATATTTTTATTAATATATATATATATATGTATGTGTGTATATCATCAAGAAATATATTTATTTATAAATAGTGTGCTAAAGCCTTCTAGTCAGTTATTGTGTACGCAATATTTAAACTCTACGATAAAAACAAACAAAAAATAGTCGATCCATAAAATTCATGAAAATTTCAATTTTCTTTTCGTTTGGAATTGCGGTTCATTTAATTCAAGCAGTTATTATTTCACAAAGATTTCGGGGAGGGGAGGACGCTGAAACCCGCCTTCAAATAAGGCTCTGTATGTCTACCTAAATTCTGTATTAAACTAAATGTTTAAAAGCCCCGCAGTAATCGCTGTTAAATAATTTTCGGACACAACTGCGTTAAAGGAATATAGTTTGACGTTTCGGTAGAACAGAAACGACTCTGCACTATGGAACTAATGTATAAAAAAGGCCGTGTTTATTAATCCTGTAGTGAACTGTTTTTAATGATGATTGCTGTAATCCTTCCCACTTTAACACAGTTGTGTCCGAAAATTATTTATAATGAATTACTTATTAAATAAATGGAGAATAATTTTTTTTTTATTTTTTTTTTTTCAGGTTTAGGAATTTATTTTTAATGTTAAAAATAAGGAAGGATGCGTTTAAAAAATTAATAAACAAAAAGTAAAGTTAAGGTTTTTTTTTTTTTTTTTTTTTTTTTCGCCTAGACCATATTTATATATCTTTTTGGCCAATAATCTCCTGCAATCAAAAATAGCCGAACAATGTAAAATAAAAATAAAACAATTTAAAAATAATAAATAAATGGATAAAAAATAGAATAAAGAAAAAAAAAGCTAACCGCCTAAATTAATAATAAACTCTAAAGAATTAGAGAAAACCGATTAAAAATTAAATAATAATCGTGTTTCCTTCAATAAACGTAAAAAGAAAAAAGAAAATCTATGGCTAGAACAAAGTCGATGAGAGATGCACAGTGAAGGATAAATGCTGTACGACATATTTCAAGTCTCTTGCTATCAAATTGGCCACAGTTTAAAAAGAAAATGGTTTAAAATCTAGTCCACAGTATGCAACCTATGCAGTGTCCTGTATTTGAAAAGTTTAAACCAATTCGACAATGACCGGAGGACGCGGCCTACATACAATTGTCACAAATTAACGGATCATACTAACTGGAATGCGAATGTAATGAAAAACCAAGATATGAACGGAAGAGATGGTTGGATAATATGAAAATCCTTGATCACTGCGTACGTAACTTACTCAATCTGCATTATTATCTCTTTTAGCTATATCTAGAAGGTCGAAGGATGGGCTGAATGGAAACGGAATTATTAAGTGTATGGACGTCGTTACGATCTAGTATCGGATGTAATTCACAATTTCGTCGTATTGTTCGAAATCTGTTTTAAAGACTTGGCGCTTTCCGATGAATAAGGGGAAGAGCAGCGCTCAGAAGTGATACTAAAACAATTACGGTAGGACAATTTGCAATAACTAAGAAGCGCTCACCGAAAGGATTCGATTTATTGTATCCGCATAATTTGAAAGTTGTTGTACATAACAAAAATTGAATTTTTGAATTTTTAGCGTTTAAAAATGTTGTAATTGTTTATCATCGAGCTAGCCTAATTCTTATTATATTAATGTTCCCTATTCATCCTTAATAAGAATGCACAATGTAAACAATCTTAAGCAACAAAAGGTGTAACATAATTCTAATGATATACGATTGTCGCTTACCGTCAACTCGTGTGCCTTCCCCTAAAAAAAATATATATATATATATATGACCTGGCTTTCGTCCTTTGGCTAGATTAACATAAAACTCGTAATGCGGTTTAATCTGTGAACACCATATCTGTATCTATTTGGTAGCGACTCTCCCCCGAAGGTTCTGATTATAATATAGTCGGTTACGAATGCGCGCTCTCGGTACTTTTGCAATTTCTTCTTTTGTATCATCGGATAGTAGGTTATTTTATGATGAAATTCTTAAAAATTATTACTTTTTTAAAAAATTTGTATAATTTGTATATCTTCAATTCTGTAATGTTTTTTTTTATTTTATTTATTTATTTTTTTGCGGTATTGGCTTGTACGTCTTAAATATATTTTAATCGAATTATAAAATTAGAACGTAATAATAATATAATTGCTCTTTTATGCAGAGTTAAGTGCTTAGTTTTTATTCTAATATATCGCAAAAATGGCAGTTGGGGCTGTTTTGGAAACTTTTTGTTCACTGATTTTACACCGGCGGTGTCTCTAATGCGATTTTTCATTTTCATTGCGGATAAATTTTAGTTTTAATTAAGAGGTGCAGATCGGAAATCCGACGAATTTTATACGTATCTTTTTGTTTTGAATCAAATAATTCTCCTCTCATCAGTTACACGAGATAAGTACACAATAACGACAAACGCCGCGCAAAATAATATTCCGATATTTCGACATACATATGTATATAAAATCGAACAGTTCGTTCGAAAAAGAAAAATCGATCGCAATATTCGTATCGGATCAAATCGGCTGATGAATTTTACGAAATCGGGCGGTGCCACATGTGACTTCGTAAAAAGCTAGTGTGTTTATTATGTGTATTATAAAAAACCGGTCAGTATGACAAGCGCCTTTGGACACATCAAAATATTTACGTACATGTATCATTTTTACATAAATAAGGCAAAATAACAATAGTGAACCTATTCTCGACAGTGTCCTTACTTTCGTATATTGTTATCAAAATACGGTGTAAACTAACTTTGTGCAGAAATGTGCTCGAACTTTCATCGTTTTTGTGCATATATTATGTATTCCTATCTCACGATATTAAAGAAATACGGGTGCGGAGGGGGGGGGGGGGCTATTGAAATTTTACTCAGCAAAATTAACAAAGGTCGAGGAATTTGCTAAAATATTAATTCATTGCTAATAATCTGTTTAATGTGAAAACACCCCGGTAGAAATGCTGTTTGAAAATCTGTTTGAAAAGTTGTTGATTAATTTACATATAAATTCATTAGGAAATTAATTTATTTCTTTAACATTTAAAATTAATCTGTTAGACTTTATTATAAATAATACTTCACATCAAGTCTCAGCAGCCTCTATATTAAATTACGCAAAACAGTGAACTTCCAATAACGCCTTATATTCGATTTTATATTCAAAATGTCTTCAAAGATTCTAATTTAACCTTGCTCTAATATAATGGCCGATTGGTTGTTTTTTGCATATAAGCCCGAAAAAAAAAAAAAAAAAAAAAACTTCCAATAGGAAAATTTCATATGAATCCATTTATGGTTTCTTAAAAAAAAATAACGTATACTAAAATACACATATACACATATCAAAAACAATAACTCTTTTCGAAATCAGTTTAAAATGAAAATATAACACAATAGTAACAGGGGAAAAAAAAATCAACGTGCGCATCTATAATTAAAACATTTTAATCGAAAAAGCATTATAAAAAATTAAAATAAAGCGATGTACACTGAAATGTTAAAAATTCAATAATTTTAAACATTAAACGATTTATTTTCTTATTATATTTTATAAGGAAAATTATTTTCCCGAGCAGAAATGTCCGAATCTATAAATAGATTAAGAAATCTATAAATAGATTAAGATGTGAATTAAAAAATTTGCAAAACCATTTACTAAACCAATAAAATTTATTGTAAAAGAAGATATTTAAAGAAGCATAACAATTTAAAAAAAAAAAAAAAAATGTATACTGCTATACAAAGTTTATTTTTTAAAAATAACGGCAAATCTTTATATTTTGCAAAAAAAAAGTATTAAGGTGGCTCTATTATTTTAATATTCCCCTTTCCACTGAAAAGTATTTCTTTAGCGTAATTAGAATAGGGATGTGCACAATCGACGAACATCCGTGTAAATTTCTACGCAAGTGATGCGGGAACGTGTTTGCGTTGTATTTTGAAAAAAAAAAGTGAAAGTGGGCAGAAGGACTATTAAATTGGACCTGATAATTAAAACCTCCAGGCTGTTGGGGGGGGGGTTAAATTATTAAAATTATCTGGTTAATTCGATTTGATATTTTCTCATTACTTCTCATCTAAACACTTATTCAAATAGTATGCATGTTAGTAGTACTGCGGAAGTATTGAAATCTGAATATTTTAAACAACGTGTAGACACACTTCGTGCAGTAATAGTTTTAGATATATATATATATATATATATATATATATATTGCACGAATGTGTATATATTTAATTTTTTTCCGGTTATATAGATATTGGAAATATGTGAAATTCGCAAATGTCATGTTTCATATAAACAAAATAATAGACAAAAATAGTAAGATAATAATAATAACAGATATAATAAACAATTATAACAAACTAATAAGATAAATTTTCTTACTTAGTAACGTTTTCGGGCATAACCCATCATCAGCTAAACCAATATGTGAACAGATACAAAATCTAAAATTAAATTTCTTAAATATTATATATTATAGTCTATGTACTTTACACCCTTTTAATAGTTATGACCATTGACTCTATATTTGTTATTTTAAACCTATATGTAAACCACTGTATTCCCCTGTTGACCTCAGTGTGATTTAGATTTTGTATCTGTTCACATATTGGTTTAGCTGATGATGGGTTATGCCCGAAAACGTTACTAAGTAAGAAAATTCATCTTATTAGTTTGTTATAATTGTTTATTATATTTGTTATTATTAACTTACTATTTTTGTCTATTATTTTAACAAACAGTATGAAAAAATATTCTTCATTAAAATAATCGACACTGTGTATAAATAAATTCGTAATATATATATATATATACATATATATATATATATCTAATATCTATTATAGTTTTAATATTCTATTAATAATCTCTATTATCATAATAACCGAACGCCATTGCGGAAACTAACTACCTACAACGACTTATCAGAAAATACCGAACGCTGTCACAACTCACAGCTAATAGAACACACTCCCACAATATCAAGATCAGAAATTTTATTCAATAGTATTAAAAGCGGCGACCGGTAAATCCCTTAGTATCGTTCTACTAGGCTCATTACGATATTGCTGTTTTTGATATGAACTGCCGAATTATAACCAAGGCCTAACGTGTAATGTAATGTAAAATTAAAATGCGAGCAATACAAAAAAACGAAAAGAATTAAAATATATCATTCTGTTCCAAAACACTTTTTTTTTTCTTTTGTTGAATGCTCGTCAGTTATATAAAACATTTCTTTACCATTTCTTTACGTTTCGTGTTTTTTTAGCGCCTGCATGAAATATTACGCGCCATTTATTTATACGAATTTATTTCTAAACAAAATAGGTTCCATTAAATAAGTTTCAGTTAAATTATATACCTTCATTTTTGTAAACAATTACACCGGGAAATAAGAGTTCAGTTGCTTCTGATAATAGTCGGTGCAGCTGAACAATGAACATTTAACGTAGAGGACACTCTGAAAATCATTGAAGATGAGCAGCGACCATTGTGTACGTTTCGAACAATTACAATAGATTTCATTTAAAATCCCCCTCCCGCAAAAACAGCTTATTTTCGTAAACCAACGCGCCTTTGTTTTGTTCTGTTGCTCCCGGATTATTATTTATTCCGTTTTATTCCGTTTTATTCCGTTTTATTCCGTCACATTTATTTAATCTCGGGACTTTCACATATTAAAACATTTTCGGATCAGAGAAAGTTAATCTTTGCGTCTATCTACTGTCGGCTGATTTCACCCCACGGCTGACAGTTTTTTTTTTTTTTTGAATTAATTACAGTGACACAGAAAATAAAAAAGTAAAATGATTTAAAAAGTCAACATCAAACATATTCGATGATTTTGATGGCTATTTAAAACGATAAATAGTAGTAAGTGTGTTCGGCCACACTCCTCGTAATGAACTCCTCCTGCATCTCGATGATTACGGTCTTGCATATCAGTGTGTATTGTATTTTCTTGAAATTATCCTCTCCGCCGCGCCCTCATTTGTACGGTAAGCGCTTATTAATTTACTAGAACGCTCCGACTGAATAATTCAGCGTGTCCTTAGTGTAAACGGTTGTTTGCAAAAGAATTTCCCAAGTTTCACATTCAATTTCGACTGCTGCTTAATGCCCAGCGACGACCTGTCATTCGAACAGAAAACAACGTGTACTCGAATACATTACTGATCCGGCACCCCGGGGACTTCTCTCTCACCGTGAGTTTCCACTCTGTTCGTTTTTTTAGGCGATACGGAAAATATGCATTTTGAATGTTAACTAACGCGCCTGACTGTCTTCAAGGTAACGGGATGTTTGTCGAGTTGCATTTTTAATTATGCTACAAGTAAGACAGGGCTGTTGTTATCGCGCGTCGTTTATCGAAATTTCGAAGAGTTCAGGAACTATCGGAAGTATGTTATGACGACGACCTTATTATCGTATTTCTAAATAATTTTTGGTTTCCATCTCTCTCGTGTCATGAATAATTCTATACCAGTCCAATATTATTCGCCAGCTTCCAGAGACCACATACGTCAGAGCCTTGGTTTCGGAGAAAATGTTTATCTCATTCATAGTAACGTCCATATGCCCTTTCTGAGAATTTCCGATTCTCTAAATTTCTCTCTTCTCGATCGTTAATTTTAAATTGCATTCACGGTATTACGTTAAATTGCGTCTCTCTTTTTAAACGACACTCGCAGTCAAAATTATCTCTTAACGCGATCGAAGCTTCTTTCTTTGATTAGCGTGGTTTTCTTCAAATTATACCTACATTGATTAACTCCATTACAAAAAATGTTGTTTTTTTTTGTTGTTTTTTTTCCATCTAAACTAAACTATCCAAAACCTAATGCAGTCCTGAAAATGAGGTTAGGAAATGTTTATCAACGTTGTAACGGGAATTTTAAAAATAGGTATCGGTAAATAGTATACTAAATTTGACCTTGCAATTATTTAATAAAATTAAACACTTGTCAAATAAGAAGTCACTAATTGTATTCTTCTCCTTCTCGGGTGCCATGTTCGTTGTCGAACTTAGGCGATCATCTGGATGACATTTCTGTAGGCCTCCCTGTCGCGCCGGCGAGTCGGAAAAGTTCCTCAACACTTCTGTCGGTCCACTGACGTATATTGCACAGCCACGATAATCTTTTACGGCCAATGCGGCGTTTCCCTTCGATTTTACCCTGTACGATCGTTTGAGCCATTCTGTATCCTCTCAGTATGTATGTCCGAAATATTCGAATTTTTGTTGCTTGATTGTTTTCAAAATTTCCCGTTTTTTTTTTTGGAACTCTTGTAGTACCATCTCGTTGGTAATGTGCGCAGTATATGGAATTTTTAACATTCTTCGTAAAAACACCACATCTCAAAGGCCTCTATACGGTTCATAGTTTTGACTTTGAGCGTCCAGGCTTCATAGGTCAGTACAAACTAGACGTAACAACGAAGCATCCTTAAGCTCAGTGTTTTGTTTAGGTGATGACTGCATAGCGTTTTTTGAATTTTGATGAACGTGCTTCGTGCTATTTCAATTCGGGTTTTAATTTTTTCGTCCGCATCTACTTCCTCGTCCAGCCAGGCTCCCAGGTATTTGAAGTGCGCTACTCATTCCATTTCCTCACCTTTTTCGTTTGCCCCGGACATCTTCTCGGCTTACTAGCATCAACTTAGTTTTCGATGTGTTTTTTCCGATTCCTTCTTGTATACACAGGCAGCATTTACGGCGTCCACTGGTTTTTGCAGATCTGCCATTGTTTCCACTAACAATGCGGTGTCGTCCGCGTATCTGATGTTGTTAATGATCTCACCGTCGATCCGGACTCCTTTTGCTCGTCCTTCCAAGGCTTCTGCGAAAATCACTTCTGCGTATATATATTGAATAGTGTTGACGACAATACACAGCCCTGACGTACTCCCCGACGGACAGGGATGTCTCCCGTTTGCGAATTGTTCCCAACTTGTACTACACCGGTTTGACCCGTATATATATATATATATATATATATATATATATATATATTTCTCAAAAGGCCGATATTTCGATCTTCTAAACCTATTTGCTGTAATATTTTAAATAGTTCGTCATGACGCACTTTGTCGAAAGCCTACTCGAAATCAATGAAACGAATACTGTTTTCTGAAATTCCCTGCATTTCTGAAGTAATACATTCATACAATATAAGGCGTCTCTGGTGCCGAGCCCGCTGCGCAACCTGAACTGTTCGCTGCCCATCATGCTTTCACATTTACGTTGAATCCGATTTTGGACGATTCGCAAAAGTATCTTCAAAGTATAGCTCAGCAGGCTAATAAGTCGGTAATCTCCACACGATGCCGGTTTGTTCTTTTTTGGTATTGGGACGAGGGTGGACTGAAGCCAATCTCTCGGAAATTTTCTAGAAGAGTTGTATGCCGTATCTAGGACGAGTTTTTTAGTATGTCTGCCGGTAGAACGTCAGGTCCAGGTGCTTTACGATTCTTAGCTCTTTTCATAGCTAGTTCCACTTCAGATTACAGTATGCTTGGTCCGGTCAAACAATGATCTTAAATTAATCGTAATTATCTATAATAATGTTTTGTTATATTTATGAATGAAACAATTATCCTAAAATGGTTGTTCATGAATAGACAGTTTTTTGCTATTTCATCTAAAAATTTGCTAATTTTACGAGTTCGAAGTTTTTGAAAAATTTTGGAAGCGGCAAATGAATTTTAAATTCTATTTTCTTTTAAAATTATAATATACCTAGAATTGGGGCTGCTGTGTTTCTGTTTTCGTTGTAATATTTTTTTGCGGTACATTAAATTTATTATTTCTATGTTAGACACTCGATCAAACACTTCCAAACCGGTATTATAACAGCCTAATAATTCCCGTTTCGTCGGAAAAGGACTTATAATCGATAACTTAGCAGTTCGGTAAGTCTATTAAGCCGTTAGAATATGCTTCTTTCCTAAATACGAGTATGTGTTGCTTAAAAACAGCATAATTTTTTGTGTGGTTCATGTATTGAGAAACTAAGAAAGTATACAGCATTGAACAACACGAATGCCCAGGACCTAAAGTCACCTGTTGGACTTGACAACCGTTGAAGAAATGCTAATTGCAGGAGTTCAACCTGTAATATCAACTTCGCACAAGTGCAGGACGAGGACGGTACCCCGCTACAAAGGCAATGTAGTTAATTTGCCACGAGATACAACACAACTATTGCACCATCTCTTTCAAAACAACCGGCGTCACTGAATCATAAGAAGAGCACAATTGTGTTAATGGTTATATGGAGTTGCAAGGACGTAAATAAAAAGTTATAAATGCTATGTAGCGGCTAAAGAAATGACGTAATTATCAATGATAATGTCATTGCTGCCAGAAGATGGCGTTATTAGTGAGAAAATATGCAACAGATTAATCTAGTCTAATAATATCGTTGACAAATCACTGAATCTGCAGTTCCAAATGTTCGCTATGGATCTGATGCATCAGGAGAGTCAGACGTGTTTTAGAATGGTGCCAAATATCAAATGTACCAATTGACGAATTTCGTGAAGAAAGTTACCATTTTTTGCGTTTTTCCTTATTTGTTTCCTTATAGTTGTATTCTATGATAGTACTGTGTAATGTGTAAATTACAGTCGTAATATATAAATAAAAAATTGAAATAAAATTGAAAAATTTAAAAACTCAAAAAAATATAAAATTCCAGAAAACGTGGTGAGAAAGAAAGTGTGCGTATGTGTGAGATCCTGCTGTCAGTCGGGGATAGCATGAACCATCATCGGAAGGAGAAGCGCGTACCTGATACGGTAAATTCCATCGGTCAAGGAGCGAAAAGAAGGGAAAAATACAAAAGATCCGATGGGAGATTTTTTTTGTTTAGTTAGTCGGTCGCTGTTTACCGTTTTCCAGTGTTGTTGTTTTTGACTTTTCTTTGATCGTGGTATATAACAGTTGTCCGCTAGTGAAGTTGTGAAAATCGATTCGATAGAGAAAAAAAAGCTGTGGAACGCGAACGTGAAGGCCCGATTAATTAAAGATTTCTGAGTAAAGCCGTTAGCTCTAGATTAAAAGATCTCGCTGGTCAATCATCGTGGAGCTACGATTACCAGAAACACGTCTGACAGAGAAAGCAACGGATCGCGAATGGACAACAATGATGCGTACAACTTATTTATTTATGTTGTTTAAATTTTTATTTATTTATTTTCTCCATATTGTGGTTTTTCAGCGGTCTAAGTACTGAAAGAGCGGTGTATATTTTTTCAATACACTACGTAAAAATCCAAATAATATCACTTTTTCTAATAAAAAGAAAACATTCAACTCTATATTATCCACGGTATTTGAGAGACTGCGGAGGCATCATTGAATAACAGAACTAAAACCATACAAGGTTAATTTGTCATCCGTGGTGGAGACCTAAAGTGTATATAACATTACAGTACCAGCGATAATACGTTGCGAGGAAGATCATTTAGATTTTTTTGTCTCCACACGATGCTGCACCATGAAAAAATTCCAAGTTCGCAGTATTCGTGAAAAAGTCCAATTTTGATAATGTATTCAGAATTTACAGCAAGTGTTTCAAAACAAAATCCATCAATTCTTAATAAATCATTGGCTTTCGGTGGCCATATTTGTGGAATTAGTACCTACAGATTCAAACGTTGTAACGGATTAGAAGCTATATATGCAACGATGTCGGTGTACCAACATTGTTTCCTACATTAAGTTAAGCAGACTTATCGGATGGCCTTGCTTTCAGCGACTATTTAACACGGAACGATTTAGAATAGAAATTGATAAGAAATATTTAAATGAAAATCACCTTACTGCTGAAAATTCCTCGAGGTTTTTTGAAAACAAGTTTCGAACATGTGACATATGATGCCGTTTTGAATATCAACACTTGGGGACTATCCCTTATGTATACGTGCTTGTTTGGCTAATGTTTGCTCCCGATACCCGTTTACTTGACCGAGCGCAATACCTGTCCAACTTTAGGCATTCTAGCAGTATCATAACAATCGTTTGCCACCGCCTTCAGTCCTACCTGGAACATTCAACCAGAGCTGTTATACATTCTTCACGAATATACGCGTCAGATGTACTAAATATGCAGAATTATTAAATCGTGTGTTCAACGCTACAGTGCTCTGTCTATATTGACGAAGTCAATAGAAAAATAAGTTGTAGATTCAATTATCCTAAAGAGCTACACTAAACTGACGAAGAATGAAAAAGGTCAACGGGAGGAGGAAATTTCAAAAAGAAATGAGAAACTTTTTGCTTCGATAAATCCGGTAAGTTAAACGTTATTCCGAAACAAATTCTCGGCTAAAAGGAAGTTTTGAAAGGGTGAAAGAACATCTGATTCTATCACCGAGTCAGCTGGGTATGATCTTCGGAACCGGCCAATAAAACGATTTGTCGCAGTGTGAGCAATTCCTAAAAATGTCACAGTTTAATTAAAGCCTACAAGAGATATTAACAAGTTAAAGGCGTGGGGCTCCTCGATTAAATATTGTTCAAATTTTTAGTAATGCCCTCCGAAATTTTCTCCGATGCTTTCGAAAAAAGCTCAAATAGTTTTAATAACAGCCATTATAATGAAACGACGAATTTAAAACACAGCGTTGTCGTTCGTCTATATCAGAACCGCGCCCTATTAAATTTGAAATTGGCAATGATTATTACGATGATGTTTGGCAATAAATCGATCTTGCCTGATTGTTGGCGATATTTGCTTTCTTGGCAACTTATCAAGATCTACCCGTAATCGGTAGGGAAACTACGTCGCCTATATACGCGCTAGTAGTTAAGAGAGAATCAGACACAACGTGTCCGACTGAATTCGAAGCTATTTAACAGAGGTGCCGAAGAGAATTTCAAGTGAGAGCTACGGAGGATTCGTAGTGAAAAACGAATATATATGAAACAGATGAGAATAATGATTCTAGTATGAATCGAAAATGATTAATAATTTTCACCCACCGACACTATCATGAAAATTACGTTGTCGGAATTCGTAATGAGTGCGCGTCTAACGGCAAGAAGTGCCGTTCGAAGAATTTAGCTTCTGATTACGGTGAAATCAGCTGCATACTGTAATAGTGCTTCTTCGTCGAATTAGAATCTTAATTTATAACCAGCGTACCATGCATTAATTGTGGAATGTGCACAGCTGTGTGTGCGTGTTGTATACGTGCTCGGAAGCGTTCTTCGAGGGTCCTACAAAAACGAACGTGTTCATTAGAAATTGCATAGAAGGTCCGATGTAGAAACGATGTAGAAAAATTAACAGGAAATCAAGTGGAAAGTATATTTCTTGTTTTTTCCTGTATCAAAGAAAAATTAACTTCGCGAGCTCTTTGAAATAAGTATAAAAAGAGTGGCGTTGATTTTCTTGCAAGTTTAACGAGGCCAAGTTTCTAGCTTTTGTCTTGTGCAGATGAAGTGTTAAGATCGGTCAGTTAAATCTTGATTGGATCTCAGATATTGAAGACATAAAGAAACAATAGTTGGAACTATATATAACACTCAACAGGAAGGGGTGAATATTCAAAGAAAATGCAGTCTGCATTATATAAACTTGGGCAGCGATGAGAACAGTTTAAGCTACTGGGCGCCAGTGACGGAAATTTGTTGCAGCAAAGAGGATTAGCCGCAATCAGATAAAGGTGTCCGAGTGACGGGGAATAAATCGAGGCGGCTGTAATTTTTTGTTGTCTATGTGGTACTGCATTCGACTGCATTGTTATCAATGATTGAGTCTGTATGTTAGCATTCGACAATAACAATATTTCTATAGACACAGTTACTGTCTTATAGACGACAATGGTGTAATAATGCCTGTAAGAGTGTGACCGTGTTAAACAGAAATAAGGATTAAAATTTGATAAGGTAACAAATGAAGTACGTAAATGGATTTATATCGCCGATACGAATTTTTCTAGTAGATAATTACAACGAATACTACTAATAAAAAAACATTATAAATAATAAAACTCCTTTTTTTTTCCTTTTTTTTTTTTGCATTTCGTAATAAGAGATTAATATTTTGAAAACTATTTTTCGTTGAAAAAAAAAAAGTTTCATCGATATTTAGTATTATTGTATGAAATTGAAAAACTTGAGTTGTTTTCAGATACAGAGAAGGACTTAAAATATAATGAAACGTATAATATATATATATATATATTTATATGCAGGAAAAAGTATTAAGTAGCCTGCTTAATTATTGAAAAATTTACAGTGCGATCTGAAACCTCAGGAATACTATTCTTTTTTTTTTGGGCTTGCCAAAGACCTTTACCCAGAAATAATTAAAAATGAAAAGAGATCGTTTTGCCGAGTTAAAAAAAAAAAAAGGAACAAATATCAGAAATAATATGTAGAGAATGAAAGGACAGGATATATATGTATTACGATGCCTAAGCAAATGGGAATACAGAGCCGAACGTTTTACTGATAGCGATGAACAGTTAAAAAACACATAATACTCGTTTCAGATAACTGGATCATTTAAATGGAGAAGATATTGTACGGAAGAAGAAGCCAACAAGAAGCGAAAGCAGCAGGAAGCTAGTAGAGAACGGTTAAAACGCTGACGAATAATGGAGACAAGAGTATCGAAATGAAGGAATAGGAGGAACCACGGATTGGAAGGAAGACTAATTTGAATAGGCGGATAAAAGGGTTAGAAAACGAAAAATCTTATATATAGTCAACCCAAGTTTCTGAAACGGAAGTATAACACAACGGTAGGAGATTAAAGGATGGGATTTTTTTTGAAGAAGAATCAGCAGCCGAAGCCAAAGAATTAGTCGTCTCATTACCAAAGATGCCCGAATGGCCAAGAACCTACAGCGCGTCAATATGAATATCGCTTGTAGAAAATAAAAAAATATGAATGAGTGAACGTATACGGGGGGAGAGTAATAAAGTCACGGGAATAATTAGGAAAGAGGGGAAGAAATAGTTTAAAGGACACTCATGGAGTCGGAAATAATCAAAAAATTGAAAGAAAAACGATTAGAAGAAATGAAGATAACGGAACGTAAAATAACCGTCAATTCATTGCGCTAGAGAGTTAAATGGCGAAATATAAACTTATAAAAATAACCGGACTTATTTGTATTATAAAAATAAGATATTTTTTTAACGGTTATCTTAAGGGCATAGATGTTTTAAACGCGCGAGAATTGGCACTTATTTTCTCGCCAGCCTTATTCCTAACAATATAGGTAGAAGGAAGAAAATTATAAAAAATTTAAGATAGTACAGCTATACTTAAGTCCTAGTAAAGCCAGGCTTGGATTTAGGGGGGGGGGGCTGCAGCCCGGGGAACCGCCTTATTAAGGGGCTCCCAAGAGACACCAACTTCCAACATGTAATAAAAAATGAATCTATCATTCGTCATATACATCAACTTTTTTTTAAATAAATAAAATTAACTTTACCGGAGCAAGTACATTTTTTAATACATTTATTTGTTAATCATTTTGTATCCCTTTTTATTTCCTTCTAGAGGAGGAAACTTCATAATAGTAAAATTTCGAGTTTCGTAAAAACGTACCAGAAATTTATTTTAAGGTATAACGAGTCGGAATCTACATTTTTAAGAAATGTCTGTATGAATGTGTGTCCGTGTGTACATGCGTAAAACACGCACACACATTATCCTTTTATGTAAATCTTCGTTTAAAATTTGCTGAAAAATTCATTGTTTAAGATTATATACATATATATATTTTTTTTTTTTGTGGCATCGAAAATTCTAGCCATTGTCTATAGGATATTTCATTTTGTTACATTAATAATTATATGTTAATTCGTGAATTCAAAATAATATAATTAAATTAAATTAAATTAAAGAAAATTTAGTTATTTTATAAAACTGATAATTTTATCACTTCCGCAAAAGGGCCCCTAATATTTCTGTAGCCCCCCGGGCCCATCATACACTTAATCCGGGCCTGAGTAGAGCTACCGGGTATTAATTGTAGTTACGATTTCCAAAAAAAAATAAGTTTACAAGTAAAATGTAACAATTTTAAAAACGTAAACAAAATGCACTCGATATTTATGGTGAAAATGGAAACTATTTAACAGTGTGCCCACAAAATAGTAACTGCCTCTTGTATTTAAATCTTATCGGAGTTGCGTTTGTATCTCGCATAGATTAAGAATCACTTTTGTCACTAATTGTTCATTAACTATGACGAACGGTTGTTAAATTATTAAATTGTAACTTATTTATTTGTTGAGACAACGAAATAATTGTATTACAGATCTGTATAATTGTTATCCATCATTGGAAGATGGCGAAGGAACCCTCAGCAATAAACGACTCGGATGTATTAATCTGAATCATAAAATTATCGAAACTATCGCTCATACAAAAATTAAACAGCCTTCCGATTTGTCTGGACGATGGGTTTCCGAAAAGTAATATGTTTAATATTTATTACACATTCTGCTAGTGAGTATATTTAACTATGTGTCAACTCGGTCATACATGCCTCCGGCGATTTAGATGTAAACACTTCTTCTATAGTATAATCTTTCGATTTATTAGACATAAAAGTGAATAGCTAACCGGTATCTGGCATTTTATGTATTTAGCTGATCATTAAAAGGAGGTAATTTTTGCATTATAAATTATCACGTTTTTTGTCTGTTCATTATTTTCTATCAAACAGGTTTTTTTTTCTTTTCATAATGCATACTTGCGATATAATAAAACCTGGGTAAATACCCGTACTGGGAATAATGGCGACTTATGTATATATTATTAATGAAGTAGCTGGAATTACCTTTTAATCGACCGAAAAACCGAAAACTTTATTAATAGAGAATTAATTAGGTTTGATCATTTTACCAGGAACATTTCATTAAGCATCTTTTCTTTATTACAGTCCAAACATGTGCGTAAGGTTGTATAAAAATAATTACAATACGCACGCACTTGGAAGTTGTTTTGTTTTTTATAATGACGTCATGTTTCGCATCGTTTTTTCCGTAATGATACCTTTGAGCTTGTTTGATGTTGCAACGTACACAAAAATAAAAAGCCGCTATACTAATACTAAAAATCGGTATTCGTCTGTGTTGAAGTAAATAAGTAATTTTTGTATTAGTAGTTGTTAGATTTGGAGGGCGTTATGCCAGGTCTTTGGTATCCAGAAACAGAAATAATCTTGTCAGTGGGATAATTAATTAATTAAAAGAATGTAATTTAAAATTTCACGCTTGTATAAACAAGTCGTTTAAAACTTGGCTGTCGCGGATATTAAGGGATAAACGTTCCACATTTTTTAACAGAAATGTAACCATCTTCTTTTTTTTTTATTAATTCCGTAAAACCGTCTCGCAAAATTAGACTATAAATATATATATATATATATATATATATATACACATATATACATATATACATATATAAATATATATATATGTATATGATTTATATAAATTTGTATACACTTTTTATATAAAAGCATTTTATTAGTTTTGTTGATCATTATTGTCTTTGCGTTGAAGGAAATACAACGTAAACATAAATAGTACTATAAAATAAATTAACAAATTATTTTGATGTGTAACTAAAACGAATTTAAAATTAAAGATACTCCACGATAGACTATTGCAATTTACATAATAATTTTATAATACGTAGAAATTAAAAATAAGGGAATATTTTTTCTTCTTACGTAAATGAATATTTACTATTTTTGAAGTGTTTAAAATTGCAATCGCACAATTTTTTGTGTAACGTTTTTACTTTAAAATTTAACAGTATGACAGCGGAAATTTATTTTAAAATGTTGCGTCATAGCTAAGTTGTAAATTACGTATTTTTTAATAAATTCAAAATGCCACAATAATAAAATAGACCTCCTATTTTCCTATTTTATTATACGTGTTATACGATGTAGATGACACCGAAGGGTCACTTTTAAAGCAGTTCATCGTTAAAATGATTACATTAGCAGCGCTAATTTATTGTATGACCATAGTGATGTCATATATTATATCTTTAAAATTCAAGATTAATTGATTAAAATATCGAGTTTTTTAAATGAATTCTTTCGGTTTGATCAAATATTATTTAGAAACAAATTTATTTATTTATTATAATCGAGAAAAAAATTGGAATAAAAAAATCACATTTTAAAATTTTTAATTCAACACGTTTCAAAGTTGTAGCGTGCAATTTTACGCTAATTACGAAATCGATTAGATTTCGTAATTAACGAATTATTTAGGAGAATAGAATCAGCAGTTACATTCATTGGGAGCAAAAAAATTTTAAGAGTCGCCTCTTCAAAATGATTGAAATAGATGTGAATTATGTTATTATGAAATTTTTCTTTAAAAAAAAAGAAAGATAACCAGGTACAGAGGATTCGGTGGAATAAAACAAAACCTAAAATATTCCATGAATACTATTTGGTCAGTAATCTTACGTTTAAAATTGATATGGAACACCAACGAGGATCCCTAAGGAATATGATTAAGAAACACGGCCCCTCCCTGCTTTAATTCTCCGAACATTGTTCACATATCTATCTCTTGTAATTTGGTCCACCTTCTTAACTTCATTTCCGTTTATGTTCCTCCTAGCTATGACCTTCGTCATTTTCCTCTTTCTTCCTTTTTTAATTCCATTCCTCAATTAATTATCGTCGGTGGGGTTTGGAATGCTCATTCTCCAACGTGGGGTTGCAGAGTCTACAATACTAACGGCACTATCCTCGAGAACTCTATACTTTCCGATAATTTGATTATTCTTAATGACTTCTCTCCTACTTATTTTAAGAGTCCATCTAGCTTTAGCTCCCTCGATTTGATCTTTTCTTCTCTGAATATTGGCTTTAACCACAACTGGAAAACCCTTACGGGTTCCTTCGGCAGTGATCATATTCCTATTCTAATAACTCCTATGAATTTTTCCCCTCCTACTTATGTCAAGCCTCTTCATTCTACTCCATGGAATCTTTCTAAAACTAGTTGGACTGTGTTCCGTTCTCTCCTAGATTCTTCGCTTCCTAATTTTCATCCTGGTCTTGATCCCGTACATGTTTATAATTCTTTCTTGCAACCTATCAAGTCTGCCCTAAATGCCTCCTCCCCTTCTAGTCATCATTCATTCGCCAATCGGCGTGCTGCGTCCTCTTCTATTTGGTGGAACGAGGATTGCAACGCTGCTTTTGACCATAGTCGAACTACTTTTAGAGCTTTCCGTACGAATCCCACAACTGAAAATTTTCTTGCTCATAAACGAGCTTTACCTCTTCCTCACGTTAACTATTTCTGCTGGAGTTTTTCTCAATAGTCGACTGACATTTTTTGAACATATTGATTATCTCTCCTCTTCTGTTATTAAAAGGCTAAACCTGCTGAAAGCGCTGTCCTCAACAAAATGGGGCGGTGATCCGTACATTCTGATCGTCTTGTATAAAGCCATTGCCCGTTCCAAATTTGATTACTGCTCTTTTATCTATGGTTGTGCCTCTATATCTCGTCTTTCTAAATTGGACATTATCCAAAATTCGTGTCTTCGGCTTTGACCTGGTGCCCTCAAGTCTACTCCAATTCCAGCAATTCTCGCAAAGTCTCACACACCACCCCTGTCTCTTCGCAGATCCTACTTAGGCTATCGTTTCCTCACCAAACGTCTCCCTCTTACGTCCTGTACTTTTATTCATTTCTACCTTTCAATTTATAAGAACTGGCGTTTGATGTCGCAAAAGAGGGGCATTCGAGGATTGCGAGAGTGCTGTGTGACCTATTTGGAGGCGGTTCAAGGCAGAAAATAGTCTGCAGGCAAAGCTCGGTGGTTGATTTTATGCTTCGAAGGAACATGCTTGTGGATTTTCATTCCTGTTGCCATTCTTCTCCGGCTCAGAACATGAACAAGTGTGCGAATGTAGGGCTAGCGGGGGATTAAATGGCATTGGGAAGAGTATTGTCATCCGAGCTGCTCGATTGACGCGCTCGTTACCTGAAACCTTAACATGTGCCAGCACACATAGGAAGGACACTTCGGAGGTTAAATTCGATAGCTTATGTAAAATAGGTAGTGAACCTTGATTATCGCGGGATTGTTAGAGTTGATCTTTGAGATGAGTTGGAAGGAAGCGGTTATGAGTAAGACTTTTTGGGACTGGGGGTGCATCGCTATTGAATTTTCAAAAAAATAACTGATTTTTTAAAAGCGTTTGCTGCGTATTATTTTTATTTTTTAAATAAGTTTACAAAAAGTTAAAAAATTAATGGCAGTAACTTTTAATGGATGAAATTAAAGTTATAAGAAACAAAAAAGAATCGGCGTTTTTTAACGTAATCAGAGGCAGTTCGAAATAAAATTTTTATTCGTGTAAAATGTTTTTTTTTTTTTTTTTTTCGCGCCCTTCTCTAAAAAAAAAAACATAAAAAAAACACATTTTTACAACTTACTTTTTTAATTTAAATGATAAATTTACTTCGTATAGAAATATTAATTATAATAAATATTAATATATTTTTATTTGAAAAAAACTATTTTTTTTATATACAAATTCGGTATTGTATTTTTAACGTGCGATTTAGTAGCCCCTTATTTCTTTTTACTGTTTTATGCTTCCGGTTATGTTGTTCTTTCAAAATATGCTCCTACGAAACCCTAAGTTATTTCCTCTTTCCTCTATATTTTTTATTTCTCAAATGATTTTCGGGTTCGATGACGGGGATTTTGGATAACGCTTGCGTACGACAACACTGACTGTGTTGATTCTAAACAAGTGATTATGACATGAATTCTGTTGCTCCAATGAGTTTCATCTTAATGAATTTACATGATTTTTTGGCGCGATCGAGAAAAACAGAAATATAATTATATACATATATATATGTATTGAAGTATTGATTGGCTAAACGATGTAACCTCTGCAAAAACAAAAAAAAAAAAACCCTACTGCAATAAAGACCATGATTTTTTTCTTAACTACGGAAAATGAAGTTATTTGGTGTTTTTGACGGTTTACAGTGTATTTTCTTATTCACACATAAATAGACATTAGTATAATTTATACGCAACTTTCATAACACATAAACGTTACAGAATTTTTTTATTACTCCCAGCCAAAGAATGACGTAGCCGTTAATATGTACACGCACATATATACTAGCTGTTAGACACGGCTTCGCTCGTGTATTAATAGCCGTTTAAATAAATCTGTGCTTGAAAATTCTTAAAAAAATTTAAGGGCACATATATACATATACATATATATATATATGTATAGAAACTCTGCCATTTTGGACTCGCAAGGGGGCTGCGACTCTTGGCCGCTCTTGGTTGCATTTCTGCCTCTTTGTCTTCTATGCTGTCTGTAAAGTGACCAAAATTTACAACTTAATTCTTAAGCCGGCCCCCATTATATTTTATAACGAGGGGGTATCCGAACTTTATATAATAACCAAAAAAATACAACCACGCGTGTATCTAAAAAATAGCTAGCTCTTTGAATGATTTTTTTTCCCTTTCGCGCTGTGTACAGCAGCTAGGGGCTAAGAACGCGGCTGGCAAGTTTATTATATTTTATAAAATAGGTTTACTAATTTGAAAAAATCGAGAAGGGATGCGACAGATGGCGAATACTGGGATAGTAGTGACAAAGGGAGATATTGTGGAGGGAGGCTGGAGCATAGATTAAGGATATTTGGACATTTGGTTAGAAGGCAAGGGATGGTGACAGGAACATCGCATCTGTCAGATATTGGTGGAGAATGCTTTTGAAATATATATGTATGTGTGAGGATGGAATGGCTGATACTAAGAGACGTATGCTAGTGTTGCAAGATCTTGTTCGGCAGAAATGCACTGCTTTTGTTTTTCAGGAGAAAACTCCCAGTCGCTGTTCTGGGCTCTTGTTGCGATTTTGTTGATCGTCTCTTGCAACAAACAAGAAACACTACCAAGTCATCTGCGAAAAGACCGGCTTTTACCGGAGATTGAACGTCTTCGATAATATCATTAATAGTTGTATTGAAGAGAATCGGACTTAGGACCGAGCCTTGCCGGACTCCATTTTGCAGGTGATTTGCTTCTGATAATCTGCCTTCCACTTTGACAAGAAGTTTGCTATAAAAAAGTTTGTTTAGCATTTCGAGCATTAAGAACTAAAATCCTTCCGGCAAATTCTGCAGCATGGATATGTGGATACCATCGTGTCCTAGTGAGGACGGTATTGTTTGTTTTATAGCTCTGTTTAGTCTGCCATAAAGAGTGCCGCGTTATATGGTTTTTGATTGGTTGAGGAAAAGTCCTTCGACTGAATTCGGTCTACTTAGTTATATTTTGTGAACTGATTTTTTTGATTAACATACAAGTGATATAAATAATGATCAGCTTGATTCTTTAAGTACAAAAATCAGTAAAAGAATTGTAAAAAACCGGAACAATTTTAAATTCTGATTATACTTTAAAATATAGATTCGTATTTTTTAATGAAAGTGGATTTTTCTAAACTTAAAAAGTTTTACCCTAGTTATTATTAAGTCATGAGCGATTTTTAATTGTAACAAATATTAGCTTTTATCGAATTTAGCTCCTGGCCTAGTTGTGAGTGAGTGTTACATTTCACAAAAAACGTTTATGCTACACGACACTGCTGACTAAAATGAAAATTTAAAATTTAAAAATAATGTACAACTACTTCTAGAAGTTAGTTTATAATGCAGCAGTACAGCTGTATGAGATGGTTATTCCGTAATGGTGGGAGGTTTGCATGTTTTGTTCCATTAAGTCTGTGAACGAAAAAAAAAAAAAAAAAATCTAAGGAAGGTGTATTAGTATTCAGTTTATATACACAATTATGTGTCTTTTAAATGTTAAAGTGAGCGGTCCATGATTCCCTGGTATAAGCTATAACTGATATTGTGTAGAATTAAGCTCTTTCCACAAAATACTCGTAATTATCTGCCTTCACTTCCATGTCTGTAGAATATCAGGTATTCACTTTTTCAGATTTATGAGTAAGTTGAGCGCGGAACGGGACACGAATCTATGATACCACTGGTTTGTTAGCCGCACATCTTAACTAGAGTAGTGATTACCCGTAATAAAATAGTTTTTAAATTACATTTCAAGTTATAAATATAAATTAAATAATTACCTCAATAACAAACGAAAATAAATATAAAGTAATTTACTTTAATCAATTAAAATAAACACTTAATTAAAGTAAATGATTTGATACCTATTTTTATTTGTTATCGAGGTAATTATTTATTTTATATTTATAAGTACTAACAAACACGTATGGATTTATTTACACTAGCGCCATTTACTTAAGAAGTCTTTTTTTTTTTTGTTCTTTACTGCGATAAGCTGTTTTAATTTTTTTTAATTCGATAGCGCTATAATGAATTAAAAATGTGGATTTCAGTTATTCGAAAATTTATCATCTGTTTGCTTCGAGTTTCGATTGCATAATTTTTGAGATGGATTTTTAATACTGTTACTGGCTGAAGTTGTGACCGAAAAAATAGGAAACATTTTCAATGGGGGCTAAATTGCTGGAATTTTCAGTACATCAAGAGAAGTATGCTTCGAAAACATCTTTCGTTGGACTCTTTTTCTGGAGCTAAAAGTTAGCGATGCTAAAAAGAACCTCCGAATATTCCGCGAGCATTTTTAAGATTTTGATTGTTTTCTTACCCTTTTTTTAATCAACTCAGGAAGGATTGCATAGTTAATTTACGAGAAAAAATAAAACGCTTTTCCAGAGATTGATATTTATAGGTATTATTTCTGGTAAGTGCTTTTATTTTTTGTCTTTAATGGTAGAATTGGCTTATGAATCTGATGGAGGAATAGATGATTACATACTTCTTCGGAGGATATGACGCATACATACATACGTACATATATATATATATATATATATATATATATATATATATGTGCAGGGGCGGATCTACTTAAGGGCTTTTTGGGCTGCAGCCCAAGGCTCCGTGGATATTGAAAACAATAGACGATCAATATTGTGAAGGAAAAAAAATAATATCAAAAATTAAAATTCAGAGATATATTTAACTCTGATTTTGAAAAATTATTTTTACCTAATGTATATCATCCTGCTTCAGAAGCTACTTTAAAAGATTGACATTTAACCTAACTGTTATAAAATATTTTTCAAAATCAATATAGTACATATATATATTCTAGGTAAGTAAAACGAATTATAAATCACGATTTTTTTGTTTTTATTTTATTTTTCAATACTAAATGAACTCTTTAATCGCTTTTTTTATTTTCAGAAAAATATCAAAATCTTATTTTACAATATGTCTGCTAGAAAATATAAAAGTGGAGCTGAAAACCGAAAATTACAGTTAGATCGAGAAAAAGAAAGAAAGAAATGTGCAAAATTGAAACTTTTTTAAAATTACAACATAAAAACGAGAATGAAGTAGCTACAGATCCATTAACAAGCGGAAAGGAAGGGATCTTATCCGAAGAGAATCTAACCGAACACTTTAAACAGTTATATACAGATTATAAACAAAATATACTTGCCCCCCTGGCTATGTCCAGAATGGGGAACCAAGGAAAAAAAAAAAAAATGGGGGGTAGCCTAAAAATTACGTTGTAATGATTTTAACAGAAAATCGCAAAACCGAAAAAAAATTCAAGTGATGAAAATGTGCAAGATTTTGACTACCAGCAATCCCCTCTGTGAACGATATTGGTGTTCAGCAAGAGGACGGTAATACCGAGGCGGAAAGAAATTTAGAAAATATTAAATTTAAGTTTGAGAAATATGTTGACGTGGGCTTGTGGCCAGTATTGCTAAATAATGATTTTATTAATGACATCCTCTCATATGAAATGACTGACTTTCAAAATAAAGATCCGAAAAATAAACATTCAGTTTCAATAAAAAAATGCAAAGAACAAAACAGATCATTTTCAAATAATTATTTTATTAAAAAAATGAAAAATGGCCAATTACTGGAAAGATCTTGGTTATGTTATTTAACCAAGGTTGGTACTGTTTTTTGTTTGGCTTGCAAACTTTTTTCTAAAATCCCTTCTCAATACACAACGTGATTTCCTGATTCGAAACATATAGGCACTTGTTTAGAATATCACGAAAATTCTAATGAACATAGTGTGGTTGACACAAAAAAAAGATAAGTCTGTTTTAGACAAGTAGCTTCAGGAGCAATTAAGAAAAGAAACAGAATATTATCACAGTGTCCTAAAACGGGTTATTGCAGTGGTAAAATTTTCGAGAATAAGGGGCTTAGCATTTAGAGGTACCGAGGAAGTATTTGGTTCTCCACATAATGGTAATTTTAACAACGAGAGCAGCGACTAAAACCGATAATATCGTACTTATCAAAAACAGTATATGAGGAAGTAATTGAGATTATGGGCAAACAGATAATTAAACAAATTAAAACTCAAATAAATAACGACGACACAAGGTATTATTCAATTGTGATGGATTCAACCCCAGATCTGTCTCACAATGACCAACTTACTATTGTATTGTGATACTGTTTTCGGGGAAAAGTGTATGAAAGATTTGTATCATTAAAATTAGTGATCATGCTGGCTTACATTTATTTAATATTCTACAAGACTTTTTAGAAACAAATGGACTACTACTGGGTAGTTGTAGGGGCCAGTCTGATGACAACGCTGCTAATATGGCGGGTCACTACAATGTTGTACAAGCACTACTAAAACAAAAAAAATAAATCCGCGGATTATGCGCCGTGTGCTGCGCATTCCGATTAAGACCTAGTTGGCGAAGAATTTGTTAAGGTTGCAACAAAAATTGTAATCTTTTTTAGAGTAGTGCAAAAAATACAGGTTTTCTTTTCTGCTTCGACCCATAGGTGGGAACTGTTAAATCGTGAAACAAAACTAAAATTTACGTTAAAAATTTTAAGCCAGACCAAATGGTCTTGTCACTATGATGCTGTCAAAGCTTTAAAAAATAATTATGATGACTACATTATGAAAATTTTCAAAAGTTTCAGCGAAAATGAGGATGAGAAAGTTGATTCCCAAAAAGAGGCACGAAATTTATTTAATAAACTAGCGAAACTCGATACTGCATTTTTGAATATTTTTTTGGAAGAAATTTTGGAGAGATTTAATTTAGTTAATAAAAAAATAAAGATCCCTGGTTTAGATATTTGTGAAAGCAATAAGTTAATTGTGTCATTAAAAAAGTTCGTGAACGACATACGGCAGCCATCAGATCAGAAGCTAAAGGAATACAAAGAGAAAGCTAAAAAATCAAGTACTAGTGTGGGAACAGACTACAGTGACATAAACAAGAGACCCATTATTTCAAAATTTTCAGATAAGATAAAGTCTCAGTATACGGCGCAGAAAAATTTAAAAGAGACATGCAAAACATTGCGTTGTATAAGCTGATTATGGATTTAAATAGAAGAAGCCAAGTCTATGAGACATATAGCAAAAAATTCAAATTTTTAGTGGATTTGCAAGACAAAAATATGGAAAACATAGATCTGGAAAGTGTACGTAATGTTACTGATTATTATCCAGATAACGTAGACGAACATTTAGCGAATGAATGCATTCAGTTAAAATCTTACACCTCTTGCAGTGAAATTTTTATGCTAATTTATGAAAAGAAACTTGTTGATGTTTTCCTGAATTGCTATACCATCTTAAAGATTTTTTTAACATTGCCAATCACTACCTGTGAAGCGGAGCACTCTTTCTCCAGGATGTCGTTTATAGAAAACAAATATAGGACAACAATGTCGAACTATCGACTAAATCATTTATCAGTTCTTTCCATAAATTGTGATTTAATAAAGGACTTACAATGTGATGAGCGAATAAAGGAATTTGCAGCACAAAATGCAGAAAGGTTGCTTTATAATTTATATGACATAACCACACATAACCTGTCAATTTCTTTTGTAATAATGTTGTACAGTTGCTGTTTGTATACACAATCACCAAGTCGTATTAGAAAACAGTTTTTTGATAAAATGGCAATTAGTTGAGTAATTAACGATCCGCCCCTCTATGTGTGTGTATATATATATATATATATAAACTCGGTTATTTTGGCCTTGCAAGGGACTATGCTCCTTGACCCCTCTTGCTTTCATTTCTATCTCTTTCTCTTCTATACTATGTATAAAATGATCAAAATTTACAACGTAATTCTTACTGGCATCAACACAAAAAAAAATAACGCAACCACAAAAATCCAATTCTAACATTTAACTTTCATTATATAAAATTAAGACATTTTTTCGTTGTATTTTTTGGTTACATATTTCATTACATAAAATTGTGGCAATTTTTAAATAACAATAACAAAAATCCTATAAAATATAACAAAACGTTACATAAAATTGAGTCATTTTTTTGGGACATTTTTATGGGACATTTTTTTGGGACATATTTTCGAATGGGGGGTAGCCTAAGAATTACGTTGTAATTAATATATATATAGGTATATATAAAACTTGGTCCTTCGTGCCCCGCTCCTTGACTCTACCTGGGGACAACCCGAACCCCCAGCTCCATCACTTCTGTACTTCGATTGAACGTGGAAAAATTGACATAATTTTTTCTGAATGCGCGACAAAAAAAACTAAATCTTTATTTAATGTTACATTTTGGTATAAATTTTCGTGACAGAAAAACTAATGAGGGTCAGGCTAAGAATGACGTCAATTATATATATCTACTCCAATTTAATTATGACGTATAATAGTTTGTGTGTGCAACTGTAACGCTTGAAATTCGATGTATGCAAGACATTTTAGTATTTTAGAAGTAAACTGAAATGTCGAAGGAAAATATGATCTGCGTATTTCCGCGGTAGGGATGAATTCAGTGGTGTTTTTTTTTTGGGGGGATGCACCCCAGAACTCTAAAATTGCCCTCCCAGAACATAATACGAGCTGGTTAAGTATGCTGCAATTTCATAGGAAATAAAATTCTTTTTATTGGTTTTGTTTACAGTTATGTCAAAAGTTGTTGCCAAAACTTCTTGGAGTGGCCCAATTAGTCTCGTATATTTTTAAATTTCAAAATTACGAGATTTATTTTTGACGAAAAAATGAAATTTCATAAAATAACAATAAAAAAAAAAATGATCTTTTAAAATTTGACTTTGGCGTTTGCTTATTATTCTATGAAAAAATTGATTACGCTTTCATTGTAAATGTGCGAAAGACGTAAAATACTCGCGAACTGAAACAATTATTCGCTGCAGTTGGTATTTTTTGTTAGTGTAAACTCAAACCCTCACATTTTACGTCGATCCATTTATTATTAATATCAATAAATTGTTTAAATGTTTCTTTTCGGTTTTCATCTATTATTTTTTTTCAACGCAACATGATCTGCAGACAGTTTCATTTCTGTTTCTGTTGCTTTTTTCTTGTTTTTTATTTCCAAGAAAAGTCCATTTAAAACAGATGAAACACCACGGCGTAGTCGTTCATTATAAAAAGATAATGAACCCCATTAGAATGTTTTTACAATACATTCTTTAATCTTACAATTAGAATTAATCATTTTAAAACCAACTCTCGTGGGCTAGGTCAATTATTGCGGCCATGTGTGTTCGAGTTGTATTGTGAGAGTTTAATTATCAATGTTAATTCCATATCCTTCTTTTCGACATACGTGGGCTATGTTGCGTCATTGCGGCCAAATTTTATTGCTATACACTATTCTGTTAGTCTAGGTTATTTGTAGAAGTTGTTGGTGGCCAGATGGTTTCTTGCTGGGCCAAAAAAAAAAAAAACTGAGAAAACATTGTTGTTTATAATCGGTTATTTTACTTGAAATTTATCGTTCCCATTTGCTTTTTCATTATTTTAAATTACGTAATAAATCATATTTTATATATTTGGCTTTATTCAGGAATATCTCCAAAAAAATTTCTCAGTAAAAATATAAAAAAAATCTCTGCCCCCCCCCCAAGAACATAATTTCTTCCCCAGAAACAGATTCCTGAATTCATCGCTGTTTCCGCGGTACTACGATTTCAGCGTATTTGGCTCTTTTTTGTTATAAAACGGATGTTCTTCTTTCGAGATATGCTAGAACTAGGTTTTTTAAATAATCATTTTCCGTTTTAATCTTTACAGGTAGCTTTCAAATAATTATTTCAGCTACGCCATTATCAGATTACCCCCTAGTTTTAAGTTCGAGTATGGTAAATTTCTCGACTAGATAATGCGATATCGTAAAATTGTTAATCTTTCCAGGAAGCCGTGACCTGAAAATTTCAGGAAATCTATTGAATGTTATTCGTAAACAAAAAATGAAGGAAGAGAAAACTGACAAAAGCGGTAGTCGTTAATAAATAAAAAATATTCGTTATCGAAATAGATAAGAATGTGCTTTGGTATTTCATTTAATGCCAAAATATTGTGTTGAAAAATTACAATCATTTATCGCGAGTTCCGTAGAATTAGTAATTTATCAGATGAACTTATTTCGTTAGAAGTGAAATTGTCATTTTCAAACAAAGACCGCGTAATTTAATTTTTCTTGAACATTTTAAATTGTACGGGTAACAAAAAGTAAATTAAATAATGATAAAAAAAAGGAACACCAATAATAGCGCAATCCAAAGTCAAATTTTGCAACATTTATTTAAAAGCCTACATTTCCATTTAGCGTAAATTTTAAACTTTTTAATAAATACATCATTACCTCGAATGCATTAGACCATCGCATTAAATTATATTTAAGCATCAAACAGTTTCTGAGAGGTTTATATTTAATAGTGTAAAATTTATGAATGCTAGGTACGAATATTCATTTTTTTATTTTAATTTGCCTACTTAGCATTATAACCTCTCTGTATTACTTTAATTCTTTAATTTCGTCGAGAGTTAAAAGAACTGAAGCTCGAACAGATTCGAATTTTCTAAAAATATCGATCAAAAGTATCAAGAATGGAGGCAAAAATTAATTTCCGTATATGTTTCAATATACTTTCTTTCGATATTCATGTTAACGAAAGTTGCTGTGAAATTCAAAAGCGGTTACTTCTTTAGTGTTAGATTGCAAAGAATCTATCTACAATTAAAACCGTTTAAAATTTGCACTGTTACCTGCTATAAGTAAGTTCCCCACTAGGTTATAAAAAAAAAAAAATAGGGTTTAACTTGTTCTCACAGTAACAATGATTGAATTGAGCCGTATTTGACGTTCTTTGAACTATTTTGTAAGATATTTTATTTTCTAATCGAATCCATAACAGCATTTCACCTGAGAAATAAGGATGCGAAGCGCAAACTAAAAGTTAAATGGAAAAGGATTATATTTGAAAAATATTTTCTTCTTAAAACATGTTCTCGGAAAAAATTTGTACATGCCTTATGATGAACATAGTATTTCTGATTTTAAGAATATGATTTGAAAAATTTTAACAATTTTTTTGAAAAACTGTTTTTTTTTTATATTTTTCTCTTATTCATTTTGCGTGGTTAACATTTTAATCTGATCAATAGCGTATGGATTGAAATAGGTGAAATGTTGTGTAATTTGGGTGACTCTGAAGTTTCCGTCTAGTCGCGACGTCCTTGTTCTGTTTCGTGAATTTTTAATATAAATAAAATAAGATAGTATGTTCGGATAGCGAACGACTTTAAATCAAGTTCTTTGTTACATAAATATAAAATATAAGTTTTCCAGAGATTCGGGGAGACCCCTTTGCGCCAACACGATAATATCGGTATTAATAATAAATTTGAACACCATTACAATGATGTCGTATGTGTAGTAAATAAGAAACATTGTGGTAGATCGGTTAGCTAGTTTAGCTTCTTTTATCGGGTGATTCTTATCGTTTTTGAATCCAACAACATCTCATTTCTCTCTGCCGTTGGAAATTACGAAGTACCTTTTATTCCTCTTCATTTTCAAATTCAGACTCCATTTATCTCTTCAACCGGACCCTCACTCTTGGTTTCTCAACTTTCTTCTTTTGCAATGTTAACCTCTCACTTTTTTCTGTAATCTGTTGTCTACGTATTGGATGCAGTTTGCTTTCCTGTTTCTCACTTTTATATCTTCTCCATTTTGTTCTCTACACCCTTCTACTTCTATTTTTATATACGATGCTACCATATCTTTTTTTACCACTGAATATTCTTCTATTCGTCACTTTTACTAACGGATCTATACTTATAGCGCGGCCTTTATCCTTTAATCTTTTCACTATTATAACGACTCTTGTATCCTTTCTGTCTATTTTCTTTGATCGTGTAAAGATCTATTTACATTTTTCTTTTCTTTCCCAGTTCTTGGGTCAATGTTCATGTTGACAAAAGCAACAAGAAAAAAGGATACATTGTATAGGGAGAAATTTTCAAAAGATATTAAAATGGTCAAAAAAGAAACTTCTAGCATGCTCATATTTGGTATAACTTAACAGCAAATGTTCAACACCTTCGGCAAAGTGGCAAAGGAACATCACAATATGTAAAATCAAAATCTTGGATAGTAAGTCCGTAAAAAGTCGACCACAGTCAAACCTGGAATGGATTATCCTCTTAAAAAGTAATAATTCCAGAATAACCGGATCCACCCGCCAAGATAAGTTACAGTTAGACTTAGTAAGGTTAATAAGATTGAAAACCCGATCGTATGAAGATATTGCAAATGTTTCGCGCAGGTGAGCTTAGTGTCCAAAAATGAACTTAAAGTTTAACGAGAGATTACGAAAAAACTGCTGTTTATTTGGTTGCAAATTCCTTGCCTGTTATAAGGTCTTTCAAAGAATGTCATGATGATTTGTTAGGATATAAGTTTAAACCATATTTGCGACAAACCTCATTACACGCGGATACGGAATATCGATCCTCTTCTAAAAATCTATTTAAATCTTTACTACTATTACAAATCACAAACTCATCCACATAGGGTAAAATGTGTGAATTAGTTGGTAGTATATTATTAAAAATCGAATTCATATATAGGTTAAACAGGGTGAAGCTCAGTTCTCTGACCTGATTCCTTTTAAGAAATCGTAAAAATGACTAATTTAAAAACAAGTTTCAGAAAGAACAATATTCAATGTATGAACTGTTTGCATACCAGCTCAGGCTTTCGAAACGAAATACTTAAATTACTGACGTAATAATGTAAGTAATTTAATATTATCAAATGCTCCTTTATGAACAATAAAAATTCGATAACTGATAAAAGATCTGTAAATATCACTAAACAAATTAGCCACACAAACTTTAGAAGCCAAAAAAGGACTCTTAAAGTTCACCAGATTTGAGTATAGAGACAAGCAAAAAAAAAAAAAAAGGCTCAATATTTTAGAATTGTCTTGTTTCGAATTAGCTCATCTAAATAGTAGGAACTAGAATTCTTTTAGACAAGTTCTCTAAATTTCTTAACTCCAAGTAACCCTGTTAAGGAAGTAAAAATTTATTTTTCAACAGTAGCATGTCTCGATCGGGGAAACTCTTCGTGTGAAGACACATAAGAAACAGAAACCGAAGAAAATTTTGCCGAGTTCAATTTTCTAAAGTTAGTTTTTCCGAGGTAAGAATCATTGCGTCATGACAGTTCTAAAGAGAATCAACTGTAAATAGTAAATCTAGATGTATAGAGTGAGACAAAACTTATTTCTGTAGTTTTTGAAAATTTAAATATGTTAATACTTAAGTCACTGTATATGAAAAATTCAAGTAATTGTAATACTGATTTTTTTACATTTGTTATACAGTCTTTAAAAATAATCAATGCAAATTTAGAGGAAGAATTATTAAATCCGCTAATATTTAATATATATCCGAATAAAATTTAAAACTAAAAATGCCGTTAGCAAAAATGTTTTGTTTTCTCAACTATAATTTTTCTTTTTTTTAAATGTGTGTAGGAACTGAAAAAAGGTAGGTTTGGAGCATGTTTCGTTTACATTAATTGACAAATAAAAAATTATATCGATTATTTTTCGATTATATGTAATTTTGATTTAATTATTTACTTCTTTACAAATACTTTATGTTAAATAGAAATTTAAAATATGTAAAATTCGTAGTTACTAGCGCTATCTACTCGAAGTACGTTATAACCAATAACAAGTTCACTTTCATATATTCTCACCAGATGTGATACCTTAACCATCTTAATACGTTCTAAATATACGTGATTTTCCCGTTGAAAAAATTAGTTCTCCGCTTAGAAAAGTGTATAAACTACAAATTTTTGGACGCGTAAACTTTAAAATTCCGAAAATTTCTGGAAATTAAATTTTCATTTAACGATTCGGAAACGTTCAATTATGATTTTAAAAAAAAGTATAATAAAAATAACGTTGTTTAAAAAATGTTTCAATAAACACGCCTATTTTTATAATTTAAAAAAAATTTCTAATCCGACGGTACATCAAAATTGAGAAATGAAGCAGAACACGAAATGTATGTATCAACGAATTATGGAAAAGAAATATCAATGCTCAGAAAATAGTAACAAACGGGATTTTATGTTAAATAAATAAAAAAAAAAAAAAAAAAAAAAAAAGCTTTTTTCTGTAAAATGTTTGAAATTTAAATAATTAATGCGTAATAATTTTGTAACTTCCGAAATATGAATTAATATAATCAAAATTCCTTTATAAACATTTCGAGAGTTTTGGTTACGTAATTTTTAATGTTGTCCTAAAAAAAAAAAAAAAACTTTTTTTTGAAATTATTTCAAATTCTGGCAATTTTAGCTGAAATTACAATTAAAAATCCGAACCAATGTGTAATAAAACTTATTACCTATCGGCACGTTACTCTTTAATAATCATCGATATTTAATGCGTTATGTTCATTAAATATTTTTTTAGCGGGTTTAAAAATTTTCTATGAAAAGTAGCAATAACACTTTGTTGAAAAACAGATGTAATAAAATTCGAGACTTGTTACATAGAAATTCTTTTTTTTCTTGTAATTTTACAGCTGCGAAACGAGAGATGGACCGCAATATTTATTGCGCAGTTACACATTCGATGGAAAGGGATCGATGTACTTGTTACAGATCTATTACAGCGATGATTCATGCACTAACCCGATCTTTTCCTTAACCGCTAACGGAAGCTACTCCGTCAGGTCAAATGGGCAGTCTAGAAGCGATACCGTGAAACTTACTTACGATATATTCAGAGTAACTATAACTATTCACGATCAGGCCGCAATTAATGATGTAGTGCCGAAGCTGCAAAATTCCTGTCCAGAATTATATACATTCAGGTGGAATCTTTTCTTTGAGGTTGAACTGTTCAACAAGGGAAAGAAACCGGAATCTGCAGATCAAAATTCCGTCAAGAGGTCGAATGTGACTAACAACTGGCCGGTACCCGAAGACAGCATTTGTACGTAATTAAAATCGGTAAAGTTACTTGTAAAAATTTGTCGTATTTTAGCCGTCCGTTAATAAAACAGTTTGAAATGCGGCAAACTAACAAATTTTGACTAAAAATGGATATTTAATTTTTTTTAATAAATAATCGATTTGGTTGCCATTTTGTTACACCATTTAAATATGTGTATCTCAGTTGGTAAATGTGCCGCAAATAAATTCAGTGGAATTTTGAAAATTTTTAAAATCGTAAACTGAAACTATACCTTCAGTTTGCAAAGGTTTTATTTTGAATCTTCTATCGTATTTTGGCCGTCTCCTATCGACGTTTGGCGATCAGTAAGGCATCTTCTCACTCTATCAATGGCAGCATTACGATATATAGAAATTATATACGTATTTGTGACGGAAGAAGGTTTTATGAACTTTTATAAACACACGAAATTTGCTTGCTCACAATGTAGTTATATGTTTTAGAAATTGCCGGTTTAATGTTCTGTTTTATCGATTCGTTCTTTTGCAAATTAGGATTTCATAAATTGTGCGCAACGAAAAAAAAAAAAAAAAAAAGAATCATTTCAAGTTTAATATTTTGATACAACACTTTTCGGCAGATTTTTTATGTTACCTATATATAATGGAACATTGCAAATTCTCTTCAAATAAATTAGGTAATATGAGATAGCAGTTTTTTTTTCAGCGGATTTTTATTATTTTTTTATATTAATGCGTATTTTATCTATTACATGGTGCGTAGCCTAATTGTTTCAGCAACGAAAAAATAATATTTATTTATCATTTAAACGTTCACCTAAATTACTAAGCAGAATTTATTATATGCGCGATTAAAACAGGCGAAATAATTAAAATGGAGCTGAAAAATTTAGACACATGTATTGCGCATAACATATATTATGTATATTAAAAAAAAAGAGAGGCAACACCTTTTAATTAAGGAAAACGTTTTGAAAAAAGAAAGAAAGAAATGGCGTAAATTAAGCTAAATTAGAGTAAGATGATTGATGTGATGAAATGGAAACGAAAAAAGACATAGGAATGGCTGGAAAAAGATGATCGTACGATGAGAAGAGGTATTTGAAGTTGCATAAGAAGTCAGAACATTTCATAACTGCACTGCTTTACAGTTTTAACACTAAGAGGTCGGCAATAAGCCGGTATTCTCGTATTTAGTTTACTAAAAAGAGAGGAAAAAAATTAAGAAAGACTCTCTGCTTACAAGATCTGTGTCGGCAAGATTTTTTATTCGGGTGTTTGTAAACAATTTACGAAAATCGTAGAATTTTTCTACGAAATTTGTTTAATTGTAACAGTTGCACATCGTTCTCAAGATGATATCTTGCGAAGGTATTGAAACGATCGTGTAAATTTATTAAATTTTATTCTGCGTTGTTATAATAAAAACGCGATAGCGCATCGAAAAACTCCGATAAAAATGATTCACCTGTTTCAATATAATATTGTAGATTATAATGAAAGAACTGTGACGGATCATTCGTCTCCCGATAACTATCAGAAATGTCTGTCGCCGCTGAACATAACTTTCAATGATTTACGATTTGCCAGAGTTCAAATTCGACCTCGCGATTTCAAAGAACCGTCGTCCGAAGAACGACGGGAACTGTTATTCCAAAGCGCTTATAACGGTACTCTTCACAAAAAGAAAACGCTGATGCTACCATTCCAGTTACCCCTGGTTCTTCCGGAAGAAGTATGTTTTATTTTTTTATCTCCATTAATACGGCTATATTATATACGATGCTAGAATATCTCCTTTTAAGTATAGCGATTTTAAACTAACGGTGATAGTTAACAGCGTAGCAGCCGGTGCTTTTCAATATCTAAACTGATCATCGTGCAGAGAGGTTGTTATAAAACTGTTAACACTACCATGCGCGCGATATGCACCCACTGTTGAAGTTCGTCAATAATACGGTCACAAAAAAAAGAAGTTTCGTATTACGCGATACTTTTCAATTGTCATACTTTGCCACTGAATATTACTAATCTGTACGCTAGCAAATACGAGTAGTTTATTTTATAACGTTTCATTATTGCCATGTTTTTTAAACCGTTAATAAAAAAACAGCAATAAAACTGATAAAACAAAAAAGTTCTCCTGAAATTAGTTAGTTTTTCCTTGTTTTTACTATTTTTCTAAATTTTTCTAATATTTATACTAAAATTTTTAAGAGAGAATTTTTCAACTGATTCTCACGCCGCTAAATATATACATGTGATATATTTTTTAAAATAAAACTGGCCAACATTTATTTGAAATTATTATTTTTATATATGTATATTATATGAACACGTAATGTGATAGCAAATATGTGTACATTTTTGTTCTTCGGTAAAAGTAGTGTTCTTGCGTCTTTAATGCAAAGCCGACTCTGCCGATTTATATATTTTACACGCAATATTTTTCTAAATAATTGTTTTGTTTTTGAAATATAGTTAAAATAATATTTATACTTACATTGTTCTTCTTCTTCTTCTTCTTCTTACGTCATCTCCGAACGAAAATTTGCGATCCACATGTCCCGAAAATCTCTTCAGAAGGACACACGTTGCAACCAACAACGCAAATCTCCCATCTAAGAGTTCCGTCTTTTTTACCGGGAGACCGTTTTCTACAAATTTTTCCCCCACGGACCAATTTCATTAGTCCGTACTTACCGTCTCTCGTGACACGTCCCAGATAGCTCATCTGGCGCTCCTTCATTGTCACCAACAGCACCTTTCTTTTCCTGCTAATTCGCCGCAAGACCTTCGTATTGGTTACTTCCTATGTCCAAGGTATCCCTAGTATTCTCCTGTACAGGAAACTTACATTAAGAAACTAAAATAAAAAAAGATACGATATAAGTAAACGAAAATATTCGAACGAAATCCATTACAGAATGAGGCAGTGTGGTGGAGTTACGAGATATAAATTCACAAGAATTATTAGAATGGCTGAAATATACGGATTTTCTATAGTTATAAGTATTTTTAATGTTCTTCCAAAAATTAAAAAAAACAAACAGTAATTGCTATTTTAATAGAGATCAATTACACGAACTACTTATATATAAATTTTATTGGACGCGATTTTTTATGGTAAAATGCATCAGTGATGTAGCAGTATGAACTAATTTTTGACTATTATATACCCCTTGTCTACTGTATCGGAGAGATTGTTTTTTGTGATTTTTAAATTTGGAAATAATCCTTCACCGAGAGTTGCAGGTAAAGAGGTAAATTAAAAAATGTTTGTAACGCCTTTTAAAAAGACGATAATAATTTCATTTTTTAAAATCTTTCACAGTGGATTATTATTGATCATTTTAAATAATTCTCAGAAACACAGCGTCTCTGAAAATTATTTAAAATGAGGCGATAATATTTTTAAAAGAAAATTTCGGCACAAAATAAAATTTGTATAATTATAAACATTAATATTATTTGTATACCGGTATTATTGTCGGAATTCCCCATGTATACGCTGAATAAATGCTACTTGAACAGTCATCTATCGCAGGAGAGTACAGGAGGTCTGGATCTTTTTTTTTTAATCAGATAATATGCTCTTAATATAGCAATACGGCCAGAGTAAAATTATAAAGGAAATATTTATTTGTTAGCAGATCACGCGTTAAATAAATCAAATTTATATTTAATCGTTATGACTATAAAACCTTCCTCATTGACCGATCCTGGAAAACATAATAATGAATAATGTAAAGTATAATAAACGTTCTTTTCTGGAATAATAAATATTTTTTTAGCGAAATTGATTTATTAATTCTTTTACTACCCCCCTATTAGAAAAAATGTCCCAATTTTATGTAACGTTTGTTATATTTTATAGGAATTTTGTGATTATGTTATATTCATATGGACCGATTTAGAATTACGTTGTAAATTTTGATCATTTAATACAAAGTATAGAAGAGAAAGAGACAGAAATGTAAGAAAGAGGGGTCAAGGGGCACAGCCCCTTGCGAGGCCAAAATAGCCGAGTTATATATATATATATTTATGTATGTATAAATTCAATAACCTCGCTATATGGACATCCACTAAATCTTCAGATAAATAATCTTCTATAATTCTCAGAAAAGAATTATTTTCAATCAACCGTGTCATTTTTTACAAAATGAAAAACTTTTTTTCTCATGATAATCAAAAAAAGTTTTCAAAACCAGTAAATTTAATTTACACAGTTTGCATAAGAATTTCTATTGCAACTTTCAAAACGGAAAAAGGTAACATGTACAATTTTTGAAATGTGTAGAATTTTAAGCAATTTTTGAAATGTACATAATAGTTTTTGCTCATTTGGTGAATTGTGCAGAGTTTTACCCATATTTGCCATGTAAAAACATTTTCGAATCCAGACATTTTTATAACATAAAATTATTTTTTCTAACATCTCATTATGTGTGCATAAGTTTTCTGTATTACTTAAATTCTTTATCAACACAAAACTTGAAAAGGATAGTAATCATTGTAAACTTTATTAAAAATAATCAAAACTATCTGGGAACTTGCAAATTATCTGATATTGTATACCTAGTAAACTAATTGACTGAAACCGAAATTTTCTTGAAAGTCAAAAGAATCGAAACCGGAACAGAACTAAAACTGTGATTAAAAATTAAACTTGTATTTCGACAAATACCGACTCGTGATGTAAAATTTAAGTTAATGGCAAAGGTTTGCTATTTGACAATACCCGCGTGAAAATAGTGTCAAATATAAAAGTATCCCCTATTGTGCGAATTTAACGTAGAAGTCGAAGAGTAAATGTGCCTTTCCAATTTGTTCATGTTACATAACTGCTTAAAGCATGGTTATAAATAATCAAAAGCAATAAAAAAAAAAAAAAAAAAAAAAAAAAATCATAAAAGCAGTATAATAGAGGGTGTCCCTAACCTATGACGTCGCCAGCGGGGCAGCAGTTCCCCTCTAGAAACTAATAGTGCTCCCACGTATTGAGGTTGAAGAAACGCTTTTATGCAATTTATCGAGAGAGTATAAAAAAATACATACTTTTGAGCAAAAAACATCTCTGATGTTAAATTTAATCGAGTGCCGATGTTATCGATCGAAAAGAAGAAACAATTACCCGAAACATTCTGGACACCTCCTAAGCAGGCCCGTGCCCAGAATTTTGGAAAGGGGGGGGTTTTGAAAATTTTCTTTGCATATTTATTTTATAATACATTTTTCACTAATATTCGTACTATTAATAATTTCCATCATTTTGATTTATATATTAATAATTTACATAAATGAATTACCCCTTATATGAACATTAATAAAAATTACATATGTTATTAATTATACTCGTAATAAAAAATTTTTTGCATAAAATATTAATGAAGTACCTAAAAATATGGAGCATATTTTTTCTTTTTTCTTTTAAAAGTAGGTAAAAACACCCTAAAAAATCATCAATATTTATTTTAAATTTGTGGTTTTTTTCAGATTTTTTTGTATTTATAATAACTATTTCAGTTCTCATGGGGAGGGTTTAACCCCCCCCCCCATGGACACGGCCTTGCTCCTAAGACAATATGATTTTGCCCAGGACGCAAAGCTTCTGAAGAGGAAATTTAATTGTTCATGGTTGCAGACGTATTCACCATGGCTGGTATGTTTCAGACTCCAAAAAGGCGCTTTTTGCAAATACTGTGGGGGTATTCGGATCATTCGTAACGAATCCATTTTGCAGATTTCAGGATCTACACAAGTAATTCAGAACGCATGTGGAAACACAATTCCATAAGGCGCCACTGGAACCTACTAGATTATTTCTTGAAAATTTGTCAGTGGATGTGTACACCTCAATAAATATTCGCAAAACGTTATTGACAAAAACCGAAAAGAGAATCCTTTAGAAACAATTTATTGATATTAATGATATAAATGGATCATCGACGTGAAACGTGAGAGTTCCCCCCCTTTAAGGCTGACAAAAAATACGGAACTGCAGCGAATATTTTTTTCAGCTCGCGAGTATTTTACATTTTTCGCACATTTGCAATAAAGCATATCAACCCTTTTCATAGAATAACCAGCAGCAAACGTCAAAGTCAAATTTTAAAAGATCATTTCTTTTTTATTGTTATTTTATTAAGTTTCATTTTTCCGTCAAAAGTAAATCTCGTAATTTTGGAATTTAAAAATATACGACTAATTGAACCACTTCATGTTTTGGCAGCAACTTTTGATATAACTGTAAACAAAGCGAATAAAAAGATTTTATTTCCTATTAAACTGCTACATTCTTAAACAGCTCTTGTATTAAGTTTTGGGAGGGCATTGCTCCCCGAAACCCCTACTGGATTTATCCCTGATATAAAATAGAAAAACTTGTAGTATTATTTTTTAATGGAAATAAACGTAAAGATCATCATCTCAATAAAATTTTATAATAATAATTACATAATTTATAACAAAATACATAAAAAGAATCAAATAAAAAACATTTTACAATGTAAATTTAACGATGGTAAAGTTTTTTTCCAAACATGTATGTATGATAGATTAGAAAATTTAAATTAAATATCAAATTTTTATGTAAATTTTTAACTGGTCCTAGTTTATTTAAAGATTATCTTTATAAAACGAAACTGTGTTTTAATGATTTATGTATTACATGTAATAATTACGATGATGTAAAACATGTTTTTAAAAGATATAACTATTTAAACTAACGAATGGAATACGTAGCTATTGAAATGAATACTAACGTTAAACAATTTAATAATTTTTACTATAGAAAAAAACGGGGAATTTAAAGTAAAATTAATTTCAAATAGGTATAATAAACTCACAGACACATCACAAAATTAATATTCACAAATGCACGCATCACTTTCGCTAAGATTTTATATATATATATATATATATATATATATATATATACTCGTATAAAATATAACACATGCAATTTCTATGAGTAACTGGTGGAACAAGTTTATTTGTATAATATGGTTGCAATCAAAGTAAAGTATACTTAATATATAACTAATTTTATACACGTTATTGTTTAATTTTGTGTGTTATGGGTGATATGTTAATTACGTGTATATAGTAATTGTAGCTAGTTTCGTTTATTAATAACAAACTACCTCGGTGATGTGCATACTTAGTCACCAGTGCAGGCATTTATATTAAATGATGTTAGTTGCTTATATGATAAGTAATAACTACTTACAGCATAATAAAATTTAATTTTATAGGATTCTCTTAGTTGATCCAGCGGCGGATCCACGGGGGGGGGGGGGATATGCCTCCCCAAAGAACCAAAACCACAATGAAAAAATTTGTTACAACAGAGAAACTTAATTTATACTATAAAAGATTTATATAAATGTTTCCTACGGATTTAATAATTAATATTTAATACTGTTTTCTAGTAAAGCTATTAATGTTACGTTTTTATCCTGTTTTAAATGCAACTGTCGTCGATCTTTTGTGTCTTTTTTATTTATTTTTTATTTTCATTTTGCAATGTAAATGAAAATAGAGTTTAATGAGATATGTATAAACTTTTTTTTACTTGCTTACGGACAAAGAATTCGGATCGGATTACTAACTAAAATAAAAAGAAGTAAAGTTTAATAAAAATGCTAATGTTCTATTCTTTCTAGTAATTCACTATTCAAATTTTGAACCACCATTTTTTAGCTACAATTTTATAAATTTTTTATTTTTCACCTAAAAATAAAACAAAAATTAAATTAAAAATTGTAGTAATTATGTATTTTTAAAACGTTTGTAAATTTCTAAAGAGGTCGCTATTTGATTTTCTTTATGAAACAAGGTATTTCTTAAATCTACTAACTACCATATAAGACATTACGTAATTATATAATTTCCTTCCCCGAAATGTCTCTCTGGATCCGCCCCTGATTGATCAAATGCTTTACATGAAAAGATAAGATGTTGAATATCATCTATGGTATTTGCAGTATTGACATATTGATGTGTCTGAAAGTTTAAAGCGATTGAGGTATTCTCCAAAGTTGCCATGCCCTGAGAGCACTGTGAATTGAAAGAAAATATTTTTATAATTATACATATATATATATATATATATATATATATATATATATATATGTGTGTGTGTGTGTGTGTGTGTGTGCGTGTGTGTGTGTGTGTGTGCTATCATGAAATATATTTATTTATAAATAGTACACTACCTTTATCCTTTTCTTTCCATCTCTAGCCGTTATTCCCCTCCTACTTTCCTTTATACTCTCTATCTCCGATCACCTCAGAACCTGAGTAGGTGATTTAAGCTCATGTAGTTGGGTCAGTGCTGGCACCGAACCTATTTAAAAAAATAAATAAAGCCTTGTAGTCAATTATTGTATATGCAATATTTGAATACTACAATAAAAACAAATAAAAAATGGTCGTCCCATAGAATTCATAAAAATTTCAACTTTCTTTTCTTTTTTTAAATTTATTCTGAATTTCCGTCCATTTAATTCAAGCAGTTATTATTTCGCAGACATTTCGGGGGTGGGCGGAAAACCTCCCCTCAGATATGGTCCTGCATATTGATATACATTTATTAAACTTTGAAATTCGTTTTTTATATAAAAGTAACAAAAGTTCGTGATAGAATGAAAGCACAATAAAATATATATATATATATATATATAACTTAAACTCGATATTTCGATACAACAACAATCGATACTAAATAATATATTGCATGATAAAATAAAAATACATAACACTACTATATAAATCCACTGTTACATTAGCATTATTAGTAGATATCTGTAAGAACTATTGAAGGCCAATTGCAATAATGACTAGCAGGTGTAAATTCGTTCCAGATTTATTATACTAATGTGCATGCGCATAAGCAGTTCTTTGCGTTTTTGCTTTTAAATCTTTTTTAACTTAAGTTTTGGGCTTAGTGATACTTTAATATTTATGAATAATATTAATTTCTTTGATTGAAAATATAATATAAATGAAAATTTTATTGAATATCTGGAAGGTTATTTTATTTGCTACTGCCACTGATTCGTGTATAAGAGGATTTTAAAATGTTCTACGATTATTAACATGTATGTGTGTGCCTTTACAGAATATGGACTGCCACGTCTGTCAGGATTTGAAGTCCAGCAGGGCCACTCACGTGCCGCACTTGACGTTAAAGATACCGATGCATTTCTTGCTGAATGGCGAATGGATCAGTACCGACTGCGAAACTAAGCCTCCAGGACATTTCTATACCATGAAGCATATCCGAATCAATGCGGAGTCAAAGGCCTGGCAGACGGAGTATCGAGTCTATTCGAATAATAACTGTTCGCATCAACTGATGACTTACTGGCTCACTGGACGGTTTACCATTCCGACGGTTAATAGTTACGTCGGCGTCAGTTCAAGAGCTTTTCCGATAGACTTTGAAATAGAAAAAGCCACGCTGATGATCAAACACTCCTCGATTATAGATAATATTCAACATGATTCGCTGTGCAATGCACCCGGCTATTGGAAAGTGAGTTATTAACATTCGATTTCGATTGCTCTTTAAAAGGAGCGCCTGCGAATTAAAAAATAGCCATCACTAGGCCTACTTTTAAGGCCTGTCGATCGTGCAACTAGCGAGCCTTTATAGGAGTAAAAATGAATTTGCCTGTCCCTTATTAAATAAAAGACTACATTACGTATTACAGGTGATAAAAATCATTGTAACTTTTTTAAAGTATTCTTTTAAGTTTGCATTTCCGAGCAACAAAAATGATGGGAAAAGAATGAAATAGAACGGCACTTTCCTGTAGAAGTAAATTTGAATTCACGAAAAGCCGATGAATTGTTTCTTTTTATTCATTTAAAAAAAAAAAAAATTTGTATTTAAAAAAAAAAAAAGAATAAATTGCCGTGAATGTTGAGAGTTATGAGAGAAAAGTAATTGCATTTAACACTTTAAAGGTTGTGTTTTTAATCGTTTTGTGAGCTGCAATGTGTTGTTTACATCCGGTTTTTTAGAGAACCTCATTCCGAGCAGCACGATTCGAAATAATGAACGTTACAAATTTTAATTCTGTCTAGTGGAAGAAGATGTATGCCTGCAAAATTCTCGCCTTGAGTTTTGTAATAACGTGTAATATTTCACTCCATTGGCTGATCGATTGGTTGAACCTTATTCTAGATAAAGTCGCAGCAACGAATGAGACTAACTGAATTTTTTAATGTTTTTTTTTTTTTTTTTGAAAAACATTACAGTCTTATCTGGCCTAATTTTCCGTCTCTATTTCCCGACGTAGTCAATAAATATAGTCCATAGATTTCTCTAATCATAGTTTGCAAACTGCATTATCTTCGAAAATACTCTAACCTTAAAAATTTTTCACTGCCCGTGTCAATTATCCTCACTGCAGATCCGACGTTAATTTCCTACCGAGCATATTAGTTACTTTTCAGAGTTGTGTACAGCATTTGAACAAACTTAATACTGGAATAGGTATTTTTCACCTTACAAATTCTTGCATAATCCGATTCCCGGACTACCAAAAGTACGATTACTTCGATAATCGCATCGCACTTGAAGAATTCGGTTTACATTACTATTCGAATTAAGATTCCGGCGTTTTTGCAGTTATAAAAATCGTTTAAATAATCCAAATCATTTATAAAATCATAAAAATTAATTGTATTATTCCTTACATTTAAAGAATTTTGTAATTTTGGATTTTTCATTAAAACAGGATGAGTTGAGCGGTCTTCGTGTAATATTTTTTGTTATGATACGGATCAGAAGTTCTTATCAGTTTCAAGCATTTAATATGCTAACATCAAACAACAAGGAAAAATAGTATATCTGTTCTATTTGTAAAAATTGTATTTTTTCATAGAAAAATATCAAGAGATGATTTTTTTTTATTAAAGTCGCTTAAAAAGCTTTTCGAAGTTAAATTTTACGATGCTACTTGGTATAAGCGATAATCGATTTTTGCTATAGCCAATATCGTTATAATTGACAAAGATTAACACACATAGTTTTCTGCGACTTTGTGCCAGTTTCAGATGTATTCGAATCGAAACGTTACGATAGCCTGTGTCCTTATCAGGGACGCAATAAGGGAGGTCCAAGGGTACCAGGGCACTCACTCAATTATGATGGGCACTCCTAGCGAAGGCTAACGTTTTAATACCTATTGACTCTACGCAACCAAATTATTGTAAGACCATATTTGGACAGTTTATGTAAATTGCTGAAAAATAAGTACATTTAAATATTTGTCATTTTTAATAGATCAATATATAGGATTGTATAATTTCTTGAAGAGTGTACATCGCATCTATTTTCATCAACTGCAAATTTTACCGTGATTATTAATTCCTTTGCATTGAATTCACCTACGACTACGTGTATGTTTTACCGAAAAATTTTTGAAAAATTTATTAAATTAAGGTTTTGTAATGTTAAAGTAGCCGAGACGGTAATATTCGTGTTTTGCCCTGTCTCTACAATGTACTAGTTACCTGTTAATAGTCGCGTTGATAATTTTGAATTTTGTAACGTTTTATGCTATTTTCTAAGATTACTTTGATATTTCTGTGGCTGTGCCATCGGGGTGATGTGTGAAATAGAAATTTACACCTGATAAAACTAGCGTATGATTATTAACATCGCCTCCGATAACAATAAAATATCTGTATTATTTTGAGACATTTGCTACTCAGGAATGCGGTTTAACATACCATTATCGTTTTTAGTTTAATGCGTCGAAATTATTGTCTTCATAACGATGTTAAGTAACCGGCTCTGCTGGTGGCGTTCATCTTAGTAAAGAGAATTTTGATTTTACTGAAGAATAATTTGAAAAATGACGGTAATTTTGCCATTATTGATTCTGGCATCGTTTAATAATTTGAGAATAATTACTGAACTGTTGCGATTCCGTATTTTCATTAGCCGCCTGCGGTTGCAGGTTTATCGATTGCCAGTAATCGGGTGACATTTGATTATCTGAGTTTTGTTTATGTTTTTTTTTTTGTTTTTCTTCAGTTTCCGAGTTCTTACTGGTTTCTACTATAGTTAGCACATGATGGAGGGTTTCTGCTGCCTTTTTATTCTTTATAATTATTGTCCTCTTTACATTTAAAAACATACTCGTTGTCTGTTGAAATACGCGTTTTTGTGTCCACATCTCTGCAATCTTTAATATTCTTTTTTTCCCATTTTGAACATATATATAACGGATTTATACACATGGGCGTTATTATCGCGCGCTTCTAAGTTTGATTACATGTTAAACCATATGTCCATGCTGTTCGAGAGTAGCCTTTTTATGCCTTCTGTATCAATCGAGAGGTGTAATAATCAGACGAAAACCTCCTTTTGATTTAAGTTGGCACGTGTAATGCTCGATTTTTCATTCCGAAAATATTTAGTAAGCGCTCGATAGCTGTTAACGGCGTTCGATTTAATGTCTACGCTGTTAGCACTTAACGATCACACGGAATAGAGCTAGTTAAAACTACTTTTGAAAGATCGCGGCCAACATTTTGAGGTAATTAGCGATTCCGCACATTGTTATCTGAGATGACTTCGACTCGCTTTTGTTTTTATCAGTCACCATTTCTTCATTCTGTTTCTGATCATCGTTATTTCTGCTAGCAATGCAGATTACTTCTGTTTTTATTAATCAGTTTATTGTTATACTCACCGATGCTTTCTGAGGAAGTACTTGTATTCTTTGTGTCACGCATCCGTAGCCATCAGTGATCTCCATTAGACACTACAGCAGGCTTGTTTCTGTGCTCATTTACCTCTTGCGAGTACTCGATCAACGTAACCGGCGAGAGTATTGGTGTGTAAACACCGCATGTAACTGCAATGTAATCGATAGAGTATTATTATTAATGTTAGTAACCGGACGTGCGTTAGTAGTATTACAGATTCACTCGATTTGCTGGCGTTTGAACTGATTGTGCGAAAAAAAAGCGCACAGTGAATATGTGTGAAATAAGCGCCCAATTGATTGACAATTGGTCAAAAATCGGTCGCACACCTGTGTAGCTCAAAAAATTCTAGTTACACCATGGTTAACCCCTACTACTAAAAATCGGTTTTCTCCTAGTTTCTCGTCTTTAGTCTCAGTGCCATTTCTGTTCTCGCAGTCGTTTAGTTAACACTGTTAGCGGTAGTTGGTCAGTGTAATCTTGTTTAAGTGTTGTGAATGTTTCAATGGAAGTTTTAACAACTAACAGCCTGCATTATAACGGATACGCTTATAGGGAATTTAGAAGAAACAAAGATGATAGGCTGATCGTTTGACGCGATGTCAAAGATTAAGCAAATGTCACGGTTTTAAAAGAAACTGATCACTTATGCGGAGCGACACAGCCAGATTAGAAGTTACGAAGATATTATTATCTAGCTTGAAAATTACAAAAAAAAATTAATCCACCCTGTAAGATGCTGAGGTCTAAAATCATTAGGTCTAAAGTATGCCCGTAATATTATTTCCTCGCGTAGTAATTCGAGACACCTTTGAACTTGGTACGCAACCTTGTTCGGTTGATTCTCGTTAGGGTTGTTAGTGGTAGTGGACCCTTTCAGGTCCTATAAATGGACAATAGAAATTACACGGAACTATTATAATTAATAGAAATAACTACATAAACTCGATCGCGTTTGTCACAATAACCGGTCGCATTTAACCGAAATTTAGTATCCGGATGCGAACTGATTTGATTCGGACTAGCGAAGAAAAAACAGGTGGTTTGTAGCATTAATTGTGATTTAAAATTTAATTAAAATTAAAAAATTTTTTTTTTAATTTAAATATATAATTTTAAATTAAAAATGTACGACATAATAATAATTACAGAAAAAACCTAACCAAAAGTTCCGCTTTTCTTTTTTTTTAAATTTAAACTACTTATTACAAAACATAGAGATTATCGAAAAAAAGAGAAAAAAAGAAAATTTACCAAAAATCGTTATTTAAAAGCGTTTAAGTTTTACTTGTAAATAATTGTAAAATACTTATTATAGAAAAATCGTTAAAAAAACAAAACAACGGTAAACTTGTTTGTTAAAAATTGTAAAGTATACATCGGTGATTTAAAAACAAACGCATCAGTACAAATTAAAGAAGCAGAATAAATTGAGGCTCCTAGTGTCTGAACTTTATCGCTTTTTTTCTGCTTTCTCTCTTTTTTCATTCGTTACTACTAAATTTAGATTTTTTCCCGCTACGTTTGCGCGCGTATCCGGTAGTTTTTCTTCAGAAAATTAGTTAAAACATTTTTATAATGGTAAGCGACTATAGTAAGTTTTATTTTGTTTAATTTTCACGATGAAAAAGATATTTTTTTTTTAAAAAAAAAAAAACTCTTTAAAACTCTGATTTCCTGCAAACGGTCGGGATTCAGAAAATTTATTGGATTCCAATTTTAAAATTTAGTGTTTAAAATTATGCACATCTGCTGAATAAAAAAAAAAAAAAAAATAAAAAATCTTGCAACTATATTTAATAATTGTTGACGAAATTAAAATAATAATTAATAACAATAATGAAAGGAGAATATACGGATGCAGCAAGGTATTGGTTTTGAATATGAAACCTGAATTAAAGTTGTAAAATCCGTGCCGAGCTCATCTTTACAGAGGGTTTCGGCATGCGCTGTGTTCATTTTCACCATATTCTAGAATCTTCAATATTGCCGACTATGTATATCGTTTTTGCAAAAAGTTTTCTTTTTTCTTTTACAAATTGTTTTATTTCTATACAGGTCGGTGCTTTGATGGAATTACCCTCCAAGTATGGTTGCACTTCGGTGGGTATACTGACACCATCGGTAAGATACGACGTGGCGAAAATCGATGTGAATTACGATGGGACTCCGATACTGTTTCTCGGAGAACAGGTTGAAGTTTCTCCACCTAACCTGTCGCCAGACGACCTGGACAAGTATCGACCGACCAGCTATCAGTATACGCTGATCCAGTGCAGCGAACATCCATTCCATTCTAGTACGAATCATAACCTACATATTCCAGGCACGGGTCATGATCACACTGACCGCGCTTCTGCTCAAACGTTACCTTATACTTATTTAGTCGTTTTTTATTCACTTTTTTATTTCTTTTATCATTAAATCGTTCGTATCTTTTGTTTAATTTTTTCTTCTTCTTTAAATCTCTTTTTGCTTTACGTTACGTTCCCTGCGAATTACGTAATTAACAGCTTCCTTAAGGGAAGCGGGAACGCTTTTTTATTTTTGTCGAATAAGCGCAAAAGCTCCCGGCAAACAACGGGCAAGATCGATAAAGTAATTTCCCAACTTGTTTCTTTTAAACTCGACTACCGGTTAACGTCGCACGCACACAACGGTTCGAAACTGGAAAAGACTATTTAGTTAATTCTCAGAGGAGTGGACACTTTTCGGATGCAAAGGGCGGCGAAAAAAATCTAAGCGCACCCCGTTTAAAGACATTCGTTACACTAAGAACAACTGATCGGTGGTTTGGTTTTTCCGCAGCTAGGACGCTGTTATCGGCCGAGAAATGGCTCGTCATTTATCTAATTGCTGGACAGTATATCTGCGCCTCTGATCGCGGTTGCTCGCTATCCTTTTTGCTCTGCATTTTCCGACCGGCTTTGTCCGCTCGTTGATTGGCACTCACCGGATTAAAGTCATAGTGCTAGATAGCATTTTACAGTCGTTAACTGGCGGCCTTTTTTTGTTACACATCAGCCCGAATAAAACGGAAAAAAACCGACCACTCAGTAAAGTAGCAGCGATTGTGTCATTTGTGGTTTAACAAGCGATAACTGAGAAGGAAACGGTACCGTCTGCTGATGACGATGTAGAGGTTTGCTTTCCAATTGTTTCCAGATTAACTTTTTCTTCTCTTCATCCTGCTTTGTTAGGCTACGTGAGAACCGTGTTAGAAAATTGCATTCGTTTTTTATTTCTTCTTTTTCTTTTTTCCTTGTTTTTTTGTTGTTTTCGAAAAGAGAACCGCAAAAGGGTAAACAACATCGACTTGATTAATTACAGTTTTTTTTTTTTTTGTTAAGCGTGCCAATTTTTTTAACCATCCTGCCGAGTAATTCGAACCCGTGAAGGAGTAATTGTGCTTGATGTTTAGAGACAAAAACAGCTGCGCGACAGTGTAACCCTCTTCTTGTAACCGTATTGAACACTGTTGTGTAGAAGAAATAAAACGAAGACAAGTCGCCCGAAAAGGAATAAAACGCGTACCAGTACCATTACGAGTGCTAAATTACAATGTATAAATAGGCGTAAAAGTTGTTGTAGCTTTTTCGGTTTCCTTAATGGGATATTAAATGTTTTTTTGTATTTCATAATGTAAACACCGTTTCGGATAGGTGTAAATTTAACTTTGCGGAATACGCTACAATTAAATATAATCTAGCATAATAATAATAATAATAATAATAATCCAAATTTATTATTATCATAAAGTTTTTTCACTTATGCACAGAATTACACGAGTGATAGAATACTACTAAAATGCGACAAAAATCGGTTGAAATTATAAAAGCTTTTATAGAAAAATGTAACGAATATAAATTTGTCCCGAATGCGCGGTGGAATATTTGAATATGACACGTGCTATCTGTAAGCGAAATATGAAGAAAAGAAAAAAAAACGGGGGGGGGCATTCCAATTATAATAAAAGACAAAAGAAATTTCTGGAAAATTATGAAAACTTCATCTAAATATGACTTAAGGGAAATATCTTTAAAAAAAAAGATATTACATAACATTTCGACGAAAAAGTTAAAAGTATTGTATATAACATGTAGCATCAACCCGATATCATATTGTTTATTACCGACTAAAAATTAATGATTACTTAATCCGGTTATTATCCATTACACTCGGATTGTTTAGTAATTCATTTTTAGTTGCATTAAGCAAAAAAGTAGTCCGATATAAATCTTTTTTATCTTTTGTTTTTTTTTCGTACTAGTTTTGTAGCGAGACAGATACTCGCCACATGAATAATAGAAATTTTTAATAATTTAGTATAATGAAAATAAAAATTAGATTATATATATATATATATATATATATATATATATATTTATACATAAATAAATAAATAAATAAATTAAAAAATTAAAAATTAAAAAATAAATATATATATATTAAATAATTAATTTATGCCAATCACATGATCATCATTGATTCCTCTGAGACAATGATGATCGAAAATGTGTTATTAGAAGAGAGGAATTGAATTTTGGAAAACGTTGAACGAAGAAGTTGTTAAATATGAATTGTGATGAATTTAATAATATTTTGTTTTTTGTAAAAGTTATGAAAATTATGTGTAACTAAAACGCATAATGTGTGGTTGGATGTACCGAGGATGTTTCGAAGGAATTTAAAATTTAATTAATGGCGGGCAGGGCAAAACATAATATATTAATATGATGAGGTAATCATAAATTTTATAAAATAGAAAAATACATTTTCGGTTATTTATTATATTTCTTTTATTTATTCATTGTTAGGTTAATGTAGATATATTGTTTTAATTAATCGTTCGGCAACAAATGTGTGCCGGATGTCAAATTATGTAATGTATATGTGTTATAAAAACTTAATTTGGTAGCAGAGCGTGGTTATAAAAAACATTAAAGCATATATACATTACATAAAATGGTAGCAGAGCGTGGTTACGATCATAAACATCTACGGATATACGAAAAAATATAAATATATAAATGTTATTTAAATGGTTAACGACGTAAATACAATTCGATTGGATAATTTTATTTTTTTTTTAAATTAAAATTTTACAAACCTTTTAATTACCGATCTATACGCGACTTGATGCCGTGCGCTTAATTTCTTTAAATTAATTTGTATATATTCGGATTAATTACACGATGATGTCGTATCATATTTTTGTCTTGTATAAAAAAGATTTGATCTTAATATGGTGTAATGTGTTACACCTAACAATTTAAAACGCCTATGTAGTTACATTTTCTGGCGTTAATTGTTATTAATGCAACAATAACAAATATTTAAAAACGTTCTATGTTTTTGTTGCTTTTAACAAGTTTTGATATTTATAAAATATTCGATCAATCTACATATTTTATAAAAGTCCTTTGTTTTAGACGTAATTTTCATTTCACATTGTAAAATGAAATTATATTATATGTTACATAAATGATAACATCTAAACAAACTTAATTCGTTGTAATATAATGTTTATAATTTTACTACATTAATCAAATATTTAAAATTTAAATACCGAAATTGATTATAAATATTAATGATATGATATTGGAATTATTTCGACATTTGAAAATGTAAAATATACATTGTTAACAAAAAGAACATCGATGTTAAACGGCATTTGATTTTTATAGATTTTAGCGTAAACGCAACTATTAAATAGATCTAGCATTATAAATCATAGATGTAAAACTTTATATATATTCCGATAAAGATTACGTTAGTTCATTTTCCTCCGTCTTTTTCTTTACACTAGTTCGTCCAGGGGGCTTATACTTTAATTCGAAAGTTAATTTTTTTTATTTATTATTGAAGAATATTTAATAACATCAGTTAATTATTTAAATTAAAATTTTTTTTATTAATTTGTACGACAACTTATATTAAATCATATGAAACTGGAAATACTCGCATAAAGGGAACTAACATGATGAACTATAAATTCTTTGTTTCTATGTGTGTTTATTGATCAATTTAAAAAAACAACTAAAGTGTCTAGCATATAAACTAGATATAGTTTAAGTATTAATACACAAATCTAAACTGTATAATTACAACTGTAAATAAAATTATATTATCGGATTTATTTAAAAGAAATTTAAAATCACTTTTTGGGTCAACAATGTTAGAATTAAAAAATTACACATACATTTAAGAGTTCTTTTAAAAGTAACAGTAACTTTACAATACATAGGAAGTCTTATCGGAAGTTTTTTTTTGATTTTATTATATTCTAATTTTGTTTTATTTTTTATATATAAATGATGTAAAAACAAAATGCGCCAAAATAAAATTTAATAAGCTCTCCCTATATACATGCATGCATTATATATATATAAATATATATATAAGTGAATGTAGGTATATTTATATATAGTTTTATTCTAAATGTTATAGTTTACTGTAATTTGTGTTTTGCCTTGCCAGTCACGGGTAAATGTCCTATATTTTGAAAATTATCCATATGGGGAGGGGAACTCCCCTTATTTGAAGATTTTTATCTTTTTTTATTTTTTTTTGTTATTTGAAATTTTCTTCCTTGGAATATCCAACATACATCCAACCACACTCCTCAATAAAACTAATATAAAATTTAATTAGTGAATTAATAGTAAAGAATTGTCAATCATGGAAACACGGATGACCACAAGTAAAAAACCGAAGGAGTCGGATTCAAAAGATGTTGACGAGGGACGAAACGAAATGCAAGAGTTAAAAGAGATGGTTCGAAACATCACTGAGCAGGCTTTACGACTTACTACGATATTAATGGAACGGGAAAAAGAAAAAACACCAAAGGATCAAGAAATAACAAAGAAAGCGGGATTATGTACAGCCAGAACCACCGGCCCCAGACAGAAAATGGATTCAAAAGGCAGTTTAATTGGAAAGGATCCGATTGTAGCAGCATTTACTTCCTCAGACTCGGGTGATATATCACATAATATTGCTGAACCTCAATGCGAAATGTCCAGTAAACCGTGTGACATGCATACTAGCAAATGCGTCGAACAAGAACTTTGCATATTACCTGGTCCTGGAAAGAATATGTTAGAAAGCACTCCAATTATAGGTGAAGAATTGGAGAAAAATGCAAAGGAGCTTTGGAAATTGGACGATTCTGTAGAAGTGACAACTGGGTGAGATAAAAGTTCCGCTTCAATGGCAACCAGCGATCGTTCCTACTCCACTAGCAAGAATTGGACCAAACGCTATAGCCTGCGTGCCAGGTGAATTTACCACATTGTCCAGACGAAGACTAAGATGCATATTAAAGCACCGGTTGGTCCCAAAGAATGAAAGGGACATCACCATAGCTGGTTTCTGCAATATGTACACTGATTACATCACTATGCCATCAATGACCCACAACCTACATATGCTTACACTGTACTTCGACAGTATTCCACAGTACCAGTTGCAAATGTACAGATCCTACTGGCCTGCACTAAGAAGACTAAATGAGTGGAAAAACAGGTTTCATTAGAAATTAAATTTAACAATAATAATTATAACATCACATTTTCAATTGTAAGATATTTGTCTGTAGATATAATTTTAGGTGGACTTTATATATTAACAGGGTATTCAAATCTTTTATATGAATGTAAAATATTTTTTTTTGTAGCCCATAGCACGCTATTAATTAAGTAGTCTTGGATCATGCCCAAATTAAAATTGTAAGACATGATCCAAGGGGAGGGGGATGTAGCGAGACAGATACTCGCCACATGAATAATAGAAATTTTTAATAATTTAGTATAATGAAAATAAAAATTTGATTATATATATATATATATATATATATATATATATATATGTAAATAAATAAATAAAAAAATTAAAAATTAAAAAATAAATATATATATATATTAAATAATTAATTTATGTCAATCACATGATCATCATTGTTTCCTCTGAGACAATGATGATCGAAAATGTGTTTTTAGAAGAGAGGGATTGAATTTTGGAAAACGTTGAACGATCGAATGTGAGGCTGTCCTGCAGGCGTCTCATATACTTGGCGGTTATAGCTCCCATATGGAGGTATGGTATTGAGGTGTACGGATCGGCAGCTAGAAGTAACATCAATAAAATCCAACAGCTGCAGTCGAAGAAGTTGTTAAATATGAATTGTGATGAATTTAATAATATTTTGTGTTTTGTAAAAGTAATGAAAATTATGTGTAACTAAAACGCATAATGTGTGGTTGGATGTACCGAGGATGTTTCGAAGGAATTTAAAATTTAATTAATGGCGGGCAGGGCAAAACATAATATATTAATATAATGAGGTAATCATAAATTTTATAAAATAGAAAAATACATTTTCGGTTATTTATTATATTTCTTTTATTTATTCATTGTTAGGTTAATGTAGATATATTGTTTTAATTAATCGTTCGGCAACAAATGTGTGCCGGATGTCAAATTATGTAATGTATATGTGTTATAAAAACTTAATTTGGTAGCAGAGCGTGGTTATAAAAAACATTAAAGCATATATACATTACAGTTTTACATACTGGGATAGAAGATGTTTTAAATTTTGAGGAGGGAATGGGGGTATATTTAATCCTCGATTGAAATTTCAGCTAATTCTTTTCTAAATTCCCAGTAATCATCATTATCGAAATGTTAAATATTACCGGAAAGTATCATGATTTTGGGCCGTTCGAACTAACTTGATGATATTCCCCGATCGAGTCTTTTTAATATTTCGTATCCACGTAACAGCCTTTTATTTCGACTGACTCCTCTTCTCCCAATTTTTTGCTTAAATGAGAAGTCGTAAGAGAACAACACCGATATTTTTCTCTTCCGATGACGCGCCCAAAATAGCTCTTATATAATCCATAAAGCATAACCACCTATGCGCAGTGATCCCCTCTTTTCCTAATTTCCAAAATTTCGATTCTTGTCAGTTAGCGGTTTTTTTCTTTCTCAAATTCGGCATGCGCGCACCCGCATCTTCTTTCAACCTTTACGTCCGGATTTAAATTAGTAGGCGACATATTTGAATTCTCTTTCACTCGCTCTATTTTCCGGATGGCTTGCAGAGAGATCCATCGTAGTGTTGTGATTTTTTTCTGACACCGCCATTAATTAATAGTTTAAAATTTTCTGTATTCAACCAGAACATCAGCAACGCGCCGAGTCTTTTAGAATTATGACCAAATTCGTTTCTATCGAAAAGCCCGAATGTTATACCGAAAGTTCATTTGCGAAGAATTGTATTTGGCAGCATTAAACGGGTACTACTAAGCCGATGATATTCCTTAAAAATTAAATTCATTCGAGTACCGTAATTTTCCGAGTTTACGGGCGAAATGGTTTCGGCAAGCTTATTCCGCATTAATTTACAATCCAGTTTCGAACCTAAGTATTTCACATCAAATCTCGATATTACTATTTAAATTTTAAATGTTTCCAGTTTTATTTTATTCATTTTTGTGGATTTTTTTTTCTATTACTCAGGTAAGATTCGAACCAGGTCTAGATTTATGTGCACTAAAAATCTTTTAAATATTGTTACGATTCTGCCCCTTAAGACGAATTCGATTGAGTTACTGCTCCGGGAAAGTTACGGATTCTGCTTTTTTCTCCCTGTGCGGCTTTTTTTTTTTTTTTTTTATTCTTATAACACTAGCGCCCGCCAGTTTCATCCGAGCCATTTCGCGTCTTTCAAAGATTTTTAACTGAGTTCTTAAGAATTTTGAGTATCTTCTGGTTCTAATGCTGCGAATCGTCTTCCTGTTACATCGGGCGACAGCAAGGAGATAGGCCTCACACCTTTTGAAATAATTTATCGAGCTTACGACGTTCAAAGGAAAATAATATATTGAAAAACAAATACGTTTATTTACACCGACTAAAAGAAAGATTTACGGTTTTTTTTTGAAAACGGTTCGGTACACGGCATATCAATAAAGTGTCATATGATAAAGTGACTAGAATGACGCTCTATTTTCTTGGCATCATGTTTCAGGAAACTTATTTTGAAGGTATGCTGAACATGGCTGGAACATAATAATTTACTTCCTTTTAATATGTTTAGTTTTAGGCATTGGCCCTGCCGATTGCATTAGCTTCTTTGCTTCCTATATTTATAAATCTTTCCTTCGCAAACACAGTATACAGTTGTTTCGTTTATTGATGTTTCTTCAGTCTTCGACAACGTTCATTTGCCAACTCCTCTGAGAGATGCAATGGCAGCAATATTAATCTTCCGATCAAATTCACCTCCCTAACAACAATTAATCTTATGATGAATCGTACTCTACATATTTCCTCTCCGGCGTCTCAAGCTCGGAGAAGTGTTTAGTCTTCCCCAAGGTGCCCCTCACAGTCCTACTCTTTTTAAGATTTACACTATTGGTATGGCATCTCTCCTTATTCTTTGCTGATGATATTATTCTTTTTTTCTCTTCTTACGATATCGCAGCTGCCAATGAGCCCCGCTCAATTCTCCTCTAGTTACGGTTACAACACTATCTGTCATCTGTTCATCTTTCTAGTTCTACTTCCAATCTTCTTGCATGCTTTTCACTCTACGTACCTATAATCCTGTTTCTTTTAATACATGTATTTCCCTGAAGTGTTAGTTGCTTCTGCTATCTCGGAGTTTACCTTAATAGTTGACTAACCTTTTCCGAGTATATTATCTTTTGAACTTGGTGTTGGGGCTTGCTTTATTTTCCCCGATTCAAATTTTTCCGAATCCTTCCGTCTTTCGCTTTTCTGTTCTATTTGCACAAGTGAATTAATGATTATCCTACGTGCGATTATTTATATTTGTCTCCAATCGTAACTTCTCCTACTATCTGATAATATCCGACCCCATGAGTACCCTTCAGGCTATCCTTCCCCTCCCTCTTCAGACTTTATCATTCTTCGTGTACGATCTCTCATTCACAATCTTTCCTTTCATCATTCTATCCACGTTGGTTTGTTGTAGGTTCCTGGTGTCATAGAGGCATCAAGGGTAACGAAATACCGGATGCTTTAGCCCAAGTTGCTGCCCGTTCCCGCTTTTCCTTTAAAAGGATAATCTCTTAAGTAAGAAATTTCACTTTAACTTTTGGTCAAATGTGGATCCTTCCTCCTTTAACAATGATCGTTTCTTCTACCTCTCAGTTCAACTTAATCTTCCTGCTAATAGTTGGTTCTCAGAATTTCTTTCTCTTCCATGTTCTGTTATTGTCCCTATTAATTGTTTACGCTTCAATCACACATTATTGCCCTCTTCCCGCTATTGTCTCTCTTTGGTTTCCTCTCCTTATTGCGTCCTCTTTATTCTAATGAAGTATTTATCTGTGATGCTAATCAAATTTGGTTTTAATTCTTTTGCTCTTTCTGCGGAAAGCTCTTCCCTTTATTTACTCCTCCTACATCCTGCTCCTTATTGTGCTTCCCATATCCTGTACTTTCCTTTTCGGTGTGTTGCTCCTGCCATTGGTTCCTTTATATCAGCTATTTCCGATCGAATTAAGCTCTAATTAGTTAACTCTTCTTCCTATTGTTGAAAATGGTATTCTCAAAATTGTGGAAAAAAATAGCATCGGAATTTTAGGAAAATTTAAAAATTAGCCATTTAGAAAAAATTTGTAACAAGTGCGGTGGTGCGATTTTTACGAGACGATGCGAATTGAAGTACGTTGCTTACAAAAGGATCGGTAAACGAAATCAAAATAAATTAGATCAACTATCAACATATCTGTAAATGTGGGAATGTCCTATTTCAGCTAGAATTATCGCGATTATCTTTACAACTTGCCTTCACCGAGTACTTAGCATCGTTGGAATTGTATGCATTAGTAGTTTCAAAACTTGATTGTGAGTTCAAAAAGTTCAGATACATCAACTACTATCTTTCTGTTTTCGCAGCGAGAATGACATTGATTGATTAAATATATTTTGTGGGTACAATATTTCAAGGCCGCTACAACTACTCGGATTCGTAATTCTCTCGGCGGACTTCTTCGCGAATATCCATTACTTATAAACTGCGTCATCTTTTTCACGGGTGGATGTGTTAGTTAGGCGATATATATATATATATATATATTAACCGACTTCAAAAAAGGAGGAGGTATTCAATTCGACTGTATTTTTTTTTTTTTTTTTTTTTTTTTTTTATGGGTGTTACCACAGAACTTTCTTCTAGATGAACCGATTTTGATGATTCTTCTTTTATTTGAAAGGTGGCGTTTGTCATGTGGTCCCATTTAAATTTGATCAAGGTCCGACCGATAGTTTTTGAGTTATCCTTAATAATGCGGGAGATTGAAGCTTTTTGGATGCTTTTCATTCATGATTGTTTTCACCGTCGGATTAGATTTTTGACTTAAAATACTATAAATTTGCCAAATTACCATGGAAATGTAGCTTTTGGTGTTTTTACCGTGGAAATAAATGTTTTAAATTAATTGAATAAAAATGCACTAAAAAGTAAAAAATAAAATGCTTTTTTACAAAAAATAAATACCGACTTCAAGGTTTATTATAAAAATTTAAAAATGCACTAAAAAGTAAAAAATAATTACTCCCGATAAAATATATATATCAGAGTGATATAACTTAAGGTGATATCGTAATTCTTATACAACATTAACTTTTTGGAGTTGGAATTAAATTCATGTTAGGAACAATTTAATCAACATTTAATGCAGTTTTTAATTATTCGTTTAATATGAATTTGATGCCAACTCCAAAAAATTAATGTTGTATAAGAATTACGATATCACCTTAAGTTATATCACTCTGATATATATTTTTTATCGTGAGTAATTATTTTTTACTTTTTAGTGCATTTTTAAATTTTTATAATAAATCTTGAAGTCGGTTTTTTTTTTTTCTAAAAAAGCATTTTTATACATATAGTATATATAGTATATATATATATATATATAGAGAGAGAGAGTATGTGTATGTGTGTGTGGTTGTCTAGTAATTTATTCGTCAGTTACTTAATGCAGAGTGCGAAAGAGCATGTAATCGAAGCCACGATGATTTTGCGGATTATATGCGGTGTTTTATTAATTTTTGATCCGATAATGTGAAAGCGCAATTTATAATTTTAGTAACATAATTTGATAAGTGCGTGAATTTACATTTGAAAAAAATAAATGTATAATGCAATATATAAATAAAAAAAAAAAAAAAAAGTTTACTGAAAAAAACATTAAAAATAGTTACATATGTACAGCCAAGTGGTTTGCATGGATAATGTTAAGTGTAAAAAATTTTAAATTTCCTCTATTATAATAAACTAAGGAGGTGGTAAGGCAATCTTAGAGCGGTCAGCACTATCTATAAGTATATGAGGGGAACCTGAAACAGGCACAGGTTTGTAAGCGTTACTTCTTACGCTAATATGTATGGGTAATTTTGTGCACACTTATTTTAATAGCATGCAATTAAATGTAATCGTTATAGAAAACTACACGCATAATGTAAAAATAACGAAATTTCATTAACAATTAGGAAAAATCGATAAAAAAAAACTATTCAGGCTGTATGTCGGTCCATAATTACTAAATTATTTCGCCTCCGTTTCTCGCATAGTCTCCTTTTTTCTTTTCTAAATCGGTTTTCCTTGGGGCTACACCTCCTAATTATCCATTGGATCCTGAAGGTTCTCAGTATGTTTGTGATGCGAATCACGTACTCTTCCAGTGCTCCGGTTTATTTCGAGAGCGTGAGTTACTTTATTATCATCTTTTAAAGCTTGGTCTTCCTGCTCCTTTCAACGCCTCTTATGTTCTTTCTCTACCTATTCTCTCTGTTGTTCCTGTCCTAGGGGTGTTCCTTGATTCCATTGTTGACAGAATAAAAATATAATTTTTATTCTATTCCATGAATCTATTCCTTTTTGCTGGGTTAATGCTCTTTGGTAGCAAACCCAAGGGGGGTAAAAAAAAAAAAAAAAAAAAAAAGCTATATCATGAACAATGATAAAAAAAGTTCACGCTTAGAGATACACGATTAGCAACGTGGCATATTCGACAAGTTGCTCGCGAGTGATTATTGAAAATGAATTACTATCACGACATGAAATCTAACGTTATTAATTGATTAATATAACAACGCTGGCACACTCCAAACAGGCGTTTAATTTAATTTAATTCGATGAAGCGCGCTATTGTTACACACTACATAATTTTAAAATTAATATAACAACCTTAATTATTGCCGCAGACATATGCAGGCATCATAAAAAAATATATGAGACTATATTTTTTTAAAAAATGGAATTATTGTTTTCACGGTGTTTGTGGTTTAAATTGAGAGAAAAATTAACTAAAAATAAGACGAAAAAAAATCCGATAAATAAATAAAAACAAGAAATAATTGATCAGTAGAAAAACATAATATCATTAAACAAAATAGCGTATAATATAGAAAAGTTTACTGATCATCTAGTAAGAAATATTACATTTAGCACGGAGCGTATTCAGGCATAAAATTAGCGCTGCAAATTGATAAATTTACAAGTAGTTTCGCCATTAGAAATAATCACGACATGCTAATGTTTGTAAAATAAAATAATGATTAATTGGCATTTGTGCCATTTAAAGCTTTTAATTATGCGCAATTGTATGGACCAGGTGATTTCTGAAATTGTGTTTATCATATCAAATAGCCGGTCTATATAGAGTTGGTAGTATGTGCGAAAAGTTTACCGATTAATAAGGATAGTAAAGGAATTTAAAATAATCAATAGGTGAGAAAATTTCATTGTTCGCTAAAACATAGTATAAACCTCTTCTAATTTATTCCTAATCAAAAGGCCTATCACTCTATAGAACATCACTTGTGTCGTACCTCTATTGCCGTACCTGTGGCAGATTTTAGCTACACCGCTTCTTGTCAAATATTAATTCTTATTATTATACCCCGTATTTTCTGTTTATTATTATTGTTGCACCGCCGATTAACGCGGAGCGAACATAAAAAAATTAAGTTGAGTCTCATACCCTTGATAAGATATATCGTAGATTGCGGAATTAAGCTTTCTATAATGCGCTCAGTCGAATGGTTTGATGAGAATACTGGGGGGCCAGTTCCTGTTTCTCGGCCGCCTTTACTTTCCAGATTGCTCTGGCACCCAAACAATTATTTCAAGTCGGGTAAACTTGGAGGCGACTTGGATCAGAAAGGAAACAACTCCCGAAAACTCATGATACCTTTGATTTGCTAGTCAAGCACCTTAACTAGTAGGCTACCACCACGCTACTGAAGGCAACATACACCGTCTCGTTGTTCTCTGCAGCCATTAGTCAGTTTTATTTTTGTTATATTGGAAAAAAAATTCCGAAACGTAAATATCTCTTTATTTTCCATTGAACGTGAACAAATTATAAACTTTTAGATTTACGAGAAGCGTTGACGCAGATAGAGAAAACTATTAAAATCACGGCCGATCGAAAACAGATGAAAGACGAATAATATATATTTCCTCCGAACGTCCTATTCACACAGATATCAGTGAATCGCGAACACTTTAAAATGTGCTTATGTATAATATACTAGAGAGAATTAACACTAAGCTCAAAAATGCAGTGTATCAGGTGTAGCCGCGGTACCCACCAGCGCATACTATTCTACAACCACTACACTCAATCTCATCGCTGTTTCGCCAAATACAGATTTAAATGTTTTCGAACAAATATGTATATACATACATCAAGAAAAAATACACAAAATTACGTTACTTCACCAAAATTATACATCCTGAACAATAATTTTGCAAAATATAGAATAAATTCAAATAATTGTTTTTAATTTACGTTATGTTAATTTCTCTTTTCCCTTCCAAATAAATAATATTTTGACAATATAATCATATTTCGGTATTCCTGGTTCACCACATTATATATATATATATATATATATATATAGAACTCGGTCATTTGGCCTCGCAAGGGGTGTGTGAACCCTCTTGCTTATATTTCTGCCTCTTTCGCTTCTATACTTTGTATAAAATGATTAAAATTTACAACGTAATTCTAAATCGATCCATACGAATATAATAACATAATCACAGAAATCCTATAAAATACAACAAACGTTACATAAAATTGGGACATTTTTTCTAATGGGGGTAGCCTAAGAATTACGTTGTAATTAATATATATCTATTTATATGAATGGAGATTTGGCTGTAATTGAAAAATTATTAAAAACCCATAATAATAATCTCTTATGTGTAGGAAATAAAATCGTTTTTTGTCTGCCTTAATGTCTGTAACTACCGAAACGATCTGGTTCCGCCAGTGGACAGACGGGGTAATTCACGAGGGGAAAATTTTAACGTAAAATTTGTAAGCTTTTTTACGAGTCAAACGACCACTGTGAGAGGGCGTTTGCGAATGAAGTGGAAAAAAGAGGAGAGCATAGTACACTATGGAACAAAAAATACGAAAATAATTTAAAACGTTTACTACATAATTTGAGATAAACGCTTTTTTTTTTTTTTTTGATATTAATTTCTAGTTGAAGATTCAAATTTCCGAGAGGGAAGTCATGACGCATTTGCAACAATCTATATAATTATTCTCTTTCGAAATTATTTCAATCACCCATTTCTGTATATACATATATTTACATATTGTTACGATTTCCTCTATTTCTTTATAAAGTTCGGGCGCCACTCTGTTGAATCGGAGACCAAAAGGTTGTTCTAGTCTTCGTTGAATCGGGGCCTTACGTGAAGTTACATAACTCTTAGGTGCACGGGTAGATCCGAGTAAGCCAAAGGTGCTACGGATTTAGAACGAAGAACAATATTAACTTGCTACGGAAGCGACGACGATCGTCATACTCATCAAACGAATTTTCATCAAAATTTTCCTAAAAAATCGACTAGAATAGAGCTGTCCGCGAACCCGAATACCTTAGTGTAGCTATGCGTTACATAATAGTAAATTTAACGATGCACAACAACAATGAGATGTATTAACCATCTTGTACGTATTAACACATTCTCGTCTCGTGTGACCACTATACTCAATTTCATCATTGTTAGCCGATACTAATAACATAAGCAGATTAAATTTACGTTAAATATTTCCGAACACAATAAATGAGCAGAGAACATATAAGAACAACGATTCCAAACCAAAGATATATAAATACCTTTTAATTTACGTTACCTAATAAACACTTTAATACCTGATATAATTGATGATGTTCACCACAATGTAGGGGGAAGTCCTCTAGTGGCGGACACCTAGGTTTTCAAAGAAAAAAAAAAGTAAAATAAATACTACTTCGAGAAATGTAACTTTATTTACGCATTAATGAAGTCAACAAAGTTTAAAATCAAATAAAGAAAAATGGAAACTTCTGCATAAACATATTTGCAAACCTAAATCAAACTTTGGCGAAGAAAAATGCGATCACTGCAAGTATCGGACAGATTTAACTTTGACCCCAAACATCGGATATTTTTTCAAGGCATGCTGCATTGATCGCATATGTAGGCATCTGCACATTCAGAAATATCTGGTCATGCTTCATGAGCCTACCCATTCCAGCTGGAACACTGCTATATTCAGTCTTCGTCATGCTCTTCGAAGTATTCTAGATAAGTATTTCTTCCTATGTGTCAGGAATTTGAGTTATCGTTACTTTTTCTTAGCTTTATCTCCACTTTTCCTTTGTCCTTTACGCTTTTTGGTTTGTTCCCCCTTCTCTTCTTCGCCGTTTTGAATTTAGCTCCTATTCTTTGATTTTTCTTCTTAATCTTCTTAATCTTTTTAATCTTCTTCAACAGCAATTCTGTATAGTGATGTCAGAATTTCACTTTTTTTACATTTTCTCTTCCGAGCCGCTGATCGTTCTTTGACAGCAGCCGGTAATAGTGACAAATTTTTGGTTGCAACGTTACTTCTCAATAGTTCAATGCTGATGTTGTATTAAGTAGAGTGCATCTGGGATGTTACAGTGCGACTAAACTTCGCTCAAAGCGCTTTTTTCTTTGGACAAAATCTTATCTATCGCAGTTTGCAAACTTTGTTGGTCCCATTTTCTGTTCTTTACGGTCTCTTCCATTTTGATTTATCCTCATTCTTCTATCCCCTTTGAAATAACGTACAACAGTTATTATAATAAGTGTGAATACTTATGAGAAAAAATAACTTGTTCGCTATCCGGTGTTAAGGGACAACTTTGTGTCCGGTACTACAGGGAATCGCCAAAATTATATGTTTCATAACAAAAAAGTGTTGGGAAATCGACAAAATTTTTTTTTTTAAAAGGCAACGAATAATAATGGAACACTGCCTTTATTAATAATTACCACAAACACTTAAAAAAAAAACTTAGCAGTAATACTTACTTGGATATCTAATGTGATGCATCGTTTTCCCATCAAAAACAACGTTCGATCGCTTCGATCGTGATCTTGGGCGTTACCCGCAAACCATATCCCGTGACCCTGTATTGCTACGCTGTGTCCATTTGAATCGTTTTTGAATCGAACGCGTTATGACTTGCTGAGATAGTACGAGTGTCCGATACTAGGTGCTGTCCGGCGTTGCGGGACTCCCCCCCCCCAATCCATTGAAATATAACATATAAACAGAAATTAACGAAGTAAAAAATTAATTAATCAACACGTTCCATAATAAACGAACTACTTCCGAAAATGTTGGTTAATTAATTTTTTACTTTCCTAACATGTAGTATATTTCTGTTTATGTGTAACATTTCAACATACACATAATATATATATACATATATGTGTGTAAATCTATTAATTACAACGTAATTACCAATTTTATGTAACGAAACAATGTCTTAATTTTATATAATGAAAGTTAAATGTTTTTTTTTTTTGTTTCTTTTTTGGCCCCATCAGATAACCTCGGGAAGGACAAATATATTACTTTTCAATTGTGTATAAAGGGGCAGAGAGTAAGTATTGTGTAAGTAAAAATTTAACTCATAGTGTGGAATAAAAAATAAATAAAAAGGGTAATAAAAAGCTTAAAATAAATAATGTGTGTGAAAACTCCCTGCAAAGTGTACTAATAGTATAAACAAGAACAGGGATGAAAAACATAGTCCCTGATACTGTGAGTAGGTAAGGTTGTATACGTATGATATAATAGGGCTATAGCTTAGGGGACAAAAAATGAATAAATAAAATAAAATTAGGAAAGTATTAATGTCGCAGATAACAATACGAAATAAATTGTGTGTGTACGGTGTTAGCCAGTGATGTGTGTATCCTTATAGTTAATGATAAATTTGTGGGCGAAGCTCTCCGGCAACACAGAATTGATTAAGTTTCAGTTTTCGATAATTTGGATTCACGGTTGGCTTTGATAATATGTGGGATAAATAATTAATTATCAGCTAATCGAAAATTTCAATTTTTTTTTTTTACTTTTTTTTTATTGGGCTTGTCAGCTACAGACGATTACCCATCAAGAAGGAAGAACGTAGGACAAAAGGAAACTGAGGACACTAAGAAAGTTATTCGGGGAAGGTGGAGACGGCCAGAACTACTATGGAGAAATAGTAAGGGAGTCAAAAAAGATCGGTACTAGAACTCGTGCAATTAGCAGTCCGAAGGGAAATAAATGTGTAGACGAAAAAATATACAGGATACCTTAAAGGAAAGGAAAGCTCTCATGTCTTGTTAGTCGTTGCGCGCGATGTGACCATCATAAAAAGAAAAGTATTTTTATCCATGTCTGCGATTGTTGATATATGTATTATTCGCATCATTTTACCAAACAATTAACGAACAAGGCAAGACTATTTTTAAACTAACATTAGTTAAACCGAGAATGTAAACGTTTCAGTTTAGTTTCATCGAAGCAGCGTTTGCACCAGTTAGTGCATTTTTTCCGATCATACAAGATAATGCTGCAACGAATACATATTTTCGCGGTGTCGTCCAGGTCCAGTTGTCGGATCAACGTACAATAATGAACCTAGCTAGGCCGGTTGATTTTCTTCGAAATCGGGAAAGCCGCGCAAGAAGAACGGTAGCCAGAGAGGGACACGGGAGTTGGAAAATGGCCTTGGTGGCCAGAATTAGTTGCGGGGAATCGGCCAGTAATAATGATCGAGTCGGTAATAAAGAGCGACAGGAAAGGTGAGCAGATTGTGGAGGCGTTTTAAAAGTTTTCTGTACTTTTCCATTCGTTGTTAAAATTATTCTGCCATAAAATAACGTGACGACCATTAAACTGCTCGGCGACGGTACGGATAAGTGGCGGCCCGGCAGCGGCGCATTCGTCAGATGCAGTCGTTATAGACGTTTCGTTCGGTCTCGGTTCGTTTTATTATTGGAGCCGAATGGGCCGGGCCGGCGGACGTAAACAAACAGCGCGCGGGGGGATGTGGCTTTCTCCTTGCGCGCACTTTTTCTTCGTCTCTTCTCTTTTTTACTATACGGCGAACGCGTACTTTCGCGGCTGAACTACCACCGCCGCTGGCCTCCGCTTTTTGGAAGAAGGTTTTCTCTTCAATAATAACGGTAGTTTTGGGGTTGCACTTTCGTGCCGGGTCCGTGCGCGTCTGTGTGCGTGTAGCAGCGCGGAGACGTAGGCGCTAGATGAATTTCAGCATTCATTTTGGAAGGGTTATTGCAGGACACGGAAGAACAATGACTGGAAGGGATGTAGCAGAGGGCGAGCGCGAATAAGCGATTGCGAAAGGGATGACGACGGTTGCTTAACTTTCTTTTGCACAGCTTCGGCGCTGCTTCGGCTGCAGGAAGCCAAAAAACGATGCTGCATGCAGTTTAGATAAGAAACGTGCGTACAAAATGATTGCGTGTAGAAGCGGTTCTGGAGAAAGATCAGGAAGAAAGCGGGACAAAAATGTAAGATACGCTAATTCCGTTTGTCTTATCCAACTAACGAGCGCTCGCAGATGTACCGGACCGATTTCGTTTGCCCCAACACGCTCCGTCCCACTGCTAACCCTTAAATCCTCCAGCCCTTCCAGCGCCAAAGTCCGCTCCGGATGCCGTTCCGGCCTGCTCTTGTGCTCTCTAAGCTGTAAACTTGTAGCCGTGCGAAATGTTTGCTTGTTTTTAACGACTTGCTCGTCAACTTTCCGCAATTGTTATTGTGACGTCCAGCCCGGCTCCATCTTCCGTTCGCTTCGATTCCGATACGCGTACCTATAAGTGAAACGCTTTCGTCCAGCATTGCTGCTCCGAAAGACACGGCTGATTATGAAAAAATAGCCCCGTACCGCGCTGCTTGCTTCTCTTTTCAGTTCGCCTCTCTCTCTCTCTCTCTCGCACTCTCGCACGCTTGCTCGTTCTCTCACTTTTTTAAATATTTCCGTGCGTGATCATGCACACCATGGAGGTTCAGTCTGTATAGCTGAATCTGTTGCTGAATTTCCAAAAAGAATAATATTCGGTAATGTTTCTTTCAACGTCAGTCGATGATAACTGCACAAAATATGACGGCGCCTTCCGAAACATGTCTTCAATGCTCGAAGGCCGCGCGGTAGCAAACTGATGGGCCTATTTTTCTACCACCTCCTTCGTGCTTCCGATATTCCAAGGCCGACTGATAAGCTTCACTGATGATATGTAGCGATTATTCTTAAGGAAGCTAGATTATCTATATTTTTTTGAGGGCTTGCCAGCTTTGAGCGTTAACCCAGCGAGCAAGAGGAATTTATTTATGTTTTCAATGCACAACGATGCAATTCGAACCAGTGCCTAACAGAAACAACACTGCCTGACCAACGAGAGCTCTAGCTGTATGCAGGGCCGTATCTAGACCAAAATTTCGGAGGGGGTTACGAAAATATTTTTATAATTATACATATATGTATTATCATGAAATGTATTTATTTATAAATGGTACACTAAAGCCGTGTTTAGTCAATTATTGTCTGTGCAATATTTGAACGTTACAATAAAAACAAATAAAAACTAATCGTTTCCATAGAATTCATAAAAATTTTTGTTAGAAATTGAAAAGAAATAAATTTATTCTGAATTTCGATGGAAAATCGCCCATCAGATACGGCCCTAGCTGTATATAAAACATCTGGAAACTATATAATAAATAAAAATACATTAATATAAAACAGATAATTAATATTTATTTAGCCGACGGTGTTTCGAAGTCAAAGCTTCATGATCCCGTGGGAGTTATGAATAAAATCTAATGGTAACTCCGTTGATCATGAAGCTTTGACTTCGAAACGCGCCGGTTAAATAAATATTAATTATCTGTTTTATATTAATGTATTTTTATTTATTATATGTAAAAATAAAAAAAAATGATCGACAGAAACATATAGATAACAATCTGGAAACTACTTTAGCTGAAGAAATGAAGAAAATATATTAAAATTCCGAACGCGATGAAATAATAGTTTAGATTCTCCTTCGTTCAAAATAATAGAGAAACTGCTAGCCCGCTAGCCGCGTTATATTTCGATCTTCAAGTTTTCAGAAACTCTTTATCTCTAAAAAATGTTTTCTTCGCTCGTCATTATCATGCACTAAATTAAACAGTGTATTATTGCAGAATATATCGATGGGAAAGGTGAATTGGACGAACAAGATTATCTGGGTTCAAGAACCTACAAACATGGACAAGTTGCAGTGTTGAAAAACCGTTCCACACACAGCAAAGGATAGGGCTGCCTCTTATAAAGAATTAATCAAGTTGCCGTTGCCACCGGATGAGCCTAAGATCGAGAACGGTCATGGCACCGAAAGAAGAAGAAGTGCAATAAAAACTTTAGAATACCAAAATTGTTTCAACGGTAAAATAGACTCTGTTTCAAGGGAACAAATCGGAACCGTCATCAATTCGTTCAATTCCATCATATAATGTCGAAGAGATGACTATCTTATTTAGTAATCGAATTAATAATAAATTTTAACATAAATTCCTTCGTTGCGTCGTTATTAGCTGCCATAATTGAGCAAAAGCGTTGTAATAATCATCACGATATCGAACGCGGAGTACAGTGTACCTGTTTTTTGAATGTAGCGAGAAATCGGAAAAATCACGAACACGAAGAACCGCCCATGTTTTCATAGAGTTAGAAAGTATGTTAATTAAAATGTCATCATCGCTCTCCTGCTATGCATCCGTTTTCGCAAACGTACACATGTTTAATGTTTCCAGAGAAGGACTTTTAAATATTTTTCATTTTTGTGGTGCAAGTGGTAATAATGAAAATTAAAATCTTTATTTTTTCCCCGGTTTCTTAAATAGAAAAAAGAAAATAAAAATGAATTTACGTCAGGCGAGTTTATAATCGAAATTAATTAGACGCGACATCCTCCTTCGGAATAAGTTAAAATCCTGAAAATAGTTCATTACGCATTAGTTTATCGCAAAAAGACCAAATAATTCGTTTACGTTTGATATTTAGAATATTTTTGAAAGAAATGTCACAGATAAAATTAAAAACATTTCATATATTCCTTTAAAAAGTATCCTACTTTGATGGACCCGCGAAAATTATTTTCCTTATTTCTATTGCATTAATTTAATAAAAGAAACCTTCTTTAAATTATTTCTGTATTATTTTATTTTACCATTTTTCGGGTTAAATTTGTGTTGGTGAATGATAGTGTACAAGAAAAAAGGAAAAAAATGTTATCATCTGTACGAATGTTATACAAATTGGAAAGTAAAAGAGAATTTAACGATTTTGGTTTTAAATAGCATGATTCGCTTCAGAATCAGAAATTACTTTTATTTGTATCAGTTTCAAAATCTATAGAGCAACGTCTTCTTGAAATCCTTTTTTTCTGCAGGTTCACCCAGATCTATCTAGATACCAATTCTTTCAAAAAAAAAAAAAAAAAAAAAACAAAAAAAAACGCCCCTAGTGTTTTTAAGATCACAGCGTTCCCAGATTTTTGTAAAAATATGTACAATACAAAAATAAGAAGGCAGAGGTAAGTAGGAGAGCCGTTAAAAATACCATTTAAAAATGCGGGCCTAAAAATCTCGGTCGTTTGCGGTGATTTTTTCACTACGGTAATGGCATATGATTCTCGAAAATTTTAGATGCATAGTATTCGTATATGAAATCGATTGATTTCTTAATATTAGGGAGGCGATTAATACTTATCCGCTGGATTTACAACGATAGTTACAATAAGATCACAATTTGTTCGCGTTCATTTAATTCTTTTTTCGATTAAATAATAACAAATTTTTACTTACACATATGAAAAATGAAATTTTCCACGCTTTTTGTATAATTTTATATACGCATTAAACATTTCCGAAGAAACGTAATCGAATAATGAAAATAAGGTTTACGCCGCGCACGTTCCATCTAAATTATTACCCTCGGGGATTGTGCGAGAAGATTTATTCTTTATTGACTTTCATCAGAGAAAGTTCGACAGTAAGCTGCTTACATCGGTATATTAAAAATTCAATAAAACAACGTCTGGTAAACCTGTGCGCGCGTATAACCCACAGCTGGTGTACGCGGATAAGCTGTTATTGCAGTGTAATTGTATAATCCGGAATTTGATACTCGCACGAGTCAAATTTAAAAAGGTCTAGATATATTGTAATAACCTTTTATGAAATCAACAGAAGAGCATGATGTAGTAGAGTGAAGGGGTTTTTTGTTTGTTTTTTTTTTAATTTTATCTTTTTGCGTCTAACTCTTACCATTAAACTCGAAATATCGCTATTGAGGGAAATATAAAGATGTTTTTACTCTTCTCGGCCTGTAACAGTCTAGGTATTGTGTACAGTCCTAATTGTTTTTCTTTAAAAAAATAAAACAAAAAAAATTTACTTTCTCTGGCCATGCGTTGTCAGTTGGAATAATGCCTCACTCGTCAGTCCACCTTTTTCTTCATTGCTGCATATACATAATATACATATATATATATATATATAATAACTCGGTCAATTTGGTCTCGCAAGGGGCTGTGCCCCTTTTCTTTTCTTTTTTTTTTTTTTTTTTTTTTTTTTTGGGATCGCCAGTTGAGGGCATTACCCAGCATTATGTTGTGTTAATGAGAGAGAGGGAGAAACTAATTAAAATTGAATATTACTGGAAATAGAAGCTATGAAGGACGCTATAATAGGAATGATTGCCGGGGATGGAAGTGAAAGAATAAAGGAAGCACTGTATGGAGTAGGCAAACCGAGTTTCAGGAGTTGACTATAGAAGTGAAAGCGTTCTGTAGATACAGACGCGCATTTAAAGAAGATGTGATTTGTGTCACAGATTAGATCAGAATCATCCGGATGGCAGGAACAAAAAGGAGAAGAATACATAGAAAAGCGAAAAGAAGATGCCGGAAGACGACTATGATCTAGACGAAGCCTGCAAATGGAAGAGATAAGAAAGCGCGAGAGAGGCTGTGCCCCTTGACCCCCCTTGCTTACATTTCTGCCTCTTTCTCTTCTATACTTTGTATAAAATGATCAAAATTTAAAACGTAATTCTAAATCGGTTCATATGAATATAATAACATAATCGCAAAAATTCTATTAAATATAACAAACATTAGATAAAACTGGGACATTTTTTCTAATGGGGGGTAGCCTAAGAATTACGTTCTAATTAATATATATATGTTTGTATGTATGTATGTATGTATTCATATGTAAACTCTGTCTTCCGGACCTTGCCTAGAACCCCTTGACAAATACAAATTTTTCTTCTATAAAAATGGTTATAAAAATGTTATTTATTGACGTCATTATTATCTATATCGGGTGTTCAAAAGCACTCACATCACCTTTTATAAATATTAATTCATTATACAAAAATGTTTAAATAGAAAACAAAATCTTTTTAAAACGATGTTGTCGTCTAAAGCGATTATCCTTTTAAAGTTCATCTGGTTCTGCGGGACGCTCTACTTTGTATTGCAATTTGCCAAGACTTGAGGTTTCTGCTCCTTTCTCGTCGTAGCCTGTTCTTTCCTTCCCTACTTACCTTTTTCTATCTCATTAACGATATTTGATCAAAACGTAATCGTCTATTTCCGCTTCTAATTGTTTACGGCTCTGGTTCCTAAGCCAAAAGGAAAAACGTAGCAGAAAAACGCTACATATTTCGAAACGGTTTGTAACAAAAAAGAACAAAAAAAAAAAAAAAAACCAAAAAAAAAAAAAAAAGACTAGTACCTCTGGCGTAAGAATTCTTTCGACAGGCGTACTTTTGTTTCTTGAGAAAATGGTACAAGTTACACGGATGATTTTTGGTTTCAATGAAAAACTTCTCATCATGATGACCTGCAGTCCTTGCGAAATCTGGTTTTTGTATTTCCGAGTTTCTTCGCTATTACTATTTCGTCGTACACTAACACTGATTTCAATTAACTAGTTTGAAAAAAAATCACTGAGTCTTTTTCCGAAAACATGTTGCGGAAAATATGCCTTCGATGAAAATTTTGTAGTCTAACATTGAGAAATTTTCTTATTATGCGAATTTTTTCCAACAAAACGGGTATTTCGAATGAGGCTCTAGCGCTTTTCAACAAGCACCGTTTGAATGCAGTAAGTTTTAATGATGATGTGAAAGACGTAGGGTCGAAACGCGCACCGTGGCTCTTTCGTTCCCCAAGGAGAAGTAAAAGAATAAATGAAGACACGCGGGCAAAAGTACCGAAATTACGATTGAAATTTGTAATACGCTGAATGCTAATATGATATAGTTTAAGAGGATTTCCTCATCTATTACGTAGATCTCCAGCAACGTGTGCGAATTCGCCTGTTCTGGCGTGATTTTAATATTTCCGTAAAAACATACAGTGTTATATTTATTGATTGAATTTCAGTTTTAGCACAGCGATTAATGTTTCTGTTTTAGAAATATCTATGAAAAAATCACACCATCCTGTTTCTTCCGAGCGGTAGAATATTCATTTAAATGTAAAAAGGTGTACATTTTTTAATCTCAAATAGTTGTTCGCAAATACGACATAAGTAAGCTTCGATGGTAACAATTTTTACGATGCGAAATTGTTTTAAAAAATATACGGTTTTTGATATATTTAAATGAAATAATATTACATAGTGAAATACGAAAATTGTCCATAAAAATATCGTACTTTTTGTCAGTGCTGCAACCTCATCAGTTGAAGTTCCGCAATTTATGCACGCAGGAGGGGCGCAACAACCTAACAATTTGAGTCCGAGCATGTACTATTGATGACTATAACAAAAAAAAAAAAAAAAAAAAAAAAAAAAAAAAAAAGAAAGGCTAACGATTTTTCCAAAATTACAAATGTGAAGCCAGTTTTAATTTTTCATTAGTTCGCATCATTGTTCAATTTTCATTAGATTTCGTGCAGAACTGTCCAAAAATATGGTCTTACGATAATTTTAGGTGTTAAATGAAAATGTTAGTCTTCGCTACGGGTCCCCGTCGCAATTCAGTGGATGCCCTGGCAGATCCCGGTTGTTGCGTCTCTGTATGCCCTATATTTATCTTTCATTATTTAACGATTTCAAGTAAAAAGCCGTGTATTATCAGCTAACGCGTTTCGAATAGTTTCAATGTTTCGTAAATCAACACCCACGAATATATGAAGATTCGCACTGTTATCGTCAAAAATATCGGGTATATAGAAGAGCGGAAATAATGGCAAAATCGAAAAGGAAATCGATAATGCATAAAAAAAATGCAATGATCGAAAACCGATTCCTTTACAGAAGACTGATAAAAAGAAATTTAGGAAAAATGAAAGCGAAATTGAAAACAAAGAAGAATTCAACAGGCACGTCACTTTCATGGCGCATACAGAAAAGGTGATTGATAAGATTTTGAGGAAGATTAAAATTCGGTCACCTTCTGGAGCTCGCAGTAAAAAATAACAAAGATGACTTATATAGAATACGCGTGGTCAACATCGGATAAACTAACGGTACCCGTACGAATTAAAGAACGACGAAAGAGCGGAGGACTGCACACGGAGCGCATAGGAATGTCGACTGTATCGGAACGTAAAGAGAAAAATAAACATGAAATTAAATTTGGAGCTACACTAGCCAGGATTGAAAACACGAGAAAGCGGTTAACAAGATGAGGCGATTGAAGGAGAAAAAATGTAAGATTTCAATCGAAAAGACGCTTTTAAAATTGATAGTTTGGAGACTTGTAAATGGTGCGGCGGTTTCTATGGAGAGTAGTGGAAGAAACTAATCGTATGTTTGGAATTTCGATGTACATATTTGTAAGTTATTCATAGACTGGGATTTTCCTTGCTGCCTCAGTGTGTTTTTTGGCCCTGACGATGAATAGAATATTACCAAACGTTAGTAGTTGAAAATGCAGTTTTTATCGAAAATAATTGTATAATGAATTCAAAAAATCACGAAATTGTTAAGTTGTTTTTAACGATTTCGAGTAAAGTTCGATAGACTACTATCCTAGCTGTTTGATTTCCGATTTCTCATTGAATATTCCGCTTATTTTTAACAATTTTCCTCTCTAAATATGTATGTTGCTTTATTTATTTATCTTTTTAATTTTTTTTCTTCTTCCAGCTTGGCCGGCAAGTCGGTTTTATATGCGGCTTGACAGGTTAATATTACGAGAATTATTAATAAATTCCGTTCTAACGAATTATTTATAATGTAACGTATATTTTTACCTCACTAATACACGATTACGCGTAATTCAATATCATGTCTAGGCGACAAAGTTCTTTCCGGCGACTTCACCTTCTTCGATAAAAACTTATTTACTTCATTTAATTTACACTAACTCGTTACATAAGCATATTAAAAATGCAAATGTGTTTGCCGATGATATTGCCTTATTAGTGGAGCATAAGAATTTAGAAATAGCGGAAAGATTACTACAAGAGGATATAGATAATTTTAGTAAATGGGCACATGATAGGAGGTTACGTATTAATATAAATAAATCTAAATTACTGCACATTCGGAACAGTACCAAACAAATGACACACGATCCGCGAATTACCTTCCATAATAATGGTTGCATACGTGAACTTCATATAAATAACAACACTCATTTGTGTTGTTGTCCACCGCTTGAGAACATAGAAAATTTTAAATATCTAGGTATATATATATATATCGATAAATCCTTGAACTGGAAAAAACACATTCAAAGTTTAAATTCGAGAATAAGACAGTCAATTCCAGCTTTACATAAAATAAAACAGGTTTTAGCATATCGCACATTACGTATATACTATGATTCAATAATAATGTCCAGAATTTTATATGGAATTCAACTATATTATGTGAGGCTAAGAAAACGGAAATAAATAAAATAAGCAAAATACAGAAGAGCTGTTTGAAACTTATACTCCCCCACTGGAAGAAAAACGACTTTGGATCAATTACGTATGGAAGGAAAAAGATGAAATGTTCCCCAAGATGTGTACTATTTCTATTACAGATTACTAGAATTTAATGTCAATAATACAAAATTACCATCTAGGCAAAAAGCTCGATTAACAAGAAACCAAAATAATATATATTACATCTAGCCCCGGGGGGGGCGTAAATCTACGAATTGATAATACTGATGATTTAGTTCTAATTAAACTAATTAGTAAAATACCCCATCACATATATAAAACGAAAAAAAACTTGGTGCGTGGAAAGGCGAAGTAAGAAAATGGCTGAAAGAATGGTGTAAAGAGTAAAACCCACGATACGGTTCGAATCATCGCATTTTATAATTTTCTATTATTGTTCCTTTCTTTTTTTCCTTCTTTTTCTTTCTTCCTTTATTTCCTTTTTCTTCTTCTCTTCTTTTCTTTTCTTTTCTTCGTATTTGAAGATATTTTGCTACCCTCATGTATATCGGTATGTAGATGAGTACTTGCGGTATGTGTATATATTTGTATGTGTGTACTATGTCATACGTTATATAAACTTAGTTGACTATTGATAAATAATTTTCGGAAACAACTGTGTTTTGAAAAAGATATTTCTTCGCTTAACGTTTCGACCAGCTTTACACTGGCCATCATCAGAAGCAAACTGAAGAACGGAGCGAAAATTGCGATCGACAATAACATTAAAATAAGAATCAGAAATCATGGAAAACCCAAATCAAAACAGATAACCTACCTCTAAACAAGAAAACCGACGTAACATAGAAAATTAGTTGACTATTATTATGATGTATAGGATAAGCTAGAATAATTGTAATTTTGTATACTTAGAATAAACGTTAATAAGAGTGTCGGGCAGTCACACAACGGACATACTTGCCCTGTGAGACCCACAACTTATTTAAATTAAAAAAAAAAAAAAAAAAAAAAAAATCGCATTGCTCTTTCATCACTACAATTATCCGTTTTTTGTTTGTTACATTTTTCTCCTGCCTCACACGCTAATTCTATAAACTGCCCGTCTACATAACCGCTTGCTTGCCCGGTCTTTAAATTTGAATAATTTTCATTATTCATTTACTTCTTGTCCGCCGCCGTTCAATAAAAAACGGTTTTCACGTCTAGCGTTTTCTCCATCCTACTGTATAGTTGTGAGTGCTGGACACTAGACTCAACTTTAGAAAAAAAAATCAGCGCTTTTGAGATGCACTGCTACCGACGTGTCCTGAAAGTACCATGGACGCAAAAAGTAAAGAATATTGAAATACTTAATAGACTGGAAAAGAACCGAACTACTACGAACCATCAAAAAAACGGAAACTACAATACTTGGGACATATCTTAAGAGGATCAAATCATATCTAAAAATATACTACTTGAGGGTAAAATTGTGGCCGGGAATAGATCGAGAGGTAGACGTCAAATTTCATGGATGGATAATCTTAACAACTGGTTCAACTGTCCCTCATTAGAACTTTTCCGAACAGCTGTTGATAGAAATAAATTCCAATTGTAGATCGCCAACCTTCGAGACGGAGACGGCGGATGAAGAAGAAGACTCCGCTGCTCTTTCTACAATCGATGTCTGTCGAGATCTCTAATAAAAACTCCAACCGAAGAACACAATACAAAGAGCCATCATTTTAAAAATATGTAAAATTAACAACTGACACACATCATAGTTCCTTCCTTTTTATACTTTTTGATAATCGTCTATAACTACATACTTAAGAGATCATATTCACCCACGTGCCCGTGTTGTTTTGGTTTTCCGACCTTTCTCCGACAAAAATTTTATTTAAATATAACAAAGTTATCGGTATAGTAATTAAATAAATGTTATCTCAAATTAATGAATAATCCCTTTCTATTTCGTTTATTTGCGCCGGACATTAATCGAACGTTAACCAAAAGTTTTTACTTTTATTCAAACTGAATAGAAAAGAAATCGATTTTTAGTGCAAATACACGGACGAAAAGAATTGAATTTTATTTTTTCAGCGTAGCAGCGACCTACGCGGGTAATAGGTAGCGGGTAAGTAAATAGGCCGTTTACAGAGAATAAGTGTTACGGGTAAAATGGTGACTAAAGAATAAAAAAGCGGACGGTTACAATAATGAAAGCTATGGTGGGGACCGTTGGAATTTGAATTTAATGAATATTTTGACAAAAAACGTGCAGGTTTTTAAAAAAGTAGGACTCCCATCTCCAGCTATAATACCTTTACTTTATAATCTTTCCTATGCTCCACCTCTAATCGTCGTAACCCTTTATTTTAATTTTTCTAATTGTTGGGTCAAAGCCGCTGACGCCCCCCCCTCCAATAAAAAAAGTAAGACAAAATAAAATAAAGATTTAAAAGAATGTTTACACTATAATACATATAAATTCCACGGATAAAATAAAAAAAAAATGTTATTAATTTCAAGATACTGAGCGGTGAAGTTGCAAATAACAGCTATAGTTTTCAAAGTTATACAAATCTATTGTTTTGTAATGACCTATATATTATATACGGTAAATAATAATCGATAATGAAAAAACCATAATAAACGACGATAAACACTAATAAACGGTAAAATAAAATAAATGTGGCTACAGTTTAATTTTAAATGACGAGTAATTAAATTGTACGTTGTTGTTAATTGCGATGTTTTTATATTAGCGTCATACGCTTTAGTGTTATTTGGTAAATTTTAGTTATACATTTTATCATGGGCGTCGCCAGCGGGGGACAGGGAGGGGCAGCTGCCCCCCCCCCGAAGCCTTGAAACTTTTTAATCAACTGGCATTGATGAATATTCATAGGCGTGTAATCTTAGACAATTTGGAAAACTTATGTTTTAATTAAGATTTTATTCTTGTTTAATAAAATATTAAGCCTTTACAACTTATAAATTTAATTTAATTTTTCCTATAACTCATATCCTCTTTCTGTCATCTCCCCCCCCCCCCCCGGCGACTGTCAAATCACCTGCCCCTCCCTAGCTCATCGGCTGGCGACGCCCTTGCATTTTATAATAGACGATGTTGATGTTAATTTGTGACTGAGTTTAATATGTGATAGATTTGTTTCTATGAAAATAATCGCTGCTAAATATTCTTTATACTGTAAAAGTTCTACACGTGTGTTTACCTTATATATATATATATATATGTATAGCTACACTTTTTCATATGTCGAGCAAGTTATTTTATATGTAACCGAATTTTTTTGCATCAATGCTTTTTAAAGTTTTGCAAACTTTTATTTTAAAATATATATACATATATAGGCATACATTTTTTTACAATTAGGCTCGTCTTCTGTGGACGTTGACTCAACTAAGCGTACGATAATATTCGATGTTTTCGTAGAATTCGAACCGAATTGAACGTAATGCCGCTTTCTAATGTAACGTTACCATGACTGGTTTATTGCTAAAATATATGGGATTCCAAAAAATCAGGTATTTGCGACGTCAATTGACACGCGTTTCTTCGTTTTTTCTTTTACCTGACCGATTGTTTGAAAATTTCGGACATTTCGCTGCTCGTTGTTACGACGGCGTACACTCGGAAATTTGCAATATTGAATTTCTGTCGGGCTTAGTGATAAATCTCGTACGTAAACGGGTTTTTCTCGGAACAGACGTTAGAAAAGAGAAGTTATGTAAAAGTCGCCTGACCGGAAACTCGGTGATTGTATTTACCGAGGGGAGTAAGCTTAACCGGCCGGAGATTATGAAACGTAACTGACACTAAAGGAAACATTAGCGAAATTTGCGATTAAAACATTTTGAAAACATTACGGAGTTGTGAAAATGTTCAAGCGAAGGTAAATCTATCGATGCGAACTGAATTTCAACGGACCTTTTCTTAAATTAGACAACATTTTTTTTTTTTTTTTTTCTGAGTTGTTTATTAAGAAAAAAGCTCGTCCCTCATTTGACGCACCGCGTTGTTGCTGGGTTTGTACGATTTCGTTTTCTCAGATGAACTCCGCGGACCATTGCCGAAATAAGAAACGAAATAAATCGAATTAAGAAAATGCGCAAACATACTCGGATATTACACGATGAGAAGAGAAGCAACGCGTGTTAATAGGCTGAAAAAAACTATCAGCTCGTACAAAAATACATTTGATCGACACCTCTGATAAATCAAAAGTCACCGAATTTCCTAACACCCGCGTTATGTGAACAGAATATCGTAATCAATGGGACAAGCTACAATGAAAAGATTGTAACGGAGCTTCTCTTCGCCATTTTGTATAACAACTGAAGAAGAAGAAGAAGAAGAAGAAGAAGAAGAAGAAGAAGAAGAAGAAAAATTTTTGATTTTAAAAATAAGAAGTAAAGTTTTTCCTCCTTGTCCATATGGCTGAAATTGTAGAAAGTTCGAAATCGAAATTTGCATCATATCGTATTCATATACGACGACAGTTTTACACTAGCTCCCGAAAATTTGTTTTTATAATTGCCATCGGAATGTAGCACGGCAGAAAAACAATCTTATAGAACGGATAGTACTCAGATCGCAAGGAGGGTATTTTGGAATATGGGGAAATGACATATTACCGAAAACCAAAACTTTGATTGTTGCCAATTCGAAATTCCAGCTAAACATCAGAAGAATCGGAACACTATGGAATATATGTATAAGGGAAAAAACGGGAAGATGGAAATTCGGTTGTGCTGTCCGTAGAGATTGAATTTATAAATAAAACATAAAACGTAATATTTGCTCGCAACATGATCGGCGGTCGGGGGGAAAACCAAAGAAACGCACAAGTGTAATATATTTCGAGGAACAAAATTGATAGTAAATCTGCTTTTGTCATTTAATTTTTCATCAACCTATACGAATTCTTGCGCGTCTAAAATCAAGTTATACTAGTAGGACGCGAAAAATCTCTAATACATCTACTATTCTCCATCGGTGGAATGTTCGATTACATAAAATGTTACGTTGTGTCAATTTTTAAGAAATTTTGAACAGTCATTAAACTCTACCTATCACAACTTTAGCAGATATTTTGTTCTCTATCTGATGCACTACTGGTTCTGTTTTGGTCATTCCCCTTCGTTGATTTTCTTTCCCGGCCGCGGCTCTCTCTGTATTCGTATAGGCCTTTTGATGGTCTTTTTTAAGTTCATGCAGTTGCGTAAAAAGTATTTTGTGCGTTGCTGAAATTAAAATTAACGCGACTCCTCGGTTACATTGTGAAGCCGTGTCGCTAGCATGGGTATCTGTTATCGGGCTGGGTGTTTATTCAGCTTCGGCGTATGTAATAATTCTGTTTTTGAGAACATTAGGCAATAGCTTACCGGCAACCGTGGACCGGAAAAAGGTTTCTCGTGGTTAATACTATTCCGGACAGCGCCTGTAACACGTATTGAGCCGGTCAAATAGCGTTCGTAACCAGGCAAACGTGCTTTGTATTTTTTTCTGTTTTATTTAGGGTCGTTTTGGCAATGAAACTTTTTTCTCCACCGGCCATCGCTGAAATATCGATAGAGTATAATGCGCGCAACTGTTCGACATTAATGGAAATTCTTCGCGTTTAACATTTCTTCGCGTTATTATTACGTCATAATCAATCTTCTTAATTTTTCCTTTCGTTAAAATAGTTTCCCGATATCGGCCGATCCATTACTCATCTCCATCGCGCACGAAAAGGGCGCCCGGGAGGGGGGGGGGGATATTCGACAACTGCTATCGGATTAAAAATTGCCGTACTACACTTTTTTTTGGTAATGTTCCTTTCGCTTTGCCGGTGCCGCTTTCGCTTTTAATAAAAAATCTTTCGAAAAAAAAAAAAAACGAAAAGAAAGAAAAACGAATAATTTCTTCGGCGAAGGTTTTAAGTCGTTGCCGAAAAATAATTTGAAAAAAGGCCCGCTGAACTTATCTTTTGCGTCGACGAGTTAATTTTTCCCCAGCTACCGCGACGGGGATATCCGCGGGCTAGCGGCCAGATGAGAGAAAAGAAAGTTAGCATCTGCAAGGTGCATTCGGAAATTCTCTCGGTGTAAAAGTTTTCGATTCGCGCAATTCTCTGCAAGTAAAGTGTCGCGGCGGAACAAGAATAAGAAAGGCGGAAAGATGCGTTTACAATGTGTAAGTGTACGGCCCGCGTTGCGGTATCGACGTTGTTGAAAACAAAGGTTATAAAAAATCGATGCGTAGGCCTAGTAATTGTGCTTGCATATTGAGAGGGTGCATGTTTAAGGGAAAAAAAGCTCAAAAAAAGAAGAAGAAGAAAAAAAAAGGAACCGAAAAAGAAAAAAAAAATCTTCAGCAAAAATTGGAAGAGAAAGAAATAGAAAATTATAAGTACATGTAAATAGTGAGAAAGTCGAAAGGGCTAGAAGAAGAGACACGTGTTACGGAGGGAAGGGTGGCGAGACGACCGATGTAGCCCAGCGCGCACGTTAATATAATGTATAGAAAAAACCATTAGACTTTCGTTTTTTTCCTCGTTTTTTTCGATTTTTTTTTCCTCTCCGGAACGGTAGGGTAAAATCGTCAGCCCTTAGGGTAGAGGGAACTCTCTGTTCGGCGATTAGAGAAAGAGAGAGATAGTGTGAGCAGCAAGAAGATCGGAATATGCGGAACGGGAAAAAAAGCCGTTAGACTAAGACGGACAGATGACGATGGTCGACGGTAAAAAATGAAATAAGGAAATAGAGAGAGAGAGAGAGAGAGAGAGAGAGAAAAAAGGAGACAAAACAAAAAAACAAACGCACACAAAAATACCCCGAAAAAGTTGATTTAAAGCCCGTGGGGTGGAAGAGTCGGTGAACACACGGGTGCGGCTGTTTCATATTCGGAAATTCGAGGGTGAAACCAGGCAATCTCACACCGGACGAGCGCGTGCTGCTATTACGGCGGAAGCGCGAACGTCAGTGGTTGTCAAAATTCGAATGCAGCGTCTAACTTTCTCGCGGGTTTTTTGCAATTAAAAAAGATAACGACGAAAGGGTTGATAGCGGGTGTGTCTAATTTGACGATTTTTTTTTTTTTTTTTTAATTGAACTATTCAACGAGTAGAAACTTAATGAATATTCGGCCTAAATTTCGATAGTGTCGCGGTGTAGTTTTTAATTGTCGAAAAAAAAAAAAAAAAGAAAAGAACGTCAACGAATAATCGACGCTAAGAAAATGTAGCTAATCGGTAGAATAACTTATTACCGGGCCAAAAAAAAAAAAAAAAAAACGTAAAAAAGCAGAAAATCCAAAAAAAAAACTACGTATATTATTATTATTATTAACGTCGTCTATCAGTAAGCTCGAGCGAAGAAATAAAAATTAAACGTAAAAATAGAGAGAGTTCACTTTAAGCGACGTTGCGCTGAACTACAACATTTTCAGTGGATTCGTTTTAAGTTAATTCATTAACGACAAACTGAAAAGAAAAAAGAAAAAATACATCTTTTAATAAACACTCCTCTACAGGGAGTAAAGAAACAAAATAAAATTTTTATCTGATTTAATTTACTAGTCGGATAGTTTTCCTCTTGCGTTAATCTATTTCGCGAGAATAGAAAAACTCTGAATATATTATATGTAGAACGTCGCGAAAATCGTCAAACTTTTTTTCGTAGCCGATTCGTTTACCTCTTTTGAAAAAATCCGATAATAAAAAAGAATCGAAAATGTTTTTGTAATTTTTAATTTATTGCCAAAGATTATCATTGTCCGAACAACACGTGTGTCCTCAATAATAATGCTTTCCGGGAATATTTTCGAGACATTCGGCCGATGTGTATCGTTCGGAATGAGAGTCGACCTTTTGTATCGTAAAATTCGATAAAAACTCCGTCGGCAGTTAAATTCCGGCAAATATAAAAATTCGTAATCGAACGTTGTTTACCACAGTTTAAATTCCGTGATGTGTTCTTCTTCTGATTTCGGAACAAGTTTTAATTGAATTTTTACCTGTATTATTCAAACCAAATGCACACTTTTACCTACGATTGAAAAAGTACGAGTATATTTTTCCCCACAGGGCGATCTTTATTTACACCGGATGAGGACGATATCGTGAATAACAATATTCGAAGTCGCGTGTAACACGGTTAAAATTGCTTCGGATTGCGCTGCGGCCAGATCGTTCTTAAAATCGAAATAGAAACCATTTTAGAATAATCGTAATGACGATAATTACGTGAAAACTGACAATGTCTTCCCTGTGACAGTCTCGGATTTAAATATTACTTATAATCTTATTTCAGCTAGATATGGCCGAAGCGAATGTGACGACACGGTCTAGTTATTCAACTGTGCATGGGTGAGGAGGGATTTTTCCTCCGAGTATGAAACGTCAGCTGGGTCTGCGGGAGAAGTATAAAGCAGCCCCACATTATTACGCTTATAAATATATAACTATCCAGCGTAAAGCGAATCTTCAGTATCAACCGAAATTGAAAGCTTCGCACGATGTATATTGGAAATTATTCGCGAGAAAACTAAAAATTAAATAAACCGCGAGAACATCGATCAGTAATGTCGAAGAATATCGGAAGAGTAATCGATTACAACTACAGTCTAAATTGATAGCCGGCAATGCGAATGAATGAGATCTGACACAATTACGAAAGAACTAGCGGTAATATGAACTGGAGGGGACTTTGGAAGTAACCGTATTATGGCGACGAAGCAAACATAAGGAGGAAGAAAACAAAAATTAAAAAAGAATAAAAAAGGAAGAACAGTCAAGAATATAGTTTGCTTCCGATTAAATGTTTCGCTAAGGAACCGGTGTAATTTTTCAGAGTTGCGCCGGAAAACATTTATGCAAGCTATATATATTAGTCAAAAGGTGTCACATATGGAAGAAGCATCATTCGAACACAAAAGTCGTATTTTAATGAAGTATCCGAGAGCGCGGATGGAAACTGGCTCCGATGGCGAGGGTCGAGTTAGAAGGAAAACAATCGTGACCAGGTTGTATCGCGCAAATCTACCGTTTCAGGATGAGCTACTACTTTTAAATTTATTAAACGGTAGCGAAAAAAAAAAGGTGAAAGTCAGTAATTTTGTCTCGGCCAACGGAGGAGACGTTGCAAAAATTTCGTTTCAGTTTGTCGGTTTGAAAAGCGAACACACTGACTAGTAAACCGGGAATTTCACCACACAACTACGCGTTAATATCGATGTCGTAACAACCTTTCTTTGTGTGACGTGTTTTTTGCAACGATTGTGACGTTTATCGGCCCGCTGCAAACATTTTAAAAATAGCAAACCGATTCTTCTATAAGAATTATAGAAGACTGTATCGAATCTCGGTGGCTAGGTCGTCCGGAAGGTCGAGTTCCGTGTAATCGAGACGGTTCACGTCTGCGCCATTCTGAAAGCGATGTCGTTAGTATCGTTATCGGAGAGTGAATATTTTGTTTCCGATGCTAGTCCTACTCTGACGAACTTGTTTAATAGGAATTTTAACCGCGTAAGCTACAAAACAAAACGGGATACAAAACTGATAAAATTGTCGGCCCGTGTACTACCTCCACTGGACTGCAATTCTTTGTAAGATTTCAGAATGTTTCGTGGACTTTGATAAACAAGAGTGCAGTAGACACGTATTCGTTGCTTTAATTGAAAGAGATTTAAAGTCTCTTAAATATACGCATATAATTCAGGCACTTCGTACAAAGTTCAGCCGTTGCATACATTAAGTAATGCACGAAAAAAGTTGCCATCAGACTGCCTATTCGACTACACTTATTAATTTAAAATCGTCAAGGCGCCTTTTTGCCGCCTTATGTATAATTAAATCAAATTAAATCAAATTTAATCAAATCAAATCGAACGAAATAAATAATAAAATCAAAAAAGGTTTTGTTGACTCGATTACAATAAATTTGAGAACAGTGAGCGTGCATAAATAGAGAACGTACAGAAATTCCTTTCTACTCAAACCATATTGCAGCAGCCTAATTAGCACTAAGAGTATGCTCACTGTTCTCAAATTTATTGTAATCGAGTCAACAAAACCTTTTTCGATTTTATTATTTATTTCGTTCGATTTGATTCGATTTGATTTAATTATACGTAAACATTTTGGTTATAATCAGCGCATTATATAAAACCGCGAATTTCTCATATCGACGGTAACAAAAAGTATAGATTTCTGTCGGCATAAAACACCTACTACAGCGTTACTGAATCGCAATCTTTCTACCTACTATTAGAAAACTCGCGTTTTTCAATACTATTATAAGTCCCTTTTTTTTTTTTTTTTTTTTTTTAAATTGTTATTGTATTACAAACTGGCCATCTAGGCCATTTAGCAATATTCTTAACAGGGAAATATTTAGCATGAAGGGAGAAGTACCCAATAGAGTACCTACCCGATAAACAAGGCTTCAGCCGCCTCCTATCATTAGCAGTATGTAGCAGTCCAGCAGCAAGTTTATTCGGATAACTTTCAAGTCTTTCTGCGTGTCTTCGGGCATGAGTTTTAATAACATCTGCCACATACTCTATCACTAAATCTTGATGCAAAGTTTGATTTGATACATACCACCATGGTGCGCCTTGGTTACGAGCCTAAGGATTTTATTCTGCGCGGTCTGTATTATCTTCAGATAATAATGTTTTTCAGTTTGATTTCAGTAAATGAATGAAGCATTCTACGTGCGACATTTACAATCAATGCTAAACAATCAGCATTCTACGTGCGACATTTACAATCAATGCTAAACAATCAGCATTCTACGTGCGACATTTACAATCAATGCTAAACAATCAGCATTCTACGTGCGACATTTACAATCAATGCTAAACAATGAGCATTAATTTAGGGAACAATTAACACATAATACTCGGTAACACTATCGAGTAAACGGCTCGCATTGCACAATCGCAAGTATTTAATATAGATTCACCGTACTGTAATGGTTATAGATATAGTAGAATAAAATAAAATATATTTTTTTTTTTTCGTACAATCTGAAGAGATAATAATAAGTAGCAGTACGGACAATAAATAGAAAATAAATATGGATAATCACCCAATCGTGATTAATCCAAACGAGATTAATTAGATATAGTTATGCTCTATGTTGTAACTGCATTTGGTTAAATCTTTCAAGGCGTACATTTTCGGCTTCATGTTGGCTTTTTAAATTTTTGTAATTTGTTGGTAACGTTTATTTTCTTGTTTTTGTTTCGTAATTTATATTTTCCCGACTATATAGATGATGGGGGGTGTGCCCGGAAAACGTTTCCGAGTAGTGTACACAGTTTTTATACGTGTCAATTTGTTTGTTACCTTTGCATTTCATTTCGTTCTGAGTGACTATAAATACAAGCGTACTTGCAAGATAAAAGCAGCACGTAATAATTTCCGCTTTGGAATATTATAATAAACTTTAAAATAAATGCACACGAGAAGTCAGTCTAATGTATAAAATTTAAGTAATTTAAAAGTTTTTCGAATGACAAAGTTCAGTAGCGTTAACGACCAGCCTGCGTAGAGTATCTATCCTCGATTCTGATTGTACTAACGACGTCACTTTTTTTAAAAGGAACAGATGTGACGGAGACTGTTTCGTAATCGCGAAGGGGGGGGGTGTATTTCTTTGTGGCACCTGTATGTTGTCTATGGACTTACCGTCGTCCGAAGAACTTATTTAGTATCCCGGTAGAAAATATAAAAGGCTTTTAAACTTCACTCGAAGACGTTCGGAACAACGTAGGAAAAACAGTTAAAAAGATAAGAAAAGAAACGAAAAATTAACGAACCAGAGGAAGACTTATAAAGTGTGGTCGCGAGAATTTAATTTTTACACTGGTCATTTATTAGACAGGCCGATAACAGACTTCAACGCTGCTAGATGAACGACTTTCTTTACCTTTTAATCAAAACAAAAATGATTTCGTAAATGGTTGATCTGAGAGCAAATTTTAATCAATTTGGGATACTCGCAAAAAAAAATTAAAAGCTATTACCACCGTGCGAGGGGAAAATGAATGCGGGGACACGTCATTTTCAGCCGGAAACGAAGAGAACTTACCACCGTTGAATATGACCAAAGTTGGTTTGAAGACGTGTCCCGTTAAACCTACGGGGATTCAGAAACTACGAAACAAGCGATTTATGCCCTGAGTTAACGGGGATAATTCCGCTGTTACAGAGCGAGAATTAATACAAATTTTTAACCTTTTTCTGTGACACAGCGCTGGTTCCAACCGTTCTGGTGTGTGGATGTTCAGTAATTCTACCGCAGTGGCATCGAGGGGGACCGGAAAATTTCGAAAGTTTTTCAAGGCTCCGAGATTTTAATGTCTTTTCGGAAACAGCGAAAAAGAATACCCAATGAGATTGAAAATGTATCGAGAAATGGATCAGTCGTCTGCGATCAACATTAATTAGGATGGCCGGCGAAACTGAAATATCCTACATACGAGTTTTTCGACAAAAAATTCTCCAACATACCGTCCCGATGGAAAATGATCATTTTCGTTTAAAGTTTCTAGTAAAATGCACGTTCATTGTTGACTCTATATTGAATCAAGTTGGGCACGCTTTCATCTGAAACACTTGGTAAGATTGAGAAATTTAATACCGCGTTCGATGTGACAGAAATATTGTTGCAAGTAATTGGACGATGTGATAATAAAACTTTTCAATAAACAGCTGTACGCGACCGAGAATGACAGAAAAAACGTGTTTTATTTTTCTGCAAAAGATGATCGTTTGTTACAAGTGGAAAAAATATTCTTTTTTTTTTTTTTTTTTTTTTGTTACGTATTTCCTTTAAAATTTACTCAAAGAATAACGCATAGTCGCTAAAAAATAAGTTTCTCAATTACTAAAGATGACCGAATATTTAAAATTTGCTACACCTCTGTGACAATTACTAATAACTCTATGCGTGTGTCATTTTCATGTCGGCCATTAAATTGTATTAAAATGCTATCAATTAAAACCAGCGAATCACGTGCTCTTCGAGTGTTTATCGCGCGAGCGTGAGTTACTTTATTATCAACTTTTAAAGCTTGGTCTTCCTGCTCCTTTCAACGCTTCTTATGTTCTTTCTTTACCTATTCTCTCTGTTGTTCCGTTCCTTGATTCCATTGTCGACAGAATAAAAATATAATTTCTATTCTATTCAATGTATCTATTCCTTTTTGTTGGGCTAATGCTCTTTGGTAGCAAACCCAAGGGGGGTAAAAAAAAAACAACAAAAAAAAACCAACTCTTCCAGTCGGTAAGCTGTTCGAAGGATCGAGTTTTATATCTATTTATCTATCGTAGTTTTCCTTTATCAAAATTTCGTTGATTCTGAATAGCTTAAATTTAATCAGTCTGTGAAGATTTTTAAACTGGCTGAATTATCGTAACGATTTCAGTTTCAAAAGGCCGCGAATTACCATCATTTTAATGAGAGGAGTTTGTCTCTTATTTTTCGGCGCTTTTTTTTTTTTTTTTTATTTTTTATTTTTTTAAATTTAATTAACCAGCAATTTTCGATGATGCGTAAATTCCTTTTTAAGAAAATTTCGGCATAAAATATACAAACACATTAATATCGTTTGTTCTAATTCTGCTTACATATAGCAGATAAGCATCTAAGCATCTAAGCATCTAAGCATCTTTCCCTATTTTTAATATCGATGTACCGACATATACAAGAGCACACTTACTCTACCGCTAAAAAATCAAACATTTACAACCGCAGTCTCTAAGAAGGGCCGTGATAACAACCGTGATAACATCCGTATAACAGTTATGTACGAATAGATAGTCCGATTACAAGAACAACATTAAAACCACCATCGGTCCCTGATTGTGAAATTTACTAAGCCCAAAGAATCTCCTCCGAAGAGAATTAGTGTTCCTTCTTATTTTCGCTCTGATCGCACTTCTCTGGTATAACGGCCGATATTACAATTGCAGATTTCAGAGTTGCTTATTATATATTTAGGAGCGATAGAGGACACACCTTTTTATGCGGTTTATCCCATTCCCTTTTCCCGTAATTTCAAAGACGATAAAATACGAATTTCATTGTTAATATTAATAATAAAGGCGTCACACATCTGTTCCTTTTAAAAAAAGTGACGTCGTTACTACTGACTAGGATCGAGGATAGACACGAGCAGCTCTCCTATGCAGGTTGGTCGTTAACGCTACTGAACTTTGTCATCCGAAGAACTTTTAAATTACTTAAATTTTATACATTAGACGGACTTCTCGAGTGCATTTATTTCAAAGATTATTATAATATTCCAAAGCGGAAATTATTACATGCTGCTTCTATCTTGAATGTAATTCGGAACAAAATGAATTGCAAAGATAACGACAAACAAACGGACATGAATAATAACGGTGTATAGTACACTCGGAAACGTTTTCGTGCTTTATAGTTGAAAATATAGAAATCACCAACTCGGAACAAGAAAATAAACATTTCTTAAATACACATAAATATGATAGAAAATTAATATTTAAAAAATATAATAATAAATACCGTCATGTTTTGGAGTTACTTATTCCATAAATTACCCCCCACATGATTACCGAGTAACTCCGAAACATGCCGCTATTTATTATTATATTTTTTAAATATTAATTTTCTGTCATACGTGTTTTTTATGCGTATTGAATAGATGTTAATACAGAAAATGGAAAAGAACATTTATAATCTAAATTTGAAAAACATAAATGTTACAAACAATTATTACAAATGTATTATTTTTTTTTTTTGATTTTATTTTACTTTTCTTCCGTTAAAATGTTTTTTTGTGAAAAATTTAGACGCTTTCTAATTTCAGTTTGGTGAAAAATCCGATTAATTTTATAATAAATCAACTTTTATTTTTAAGATTAAAATTTTACCTATATAATAGCGTTTTCAAAAAGATTTTACCTATGATGCTTGGATAAAAAAGGCTCATAAAATTAGCACGAAGCACAACCGCATGTAATCTTCGACAGCCGAGAATACATTATGTACAATTACAATACAAAATTAACGTTTAACAATTAATTTCAATCTATTAAAGCGCGCAGAAATGTATTAATAAACGCAAAAATGACATTTTAATAATAACATCCGAATAATAATTTATCGTTTAAAATTAAAATCGATTAATAACGAGGAAGATGTTTGTGGGACAAATGATCGAAATGGCGCCGGTTGCAACAAATATTCAGATATGATGAGGATGACAATGGAAAGAGAGAAATGGAAATTAAATTTCGCACCGACATTTAGAATGAAGAAAGAAAGAATAAAATAAGTTTATTGTATTCTATTATTTTAAATCACCCAGCGGGTACCGGGGCGTAGTCGGTTAGGCAGTGGTGTTTGTGGTACATTGACACTTTCAAAAATTTCACTTGCGCCGAGTATCACGATAATTTTGGCGCGTTAAAAAAAAAAAGAAAAAAAAAATCTTTACATACAAATACCGTATAATTCTCGCTACGAAAAGTATTGGCGGGTTTTTTTATATTAATATATTCCCGTGTTAGGTCAGTTTACCTGTTTACGATATAGTGTATTTATGATTCCAAATGAAAGGATTTATTCGCCCGACAGCCGGAGAATTAGCGCTTCGATAACGGAGCCTTTTCCTTTTAGGAACCACTATGCGTTTGTTCGCTGTAAAAAAACTCTAGGACCTCTGTGGGTATAGCAGTAGGATGTGTATGTGAGAGAGCACCCCTACGGAGCGTACGAATAACAAAAACGCCAAACACACACGTGTAGCTGCGATCCGAATGGTAAAAAGAAGTAATAATAACAAATAACAAAGAGAGAGAGAGAGAGAGAGAGAGAGAGAGAGAGAGAGAGAGAGCGAAAGAGAGACAGAGATGAAATATGTGTATGTAGGGTGACCTACAATTTAAAAGATCGGCCAGTTTTGTTGTAATGCATCGCGGCGAACACGCGATTAATAGTAGTAAGCGTTTAAATATGTTAATGGTGGAGAATATTTTAAAATTGCCTAATTGCAATAAAATATACGCGAGTGGTATAGTGAAAATATTGCGGTGGATGAAAATGGTCACGGTGAGTACCTGAGCTTAATTAACATTCAATTTTTATCAAAGCTCAACGTTAAAACACTATATCGTTAAAATTGTACACCGCCTTGATCGGCGGGGGCAGCATCTTTGATTCGTAAGAAGCACAAACGAGGAATAAAAAGACCTAGTCTCTGATACATTTAAAAATTCCGCGATGCGACCTCTTCATTCCGAACGAGAACGATTCAATTCTTGTCCGGCTATGTAATAGACAGGTAGTGGAATTGCAGTTTTAAGTTTTGTCTCTTTTTTCGGCTAGCTGGCTTAATACACGTTAAAAGGTGAAAATTTGATCTTATCTTGTTGATGGTAATCGCTGACATGCTTAAATTGGTCAAAAGGTGGGAGCTGAAATTTAAAAAATAACAGATATATCGATTTTTGTTAACGTTATTGGCTGGTAAGAACCGTTTTCCCTGAAGTTCAAATGATCGATAACCCCGATAACTGATAACTTATATAGCGGATTTTTATTACAAATGATAAAAATCCGTGTTTTATTTGTCAAAATTATTAGAAATACGTACTTTTCAGTTCCTTTTTTGATGGTAGAAATTAAATCGAAATCAATTTATTTATTTGCTTCTTTTTTCTAATAATATAAAAATACCTAAAACAGAAATATGTTATTCGCAATTAATAATTTAAAAATGGCGATTAGTTTCGGATATCGTATTCTTTAAACGATTTGCTCATTATGCATGCTGTTTTTTACGGAATGACTGCATATTGTTCAAAGCACTAGTTCTTTTCGGCAAAAGTTTTCTATTTTCGATGTTGTCATTGTACCATCCTTTTTAAATATATATATATATATATATGGGTATATAAACTCGGTCATTTTGGCTCACAGTGCCCCTTGACCCCTCTCGCTTACATTTCTGTCTCTTCCTCTTCTATACTTTGTATAAAATGATCAAAATTTACAACGTAATTCTTACCGGAATCGACACTAAATAACACGATCACAAAAATCCTATCCTAATATGTAACTTTCATTACATAAAATTAGCACATTTTTTCGTTACATATTTCGTTAGGTAAAATTGTGACATTTTTCATTACAAAACAGCATTTCTATGTCTGGATGATTAATGCGCCGTTTAGAGAATCTTTTATGATGTTCGGACTAATCCGTCTAGAATGGGTCATTCCTCCGGTTGCCGCGTGATTTTCCGAATTTCGCGTTCGATATCAGTACTGTCAATAAATGACACCGTTGTATAGAGTCTTGCGACTTCGGAATCGTTATTATTCTTAACTGAATAAAAAGGTAATTTTCGATTTTTTAACCAGTACTAATAATATATATATATATATATATATATATATATATTTTGTATAGAATATATGTACATCGTTTTAGCTATACTATTTTTTTTTTTTTATCGTCCTTATAAGACATTTGTTTAATTTCCGAAAAAATTACATAGTCCATTAAATCTGACCCTTCTGAAAGAATTATAAAAAAGACATTTAAAGGTGTTAAGGGTCCTCACGACGCAGTCCGAAGGATTATATTGTGATCTATATATATATACATATATATTCATATATATATATATATATATATATAAAAAAACATACGGGGTGAGCCATAATTAACTACTCATCACTTTTTTAAAAGTTTATTCTCAAAAAATGCATATTATAGTATGTAAAGAACAATATTTCAGATATTTTTTTGTCTCTAGACAAAAAACAAAACATTTATTCAACAAATTAGCAAAAAAAAACTTACGCATTTAGAAAAAAAAAAACAAAAAAAAACGTCACTTTTGTGTGTAATAAAAAACTTAAAACTAGGGATCAAAATTCGCAAAAATTAGTAAGAAAACTTTGAAAGTCATATTTACTTAGTAAAAATACTTCAAAATTTTAGTAAAAAACAACGCATTTAAGTGTAGTAAAAGAAACTTGGAATTTAGACAAATTAGGCTTCATTGATTCCGGTTTTTGTAGCGCTCACGTAAAGTAGACATATGTTTAATATCATTGGATTTTCTAAACTGTCTGGGCTACAATCCCTATACACTCATTTAGAATGCTCGTTGACATGGTTAGTGCGGTGTTTGAACCGGTTTCTTTCTTCAAAGGCAGAAAAAAAAAACAACTACAGCTTCGTTTCAATTTTTATTCCGCTTAAATAAACCCATTAGTGCGTGTAGGAAGTTCAGGCTATCACCTAAAAAATACATCACTTAAAATTAGTGTGTGGGTGATAGTAGCAAGCTTGAGTTCCTGGTTTATACAGCGTTGATGTTTTAATTCATTCGGAACATGTTTACGCATAAAAATCAAATTTTCATTGCTGCTAAAATTCATTATTATTCTATTTCTGACGCTATGACGTAGTTATTCTGAAGTTGGCATGCGTGCTCGTTATATTAGTGTTAAAGGAGAATTTCCTTTTGAGGCATCTTATTGAACGAAGCATTAGCGACTTTGAAAATTCAGTTTCGCTTGCGTTTTTGAAGTTTCTTTTTCATTCGTTGGCGAAAAAAACCTTCTATTCCATTACTTGTAATTGATCAAATCGTTGGGGTAAGCTCTGCGTGCAAAGTCGAGGAAAACTTTGCCAATTCCTATATTGTACAAGATCACTTTTCTTGAGTCGATCCGAGGCAGTCATCGATATAATAAAGGGTTTTTAGCGAAGTTATGGAAAATTATTCTAATTTTACACAGAAGGTAATTTTTTTTCGGAATTATAAGCCTAACAGATGTTCCCGAATAAAAGCAACGCTGATGGTTATTAAATCTGCACGACTTTTTTCTCCTTGATTTTTATATTTATGAAAAAAATAGACGGCGGGAATTGTTTTTCTTAAGCGAGGTCGACAGAAAATGGATATGTGACAAAAAAAAAAAAAAAAAAAAAAAAAAAAACAATTTAAGGATAATGTCTTTCTATAAATATGAATGCGAGAAAAGAAGGGTTTTGAGGGCGTAATAAAATTTAAGTGCAGTACAACATCGAATTCCGGAAGCAGTAAAAGATGATTAAAGAACGCGAATGACGGATAGAGAGCGGGAATGGAATAAAAACAAGACGTATCCTGGCCAAATTAATTTAGGCAGCGTCCGAAACAGAAAACTAAGAAACATAACGGAATTAAGACTTAACGTGAACGGGAGCAGTCGGATAAAATTATTATGGGGTTTAATAATGAGGAAAACGTAAAAAAATCAAATTACAAAAAAAAAAAAGATGACGAAGTATTTGTAGGCGTATCGTAATTGTTGTATCATTTTTTCTTTGGTCCATCATTCGCGCAGGCCGGTCTTTCAATTATTTTGCGGCTTATGCAGATCGAATTTTTTAAAAAATATTTCCTCGGCGTATCTTGGCCGACGTCTACGGGGTACATTTAAAACTAGAAATATTATTTTGATTTGAAACTTTATTTTTCCGGTTTTAATGAGAGAAAAGCACACAGAAACGTATTGTTTTTTTTTTTAGTTTTATTTTTTTAAATTACTCGAACTTTAGACAGAAACGGATGAAACGATTTGAAGACTTTTTTTCATCAGTAAGGAGGTTTCGCAGATGTGCAGGATTACAAAAAAAAAAAGCTTAAATGGTCTCTCTCTTTCCTTGTTTCTCCTTTAGTCGTATTTTTTGTTGTGCATCGTACTAGAAGCGAAAATTAAAATCCTTTTCTCTGATGCTGAAGTGTTTCGCCGCTTTCTTTTGAGATTTTATAATTTCATCTTTCCTCTCGAGCTTTTTTTGTACTCTTTTTTGTTCCTGTTTATTCGAAAGCTCGCCGGAAAAGCTGAATAACGAGAACCGCGCTGAACTTCTGTAAAAGGGGTGGCGATGGTGGAAAGCTCATTAACGCGATAAATCGGACCGGAAGGTGGTGGTGCCAGTTAAAAACAAGAATGCTCGGATTACTCGGAATGAGAAGATAAGAGGAGACTGTAAAAGTTAATTCAGTCATTTGGTAGTCGCAGATAACGCGAATAACAACAGCAGAAATGATTGTAAAAAATGCGGTAAGCGATAGACGGGGGCCGGGCGCGGAAACTTCATGGCCGAAAACTGCCGGCGAACAATGGAGGAAAGCGCGTTGGAAAAACTCTTCGGAAAAACTAGTTCGGCGGTCGGTGGTGCGGCGGAGGGAAAATTACCGAATCACACCGGTAATAAATGGATGAGATTAAAACCGCTTAATACGTCTTGTAAGATTGATGCTTAATTTCATTCCTTCGGACCTCACTTCGTCCCGAGCGCGTCCAGCCCGACAGCTTTTCTCGGAACTGGTGTTTTTTCTGGAGTGCCGCTATCATTTTTATTGTTGTTGTTCGCTGTGCACTTGATCATCTGAGCACCTCCCTCCAGTTCTCAGAAATCCGACGCATTATTCTCCGAGGGGATTCTTTAATTAAACCGGAGGAGAATTTCTCAACAGTTTCCATTTATTATTGTCCTTTTTCTTCGCTCATAATCGTTATCTGATTTTTTCTTTTTCTTTCGCTTCTATACAACTTTTATATCATATTTCACCGTCTTTAATTTTACGCTTCCGAATAAAAACTAGTAGTATTATCATAATTATAACAATAATAATAATAATGATAATAATAATAATAATAACAATAATAATGATAAATAATAATAATCAAATTTCAAGCAAATTTTTATTATTATTTAAACCGCGCTTCGCGCAGGTAGAACGCTGCGAAAAATGAAATAAAAAAGATACGAATTTTTTTTATTGCATATTAGCCGAAGAAATGGGAAGAGGAGAAAATAAAATTGTATAGGATGAATTCGAGGATGGGAATAATAGAAGTAGAAGGAAATGAGAGAATATAAGAAGCACTAATATGAGAAGTAGTAGGGATCCTAAGTTTTAGTAGAGCAGAAGAACGATTGTGGAGCAAAAAAGATCGAACATTTAAATTCTCTTAATCCGGTACACGTATTATAAGTGAAAATCACCGGTACAAAGAAAACTTTTTAAAGAATATAAGGAAACACATATAAAAATGCCAGCTTTCCCGAAATTGATCTCGGTGTTTCTTACATGCTTATTTATGTTCTATTAAAAGATAGTTTACATAATGCGGCTTTTATAAAACAAAAATTTAAAATATTGCAAAACGATAGTTCCTTTGTTTATTTTTTGTCGAAATTTTAGCGCGTTCATCTCTGTGCATTTACTTATAGCGTACGAACTAACACGAACTATGGATAAGAGCAAAAACGAGCGAATTAAAGTTTCGAATGAAATTAAAAAAATAAGAAACATACTAAAAATATGCGAAGTAACGTAAAGAGAAAATTTTAAATCTTTATCAGTCGGAACAATTCGACTCTTACCTCCTGTGAGTAGGAGTTGAATTTTTAATGAGGTCCAGTGGACAATTGTTCTATTGGTTAAACCCGAATTGGTAAGTAAATATTTACGAAATATATGGAACCGTAACAACAAACATCCCATATTTAATATTTACAGCGAGAAAGTCGCGTCCCAATGTTGGCCAATTTTTGGTAATTGCAATTAACACCACCATCCCATAATGCGCCTTGGAATTACAAATTTTTCACTATTGCTAACAAACTTTGTTACATGCCGAGCGAACCTTGTAACAAACCATATTTTATTTTAAAAAAAAACAAAAGACAAAGAAAGGCACGAATTGAAAGAAAAAGAACATGTAACAGAAATAAATCTTCTTGCCAACGAGTGGAAACTTGAAAGTATCCAGTCGGTTCCAAGGCTCTTTTAAAGCTTTCAGTTTTTCTTCATCATTATTCGAGAACTAGAGACAATGCAATATACTTTTTAACAAATAAGCTTGGACATTCTTTCCTTTGCAACGAACCTAAATAAAGACATGAAAAAAATTCAAACTGTTTTAAATCCAATCCAAGGCGACAATAGCGTAGTCATACACTAAGTTAGTGCATTCAGATAATATTCGAGCTTTTGCGTGAGCTGGGCGGAGGAGCAAACCCCGCAAAACCGTCTTCTTACATACGTCGATGCCCACTTGCCCAAGCAAGTGTACAGCTTCAACGTGTGTGTACTCGTATATGCCGAAATACGCTTATTTCTATATTAGGAACACAAGTTTGACATCAAATAAAAAAACTTGCACATATTCCAAAATACTATAAATTAAAATAAAAATATATTTACTTAGAAATATCGTATATATTTATATACATAGCACACATATAATATATATGTAGAATAGAGAAATCATTAGTACACTAAATAGAATGTTGTTCAAAAATTTTCAGGAGTACTACAAATTTTCCAAAGTACAAAGAAAATATTGTATACGCAAAATTTTATTAAAAATATAAAGTAGAGCAAGTCCCATACCTTTAGCAGGGCGTCAGGGATTGAGAAGTTAAGCTTTTCATAATGTACTAAGCCTAATGGATCTGATAAGAATACTAGGGCCAGTATTTCTTTTCTCTCGGCCGCCTTTACTTTCCCAAATTTCCCAGGTACCGAATTTTTCAGGCCGGCTAAACCTGGGAGCGATTCGGATCCGGATCAAGACAAGTCTTGAGAACCCGTGTTCTCTGATTTAGTAGCCAAGCACCTTAATCACTTGGCTACTGCGCTACCAATATTAAAAATATAGTCCGTGATTATTAGCGATTTCTGTAAATTGTTAGTAGATTATGGCAGTACTATTACTCAAGTATCGTGTGCTATGGAATTTGTCGAACTAAAGAATTTCCCATGTGTTATTTTATTATTAGTGTTCCGACATTGAAGTTGGTTTTATTTTCAGATGCAGAATTCGAGATGGCACTTTTCGCAGTTGATCACAAAATTTGGTTATTATATTTATCTGTTTAGCCTTAATTTCGACTGATTCGAGTTCTGTTTTTGGCCAGACATTTAAAACTCGTTCTTCCGATAATTATTTGGAGTACTACTGCAAGACCTTGATTTGTGTAATAGAAAGTAGAAACATGTTGCCGAATATAGTAAAATACATACATTAATGTTTTTTGATTTTCTAGAAATGAATTTTTGATCTAATATAATTCCAAGTTAATTTATTTTGTTTACTTCTAGTAGGCAGCGCGGTAGCCTAGTGCTGCCAAATCAGCGGTATCATGGATTTTCGAGATCTCTCTCGTTCCGGATCCAAGTCGCTCCCGGATATATACCTAATCTGAAATAATTGGGAATCGGGGAAATTTGGGAAAGTAAAGGCGGATAATCCAAAAGTAGAAAGGAACTGGCCCTAATATTCTCATCAGATCCATTAGGCGTAGCACATTGGAGAAAGCTTAATAACACAATCCATGATACTTTATCATGCATGGAACTTGCTTTACATTTTTACTTCTGATATTGATTTATTCCTTTTTGTAGTAATGTTTTTTAATAGGTTTTGATTTTTTTTTTGTCTTAGATTCGATGGCAATATATTTTTGTCAATTCTTAAAGTGACATTAACGTCATTTTATGGTATTTGTAGTAGTTTTTTTTCGGGATGAAAATAACACAAACATTATTATTGAAGTGAAACTTCTTTAGGCACGCCTTATATGGAAAGTTTTTATGGGGAGTTAACACGAAAAATTAGCGAGCATGCGTTATGAATAACTGAGAGTTTTTCTGAACAGTAAGTATTAATACATCTAAAAATTCGTAATAAACACGTAGCGCCAGTTAATATATTAAATTAAAATTGATGTTACATATTATTGCATTTTATACTACTTTGAGAGACATATACATATAAAAAAAAAAGATAATAAATTTATTAGAACTTAAAATATCAAAAATTAACCAAACATAAAAAATGGATATAAAAAATCGGAAAAAGAAAGGTATCGAGCATATAGAGAGAGAGAGAAAAAAAAATGAAAACGAAAATGAAGATTCTCAAAGCGGATATAAAGAATCGGAAAAAGAATGGCATCGAGTATTTTTGTTTTTCTTTAAGTGAAACTTGTTAGATATGTTTATAAGAACCACAGATCTCCCCATTTGGTTCTTACTCTTGGTAAATTTGGTACTAATACTATAACCATAAATTGAAGCTGGGGAAGACGCCTTTAAACTTTCACTTCTCCTCTGTGCTCCGAGACACATTTTATTATTATTATTATTATTATTATTATTATAATTATTGTACTTTATGTATAAATATATACATTCGTATATGTATATATATATATATACATATGTTTATTTATAATTGCTTTTCTGTTGTTTTTACACACTACAATCACTTGATATATATATATATATATATATATATATATATATATATATATTGTAAACATGGTGCATACATGTATTGATCAGTATATGTGCTTGTTTGTACTTATGCGTGTTTGCATGGGCATGTGTACATGTCTGTGTATATTTATGTGTATTTATATATGTCAAAAAAAACAAAAAAACAGCAGATCTTGGTTATCACTGTATTTGTTATTCAGACTCATTGTTAAATATATTTACGACAAAAATAAATATTTAACACTTAATTAAACAATTATATATATATATATAATTGTTTAATTAAGTGTTAAAAATTTATTTTTGTCGTAAATCTTGGTTATGTCTACACCGATTTAGGTTATTATTATATGTTAATCTTGTAAATACCAATAAAAGAATACCAATTATAATTGCTATTATGATTGTTCTTATTATTGTTACTACTACTATTGATATTAAAATTTTCGAATTTTTTCGAATTATTATTCTTTTCATCATCATCATCATTATTATTATTATTATTATGTTTAACGTTCTTATTATTACTGCTATAGGTATTTGAAGTATAATTTTAGAGTAAAAATTAAAACCATTTATCTGCATCAATAGAAGTTGAGTAAAGCGTAATTTTTTTTTCTTTTGATTTGGCCAGTCGAAAGAAAAACTATATTCAAATACGCTTAGTAAATGAAAAAGATAATAAGGAGAATGATAAACGAGGAAGAAGTGAAAGATCAAAATGGGCATTGTCAGAAGACCAAAGTGCAAAAGTTGAAAATAGAAGTGTCAGCGTTTAACGAAAATGGCAAAACATTCCGAGAGAATGTAACTGCAATTCAGATCTAATCCAGATGGGAAACCTTAAAAAGGAAAACAAGAAGAAACGCTGAAATTCGGAAACAGACTGTGATTAAAGCGATGACGATCGGTAGAACAAATAATAGATATGCTACGATTAACATCGCAGTAGTGGGGTGGAGAAGGCAAATTTGTCAAAATTGACAAATAACAAGAAGAAAAATTAGAGAACTGATGAACGGGCGGTTGATATTACAGAGAGGGGAAATTTTGCAAGTCAGTTTAAGCGGCAAATCTTGTCATCGAATCAGCGCGCTTGATCGTTCGCCTTCAATATCGCCAATAGATAATGGTTTGAATAAGAAATAGCGTACAGTGACGTTAAAAGAAGTAATAGGCGCTGCCGATTTAGAGTTCCATGTTGTAATGAATGTAGTAAATAAAAATAATCCGTATTAATTAGAAGAAAGATTGAGTCAAAACGTTTTGCAATGAAGTAATATCAATTCTAGTTATTGTTACTTCTATTCTGTTTATCGTAACTTTCAGAGTAGTTAGAAGCTGGTAGAAAAAAATTGTTGATAGCTGTAATCTCATTCAGGGGAGAGTACGAGAAAATGTTGTTTTTGCAGTAAACATAGAGCAAAAGGAAGGCAATTTGAAGAATCCTATAGGAACTTTGTAAGTTCGCGATATTGCACCACTAGCTACCATCGATATTTAATTCCCCTATCAAATCTGAGACACCGTCTTTATTGTAAGTTTAGTACGTACTCCTCTGTTGCAATTCTTGTTACCTTTCAAGCGGGCATCTTTTACAGATAGATTGCGCTCAATAATACCAAATTAATTTCAAGTTCAATTTGGCAGTTCATTTTTACCCGTTTGAACTATTTTATATTTTCTAGAGCTCCTTAAAAAGCGGCTCCTATTTTTTAGTGTGACAAGGCTGTACCGCTGATGTTACTAACCCGATCGACTATTCTAAATTTTCAAACTAGAGTATTCATGGTACGTCGTTTCCGAGCAATTTTTACTGTTACATTTAACTTTCTTCCTAATCACAATGTTACGATTTCCGAAAAAGTTTTTGTTTTTTTTTTCACCGATTGCCTAATGAAATTCTTAACTTACATTACAAAAAATTCGTCAACGATTCCATTTTCTAATCATGCCGTTGAGCGAACAAAGTTTGGCGACAGTGGTTGTAAGTCCGCTCTGGGCTATAATTACTTTTTTCTCCCTACGCCTCTGCTACCGAAGAAGGAAGGCTTTTGGTCAAGTACTTTTTATTCGCGTAATCCGGTTTATCGACGGGATTTTTAAATTCCGTAATTATCCCTCATAAATATATTGCATCTGCTACCTCGGAGTGTTCCTTAATCGCTCCAAATTTGATTACCGCTCTTTCATCTATGCTCATCATCAAGTCCATTGTCTTACGTAAGGACCTGGTGGCATCATATTCCTTTTACCGTTTCCTTCCATTTATTTTGATTCATTGCTACGTGGAATGCTGTATTTACTCGATCAGCCCACCGTAGTGGGCATCTTCCTCTGAGACGTTTTCCTTGCACCTTGCCCTGTTTAACGTTTCTTTCCGTGGAATTTATGTTCCTAGCTACATATATGACCGAAGTATCTGATCATATTCCGACTTATTTCCTACAGGAGCCTGGTTTCGATCTTCAGCTCTTCTAGAATTGATTTGTTGGTCCGGTGTGCAGTCCACGCTATCCGCAGCATTTTCCGGTACACTCCCATCTCGAAGGCATTTATCCGAATTGCATCTATTTTTTTAATAGTTCAAGATTTTCTGATGCATATTCGGCAATCGGGAAGATCAATAATTTTAACTCTTGGCGTTCTTCGTTATATTTGTATCCTTCTTCGTCTATGGTAATGCCTCAAAATTCCTTCTCTCCGAATTAGATATAATCGAAAACTCTCTTGTTTTCGTTTCTCTCTCGGTGCTCTTAAATATTTTCCGCTTTTAGCAATTGTTGCTGAATCAAATACGTCCCTTCTGTTTACCGATAGATTCTTATTACTTTGACTTATTATTTTGCGAAATTTTAGAGAGGACCACTTGTGTAAATAATCAACATGATCCGATCATTGTACAGTAAAAGAAAGAAAAAAAGTCGAAAATCTATTAACGGTAATTTTAGAAATCAGCTTTGCGAACTTTCTCGATACGATAAAGAAGTCTCATCGATAGGTTTGCTCGAGAACGGGGGCCACGTTTCTCGCTACGAAAATCAAAGAACGGCAAAAGCATACATCGTTTAATATTAAAAGAGAAATATATTGCGGGTGCGCTGAAATCCTAAAAATAAATATACGTTTCTCTTTCTTCTTTTTTAAGAATAATTTTATTGGCCAAATTCTTTTTTATTATTTGATCCATCTGCCGTTTTAAAGGAGGCCGGATTTCGGGGAGCGGCCAACGGGCGTAGGAAAATTCGGCCCTAGAGAGCGCCTAGCAGGAGAAAGCGGTGTAAACGAACCGTAAGAAACTGTTATCATAATTTTTTGCCTAGGATAGGCCGGTATATTTTGCTGCAGCAGGTTTCCGAGTTTTTTCGTCGGACTTCTCGTCCCGTCGCCCGTTTTTATTTTCCCGGTCCAGCCGGAAAACGCCTTATAAAATCTCATTAACTTTAATACGTTTTCCGGAACAATTCGGTTTCCCGTTGGCCGGCGTGTTTTCTCTGGCGAAGAATATCGTGCAGCGGCGGCGGCCGGTTTTCTTAAATAAGGGAGATTTTTAGAAGTAAAAGAAGAGAAGAGAACCGGATAAAGAGGGAAAAGGGAATGGGAAAGAGCAAGAAGGAAACTCGTCGTAAAGCCTGTTGTTGTTACACAGATAACGATGGTTAACTGTGAAAAGGAAAACCGCGCGCACTGCTCCGAAACAGTGTATGCTGGGAAAAGTTTTTCCACAACTACGCTCCAGCTGACTTGCTGGAAAATTCATTATTAATGACGTAACACGGTTAATTTTTTCTTACGTTAGTTTGTCGGCCGACAAGGACAGAGATAAGCGAACCGTTCTCATTTCGCCGTTAAACAAAAACACATAGCCGCTGCACACGCAGCTGCACCATCTTCTCCTACCGGGTGTCCTTCCGCGGAATTCCTTCATTATTTATCATTCCTCCTCCTTTTAAATATCTAATTACGATTTTTCGATTTATTGCTGCGCGCGCTCCCACGAGGGAAACTAAGGCAACTCATTAATCTTCGCTTCCGTCTTCGTTAAATATTATAAAAGTAATCGGGGTTTTTTTTGTTTTTTTTTGTTTTTTTCATTTTTTTTATTTCTATCTTTCTTTCTTTCTTTCTTTTTTAGTCGACTAACGGAAAATCAGTAATTACAATAAAAAAAAAAAGTTGCGTAATCGTCGTCAGTTTTATAAATTAAAATCCGTTCTTCGGCAAGAAGTATCAGGTTTTCGTAACGAATATTTAATGGCCATCGAAAAAAGAACGGGAGCAATTACGGGACTTTATGATATTATTTCGTATGATTATTGTGGATCAGTGTGTTTTTAGATTTTGAATCGGTAGCTTTTAGTTAAGACCTCGATTTTATCTGTTATGTTCGAGGCATGCAGTGTGTCAATTTACAACAGCGTAAAATTAGGCGAATCCCGACAAAAAACTGGTAGCTAACCATGGCGGTACCTTCATTAAAACAAAAATTTATGTAGCATAATTATGTACATCTGATAACAGAAGTCAATATACAATTTATTATTTTTTTTAAGGGGAAGTAGGAGCTCGACAATTATAACCTAGATTTTTGAATTTTTAACACACGATAGCGGGATTCAAACCACGTTCCGCTCGAACAAAATACTACTGGCTAATCAACTACTGAATAGTAGCTGGCTGAAAAATATGCGAAGAATATTTTTATGAATGTTTGTTTGTCGACAATATTTTTTTTTTTTTTTTTTGCGTTATGTACACAGTTGTAGAGAATGAGTTTTCATTTCACCAACGAATAATAATAATAATAATAATAATAATAATAATAATAATAATAATCTGCAATTATTGTCCCGATGCCTCTATTTTCTGTTCAATAGTTGGTCAATTTTTATTGAACATATAAGATCTGAGTCCTCGTTTCGGCGCCAATTTTATGTTATTTTGAGCTATTGCACAATTAAAATAATAAAAATCCGTTATTCTAGCTGGAATGTTTAATAATTTTGCTTTTGCAAGCTTGTGACTCTCGTAAGGTATGAATTTGAAAATAATAAAATCATTTGAAAATTAATTCAATAACTTCTCAAAAATACGGAAAAACAGTCGTAAAATCGCGCACTGCATTAAGATGATGTAGTTTTTATCGGTAAACGATAGTCTTAATAAAAATACCAGAACTCATTATGCAATTAAAATTTTTCACACTTTACCACACGAATGCGTAATATTTGTCCTTCATCCTTTTTTTTTTTTTTTTTTTTAAGTTATCTTCTTTTTGTCACTCGGCTCTTTCGTACTTTTTATGTACCAGCGGCAGTTTTTACTCCATTGAGAAACAAAAAAAATTCTTGATTTTAGCTAAAGTAGCGTAGAGACTACAACGTGTGAAGTCTAACGGGGCGAAAATACTTCTTCCTCGCTACCCTCCCTTCTGAATATCTTCAACTCTTTCTTACTCTCTGGTTTTACTCCTGAGTCTTGGAACGACTTCATCGTCATTCCAATTCCTAAAAAAAAACAGTGTTCCTTCCGTCCTATCTCCCTAGCCTCATGTCTGCGCAAACTCTTTGAAGGTTTAATAAATAACCGTCTCGTTTGGTGGCTTGAGCATAATAATCTAATTCCTTCTAATATGTTCGGTTTTCGCCCCGGGCTTGGCCCGGTAGATTGCATCAGTACCTTCCTTGCAGATATCTATAAATCATTCCTATCAAAGAAATTTACTGTCGCTTCTTTTGTCGATGTCTGCTCTGCATTCGATAATGTGCATCTTCCTTCTCTGGGCTCCAAACTCCTCTCTCTTAATCTCCCTCCGGTTCTTATCACTCTTATACTCAACCTCTTTCAACATAGAACTCTTTATCTATCTTCTCCTTCTCTTTCCACCTCCAGATGCGTCTATTGTGGGCTTCCCCAGGGTTCCTGCTTCAGCCCTACTCTTTTTAATATTTACTCCTTCGATATTGCTTCGCTCTCTATTCCCTCTTTCTCTCTCCTTTTTGCTGATGACATTTTAGTTTATTCCACCTCAGATGATCTGTCCTCCGCCACCAACGAGTTAAATCATTCATTGTCCCATCTTAGCAATGCTCTATCTACTCTCCACCTCTCTCTTTCCCCTTCCAAGTCTTCCTGTATAATTTTTGCTCTCCGTCCCTTTAATCGTGCTTTTATAAACATCAGCGTATCTGGTACACCTATTCCCACTGTTAATTCCATATGTTATCTAGGTCTTTTTTTAAATAGTCGCCTTACATTTCATGAACATATTAATTATATCTATAATTCCTCGATCAAATGACTTAATCTCCTCAAATCTTTATCTCCGCTCAGATGGGGTGGGGACCCGTGCATTCTATTAATTCTGTATAAATCGATTATTCGGTCCAAACTCGACTATTGTTCCTTCATTTATGGCAATGCCTCCAAGTCTCTCCTTTCGAAACTTGACGCAATTCAGAATTCCTGCCTTCGCCTATGCATTGACGCTTTAAGATCTTCTCCTATTCCTGCGATTCTATCCGAAACTTGCACTCAACCTCTTTCCACTCGTCGTTCACTCCTCGGTTATCGATTTTTAATAAAACGCCTCCCCATTTTGTCATCCAATATTATTCCTTCCTATCTTCATATCAAAAATCACTGGCGCTTGGCGCCTCATAGAATTCCGATTTTATCGCATATAGCTGCTCGTGTTTCCAATTTTTCTCCCTACGTTTCCTCTTATAACAGTCTTCTTTACTTTTCTCTCGATTTTGATAGCATATGGCACCCCATCAATTTCTCCTCTCTTCCAGTCCGAGCTAATTCTTCCTCTCACAATGTAGTCAACTTCGAATTCCTTCAGCTGCTGAACTCTGCTTTTCCTTCCCATGCCTTAATTTTCTCGGATGGCTTCAAGAGTGATGGGGGCGTGGGTGGCGCGTATACGTCTCCTACGTTCCTGCACTCTGAGTCTTTCAGGCTTCCTTCTTTCTGCTCTATCTTCTTAACCGAGTCGATCTCAATTCTTCGTGCAATCCAATTCATATCCTCTACGAGTGGGGTTCACAAATTCCTGATTGTTTCTGATTCCAAAGGCGTTCTTCAAACCATCTCCTCTCCTCCTTCTCATACTTCTGACGGTATCATCCTCTCTATTCGATCTCTTGTCTCGTCTTTGTTCTCGTTCCGATCCATTCTCATAGACTTTCTATGGGTCCCTAGTCATTCCAATATTGAGGGAAATGACGCAGCTGACTCTTTAGCTCGCTCAGCCGCCCGCGTTGGTCCTTTCCTCGACTCTTTCCCTTCCACAGACATTCTTTCTCTGTCACGCTCTAATCATTCTAGACTTTGGACTGACATGTATCCATCTTTATTCTCAAATCGCTTTTCACAGTACCGTCTTATTCAACCGGTTCCTAGTTTCCTGCCTTGGTTTCAATCTATTCCTACCTGTCGTCGTTCCACTGTTGTTTCCTTAATTAGGCTTAGAATCAATCATTCTCTACTCCCCTCTTCTCGCTTTCGATTCGCTTTGTCCCCTTCTCCTTTCTGCACTCTTCACGCTTCTGAGCCTTCTTGTGTTTGTGACTCAAATCACATCCTATTCGAATGTTCTACACTCTCCAACGAACGCTCCTTTCTTTACGCCCAACTTCTAGTTTTGGGTCTTCCTACTCCCTTTAACGATACCTATATTCTTTCCTTCCCATTGCCTTCAGTTATTCCATTGCTGCTGTCCTCTGTCTTTTCCATTTCTGACTGCTTGGCTATTTAGTTATAACTCTTAATTTTTCATGCTGTCGGGTGAAGGCCGCTGGCGCGCCTAGGGTAGGAAAAAAAAAAAAAAAAAAAACGGTAGAGATTTCTCTAGTAATTCCCGATTGTCGACAGTTACATCTTATTTATTATCTTAATTACCGTATTGACTGATTTGCGAAATACCAAAAAGATCCGAAGTAGACTAAAACAAAAAAAAAACGAAAGAGGACAGGTATTAATTAAAGAGCTACGTGTTTCAAGCAGAAGTAAAAATTCAAAGTTTTTCAACCAAACTTTTATTTTTTTTTATATATACGCATGTTTTTTTCTAACCAAGAACCGAAAAATTTATTTGCTATACTTATTTGGGTTATACCGAGCGACTATTAATGTTGCATACACTTAAAAAACGTTTTTCGTTAATGTGGAGATGAGATTTTTCCTATTATTATTAAATAATAAAGACTTCATCGGCGGTGCAGTAATACGAGAGAGAGAAATATTCAAAGCACTGATCAGCAACTAAAAATTAACGTGTACTATATGTATATGCCCTGCAGGGCACAGGTTGTTTTAACTAAGTAATCATATCAAATATCTTGGCTTAATATTAGACAGCAAACATATAGATTACATCTCGGTTAAAACAAACAGAGCTATCTCGCTAGGATATCCCTTGCTCAATCGCAAATCCCATTTAAGTGCAAATAACAAACTTGTCATCTACAAGTGTCATTTATAACACCTATTTTATCACATACTCTTGTCCAGTGTGGTCTTCTGTTAGTAGGGCATATTATAACAAGCTACAGGTAATCCAAAATCGATGCTTAAGATGTATTCTTAGGGCTAATATAGATATACACAAGAGTATCAACTATGCATAACATTTTAGAGTTACCGCAAATCAGAGATTATGTTTTGAGTGCAACTACTAAGTTCTGTGATAAATGTATAGGGCACGAGAACTTACTTATCAGCTCTATTGATGATTCCAGGCAACTACGCACTATGTATACTAAGTACAAACATCGTAGACTTAAGCATAATATCCTGAATTATTTGACGTTAGTAGTAGTATTTAGTTTTAGTTTTATTTTAAAATTATTCTATTTGATAATCACTGTGTTAATATCTATGTAATGTGGCACTAGCCACCAAAACCTCCCCTCATGCAGTAGGTTTTTGTTTCTTTTCCTACTAACTTAAACGTCGCATATCATGCCTTATTTATATGTATATTAATTAACTTAGTTATGTGGTAAGACTCGTGTCGGTACACATATTAATAACTACATCATGAGTGTAATGTTATTGTTTATGCAAATAAATCTTTCTTTCTTTCTTAACTAGAGTCAACTTCTCTAGTAAGTAGTCACTCGGCCGTCATATATATGGTGCTAGTTCCACCGACGGAGAAACGAAACAACAACCACGCGAGTTCTCTGTACGTCCACGTCATGCAGGGTGGTAATTTTCTATTTCACGAGCTTAGCGTGGATTAGAAAAGCTAAACCGGAACATAAAAAAAAAAAAAAAAAACAACCGATAGGAAAACGGAGGAGGGATCACTTGCCGAAGGTGTTCCTTCTGATAAATACCGTTAAGTTCTTTACTGCATTAACAACAGCAGACTATCAGCAGCTCGCTCGTGACAAGGTGCCTCAGTCGGATTGGCAAATACCAATCTAGAGCAAGTAGACAAGTACTCGGCTCCTTAAAGCGGAGTTCTTCGGCTAAGGGAGTTAACCCTATAACAGAAAATCACATGGAAGGCAATAAGAATCATTGTTCGCGCAATCTAGGCTACCTGTATAAAGACTAAAATGTTGGTCAGGTAGCAACAGCGATTAACACAGCTCAAGACGGGAAACAGTGGAGAGAGCTCGCAGGTCATAACGGTCAGAACTGACTTGAACCGAATGATAATGTCCATTGTTCTAGACTCAGGTCGTTTTCCCATATAATAGCCGAAATCGAATATATATGCATAACAAGAGAAATCATCTGATTAAAGGTAAAGGCAGCCCTGGAGGATAGGAACTGTCATTGATTCTCTTCAGATCACCATTACAGGCCCCCTCCCCTTTATTTGTACATTATGAGGAAAGACCGATTGCATAATATCATTTCCGTTTACATACGCGATACTTCAGTTTGTACATTCGATAAACTTGCAAAGTGAAAAATTTTATAAAAGCAGGGTCTCCTTGCATTACTGTCTTTTTCGGTCTCGTTTACGCGATTAATTTTCATCTGATTTTAAACTGTTCCAAGACACGTTTTAAATACCGTTGTATATTATAAAGTGAAACTTGCAAAAGTGTCCGTCCGTTTCTTTTGGTTAATTCGAAAAACTGCTGCACGAATATTGCTACATTTTCTGAGAAAAATTTTAGTTCAGCAGTAATTTCGTTGCTACTAAAAGACACGTGCTGGCTATTTTAGGCGGGCTGGTGCGTTTATGTTACAACTAGCGGAATATGTTTTTTTTTCTCTTCTTTTTTTTTGTTTTTTTTTTTTTTTGTTTTGCCGCGAATTATACCGTTTTTAGCCAATAAATAAAAAAAAAGTATATTTTTCGTCGGTGGCCAAATGGTTTCTCGCCAGATCAAAAAAAAAAAAAAAAAAAAAATCAAATAGTATACGTTCATCGCGCCACAACACATGATCATTGACTGAAGGCTGCAACATTGTACGCTATGCGAGAACTTGTAAATTCCGATAGAGCACTCTAAACTACATCTCATCCTTTTCAATTTTTAGTGGAAATATTTTTAAGCCGATAAAACGGCTAAATTCACTGCAGCTATTTTCCATATCGTACAAAGCTGGGTGTACTGGTTAAGCTTGTAAATCACGCTGTGGGCCTTTCAGTTATCCCTTTATTCGAATTTGCAGATTTGTATAAACTAGCGTTAGTAAATTCATTCGTGTTCACGTGTTTTCCGAGTATTCTAATGAAAATGTTTTGACCGGTCTTTGTTCGGTTATCTTAAACGATCTGAGGAAACTACCTTTTTTCTTTTTCTAGGACAACCACAACTGATTGACATACAGTTTCTAATGAACAAAGAATGTCCTTGGGGGGTCTAAAACATAATCAAAAGTTATACCTAGTGTTCACGTTGTATTTCCGTCAGTGGTGAGAAATGGCGCTACACCGGTTTCATTTATTCGAATCCCCGTATGCTTAAGATTGAGATTATATTTTTTAATATCTTGTTAAAACTTTGTTACAGTTCCAACTTACATTTCGGTGGCATAATATGTTTATCTGATCGCATCAAGATATAATTGATTCCTTCCTTTTCTAATTGCTTTTTTGGTAAAGGTGCCTAGCGATGAACAAAAAGAGTCGTCAAGATGGGTCTAAATAACCTGAAGTTACGCGCCGGCAAATATGTAAAAATAAAAAGAAAACGAAAAAAAAAAAAAGAAGGAACCTTTTCGAAGTGACAAAAAAAAAAGCGAATCCGATAATTTAGTGTCAGAAACGGCTCTGCAAGGAACAAGTTCCCGTAATCGGACTAAATCAAACAACTTTCGAAATATATCGGCGTGGTCGAATCAATAGGATTTTTATTATAATGCAAAATTTATAATATATCGCGGACAGTTTGTTGCAACAGGTATTCCCCTTCATTGTTCGTAAGTCGCAAAGGTCAGTAAATCGGCGGCATACCATCGACGATGCTGTTTTGCCAGTTTCGCGACCAGATGTAAAAATGGCAAACGGGAGTCCATATTTAACAAAAGCCGTATTGAGAGGAAAAAATTTGTATTTTAGAATGTGCAAAAAATTTTAATAAATTCCATTATTATCGCATAAGCACTTTGTTAGAACTGCATTTAATCTTAATCAGTTGTGATATATGCTCATTAAAACAAGAAGAAATTTATTCGATATTTATCGACTGATAGCGCTGCGGTAGAATGTGCTGAATGAGCTAAAAATCGCCTAGCGTGTCTGCTACAGACAATGTGAAATAGAAAAGCATGCTAAAGTCTTCTATCATTCGAGACAAAGCTGATGTATAAAGATGTTACGTTGTGATCAAATTCGAACAGATAATCTAGCAGATGCGCAAAGGGAAGAATTAATTGTTAGGTCCGGCATCGAACAAAAAGACGATTAAAACGGAAAGTGAAAAAAAGTACTAAGCTCTAACGAGTTACAATATAACGAAATTCGATTTATCGCGGTTATATTAGCAGCGATTTTCATAAATTCGAATAAGTGTAAATAAGTCTCCCCATTCGCCGGACTTTCGAAAGAGATCTTGCGTCGGAAGTTGCGCGGTTCTTTGTATAAATGGAACCTGTAATTTTTTGTGACAGATACGCAATTAATTTAGGAGAGAGAGAGAGAGAGAAAAATGAAAGCCTCATAACAAATAAGAAACTGATACATACTAATTTCCGCCATTTTCGTGTTTTGTTTTAAATCTACTTTTTATACTGATTTTTAAGGTTTTTTCTAATTTATCGAAATGTATCATTGCGTGAACGATTAATAATATCTCTAGTGTAATAAAAAAGTTTAAAAGATCAATTGCTTTTTTTGTTGTTTTTTTTTTTTTTTTTTGACCGAATAAAACTTCAAGTATTATGCGAAATTGATTTTAAGGCTAAAATTAGTATTAATTAAGATTAAAAATATCCCTTCCGAATTGCTATAGGAAAGTTGAAAAGAATCGGTTCTTTTAAAATTTTCAACGAACGTTATGCTTAAAATCACATTACGAATTTTCTAAACGCGATTTAACACGGTTTGCTGATTATATTTCGCGTTAAATGATAAAAACTTTACGAAATAATTTTTTTTGAAAGAAACGTTTTCTTATTACGTTGCCGTTTAATAGAATTTTTTGGAAACTTAATTTAAATGTGACGTCATCGACCCAATTTTTCATACCAGGAGGACACATTGTAAAGGCATTTCGATTTTCGCTACAACTTTTTTCATAAATTTCAAAAACTTCAACGTATTTAATAGAACTAAGCTCAATTTATCCGTGCAAATACATGTATGAGCTGAAGCAGTTCCGTTCGACCCTCGCCATGGTATCAACGGAATGCGCAGTTTCCTCTCCCACACTTTTTTCATTCGCCCTACACTTGAATGTGCGCCCTAAAGATAAAACAGCAGCGCTTGCAAGCCGCTAAATTAGCAAATATAGAAACCGTTGGAAAATAATTATTAAAATATTCAACATAAAAAGAAAGAAAAAAAAAAAAAAAAAAACAGTCGAGTAAAGTGTTGCAGAGGACCTATTATATTATTGATGGAGATGGAGCTAAATGGATGACAGTTTGTGAAAAAAACAAAATCTCATATCACCTATAACAGCCGGGGCTGCCGAGTTGTTGCCTAATACTAAAGTCGGGGAGAAAAAATTAACGTGAAAAACGGGAAATAAAAAAAAACTTTTCTGGCAATTAGGGTTCTAAATTCACCGTAAGAAGAACCGAGAAGGAGAAAAACGAATTGCATGAAACGCTGTTTACTGTATTTATTGTTTATACACATTGTTAATAATATAATTATAACAAAAAATAAATTTCGACACTTTTTTAACGATTATATATATATATATATATGTATATAATTGTTAAAAAAGTGTTGGAATTTATTTTTTGTCATAAACGCTGTTTAGTTTGTACGTTTTTTTAAAAAATTCATCGACGATGCAAAAATCGATGCACGAAAAAGGAAAAAAAAAAATTATTCTTGTATCTGCCAGGATTTTCTCAGGGCAACGACATAGAACGAGCGGACCGCTAAATAGCGTGATGGGACTTATTTCGAGAACTGTCAAAGACAAGTATAACACGATTAGAAGGCAAACCTCATATTATTATCGCGCGTGTTGATAATCAGAAGTATTCGTATTAAATCCGAGGGTGTGGGGCATGAGTGTGCTTATTTTTATGTTTATTATTTGAGTTGTAAATAATAATAATCCATTTTCTGTTATTACTATATTCAAAAAATATTATAAAAAACGTGTACTACAGAAATTATATTTTAAAAATATTAAAAATAGCCGACATAGTGACGTAAATCATGACATATGTAAGGTTAAAACTTAAAACGACAGATTTATAAGATGAAAAATATGATATCGTTTTAACTTTTAACTTTACTTATTAATGCCATGGATTTACGTCACTATGTCGGCTATTTTTACTATTTTTAAAATATAATTTCTGTAGTACACGTTTTTTATAATATTTTTTGAATAAAACAATAATTATATCAAAATAATCAAATTATGCAATCGTATATATATGCGAAGAAAACTATAATGTTAACTACAATAATACGTAGAGTAATTCGAATATATCAAAAGTCAAGCTATAATTCATACTAATGGCGATGTACTATTTCATTATTATTAGGCTGCGGCTAAGTATATTTAAAATGTAGATATTCCTTAACGTATTTGGCGAGACATTTGTTACGTCCTTTTTTTTTTTTAACTATTCACTTAGGCCGCGTGAGATAATCTATCAAATAAAACTTTACACCATTATAATACACATGGGACTATAATGTATGTGGTACTTTTTAAATCGTTTCGATATTTTTTAAATTCCGGTCTGCTACTTTTACACCTTATTTTAATATATACAAAATTTATCACGAATTCTGCTTGCAACTAAACCGATCGTTTCCATTAGAGCCCGTTGTGAATTCTCTTTAGTGCTTCTCTCTGCATTGGTGCCGAATTCCATATCAAATACAATCTACGCGGATGGCCGGCAGAAAAACAGGTACTCTAGCCAATCAAAAAAAAAAAAAAAAAAAAGGCTGACGACGGTCAATTCGACCAGTTAATTAAGCTTCAGACTGACGAAGCTTGCGCAGTGAGAGAGTTAATTGGCGCCGTTTTGCTATCGAATAGAGTCGGCTAATTATAATCGGATCGTTTTCGATGGTGGCGGAAGGAGAAGCCGGCGCGGCAACGGAGGAGGAAATCGCGTTCGAGGACGGTACCGCAGTAATGACTTCTGCTGCCGTAAAGCAATATGGCGACGGGAATGGAAGCTCGTTTTAATTCTTGCCGCGGCTGAAAGGGCGCAGTGGTCGTCGATGCGCGCGCACCTCATCACCTCCCTAAATCATTATAATTTTCCACGTCGAGCGTCCGGATTTCCCAGAAGGACCGGCGCGAGCGGGCGAGTAGCAGCTAGGTGTGCGCGTGTGCCCGGACTCGCTCGGCGTTTTTCCTGATTGGTCTGTTGGCCGTGTGGCCGTGTGACGCTCTTGTCGCCTTCTCGCGAATTTCGCGCACACATCAAAACCCGTAAGCCCACTCGCCCCGCAGCCTGCGGCCTCCTTATTACTGCCATCCTTTATTCTTCTTCCGGTTTAATTTAGATTTTGAATATACGCTATTCCGCGCCGCCGGGACCCCGCCCCCGCCGCGCCCTGCTGGAAAACCTTTTTCCCTATCGATTTTCATAAACACGTATCTCTCTCTCACTCATACTCTCTCTCTCTCTCTCTCTCTCTCTCTCTCTCTTTATGCCGCTTATAGCCCCTTAATCTCGTTTTCGCTGCTGCCATTAGCGCGCACCGGCCGCCGACGACAGGTATGTCGCTTAATGCGCTTACCTGGGCCGCTATTTTTGTCTACCTGACTTGTCCCTGGAAATTGATGGTAGTAGCATTGCGACCTCTAAAAAAACAAAAAAAAAAATAAAGCAACAAAACAATTGAAACGGATTCTAGTGTTTTTTTAATTTTTTGAGCACGCGAGTGCGCAATTTTAATAATGAAATAATGCGGCGAAAAATAAAACGTGTTTTTCTTTCGCTGTCTTCGTTTGGTTCTTTTTCGACCGATGGAAAATTAGACGACTGCGCGAGAGGAAAGATGTTTAAAGGTCGAAAGTATCGGACGCGGGAAAAAAAACTTTACCGTTTTTTCTCGTCGCCTCCCATACTTCAGCATGAGAACCGAACAACTGTTGGATTTTGTGCAGTTTCGCATTTCCCTTCAGCGTCCTTTAATGTCTCTTTTTAATTATCCTTCCAATACTGTTACTTTCTGCTAAATCTATAATCGTAGACACAGGATGCTATTTCGGAGATCCGCTAGAATCGGCGCGCCCAGATTTTTATTCAACAGGAAAAAAAAAAAAAAAACAATCAACCGGTTGTAACATATGTTACGGTCGAACAAAACATCGTCCACAATCCAGAGATGATTAGTTTTAAAAACAACGGCCGAAATAGCCTTTTTAATGTTGGCGCCTGTTCCTTGTCGTCGATCAAAGTTTTTGAATAATCGTCGTTTTGCGGGTGATGTGAATGGCGTAGAAATTTGATGATAAATTTGCGATATTTCCCTAAATCGAGTAAAATGAGTGGTATGTTTCTTCGAGAAGAGAAGAGAAAAAAGTGTAAAAGCCACAATGACTGTAAACGAAAAGATGACAAATCCTAAAAACAACCTAGTGTTCAAATACCTATGTATATTAATTACAACGTAATTCTCTTAGACTATCCCCCCCCCCCCCATTAGAAAAAATGTCCAAAAAAAATTTGTGTAACGTTTGCGTTATATTTTATAGGATCTTTGTGATTATGTTATTATATATTCATATGGACCAATTTAGAATTACGTTGTAAATTTCGATCATTTTATACAAAGTATAGAAGAGAAAGAGACAGAAATGTAAGCAAGAGAGGTCAAAATGGCCGAGTTATATATGTATATATTAATGACTACGCCATTCTTAGCTAAAGGTCACTGTATTTTTTGTCCCATGATTATCGTTATACGAAATGACAAAGGTTGCGAATGCAAAAAAATAAAAGACGGGTAAGAATGACGTGGTCAATTGAAAACGATTTTTTCCAAAAAATTTTAGAAGAAAAAAGATAGATTGACGATCAAGGGGGCTTGCCACCTTGTGAACTTAAAGGGCATAGTTTATATACACAGGCATGTATGTATGGATTTGTAAATTGACTTTTATAGGCACCCGAATAGTACAATTTTTTTCGGTTCGGGTGCAAGTGTGTTTTTCAATAGAAAAAAAGTTTTTCTGCAACCATGATGTTCGCAACGCCTAAATCCGAAAATCTCCTCGGATACAAAAAAAAAAAAAGAAGCAATATACATCTAGTTTTATACACTTTAGTTCTGTTGTAAAACGTGTAGGATGCGATTGAGTCGTTTTGTATATCGCGAAAAATTTGTTATTTGTCTTATACAGCCCGAAGATATGAGATCGACGTATACACGCATACGCAGCCGTTTATTGGCAACGCTGTTCTCACGCGATACGACTGCAAATTGACGCCGCTTTTGGATCCTTTTCTCTAGCGCGCTGTCTTACTGAAAAAGATAATCGGTAGTTTTTGTTCGAAAATTTTTCTCTCTCACTCACTGTATTCGTTTTTTTTCTTCTTCAACAAAAAACATGTCGAATTCATTAGAGACTTTGTTTTATTTCGAAATTGAAGTAGAAGTCAAATTGAAGTAAAAGTCAAATCGAACCAGAATTTTTTCCTTTGAAACATTACCAGTTGATGCATTCCGGCATTCTTATTACAGAAATATGAAAGCGAAAAGAAGAGAGCAGCCGAAAATTTAGGAATAAATCTACATAAAAAAAAAAAAACGAGAATTTCAAAGAAGTTTTTAAATTTATCATTTACATCACTAACAATGATTCGAGCATGCAGTTACCGTGGTTTATAAAATTTTCTTTTACGTTTATACTTTGTTCAAATTCGGAAATTATGGCTACTATAAGATTATGTTCTTTTTCCGCTATATTTAAATTATTACACACCGTTATTATCATATTATACTTGTACTATATCAGTCTATGTAAAACATCTGATAATAAATTGTGAATCATTCGATTTAAATAGAAACTAATATAGCACAAACACATTTAACGAAACTTATCTAGACTTTTAATCGGAGCTCTTAAATCATTATTGCAATTTAACGAGAAAGCTGATATATTTTATTTCATCTAAATATGTTAGAGTTAATATTGAAATTTTCGTTCGATTTGATTTTTATATGTGGTTGATATTTGATAATTTTAGGGCCACTTAAACCCGTATTTTTTTACACATTTTATTTTTTATCCGAGTAATGTGTGTAAGTTGAAAAATCAGAACAAGGTAAAAAAGTGTTACGAATCTCTCAATTTTTTTGCTGATTTTTTTTAATGTGACTTCAGGGATCAAAATATTCCTGATAAAAAAAAAGTGGTAAATTTGCTCTCCGGAGAGTTACCGGGCTGATGGCGAAGCAGTCATAGATTGCACGTTGTGAGTATGAAAGCCGATCGAGTGTGTTGATCTTCCCGGACCAGATGTATAATACATTGATAATTACTCAGAAGGTTTCACTCTTAATTTCCCCGTGTATGTGTATGTTATATACATATAATGACAAAATAATTGCAATAAACAATATGCGGCTAGGATTTTGTTATGGAAAACAAAGCAACAAATTTTACGAATGTATAAAATTAGATTTGTATAGAAAAACATTTAAATTTAATTATGATAAATATAAATTTCAACACTTTTTTAACAATTATATATATATATATATATATATATATATATATATATATATATATATATATACATATATATATATATATAATTTTTAAAATATATAATTGTTAAAAAAGTGTTGAAATTTATATTTATCATAATTATAATGTTAACAATATGTATAAACAACAAATACAGTGATTTAAATTTAATCTACGCCTCGAATTATATCCGACGTTTCTTAAACTACGATTAAATGAAATCCGAATATAATTGTAATTTTGAATAATGTTGCTTTCTAGCAACCTGCCAACAAGTCTCTTGGTTTCGTAGAGCCCCGAACGTAATGATGCTAATCAATCACATTTTTTTTGAGTGTCCTGCTCTTCGTAATGAACGCTCCCTTTTGTATACAGTCAGCTCCTGTCATTAGGTCTCCCTACTCCCTATAACTCTTCTCCTTTATACTCTCCTTTCCTTCATCTTCTGTGGTGTCCGCACTGCTGTCCTTTGTTGCGCCCATTTCGGACCGCTTAGTTATTTAATTTCTTAGCTTAGTTTTCTTGTTGTTGGGTCAATGCCGCTGGCGCGCCCACAAAAAAAAAAACAAAAAAAAAAAAAAGAGATAGATAATTAAAGAAAAATTATATTTATCGAGTTGGGAAAATAAACGAGTAAACTGATGAACTCGGCGATGAGTTCATATCGCGATTAATTATTTTGAATTGATTAATTACAATTAGTAAATTTCAGTCCGTTTTCGATTTTTTTCTTCTTTTTTTCGTTTTTTTTGTTTTCCATTACGTATTATGTTACTATTAACGAAAGGAAAAAAAAAAAATCAGTATCCTTGTTTACTCAGCAAATAACTCGGTCCGGTCTACAACCAACGTTGCAACACCAGCTGAACAAATGCAATGGCATCGTAGAGTACACAGTGCATCGTAAAACAGGTAAGACGCGCAAAAAAAAAAAACAATAACAAAATATATGCTCAACCACTGTGTCGGTCCTCTTTTAAACCGACAATACCGTTGTCGCGTTTAAACATTCCAATACGGTACTGTCCAACCATCAAATAAAAATTACATTAATCACTAGCAATGAACACTGTTATAGCAGCAATCGAAAAGATCGGAGATGGGAGATAACTGAATAAGTCGAAACCGTAGGGAAGGAACGACAAGAACACTTGGAAACTAACGTAGATTGCGGTAGTGAGTATTATATTCCATGTATGTAGTTAACACATTTAGCATCTCCTAAAAGTCTCGCATATAACGAACAACCTGTCTCTGTTTCAAGCCAACATCTTTCTCTAAAACAATCAATACAGTGTAACGATCGACTCGTTATCTCAGAGATTGCACCGCGGTCTCGGATACAGCGTGGCTGTATATTTAGTTATTATTTTTTTTTTTATCTAAGATTTTAAATTTATTTTATAATTACAAATTCGGCAAGTGATTCACTGTATATAGAGTATAATTAAGAATGTTGAAAATAAAAAAAATTCTGTTAAATAATTCTTCATTTTTTAGTTAAAAAAATTATTAAAGACAACTTTACACGTCAAAAATAAACTTAGGGATTATTTAGCAGAATTTTTTTGTGTTTTCAACATTCTTAATTATACTCTATATACAGTGAATAGCCTTGTCGAATTTGTAATTATAAATTTATATTCTTTTCGACATACGTGGGCTATGTTATACGTATAATTGCGGCCATGTTTGCTCGAACTTTATCGCTAATCTTTGCTTTTATTCCATGACGTTTTAGGATTCAATCTACTTATTTTATACACACTATTCTCTATTGGTCTACTAGTTTATTTGTAGAAGTTGTTATTTCTCGCTGGGCTACAAAAAATAAATTTAAATACTTCATATCATCAAACAAAATAATGAATCAAGGCGACCTGTCCAATTTCGCTAGTCGGTTTCACATTATTTTCTTATCGCTCTCCGGAAACTGAATCGTTCACTACTAAATATTTATGGGAATAGACTATCCGATGGCCATCAAATGATTCTTAACTGTTTTGCGATGTTGATTTTGAATTACCAAAAATTTGTCGGTCAACGTTCGCTTTATCTTCATCTCATGACTTTCTAACACCGCGGTTCACATTGGATTTGCATGCGAATGCTGATAGTGCAACGTGAAATTTTCTATTCCGAAGAAAGAAACGTTATTCGATCAATTGCTTAAAAATGCAGTGCCCCCTTTTTTTAAATATTCGTCTTAACTATCTCCTTCGGATTTGTAGCGTTTAAGTACAATATTAAACGACCTTATAGCGTTTTCAAGTACACACGTACCTGTCGCACCGCTGATACTCGTTAAGCCGAAAAAGAGGGAAAAAAATCCAAATTCGAAATATCCGATTTTTTAACAAAGTCGCGCCGGATCCATTGTCCGCGTTGTCTGCTATGGTAATAAATAAAATTTCGCCGTTTCGTTATTACGCTTAAACTGTTTCCACCGTGCCCGAGCTAAGTGTTCACCAGTTTCTAATTTCGCCTAACACAAGTGATGGAAAAATTTCAAAAAATTCCATCAGAATTTTACACGCTCGCTGGAAGGCGACTGTAATTTTTTGACACTGAGCGACAAACGATCGAACGGATCCAAAAAAAATCGCTCGATTGTCTTTCTCGACGGGAACTTCAAAGATCCAATTTTACATTTTCCTCAGTCATCATACACTTACGTTGTAATTATAATTTTAGTTTTAATTTGAAAATTAGTAAAGGCAACATCATCGCGTTGATGATCAAAGGAACACGCGAAATATTAACATTTATGGACGAAAAATTTTTAAAATTATATCGCGTTTCGTTTTAAAAGCATAATTTCGTATTATTCTCTGAAGTAGTAAACTTTTTGAAATTTTCGAACTCGGTAAATGACATTCTCTCTGCGTGTATTATTATTTTTAGTCGAATTGCAAGAGGAATTGCGTCAGTTTCACGATGTTTTTGGACTCTGAAAATTCGTAGCCACAGATTTTTTGCTGCAATGGAGGAAGACTAACATCGCGGTCTTAAAATAAGCTATTTCATTTAAAGGGTCCTTAGTGTTGGGCGTCAACAAAAAGTATACAGTTAATAACATCGGCGAGCTTATATTATTCGAAGCTGCAGATAAATTAGCGTGTCAACAAGGCCATTTCAGTACCGTAAAAAATAAATCACCTCTGTGTGCTTATAACCGCAATAGCCGATAACGAGTGGCCGAACAGACGAAAATACTACGAAAAAGTCAGTATTGATAACGGTCGTTCCCATGACCAAGACCGTTAAATATCGGCAGCAATACCAAGTAGCAGCGATCACGATATTACGCGAAAAACTACGATTGATAAATTTTTCTAAATGTCTTAAATACGTTTTATCGCTGTTGGTCACGGATATCGTAGAGAGTGATCAGTAGCTACTACTGTAGACGAAAATATCTCTAATTGCAAACAGTAATAATCTTTATCCGGCATATATTTCAATCTTCTCGAAACGATTGTTTACACTTTTCATTAAGAGGTTTAGGGAGAATCTTTAACGGGGAGTTAAGTTATTCTCGAATATAAGAATTAAAATGATGCCCCCTACGTCTAACGTTCATTTCGTAAATCAAGTTCGGATAAGATTCACGCAACCCAATTTTACGTATGCTTTTGGTGTGAAAATACATCGGGGAATCGTGACGTTTAGATAATTTTACCGGTGCTTAGCGCAAAAAAGGAAAAAAAAACGTATAGCGATTTCGGTAGAATCAGTGTACGCATGTAATGCCGATAATAAATGAGAAAATAACCAAAAGATGGGGCGGCGATAAATCGAGATAATAACGGACTCGGAAACAGTTTTTAACGATTTCAATTACTTACTACATATAAGTAATATTTAAGTGAAAAAAAGTAAAGCGTATCCTTGATAAAATATCACAGTTGTGAAGGTTCGTCATGTCCCCGTACGGATCTAATGGATATGAAAAGAATATTGGAACTATTTCACTCTATTTTTTCTTCTATAACCGATATATTCAGTTTAGAACATGAATATAGAGTGAGTCCGAAACATGTCGGCACATTTTAATTTTTTATTTAAAAATAATTTCTGTTAAATAAAGATTTTATATTGTTTAAATATTTTTAATATATAAATGAACAGCATTCCCATAAAGAGCCCCGGAAATTTGTTTAAGAATATATTGATTAATTTTTGCCTGGTTATTTAGGAAAAGAAAGTTTATCTTTAAGCGGATTAGCCTTTTTCTTTAACGTTAATTTCAATGACTACCGAGTATATTCAAACATCGGTGATGAACTCGTACGGAGTCACTACGGACGGGCATAATTTTATAATAAACAACGGCGGTCGATCACAAAAGTGTTCCCTCGGTGACGAGTTTATAAAAATTACGTTATTAAAATTTCAATTTTCTTCCCTATTTTGGAGAATCCATATATGATTAAGATTGATTATACTTTTTTGGTTTTTATTTTTATTCGGTTAAAAATTTGTTTTAGTTTCAAACACATCCGTGCTAAACTGATAAAATATTTCAAGCGAATCGCCTTTTTATATTATAATATTACGAAAAGTTTCTCTGAATAGGCCGCTTTATTTTAAACCTTTTTATTTCAGCGATTTAGAGTTTTCCACCGGTACACTACTTTAGGGTACCACCACTGATTGCAATGAATAAAAAGGATCTCCGTCTGAATAATCAAAAGCGAATAAATTATATAAAATAAAAAGAGAATCAAATATAACTTCATTTTTATGTTGCAATGTTTTCGTGTACGTCCGAAACACGGGACTGGAATGTCTAATGAAAATTACTAAAAAGCAGCTTTTGCAGTTTTACGCTGAAAAAAAAGGACAACGGCAATGTGTACTAATAATGGATACGGACCAAAATAGATTTCTTTTTGTTTGAAATACGAAGTAATAGAAGCTGGCCGAATTCGTTTGCAAGGTAACCCGATTAAAAAGGTCGAAAATAAAAATAGGTATAGGCGAGAGGACTAGTTTCGTTCCGCATTCGAATGTCGCTTCCAGGCGTATAGTAGAATTTCGATTATGGCGGAAAAATCTGCGTAGGTAAAGAGGATCGAGCGGAAAGAACATCGATTCTCTTCTCAGATCCGTTAGATTTCTTAGTAGGGACATTGCGAACCTTAATTTCACAATTTATCGAGAGGTTAGTTGTTTTTTAATTTTTTTGGTTTTTTTGCAGCATGTAATTAGTGAACTATCATCAACACTACGCTAATCACAATTTCGAAAGAGGAAATGTTTCCTCGAATGCTTTTTTATATAAGCTATATAGATCAAAAAAAAAAAAAAAAAACTAAATGAAAATTAGCTCATTTGGAGAAAAAGGGTAAGCGAAGAATATTCTCTAATCGGAATGTTTAAGAAAATCAATAAAAGCCAGTAAGCTTTTACCGCATACAGCGGGGGATAATTCCGAGCAAAGAATTGAAAATTTTATTATTTCGATGAGCAAAGATGTGTACTTACGAACATTTAAGGTGCCCTGCATGGTTGGATGTTGTCGAAGGTTTTCTTTTTTTTTTTTGACTTATAGCGTGATTTACGAAAAGTTATTTAATCCCAATGACGGTAATTATCGCGAATAGAAATAAACGAACTATTTCATTTTACGAAATAAAAAATGGGCTCGGAGTAGAAAAAAAACAAAAAAAACCCAATTTAAATATATATAAAGTGTAAAATTCAGGATACATGTGTGTGTGTGTGTGTGTGTGTGTGTGTAGATAGAAGTTGATCCTTGCCGATGCCTTTGTCGGACTTTCAGACAGTAGTCTACATAGAAGATTCGATTTTTCACGACTAAATGTTAGAACAATTCTAATTGGTTTGAAATTGCTTGCCGGCTGGGGCATAATTATAACGGTATTCAGGTCTGGAAGCTAAACGTTTAGTTTCTCCGTTGTCGTTATCGAAGCCGGCACAATCACATTCAATAGCATTCTCGAGACATTTTATACAGTGACGTGTGTATTCTTCTTCCGTAAGAATTATATAAGTATCGCCAGAAATCGAAAGTTTTTTTTTTTTTCTTTTCATATTTGTGTAACTAAATTTTTATCAATAAATATTCCTGATATTGTCGATTTCGTAAAAGGAACGTTGTAAAAAAAGGGAAACTACAAGAGAAAGAAAACGTGTTTGAATTAGCCGAAAATTTTAAAAAGAACTTGGATTTTTTTGCTTTCGTTCGTACTGATTGCAGAAAGGAAATTACGGAAATCCTACTAAACGACTACTTCTTTTAATGAATACGAAGGAACACACACATCTTTTTTCTTTTTTTTTTTTATTATTAAATGGGCTCGGTGTTAACACTGACCCAACTACATGGACTTAGATCACCTACTCAGATTCTGAGGCGATCGGAGATAGAAGGTATAAAGGAAAGAAGGAGGGGAATAACGGCTAGAGATGGGAAAGAAAGGATAAAGGAAGCATTGAAAGGGGTAGGAAGATCAAACGCCAAAAGTTCGGTGTATAGATGAGAGCACTCAGGAAAAAGAGCAGGGCATTCAAAAAGGATATGGTTGGGGTCGCATATAAAGGGAGGATCAGTTGAGTGGAGACGGCAAAAAGGAGAAGGTGAAAGAGAAAAAGAAAAACGAGAAGAGGGAAGGAGAGAATGACCAAGTCTTAGTAAGGAAACAATAGCCGAGCGCCGAGAAAAGGGAAGAAATTGGTACCAAGGCTGTGAATTGGGAGTAGGCTGTAGGAGGAGGTAGAAGGAGGAGCGATTGGCAAAAAAAGAAGTGTAGGTGTCAATCCATAGTCTAGCATGGAGACTTGCGGAGAGAAAAAGGATATCTGAGGCAGGAAAATGCGGGAGGAGTGGACCATTAAGAGACCCCGAGTGAGCTAGAAAGTCAGCTGCTTCGTTGCTCTCAATGCCAGAGTGGCCAGGAACCCATAAAAAGTCAATAAGGATAGAACGTGCTAAGCGCAAGTTGGAGATAGAGGCACGAACAGAAAGAATGATATCATTAGTCGGAGAAGAGATAGCTTGCAGCACGGATTTGGAATCAGTAATAATGAGAAATTTACAGATCCCTCTTGAAGAGGAAATAAAGGAGACAGCGCGGAGAATGGAGACTGCTTCAGCAGAAAAAATGGAACAAACGGAAGGAAGTTTGAAGTATTCCGAGTGATTAAGCGAGAGGGCCGTAAAAGCACCGCCCATCCCGCAATCATTTTTGGAACCATCAGTGAAAATTTTTACACGACGGGGAAATGAAGAATTTAAGATGCGGACATATTCACTGACCACTGTGCTCTGAGGAATAGAGTTAGCACGAAGAGGAAGAGCGGAGAATGAGATGGGAAGACATGTACTATTGAAATCAAAAGAAAAGTAAGGAAGCTTATTGCGGGAAAAGACATAAGGAGAAAACTTAGATACATCCGAGCAGCTATGTGCGCGAGAACCGGGATTTTGTGAGGAACGAAGCGCCACTGGTCATTCACATCTTCTCTTACATGCGTAATAAATAAAACTCGATTCGCTCGCTAGAGATATGGATTAACTTAAACTACGATTCGAAAAATGTTGCGTGGAAGCGGGAAAAAGAAGTAAAACAACGATCCGATATCTTTCGAAAATTCATGAATGATCTAAGGCCAACGTATGAGGGCTGCCGTGTGTGTAATTCGTCCGGTAATAGAGGTATTTTCCGAAATTTGTTGGGAATTTCGCGCGATGAATTAGTCGAATTAACTTACGTGTAATGACAGATTTAAAGGAAATATCTGCAAATGCCTTTTATTTTCTTCTCATCCGGAAGTCACGTGTGTGGGCGCTCTATAGTGTGTACTCTGTAGCGGTGCGGGTGTAAACGGTGGAAAGTAATAAACGTGTCCATTAGGAAGGAAAGAGGTGGTAACCGGTGGACGACTTCCATTAAGAAGTAAAATACTAAAACCATTTTTCCCAATTACTTTGACTGTTCTCTCCGCGCGCGCGCTCGGCATTTGTGCCCCTGAAAAAAAAAAAAAAAAAAAAACCAGGAGGAGAACGATCGGACGAAAGGCGGCCCAGACTTTAATCCTACCATTTTTAAAAGCTTTCCGAGGAAAAAGCCAGAGCCGTTTGCTAAATGAGCTGCAGAACTAGTAAAAGCTGCACTCATTTTCTTTCTGAAATTCAATAGGAAAAATCCGCATCCGTCGACCACTCGCACACGCAGCCGCCCCATCGGGCGTCTTACGAGGTTGCGATCCGCCGTGTTTCCGGGGGTTGGGGGGGGGGGCAACATATCGGAACGGCGAACGCGGCACGAACAATATTAGCGAGTATTTCGAAGCCAATAATCCTGTAAATGTTCTCATCTATATCAATAGAACAAATAGCGGCGAGAAATAGGAGAGGTCTGTTTGCGAAGACAACTGCTCTTCCACGATAGCCGCGATGTAGATAAATAGGAATGTCTAACCGATACCGGGCCCGGTGGCGCAGAAAAAAAAAAGGGGTCAGACAATACCGGATGAATAATGTGCGCACGAAGAAATAGCAATAAAGTTGGAAAGCTCCTCCTTAAGAGATGGCCGTCCCGTTAAAAAACTCTGTTATTAATCATTTAAAGAGAACGTTGTTTTTTTGTTGGATTTTTCATTTTTGGCTTTTTAGTATAATTCTCTCTCGAGCATCGTCTTTTATTCTTCTCAACTGCCTCATCCCTGTCATTCGTGCGTGTCCGTTGCCTCTTTCTGCCGTTCTCCTTTCTCTTTTCGCTTCCCTTTCACCCCCCCCGTCCGCCATCACGCGTTTCCCATTCTTCCAGTCTTTTCTCTTCTTCTCTTTTCACGTCGTTTAATGCTCTCGGCGAGCTCCCGTTTAATTTCCCTTTCGCTAATGATTTCGTCTCTTTTTAAATCTCGAAACTTCTCGCTTTCGACCCCTCCCCTTCTACCGCGTTGCGCCAGTAGTTCATTTTTCGCGTTAATTTTCTTCTTGGCTGAAAAGTTGCTCGGTCACTAGCGCGCTTCGCGATTGCGGTCCGGCCTGTTTGTTTTCCCCGGTGCGAATTTTCCATCGGATCTGCGCGCCATGTACGACTTTTGTTCGTCTAACGAGCGCGAAAGGAAAACAATCTTATCCGAAGCGATCGTTAAACCATTATTTTCCGACCCCGACCCAACGTTCGTTCCGCAAACTATGTCGCTTCTCCGCTGCTTCCCGTTTGTTTGTCTTTCCAATTTCCTTCATTATTACTATTATTATTTATTTTCCATTGATTCGATAATATTATTAATGATTCTCCTCTCTGTGTTGCTTTGTTCGTGTTGGTCGGCTCGCGGGGCTCTCAAAATTTTGATTTATCGCGCACCTACCGGACCCTGCGAAAGTAACTTTCCACTTATCGTCGTCGTCGTCGTCGTCCGGCTTTTTGGCTTGATCCGCCGCGGCCGTTCTCATTATTTCGTATCTCTCATCGTCGCGTCCCCGTTCTTTCCACCGCCGTTATGTAACGACGATATTTATTAAGCGATTCTTTTTCTTTGCCTTAAAGTACCATCTCGGGCGAAATCTATTATTTCACATATGCTTAATCGATGAAATCACGTCGCTAATTATTCCGAATAGTTGCGTTCATTTTGGTTAACTGCATATATCGCGACGCTTGCCAACGTCACACTCTTTACAAATATCCTATTGGCACTGTTTTTTTCGGGAAATCTCACTTAAGTGACTGAAAAAATAAATTAAAGTTTTGTTAGCCGTGAAATAAAATCGATGGAAGTTGTAACAATTCCAAATTTTTGTTGAAACTATGTGTATATATCTTATATATATATATATAATTCTTCTGTGCGTGTGTTTGTGACTGAACTCCTCCTAAACGGCTGGACCGATTTTGATGAAATTTTTTGTGTGTGTTCAAGTGTATTCAAGAATGGTTTAGATTCACAATTCGGTCGACTACACGAAATATGAGGGTTTTAAATAGTTGAGATGAGACCAGGGGCACAGATATGTATATACCGGACGAATAAAAAGAAATTAACAAAAAATTAATTTTTAAATAAAATGATTACCACGGTAAAAATAAACTAAACTTAAAAATTTAAATAAAATGATTACTATGGTTATTTTATTAGTTTCTGGTGTAAGTAAATACGCTGCTTCTGTTACTTCACTTTTTGCGTTATTGAAATCATTAAACTTCCATGACATAATCTAAACATATAAGTCGCGCGCTCCTAGCTAGCTGCTGTACTCATTACGGAGAGTTCAGAAAAAAAGTGGTGTTTTCTAAAATATCCCGCAACGGAATTTACTACCGGGAACGTTATTTATATTCAAATTTGAAATCTTTACTCAACTACGTATATTGGTTTGCTGTTGTGGTAATCAATTAATTTTAATAAAATGTTGAAGATAGGGAGGTCGGAAGAAAAGTTGTTGTTGATGTTGGAATGGCAGAGAGCGGTGCGATCGCGGTGTCTAATATTCAAAAATATTTCATTTTACTTTCAGTTTGTGAAAATTCTGTGCCGTCGGTATTGAAGTGAGTATTTTAATATATAAATACTCACTGTAATTACGAATGTAGAATTAATATGTGTTAAGGATACAATAGTTGCCCATTATGTTAGATACATAGAGATAGGGATGGAACATGTTTGTTTTCATCTCTATGTTATTTATTGTATAATAATGAATGATTAGGAGTCGAAATATGAAAATGTATTGTACAATATGTTTATAAAAACTGGAAGAGGTTTAAGCCATATACACTATTGGACTTAATGGATAACATATAAAAATAAACAGAGTATTTAATTGATATGTCAAATATTCGAACTTTTGGGCCAAAACCGCTGTATAAATTTTTTAAATTAACTGTTTAACTTTCTTTTTAATAATTTTCTACCAGGAGTATTTCTTACTCAACTACTGCAGTTTGTTGTTGCGGTAATAAATTAATTTTAATAAAAAGCTTGAGATAGAGTGGTTGAAAGATATGAGTGAAGAAGATGTTCTCTTAAATGTGTAATTATGGGAGATCACCGTGTGAGTAACTCCAAACCGATGGCTGTGTGTGCTGTTTAGTTGAGAAAAACTTTTTGTTAGATCAAGACCGACAGGTTAAAGAAAGATCGATAATCTTCAGCTAAACGTGGAACGTGAAGACTATTCTCTGTTGGACGGTAATAAATATGTTTCACAAAGAGAGAAAAAATCTTAACATAAATACAATTCCAGATAAAGCAAAATTTTTTTTATGAATTTCCAAGTACAGATTTAAACGGACATTAATACACGGACGAAGCCGTGGAACACAGCTAGTATATATATATATATATATATTATACGGGGAGTTCTTCAAGAAATTCTATGAGGAATATGAAAAAAAAAACTTGAAAATTCTTCCTCAGTTGTGTCATCATCATCATCTTCTCCTCAACCCAAGGGTTCCGTAACATGGCCACGTGTTAGATCTTCTCGTGCTCGGCTAACTCTTTAACTTCCGCGTATGACCTCCTTCCTTTTATTTCATCCATGAATCTCCTTATGGTTTGATGAAAGAGAATGCCGAATATTTGAATATATGTTGTTTGACAATATTTCCGACACGTTATTATTACGATGAACATGCTTATGACGTTTATCGATCAAAATGGAAACATAAAACTTTTCTTTTTTTCCATTACGCTCAAGTATTACCAAAAAAAGGAATAATTATCCGCTAATGATTGATTTTGAATGCAAACCGGCCAAATACGAATGAAAAGGAAAATGACAGCTTTAAAAATCAGAAAAAGAAATAAGCATCATTGTTTGCAAATACGAAAGTGGTGCACTTTCGCAAGAAGCCCCCCCTCCGGAACTAGTGTAATTTTTAGTATATGACTTTTTTCTGGAATCTTTCGTCATCAGACTAAGAAAAGTTTCGTTTAAAAGTTTCAGTCCGACTTATTGGCTCGTCTTTCGGTGCGAAGTTTCCCTCGGTTTTCAGTCCGCGCTTTTCCTATCATTTATCGTTTTTCACTTTCTTTCCGTCTACCTATCTTGATAATCAGAAATCGAACAATATCTTCATACTAGTTTACGGTATATTTCTTTCCGTGCAAAAAAACTTTCTAGAAAATATTCTCATGTTTTTGTTTTAACGTTTGCTATTTTAAAGTCGCTGGTATATCTACACATGCAGCATTAAAGGAAAATGTGGTTGATAGGCTTGCATAGAGGCTATTGGTACATGAGGCGGACTAGCGTATCGGCTGAAATACTGATACGATGATTCTATCTATCAAAAATGTTCATTAACTGAAATACGAATGGACCGCATTTAAGCGTTAATTATTCGTCTTACTTCCTCTCTCTCTCTGTTTTTTTTTTCTCCTAATGCACTATTCCTATTCCTCACGTTCGTTCTTTAACTTCCACCGCTCTGTGCCGTTCCTTCAATAGCTGCCATTGTTGGTATCGAAAAAATCGATTGTTATTTTTGTCAAACATGCATATCGTTTGGTCGATTAACCGAAAAAAGAAAATATTATTATCGAAACAACAACTATTATTTGTCGACTCACAGAACTGTTATTTAATACGCGTCTTTTGTGATTGGAATTGTTATTTTTAGTAATACCAGGGGAAAACGCACTTAACGCGAAACGATAATACATCACGAATTTATCCGAATAAAAATGGAATACATGTTATATTCGCCAACCATCGTACGACAAGAAAATAGAAGTTCGCCGATACGAAAATCGCGTTGGAAATAAATCACTTCACGAAATCCTATAGTGTACATTTTTGTGCTGAAGACACCGTAATTAATTAATATTATACACGATAACGCATATAAACAGTACAGACTGTAAACTCCGTGCACGACGAGGATTAAATAACGAGACTGATTTTCAAAAACGGCTTTATTGTTAATTCGACAACCACGGGCTTTCCCCATTCAATATACCGACCCGCTCTCTGCACACACCGTTCCATTCGTTTTCCCCGTCGTTGGAAGCCATGCTGGAAGTCTTTTTTCGTTCAAAAGTTGCGTTGTTCTTTGTTTTACCTCTTCCGTGTTGATTCAAAATGAGTTCCTTTTAGGACAGACTTCACTTTCGGAAACAAAGTCGCACGAAGCCAAGTTTAGAGAATAGGGCGCGTGTTCGAGCACCTGGGGGGGGATGTTTTTATCAGCTAAAAACTGATTCGCAGACAACGCGTTATTCTCGATGCAGGATCCACGACTTATTATGTCACAACTTCCCAGTCTTCTTCTACAAACTCGCTCTCTCAGACTTGCCAGTAATATAATCTTGGTTCACAGTTTGGCACTCTGCAACAATCTATTCGATCGTCACAATTCTGTTAATGTCGAAAAAAACGATTAACATTGTTTCGAATTTTGACATTGACATCTTCGCTTTTTTCCTTCTGGGAGAAGCGGCTGCTTTCAGTGCATCGATTGCCTTTGAGTTTCCAACATCGTACTGAAAAATTCGTGTTTCGTCGCATGTGTAACGATGCTATTCGTCAAATTTAACCGTTCAAGAAGGTCAGAACAAACCTGCTGACGGCATAGCTTTCGATCAGCACCAAAGTTTTTCGGGTACCAGCTTCACACAGACTTTAGACATGTTCGATTCTTCACGTAAAATTCTTTTGACGGTTTCTTTACCATCTCCGCAATCATCCGAATGCTCAAACGAAGATCTGCGCGCACAATTTCATCGATTTCGGCAACGGTTGCAGGAGTTGAAATTGAGACCGATCGACCTGGGGATGCGTTGATCAGCTTCAACACTCTCTCGACCTTCAGAAAAGAAAAAGAGAATTCTCATCGTAAGCTTCTTTCAGTAATGCATAACACTCGGGGTTGGAGTTTTCTTAAATTTCGTGAGAACTTTTTCAGATTGATTCGTGTTTTTCGTCACACATTGTCCCCCGAGACGCGTAAAAAAATCACGTACTCTTAAACACTCGATAGAAAAAATACTACTGCAAAAAATTTGCTTCGAACTGTGTTAGTAGATATTTCAAGTCCTGCCGTACTTGTTTCTCTTCTTACTTTCCTCTAGGGCACCCATAGCACGCGCAGTCTCGTTATTTTATTTATTTATTCCTTACCCTGGGCGCGCCAGCGGCCTTGACCCAGCAACATGAAAAATTAAGAGATAGAGCTAAATAGACAGGCAGTCAGAAATGGAAAAAACAAAGTAATAACTGAAGGCAATGGGAAGGATATAGGTAGCGTTAAAAGGGCGTAGGAAGACCCAGAGCCGAAAATTAGGCGTATAGATTAAGGAGTGCAGAATATTCGAAAAGGATATGATTTGAATCACAAATACAAGAAGGCTCAGAAACGTGAAGAGAACGAAAAGGAGAAAGAGCTAAAGAAAAACGAGAGCGAGAAGCTCGTTATTTAATAGCCACATTTCGGATTTTCCTGTTTCGAATACTTTCAAATCAAATCAAATCTCATGTATTCGTTATTACCATTATTATTATTATTATTACATATTTAGGTTTTTCTTTCTTTATAGCGCCACATTTAATTACTGAGCGTCGGCGAATACCTATTGTAGGTAGTGTACTAGGCAATTGTGCGAATGTGTACACACGCAAGACTTCATTCGGAACTGTTTAGTGTAATCGTTTGATTTATATTGTTTTACAAATGCAGTCTTATTTATGCCTTTTATGCACTAACTAGCGCGCATATGATGGTGTATGTATGTTTGCCATTGTCTTCCACGTGATTATTAGCGAATATTTTAGTTTTAATTTTTTGTAAACCCGTGACCTCCGTAACGGAAGTCAAGCGCTCTAGCAACTAGGCTACCGCGAGAACCCATATTTAAGTCTACAATGCGTATTATTGCGCAAGTTGCGGTCCATTATTCAAATACTAAGCAAAAATTATGAAAATGAAAGTTTTTATCTACAAAAGAAGTTTCGGACCTAATTTGATACACAAAAAATAAAAAAATAAAATTGAAATAAAAAAAAACAAAAAAAAACGAACACCTACAAAAGTAAAAATCAATACAAATGGATTAGTATTTATCATAAATAAACACATTTTCACCGTTCATATAGAAACTGAACATGTTATCAACTTTAATTAACAACTTCTCGTCCAAATGAATAAATTACTTAGAATAGCTACTTGGAACATTAATGGTTTGGTGCAGTATCGCCATGAAGTTGAAGCGTTCCTAATAAGTAATAGCATTGATATTCTTTTAATATCTGAATCTCACTTTACTAATAAAAGTTATATTAAGATACCCCATTACACAGTCTACCACACTAACCATCCAGATGGCACAGCCCATGGAGGAACCGCAATTATTATAAGAACCGCGATTAAGCATTCCGAAGTAAATGATTTTACAAGAGAATACCTGCAAGCAACTACCGTCATGATAGAGACCTCGTTTGGGCCACTTACAATATCATCAGCTTACTGTCCCCCCAAGCATAACATCAAGCAAGAGCACTATGAAGAATACTTCAAAAGTCTTGGAAACAAGTTTATCGTTGGTGGCGATTACAATGCTAAGCACATATCCTTTGGATCTCGCCTAACAACACCCAGAGGTAGGCAGTTATACGCATGTGTTCAAAAAAACAAATACCTGCACTTATCTGATGGTATACCATCATATTGGCCAACCGATGTAAACAAGCTACCGGACCTATTAGATTTTTTTATCATCAAAGGGGTCGACGTTGACCACACACTAGTAGAAACATCCATGGATGGTACGTCCGATCATTCCTCAAAAATCTTAAGCGTTAATAGTACAATAACACAAGTTCCCATGAGACCAAGCCTGACAAACAGACATACCAACTGGCATGTTTTTCAGCAGACGGTCGAAAGCAAAATAGATTTAACTATTCCATTAAAAACGGAAGAAAACGTCGAAATTGCTATTGAACATTTTATCAAATGTATTCACGAAGCGGCATATCAAGCTACCCCACAAAAAAAATTGTGTATGAAATCTACTAAACATCCTAAAGCACTAAAGGATATGATCGCGGAAAAAAGACGACTAAGGAGAATCTGGCACAGGGACAGAAACCCAATCAATAAAAATGCATTAAACAGAATAACGAAACAATTGAGGAAAGCGTTATCGGACAGGAAGAACGAAGTCTTTCAAGATTATATTACACACCTGACGCCCAATATTGATACCGATTACTCGCTATGGAAGGCCACCAAAAATCTAAAACGTCACCACACACCTCAACAACCACCCTTAAAAAATAAAAACCACGGATGGGCAAGAACCAACAAAGATAAAGCCAAAATATACGCTGAATACCTCTCTGAAGTTTTCCTTGACGACAACAGCATGATAACTCGCGATGATGACCACATATACAATTATCTACAAGCGCCATTCCAAATGTGTCCACCTATAAAACCGGTATCACCAATGGAAGTAAAATCTTACATACAAAAACATCTTCAACCAAAAAAATCCCCTGGATATGACCTAATAACTGCAAAAGAACTGAAAAACTTACCGAGAAAAGCGATAACATTATTAACATATATTTTCAATGCAATAATTCGTACCGGCTATTACCCCATTCAATGGAAATTCGCCTCCATAATAATGTTACAAAAACCAGGCAAACCGCAGGAAGAAGTATCATCATACAGACCTATCAGTCTCTTACCCATTACTTCTAAGCTATTTGAAAAACTTATCTTAAGAAGAATAAAGCCAATACTTGAAGAAAATAAGGTAATACCTGACTGGCAATTTGGGTTTAGAAAACAACATGGCACGACAGAACAAATTCATCGATTAGTTGAAGTTATCAACAGCAGTTTCGAACAAAAAAAATATTGCAATGCGCTATTCCTGGATATAGAAAAAGCGTTCGACAAAGTCTGGCATATAGGTCTACAATTTAAACTAAAGAAAAATCTACCACATCAATATTATACACTATTCAAATCTTACCTAACGGACAGATACTTTCAGGTGAATTTTAACGATGAGCACTCTGAAATATATAGTATACACTCCGGTGTGCCTCAGGGCAGTGTACTCGGTCCGGTACTATACCAGATTTACACTTCCGATTTCCCAGACAATGCTAACACTATAACTTCTATGTTCGCGGATGATACGGCGATATTATCAAGCCATCATGACCCTAATGTTGCTGTGGAGCATATTCAAACTCACATTACGCATATAGAGAATTGGTGTAAAGCATGGAAAATCAGAGTAAACGAATCTAAATCTACGCATGTCTTGTTTACGCTAAACAGAATTAAGGGAAATACACCAATCCGCTTTAACGACGAAATAATTCCTGAGTCCTGTTCCGTAAAATATTTAGGACTGCACCTGGATCAAAGGCTAACTTGGAAAAACCATATTTTAGCCAAAAGGAAACAACTTGAGCTCAAACTACGGAGTATGAACTGGCTAATGCATACAAATTCATTCTTATCAGTTAAAAACAAACTGTTAATATATAAAGTTATTTTGAAGCCTATATGGACATATGGAATAGAAATCTGGGGAACCGCCAGCAACTCCAGACTGAAAACTATCCAGCGTTTCCAGTCTAAGGTATTGCGCAACATCGTTGGAGCACCGTGGTATATCTGTAATACTGATTTACATAAGGATCTCCACATGCCTGATGTAAAAGAAACGGTCAGAACACACAGTGGTAGATATATGCAGCGACTCCAGAAACATGTCAATCGACTGGCTGCCAACCTCAAGCGAAATCCCACAGAATTCAAACGTTTAAAAAGATATGGTCAAATGGATCTACAACATCGTTATTAATTAATATATACAGAGAATGGCTGCTAATGGGCAGCATCTAATGAAAATACCGTAAAACATTAGTGCTACTTATTGACCCGTTCAGGGACAGATTGTACGCAAAAATAAAAAAAAAAAATATAGAATAAATGATAGAGAAATAAAACTGTATATAAAGAAATCCATATTCACGGAAATGTACATTTTTACACAGTACATAAAAAAAACAAACACTCTTGCATAAATCTGACTTTTATATGTCAATTACAAGTATCCATACACCCGTTTACACCCACTCATGCTTAAACAATATACTACTGAATTTAACACAACTAGGATTTCAAATATATTTATGGCGCCGTTTGTAATTTAATAATAAGTACTTCCGTGGGAAGAGAGTTATATATAACAGCACCAGGGTAGCTTACTTGGATTCTCGTACGATTAAACATTTTAGACTTTCATGGCGGATATGATTAGACAAATAATTTACGATAATTCGCTTCTGATGATGGTCAGTGTAAGCTGGCCGAAACGTTGAGCTTTGTAAATAAACGAATTCTCGTACGATATTTAAACGATTTTTGAAATTCGCAGCGAAGTAAATATTACACGATCTCTAGTAGTACCTTACCCCATTGTTAAATTCACGTTTATTTTTGATAACAACATTAAGCAAACCTACTTGTATTTTATATAGGATTTCTAATTTATTAATGTCGTAATTATTTTCGTTGTTTATTTTTGATAACAAAATTAAGCAAACCTACTTTTATTTTATATGGGATTTCTAATTTCATAATGTCGTAATTATTTTCATTGCTATTACGAGTAGTAGGCCATATTGTAAAGTGGTAATTTGATGTTTAGCTGCTCAGAAAGTTATTCCATGAGCAAGAATATTGGCCATTTCCAGTTAAATAATAAACCGACTATTAATTGCCCTTCTGATGGCGACGCGAATTATCAGCGAACTTGTGTGTCGTCTCTACTTTTACGATTTCAAAGTCTACCTGGCAGATTAGGAAACTTTTTTTCAGTCGGTCAGCTACGATTTCGGATTTCGGGGGCGAGAAAGCCGCTGACGCATTGGGCGTCTTTGTGCAAACACTTATTACTATCGGCTACCCGGACAGGTGGAAAAATGGGATTATCTGATTGCGCACAGAGGCACATATTTTCGTCCGGAGTTTCGGCGGTAATTCGAAAAATATTTATAGACGCTAGAAAACGGATATTGCGCGCGTATCAGTGTAAATATGCGAAAGTTTGCCGATCTGCTCTCTATTATTCGCCGCGTCGCGTCGTCTGTGTATATACGGCAGGCCCTGGAGATCGTATGTCAACTGAATATATTCGAATAAATCGCAACTGCGTGTTACCGCTGCGAGCCCGCTTACATTCCTGTCTATCGTCGACGGCGGCGGCGGCGGCGGCTGCTTTGTTGACTGCTATTTTCTCTGACGAGCTCTGATGGTGTTTTGAGTGCGAATCCGAGGCAAAGGCGAAATTCCGCGCGCAATTCGAGAGACGTTTTTATTACATTAGGAGACGAGCCTAGGCCGAAGAACGAGTTAACAGTTAGAATATCTTCCCTTGTGACATAGCGACCAACTCTAGAAGTTATTTCTGATATATCCAAATTCTGTTTTCTATATTTCATTTCGCGTACACCGCGCCCCGGCACCCTTCTCCCCCGCCTGATCCGCTTATTCGATTTCGCCTCAGCCGCCCGAATCCCCGAATCCCCGAATCCCCGAATTCCGCGTATCCGGGAATCCCCGATCGCAAACGTCGACTGCCGCTCCGCACGGCTCCTTGTGCTCCTCTTCGTCGCCGTACCGCGGCTAATATTTTTCGTATTACGCGCCGTATCTAATATCCTTTTTCTTACTAAATATTTACACGCTTTATTTCATTCCGGTACGTTGCTGGCAGTGCAGCAACGCTGAGATGGGCCATCTGTAGCAGCGAGAACACTGCCGTCTGTCTTTAATAATTCTCCTCTATCATCGAGTTTCCTACGCGCGCGCCTCCTACTAATGGAAAGAAAAGCGCTTTCGAATTTTTCTAATTTTCCATTGTAACTGGAGAATTCTCGAAATATGACGTGGGCCTGTCGTTTCTCGTTCTAATATAATATTTCGGCACTATTCGCACGCGGCAGTCGCCGATTATTCGACATTTTCCGACTTTTCCACAGAGCCGTCGGGGAGGACTTTTCTCTTTCGACCTAGCTCCTCCGGTTTTAACTGGTTTCGTTTTTTTCTTCTTCGAAATTGCGAATTTTTCCCGGTTTCGAACGACCGGAAGATTTTTTAAGAAATCTCCAAATCAGATATTCGACAGAGCCTCGGCTGCGCGTTTACTACTATTACGACGCTGTTTACCGAATTCGCATAGTTCTCTGGCCGATGTACCGAACAAAACTTGGAAATTCACAGTTTTCAGCAAATTCCCTTTAAAAAAACAACCTTATTTGCTTGCTTCTGTTTTATAATGTGAAGTGCTGCCAATGCTTCGACAAAATAATCATCTGATATTCTGTACTTTAAAGACGCGCGTATTTTTTATTCTTACGATTTATTTATTTTTCCGTTTAACATCAACCGTGGTAGTCTAGCAGCCCGGAGTTGTAGGTAAATCGCTCTGTAACTGCTACATTAGTGTGTGTCGCTATCAGTTGACACGAAGTAGAACCGATTTGAGGTAATTCAGATATTCGAATTATTTTTTAATTTTTCTAAACGAGGCATTTAACTAGAGGAATAAAGAAAAAATTAACCGCTGTTTGTCATTATATGAAAACACCGGGTTCGTTAGCGGTAGAAGTTTTAGTCACCCAAGCAAGACCGATGGATTCCGGAGGGTACCCTTTTTGAAAAGTGTTCAAAATGCGGTCGTGTACTCCACGGGACAAAAAAAAAAAAATCGAAATTAATACAGAGGCAAGAATCATTTATATTCTCAAAATTAAACGAAATGACGGACTAGAACTCTTTTCAGTTAAATTTAAAAAGTCTCTCCCAGCTATAACGAGAATTATTTCACCGCGCGAAATGTAGACGGCAAATAATTTAAACCGATTTGATAATTATGAAGAATTAAACAAACCCGGGAAATCCCATTTCATGTATGAAATTATAAAAAGCGTCTCGAAAAAAGAGGGCGATCACGTATGAACATATACGTTTGTGGTGCTTTAACATCTTCTCTAATTGTTGCAATGTCTAGCTTTTATTTATTTTATATTTCTTTTTTTTGGGGAGGTGGATGTTTTGAACTCGTCCCATTTTACCTTTCCATTACAGAAAGTTCAAGTTTTTCTCATATTTTTCGCCATGATCATACCTGTTCATTTGCCTTTCGGTAATATTAGCTTGAAAAAAAAAAAACTATAGCAAGAGTTGGTGACAAAAAAAAAGGACAAACTATGTCAAGGCTAATAAAAATCTGCAGAACCATTCGACGCTTTAATAAAATTGGCAAATTTTTATATATGTATAAATGTTTAGCAACAGGTTTCACGCCAACATGCTGTTTCGCTGATAAATAAAATTAAAACGAGAATATTAACAGTACAGCTGCTTGAAAATATTATTCGTTTTTGAGTTTTAATTTGAAAAAACATCTAAGAGTTCATGTTACTTTAATAGTTTTTTTAAATGAATATTCTTGTTGGAATAAAAAAAAGAAAAATATAGAAAAATATACAGAAAAATATAGAAAAATATACAGAAAAATATAGAAAAGTACAAAAAAATATAGAAAAATACAGAAAAATATGGAAAAATACAGAAAAGTACAAAAAAATATAGAAAAATACAGAAAAATACGGAAAAATATGGAAAAATATAGAAAAATAAGGTTCCTTAAACAGTTTCATCGTCTTAATGTGTTTCCGGTAGAAATATGCCCAATGGTATTTATGGTGGGGATAGTTTTAACATATAAGAGGGTGAAGAAAAAAGTGGCAGATAATTTAAGCAAGCCAAGTTCTAGTTTCAATTATTTTGTTACAAAAAAAAACTTACGAGAAAAAAATAAAAAATAAAAAAAGCAACCCTAAAAGTAAAAAGAATACAGTTATTAATAAAGACAGTTTTGCGGTAAATGGCAATGTTACGCGCACACACACACGCATAAACACTTATATACACACACACACACATATATATATATATATATATTATATAAATTAGGTGTGTTTTTCAAAACGGTCTTTAATAGGGTAAAAAGGCCGTTGAGGAAAATGCGAAGCAGATGGTGCCTGACTGAACTGGCAATGTTCCGTGTTTAAAATTTCATTCTTAACGGAGTTATCAAACTCGAATAATACACCTGTGCCTCCCTTACCTTGTTCAACTTTCATCCGCTGATGAACGCACACGCGATTCTTCAAAATCAGCCGGCGGCAACGGACGGGAAAGACTAAAAATTTTAAAGGCCCCCGAAAAAACGTCTTTTAAAAGCCACCTCACGAAATGTGCACTCTGCGTTATCGTTTCGGAAAGTTTGTTAAACCTGTCCAAATTAATTACGCCGAAAACGCCCGACTCACTTTACTTATGAAATTCTCGCTGACTCGTTGTTACACCTATCGCGCTTTATACTTCTCGGAAGCTCGCGGTGTCACCGAATGCGATATAAACTGGCTGATGGTTTTAAAGCGATGGTGCGTGCAATTTTAAAGTGTTTCATAATCGAGAACATTTTTTCTCACAGTCTTCTAGAATGAAAAAAAGAGAAAATCGCGGTAGAATTTGTATTTTTCTTTTTTTTTTCTTCGCTTAATTGCGCAATATTAAAAGTACTGAACAGTTTTTGCTTTAGTAAAATAAGAATATATAGACTATACGACTGGTGAATCGAATGTGGCCTTAGTTATACTGTCAAAATACGTAGATACTCATCGTATATAGCGCATATATATATATATCAAGTTGCTATGAACAAATCTTAAAGTTTTTATTAAAAATAATAATTATTTTAAAAAAATCAATGCAACTCCACGTTTATGTTTAAACCAGCTATTTATGGCGGGTGGGTGTACGCGCGTTCCTTTCGTAACACTAACGGAATCACTATGTATCGATCCACTGCTAGATGTACGCAACTTCCTGATGTGCGATAAGTTGGTCCAATCTCCCATGCTGGCTGGGTAAATTAGGAGATGGCATTTTCTTAATCTTATTACGCGCATTAATGTGCCATATTCCGGGAGAAGATTTAAGAATCCTATCGGAAACGTGTACGATACGTGCTCCAATTTTTCCTAGCGTACACATATGTGTATAGCTGATTGACGCCTTTTACAAGATATCGCACGGGGAATTAAAATCATATGCAACCTTGAAAATTGTCAATAGCGGCGTACTTATTACTGAAACGGAAAACAGAAAGCCGGTAACTGGGCCCGCTAATTAGCGGAAGAAAAAGCTAAATACTCCTAATAATAGGTAAAAGTATCGTAGATATCGATAACAAAGGACGTAAAGCCTCGGTTATTACTGGTCAGTTAGAAAAGAAATTAAGACACATGCGGTGAGGAATAGCTAGTAATGCTCTGCACCAAACTACCCTGTTTCTGTGTACATCACTGCCGCCGGCTCATCAATCAAGCATTTACTACGGATTTAAATTTAATGGTGTACATTCGCGGACTCGTTGGAATTTTACGAGAGTTATACTGCGCCTGGCATTGATTATAGCATCGATCTGAAATTTCGAGCGGACAAGATATCGCCTATGTACATTCTCCTAGAACTAAATATTCTATAACTTGGATAACGAAAATAACATCGTTTTGAAGGAATATTGATAAAATACGTCGAACATTTGCAAAAATTTTCGTACTACTTTTTCCATCGTCGTCCAATTATACAGTAGTACGCCTTTCTTAAATGTATTTTATTGTTAAATATCTATTAGAATTAGACGAGTTTTAAATTTTTTTTAAAATGAAAAAATCATTATTTTAGTACTTTGTATTTCGCAAAGTTCTTGAAATGTCGAAGAATTAGTGTTAGCGTTCAAGCTCAAAAACCTTGTTTCAATGTTTTTACAAAAATCACTGGCAAAAATTTTTGTTTTTTAAAGAATGACATGGTCAGAGTTTACTCTTCTAGAAGTGTCATAGAAGCAGTGACAGCCCTAGGGTGGTACGAGTGGTGCGACGTGCCACCATGGAGGGGCGTCAAAATTAACCGAAACCACAGACTATACCATAAGATACTCTAGTCATCGACTTTCAGGCGAAGCTCATATATTAGATTTAGCTATTCTTGGTCCCTCGTCTGGATTTGAAAATATTATGGAAGATATAATAGCATTATTATCCACATTTTTGAGAGAATATAATTATCGTGATATTTCAAAATGGCCGCTTATTATCGATTCTGCTACAAGAGATGCAATAATTATTCGAGGTGCTGTACGTAACGAAATGAGCAAATGAAAACTACCCAAGGCAGTATGACGGCCGTCATTTTTTTCAGATACGCATTTTTAAAGAGTAATACGCCAAATGGGAAAACATTCAAAAGAAAATGGCTCGTATACTCTAAATCGGTGGATGAAGTATATTGTTTTTGCTACCGTTTATTTAACATAAATCCATACTCTAATTTGGGAAAAACAGAATTTGATGACTGGAGGCACGTTCCTCAGATCACCGAAGTGCTATGAACAGTTGGATAGAAGCGTCGATTAGTTTGAAGAGACAAGCACTCGGAGAAACAAATTGAAGACGAGAAATCACGGTGGCTTGCTATGCATGTCCATAGTATTTTTCTCAGCAGGCAATAATTTGTCGTTTAGAGGGAGCATTTGAAACTCTTCATACGCTCCTAATAGTAGCAGCTTCCTGGGCTTTTAGTGCAACTGCTGGAAAAATTTGATAATCTAATGACGAAACACCTTCGCCGTGTTGTAAATAGAGAGACCAATTTTCAATTTTTTCGGCAAACGGATTCGAAACGAATTAATTCACTTACTTAGAGGTGAAGTTCGAAATAATATTTTAACTTCGCGAAAAAACAAATGATTCAGTTGCAGCATCAGAACCCTTGTCACTGGTACAGAACATGGAGCAATTTCAGTTCATAATTACTCTATGGTGGCTTGGTGAATATGATATACTGTTCCGAGTAAACATTGTAAGTAAGGCTATGTAGTCTGAAACTATGGATTTACCGAACGCTCGCAATTGCTGAAAAAGTTGCATGGAATTTGTGAAACATTACCATACTTTTTCGTCTACCCTAATAGCAGTTAGGGAAATAGCACTCCAGACTGAGGTAGATCCGATTTTTAAGCCAGTGTGATCTCGAAAACAGAAACCGTTATTTGAATACGAAGCCGAAGGAATTATTTGAAAAGAACGTTTTTTATCCCATGATTGATATAATTGAGAATGCATTGGGGTCAGTCGATTTAAACAACCGCCAAATTCTACGATACACGTGGTCATTTTTGTACAACATCAAAATAATTCCTGGTTAAAATTCATATTGGAAACAGCCTATTTGTAAATTAGCTTAGCCGAGAGAAAAAATTTATTAAAAGACTTTAAATTAAAAGAGCCATTAAAGGTTTTTCGACTTATAAAACGAAATGATTGGCAGGATATTTTCCGGAATGTGTTGACAGCATTTCGTATATTGCTGACTGTACCCGTAATTGTTGCTAAAGGAGAACGAAGTTTCAATAAATTAAAACTTATAAAAGCTAACTTACGATGTACCATGTGTGTCAGGAAAGACTATCAGATCTTAGAATTTTGTCTATGGAAAATGCTAAATTATTCGGACTTGATCAAAAAATTTGCAAGCGCAAAAGCTAGAAAATCTAGGCTTTCTTTTTTTATCAAATTGGTTCTTTAAAATTGATTACTGTCTGCAGGATAACAGTTTAAATAAAAGTTGTCAAACAAAATATTACTCGTTATTATTTCTCATTTGATGACAAGTTGACATTCAGAGATATACCCATAGAGATGTTTGGTCGGTTTGATACTGTTTATATATAAAAAATTACATTCCCTTTCGTCTGAACGTAAACTATGTAGAACACAATCACGGATAAGCAATTGCATAGAAAGAACGCTAAGTTTTATATTTGGATGGACATTATTTTGAGATATCGCACCACCTATAAGTTTTTCTCGGTCCGCCACTGCATAGAACATCTATAATGTAATCCTATGGCATGCTTAAAAGGATCGAGTTTTATATGTGACCGGCTCTGAAGAAACCCGGCTTATGCGTAAAAGAAACAATGTTTTCAAGCCTTCTTTTATGACGTGCCATTGGTAGAAATTGAAAATAATAATTATAAGCGACGATATAGCCCCATTTTTCTTCACCCCTGTCGTATGCAAAATACTTAAAAATTCGCCTTTTTTTCAATAATCAACAGATGACACACATTCAAGAGTTTTTTGAACCCTCTTTAATGAAATACTTTTTTGTGACACGATGCTGCTGGAACGAAAAATATTTCATATCCTTTAAAAAGAATGTTACATACTACAACCAATATTGATTAAAAAAAAAGATACACGAATTATGAAATGCGTGAAGAATACATGAAAAAATTGACAAAAATCACATGAAAAATTATCCAATTCTTAATTTAACACTTCCAATCTGTACAAGAATAAAGATATCTACTAATTACTTGCAGTAGGTTTTTGTTTCGTTTTCGTACTAAGTTAAACGTCGCATAATATCACGTCTTATTTATATTCATTAATTTAGTTGACTCCGGTCAGTACACATATTAATAATTACGTCATGAGTGTAATATTATTATTTATGCAAATAAATCTTTCTTCTTCTACTGCGAATAACTCTTACAAAAAATGCCAGCGCGATTTACAAAAGAATACATCAGAAAATTAAAATGGAAAAGTACCTGAAAAATTATTTGTATTTGATTGTTATTTACAACTATAAGCTTTACTAAAATAAGACGTACTGCTTATTAACTTGTACAAAAATGAGGACACAATTGATAAAAATTGTAAATTGAACAATTAACCGGAGATTACATAAAAACTTACTTAAAATACATGAAAAAACGAATGGAAAATCGAAAAATTGCTTCATTCTTACTTATGGAAATCACTTTAAGAGAGCGACCTCGACGTCGACCCCCTCTACTGCCACTTTGACGTCTTCCTTCGTGACCACGTCCTGTCCTTCTATTTTAACATGATTCCTCACGCTCTCAATTCCCGGATAACTCCTATACTAGCGGTAACACTATACAGAAACAAAAAACAACATAATAATAGCTACTGAAAATGATGAAACAGTATTCCCAAACTTCAAACGCGTTTTTCCCGCATATTGCATTTTAGGCATAAGCCGGGTTTCTTCGGAACCGGTCACATATGCTTCTGTGAGTGTCGCAAGTACTGATTTCAAATCGAATCGTACTGTTTTTTCCCCATTTTCGCCTATTTTATTGTTCTTTTCGCTTTCATTGAATATAAATGAAAGTTTCCGAATACGTAAATAGGCTAAAAGTAGTTTGTAATTTTATGTGCATACCTAACTTGATTACAATAGCGTATTTAAAGTGAAATAATTTAATAAATATACAAATTAGCTAAATTAAGGAGCGTATAAAAAAAATTGCAGAAATGAGAAAAAACAAAACAACCAAAACTTATTTTCAACTTATATAAATAGACATCACTTTCACCACTACACCGCAAAAGAAGTTCGTTACATCTTATGTGTTTATACTATATCAATATAATAAATTATGTATTTAAATTTTTATTAAATTAAAAATTGATTTTTTTAAAATTATTTTATTGTAATAATTTTTTTGTTTAATATACTTTATTTTGGAATAATCAGTCTTCCGAACCATCCGCACAATGTAAATAAACATAATCTGGAATTTATTGCATATTTTTGTCTGAACGGGTATGTATATTATGCGTTAAATGCGGCTTCTAAAAATGTTAATTTGTCGCCTAAATCAAAAAGTTGCATTCTAATATTTTAGACAGTTCGTATACTCGTCATGGGATCATCTATCGATCTGCAAAATTTCATCAAAATCGGTGACCCACATAGTTCGTGTGACCTCTCCTTCTCAGACAACGGCTGTTAGCTTAAGAAAATGTTTTTTTTCAATTTTGGCGGGGGGAGGGGGCAACGATGATCATCACACTATCGCAAGTGACCTTTTTTGGAGTTTCAATACGTGTTAGTAGAATATTCTAGCTGAACAAAACACCGCTGCCTAACTAATGTACATATTTACGCTACCGTAGTTGGTTAGGAAAGCAGATCAACTGCTCTGTAGCGGTTTTCCCCAACTCACGGTCATGTTTCATATTTTATACTCTTATTGGTTTTTTTTTTTTTTTTCTAGCCTGGCAAGAAATACTTTTATTATTGTAGAGCGTTAATACTGTCGACGTATTTTCTGTGCGCGCTCAACAGTCGAACAGTTTATTGTTTGTATCCGATGCACAATCAATTTATTTCACAAAATATTTGTCCTTTTTTTTTTATTTTTTTTTTCGGGCGTGTCAATTATGGATGTTAACCAAACGCAGGAAAAATTTTTGGATGTTATACGACAGCCGGTTATTACGCTCCAACGAAAAACCACTGCCCAGCTAATTACGCCGCGATAGCTGCCTGAGGTTCACCTTCAGTAAATGTAAGCGTCTTTAGTTTACATTTTCATTATGATAATATATAATTGTCCGTTTCAACGTTTTTATAATTAATAAGAACTTGATAATTGATTAAATTTTAGGATGATTTGATGATCAGCGTACACATACATACATAAGTTGTGTAAGCATATGGTGTAATTTGTTGTTTTTTTTAAACCGAATTCGTAGTTATTAACAGTTTTAGGATGGGAATAAATTATTAGTGCGGATAAAGTTACTCGCTTTTGTCGGTTGTTACACCTTGAATAAAATATTTAATATAACTCCGTCTATAACGAAAAAGGAAATTACGAATAGAAAATTGAAAAGTAAAGTAAAATTATAAACAAGACTACGTATGTGTACGCACAATATTTTATCTAGCCGAAAAAAATATTGCCGAGTGAAAATAATTAATGATATCTAAAAAATATTAAAATCGACTTCCTAGAAGTAAGTAAAAACAAAAACTTCTCCTCTTCAAAGTATCCGAATCTCAAAAGCGTAGTCTTTTTCATAAATCCGTACACAGTCCTCGTGCAAACCCCGGTTAAGTTGCCGCAGTCATTGCACTTGAATTTGCCAGCATAACGCACATCTCCGAACCTACCAATGAATTTTCCCCCTCGCATCACTGCCCCACCGAACGATTCAGTCTGATCATTTGAAATTACATTAATAAAAATTCTTTTCAATATTGAAAATTAAAGTAGGAACCTTTGTAAGTTTAGTAAAGGTGTGATTAGCTAGCTAACATGGCGTAGTTGATTAGGCAGTGATGTTTCGTTCGTGTAGAATATCTCGTTGCCCAACATGGAAACTTCTAAAAATTTCGCTTGCGCTAGAGGTTAATATCGCTATAGATGAGGCGCCAAAAAAAATAAAAAAAAAAATGAAAAAAATGAAAAAAAAAATGAAAATAATGAAAAAAAAAATGAAAATAATGAAAAAAAAAACACTTGAAATTCTATTAGTATTTAAAAATGGATATATACAGAAAAACGGTATTGTTTTTACGCGTTCTTGAGCGAGCCGAAAAATTTTCAACATTCTGGACAGCTGCACTTGCAATTTTTAGCGGGAAATTATCAGCCGCCCATAAAACCTAAGTGCCTTTGTTATACGCATAGAAAGCTGTAAATTTTGTACCCGCACAGAGAATAAAAAACATACTAACCGCTCGCGACTAATAATGCGCTCCATCTTAATCGATATATGAATTTATTGTTGTATTCTTGTAGAAGGCATATTTTTTTTAAATTAATACAGGCGGGATTCTAGCGGTTTTTAAAGAACGATACAAAATTTCACAGCTGTCGGACAGTGGTGAGAATAAGAGGCAACAAAATTCCCCTAAGAGCCGTCATAAAAATAATATACCCTCTACTAAACGCATAATATTCTTCATGGAATTTTTTTTCAAAGAGCCTTCCCTCTGTTGAATCTGCTTCGCGTTCGAGAAACGGAATATTAAATACTTTACGAAGGATAATTGCGGTGTGTTAATTGTTTATGTTACTTCGAGTTTAATTTTTACCAATCAAGAAAGAAAAAAATGAGGGAAAAAGGGTAGTGCAATGGTATGAAATATTTAAGATGTACCGTGCAGATATCTGTTTCGGTTTTTTTTTTCGTTTATTAACATTAAATTGTTACCCTTTTTTTTCAAAATTTAAATATACTATCTATAAATTGAAGGTTTTCGATGCGACTGTAATAATGGGACAAGTTCACAAACTTCTAAAACACCGGCTCCAGCAATTCCGCGAAAATACGGAAGATAGTACAAGCTGTACCGTTTCGTGTCAAAGCTTACTCATGACAATGCACAACCTGTTGCTTCATCGACCAGCAACAGATGTTGAACTTTCATCAGATTGTTTTGAGATCTTTGAACTAAGCCCTAGATTTACTTGGTTTTTGTCTGCTCTGTGCTTCAATCAAAAGATCCGTCTTCCGCCTTTTCCTTTCCCCTGCTACTTCAACCATAGACATCACGATCATGATGTGTTTATGTTTATCCACTGCTGGATGTAAGCGGTTCCCCTTTCCTTCCAACTATATATCGGTCGCAGGCTTTGTTCATCCTTCTCAGTCCGGCTGACTTTTGTATATCATCCCACCATCTAGTGCACAGCCGCTCAGTAGTCTCAACATTGCGAAAGTAATATACATCTTATTGTAATATAAAGTAGTAACAATGGCAGTCTGAAAAATCCTATAACACGGGTAAAATAAAAATATAAATATACCTAAGCCGATCAGTGGAGTTGGCGCTACTTAAGCGTCAATACATTCGATAATTAGAAAAAATTTACTGCAATCAAACCTTAGGAAGTTCAGTAGTATAAAAAATAAATGCTAAAATAACAAACTAATACGTAAGTAACAAAATTAATATAAGAATATCAAACTTGTTATCTTAGGAACGTTTTCGGGCATAACCCATCTTCAGCTAAAATATAATCGAACTAAATTAAAAACATAGTGTAACAGTGAACACAATTTAAAACTTCACTTTGAAGCTAAAATAAAATTAAATTAAAAATAAATTAAAATGAAAATAACATGAAACATAGCACACATGTGAATTGAACTACAGTCTAACACATATTGAAACTAAAAATTTAAATCACAAGTTTAATAACGGTAATTAATGTGAAATAAAAACAAGAAATAAAATTGAAATAAAAATTGAAATAAAAAATGAATGATAAACATATTTGGAGATTAGATAAGAAATAAATAATAGAACCTGTCTAAGAAGGGCTAGTTTAAAATTTTTTATTAAAGTATTATATTAAAGAGTGGGTTTTGATTGTGTGGAGTTTGGTCATTTAATATATTGTTTTTGTGTTTATTTATGTAATAGTTTTCAGCTATGTTCATTAGGTTTCCTTTATTGTATGTGGCTAATACTGTAACTGTTTTTTCTAGTGAATCAGGTGTATGTTTATTTTTTATTAAGTGTTCTGCATATGTGGATTTTTCCGTTTCGTTATTTGTAAATGATTTAATGTGTTCTAGGTATCTATATTTTATTTTCCTACCAGTTTGACCGATGTATGCCTTTTCACAATTATTACAGTTTATTTTGTATATACCACTATTTTCAAATATATTATTATTTTCTTTATTCATAGTAATTATTTTGTTTTTTAGGGTATTGTTTGTTTTATAAGCTATTTGTAATCCTAGTTTTTTAAATATATTACTTAATTTGTATATATTTTTATTTATGAAAGTGAATGTTATAAATTTGTTTTTGTCTTTGTTAATATCGTTATTTTTTGGTTTATATTTTAATTTTAATTTTATTTTTTGTATTAATTTTTCTATTATGTGTTCAGTGTAACCATTATTTATTGCAATTGTTTTTAATATTTTTATTTCATTTTGTTTTTTGTTTTGATTCATGGGGGTGTTTAGTAATCTATTTATGGCGTGTATGAAGTATGCGTGTTTATGTTGATTTGGATGGTTTGATGTTTTGTTTATTATAGTGTCGGTTGTTGTTTGTTTTCTGTGTATATTGTATTGTAATTTATTAGTAGTTTTATTTATTATGATGTCTAAGAAGTTAATTTTATTGTTTATCTCTTTTTCCATAGTGTATTGTATGTTTTTATGTATTTTATTTAAATCATTTAAAATGTTATTTTCAGTGTTATTGTTGTTTTCATCAAAAATAACTAAAGTATCATCTACATATCTGATATATGTTTTTATATTATATTTTTTAATTAAATTTTCAATATATCTTTCTTCGAGATGTTGTAGAAATATTTCACTTAAAATACCTGATAAGGGGGATCCCATACCTAAACCACTATTTTGGGTATATGTAATATTATTGAATTTGAAAAATATCTTTGATAAATTACAAAACATACCTATAAACAATAAAACTAAAATAATCTCTTACGATATAACCAATTTATACACTAACATACCAATTAATGAGACAATAGAAATAATCAAAAAATCAATAAATGTTTCAAATAATAATATATATAATAACCAATTAATCAATTTAATAAAAATACTCATTGAACAAAATTATTTCAAATTCAATAATACAATAAAATTAACTTCTTAGACATCATAATAAATAAAACTACTAATAAATTACAATACAATATACACAGAAAACAAACAACAACCGACACTATAATAAACAAAACATCAAACCATCCAAATCAACATAAACACGCATACTTCATACACGCCATAAATAGATTACTAAACACCCCCATGAATCAAAACAAAAAACAAAATGAAATAAAAATATTAAAAACAATTGCAATAAATAATGGTTACACTGAACACATAATAGAAAAATTAATACAAAAAATAAAATTAAAATTAAAATATAAACCAAAAAATAACGATATTAACAAAGACAAAAACAAATTTATAACATTCACTTTCATAAATAAAAATATATACAAATTAAGTAATATATTTAAAAAACTAGGATTACAAATAGCTTATAAAACAAACAATACCCTAAAAAACAAAATAATTACTATGAATAAAGAAAATAATAATATATTTGAAAATAGTGGTATATACAAAATAAACTGTAATAATTGTGAAAAGGCATACATCGGTCAAACTGGTAGGAAAATAAAATATAGATACCTAGAACACATTAAATCATTTACAAATAACGAAACGGAAAAATCCACATATGCAGAACACTTAATAAAAAATAAACATACACCTGATTCACTAGAAAAAACAGTTACAGTATTAGCCACATACAATAAAGGAAACCTAATGAACATAGCTGAAAACTATTACATAAATAAACACAAAAACAATATATTAAATGACCAAACTCCACACAATCAAAACCCACTCTTTAATATAATACTTTAATAAAAAATTTTAAACTAGCCCTTCTTAGACAGGTTCTATTATTTATTTCTTATCTAATCTCCAAATATGTTTATCATTCATTTTTTATTTCAATTTTTATTTCAATTTTATTTCTTGTTTTTATTTCACATTAATTACCGTTATTAAACTTGTGATTTAAATTTTTAGTTTCAATATGTGTTAGACTGTAGTTCAATTCACATGTGTGCTATGTTTCATGTTATTTTCATTTTAATTTATTTTTAATTTAATTTTATTTTAGCTTCAAAGTGAAGTTTTAAATTGTGTTCACTGTTACACTATGTTTTTAATTTAGTTCGATTATATTTTAGCTGAAGATGGGTTATGCCCGAAAACGTTCCTAAGATAACAAGTTTGATATTCTTATATTAATTTTGTTACTTACGTATTAGTTTGTTATTTTAGCATTTATTTTTTATACTATAGTTACTAACAAACAGGATGATAAAATATTCCTTAGGAAGTTCGTTTGAATATGCAAAAAATCAACTTAAAGGACAAACTACAATAAAAGCAGAAAAGAAAAATATAAGAGCGTAAGAAGGAGAGGAAATAAGTAAATAATTATACAAACAGCATAGAGAAAAAGAAAAAGGAAAAGAAACAAAAATAAATGTAGTGGAGTGATAAAAGGGGCCCTGAATTTCTTTTCTCTTGTTATTTATTGTTATTAAGGGTAAGTAATTCAAATTAATATAGATAGGAAAGAAAAGTGATAAGGAGTCACAGCAAGGGAAGGAGAGGATGCAATGTTCTTAAATCTGAAAAGCTCCGCGATAGCTTCGGATAGGGAGTTGATTGATGAAAAACGAGAAGAGCTAGGAGTAGTTAAGGTAGAAAGATTAAAAATATTAAGTATCGAGCGACCACTGTTGATAAATGAGGCGTTGGCAGGGGAGAAGAAAGATATATACTAAAAGCCTTTAGAAGCAGAGGGAAAACGGTAGGAAATTATGGAAAAGATTTAAAGTGGGGTTTAGGATCCGAAAGTTTATGGAAGGTGAGCGATTTAGGGCGAAGAGCGGATTTAGAAAGTGAAAGAGTTGAGGATCTAAGGAATAAATTATGAGACTTGGGATGGGAAACGGTCGATTTTTTTCTTTTTTTTTTTTTGAATGATATCAACAAAGGAAAATGCTGAGGAAATACGATTTCCGTTTTCAACTGGCAGGATTTTATCTTCCACGTTCTGTTATTATCCCTATTATTCGCTTGCGCTTTAATCACACTTTATTGCCCTTTTCCCGCTATCGCCTCTCTTTCGTTTCTTCTCCTTATTCTTCTCTATATCCTAACGAAGCCGTTATCTATGATGCTTATCAAAACTGGCAAGCTTCGTGAAGCAAATATTTTCATTGCGCCATTATTAGATAGGTCTCACACTAGGTTCTATTGGATATCAAAGATGAAAGAAATGAACAGACTCGGCGATTTTATAAGAAAGAAATTTAATTTAGACTAAAGAAATTGGCCTAAGTTCTCAACCGTGTCTTTAAAGACGCCGTATGAAAATAATTGGAACCTGAGAAAGTCGTTTTCAGAGATATCGATCTATCCTGAACAATACCGAACGAAAATAAAAGTGTACTTGATATGAAAGCCTTGAATTTGTTTTTTTTTTAAATAAACTACCATCTGATAGAAAACAATTTACAGAAAAAACATCGTTAAAAAATAACCGAAGCCTATTCTCGCTGTTCGCACATTTCATTGACTGCAGTGGTCTTGCAAAATAAAAATTTAACAGCTGAAAATGAATGTAAACTGCCGATGTTTCTATCCAAGAGAGATTCTAACGTAATCGGAATAGAACCCACAAATTTACAACGGAAAAAAACGATTACGTATTATTAGTATTACCTTGGTTGGTATTATAATCCTCGTTACGATTATTAGTATTAGTATTATCGTTATCATTGTTGTTATTATTGCTATTCTTGTTACTATTATCATTCACACTATTACCAATGCGATTATTATTTATATTTTTACTGGTTTTTTTTTCTTGGTTGCTCCAACGGTCTGGACGCAATAACATGACAAACTAAATTAGGTGGCCAGGCTGTCAAATTTTTGATGCTATTCTTATTGTTCAAATTATTTTTATCGTCATTGGTGATATTAAAATTATCGATAGCGCTGCTTATATCTGCGGAGTTAACAGAACTAGTGAAGTCGGTTTTTTGTAAGAACCGAAAGTCCTTAGTGAACAGATCTGATTTCAGAGAGACCAGGTTGGAGGGCTCCCATTTATTGGATGTGTTTAGCTACATCACACTGATAAGCCAGGTTTGCAGTTCGCCGGACGACCTTCATTAGACACCTCACCAGCTAATATATAACGATAGACTATATATATATATATATATATATATATATATATATATATATATATATATATATATATATTGTGTATATCAGACCATGTTTAGCGTCCATGTCTACGCGGCGGAAACATGGATGCTAAACAAGAAAAATAGATAGGAAGCTTTCGAAACATAGTGCTGGCGACGCATGTTGAAAATCTCGTGGGTCGATAAAACATCCAATGAGGAAGTTTTTAATCGAGCACAAGAAGAAAGATCGCTCTTGAACACGATCAAGAAAACAAGGTTGAAATGGATAGGGCATGTGTTAAGACATAATAGCCTACTGAAAGATATCATAGAAGGAAAAATAACCGTGTGTAGACTGAGAGGAAACCCAAGGCAGACGCTGGTGGATACAATCAAGAAAGAAGCAAACATGAAGACATACGAGGAACAGAAAAGGCGAACAGCGGATAGGAAAAGGTGGAGGACTTGGATGATAGGGGCGAACCAGTCAAACGATTGAAACACCGATCGATCGATCCGATCATAAATAATTAAAGGAAGAAAAAAGTAAATAAACAATATTTCGAAAAAAAATAAAACGATACTAACAGTAAAGCGAAAATAAATCAACCCGACGATAAGAGACACCAGCCAAAGTAGGTATGGTTTTAATTTACACAAGCGAAAATTAAATAATTACACGCAAGCAAATATTAATAGAAATCGGAATAACACGCTTAGAAGGTAGAATTAATTATTATATAAAAATCTTACCGAGCACGCGATAAAATTAAATGCCACCGGTTATAGATAACGCTGAGAAACAACTTATTCTGAACGATAACATATAACGATCTGTCATAACGTAAAGATCTTTTTCAACCTTAAATTGATTAAAAACTTATTTACGGAATTCAATCGAACGCAAACTGGTCTTGCCTTGATGGGTGTCTATAGAAAAGAAAAAGTGGATATAATACGGTTTTTAAATAAATTTGTATTTATATGTCGACCTTTCGATTTTTTTCAGTGTATGCAAGTAGATCATGGTAATCGCATATTTTGTAATAATATATATATTAATTACAACGTAATTCTTAGGCTACCCCCCATTCCAAAAAATGTCTCAATTTTATGTAACGCAAAATTGCCCGAAAAAATGTCTCAATTTTATGTAACGCAAAATTGCCCGAAAAAATGTCTCAATTTCATGTAACGTTTGTTATATTTTATGGGATTTCTGTGATTATGTTATTACATTCATATGGACCGATTTAGAATTATGTTGTAAATTTTAATTGTTTTATACAAAGTATAGAAGAGAAAGAAATAGAAATGTAAGCAAGAGGGGTCAAGGGGCACAAGCCCCTTGCGAGGCCAAAATGACGAGTTTATATATATATATATTTGTATATATATATATTTGCTTTTATTTTTTGTGCCTTAGGAATGTGTATATTTATGCAGAAAATGCTTGGAGCCTCTAAAAAATTAATAATTAAATCGAATTTTTGAATTTATATATTTTTATAGTTGTATATTTTTAAATATTTATATCAATAGTTGTTTTTTACTTCTTTTATTTTTGCTGTTCGTTTTTATCCCTTTCATTTCCTCTGATTTCCTTTTATTTTTGTTGTAACTTGTTCTAATTTCGATATACGATACTTTTTATAAATAAATAATTTGTAATCATTCCTAAAACTTTAATCTAGATACTGCTTCCGGTTTTAGGATTCTCTAAATAGAAAAGAACCGGCTTACGATTCCTTTTAAGAGTAGCCCATTAGAATATGTTGTCACTGGGTTGTTTAGTTTTAGTTTAGATTGGAAAAGCGGATCTGACCAGGGGGACATTTTTACCTATAAAATCTCGTATTCGCCAACAGACCCGGGCTTGTGAAAACGTTAACTCAAATTACGCATCATAATTTGAATTTGCATTACTCGTTTTAAAAATCTCGCACAATCAAAGTTTCGTAATAATTTAAAATTTATGCTCCACATTACGGAGACAGCGATGATCGGAATTATTCGAAATGTTCAAAAATGTACCGCTGTCAAGATTTATTGGACGGTCAAATGAAATTTAACGTTTATTTCAAATATCGTTATTTCATTTGATTCTTTTAAGAGTCAAACATTTCTAGTTTCTAATTAGAGTTTCGTGGCATCCGGCGTCGTCTGGATTCTGCTGTACATTGGAAGAGGGGATATAAGTTTTAAATGAATGAAAGAAAAACAAAAGGGAAGCAGACATTAAGTAACGTTTTAAAATTAAAAATTTTAATTTCTCGTAAAATGTTACAATTTTATCGAGATTCCCCTCTCATTTTCAGGGAGAGTATTTTTTTAAATGGGGTATACCGGAAAACATAAAAACTGTATATATATATATGTATATAATTTAACTAAAAAGAGCGAATAAAGCAACGACAATCTTTTTATTTTAAAATCTCATTGTATAATAATTCAGCCGGTTTGAATGAATACAGAAACATCGTTGCATCGCTACGTTTTTAATTTGAAGAAATTTTAAAATTAATTTTGAGAGTCCCGTGCGGTGTTCGAATTATTCGGGTTTAATAAATTACTTTTTAATGTCCGTAGGCGGTAACTTTTACCGTCGTCATTTAATTTGTAATGCAGGATGCCAAGCGCGGAGGAACAGGCTTTTGGAAGTTCTCGACTGTGTCGACAGTTTTTAAATTTGACCTTGGCAAAATCGGATTCGTTCCGGAAAAAATATTTTAATTAGTGGAACAGGTCTCTGCTCGATTTTTTTCGTGCCACAGGCGTAATAATTTTAAACCTCGATTTTTCGAATATATAACGCAACCAGGGCAACACACAAAAGCGCCGATATTTTTGACATTCAAAAAGTGACGTTTCACGATAATTACTAAACGAGTATTTTCTTAATTTACGTGGCTGGGGTGGAAAAATTAAATGAAAAAAAAAAAACGACTAATCGGATTGTTTTTCACTGACGGAACATTTCTGTCTTGTAATTTATCAACGTTATCGGAAAGGGGCAGATTTTTGGGCACATTTTCAGCTCATAATATATTCTGCTCTTCTTTCCTCAGTCGCTCATTACAAATTATAACTCTATTCCTATTCTTCTTCATTTTCTAATCCTGCTTCACCTCTCTATTCCGCCATTTCCTCCTTACCCATGGTTCTTTGGGTTATTTTCTCTTAAACGATATATTATATAATCTCTGCTATTTGTCGCCTTTATATCTTCTGTTCTTAGACGCATAAGATTTTAAATTATTTTCTCTACCTTCCCACTTCTGGGCTAATGTTCTTGCTGACAAACCCATAAAAAAAAAAAAAAGGTAGCGATTAAATTATTTCTCTTTTTCATACGCGTCAGATTTAAATGGAAAAAAAATAATATATATATAATTAGTACGTAATTATTGAAAAAGATCCCTAATTTTTCGAAATCGGCAATGAAACTCTTCTCATTTGGCATCATATCGACATTTAGAAAACTAAAAAGTGGAAGTATGTTTTTAGCTGGAGGTAGATATTTAATTTCTGCGACGTGCGACGACAGGGCGTGTCACAACGCGCGATTTTATGTTTTTTACATTGAAATTTATGCAATATCGCCGTCATTATAAAAACGTATTTCACGCTTTTTGATTTCTTCTTATTTTAATAAAATGTATCAGTAGAGTGTTCTTGAAATTCGGATGACGGGCAAAATAAAAATGTGCATTTCGAAATTTTTACACAAATGTAAACACTGGTTGTTTTTTCGTTATTTATAAAAATATGCAAAATAAGTTCACAAAGTGCAATTCTTTGTAAATTAAATTCATACCGATTGTACACGAAACAATAAACAAAGAAGACAAAAATCTTTAAAAAATCCATAAAAAATCTTTAAACAGTCTTTAAAAAATCTTCAAAAAGTCTTCAAAAAATCTTTAACATTTTTATTTATTTTTTCTTGTTTGGGTTTTTCCCTGGGCTTGCCAATAATAGACGATTGATTATCCATCAACACGTGTACATAGAGCTACAATTAGGAGTAACAAGGAATGGAATCTGACAAAGAATGCTTTATCAAAGATGAAGAAACAATAACAATCAACGTCGAAAAATGCCAAACGTATGCATCCTGAAAAGAAAAGGAATGACATTGCCGAAGGTTAAAAGGAGTTAGCTATCCCATACCATGGCTACATCTGCAATTACAGAGCCCACAGTACTATGCTACAATTATGGTAAACTATAGTCGATGTTGTTATATTTATAATTTTATTTGCGACATTCAATAGTAAATACTTTGTATTATGTATCGGAATATACAAGTTTTTACTTCAGACTCGTGCCATGCCTCGCTATTTAACCCACTTCAATGCTTTTTCTTTCCTAGATGTGTTTTAATGACGTATACAAGATCTTTAAACGATTCGAGATGATAAAAATTAATTATCGTAAACCGAGGAAGAGGGTTAATTAGATTTTTGTAGGAACATTTACAACGACACACTATAAAAATGTATAAAGGAGTGAAAAAACATCTCACAATATTTAATCAATTCCCCCGAGTATTTCCTTTTTTAAATGTTTTTTGAAGCATTGGAAACTACATCGGTGGAAGTTTTTTTTACATGGTTTACATTTTCAACGGGTACAGTTCGAAGGAACATCATAATAGAGAAATATAATAACTACGCGGGTACGTATTTTACTGAAAGTCTACAAATCACTTTTTAGTCGGTACTTTACAGTCGTCGTCGGAACTATCATAATATAATTTTTTCCTATTGCCGTTCAGGGAGGTCAGTTGAAACTTTTAATCGTCCAGAGAAATGCCCTCATTCTCAGTTTTAAATCCATCGACCGCTATGAATAAACAAGCGAGATGAGTAAATTACTTTTTCCCTGTCGAAAATTCATTGATACATTATCAATGACGCACGCTGTACAAATCGTTTAATTTTTAAAGATATTTTTTATTTTTCATTAGCCTGACGTTCTAACGATAAATGTGGTACCGTGTGTTTTAAAGATATTCTTTGAAAAAAAACAACAAACCGGTACGGCTTAAAGTGGTTAAGAAGACAAAAAAAAAAAAAAAGAATGCTTTCCTATAGGAAATACAAATTAGCACGGCAGCCGCTAGTCTAAGGTGATCGATTAATCACAGACGTCATTATGAATTGTGTCTGGTAATTGAAGTTTTTCTGTCCCGGCGGAATATACAGTCAACACCTAAAATCAATTATTATATATAGGATATTATACCAGCGAAATTATGTTTGTAAACGATCATCCTAAAAGAAGAAACGAACTCCGTCCCCCATAACACCTTCCAGTTCGTTATTTAGGTTCTCTTAAGAGATTACATTAGAGATGGCGTGGTGGTAGCCTAGTGGCTAAGATGCTTGGCTAACAAATCAGAGGTCGCGTGTTCGAGACTTATTCCAAGTTGCTCTCCCAGGTATATACCTAGTCAGAAAATCAGCGGCACCAGAAAAATCTGGGAAAGTATAGGCGGCCGAGAGAAAAAGGATTACTGGCTCGTCTACTGTCATTAGTGTCGTTGGGCTTAGTGTACCATTATGGAAAGCTTTACAATCCATGATATCTTCTCAAGGTTATCCATGGGATTTACTTCACTTTAAAAGTACATTATGAAAAGGGCTTAATTCCGCAATTTCCGAAAGGTCAATTAAGTGTGAAATATATCGGTTTCCATAAATTTAATTTCAATCCTAACGGTTCCTCCGCATTATTTGTAATTGTTATTTCTTCTCCGTAATATCTCAGAATCTCTTTCCCATCGCCGAGACGTTATGAAAGCGTTTTCGTCGATGCAACTTTTGATTTTCTCTCCATCGTACAGAGATAGTCATCAAAAAGACGCAGGATCTTTTCTAGCCAGAATGTTGTGGGTAAATGATATAAAGTTCCGGAGCAAGGTTGTTAGACATTTTGTAATGCCGGATAAACCAGGCATAGTCCTTTGTTATCTCCTTCATTTTGACCTCCTCCTCCTCCTCGATGGTGGGCTCTGTTTTTGTAGCATTTTGCTTTATACATTTTTATCTGATATTCCCTAAAGAACAAAATTATTCGCTAATTTTCCGGGAAAATAAAGTTTAATAGCCTAGTAACTTGAAAATATTCTTAAAGTTAGCAATCGATAATAGAACGCAGGAAATAAAGACACAAGGATTTAGAGTCTAGCGAGTGCAAAATGATTAGCCCGTAAAAACGGCAAAAAATCGTTGAACCAGCGTCTGCAGGTGAATCGTCGACGACCGCGACAGATTTCGTAAGCGAAAACGGTTACGGCCGGGGTTTACTTAGCCGGTCGCCATTCACAAATTGGTGCGAAATTGTTCTGTTGTCTCGTTAAAATTTACGCTTTTAGGGAATCGGTGAATGCGCTGCAATGCGCTTATCGGCCGGGGGGCGGGAAGGGGAGGGGGTGTTTTTTAAATATTTCTCGAGCGCGGAAGTGATCGTTTTTCGGTCTCATTAAAAAAGACAAATGCCGCTAAAGAAAATAAAATAGCGACGAATAGGTTCGCAAAAAAAAAAAAAAAAAAAAGAAAGGAGGATCATTGAATTAGCAAAACAAGCGAATAACAACAGCCACTCGACACATTTTACAAATGACCAATTACGTGGTTAGCTTTTTAATAGCGTTAGCTGTCGCAATAGCCTGGAAACGGCGTAGCCCGCGGAAGTATCAATTTGACCGGTCCCGCATCCCCGCGCTCGGATAAAATTAATCAAACAATAAGAAGATAAACTGCTAACTAGCCGGAACGGCGACGGTTGACCGAGGGAGTCTGGGCCCGGTTGAAGAGGACGGCGTGATAAATTTCCGCGAAAAAGAAAAACTAAAAATAACCGAAAGGTGTGGCAGGTGGGAAAACCGACAGCGCCGGCCAATAGCCAGCGGTAAGGACAGCGAGACAGATGAGAAAGGAAGAGAAGGTGAGAGATGAGGGAAAATTAGTAAATGTTTCACGTACTCTTTGTCTTGGCACTTTAAGTTTTCTCCTCTAAACACTCGACGCTCTGTTATCTACGGTTCGGCCAGCGGCTTCGGGCTCTTCTTTCCCTCGGTTCTCTCTAGCCCCTCGCGTGGTCACGCTGTTATATTTCGCGGCATTTTTACACACCGACCGGGGTGTTAGACTTTTTTTCTTTTTATTCCTTTTATTTTATTTGATCTTTTTTTGCAGCTCAAAAAAATCGTACAAGGTGTGCGTGCGATATGGCTCCGGTTAAAAGTTGTTTGTCGGAAGCTAATATTCAGAACGAAAGAGGAATGACATTTCCTGGGACTCCTCGGTGCGAGTTTTAGGGTGGTGAACTTGTTCTTTTCTTTTTTCTTTTCGTTTCTACCATAGCCAGAGGACTATGTTTTATTAATACGGACGATTAGTGGAAAAATGTGGAAAGTTCGGTGATTACAGATATGTGTGTGTGCGTGTAACTATCTGTAAACAAAGCCCATGTTGGCTAACCGTTCGAGTAAGCTTTTTTTTTCTTCTCCGATTCGTCTTACACGTTCAGACACGCGTCTTCGCAGAAGAGAAATGATATGAGATTATACACGATCTACTTGTTAAAAAAAAAAAGGCATGTCGCAAAAGCCAATAGAGAGCTAGCGCGTTTGTACAATTACATCCTTTGAGGGCGGCACTTCCTAAACGAAATTTGACAATTAGAAGTGCGCGCGGTACACAGCCCGTTACTGCTGCCTTTTCTTCGCGCGCGTCTCATTTATCCTATTTGCTATTTCTATTACGGCTGCCCTTAGAGTACCTTGGTTCGGTTAAAACTTCATTCCATCCTTTATTCGTAATCGTATTTTAGTGTCACCGCCGCTCGATCGATTTATTATATTCACAAATTATCATGTTCGTCGTGTATTCCTCCGTTCGTTGAAATATTATCCTTTTTCCAATTTCCACGCGATCATTGTTATTTAAAGGTTTTGTTCGGTCCGGAATAACTTTCGTTGCAATTCTCGGAGGAGCATTTTTATTTATAATTCTCACGTTGAGATTTCACAGCTTTTATTTTTCCTCTTTCGTTGCTTTACCATCTATACAGAATATGAAGTTAATTCGGCTCGTTCTGATCGAAATTATTCCGAATAGTCTTTTAAACTTGCTTAACCCAGCTTCATTGTTGCCGGGTATCCAATAGCCGACGGTTTTTAAAACCCCGATAACTTTAAAACAACTCGCAGTAGTTGCGGTCGTTGACCTCTTTCAGCGTATTAGCTATTCTATTAAAGTGTCATTGAGGCTAGAGTTTGCACGTCTGCTATGTTATACCCGGCCATAATGGGCACGTAACATTTATATATACAACGTGTTTATCGTTTATCGATGAATTGCATATCGTTTTTCACAGTTTTACGAACGATGCCATACGAAAATGAACAAATTGTCGACTTCTAGCCTTGTTTGAACAAGCTTGTACCACAATGAAAGTGAACAGTTCAGTTTAGACGACGAGTGTGGCTATGGAGAACTTACCGAGAGGCTTACGTATTCACGAACAAGTTGGGGAAACAATGACCTCTACCCGCCGAATAAAAGTTCGAAAACATATACGAAATGTAAATACTGTGGCGTCCTTCTGCCGAAGACAAAAAAAAAAGGCATAATTGCAAAAACGAGTGCTGCGGTTTATCTCGCGAGCGTGAGTTACTTTATTATCATCTTTTAAAGCTTGGTCTTCCTGCTCCTTTCAACGCCTCTTATGTTCTTTCTCTATCTATTCTCTCTGCTGTTCCTGTCCAAGGGGTGTTCCTTGATTCCATTGTCGGCAGAATAAAAATATAATTTCTATATTCTACTCCATGTATCTATTCCTTTTTGCTGGGCTAATGCTCTTTGGTAGCAAACCTAAGGGGGTAAAAAAAAAAATGTAACAATCCTATTTATATATAACACATTATCCCAGTATGCCAAAGTTTCGTTGATCTCGATAGCAATTAACTTCTTTCTACTCCTCCCTTTTACAAATTGGTATTCCTACTCCATACAGTGCTTCCTTCATTCTCTCTCTCTCTCTTTTCCTTCTCCTTCTGTTGTTCAGGCTCTTGATTCCTTTTTGTCTACTATCTCTGATCGTGTAAAGATCTGAGTTTCTTGCGTCTTTTTTCCTTCGTTCTTGATGTCCTTGTAGACGACCTCCCTCCAAAAAAAAAAAAAAAAAATTAGTATATAAGTAATTAACAAGTTTTGTTTTATATAATTCATAATAACGTGATAAAAACAATTTTACCTTTTGTACCTAAATTGTTGTTATTTTTTGTTTTTGAATATATATTCTAAATTAAGTTCTAACACAAATTGATCTCAGCAGAAAAAGGTTTGGTTTTTTCAATTTTTAATGATTATCATTTTTGTGATAAATAATAGTTTAATTTTCATAAGTAATATATCGAACTATTTCTCTAATATAGAAAACTAATATTGACATAAAAGATTGATTCAGTGTACAATAATGTATATACCCGGCGACCACAACGGCTGCTGTTTGGTCGTCACATTGATGCCGCGTTAATTTCGGTAAATTGTCTACGTTCGGTCTACTACTATTATCCTTTTCTCGTTTCATCGAAATAAAAGTAGAGTTATGCAATTATCCTCATTTGTCCGCTTCCGAACCGTCTCACACACTTAGTAGCCCATTCGGCTTCTTTTCTTAATTTATATTCCGCTCTAATTCCAAAATTACGGTACAACTATTATATTCGGATTTCCTCTCTCTAGTATATACTCAACCGGAAAACTGCCGTAATTTCTCAACTTTCCTTCTTCGCGGCGGCAGCGTTCAACTAGCTCTGTACTCTGTTAGGCTCAGTGCGTAGTTTGCTCCGTATTTATTTCTCATTCGTATTCTTTCCCGCGTGTACATTACTTTTTTAAACTAACCGATTATTTATTCCCTTTAATGCATTTTTCCTCTCCTTCCCTTTTATTTCGCTGTTTACTCCCTCTGATCACATAGAGGATCTTGTTCTTGGTTCTTGAGTAAGGATCGACAAATCGTCCTTAAAAAAACTGTCTATTTTTTCCCAGCTAATTGGAACTTTCTTTTAATTAGGATTTTTTTTTTATATATATATATATATACAATTTATAAAAATGAAGAAATTACTGTTTTTAGGCTTCGAAATTTTTAAGAACCAGTACCTCCGTGTCTTTTGCACAGAACTGTATTGCGACATGGCCTTACGGATGGTAGCCACTTTCCCAGTAACCGATTGGCTTTAGGTGAAAATTATAAAATTTCGTGACATATCTCGGTAACGGACAAAATTCGTGTATTAGCCATATCGTGAGACATATGTCGAAACGATTATTTCCACTACTCTTGTTAAATAACGATTTTGTTGAGACAAACGAGATTTCGAAGGAACTTGGAAATCTTCTGAAGGCCTAAAAAATTCTTTATGCCGATTAATGAGGTTTTGTATTAAATTAAAGTTAAGAACATTTACAGGCAGAGCGTCTCTACCATTACCACATGCACGTTAAAGTAGTAGTATCGAAATTTGTCGAAGGCGAAAATTCGTACCTCACACTATTTTCATTAGCAATCGGGAATACGTTATTTCTTTCGTTTTTTAGTAGAAGCGAAAGTTCAAAAAAAAAAAGAAATCTCCAAATATTATTTTTTTTCTATATTTTGGGCCCGTTAACTATAGACACTATTATTATAATTCGGTATAAGTGAAATTTTTGAAAGTTACAATGTACGGAACGGAACATTCCAACCGAACAAAATTAACCGAGGCCGAATGTATTGAATTTTGTTTATTACAATTATTAGTTTTACGTATTATGCACTACTAGTTGCTATTTTCATTATGGAACTTTTTTTTTTTTTTTTTCTATGCATCGCCTACATCGTTAGAAAGTTGTCGATAAAGCTACGGTGCATAGAGCTTTTACAGTATGCACACAAATTAACGCGAACTGAAGAATTAAATTGCGTTCAGAAGCGAACTCGATGGTTTATATTTTTATTTTCCCAGAATTCGTGTAAGCGCTATGATGCGTTACATTGAGACTAGGGATTTCGAACGATTTACACGACACCATGTCATTGGAAGCATACTGACCTCATAAAAGAAAAAAACAAGTTGAAATTGAAATGTCATTAAAATTTAAAACCCATCCGAGAACTACATCCCCGTCAGTTATTCAGTAAAGTGATCTAAAACGAATAATTTCGGTAATCGTGATAATCATAATAATTCCGGTAATCGTGATAATCGTAATAATCGTTATAATTTTGGTAATCGTATTAATCGTATTAATCGTGATAATCGTGATAATCGTGATAATCGTGATAATCGTGATAATTGTGATAATCGTGATAATCGTGATAATCTTGATAATTGTGAAAATCACAATACGAAGAATTTAAAAAAGTTTGTTAAGAGTTTTTCTCGAGTTGAACAGTGTTAATGGCAGTAGCAATCTTATAAAACATAAACGACTTTGCGTTTTTTCTTTTTCAACCATCAGGTGCAAAGTTGAAACTTTGATGATGCCAGATTAGCAGAAGCCCAGGTATTAAGGGGGGGGGGGGGACACTTTCACTGTTTGGTAACATTTCAGCCTCTGGTATGCCCATTCGGATAATGGAATTTAATTTTTAATCTGCGATATGTCGGAGAAACTTCAAAAAAAAAAAAAGCGAATTTAGAAAGAATGCATTTATTGTTTTTTTTCCCTAGTTCTAGTGTTGCGAAAGTATTCGTAACATCTCGTATGTCGTAACTTGTCATAATTTCATCGACACCTCTTAAAATGGCGGGAAAATACAATTTGAATTTTCGTTTTTATTCGGTGTATTTTATTAAAATAGGATTAAAATGCCCGAGCGCATATTCCGTTTTTAGGAAAGGAACCCCGTTTACTTCCACCTATTTCAACGTGTGCCTAATTGACCGAAAATTCCTGGCTAGAATAACAAGAACGTTTGATTCCGGAAATTAGATGAAAAAACGACGGGAAAAGTAGGTAAACATTTTTACACACTCCGATAATATCTTGGAAACGAAGGAAATTAATGCTCAGTTTTTAAGATGGAACTACATACGAAAAAAAAGGAGGTCTAAAATTCGTGAAATAATTTCTATTGTATTATGAAAAAAACAAAAAAAAAAAAGAAGAGATAAATAAATTACAAAAATACTGAAAAAATTTGAATCAATTAGCGCGTATTTATTCCTTTTTTTTTTTTTTAACTTCATTTTTACTAAAACACCTCACCCGAAGAGAAAAAAAACTGTTTTGAATGCAATGTGATTACGCCGCTCCCCCTCCCCTTTGGACTTGCCTACAAAGGACCTTAGGAACAAATAGAAGGGAAAGAAGCAAGAACAACTACCTAAAAGGTTATAGTGCTAGCGATCCGAAATGGAAAGCACAAACAAAAGGTACAGGGGAATAATAGTAGGAGTTGGGAAGGAACGGATAAAAGGAGAACTGAAAGAAGCGATTGCGCAGCTCAATAAAATACAACAAATGGAATCTGTAGGAATCGTAACTTCCCTGTAACTGCTTAAATATATATGTCCGATGGTAGTTTTAACTAAAATCACTGTGGTGGAGGGGGTTACTCGCAATTCTCGACGAAGCCTGACCACAAAATTGAAGTCTGTACCGTTTTTTGGCGAATTTCCAGGACGAATTTCTCTCCAGCTTTTAAGTTGAAAAATGATTCACCACAAGGAGTAAAATGTGAGGGGCACGCAATTTCGCAATCGTCGAATAGCCCTTTTTTCTTGACACGTGAAGAACTTTCAAAGCGGAGGAGGGCGACACGATTTTTTTGAATGATCTTTGCGAGTGTTAGCCATCGCAGTGTTGCTAGATATCATTCCAATCCCGGTTAAATCTCTTGCTGGAGTTTAATGTGAATACGTCAGAGTGTGCAGCTAATTCCATCATTCCTTTTTTTCTATAACAAAAAAATTTGGAACTAAATACATTAAATCCCTAAACAATTTAAATTTGATACATTTCCACATTTCTTTATACATTTAACACACGGTACATGTTAAATGATTCCATAATCCTCTTTCTTCTTTTTCGGGCTGCGTTACGTCGAAGGTTTTTCTTCCTCGTTTCTTTCTTTTTAATAATCCGCTCCGATCGTCGACTATCTAAGATTATCTATAATGTGTATTGCCGTTGTAATATTTCAAAGTTGTAGTCAGTTCAGGCTTCCGCCAAACGAAAAATGACTTGAAATTAGCACTAGAAGAGGGGACTAATAATTTCAACGGCTGTAATAATTAGACGTCTCTCGAAGATGCAAAAAAATAATATTTCGTTTTTGCAAAAAAAAAAATAAAAAGAAGCGGGAAACGTACTTTAATCTCTGTTTTACAGAATTTTCGCCAAATATGTAGTCTCGACATACGTTTAGTGAGGCGACCGTCTATATAATTAGCATTATTTACTGTGATCGCATCCGGGGGGATAACCGCGCCTCAAAATCACGCCGATTTCGAATGTCATCTACATCGTAGTTGACGGTAAAATGGCCTTTGAACGCGCGAATGAAATAAGACTTTCGCAGGAATCATTTTTCGGAATTTCTTTATGAAGCGTTCGAAAATCGAAAGTGAAGAGAAATTCGAACGTCGCGGCGCAAGTGAGAATTGGCGCACAGAAGCCGGGGCGAAAATGAAGATGTAGAAAAGATCGCGGCAGGATAGACCGACCGGAGAAGTATGCACGTTCGAGACCGGAGGCACCGGGTGTGTCGGTACCGCTACTTGTCGTCGAGAAACAAAAGAGGAAGATGAAGGATGACCGGCGATTCGGCCGAGTATACGATGGAAACGCAAGAGCGGCAAGCGCGAATCTTGTTAGACGCGTTTGGCTGGCTCGCGGGTTTCACAGGTCAGGCGCGCGGGGTCTAGGGGTTGGAAGCGCGGCCGCGGCTGCGGCTACGGCTGCGGCTTCGAGCGGGGACAGAGAGGAAAACGATTATAGGAAGTAAATTGAATTTCGATTTTACCTCCTAAAAGGCTGAAGGCTGCAATTTCGAGTAGCGCTTTAGTCGCCCGGCAATGTTGTAGAAGCGCGCGCTCGCGTGTCCCTGATCTTTTGCGTATTATATAATAAATGCTGAGGAAGGCACGAGCGTGGGCCAGCTCCGCATTCGATCGTTTTTCGAAATAGACGCGGATGAATCGCATCTCCACTCACTGCGACTGTCGTTCAAGCCCAACTTCTGCCGAATGCACAACTTTCATCTTTCCGCTGCGTGCAACACCTTCTCCGTTTTTGTCATTGCTCCGTGCGACGGCTTTTTCTCATCTCTTCCCCTATTCCCTTTCGCGCTCTGTGCACTCTATTCCTTTGTCTTCTCCGCTATTTAAGCATTGTTCTTAAACAGGTCGCCGCGCGTTCGCCCCCTCGAAGCAATCTCGCCGGCTTAAGTTCGCGCCGCGCCGCTTCCCGTTTTACATATTCCACCAGTGGCGCGGTCGCCGTATGCTCGCATATTAGCAGCGGCTGGAAATCGTAACTGCCTAGCTGAACGGATCGTGCGGCTGTCGGGTATGCGCGCTCCGTTTATCATTTGCCGGCGCTCGACAGGCTGCCCATATGCGTGCGTTATTACCGCGCAACGCAGCCGTCTCGATAAAATAATAAACAAAACGCGGACGCATACTTGGCCGGTTAATAGGCCATAAGCAAAATCGATTAGCCGAACGAGCTCTTCTGAATCTGTGTGTCCTCGTTTAGACGTGTATGTGTATGTTTGTGTGTGCGGGTTTATGTGTGACCTATCGAGAGATGAACGAATTTTTTTTTTGTATTTCAATCGATCTTTCCTCGTAATTCATTGTAATTTGTTCTGAATTATTAATTTAAACCGATGAAGAATAATATAGGTTAACAACACCTGTCCTTCGCGACCGAAATAATTACCCTAATCTGTGTTATCTTTTAAAACTTTTATTCCCGACTGAATTTGAATTTAAGCGCATGTTTGAAATGTTTTTCGTTGTTTTTTTCTCTCCGTATTCAGACATGACGCTTATATTATAAATACGTCTAATCTCGATTATTTTATCAAATTTTACAATATTATTGTAAAAGAGAAAAATTATTTTTCATTTATTAATGTTTTTCGATTTATAGCTGATGATGATCCTCGTATGGATCAATTTTTTTTTTTTTTTATCATTTCAAAAATTTTTTCGATATTGCTCGATCATTTTTTATGGCGTCGTGTTTGAAAATAGAATCGCGCCGCGCGTCCGGTGCCGTTATAAGTTTTTGATCAGTCGCGTGTCCTATAAGAGATGATGTGATACGCGTTCGTCAGTGCAACGGGGCAAGTGCTGCCCTCTATCGGCGAAATTCATCGTCATTACTGTCGTGTTGATTAAACTGGTAAAATCAGTTTGCGTAAGTGCTCGTTAGTGCACCGTACAATGTTATGTTGTAAAATCTGACCTGCGATCTTTCGATGTGGCGTTTAAGTAGGAAAATTTTAGTTTCCAATTTAATGCACCTCCCCCTATAGGACATCAGAGCATTTCGAGTTGGGATATAAGGACAAAACTCTTCTTTCCATTTGTCACAAAACCGGCATTTAATTTCGTGGCTAACGCGGTTTTTAAACATTTGATTGTTAAAGCAAAAACGATATTACCAAAATTTGGAGCAATTGCAGGTTTAAAGATATTTCCGTATTTCTGTTTTTCGCAAACTTGCCAATTCATGATATTATCCAGGACGAATTTCCGAAAAAAGTAATCCTATATGTGTAATCTCGCACATTCCATAATTGGATTTCGGGTGTACCAAAATCGGCATATGTATATAAAGAGGCTACCTGCCATTCAGTCGCAACCTATGTTGCTACACAATAAAAAATATTGGACACGGTATAATCTGCGTGCGTCGTAGAATAACAACAGCGTTAATGAATTTCGGCGCCAAATTTCAGAGATTACTACATTAATGGTCTTCATATTTTTTTTCATCATTGAAATTTTGAAGTGATTACTTTTTCTTCTTCTAATTAGGCGTATTTTCCGCTTTTTTTTGTTTTTCGTTTGCTTTACGTAGCTCTTGCAATTAACTAAATTCGAACTTCGCGTATGAAGAGAACTCTCTACACGGTGCTGCCACTCTTCATAATTTATGAAAATTTGGAATGCGGCTTCAAGCGCCATCTTCTTATATTTATGATTGTATCATTCGTTGTTTATTTTTATTTTGCGAAAAAATTTTAGTTTCGTCGGTGTGGAGGAATGGTATTTGCGCGTAAACATCATCGGTCGTCTTCTCGCATTTCTACCTTTAGACTAAATCATGTTCATCTCTGATGCGTAAAAAAATCGATAAAAATTTTCATCTTCCATCAGTACTACTGCGCTTAAAGGTACGGTTGAAATCGCTATCGAGGTAACAGTACTTGAATTCGAATTAAGATCGGTGCGCAATTGCGTATTGCAACCAACGATCCCGGATTCTAAAGGAGAGCACTTTTCTTTTCTTATATGCACTGCCAGCTCGGCTTTCCACGGTCCGGAAAATCCGATTTTTCACGACAAGGAAAGAACGGCAATCCCGGTTAGTCGTAATTCTTTTTTTTTTTTTTTTTGATTTTTAACATCGGTAAGATTTCTTTTCTGGCATATACGCTTTACGATATGTGCGTAATATTTGGTTGCCAGCGTGATTATTAACCGTTAGCGTTAGGTTCTTTCTTGGAAATATGACGAAATGAGCCCCAACTAAACTATTAACAACATAGTCACTTTCCTTGAAATAGACACCGATTATGTCTGACACTCTGTGAGTGCCCTTCAATTTAGTGCCTCCCTGATCATTGCTGAAATTTTTGACGTTTGTTCCCTGTATACTTTATCCGCACTCTTTCTTCCCTTAAATTCCATTCATTTTTATTTGTTGCGGCTTTCCCGCCATTCGGGCATGTTTTTCGTAATGAAGCAGTTGGTTCTTTGGCATTCACCGGCGTGGTTTTGTTTCTTCCCGCTTCTGTTCTTAAGAAGAATCGTTCTAATCTCCTTCTGCCATGTAAAAGTTTTTTTCATATTTCGGTCACTGTTCTAACGGATGTTATTAATAATAATATAAATTTTATATTATTCGTAATTATTAGTATTATTACTAATTGTTATTTTTACCTGATGCGCTGTTTTTAATACAATATGATGCGTAATCAGTTTATTACACATGCGTTAACATCGCTATCATTAAAGCGGTGTAAAGCTTTCATTTTTATCGATAAATGTTTAAACTCTTAACTTCACTTTTACCGCTATTCTTATCTAAATTCATCGCCAGAAATATTTTAATCTTATTCCAAACGTTAACATTAAAATTACAAACTACCGCCTTATCACGAATTGCGGGTATGAGTTAGGATAATTTTGCTTCTCCAAACGTTATTCCTGCTTCTTTTATTTTTTTACTATTAACGGATTCAATCGGATTAAAATAAAAAACCTTTTTTCTTTTAATCGCTTCTAAGATTCAGGGGAAAAAAAAATAGGTCAAATTTAGTACTTTTACGATTGAATGAATATTGAATTAACTAAATCGGGGTGAAAGGGCTTCTTCCCTAAAAGCTATAAATTCGCTTCTGTTGATGCGAGGGAAAAAAAATTTTATAGTCACCACTTCTTCTCGGTTTATGTTAGATCTTTTGTTATTTTTGAGCTTTCTACCTTCTTGTAACACAATTAACCGCATCCGGCTTTTATAGCAAATTTCTTCGAAAGAAGTGAGTGTTTTATGTATGGGATTTCTCAGCACTCTGTTGCGCGGATTAGTTAACGTGGAAATACGGATTTTTTTCACCGAATCGCTGTGGGATGTGATATCTAAGATTTCCAATCTGTGAATAACATAAATTAGTAAATAGTAATAGTTCGTCCTTCGTAAACGAGATCCACGCCATGTAGTGTTCATAAATAGACGACAAGTGCCAATCTCCGATTCAGCAAAATACCGCTCTTGGGTGTGCATCTAGACGCGAAGCTGACTTGGAAAACTCACGTTGTGTCAAAAGTTTAGCAGATTCGAGAAAAAACACGTGAAATGTATTGGCTTGTCGGGCGACATTCCAAAATGAAGCTTAAAAACAAAATTATTCAAGCAGCCCAAAATAAATTCCTCCGCATGATAACCAATAGTTGATGCTTATCATATGGAACGGATCTTTACATACTGATTTAGGGATCAAATGGGTGGACGAAGAGTCACTAAAGACTTTGCCCATCGTCACGAAGAAAGACTCCATACCCATCCGAACCCGGGGAAGCATTGGACCTTTTGTTTACTACAGAAGATGTAAGACGGCTTAAAAACCGAACGACCTAGTCGTGTTGTGTAAATTTTTATTGTTTTATTATATGTATGTGTGTTTATAAATAGCAAAGAATAGTTATAGTGAACTGTACTCCTTTGCAACATGTTAATTTAATTTTAGTTATAAATGTTACTTAATAAGAAATAGTTCTAAGATTGTAATAACCACACCAATTCCCCCTTAAGGCGCTGTTTTACAAAAAAAAAAAAAAAAAAAGTAGTAGAAGTATCTGAGACGAAATTAGCTTGTTTAGAGATCGTTTAGTTCATTATTGAAATAATTTGTTCGACTCGTGTGAGCGAGAAAAAATAAAAAGCGAATAAGAACGGAAAAATCTCGAAAAACAAAGTACAATTAGAACGTTTATGTTCCTTTTATGACATCCGACTTTTCTCCTCTCATGAACGGTGTAAGACTACTTCCGAAAAGGATGCTATTATACGCAGCTTCGTATAGATGGCAGCACCATATACTTTTCTCAGGCATAGTGCTGGGTAAGAAATTATTTGCCATGTGTAATCTAAATATTCAGTAATATAGTCGTTTTTTTGAAAATATGTTTATTCCCGTGCTTGATTGAATCTGCAAAATCTTTAAAGAACGCTAAATTCTCGAAACGTTTTTAGGCTTATTCGTCAATCGCCACTTTTATCGCTACCAGTCCAACGGTGTAATTTTGTTCAGCCGGTTAGAGCGGAGCAAAAGGGAAGAAACCTTCGTCTGCTGTAGTCACGGTTTGCGTAACGACCTGGCTGGTATTTACTGGAATTTCTTGAAAAAATACCTTTTTTTTTTTATTATTAAACCTCCGTACGTTTTCCGATCCTGTAGTAAATCTGTAAGTACCATATACCAAAACTACATGTCACTTTTACACTTACGGTCATTTGAAAAATCACGCAACATCGTTGTATCGAATGTAACGTTTTTGTGTAATCTTTCGTGAAGATCATTATTGAAATCCGCGAGCTGTGGCATGACAAAGAAATTCCTAAACTGCAAATTAAAAAATGGCGCAGCTAATTAAAACCAACTCTTCTACAAAAATTATGGAAAACTACATGCGGGTCCGCGATTTTTTTATATCGTGCTTCAAAGAACCAATTTATATATACACTGAAACTTCTGAATAACGGACAGTCGAGGGACCAAAAAACTTGTCCGGTATTAAGAAGTGTCCGCTAATGGGGAATAATAATGCATGTACAGTTTACTGAAATTAACATTATGGTTTATTGTAACTTATTTAACAAGAATACAAAAGATAATACGTAATATAAAAAATACAGTACATATTTACACTTAAAGACATACACATGCGTTTAAAATATGAAAAAAAGAAAAATGTTCGTATAATATAAAAATATATGTACGTATGTACAGTACTACTACAGTACTTATGTATTGCAGGATTAGTTGATAAACAAGTTAGGCAATAGACAGTATAAATCACTTTTTGTTTTTAGGAACGCAAGATAATCTATAATTTTAATCACTTATGTTCAAAATATTTATATTTTTTTTTAAACACATACTGTAAATCCTAGCGTATCGAACATATTTCAGTTTTCTATGAAAAAAAATCGGTAATTTTACTTTCTTTTATTTAAAATCCGCCATTCGACATGCACTTGCAATTCGGATATCATTTTTAAACCTTCAGCATCAGCTTTATGAATGAAATACGATTTTTTTAACGAGTCAACATTATTTAAATTTTCACAGTCAACTTCAATAGTTGTGTCTTCTTCGCCATCATAAACATTATTGCGTCATCACAGTCTACTGCATCATCGGACGGATTTTGTTGTTACATGAATTCAGCTGCTAATTCATTTATGTCGGTACATGGATACATGCAATTCCTTTCGTCTATTAAACAATAATGTGAAACACTAATTGAACTTTTTTTTTGACAAACTTTGTCCGTTTAACAGAAATCGAATTTCCAAAATCATACTTATTAAAGTGTCCGCGTCCGTGTGTAATTGGAAAGGTCCGGTATTGAGAAATATTGTTATATTGTGTCTTATGGGGAAATGCCGGGGGTTTTAAAATTGTCCGCTATTAGGAAATTTATACATGTAATAACTAAAAGTTTTAAAGAAAGTTTTTAATTATAAAAACTGGTGCGCGACTTTGCAGATAAAATACATTCGACTAGTAAACGTGTATTTCTTTCTTAAAAACACTCCGGCATCTTGAACATTTTAATTTTTACCAGCGATAGTGAATAATTCTTTATATTTTTGTTTAGATTTGTATGATCATTACACCTGTTCCTTCAGAATTGTTTATTAGTCTTCAATCTGTTTTTATTTTTCTTAATTTTCTCTAAGTAGGGGTTTCTTAGGATTTTGCCCCCATTTTTCTCGGGGAAAAAATAAAGAAAGTTTAATCATTGCGCAAGAAACTGACAGTGTCTGGGAACATACTTTGTAAAAGGAAAAGATTTGAGAAAAAATAATGTGAAAAACAAAGATGACCGATGACATCAATGAGATTAAAAAAAAAAAAACACGTAATAAATAAGAATTAAACTGTTAACAACAATTAACATTGTTTTCCTCTGGTGTCGTTCTTAGAAAAACAGTTTATTTTACAAAAGGAAAAAAAAATTGTTGAAATTTTTGGGGATGAAATATAGATTAAAAACTAAAAATTGAACTTCCTTTCACTCGTCAAACACTCGTAAACGTTGATTACTGATACCAGTTTGTCGTTGAAATACTTTTATAGAATTTTTAAAACACTTCTCAACGATAATAACTCGCTTTTCCAATAAAAGGCAATAAATGTCAAACTGATAACGTGTATAGATTTATGTTTTCTGTCTATGGAACTAATAAACTTACAAAACAAGAAAAATGAAACCGCAACAACTAAGAATTCTCAAATTTTTAAGCCATTACATTTAAAAATAACTATACCCTGCTGTTGTTTCCCTCTCCGCGGACGGAAAATTGCTTTATAGTAACATGAAAAAAAAGTTGGATTCCAAGAAAAACGATCTGCCATCATCATTCCATACATGTATACCGCTGTAACTTTTTTTCAACTTAGTAATGTGCGAGCGCCCCTTCAGCAATACTGTCCAACCAGCGTCTGTTTCTTAACTAATCAAAAAGATAAGATAGCTCCTCTCTGGTTTAATAACAGTTTTTAAATTTTTGATACATAACCAGCGAAAATAATAACATTTGACGAGATTTTTCATTTAACCGGATTTATTCATTCGGCTAGTTTATTCGCAAAATTGAAAACGCCTATTTGTTCGAAATTTCAGGTAATAGTCATCAAAAGTTTAATTCAAAGAAATGAAAGAAAATACAAATAATAGATCTAATAAACAGGTGCGAGACGACTATTGCGTGATTTTAAACAGGCATTTGTGCGCTCATTTTAACAATTGTTCATTTATTGCCGGTGTAACAATTGAAATGTTTAAGCCGTCGCGGCGCTTTTAAGAAAGAAACATTTGAAGTTCGCCAGTCGAATAAAGGAAAAATTGAAGTGTAATTTTAAACTTTCCTGGTTCATCGACAAAGCCGTGAGTAAGGTAGTTAAAACTTAAAACGGCGAAAGGGAGGATAAAAGTGCATCAAAATCAGAAGCGAGCCTATCTGAGAATTTTTTTCTACGCACATACATACATACATGCATACACACACACACACACACACACATATATATATATATATATATATATATATATAAGCTCGGCCATTTTGGCCTCGCAAGGGGCTGTGCCCCTTGATCACTATTGCTTACTGTCTCTTTTTCTTCTACACTTTGTATCAAATGATCAAAATCTGCAACGTAATTCTTAGGCCGGCTCCCATTAGATTTTATAACGAAAAAATGTCTCAATTTTATGTAATAAAAAAAAAAAATAAGTTTTATTAAACTACTGAAAAAACTTAACATACTACAACACATATCAATAATACTTTTTTTTTTTTTGCGTTTCCACGGCATTATTAAATTAGCAATGTAGTCGTCTTTATATGCTTCTCTCCCCTACGATGGCTCTTCTTATTCATCAGCCTGCACAGTAATAAGAAGTGTATATGTTTCCAAAAACGAAAAGTTTTTTTCATTTCATATTAAGAGAAATATTAATCTCGGGAGGATGTTGATTCGTGAACTAATGTGGGTTTACAAAAAAATCGAAAATTATGGACTGTGATTAGTGTCTCAGCGTGTGCTAGCCGATCAAAAATATTTTTCCAAGTATTAGCAAACGGATTAGAATTTGTATCAAATTTGAAGAGCCCATAAAACTAACTGGTTTTCAAAGCGGGCATTCAACTATCGACTCCCCCCCATTGATCTGTTATATATTAATCGGTTGATTAAAAAACGTAATAAATATCAAACATCAAGTTGAGCCTGTCATTTATTGATTAGACGAAAGCTTTTGACTTCTTTTAAATTACAAATCGATCCAAATTGCATCGGAAAACAAAGGGTGTCTCCGAAACGATTCGAAGGTGAAAAACCGACAAGCTCCTTCTGTAATGCTATTTAATGCATTGTTAGAGGAAAATTTCGGAAATTGGTTTGCGGTAATGAAGATATTAATATAAACGGTAAATTTCATCGTAATAATCTTTTAGATATAGGTCTGATGTTGTCGCAGTTAATCAAAACAACGTACAAAAAGAGGAAAGATTATCTAAGCAAAAAAGGAAAAACAGTATCATCCATACAACAAATTTAAACAAGGTAAACCATAGTAACGAAATAGAAAAAGTTGAAAATATCATTTATCTAGGTCAGCTTAAAAACGATGTGTGGTACGTAAAATCATTCTTACGTGGCGAAAATCATGACATATTTTTAAAAATGCAAAATTAAATTTTGAATAGTTCTGGCTTGTCCGCATAATATGAAAATCGGAAAGAGTTCAGAACGCATTCAAAAAATTTCGTTCAAAGAAGACAAAATTAATTAATAGAAAGGTTATAAAAAACAAACTTAAATATAGTAAAAATTGTACCCGGGTACTTCATTAAGATGGGATTGGGCAGGACAAGTAGTTGTATCGCCGGGAATTGGAAATTACTTGCCTATGTTGCCTTTTATATTTCGGGATTTGGCAACCCCGGTATTGCAATCTGGCACCTGACAGCTCTATCGTAAAGTTCGACGTTTTTTAGGTTATACTTACTCAAAACGTTTTGACATACGAGCGCTATTTGTGTTGTTTAGAGGAAGTTAAAAGATTCATCTGCCCCCAAACATGGGATTAAATCGTGAACATTTTCGTGCGATTATTTTTTACAACTTTCGACGTGGATTAACTCAGCAGCAACAGTGCATGGATGAACTTAATTCAACTTTTGGCGATGAAGCTCCATCAAGGACCAGTGTTCATCGATGGTATGGTGAATTCAATCGTGGTCGTAGTTCACTCCAAGACGAATTTCGTGAAGGCCGTCCAAAATCAGTTGTTGTTCCGAAAACCATTGATGCTGTGCGCGAACTGATATTGCAAGATCGTCATGTGACCTATCGTGAGATAGAGACAACCTTAGGCATTAGTGGGACCAGCATACACTCAATATTGCTTGAACATTTAACTGCCAAAAAAATTTGTTCGCGTTGGATCCCATACAATTTGTCAATCGCTCAAAAAAAGGCTCGTGTCGATTGGTCGAAAGAAATGCTCAAAAAATACGATCGCGGTGCTTCAAAACACGTCTATGACATCGTGACAGGTGATGAATCGTGGATTTACGCGTATGAGCCCGAAAGTAAACAGCAGTCGACTGTATGGGTGTTTCAAGATGAGCCAAATCCAACAAAAGTTGTTCGCGCACGAAGCACTTCCAAGCAAATGGTCGCATGTTTTTTCGGAAAAACTGGACATGTCGCAACCGTACCACTAGAACAACGCAGAACAGTCAATTCTGAGTGGTACACAACAATTTGTTTGCCAGTTGTCTTCCAAGAAATCAGGAAAACCAACCGCCGAAGACGGATCACTCTTCACCACGACAATGTGAGCTCTCACACATCGGCTCAAACAACTGCATTTTTGAGCACCCAAAACATCGATTTGATGAGTCCTCCGCCGTATAGTCCTGACCTTTCGCCAAATGACTTCTTTTTATTCCCGTACGTAAAAAACAAACTGAGAGGTCAACGTTTTTCGACACCTGAAGAAGCGGTTGGCTGCATTCAGAATGCATGTTTTGGAGATACCTCAATCAGAGTGGAAAAAGTGCTTCGACAATTGGTTCAAATGCATGCAAAAGTGTATAGATCTTCATGGGGAATATTTTGAAAAACAATAAAGTGATTTTCGATGATTAATATTTGTTTTTGTTCTCTAATCCCGAAATATAAAAGGCAACCCTCGTAGAAAGAAAGAAGGTAGATTAACGCTAAGGTGGATGCAAAATAATCTTATTAATAAACATTTTCAAAAAGAGAAATTGAAGTTGAAGGAGGCCTCTGGGTTAATTTCCGTTTTACTCATCAATTGTTGTTCCGCCCACCCGCGGCGAGCTTGTCAATATGAGAAATATATCGTTTTTGCGTTCGAAATCAGAATTAGTCGATTTTATTTGTTTCCCGGATTAATTTTGATATCGAAGTAACATGAAACTATCTGAAGCGAAACGCACCACCACTTCGCGAAACAATACCGATAAATTAAAATTAGCCACGTGCCGGAAGAGACTCTTTTTCAAAACAATTATTGAAACACCTCCGTGTTAAGAAAACTTACGTGTTAAATCATCCTATGTTGATAGTTGTTTAGGGCTCTTTGTCGTGCATATAACTTACGTTTGCGTGTGAAATCCGTACGTTTGGTCACTGATGTTGTCGTCCCCTGTGCGTGTATATTATTGCATTCATTCGTTTGAGTATAATTTTTCATCTCTGAGACAATTTCAAGTTTTTCACCGCTTCTCACAACTCGTTTTCTTTGCACCTTTTTTCATGGGATTTCGATAAAGTCAGTTTTAGCGTATGTGTATTATGGTATTAAAACAATAAATTTACATAAGCCTACCGAAGGAGAAACAACTACCTTTTCTTGTTAGTTGGGATTTAAAAATAAACTAGTGCTCGCCCATTGGTCGAAATTCGATTATAATTATTATTAAAAATTTGAGGAAAACATATATAAATTTGCATATTACCAAAAAAACTGTTTTCTACTCTTACACATTCGTTCGTGGTGTATCCGAGAACGTACGCTTTTATATGTATGTACTCACAATACAAAACACTTGTAATTAAATAAAATATACATTAAAATAACAGTAAATCGCAATTTAAAAAATATTAATTTACTGATATTAAATGACACCCTTTAAGGTTTAGTACGCTGTAAAAAAGCCAATACTAATGAATATTAAGAAAAATTAAAACGTTTTAATAAGAACAGATTTATTTCATTTTTTGTATTCATTTTTAATTTAAATAAGAAAAACAGAAATAACGGTTCCCAAAATTCTTTAAATGATAATACTAAAGATCGTCAATAGCTACTAAACAAAAAAAAAAACAAAAAACGAAAAAGAAAATCGGTTAATAAATAAATGAGAAAAAAACACTAAACTGTTATGTCTTTGCCTATTTATACACATGTAAAATTTCCGTTAAAGTTTCCTTATATACGTATGTGTATGTATTTTTTACAAAATTTTCACAATAATATGCCAAACTCGAATTATAAAATATACTATTTTACACAATATAAAAATATTATTAAAATACATCGACTAGAATTTCGATGAATTACCGTCATTATCAAGATCTGTTTGTAAAGCCTAACCGTATGTAGCCCGATTTTGAGTATAAGTTTAAAGCGTTGGTAATCGAACGGAAAGATTTCAACTGTACAATTACAGCGCCATCAATTAAGAATTTAATTAATACCTCTTTATTATGGCGATAAAAAATCATATTATGGAAAGAAATATTCTGAAAACATTACACATAAAAATCCCGTTATTTTATAATACAGCTTAAAATAAAAATGTGTTCACACATTATTGAAATACAAAGCAATTTACAAAGGAAAATTTTCTGTTTAAACTATTGTTTGACAGAGATATAATATTTGCCTTTTTTTTTTCTTTTTTTTTTTTTATTTGTTTATTGTATTATATTCAAAAATGATTTGTTTTTCGATTTAATTCCTCAAAGTATTTTAAGCTCAAAAATAAAGTTTCCCTTGTACATGAAAATAGTAAAAACATTGCGTGAAATTTGATATGCCAACGATGATTATAAATTGGCGCTGAAAAAATTGATTGTACATTGTTGTTTTGCTTAAATAAAAGTTTTGAAAGATGGAAAATTTCCTTATGTGTGCTGTAGTCAAATTGCGTTCGATTACTAACATTTAGAATCGGAATACATTCGGTTAAGCGTTTGTAAATGTGAAAATAAAAATTATTTGGCTTTTAGATTAATTAATGTAACTTTTACGATTTTAATAAATATCGATTTTAGTTTAATTATAATTTTAATGTATAGTGTAATTTTCTATAGTCTATTGCTATTAAAACTGTGCGCAACGACGAAAACTTATGCGCGATTGCCATAATTTGATATAAATAAATAGGCATGAAACACGCGATTGATATATTTAAAATCTTAAAATATATTTAAAATTTCAAAATATATTAATTGCGCGTTTCATGGCTATTTGTATCAAAATAATCGTAACCGCTTCGGTGAATTTCTTCTACTAATTTATCTTTTGACCTGCGATTAACGAGCGCGCAATAAAACCGCTGGAATGTTGGCAAATATTTAAGAGCAGGTGAGAAAGATGGTGTAGTGCGCATGACAAGAATCCGTTGTAGTATAGTGGCCGCTATATTACGCTCCACCCACTGGAGTGTCCAGCGAAATAATTATCATTATGGAGAGAGCTAGAGTATTTCGGGGCAATTAAAAGGAGCCACTATCGCCACCCACTCATTAATTCGCCCTAAAGTTGTAGCAAGTTTCAGCATCCCGGCCGCTGGCGCTATCTGACGCCAAATGGTCAAACTAAAATCGTTCGGTCGTTACGTACGTTTTCAACGCGTGCAGCGGAAAAACCCCAGCAAAGTAATCAACAAGATCGTCGGATTATTAATTCGGAATAGTCGTACACACACACACACACACACATATATACATTTACTGAATTCTCATGTAGTTGTACTAATTCCCGTGATAAACTGGATTGCTACACTGACCGGCCGTTTCTGTTATTATTAGTATGCGATTAATGTGAATCGGTCGCCTATTTACTTTATTAAAATGTGACATTAGACCGCAAAAAAAAAAAAAAAAAAGGTTATTTTAAATGGTATTGCTGAAGTTTGCATAATTACGTTAAGTAGAATTTTGGTACTCCGCTTCGTATCTCTGATCTGTCGTTTCTTTTGAGATTTCAAATTTTAAAGAATTTCCGACACATGGCGAATTATCTGTTAACAGCGTTATCAGCAGCTTACCGTTCGGTTTCAAGTAATTTTACAATCAAAAAAGGTGGTAACATTTGGCCACAAAAAATAAATAATTATTGGCGTGAATTTTCACACGCGAATTAGGTTAGATTTTTATACTCCTCCTTATACATCTTTACGAAGATTTTAAAGAGTTTCCGAAATCACGGCTTCGTCATTTATCAAAAGCTTGCAGTTTGGTTTTTAACGCGTGCAGATAGTTTGAAGTAATTTTCTCTGCTAACTGCCAAAATCGTTTGTCTCATTATATCGCAGGACTTCCAGTATGTTGCATCGGTGCTAATTGAAATTATTAATTATGCAACGCATTGCTTTCAACATTGCAGATTCGGACGACACAGTCCAAGTTAAATTTTTCTTCCCCAATCTAACTTTCTTACACCGTGTCGCACAAAAATTATTTCTGAGTCGTCTCTACTAACAATTTTCTCTTTTAAAAACCTTTCTATATATCGCGTTGTTCAACAATCGCTTCTGTACGCCATCTGTTCAAGTAAACGCGCCCGTTCAAAAATGTACTCTTCATAGTTTAATAGATTTATCGCGTTGCATAATAAAACAATTTTAGATAGAGCGGGCTAATTATTCTGTTGTTGTTTTTAAGGGCTCTAATTTATTGTGCGCTTGTTTTCTTGCAAATCTTACGAGTGCTAGGATGTTGAATACGGCAAAATCAGGTTTTATGAAAATTCTAAATAAACTTTGATCCGTAGCAGGTTTACTAAAAAAAAAAATTTTTTTTACGTCACTTGAGTGTGTTGGTATTGAAACTTTAACGCTAATATCTTGAGTAAGGCTAGTTTTAATGAAAATTGGTACCCCCGGATAGATTTTTACTTGTAGAAGATTTGCGAAATCAAATTTCAGAAAAAAGTTGCTTCTGATCATTTTATTGTAGCTATAAAGGGTTGTTGTTTTAGTTTGGAAGAGACTGATGAAAAAGTGCCGATAAAAATAAAAATACAACTAATCGGTATTTCTAAGTAAAATATCGTTAAAAATTTCATTCTCTTTTACTATTTTATTTGATAGCGGCTTTGTAAATAAGAAAAAAAAAAAAAAAAAAATCTATAATATGTAAAAATTTCAATAAATATTTCGAAAATAGGCAGAAAGAATCTTTTACTCCGTAAATGTAACTAAAAATTGTAAAATAATTTTTTAGAGTTTAAAGAAAGGCTTTTATTTAATGTAATAAAAATAAGGGAAATAATTTTTGCAACTCTATCAAATTGGGATATTTCGTAAGGGGATCAGGTAGAATCTAAAATTAAGCGTTTCATATCGCTATCGACCAACGCTTTTATCTTATTCCTTTTACAAAATCATCCCCTAATTTGCTGAATCCAAAAAAAAAAAAAAAAAAAAAACTGTTTTCCTTATTTTTATTCTAGTAATAAATAAAAGTCTTTAATTTTTTATTACATTTTAATTAATCAAGAAGTGTTTTATCAAAAAAAAAACATAATAATTTTCTTTTATCTCCTAAAGAAGAAAAAAAAACTACTAAACACTGATTTTCGAGTTCTCGGAATAACGTTTGAAATCTCTCGGTCTTATAATACATGGTGTGAGGGGCGTACTTAATGGGATATACCGAATAGGCACGGTTAGCATTTTGGTGGGTTTGGATTAGTCGACTCTGATTATTGTATAAATTAACGTTTTTCTAACCGGATATTTTTAAAACTTTCCAATATACAGAGGAGAATATTATTGATTTTTTTTTTTTTTTACTATTCTTAGTGTGATCCTTTATTGTCGCATAACTGGCCGTAAGAATTTTGCGAGCTGTTTCGAGCGTTCTTTAATAGCGACGCAAGGTGTAGTTTGTCTCCCGTATTGAACATTATACGGAATCGTGTTGAACGCAGTTTTATTACGAAACTTTTTCTCGGGAATTAGTCAAAGAAAAACAAAAGACATCAACCGGCGCTCTAAGTTAAAATGAAACCAACCGTTTGAGAAAGAAAAAAAGTGTTCAGTCGCTGACTTCCCAACTTTTTTTTGTCTCTGCAATCGTTGTTTCTCGCCCATTCTCTGTCTTTCTTCTTCATTTAAAATATTCTTATTTCTATTCTCTATACTACCGTTGCCCTAATACGCTAGATGCTAATAAAAGAATTAGTCAATGTCTCTACAAAATATGACCCTTTCCCGATGTTCTCATCTCTCTTCATTTCTTCTCCCAGAACCTTTTTCAATTATTTTTACTTAATGTAAACTTAAAAATCTCCATCGCCCTAACTGTGTAACTTATGAGTTTTTCATAATCTGAGCTTATTATTAATTCTATCTTTATTTCAAAAAAAAAACAAAACAAAAACGGTTTTTAAACATTTACTTCCGCCCAAATATAGACCAGCCACCCGTCAACCTCATCCGATTTTTAGTAAAATCCTCTTAAGCTGTATTATAACGAATCTTGCGTTTTTTTTCTGTCCGATACTTCTCTAGAACAGAAAAATGATGAAAATTAACATGTAAACTCCGGATGCACCACTAGGCAAATTAAGAAGCCCCCCCCCCTTTTTTTTTTACAAAAATTATAAGAAAATTTCGATAAAGAAAATGAATAGTCCTCTGCTATTTATCAGGTCCTCTCCTGTCTCTCGAAATATCCTTATCCTGTCGGATGCTCAAAGCGTGCTGCAGACTATCGCATCTCCTCTCTCTCCTCACTCAACCGATTACGTTATTCTTCTCATTGTCGCTCCTTGATTCATGATCTTTTCCTTTCACACTTAATCCAAACGGATTTCTTTTGGATACCGGGTCATGCCGGCACTGAGGTTAATGAGTTAGTTGACTCATTCGCTCGGTTATCTTCCTCTTCCGGTAGGTTTCTTCCTGTTTTCTCTTCTTCCAATATTACCCTTTTGTCTACAGCTGCTCATTCCAATCTATGATTTGACTCTTATGTCTCCTCTTTCTCCGGATTCCTTTTTCTTGTCTATTCAGCCTTCCCTTTCTCGTTTCCCCTGGTTTCTTGACTTTCCTCCCATGCGTAGCTTCAACATCTCTGCGATCTGCCGCCGGCGCTTTAGGCACAGTTTGCTTACTTCCTCGCTTTTCCGTTACTCTCTTGTGCCGTCTCCTTTTTGTCCATTTCCAATATCCAATTTGTATGTGATCCCGATCACATAATGTTCGGGTGTTCATCTCTTGTAACCGATCAAGCTGCTATCTACTCCTCTCGTTTACAAATTGGTATTCCCACTCCGTACAGTGCTTCCTTCATTCTCTTCCTTCCTTCTCCTTCTGTTGTCCAGGCTCTTGATTCCTTTTTGTCGGCTATCTCTAATCGAGTAAAGATCTGAGTCTCTTGTGTCCTTTTTCCTTTGTTCTTGGGCCAATGTCCTTGTAGACGAACCAAAAAAAAAAAAAAAAAAATCTACCATAAATAATTGGTATGGACAAAAAAATGGAGTAATGCAATTCAAAAATAAATAAATAAGATTATCAAGTGTTACTTATACAGCGGTTTCAGTTTATAATAAGAAAAGGTTGGAATATATTATTTACACGAAAATTACAGCCTTCGTCTTCTTTTGATGCTGTATACTATGCAGTGCGTAGGCTATTTCCAATAATTTCTCTCCTTTGTCGTCTTAAAGATTAAGCCAATATCGTTGATGTTACTCCACCCCTTGATGTTTGTTATCCATCAGTGCTTTCTTCTACCAACTGGTCTTTTACCATCAATTCTTTCTTGAAATATTAGGCGTGGAATGTCATACTTTTCTCCTCTCAGCATATGACCGAGATATGCTATTTTCCTTTTTTAATGTTTTTTACGAGCTTCCTTTCTACGCCATCTCTTTTCAGTAAGACTTTTTCGGTCCATGAAATTCTTAGTATCCTTCTAAGAAGCCACATTTCTGTATAGCCTCTAAACGTCTAATAGAGCTGGCTTTTCCACCTTTCAACTCCGTACAGAAGTACTGGAATAACGTATCTGTAACTTTCAGTCTTAGCTGGAGTGGCAGATCATTAGCTAGCATAACGTTTTTCATTTTTCAGAAGGTTTTCTTCGCCATTCCACATACTGTTGTTATTTCTTCGTCATTGTCTAATTTCTCGTTTATTATTGATCCGAGATATTTGAAACTGGTAACTCTTTGAATTAAATTATTTTTGTACGATTAGACGACCCATAACATTCCCTGATCACCTCTTTTAACAACCAAAGATTTAGTCTTCGATGCATTAATTCGAAAAATTACAGTCACATTAAGAAATTTGTTTAAAAGTGAATTTTTCCGCTCAAATATTATTTTTCTAAATTGCCCGCTTAATAACCGCTAATTTCCTACACTGCCGTTTCTATACCGCTTTTCGTTTGTCAACAGATTTTCGCTTGTAGTGTATTTCGCTGGTATACTGATGAACGTCATTCTGCTACAATAAAGTAGGCAAAGTTTTGCAGTAAAAAAAAAAAAAAATTGTAGTGTATAACATTCTACGAAAGTAGAAAAATACTTGGTTTATTAAACACTCAATCTGAGTGGCTCTTTTTATACCATTGTATTGCGTATATGTTTCTCAATGCAATCTCAGTGACCGGTTAACGTTCGAGAAGTACTTATACCATCTAGCGAACAAAACACAAAACACGAGCAGATCATCAGCTCTCAAATTCAACTATTACTTTTGGCATTGACAGAGTGACCTTCGTCCTGCATATTAATTATTTTTGTTTTCTCCGAATGATTAAATAGCGACTTCTCAGATTTCTACTAGCAAGCAGAAAACTGCTCTTCAACCAAGTTCATCTCTGCTGCTAGAGATGTACTGGTGCAGTTTGTTACTTGTTTAGTTTGCTCTAGACCTTCGCCACCTAATTAGGACTGGAGAATTTTTATATAAAACAGCCTGTTCTGAATCTTTTAAACCTCGCATACGTAATTTCCGTCTTCCACTTGATCTTAGTGTACGAAAATGACTTCAGCTTTCAAACATTTTTTTCCTACTTTAAATCACTTCTTCTGTTTATTCGAGATACCCCTTTCGAGACTATCCTTTTTTTTTTCATAATTTTTTTTTTTCACTTTCTTCATTAAAAATTATTCCTTCTTAGGGTATCAATTTCCGCAACACTGGAGCGTTATTTTTAATAAAGTAGTATTTATTGAACGGTGGGGTTTGCTATCAGAAACAACTCATTGGTGCATTCTTCAAGTTAGGAAGCAACATCAGTTTCTGTAATGCACAACTTTGTAAATAAGACTCTGCCTTTTTGATCTAGGTGTGCTTAGATGTTAAATCAATTTCCACCATGGCTTCTAACACACACTGTGAACATGCTGTAATAGTCTAGGAGAAGAGTTGTAGACGATCTTGCTGACCAGCCAAGCTACACTGTGCATCACTGATCGAAATAGCTGCTGTACACTTTCGGCTGCGGTTTTTCAAAAAACTTAAGAATGCATCAAACTTTTGACGATAAAGAGGGAGAGACCGCAGACACATAGTTTCGAATTAATTCCCGCTCTGTCTGTATTGATCTATTATAGATTATCCTAGTTATTGTGGAATTTCGGGCAACGAGTTAGTTGACTCGCTGGCACGTTCGGCTGCTTCAGACGGTCGCTTTATTAGTCATTTTCCAGCCCAAAGTCTTCTTCCACTTTGCTTTCGTTGTCACCGCGACTGTTAGTATCTGTATCGTTCTTTATTTTCTAATCTTGCTTTCTTTTTTATTCATCCATACAACCCATTCCTCCTCTTTTCCGTGGTTTCTTAATTTCCCTAACATGACGCGGTAAACTATCTCATCTATAATTCGGTTTAATCACAGCTTCCTGCTTCGCTCTTCTATTTTTCCATTACTCAGTCTCTTCTTTGCCCGTTTGATCCGTCAGAAGCAAATTTCATTTATGATGCGAATCACATTTTACTTGAATGCCCCTTCATTTCTTCCGAACGCGCGATACTTTATTTCGGTCTTTTGCGTCTTATCCTACGCCTTACAACAGCATCCTTTCTTCTCCTTCTCCCATAGTCCTTTGTTAGCTACATTCATGTGTTCTATTTCTAATATTTTTCCATTACAATCATTAATGCTGTTATACCTTTGGATTGGGTAACGTCCTTATCCGACATGCTCAAAAAAAAAAATTAACGATGGAGTTGAACATAGCAAAACAGTTTTTTTATCAGTGAAGAATAAAACGCTAGCGGACCAACTGTGACTTCTTCATTCGTTTCTGCAGACATTAAGAGTGTATTTGCAAGTGGTTTACTCGCTGAAATTCCATCGGCGGATTCTGATTGTCCATTTGTGTGATCGGTCATGAAAACTTCCTACTTTAATTATAAAGCAACGCCGTTTGTGTCTTATCATTTGTATGAAATGTAAATTATTAACACGATTTTCATGAAAAGTATTCTGTCTGTCCGAATGAGTTTAGAAGAAGGCCGTACACACATAAGTTGGATGATGTTTTTTCAGAAATTTCACGGCAGTGTGTGCAACTCTTAATTAAATAGCTATTCATGTCTGTTTCCACGGCTCTGATAAAATTTCTTAGCAACTGACAGTGTAGCAGCAGGTGGTATACTTCAAATCAAATATCGAATATTTCTATTATAAAATAATTCCACAGGTGCGCAAAATAACGCGAGCAGTGGAGTGTACAATAGAGATGCGCACGAAAAAAGGATTATTATAAAAAGACAGTTTTACATAAATTTTTCAAAACTTGAAAATTATTAATAATATCCTTTGGTACATTTTAAATCAAGTAAGCCTATCAAAAATAAAAAGAAACAAAAAATAAATTGTACATAAACCAATGAAAATGTAACTTTGAAAATAACTGTAATGAGAATAAGTATGCTGAGCCACATATACCACCTATTTACTGAATCCTCACATTTTACATTTGATTCATATATTCAGCATTACAATAATATCCCATATCATTCATACCAAAGGTCACGGAAGTATTCCAAGCGCACACACTCATCCACACATATTGCAACAAGTAAAATAAGTTTACTGGAACAGCTAATTTTTTTCATTTTTAATTATTTTTTTTTTATCTATTTATAAATCCGTTTATTTTAATTTTAATTAATTAATTAATTTTCAGAAGTATAAGGACAATAATTTACGCCTGCGTTTGAGATTATTTAGTCAAGTTTTTATATATGTCGGTATAGAGCATAACAGCTCCAGCATACTGTATTTGAATTATTGTATGAAATTTATAATATCCGGGAATCTAGGCATAATGATCTTTCGAAGACCTTGTTGAACCAGGTTTAAAAGCAATCTTACATTTATTCCTATTTACAATCATGTCCATTAATGATTGTAATTTACATATATTACTTATTTTCAATAACAGAATAAGTGAGAAGTATTTTTCATACCACAATTTATAATTTTCAGAACTGCTTCCTGTAGAATTTTTAGGGGCTTTTAAGGGTTTTAGTATATTATTTTTATAGGTATTTTTGGCGTATTTTTGATAAAATTAAAACTGTTAATGTATTCATTTACACTTACTGAGTTTTCTGTGAAAATGTATGCGCATGCAATATGGAGTGAGGCGATGTGTCAATGATCAATAAATCAAAATGGATTGTCACTAATAAAAATGTTGCGAAAGAAGATATTCGCATTATAAAACAGCACGTGATTCTGTTCAGTGCCAAGATAGTATTGAATATTGCCATGTAAACAATAAGGCTCAAGGAAAATGTTGGAAGAGTATTATTAAAGCGTGTTGTTGAAATGAGTTTAGATCGATAAGGAACACATGTAGATTCTTCTCATAAAATAGACTCGAGGAAAATGTTTAATGACTGTTTTGGGGAAATACAACAGTAGTCAATAAATTGGAGCAGCTGAACGCAATGACGTCATGTACTGAGCTGCTCTGTTTATAGACTACTTATTATACGTGTCATTTATATAATCAGAATGTTCACATAGCGCTAAACGGTTATTTTTAATACCGTTACTGTGACGTATAATTCAGGAAATTGTTCGTTCAGTCTTTTTCTACATTGTGAAGAAGAATCAAGTTTGAAAAAGTATTTACTTTAAAAAGATGCAAAGTATATGGAGTCATGTTACAGTAGATGTATGTGTTGTATGGATAATATAAATTCTCAAATTCGAAAGTTTCATTGCACCAATAAGGTATAAAGATAAAGTGTTTTCAACTGAAAGCAAACGATTTTTAATCATATTTTCGCTCTATGTGTCAAATTATTATTTAAAACTAGTTTAACTGAAATTTGAGCTTACACTTGGAAAGCGGCAACCTCAATCAAACTGTCACCACCAGTTTATTTCTTGCAGAGCGCACGAACTGTGCTATCAAATTTGAACTGTAATTTTCAATGTAATCGTCATAATCCAATGAAATAATAGGAAAACCTCACTTCATCATTTTTCTCTAATTGGCCGCAGCAAATTCTTGTCGTGTCAGAGTTCTTTTCCAGTAAACTATACACCGGTTAGAGGTGTCAAAGAAAAAAGTTTCTATCGAAACAAATCCGGATACAGCAAATTTGTGCTAAAGTTCAAAACTAACGAAGGACTGGACAACGAAGGAGATTGCAGCAAGAGAAACTTTCTAAAATTTCCTTTCAATTATCGACATCGTCAACTTTGTTTTTTTGTTGTTTTTTTTCTTCTTTTTTACAGTTGTAAATTATTATTGTGTGCACTTTCATGCGCGAGTGTGTGTTGCTTTTACAAAAGGTTCTTACTTTTTTAATTTTCATAATTTTTGTCTGATTGGTGTAACAGTCAAACTTCTATGTACACGCACGCGTAAAAACACAACCACGGATGTGTACACACGTCACACTGCGAAAGAATAAAATTTATCGGTTCCAAACAAAGAGAAAAAACTTGAATGAATAAAAAATAAACTCCGTTACCGGGGATTGTTCGGCGTGCACTGGAATTACCGGTGCAACGATAACATTTTCACGATATCAATGAAAATTAAGTTTAAATGATCGTGTGATGGGTAGGAGTAGTCGTGTAACACGAACATCGGCGTCAAATCGGACGTGATTAATAAATGCAGACACTGTATATTTTCTACGAGTAGACCGAAAATGCTGTTTTAAATATATTTTCGCCGTTAATAAGTAACTGAAATAAATTTAGTAATACGCATATTTCTACTTTGTAGTGATAAGAATCTTACCTGCAGCGCAGACTATTTCTAAACAGAAAACTTTGATGACATATTTTAACCGATTGTAAAGTTACACTAAAAATAGTGTGTCCCGTTGTTTCAGCGGCATGCATCGCGGGACTCATCCATTGGTCATTGTTTTCGCAATTTATTGCTTCTTGAAGAGAATCAATTTACGTTGATTGTTCTCTCCGATCTACATATATTGCGTGTGTGCCTTGTTCCGGTGTAGTTGCCACTTGTCGATTCTGACTCTGGAAAGTTTACACAGATCACCTAGGGACGAAATTTGTATGTCGCTGAAATGTGTATGTAGCTAAAGATCGGGTATTTTACGAAGGCTACACGGCCGACTTTGAGAACTTTTTCGAATGATTCGGATAATTGTGCGCGACTAACGGTTGGAATGGATATTTAGTCGTCTAGTTGTCGAAACAATAAATCGGCGTCAGTCAACTTCTACGTTGCTCATTTTGTTCATCTAGTTGTGGAGACGCGTAATGAAAATTTTTTTTTTTCGTTCCTTACAGTCACGCCATGTTATTTATTTAAGGCAATTTTTTCTTTACAATTTGCCAATCATGGAACGTGTCCGTTTAGTCTCGTTTACTTCGTCCGATCACTGAATTTGTCAGGTTGAGCAGAAAACATCATACTCGTATATTCGTGTTTCAGGGAAGTGTTTTAGTTCGTTTACTTTTGCGAGTCCATTATTATCATGTATTATTATTGTGTTCTTTTTTTCCCAATTTGTGCCGTCGGCATCAAGAGACACTCGATATGTGTCTGTATGCTACTAGGACTCTCGTCCACAATTACAGAAAGTATTTAATTTTTATTTATACATATACTTATTTTTAGTTTTCAGCATTTATCTTCCCTAAAAAAAAAAAAAACATGCTCTGGAAAATGTAATCGCAATTAAATTTTGCATCTTCCAGAAAATCTAGGGAAGCAGAGATTTTTGGTGCCTGGATTAGGGAACTGGAATTCTTTTGATAAACTATTGGAAACCGAGATAAGCGAGTGAGGTCAACTTCAATCAAATTAATAATGGAAAGAAGCAAATTTATAAAACTGACTCACAAAGAATCAGAATTCCCTTTCTGTTTTTTTTTTCCTACCCTGGACGCGCCAGCAGCCTTGACCCAACAACATGAAAAATTAAGAGATAGAACTAAATAGCCCGGCTGTCATTTTATTGGCCCTCAAAGAACAAAGATAATCAACAAAACCAGAATTTCCAGCATTAGTTATCGTTAGCTGGTTAATCAGTTTTAAAATTATATTTTTATTATTATTCTTGTAACTGAAAAAAGTGTAGCAATATGTTGGCTACATTATTTTTATTATAGTGCATTTATAATGAAAATCGTAAAAATTTAGTTAGTTTTAAATGTTTTATTTCTGTTTAGGATTATTTGACTCTAACCAAAATATCATTATTAATGCAGCTTATTAAGGAAAGATAAAATAAACAATCACGTAATAAAACAGATTTAAAATTAAAAATACGATTTTTAAATTCAAAAAAAAAATAAATAAATTTATGTAAAGAAATTAATATTTAAATTTCAATAAAACAAGCTAACAGAGATCTATTATAAATAATTTATGTGAACAACAAAAAAAAGTGATGCAAAATAAATTCAAGAAATAAATAAATTCAAGAAATAAATAAATAAATAAATTCAAGAAATAAATAAATAAATAAAAATGATTATTAAGTAACGTAACTGTATAAGGCAAAATATACATTGTCTTTATGTTATAATAAAAAAAACCTTGAAATATGTTATTTAAAGGAAAATTGTTGCGATAGGCTAGTTGTTGGATCACTCGACTTATGTTATAGAAGTCCTGAGTTCGGTCGCCGGGTGACGATAGATATTACAAAAGCAAATAATTAAATTAGCCGCTAATAACCATGATGGCAAACATGCATACCGCCATAATATGTAGTAGGCAAAAGTAAATAGGACTGCATTTATTTATTGATAAATCAAACATTACAATATCAGTTTCAAGTGTAGTCTTGCGTCTACGCTAGCGTCTTGACTATAGAAATTGTCCAAAAAAGCTATGCCTATATTTGTATAGTTAGAATGTAGGAATATGACGATGATGACAGCCACGTTAAGAAATCTATTTAAAGGTGAATACGTTACGATAATGAAAACCGTTCTAAACTGCTGTTCAAACTCAGTCAGCTGTGTCTAGTTGAAATAACAGTTTGCTAAAAAGCATAGTGATCGTTATAACTTACATATCACAGTCTATTTTAAAAATGTCAACAGTTCTTGTATTGAATGGAAATACGAAAAAATAATTTGCAATTATTAAGGAAACAGTTATTTTTAAACTCATCCATAACCACCGCAAGAGAAATTTAAAGGAAAAATAAATACTGTAATTAGCAACACCTTCAACAACAATAAATGTTGAAAAAGGAGAAAAATGGAATAACATAGAAAATTTAGAATGTCAACTATTTAGGTTCATAATACTTCCAAGAAAATTGGAAGAGTGGAACCAAAAAAAAAAAAAAGATAAGAGAGTAGTATGGTTCAGCCGTCATAGGTAGAATCCACGCTATTCCAAAGATCGACTAGCCATAATGACTAGCCATATTAAGGATTCCGAAAGGAAAACTAAAGAAGCTATTGTATTATTAGCAAAATTGTATGACCACATTTACAATTAGGCAGTGCCCACGCCGTCTCGAATTTAGTTAATAAATTACAAATGATATAAACTAAATCAACATGGGCACACTGCAATCATTTAGGATCTGCCTTAGACCATAGTCGGTACTCATTTACTAAAATTTATAGCGAAGCGATATGGCCGCAACCATAACCAAACGGAGTTTGCACTGTCTGAGAATACAACTAGTAGTCCCAAAAGACTAGACAGCAGGTCACTCTGAAGCAACATGGCTACCAATGCAGTCAAGTATGGCCCCCAATGCCCCGGAATGTAATTGTGACTAAAGAATTAGTAAGTACGTGTGTATTTCTAAGTTGAAACATTATGTGCTAGTGTCAGTGAAAACAAGACAACATAAAAAGGGAAAGAGCAAGGAATATAGCAACGACACGGTCCCAAAATATTAAGGAATAGAGGCCACAAATCCCATTAGTTAGGTCAATTACATAGTATATTATTTGAACTAGAGAATTAGAAAGTAAAAAAAAAAATTAGAAAGTGGTAAAGGAGAAGAGAGTAGAAAATATTTCCGTGTAGAGACTATTCAGACCACAAGAGAGCATGACTAGCGTTTGCGCAATAATTTTCAGAAAATCTCCAAAGGTTGAGGAAAAAAATGTTCACTGCACGATGTGCTAATGAGCAAGAAGTATTTATCCATGTACCGACTTAATGTCGAGTTTGCGCAGTTCCAGGAAGCATTTCAAAAAACCTATGACTATAATTTATAGTAAATAATGGTGGCTAGGAAAAAATTTAAGACCATCGTGGATAACTTTTATATTGGAAAAATTGCAGCCATTCCTCTTGTTGAAACTGGAACTCTATTAACCGAAATCGTCAACTTCGAAAAGACAGCGTGAGTAAATCGATAAGCTTCTTAAGGGGGATATAGATAAAAAAAAATTTCACCTTCTACGGTGCGGGCCGCACTTAAAGTATTGAAAAAAATGTACTCGCAATATTAGCTAATATAATAATGTAAGATTTCAAAGCGAGCGTGTTCGCAATTTAAAACTGCTCTTTAAAGGATAATAGTAAAGATTTTGAAAAGTACCACCGAGAAGTAAATTAGGCAACGGTGTTTCGATCGGATAGGAAGTCTGATATCACGTTGCCATACATCGACATTTCCAAAAGTTGACCCCCCCCCCCCCATAGTGAAATTTTAAAAAACCTTAACCGTGGCCAGTTGATTGTTATAAAGCTGGGGGCTAATGGAAATTTCAAATAAAAAAAATTATTGTACACATGGAACAGTAACAATAATTTCTGTTAATTAGATAGTAAATTAGAGAGTAGTGTTGGCTTTTCTAAGAGAATATCGGGAGAAAGTCCGGCGTCATTAACGTCGCGGTGTATGCTTTTAGAGCTAATTGAAACAAAAACAGAATTATGCACTAGAGAGCGGAGTGAAATTTAACGGTTTCGTCCGTCCGAAATAAATAAAGTTGTATTACAGTCTCGTGCATCGCACTACCTCGAATCATCGTTGAAATGAAAAAGAATTAAAATCCGTTTGGCTTTTTCAAGAGCAGCATAATTATAGTTTGGGTGTAAACTCCGTTTCGTACATAACCGAATGCTAATAAAAAACGAAAATATTGAAAGCGAATAAAAACGAGCTTATTTTAACGATGATGGCGAAACGAATTTAATTTTTACGATGCTGTAATAAACTTAATTGCGCGATGGTGTTTCTCTTAAATTAGATTTTTCCGAGTATTACGATTTATTTTACTCCTATACTGTACGAGTTAATCACGAAAGCGACGATAATGGTATTCGTTTTATTCGTAACTATTAGAAACTTAACGTCATATCTCGGGTAAAAATGGCCGTCTTTAAAGATCAGGTTAATTTACAGCTTAAAAATGGTGTAAATAAATTTCAATTCAAACTAAGCATCATTACCGGAGAATAAAGATATAACAAACGGTCTGAATTATGAAATATAGCCGTCGTGGCGCGCAAAAATTCATTATAAACATATGTGGGCACGAGAACATATAAAAACAAAAAGATCCTTGATATTTATTCAGACACATTGCGTCCCAAGCGTTTATAATGCGAGCAGTAATTATAAATATTTTTCTTCCGTAAACTGCCAATAATAAGTAAATAAATAAATAAATGAGTGTCCAAAAATTGCGATTACTAACTGTTATTAATAATATGTGTTAGTAACTGCAATTTTTGGACATTCATTTATTTACTTACTTATTACTGTGACGAGTACTAAATTGAAAAATTAAAATAGAGGATCAAATTTAAATACTTTCTGGGACAATATTTTAATCAGAATGGAACGAACCGTATGTATAGAGTGGATATATTCCGGAGATGAGAATATTACTGGAACCGATAGAGATGAACATAAAACTGCGTGTGTGTATATTTTAGCCTCCATCGGTTCGGATAATGAAAAATCGGTTATTACGGTCGAATATATATTGACGAGACACGAAACTTACAATTTCAAATAAAACGAAAAATTAAAAAACAAAAAAAGACACGAAAAAATAGAATTTGTACAGAGTGGAAAACAGGAACATTGTTATTATTTTTCTACTCGTGTTGCTAATTAACAAATGCCTTATTGTAATCTCTGAAAAAACGGATGAGAAAACCTTTGACAAAACACAGTTGTCATTAGGAAAAATATTAGAAAAAGACTCTACCCGTGTTACAATGAAAAATAGAAAATCATAAATTCCTTCAAAGAACTCTACACCGATACGCGGTACTGTTTTCATCTTCTTCATACCTGTTCTACGTTGACACATTTGAGAGGTCTACTAAGTGAATTTTCTTTCGCAGATAACGTGTGACGAAGTTGTGAATTACCAGTTGAAACGGACAACCGAATTAAAAATGAAGCATAAGGGGGGGGGGAAGCAACGATGCTACAAGAAAAAATTTGGTGTTGAGAATTTACTAAAAAAAATACACGCATTCGCGATTATTAATTATTTGTTTAATTGGCGAAAAAAGTGTTATTCTATAAAATATTTCGCGGAAGTTTTTTATAACAGGGAGTGATTGTTCGGTAACAGCAGATCTAATTAGGCTTCAGCAAATCGGAGTAGTACTTTTCATTCGATATCGGATATGTAACGATGAACCGGCCGTTACATAATTAATTCGTCTCCTTTAAATTATATATGTATATATATATATATATATATATATACATGGGCGTCACCAGTTGGAGTCTTGAAACTTTTTAATCAACTAGCCACGATGAGTATTCGTAGGCGCTTAATCATGAAAAATTTGGAAGACTTTTATAATAAAGTAGTAGAACAATTTGCAGGAAAACCCACGAAAATTATGTTTTAATTCAGATTTTATTGTTGTTTAATAAAATATTAAGCCTTTACAAATTATAAATTTTATTTTTCCTATAACTCATGTTCTCTTTCTATCATCTTGCCCCCCCCCACCACGGCTCATCGGCTGGCGACGCCCTTGTATACATATATATATATATATATATATATATATGGATTTAAAAATTATATCGATATTGTAATGTTTACTTTGAAACTTTTAGTGAAATTGTTATATGTCTACCAAAAACATATTTATAGGGCAAAGTGTGTACACAACTAAAATATATGTGGCTACTATGATCTGAATGTTGTAGCGATAAATATACGAGAATGTGTATGAGATTACAAATGAATAATAATCGTAATTTGCATAAGGATATTTGAATTTGCAGCGTCAAACAGATTGTAAAATTACGAATTATAATAGTAAATAAATTAACGAAATATAAAAATTATCATCGTCTCTCGAAATAAGTAAATTTAAAACAATTTTTAATTTAATCGACTCCGCATATGGAATGGAAAATCATCGCAAAATCTTCCGTACGTGTAATTTCGCCGCCTTCAATAAAAACCGTATGCAGTTTTAAATACATATCGGTCGAAATGTCAACTGTCAGATATAAGCACCATCGTTTTCCTTCGTCGTCGAACGGTATGTTGTGCGCCTATTATATTTTTTTTCTCCCGTTCAATTTCTGAAAAATACTATTTTTATATTATTTTGTCGATCACGACAAATTTCCCTCGCATCGCAGCTTAGTTTTTCATTGCCCTTCTTGGAAAATGTTTCATTTTCGAATCTTTAGCACAGTATGAAAGAAATTTTTTATCGAGTAAATTTTATAAATTCGACTCGAATTAATATGCGCTATTGTTAAAAGGCAATATTATTATTTAGAAGGAGTGAAAGGAAGAAAAAAAAGTTCATAATTTTCATCCATTCACTATCGGGTTAAATTTTCAGTTAAGCAATATTGTTGAATATATAGTTAAAAAAAAAAACACACCTTCAATTTAATTTTTTTGAAAAAGAAATGTTGTCTTAAAAATGTTCTAAAAATAGGTACTCTATAATTTCAGTTTTCATTTTTAAAAAACGTGCAGGTAGGAATGTATTCTCCTTTTCGAAGGTTTTAAGTTTCCAATATACTAATTTATTTTACAAAAAAAAAAGAAAAAAAACCAAAAACAAAGGTTTGTTTGAGATTGTTCAGTAATTCGGGTGCTTACAGTTGAAGTTTATTTTGTAGAAGAGAGATGTAAACTCGTTCTGTCTGTACTACCTTAGCAACAGCATAGCACACAGGTTAATCCGGCTTAAAATTTCAGTGGCAGTAGATAGATGTACACGAAAGTAGCCAGTATGTGAGAAGTGATGCGGAGTGAATTTCCTCGGTAACGGTATGTACTATAAATTTTAAATTGTAGTTTTCGTTCAGGTTGTACGTAGTCAGTTTCAATAAGCTAAAACGTACGACTATCGTAAGGCAATGTTCAGCATTATGCCGTCGTACGTTTACTTTACAAATTTTATTAATTCGACGCCGAATTGCCCAGTTATCGTCAGAAATGAAGTCAAAGAAGACGCATCAATCAGAGAGAGCTAATTCGGCGATGATTTTTACGAGAATTCTATGCTCGTAATAAGTGGCAAGAAGTTTATTTTTATTTATTTTTTTTCTATAACTGTTTGCTGTATTTGAATAGATTATTTATTTTTTTTTTTTTAATTCATTTAGAAAATAGGGAAAAAGATTTTTTTTTTTGGAATTTTTCACGTTTAGTTAACAAAAAAAACAAAAAAAAAAAAAAACAAAAAAATTTTACTACAAATTTTCCAAATTGAAAAACATTTAACGAAAATGTGTACCGATTACTATTTTTATACCGGTTTAAGAAGTGGCTAAAAATTTCGAAACAAGCTCGAAAACAAACACGCGTGAAATTTTAAAAATTACGTTTCTTTTTGTTTTTTTTTTTCTTGTTTGGGTTTTTCCCTGGGCTTGCCAATAATAGACGATTACCCATCGACATGTGTACACGGCAGCAATTAGGAGTAACAAGGAATGAAATCTGACAAAGAACGCTATACCAAGGATGGAGAAACGATGACAATCAACGTCGAAAAATGCCAAACATGTGCATCCCAAAAAGAAAAGGAATGACATTGCCGAAGGTTAAAAGGAGTTAGCTGTCCCATACCATGTCATATTTCCTTTACGTTGAGAAATTGACGCGAACAAATTTTAACTTACAGTGTTAACTTTTTACTTAATCATCAGATTTTCGTAGAAATTAAAGAAAAATTTCCATATTACTGAATTATGCGCTTCATTACGACCATTATTCGTAGCTGAAACTTTGTACTCTGGTTGTTTATTTTAAAAAAAAGAAAGAAAAAAAAAATAAGATATTATACCTCTAAATATACCTTTTTCTTTTTACATATTTGACTTTTATATTTGTTTTTCACTTTTTGAGGAGAAAAGAAGAATATTACATTTCTAAACACTTTTTTTAATACGTAGACTTAAAAGTTTTATTTAAAAAGAAAAAAAGATATATTACAGCTCTAAATACTGTTTTTACATATGTTTTAATTGACTTTTATATTTGTTTTTCACTTTTTAAGAAAAAAAGAATATTACACTTCTAAACACTTTTTTTTTTTTTTTTACATTTAGAGACTTTTGTTTTATTTAAAAAGAAAAAATAAACATTTTTTTTACATTTATGTTTTAATTTTATTTGTTTAATTTTTTTAAGAAAAAGAAATGTATTTCGAAAGAAACCATTGCGGAACGGTAGTTGTTATATTCTTTTCAACTATCAGTATCAGTTGCGCCGGGCGCGCCTGTGTAAACTTTAATTCAAATTAAAAAACCAAAATCATGGCAACGTCTACTTAAAATAGTATTAGACGCGATTGAAAAATTAGTTTTGTTTTGCTGTATTTACAGCTTTTTAAAATTTTTATTTTTACATTTTTATTTTTACAGACTTCAGAAAGGATCGTTCGTCGCGTATGTAATTTTTGTTTTTTAATGTTTTAATTTAACAATAAATCCTTGGGCCAATCAGAGGTGCGCCATCATGTAAATGCAATATGTGGATCATCGGTGAGCACAAATTGCCATTAAGTAGCAAGAAAAAATTGGGTCTTTTTGAAGAAGTTTTTAGAGCTTAAAATATCGTCAATTTAGGCATGTAAATTGAAAAAAGAAACAATTTTTTTTTCTTCTTTTGATCGAACAGAAAATTAAAATACGAGTAAATATTGTTTGGAATCCGTCTAATAAGAATCACACATACTTTTAGTTGAAAGGGTTCAAAAGCGTTTCTTAAGGTGGCTACACTTTAAGTTTCATTATAGTGTGATATGTTTCCATTCAATTATAAACAACAGTTGAAGGAGTTCAGAATGTCCACGTTAGAAAATAGAAGACAAATATCTGCTGTGTTATTTATACGTGTAATTTATTGACCGGTATACTATATAAATGACTTTAATTTACTTTCAAAAGTTGATTTCCGAGTTGTCAGATTAACGGCTAGAAAAATGCAATTATTGCGCATGTACCATTTGCAAGAACGAAGAGCTATATACGAATTCTCCCCTTTCGACTGCGGTGAAAATAACGAATTATTTCTTAACGAACGAATCAGCAGAGCTGACATGTTTTTTTTACTGACATGAATTAAGCAAATGGTTGAATTATTTTTTTACTACTCAATGAATTGATCAAAAGTATGCACAGTTCTCTACCCACTTCCATATATTGGCGATATATACGAACAATTTTAATACATAACTTATATTAATTCGCTTGTGACACATAATACGTGCGTCTGTATGTGCCATGGATGTATACGTGTTATATGTGGTTTGTGTGTGTATGTGTTAGCGTATATATGAATGTGCGTGTAACTTCATTGCAATGAGTGCTTACTGAGAAGACATTTTATGTTCATAAGGAATAAATTTATTTTGTATTGATCGTTTGTTAAAATCATATTAATTCATTCTTTGGCATATGTGTATTCTCATGTGTTACATGGTGAGTGAATGCATATGTGCGTTTTATGTGATTGGCATGTGTGTGTGCCTATATGTGTCGATGTGTGTATTAAAGTGTGTTTTGCTTATGGTTTGTGTGTTGTTATATATTTATTATATATATATCTAATGTATACACTGTAATTGGCTTCATGCTGTTATGTATACCCCTATTAAATAAATAAATACATAAATAAATAAATATACAGGGGAAATAAAGAAAATTGAAGCTATCAAAGCGTCACATACAAAATTATCACTGACAGCAATAATATAACTTAATATTACTGCGTAGAACTTTTGATCATACGAGTATGTTAAACACGCTGGAAAAATCAATCTCCTATTAGGTTTTATTAATTAATATAACCGGACGAAAATGAACTAAAAAAATTGCCATTAGATTTTATACGTACGATTAAAATTATAAAATGTTTAAACGGACGATAACGGAAATGGCCTAAGGGTTTATTGATGTTCCTTATCGCACGGAAATTTAGATTCGAATAGCGTTAATTCGAGAATGCTCAAAGCACAGCACTTGCACATTATATTCTTTAACTGGATGATAGCCGGTTCTTCTTTTTAATGGAGTACCGAAAATAATGACACATTTTAGGTTGATTTTAGTGTACGAAATATTTCTTCTTTATCGAGTAATTATTCTGTTCACTTTTTAGAGGATTGTTATTACATTTTTAGAGTTAATTAAGAAAGACGGTACTTTTTTTTTTGAACTGTTTTAAAATTTTCATTAATACGTTAGGTAAACGCGTTATGACGAACGGTTTTTAAATATGTAATAATAATTACAATAAAATTGTAATTACTATTTATTTATTTTTTTAAAATTAATCGTTTAATTATATATTATGATTGTTTTTTAGAATTTAATCGAGTGTATATTATTGCATATACTTTTTTAAACACGCTCTCGTTCTCACTTATTATAATATTTTTGAAACTTGCAAATTTTTAACGTGCGCGTGTTAAAATGAAAAATGAGGTAAATTGCTTCGTGTAAAAGCGCGTACGCGATTATTATTATTATTATTGCGAAAAGTTTAAAAAAGCAAAAGGCAATAATAAATTATTACTATTGGTCGAGAATACCGCGCCGGGGAGTAACAATAATTAAAACACCGTCGTGAAGCGGTCGAAATACGATTCGCGCCCAGGAGTAACGCCAACTTTTACAGACATATCGAAATGGCGTATAAAGAATTGCGGATGCGTGCAAAGGAACAGGTTTTCTTCGCACAATCAGCAGCACTGGTATCTCGGGGGACGGAAAATCACTGAAATCGCGTTTCCAAAAAAAAAAGTTTACCGTAAACTACTAGTAATAGTACGGAGATTTGACGTTGGAGTTGAATCGCGACTTAGGTCGGAAAAACTGTGTAATGAAAGTCTCGGCCAAAACCTAATGTGTAGAAAAGCTATTATATCTTGAAATTAAACATATATTTACAACAACAATATATAAAATTACGAAGCTTTGAACGCATAATAGTTCAAAATCGGTCTTTTGCTATTAACAATTCCTGAACAATGGCGCATTAAACAGAAAATTCGTTCTGAAATAATTGGAATATCAAAACGATGGAAATATATGGAGCTTCGAAAGACTTCTCCGAGAGCAGGCATTAGCAATAACATCTATCATTTGGATCTATTCTATATAGACACGCGCCGTAAGTAACTCGGAATAGAAATGGCTTCGAGAGGAGTAGTGTCGGTTATTTTTGTTTTTATTTTCGACTAAATTAAATTAAATCTAAACAACAGAATACGACCGGTGAATAATGAAATAGGACAATTTAAACATAAATGAACGCGGTTGACGGAATTAATCGTTTAAAAATGATCACTTTATAAATGTTTTTAATTAATAATCTTAATTACAGTTACACAGTTATGTATTCTATTACACGAAATTAATCACTATTACATAAAACACACAACGTCATTTATTGAACTGTTTTAAATAAAATCAAAATAAAATAAAATAAAGTAATTCATAAATATATAAATAAACTTGTCCGACCGGTTTCGTTTGTTTTAGACATAATCATGGACTGATTTTTTTATTTTTTTTAAATTTAGTCCATGATTATGTCTAAAACAGACAAAACCAGTCGGACAAGTTTATTTATATATTTTTGAATTACTTTATTTTATTTTATTTTGATTTTATTTAAAACAGTTCAATAAATGACGTTGTGTATTTTATGTAATAGTGATTAATTTCGTGTAATAGAATACATAACTGGGTAACTGTAATTAATTAAGATGATTAATTAAAAACATTTATAAAGTGTACAATCACAGTTACGGAGGAAATCAAACATAATAAAAATGATCACATAGAGCAGTTAAAAATGTTCGTGTTTAGCCGAGACTTTCTATATCTCATATTTTTTACTCTGAAGTAAAAGTAAGATCTCTAATGATTTCTTTTTTCGTTCTGTAAATAATTCTACTGGTTTACGGACAATGCTCCGTATCCGGAGGGACAGGCTAAAGAGTTTCCTCTCGCAAAGATCGAAAAGTGCTATCGCATAACTAACCCTATTCAACCAGTGCGGCCATGTTACCAAAAAAACTGTATTTACTTTAGAATTTTTACCTATTAAACCTATATTTCTAATGCTTGTATTTTAATAAGTTCCTGTTTTTTTTTCTCTTTTTAGCCTGGCGATAAGTTTTTTTTTTTTATTTTATTTATTTATTTTTTTATTATTTTGTTGGGTTCGTCAAAAAAAACAAAAACACATTGGCCCAAGAAAAGGGAAAAGGATGAGAAGCGGAATCAGATGTTTATGCGATCAGATATGGAGGATAGGAAAAATTCAAGTGCTGCAATGACCGAGGGTGATGAGAACAAAAGATGTACAATACGAAGTTGGAAGACCAATCGACAGAAGAAAAGAGTAAAAGGAAGAACGTTCGGAAGCGATATAGGTGCATTCAAACAAATTTGGTCACACAATAAAGTCGATTTACGAATGATGCCGGTTAGTGAAAATACGCAGTATTCAAAATGAAACAATAAATTATGCATACACACGTGAGACCGTAAATGAATAAATCACCTCCACAAAGTTCCTGTTACCGTGATGAATAATCAAAAAGTCGTTGAGACGTCGTTAGACTCTTTTTTTTTTTTTGTTTTTTTCGATTTTGCGTTTTTATGTCAAATTGTACAGCCTGACCCCGGGAATATGTTCAAATATTGGAACTCTTTTGTATTACAAAATTAATATACTATAAAGAATTAATGACAGAAAATAAAATCTGACCAAAAATAAACTTGAGCGGGATTAGTAAGGGCAGATGGAATTTTCAGTATAAACAACAAAGGAAAATAGAGCGTAGAGGAGTTTTGAAATTAGTCTAGCGGTAATTATTATTTTTTTTTTTTTAATGGAAAACCATCTGAAGAACGTGGCACACCCTATTACGCTGACCTCACCTGAATTTTCCATAGGTGACGTCACTGAGGATAGGCGATTTTTTTTTTAATCGTCCTTTTTCACCACTTTTAGTTTTTCCTCGTTGCATTGCAATTTTACGATTAGATTATTAGATTCGTTTTCGATGATTTCTTTACAGTTTAAAAAAGAAAAAAATCCACAGTTTTCGAAGCAAAAGCTACTATTTACTAGAATAGGTGGCGCATTTTCTTTTCATTAAATGTAGAATTCTAGAAAATGCTGACCGAATCGTATCGATTATCGCTGAAAAGTCTCGTACACGGAGCCTTCTTTGTGCTAAAGGTTTTAGTTATACTATCAGATTTGAATTCGGCTCATCATCACGCTTTCTTTTACTAAATGTTTATAAAGAAACAAGTTTTGAACAACTTTGAACTCGCAGCCTGTCATGCTCTTGAGAAGCACTGTCCATTCGCAAAACCTTGGGTAGGGAACGTTTTATATTAACACGGTTATTCCGTATCTTTTTTTTTTTCTGGGTTCTAGGCGCTCCGTTTTATTAGTTCTGTGCGTACGAAAATGTAAATTATTATTATACTTCAACAGCGCAAATTTGCCGAATTAATTTAAATTTCCAAATGCTATTTTATTATATCGTTAATTATTATATTTTTTATAAAGGTCACGTTTTAAAATTAAATATCACGCAACTTCAGGAAAATGTGAATACTTTCAGTAGCTCACGCGTGTCGTATCCTGTTATAAATTTTGCATTTCCCTCTTAAAATTTTCAATTGAAAATATTTTTACTCGTAGTATTTCGGAAATATTCTCCCATCGTTGTGTATTTTTTTCGTATAAAAAACGTTATCACGCAATTACCGCCGATTTGAAGCGGTTAAAAAGTAGACGTAATTTCAACATACCCAAAAAAATTTTATCGCCACTACTATCTGGTCCTTTAACAATATATAACAAAGTTGACGTCTCGTCACCAAGTCATACACGGTTATCGACGCTTAAGCCGCCTAGGAGTTGGATGACTTCGGCATTTGTATGCTTCTCAAAAAACATTATTCGTGTTTGCAGGTGAACAAACCTTGTATTCCATCAACAACCGATGTATGTCGTCGTTACGTTAATAAGCGGTATGTGCAGCAATGATCGTGCGAAGTTATTTCGACGTCTTTGCGTACACAGTCTATATTGGAACAACTACAACTAGCACAATTTCACAATTATATTCCACGTAGGTATCCCCGTATACTTAGGTCTAACGATGTCTATACACAAAAGTCGGTTGTTTTCAATAGATTTCTTCCTTTCTTCTTCATATTTTGGGTAACCCAATTCCTGAGTATCGTGACCTCTATGCTAGCACCTGTGATATTATTCCTCTCAAGCTACTCCTATTACGGCATACACATATATATATATATATATATATATATATATATATATATATATATATATATATATATATATATATATATATATACATATTGTTTGGACTTTAGGTAGTCCAATCAGGGACGATGGTGTCTATCCATCGCATCGGTGATCTGCTTCTTTTCCCTTTTATTTGTCCAGTACGCATGCCACGAGGTTATTTTCAGATTTCCGTATAATATGTGTCCATAATACTTTAATATTTGCATTAGACGTCGTTCAATGTTTAATTCTTCCGAAATTACGATATTTGTTCTCATAGAATCAACAGCCAATAAAAAGACTTCTCTCATTCATTTCCAAATAACATTTTGTCGTACTGCTTCCAATTTAAACGTGAATCCCTAGGTGGTGCATCCTTAGGTATACTCGGATGAATCTTTTTGCCCGGATTAATTTCACTGCAACGTTTTCAGATTTCTATAAATTGGAAGTATTACGTGACTTTTCGCTATTTTATTTTCCATCTCGCTAATGTTTGTTAACACGGTGGAAGAAAGAGAAAAAAAAATACCGTGCACGTGCCGAGATTTGTTAATTTTACGAGGTGTCCACACAATTTTATATGTATCCAAATTTTCATTAAAATAATCGATGGCGAGGGGGGTAAGTTCATCGAATTTCAAATAATTTGCTTTAAGCAACGACCGAAAACTCGTGTTTTACAATGACAATTACGGATAAAACACAGGGGAAAGTTTCTCATGGCATTTTCTCTAATTCGTGTACAGTGTTTATTCGTACACACTTTCATTTTCCGGTGCTGTTATTAGTTAGCGAGGCCTAAGGGAAATAATAAAATGGCGATAATTTAGAGTCTCTATCCGGGTGAAAAGCAATGAATTATTTTACGAAGAGTATAAAACATTTCATTATAAACTGCGCCTAGAACTGCGGACCCAAGTTAATAACCGTGCAGAGATACAAGACGGACAATTAATTGTACCACATACAGACATATGTGATAACAGCCAAAGTTTAAAATAAATCCCCCCTTCCGAAAAAAAAACAAACAACAAAAACAAAACCTCGATGAAATTACAACAGAGAAACCTAATTTATGCTATAAAAGATTTCTATATATCTATGGATTTAATTATAACTAATAAATTTAAAATACTGTTTTCTAGTTTTATTAATGTAGCGCGGTAGCCTAGTGGTTAAGGCGCTTGGCTACCAAATCAGAGGTATCCTGGATTTTCGAGACTTGTCTCGTTCTGGATCGAAGTCGCCCCACGTTTATACCTAAACCGAAATAATTGGGAATCGGGGAAATTTGGGAAAAAGTAAAGGCGGATAATCCAAAAGTAGAAAGGAACTCTAATATTCTCATAAGATCCATTAGGCTTAGTATCATTATGGAAAGCTTAACATCACAATCCATGATACTTTATCAAGCACATATGGGACTTGCTTTTTTTTTTTTTCCCAATTCGGATGTACCGATGGAGCAAATATATTTGCAAATATTATACAGTAGATACGGAACTGTACTTTTTTTTTTTTCTTGTTTGGGTTTTTCTCTGGGCTTGTCAGCAACAGACGATTACCCATCAACATGTGTACATAGCAGCAATTAGGAGTAACAAGGAATGGAATGTACTTGTGATGCATAAGCTTAGTCACAAATACTTTCTTACAAATGTTTATAAAACGCCTATAATTAAGACATGTTATGAAATATATAAAATTTTTTATGATATGTGGATTACAATTGTAGGATACAGATAGTAATATACATATTATTTATTCAATATAACTAATAAGGGAATATATTATACACACAACCACACGCACACATATATTGATTTTATAATCACCTTAGGAAACGAGAGAGAACATGTTCTTATGTGATAACATTTAGAATAGTTGACCACGCGGTTGTTTTATTTTTAGTTCCATTGCGTCATGAAAATATGCAAGAAGTTGTTTAGCATTTTTATTAGTTATGTTAAGTGAGCAATTTTGGTTGATTTTATATTTTTCCCTTAGTTTAGAAAATCGGGTGCAAATGAATATTGTATGTTGTAAGTCGTCTGTAACATCCATATCACAGTACTGACAGTTCTTAGATTCACTTAGTTTGAAACGATATAAATATTCATTGAATTTACCATGCCCTGTAAGAATTTGGGCATTGAAGAAGTCTATACTTAAGTTTTTTATTTTTAGTCTGTTTAATGTTTTAGGGAAGATTTACTTTTAGTTATTAATGTTACCTTTTTTATTCTATTTTAAACGAAAGTGTCATCGATCTTTTGCCTTTTTTATTTGTTTTTTTAATTGTTATTTCATATATAATGTAAATAAAAAATTGTTCAATGAGAAAGATATGTATAGATTGTTTTTACACTTGCTCACGAGTAAAGAATTCAGATCGGATTACCAACGAAAATAAAAAAAAAGAAGTAAAGTCTAATAAAAATATCATCTTTCTATTCTGTTTAGTATAATTTACTATTCAAATTCCGAACTACCATTTAGTTACAATTTTATAACTGTTTTATTTTAAATTAAAAATTGTAATAATTAGAAGTATTTTCAAAACATTTTTAAATTCCTTAAAAGGGGAGCTGGTCGCTGTTTGATTTTCTTTACGAAACAAGATATTTTTCAAATCGATATCACCTAATCATACCATTTCCCTCGCCAAATGCATCTTTTTCTATTTCGGAACTCGCTTTTTCCAAGTGATTCGTTAAATGACACTCTTCGACACCATATCGAACGATAAATAAAATTAACGAAAATAACAAAGACTCGCGCTGGAACCAGAGAAAGACCGGAAAAAAATCTGCGCAGTTTTTATCACGCTCTCTGAATCCGAATCCGAATCCGGGCAACAAACTGGTGTCTAGGCTATGAAAAATGTACTAGCCGGCAAAGCGGATTAGGTTTCATATGTTACAGGAGCGTAGGACTAACGAAAAAAGGAAGCCTCTTAAACGGTTCCGACTTTGTTTGTAAACGAATTAACACACAATGGTTTAAAAAGGGAAAAATGGTTATATATTTTACCGCGCGCGCGATCCCTATCCGTTTCTTCTTCTTTTTTCTCTCGTTTTTCCCGCTTAAATTATCGGACGGTATTTGTCGATTTTTGGCTCGATTCGCTCAGGATGATTACGCACTGCCTACCCCGTAAGTTTTTACTTAATGCTGCCTCTTCCCGGCTTTATCCGCCTTGTCTTCTCGCTCGTTCGGTATCAGGTGGTCGGCCGAGCGGTTCGCGGTACCGGCTTTATCGGAGAACAATCATTTACTGCGAACAACCTGTCGCGTACAGTGTGCAAATGTCGTCGTCTGGATGAAGAAAAATTTCCATGTACGACGATAAATTAAAGTGGCCAGGCTGCGCGGCTGTTATTGTTAAAAATCGAATAAGCCTCGTGTCGTCCGTGTTAGTTTTTCGACCGATGATAAACTTGGCCGTTCCCACTCCAGATACCATCCGGTCCTGTTCGTTTCGATTGTTTTCATTTCCAGCCACTTCGACCGCAGCCTCCCCCCCCCTTATGGTTACCGGCCATTATCATCAAATGAGCGCGCTTTAATGCACCTTTAATGAACGAACGTGCGCTGAAAATATTATCGACATATTTTGAAGTGTGACCGTTGGAAAGGTTTGCAGTTTGCAGTTTTCCTGGAAAAATTTTACTTTTTATTCGCGCACAGAAATATTCCATCAACTTTTATATAAATACAAAGCGATAATGATTTCCAGAAAGTTTTTTTCTTTTCTTTTCATTAATTATCCACGCGAAACTGCGTTCGGTAGCTTCGTTCTTTGCGGCTAGAAATCCAATTATTTTTCTATGACGTTCCGTAGCGGAAGTAAATAATAAACTTACGTGTCAACTTCAAACGTAATATAAATAAATTGTAAACGTACAAAATAATGATTGTTTATATTTAAAATGGCGACTAGTTTCGGGTGTAAGCGTACATTATTAATGGATCGATCTAAATTCTGTATTATTTCTTGTCTTTATATATATATATATATATTATATTGTATATATATATTTATTTTTTTTTTTTTTTCTATATATATTTTTAGGCGCGCTAACTAAGGCCATTAATCTAGAGCGCAAGTAAAATTTTTTTAGATAAGTCTTCAATGTACGACATCTATATTCTCTAATACCGTTGCCTAATAAACTACGTAGTAGCTGGCTTTTATAATTTGTTCACTATAATGCTTCTTTTGAATAGAATATTAGCGTATCTCTTCTTCGTAATTTCCTCTTTCGTGTTAAAAACTAGGTTTATTCAAACGCAAATTAATAACATCATCAGTTTTGCGGAGTAAATTCTGGAATCGTTCGTAACGTTTACACGGGTTTTCTGCGTGATCTCTCTTTTAAGAACTTATTTCGCGAAATATTTCTTTTAAAAAATATTGCACACGACTTACTCGAAAAAATATCAATAATACCTGGTAGAAATTTACCTTTTTGCCTAATATCGTTTTATATTTTTTTTTAGCATTAAAAAGTTTTTGCAATTAACCAAAAAAAAAAGCATGTCAGAATTACTAGGTAACTTTTAGAGTATGCGGAACATTTCTTAAAAAAGCAACGTGTTTTGTAAAAATAGCGAAAAACTTTTTCGTTTATTAAATTTTTTTTTTTTTACGTTTAAAAATTGTATATGTCATAAATAATGTTCGCGTTACAGCGTTACAAAATTTTTAGTATATTTCTAATTTTCTAGATTCAAGTGCTATCATTTTTTGCAGCATTTACATTTCACGTATTATATATTAGAAGGCGATGGTCGTAATTATAAAAATTTATCGCAGCTGGAGAAAATTTCAAAGAATTGTCTTGCAAGGTGAAAATTAATATATCTATTAATTACAACGCAATTCCTTAGGTCGGTCTCCATTAAAAAAAAATGTCAAAATTTTATGTAACGAAAACATGTTTCAATTTTATGTAACGAAAACATGTTCCAATTTTATGTAACGAAAAAATTTCTCACTTTTATGTAGCGTTTGTTATATTTTAATTTTTATCGACTTCCAAAAAAAAGGAGGTTATATACGTTCTTCGCATATTTTTTCTTTTTATGTTTGTTTGCGCATAATTCATATTTATATAAACCGATTTTACTGATTGTCCATTAGAAAGAGTACTATTTAACTTAGGTACACCATGTGAGTAATTATGAAAATCGGTGAACTAAAATTGTGAGTATTAGTCAAAAAACGTGAAAAAGTATGGTGATCCTTTGGATAATTATTTTTTTCTTATTATTTTTTATTAGTATAACAGAGGCGGTTGATTTAAAATGCTATCAATTTGCAAAATTTCATTAGTAATGTAGTTTTATTTACCGATTTCAAAAAAAAGGAGGAGGTTACACGTTCGTCCGTCATCTGCCGCCTAACACAAGTTTTTATATCTTTAAGAATCATTAGTTATAGAATGCCGCGCTGTTTTTATCATTGTCGTTTAGATAAGTTATTAAAAATGCACGAAGGGTCATGGCATTATAAGAATTATATTTTTATCTAGTTCTAGTGATGCCCACTTTATATCGCGGTCATTGCGTATCGGAAATAGTTAATATATATGTATATATATATATATATATAAACTCGGCCATTTCGGCCTCGCAAGGGGCTGGCCCCTTGATCACTATTGCTTACTGTCTCTTTTTCTTCTACATTTTGTATAAAATGATCAAAATTTGCAACGTAATTCTTAGGCCGGCTCCCATTAGATTTTATAACGAAAAAATGTCTCAATTTTATATAATAAAAAAAAAAAGTAAGTTTTATTAAACTACTGAAAAAACTTAACATACTACAACACATATAAATAATACTTTTTTTTTTTTTGCGTTTCCATGGCATTATTAAATTAGCAATGTAGTCTTTACATGCTTCTCTCCCCTATGATGGCTCTTCTTATTCATCAACCCGCACAGTAATAAGAAGTGTATATGTTTCCAAAAACGAAAACCCAACACCGAACGCAAATGCCAATTGCGAATAAAGAATCAGGTAAATTCCTTCTATATGAGTTATGCGCGAACAAACATAAAAAAAAAAAAAAAACATACGCGACGAACATATAACTTCTTTCTTTTTCGAAGTCGGTAAAAATTAAAATATAACAAACGTTACATAAAATTGGGACATTTTTTGGGACACTTTTTCGTATTACATAAAATTGCAGCATTTTTTTTTTTGTAACATTTTTTCAAATGGAGGCCGACCTAAAAATTACGTTGTAATTAATACATATGTGTGCGGAAGGGAATAATTTAACGTTTTTTTTTAATTAATGTTATTTTTGAGAAAATTTACCTATCACAGGTATGAAAGACTGACGAACCCTATGGTTTCCAAGGTAACATAGAAAATTCGCACGGTTGCAGTTGCCGGGGATTTACGTCTCGGGGTATCTCCAGACAGTCCAAACGAATGAATTGTGATTAAACTTCGAAGAATATATGCTTTATCTAAGAGTTTAAACAACTCCCGGGTAGTGTGAAATTCCTTAACTAAACGGTAATGTAAAAAAGAAGTCTACACACACTTATCCGGGCCTTCGATAAAGTGTACGAGGGTGGTTCAAATATAAACCGGAATTTTTAAATAAACGCGTGAAAAATTTATTATGGAAAAAGTGGTTGCACTGGCAGTTAGACCGGTTTTTTACGAAGCGTGTAGAGCAATTAGAACCGCGTAACGTCACTTTTTAGTGTAGTTAGAGCCATGAGTGAAAAAGAAGTAGCAGTGTCTGTTGCGCAACGCATCATTATTCGTTTTTTAGTCAAAGACGACGTAAAATCCGTGGAAATTTACCGAAAATTACGCGAACAGTTCGGCGATGAGTGTCTCTCCAAAACTCAAGTGTACGAGTGGGGTGTTCCGGGTTTCGAAAAGGACGTGAAGTGGTGTCAAACATAGCACATGCGCGGCGCCCAAAAACCAGCATTACAGATGAACACGTCAAAGCCATCGAACAACTCATTTTGGCTGACCGACGCGTCCGTGTACGTGATATGACCGACGAATTGAGCATCAGCATAGGTAGTATTGAGACAATAATTCATGATCGGCTAGGTTATCGCAAAATTGCAGCCAGATGGGTGCCAAGACTTCTGAATTTTGAACAGAAATTCACCGCTCGACTCACGATGGAGACATTGGCCGAATTGGGCTGGGAAACACTTGAACATCCTCCTTACAGTCCAGATTTGTCGCCTTGTGATTATTATTTGTTTGGCCCGTTGAAAGAAGCACTTGGTGGACAACGTTTCGACAGCAACGATGAGGTGGAATCGTTCGTGCGCAAATGGCTATGTGACAAGCCGCGAGATTTTTACGAAAAAGGAATAAAAAAATTGCCGGAGAGGTGGAAAAAGTGCGTAGCGTGCGAGGGGGGTTATCTCGAAAAATTGTAAAAAATATGAGCACTGTAAGTATAAAATAAAAATTTTTATGACGAAATTCCGGTTTATATTTGAACCACCCTAGTATATCCGAATTGAAACTTGTCCCAAAATCCGGATAATGTATTTTAATAGTTCTTCCACTATCGAATAGAGTATCGTTTCATTTCTGAATCCTTATCTATCGTTTTAGTTATCGCATTATTTCGAATAAATAATTTTTTCATCGAAAGAAGGGGTATTTTTACAAGGGAAAAAATAATTTAAACTTTTATATAAGACGCGACCGGCAGAGATTCTTTGGCCGGGGGGGAGGGGGCTGTAATGTCGTTCGAAATGAGACGGGGAAACAACTGGAAACTCGATTATAAAGGGGCTTTAGCGTGACCGACGCGAGAGATGGACAATGTCGCGGTCGCTTAATCAGCGTCACGGCGTTTTGCGTATTTCGCCGGTGGCAGCCTCGGCGCGCAACAGTTTCTTCCCCGATGATCACGGTTGACTTTTTGTCACGGCGAACGGTAGAGCCTAGTCAGCAGTTTTTCGCTGCGAGAAGCGGAAAGTCACCAAACGGTTAAGTGTAAGTTGAGAGTTAATGAGACGGTAGAGGTGTGAGATTGCTTATTAGCGCCGATCGTTACGGAAATCTAGTGTGCGGCGGCGAGCACATTAATTGTATAGGCACGGAGGAGGAAGAGGTGCGGAAGAGCTTTTGATGGGAAGTGGCGATTATGACGGAGTCGGCGCCGAGTATCTTGGGATGCGGCTGAAGACGCGGCGACGACAGCGAAATCTCATTAGAGAAGTCGTTCGAGTGTGCGCGCCAGGGCAACTTTTGCTAACTCGTATAATTCGCTCGGCTAATTTCCATTTTATAAATGTAGCGAGCGACTGTTACAGCTGCACACCTATGCCCCGGATCGGCCTTTGCCTAATAAGAAGAACAAAGCTCGCACGCCTTCAGCTATTGTGCGCGCATAACGAAGCGGCCTTTGAATAATCACCAGCGGCCGCCGGACGGTACTGCGTGCGTAGCCGTCGCTCTTCACCTGATTTATTAACATATGAATTCAGTTTTCAAGCGTTATTAACCAAATGAGACGGGCGCGCCCTTTGCAAAGGCCAACTCTTTCCTACGCCCCTCCATCCGATAACTGCCGCGAAAGCTCATTATTATCTCGAGCGCGTATTCTCGCCTTATCGAGAACGGGCCCGCAACCGGAGCTAAATGCGATCTCGCCAGCTAGAGTAACTTTTAATAATCACCATTCCTATTCATAATCGCAGCGCTAGAATAATTATTATCACCGGACCGGGTAACGCCTCTCTCCGGTTCACACGCCGTTCCCGGAAATACGTACCGTCGTATCGCCTCTCTCCCCCATCCGACCGAATGTGTTCCCTGCATTCGATTCGGCAGTCGAAACGGACTCGCCTAAATTCTTTTTTGTTTTTTTTTCCCTAGTCCTTCACCGTTAACATTTCGCTGACCGTCTTAAAAGTCGCGCGCATTCGGAATGTCCGTCGAGGCGACGGCAGAGAACTCATCAACATATATCCTCGTATTTCATTACGAATACTACACGGTCCTAACTTTATTTTTGTCTTTGAACTTTTTAATTACACCAGCACATCTCCTATCCAGCTCCGCCGTAATCAGTAGAACGTGTAGCTTTAGGTTCGGCCTCGCGTGCGTGTGCGCATGAGATTGGCCTTTACCTCATTTCACTAGTTCCCTTTTCTTATTCCTTCCGAGCGAATAGATCGTTAACAAGAATAACAAAAAAAAAAAAAAACTTAAATTTGTGGTGCCAAAGTCTCACGGTATCTGTCGATGATTTGCGACTAACACCGTGCCATCCGCCTACCATTTAATGTCTTTTTACTATACTGTGATTTTTCTTCTTTCCTTTGATTTCATCCGGCACTTTCCGAGATTGCCCTCGCTGCTTCTGCGTTATTTACGTAAAAAATTCGAACAATTTTCTTCTAACGTCTTTCCTACTTCGCCCCAATCGACAGGTAAGCTGATATTTCTCCTCCTACGCCGATACGAAGACTTTAATCAACAGGTGGATCTCAGTTGTGAAATTAAATTCTTCGTACTTTTTATCTAGTGCACCTAAAAACAGCCAGTTTATTTCTCCCTACTGTACTGTACTTTCTCTCTTGTTTACCCGATAGATACTCTCAGATATTACATAAGAGCAGTGTGTGAGTTCATAATCGGAATGTAATGTCTTTTTTAAGCTCGATGCGGAAATTCAAACAATATATAGAACTTTTTTTGAAGGATACGCATTCCTAAATTTTCCTTTAGTCTTGACAGTGATTTTTAGCATCATACCAGAGTAACCGCTAACCAAACTTTCTTTTTTGTTTTTTTTATATTTTTCAATCGCTTAAGTATGGACTGCGTAAATTATTCACATCTATATAATAGTAATAATGAAGTGCCGTCCAACGTGGAACCGAATCTATATGCCGGAAAGAAATGATCTAAAGGAAGATCATCGACGAACTGACCTTTAATCTTTAGATTAGATTCGTAAGTACATTTTCAGAAGAAGCTACAATCCGCGTGGTCAATCGGCAACAACGGCCAATTGCTACCGATTGTCGCTACATTTGCGTCGGCTGGAGTGGATAATCGTCTTCCGGCTGCTAAAACCGATGACCAGCGGCAGAAGATTAACTGCTTGTGTAGAAAGAATGCCGCAGATATGGCTCTCTGACCCTATATTATACTGTCGGCACTAGGCACGTACTACTAAAATGTCCCCTGGGGAGCTAGACGATGGCTTCCCACTCGTCCCAGCTGGTTTGTCATCAGTGCTCTCGAGCGAGCCATGCAAAGGCCAACGTCACGAGAATCTGCCTGCTGACGTTTGCTGCGCCAATTTGAATAACTCCGTTTTTACTTTGTGCTCAACTAGGTTACAATTTGAAATTAATCGCAAACACTGTTTGTTTCCGGTACTGCCGCTTTTCATAAAAGTTTCTATTTAGAATGGCGACGTGGACATTTTCGAAACTAGCCTATTAACTCTATTAGCTATACAGATTATCTCGTTACCATGTTGACGAGGTGCGTATAAAATTTTTACTTTTCCATCTTTGTTCTATTTTTCGGATGCGGGCGTTTCTTTTTGGCCAATTTTGTATTTCAGTGTATCGCGGTAAAATTTTCAATTTTAACGCTGAGCGGAAGCGGCAAACAAATCAGCGCGTCGTCTACGCACGAACTAAAACTAAGGAAGTAATTAGGAAAAAATCTGCTCGATAAATCGAAAATTACAAAAGTTCGATTTTAAATTATAAAAAAAAAAAAAAAACACAAAAAAGACGGGGTGCGAAAATGAGTAAAAGGTTGAAAATCGATTATGTAAAAGAGGAGAAGAAGGAAGCAACTTCTTGGCGAGAGACGGATTCTTCGGATGATCGTCGATTAATGTTTCGGAAGAAATTTTTAGGAATTCCGTTTAATCGACTCCGTTCGAGGGCAACGAAATCGTCAAAGGCCGTTAAAATGAATTCTACCGGACTGTTCGTTGCCTCAATACGTGCGTGTCGCCGGCTAATATCGCGGGGACTTAGGATATACTTCGAGGTAATTGTGTCCTCTTTGAAATTACTTTTCCGTCCGATGTGTCTCTTTTTGCAAAATTAAAATAAAATCGAATAAAAAGGTATTTTCTAACGTAATAGGGGCGTACTTTTTTTAAACGAAAACCGGTGTTATTTTTAAATCTCCCGCTATATTGGACCTTTATCCAAAACTTTTATACTATTTTGCGTTAAACGCCTTAGCTTTTTCAGTATGTTTTCGTTTAAAAATTTGACCTTTTTTTTTTTTTTTTTTTTTTTTTTTTTGTAAAGACATGAAAGTACACTGTTTTGTTCCGTTTCAACTGTTGCAAGATGGATTCACCATCAGATTCTTTAAACCCAGTAAATTTATGTCGCCTGAATGTCAGTTTCTCTGTGTTCGTCACTGTTTAAATCAGTAGACTTGTACTACTCTGTTGGTAGTTTGCACGAAAAAGGCACACACGGAAAAAATAAAAACGCTGTAAATTAAGCGATTTTAATTTAAAGCAAAATTGATTTTACATCTGAAAATGTTTCGTTTTTTTTTTTTTTTTCCGGAGAATTTGCAGCAAGCTGTTGTGTGGTACAGAAACGGAAATAAAAGGGGGGGATTAACTGCCGCCAAAATCAATCGGGCGATTTCGATAATAATCAGCGCTCGGCCGCTAATGTAGCACAGTCTGTGCAATGGCAATATAGAAGATGTGAAAAGTTACCGATAATTTCCAATGCGATCGCGAATGGAACAAAGACAAAGCGCACAAAACGAGCCAATAGAGGAGAAGGTAAAAAGAAAAGAAAACATGTGCAGGAAGTGTCCCGGTTTGATAATCATCAAGGAGGGAAAATAGGGCGAAGTAGTTTCTGCGGGAAAATCTTATAGCGAAGAAAACGATACCAAAATGAAGAGCCGATAAACGCTAAGAGGTGGGCTGATTGAAGAAAGAGTGAAGAAATAAAGGGTTGTATCGTCTCGTAGATATGGAGTAAGATTTTAAGCTTTTGGAAGAAAATGTAAGGGAAAGGGAAAATCATTCGATTATCAGAAGTTTTACAAAACTATTATCGACACGATTATCGGTTCTTACAATGCGAAACTTTGAACTTTTTTTGTATATTTGTATGTCTGTTTATGTAAATGTATTAAATGGCGCAAAAAATTTTACAGCGACCGAGATTAGGAACTTTTCCAAGCACGTGTATGTAAATAAAATTTTCTCCAGTCAAAGTTATTTTCGAAGAAATTTAGGGAATTGCTGAAATTTTCTCTGTCGCGGCTGTACGTTAATTTTTTTACCAACGAACACGTTTCTTCTGAAGAAGTAAAAAAACTCGCTTTTCAAGTCTTTCTTTTTGTTTTCCGATTACGTTTGCCGATGAGTTCATTATTAGCTTAAAATATTATAGAGCGGCGTGATTTGGTCGTGTTTTTTCATTATCGTTGATTCTATTTACGTCGGTCGGTGAAATAGAACCGATTCAAATTTTCATTTTCGTACGTGGCTTCTATATTTATTATTAGAGCGTTTGATCGATTTGGATAAAGCAGAAGTCTTTTTTTTTTTTTTTCTTTTTTTTTTATGGGCGCGCCAGCGGCATTGACCCAACAACAAGAAAACTAAGCTTGACCGTGTTGATTTACTCGCAAAAGAAGCTGTTAGATCACAGGTATTAAGTTTCCATTTATCCCATCCTTCGATCTTCTAGATAAAGCCAAAAGAGATAATCATGCGGATTGGGTAAGTCTTATTTGTAGAGAGCAAGGACCTGGTAAATATTTTCATATGGTCCAACCATCTTTGCCGTCCACACCTTGGTTTTACCGCATTAGTGTCCCAGTTAGTTTGACCCGTAGGTTTGTGACCGTTGTGTGTAGGCTCCGCTCCGGCCATTGCCGATTAGGTTTAAATTTTTCAAACACCGGGCACTGCACCGGTTGTAATATCTATTGTCGACAAAATTTTAGAGAAGACATTAACCACTTGTTATTTAACTGCGCTCAGTTCGATAACACGAGACTTTTTTCTGAAGACCTCATGTCCTGTGGTGTTTATCCTCCATTGTGTATTTTTCATCTTCTCTGTTCCAGTGATAAAATTTTATTTGTCCTTTTTAGGTTTATTGAAAGAAACAGGATTATTGTTTGATTTTTTTTGTTTTTTTTCTTCTCCATTATTTTACTTATTTTTTTCTTACATTGTAGTCTTTGTCCAGTGTGGCTGTGACTACCTCCTTTTTCTCATAATGCATTGTGAGCATTGCCAGGCAACTGGGGTCATAATGTGAGATAGAAATATTTATCTATTTATCTATTTTTTTTTTTTTGCTCCTTTTTCCAGAATGAAAAAATCTTGTTTGTGTTTGTTTTGTTCCATTAAGCATTGTGGGCACTGCCAGCAGTTGCGGCCATAATGTAGAATGAAATTTCTCTTCCTGAATTTTCTATTATTAGTATTTTATAATATCTAGTCGTGTCGCAGTTTGCTGGCCAAATAAACTGATCTGTTCGGGCCAAAAAAAAAAAACTAAGCTAAGAAATTGAATAACTAAGCGGTCCGAAATGGACGCAACAAAGGACAGCAGTGCGGACACCACAGAAGATGAAGGAAAGGAGAGGATAAAGGAAGAGTATAGGGCGTAGTAGGGATACCTAATGACAGGAGCTGACTGTATAAAAGGGAGCGTTCGTTTCGAAGAGCAGGACACTCGAAGAAAATGTGATCAGCATCACATGTACACGAGGAGGATCACAATTGTGAAGAGAACAATCAGGAGAAAGCGACAGAGCAAATCGAAAGCGAGAGGAGGGGAGTAGACAATGATTTGAAGACGAATTAAGGAGAGAATGGAACCAAGACAGGGGACGAGGAATTGGCTGAATGAAACGGTAATGAGAATGACGATTAGAAAATAGGGAGGGATAAATATCCTGCCAAAGTCTGGCGTGATTGGAGGTGGATAAGGAATGGATATCTGAAGAATGGAAATGGTTGAAAAATGAATCAAGGCGACCGGTAGAACGAGCCGAAGAATCGGCTGCGTCATTGCCATCAATTAATGACTGGGGACCCATAAAAAATCAACGAGAATAGAACGGGATGACTGCAGAGTGGAGGTAAGAGAACGAATTGAGAGAATAATATTATCAGAGGAATGTGAAGGAGGAGAGGATAGGGCTTGAAGGACGCTCTTAGAGTCCGAAATAATGAGGAATTGCGAAAGATCAAGTCGAATAGGTGCACGCGAACTGTACCTTTTTTTTCTTTTCTAACCGTATTCAATGGGAAAGACGATTGATAGAAGTGATTTACGGAATTCATCGTACGCACCAATATCACAACACCCTTAAAAACTAGTACGTGTTCGTTATATTCGATCCAATAAATCGTTATAGGATTTTTAGTATTATATATGCAAGATTCCTGGGGCTTCGTCCGCCTATTAATAATAACTATTTAATTTCTTTACGTTTTTATATGGTAAATTCCTACCAGAGGTCAGTTTTCTTCGATCACTGCGTACATTTTTTATTTCCTTTATTCAGTTTTTCCCCTTTTTTGGTTTATATTACTAACCGAAATGATTAAAACAAATTTTAGGTGCAGTTCGAGACAACAAATCAAAACAGTTGACGAGGATTTAAAATTTTTGCGTGTATTGCAGTATCGTTTAATAATCTCTCTGTAATTTAAATCTTCGAAATATTCCAATAAAATTTAATTTTTTTGTCGAACATAACTAATGCACGTTGTAATATACGTATTGGGCTAGAGATTCGAGTTGAAAGGTGTCAATACCACTTTGTATTGACAATAAATGTACGACTCAGTATAGATATTAAATTGCGTAATCGAATGTTATTTTTTAAAAAAAATGAATATTATTTATGTTTTTACGTAATTAATACTTTTCAGTTATTCAGAGTAACATCCGTGTTATGTAGTTATTTCTCTGGCGGCTTTAAGTTTGTACCTTCTCCTTGCCGAAATACTTATTAAAATCAATTTAGCACTATTTCTGAAGATCCCTTTACTCTGATCACCGTTAATCCCTTCTCTGTACTACTCTACTTACCGTACACTCATTATCTACTTACTGTCCGTTTCCTTCGGCTTTTATGTATAAACAATTTTTATTTCTTTTCCTTTTTACCGTTCCGACTTTAAACAAATAGGGCCATATTCCTTTTTTCTACTTTTTTTTGCTCTGATACATTTAAATTTTTTTAGTATTTAACATGACCCCATTGCTGCAATTAGTTTGCAATCAGTTTGACATGGTCCTTCTTCATTTTCTATTTAACATACAGCGCATTCCTCCACATTTTCCCTTCCTTCCATAATTTCTCCAACATGAGACGGTCAACTATCTCTTCTATAATTAGCCGTCGGTTAAATCACAACCTGCTTCCTGCTTCGCTCTTTCGATTCTCCATTACCCAGTCTCCTCTTTGTCCGTTTGATCCTTCGGAAGCAAACTTTATTTGTGACCTCGAATCACGTTTTCTTCAATGTCTTTACATTTCTTCAGAACGCGCGATACTGGTATTCCGTTCATTTGTGTCTTGGCCTTCCTACGTCTTACAGGGCTCACAGCATCCTTTCTTTTCCTTCTCGCTCGGTTATTTCTTTGTTAGCTTCATTCATATGCTCCATTTCTAATATTTTTCCTACATAAAATCATTAATACTGTTATACTTTTGGATCGGGTAAACGTTCTTAGCCGACATGTAGAGGAAACAAAAAAAAAAAAAAATAGGTCGGTAGGCAATATTTGGAATAAAAAAAATGTTTAATGTCGAATTAACATAACCGTGCAGTTAACAATATTTTAATAAAAATTACAGTTGTCGTAAGTAATAATCGATGCTGCTCAAAGGCAACACAATTCGAAGCGAAGTACATGAGAGTTAACATACTCACGCACGGTCTATACAATAATGTAGGAATTTATGTTTCAAATAATGTATGCAGTAATACGGGGCCATTCGTACAGTTCAGAATATGACAATATGAACGCAATAATGCTGTAATAATAATGACCTCTAGTGCACTTATGGAACAACTCGTTAGGGACTATTCCTTCCGCCGCCTTGGCTTCGGAGATGGTTGTATAGGTGTTGCAGACATACAAGCACCGATGCTTAGCAGTGTAGAGAACTACAGACTCTGAGTAAACACCTTTAACCGCCTGCCAACTACCAAATAGTAACCTTTTTGAATTTCAGTAACCACTAAGACGTCCCCGTGAACAAAATAGGTACATTTCATCAGCAGACATGTTAATCGCTTTCCGAGTAACTTTAATTTCACAGTTCGATATTAATTACAATTCCTTTTTATACAACGCTAATTAAAAGGAAATACACTGAATTAAAAAAAAAAACAAAGAACAATACTTTTACGCCTACGTTATTTATCCTAGAAATGTATAATTACAGTACGTCTAAACTGGCATTACATCGAACAAAGTTCTATAGTGCACGAACGATCAGGATCGAATTAAACCACAATGTACAATAAAAATACACAATACAGAGACACTATTCGAATAATTGTGAAATACTCGTACGAATGCAACTGTACTAATGAATATAATTTTCCGAATGGTAGTTTTTTTTGTTAAACCCAAACTAACAATAGAAATCAACAAATTTTCGAATTTACCAGCGCAATGTGTTATTTAAACAATTTCGTATTATTGCCTATTTAAATAAAAGGCAAAATGTGTGTATGCCTCAGATTTTGTGTACAGAGCTCGACATTGCGAGTATAAAACGTACAAATGTGAAGTTCAGTACATAAATTCTTTATAATATGCCAAAGAAGTACCTACATAACAAACGAACACTTTTTAAAACTTTAATTTAGCCATTTAAAATTAATTGTAAAGTTTTCTATCATTTGAAATACGGATCACACTGATGAGTGGAAAGCACAAAAAGTCGGAAATTTTAAATTTTTAATTAAAACTTTTAAAAATTCAAGTTCTTAACATTTACAATACGTTGTATCAAATACAACATATCATCAAAATTTCAAATTATATTAAAATTAAATTAAAATTCTACACAAAATTCCTAAATAAGCTAACTTGACAACACTGTAAGTGTGTTTAAATACGAACTACTTATTGCACATGTTTACAATTTCCATTTAAAGAATATGTGTTAAGTTTTATACGGAATTTGTTTTACGATTTTGTGTTATTACAAAACGATAAATTAACTCTTCGTACTTACGGAATTATCAAACAAGTTTATTTTGCTTCATTTTTTTTTTTTTTACTATCAGTTTGCTATGATTCCTATACGAATTTTATGTGAAGAATAATATATTTAATTAAGACAAAAACCAAAAATTCGCCAAATTATACGATGTTTTAAATTAAGTTACTGAGTTTTGTTTGAAATTTGGAATGCGCGTAGACATGCTGTTTTTCGAATCATTTAAATTAAAATTGTATATAAAGTTGATTTATAATACGTTTACATTGAAGTTCGTGTTTTGTGGCGTAAAAGTAAATGTATATTTTACAATATGAATTGTGATACTAATACATCGAAATCATCTTAATATATAATAGAAAATAGAAATAACTAAAAATTCATTAAAAGTATGGTTTAGTAATTTTCAGTCAAAAGTTAAAGTTTTAGTTTACTCAATTTAACGAAAATATTTACCCATGATTTTTATTGTTTTTAATTAACGTGGTAAATGCAGCACTATTACTGATTTAATATAAGTTTATGAAATTTTGAAAAGTAAGTTCTTTCTAATTTAAAAGTTTGTACGCTGAAAACATTTTTCCAAAATTCAGTTACCTACACATATTTTAGCATTTACTGTCCCCGTTTATACTACTGGACTACTGGTAAAAGGAAGTACATATTTTATTACTGCAAAAATATACTGAAAATTAAGAGTAAGCTCAATACCGTATTTTGTTTTAGTATCAGTAAATGAACTTTTTAGATTACTAAATTTCCACTTATTTTTATCGCAATAAATTTCTCAAAATTTTGTTAAACCATTACATTTGATTAATCGAGAAAAAAATAAATACATTTCCGAATCTATTTTAATTAGCAATAACCGCACTTCAGATGAACATCATTGATTACCACGCAGCTGCTTAGCATTTGATTGTGTAATTTATTTCGTCTGTCGATCCATTGCTACTAAACTGTTTTGTCGTCATTTTTCTCATCAGTCTTCCTCATTCTTCTCTACTCCATTTCGTCTTGACTACATTTAACTTTTGTAATCCTGATAATCCCTGTTATGTTTGTGACAGAGATCACGCGTATTTTTTGAATGTTCCAGTCTATCCCTTGAACGTGATTTATTTGGTTCTCAACTCTTAAGACTTGTGATCTTCCTGCTCTTTATAATACCTTTCATGTTCTTTTTTTACCTGTCTTCTCAGTTACTCCTATTTTAGAAGTTTTCAGTAGTTTCACATCAAATAAAAAAAAAAAAAAAATGATTTCCAAACTTGTTTCATCTATTTTTGACATGTTGTTGGACTCTTTGTTGGCAATATTTAGAAGAAAAGAAAAAAGAGAACTTTTGATTCTGTTCCTCGTTTTATATTATATTTATTTAAAATTCATTGTTTGTTCTGGCTTTCCAGAAACGGGCCTGTGTCTATATCCAAAAATAAATACATATAACATATATGTACGTATGTATGTATATAAAAAGTATTTAATTTATTTTGCAATTAAAGAAAATGAGTATATAAATAAGGCGTCATTTTTAATTAAAATAACATTAAGAATACTACTAAAAACATTATAGAATGTGTTGATAATATCCTCTTTGTTCCCGAATGACACATGTTTTGGCTCAAATTTAACAATACAGAATCCAAGGTTTCTTCCAGCGTTTCAGCTTCAATTTTACGCGTAAATTTCAGCTCCTGGTTTAATGTGACTACCGAAATGCATTAAAATTTGGCGGAAACTGATACTTTTCATTAAAAGTTTTTTTTTTTTAACAAAGTCTAATGGTCATCAGTGAAGTTGTGTCGCCTTCTATTGAGACCATTAGTAATACTTATCATAATAGTAATTGGAAAGTTTCCATCACACAGTACACCGTTGAAATCTTCGTTGTCGTGAAAAAGACAAATTCTACAATTCTTTTCCATAGTACGGCGCGCTAGACGTTAATTTTTTTCCGTGTGAAGACTATTTATTATCTTGATGAATTGAAGAGGTTCTCATTTAACCAAAATCTGCGGTTCAGCGCATTAATGTATCTGTTACAATGAAACTATGCTTTGTTTCTTAAAAAAAAAAACTGTCCTATCCGGCATACCAAAAACTTCCAAGCCACCGACAAAGTTTCAAACTACCCGGCAGCAGATGGAGTGTTTTCAACCGTTACATAACTCTCCCCGATGCTGTGCAACTGCAATAAGCAACGTAATGATGAACTTCGATTTGTAATTCAGGTTGTTAAATAGAGATGTGTATAAACTTCATCTGCTACCCTTGAGACGATTTTTCATCAAATTGCTGTTTCCCTCTCCAGAAAAATTATCAATCGAAGGAAGAGAACTTGGGAACTTGTTTCAGTAACATTAAAAGTAGCATATTACTGAAATCGAAAGTAATGTTCAATAATGAATTTCTATACATACCGACGCTGCCCCTCACATACAATACCGTTTATTCATGATCAACCATTTCGCTCGTCCAGTGATTCGTTCAAGTAGAGTCGAGCAGATCTACGTGTCTTATTACGTTCACTAACATTAAGTTTGAGCACAAGGTCGTACAAGTCCTAGTATGTTTCAATTTTCCCGCATTGCAAAATGAATTACCGCATACATTGCGTGCGGTTGCAGAATTATGAATAAGATTAGTCCGCCTTGATGACACAAATTCCGTTCACGTTTTAGGTAATATTTTCGATAGAAATGTTTAAGAAAAGCTGATTCGGTGGATGTTCCATCATCAGGCTGGTAATAATTCCGATTTCGCGCGAAACAGTTCTCTACAGTTCTCGACGCGACTGTCGGAATTAGACGCACAAAGATGAGGTTTGTTACCTTAGCGATTCCTTCGTCGATTATTGTTTTCTTTTTTCCGATTAACTTTTGAAATAGTTTCGTTGATGCTACTGTTTCGTCAGTATCTGTCGACGTTGAGCCCGGTAAAATTATTTGCTAACCGTTCCCGGGAAGATGGCGGGGATTTCTCTGTGGTCGTGGTCATCGAGAGAATTTTCTAATTAAACTTTCCTTCAGTCCGGGTGATGATGATCGCTGTTGCCGGTAGCACTGCGACGTGAGAATATAATAATCTTCCGAGTGCAGAATGTGGCAGTAATTTGCGAATGGAACAGCATACGGTAAAATAGCGTAATGAGGGCGGCGATGAGGGTATCTATCAGATGGGTCGCAGTAGGGAGGCGAGAAATGTTAATTAAGTAAGACGCTATTGCGACAAGCTCGGATATAGAGTAACAGCGGTGAATAGTGATTACGAGATGATGAGCTGGACGAACGAAAGGGTTTCCGAGCGCGATGCTCTCTGGCCGTTGTGCGCATGTCCGACGTTGGCTCCTTCAGAAAGAACGGCGGCAACCGTGCAGGCGACCAGGTCATTATCGCTAATGGTCCTTTTACTGATAATCTAGCCTATTATCAGGCAGAGTATGTACGTGTGTTGGACAGGCCGTTGTTAGTAATAAAACGGATAACTCGACGACTGTTCACGATGACGGCGATGATGCTGATGATAATGACGGCTTTAATAAAAGCAAAGGCGAAATCGGTTAACAAGTGCGAAGTTAAGAGTTGGAAGTTTCGACTGATTGGTGTGCACCATAGCCATGGCGTTTGTGCTATTTATTGTATATTATATGATACACGTTCGCTCGCTCACTTAAATATCGTAAGAGTTTGGGGGGTATTCGGTACGATGCCCCCAGAAATGCCACCATGGTTTCAATCATACCGTGGAGGTATCGAATAATTATTATATTTTCTTTTCCTTTTTATTTGGTTGTTAATTTTACAATTATTATTATTATTATTATCGTGTTATGATGAAGGTGGGCAGTTCTAATTTTTTTCTTTCTTAATTTAGATATTAAAAAGTTACTTTCACAAATTTTTCCTAATCGCTGAAGATACACAACTAACACACAAACGTGCAAATTCAAACGATTAGAATAGTAATTTAAATTCTACTTATCCTTTTGTCGGCGGTGATGCAAATTGTCGGATTCCGCTGTTTCCGAACAGCGATATTTTGGATAAGTAAATAATAATAAAAGTTTCTCTAGCCACCAATCTCGGTACAGTAAGGTTCACGGATTTCGCGGTAACATAATTTAAAACTGAACAGTTGAAGCAAGACAACGTAACCGCTTTTTACAGTCGGGATAACTTCTTCAGCGGGTCAGTAGCAAACCGTGCAAGCAGCTGAAAACTAACCGACGGGCCTTCCATCGAAACTCCTTCGACTGTCTTTTCTTCGATACTTTATTTTTTCGACCGTGAGCTCACCACCCATTTCTGAAAGACGATATTCCGCGAGATGCCCAACCAAAATCTCACGCACTCTCACATTTTCGCTCTCATCACGTTTTACACTATTTATTATTTTATTTTACGTATTTTATCAATTTAATGTAATGGACACATTACCATATATATATATATATATATATATATATATATATATATATATATATATATATATATATATGTATAATTCAATTTTTAAAACCTCGCTTTGGGACAAACTTTTTGGACCTTTATATATAATTTTTATGTAAAAGATGATTTCAACTAACCATTCCATTCTTTTGGAAGTAAAATAAATGTCTTATAAACGATATTTAAAAATATGCTACAAATTTTCGTAACTTTTTTTTATTTCATGACTTTTTTATCGCTCTAGAGGTGTCACAATAGTTATTAATATACATACATGTGAACAAGGTCGGGGAAACCATTTTTATTTCTACATAGACGAAAAAAGTAAAATTGGAAGAAGTTCTTTAATGCGGTAAATTATCAAATTCTTTGATTCAGAATAGATTTTACGTAATTTAGTTGACTGGGCGTGAGATCTTCTTACAAATAAATAAATACTTATCTACGTTCAGCAGCTAGTTTCAGAAACCGTTGCTTTACCGATACGGAACGACTAGATTTTGATGCTTTTCCTTTTTTTTATTAACATTAAAATTCACTGACAAAACAACTTCCTTAAGCAAACAGAAACTATGAATAGTATCCACCTTCGTAACAGAGCGAACAATTTCAATCACGCTATCTAAGATCTCTTCGCTTTCTTCGCTATCTTTATTATTAAGAATTCTTTGAATTTCTAGTATATATATTTATACTATAAGCACGTGGTCTTGCACCATGTACACTGACGCAGCGTGGCGGATGCCGGAACTTCTTCCTATATCGTCCTTTATTCTTCTCGTCTTATGCTGTTAAGGCGCTTCTCGCGCCCTATTAAATATAATTTTCTAGACATCGAGTTTTGCACCTGAAATTTTGTTATATCCCTTAATAGTAATGGTTATTATTGTTGTTTATTGCTGGCATCATTGTTTTGTCAAATTTTCTCTTCTACTCCATTACGGCTAAAACCACATAATATGTTATCATATATTTTTCTGATATAAACATTTTTTAAATATATCGACGTGATGGATGATAATTTTTTTTATAGATTATGCTTTTAATTAATCCTTCGTTCGCCAATAAGATTTGAAAAGTTTAGCTGGTGAATTTATCGAGATTTAAATGAGTTTTTCCTAATAAAAGTACCTTTTGCGAGATTCATTTGTAAAATTTACAGGCAACGATGTTGTCGCAAATATTCGAATGTAGTTGACTAGATTTTTTCAGTCGCTTCCACTTTAACGTCTCACTTTAAATGAGCGCATCAGTTTGATTTCACAATTCATCATCAGCTCATTGCATCAGCTTTTTGAATGATGTGTGTGTGTATGTGTGTGTGTGTATGTGTGTGTGTGTAGTCAGCCATGTTCAACAAACTGAATTAGTAAACATATTATGATAATGGTCGGCTGACGGTTTACGAAGTAATCCATTAGAGATAGCCTGTTGTCAGCTTTTCATTCGAGCCAGTCTGTTGGCCTGCTTCGGACCAGATAGTTCTCTCTATCGGGCTCGTAATCTGAGTAGCCCGTCTAAGCTTTCTTATCATAAATCCTTCTTTTTTCGCATTATTTGGCCCTTTTTTTTCTTACTTCTCTTGGCGAACAGACGAATGCGTTTCGGCTCTGGTCCGGCTTTCCGCGTTGCTCTGTGACAAAGGCCTAAATCTGCGCTCCGGCTATTACTCAAGATCGATATTTGCATAGTAGGCTGTCGCGCGTCTAGTTAAAAGGCCGATATATATGCCGGTCTAGGAAGGCTCAGCGAGCGCTGGCGGCCAGATAAATTGTTGCGAAACAAATAGCCTTTGTGCCGGCACTGCGATTCCGAACAGCAGCTAGAAATGCGCATTCTTTGACCACATGTCACATTTATCTATCTTTTCATTCATTTTCTTCGTTACGCATTTTACTTCATAGCGCCGCTGCTTGCCGTCTTTATTTTGAACTCTCCATTTTCTTCCCCCCTTCCCCCTCCCTTCGACGGTGCCCGTTGTTAAGCTCTTTCTTTTCCGCTTGTTCCGTTTTTCTTTTTGCTTATTCGCTTTTCGTCACCTACATAAATATTCGCGACCGCCGCCGAGTGCTACTCGACCACCGACCGTGATTAATTGTACCGTACCGAGTTCGGGACACTCCATTTGCCTGATAACTGTTGAAAAATGACTGACCACGACGTTCTCGGTTTGCCAGCGCGTCCGGAAAAATTTATTTCCCATCGAATATGATAATGCGAGAAAAATAGCCCGCTATTTACGGTGTGGCTCGAAAATGTACCACTGCCGAAATGTAAGCCCATCATCATCATCATCATCATCATCCGAACATGCATTATGCTGATTTCGGTTATGCGCAGGTTACGCGCGCTCGCATCGACAATACGCTGCTAATTAATTAATTAATCGTTCAAATTTAATTTCAGTTTCGACTCGACGGTATTATTTCGGGTGCAGCTTAGACTGCTGAATAATTTCCCGTTGTTGAGTTATCGCGGTCTTCCGGTGGCGAGAGTGAAAAAAAGCTATCAACAATGGAGATTTAATGTTGTCGGTCGTAGAAGACAATGGCAACACCATCTGATTAGATCGATGAGCAGGGTTTACAGTGTACATTCTATCTTTCAGTTTTCCTTTCTTATAGAATACAAGAATGCGCATACGCATCAACAGTCGTTCTCGGTGGAGCTGATGAAGCGAAAGGTTTCCGATACAACGACAATATTCGAATTTTATTGGTTTTTATTATTATTATTATTATTATTATTATTTTATATATATTTTTTTCATTATTATTTCCAAGCTGGTTAAGAAACTTTTCTTGAACGTCAACAACAATCGATCGCGGATAAACTTACCGGTAAATATCACGCGCTTTATTTCACTTCATCTTGTACGAAATATGCTTCCATTCGGTTAAGAGAAACGCTGTTGACGATATAGAACGAGAACTCGATGAAGGTAATCCAATCTGCATAGTTCTCTTTAATTAAGGAATACTATACTTGCCGATGCTAATTGTACGTCCACCAACCCCAGAGTCCTACAAATATTCAATGTATTTGTACTTGAGTTTGAAAAGCGCACGTTGAAGAGAAATGAGATGGGGAGATATTTGCGCTGGTTGTTGTTGGACTGTGTAGGCGAAACTCGACTAGAAAATTTACCAAGTTGTTGCAATTCGATCTGTAGTTTCGGGCTCCTCGTAACAATGAAAATCATCGCGCGAATGCCATACTGTACATATCGGTGTGCGCGCAATGATCTGCTAGCCTACAACGGTAGTGACAAATACTATAAAGAGTGCTTCACAAGTCTTTCGATCTGGTTATTCAAATTAATTTCTAGCACTACCGTGACGTTTATTTTGAACGTTTGCGCTGTGTTTGGACGATTGCATATTACCGTTTTTAAAGGTTTTACTAATTATTAGCTGAGGGGAAGTCCGCTAAAAAAGAAAATCCATATTTCTCCCTAGAAATGCAGAAGAAGAAAAAGAAAATCTATATATAAATAGGCAAAGACAAATCAGTACCTTTTTTTCCTCAGTTTATTAACCGATTTTTTTTTGATTTTTTTTTTTTTTTGTTTAGTAGCTATTGACGCGATCTTTAATCAGTAAGAAAATTTTGGAAACAGTTATTTTTTTTCTTTTTAAATAAAAAATTAATACAAAAAATGAAAAATGAAATGACTATATATAGCTAATAAACCCGTTCTTATTAAAATATTTTAATTTTTCTTAATAATCATCATTATTGGCTTTTTTTTACAGTGTACTAAATCTTAAGGGGTGTCATTTAATATCAATAAATTAATGGTTTTCAAATTGTGATTTACTGTTATTTTAATATATATTTTCTTCGATTATAACGGTACGGAACACTGTCTTCTATTGTAAGTATATATAAAAGTGTAAGTTCTCAGAAAATTCCATCCGATATCCTTCTATCAATTTGTAAAAGCTTTCATATCAGATCATGGTATCGGATATTTACGTTTTCTCCTTTTCTAATAATTATTCATTTCATCTGTCAGTCCAGCCTACTCTTCCTTCATATTCATGGTTTCTTTTGCATCCCTCTCTTCGTCGTTCTGATGTTATTTCCATTGTTCGCATACGCTTTGGCCATTCTTTGCTGTCATTATCTAAATTTCGTTTTTCCTTGATTTCTTCTCCACACTGTCCTCTCCATCCGAATGATGCAGTTATTTGCGACACCGATCATGTGTTCTTCCAGTGTTCATCCCTCTCCGTGGAGCGTTCTGCCTTATATTCTTATTTGCTTAAGCTTGGACTTCCTACCCCTTATTGTACTTCCTATATTCCGTCCTTTCCTTCCCCACTAATTATTCCTGCTATTGGTTCCTTTTTAGTTAAAATTTCTGATCGGATCAAATTCTTTCCTTACCTTTTGTTTCTGGGTAAAGGTCCTTGGTTGACGAGCTCAAAAAAAAAAGATATACAATGAACGTATAAGAGTAGGAAAAAAAATTCTGGAAATATGCATATATGTTTCCATCGAAATTTTAGTGAAATGGTCGTCCACAGTTGTAGATAATCAAACCGAAGACAAGGTAATGAGGAACTCTGGAAAACCTAAAAAATTATAAAGCGCCAGCTATAGACAACATATTCGCCTAATTTGCGGAACAATCACCTATCGCGCTTCAAAAGTAATGTTACTGATAATTAAAAAACGAATAGAAGAAATATATTTAGATATATTTAGATAATAATCAATATTGATTCTGGAAACACGCGGCTATGCGAGATGAAGTAGGGGTATTATATCGAACGATGAATCTATATCTACGTACGTGTTGTCAATTACTGCAAAGCATTTAATAGAGTACGTACTCTTCCCACTGCTTGAATAAGTAGATTGCCCACAGCATATATTAGGATTGATTTATAACCTAAATCACCGAAAAACAGCTATAATTAGAAATTAATAACGTCCTGTCAGAATCAACGAATGCGAATGATCCAAGGCAGGGATGTTTACTACGGCCGTACACATATTTAATGTATAGTTAGAAACTAATAGTTCGCAAGGAATCAGATAATACCTATAGAATTAGGTAGTCGAAGTGAAAGATTAGAAACAATAAAAAAAATTGCAAATGACTGGATTGCTGGATTTTCGAAGACTCTAAATAAAATGTTTCAACGTATAAATATGATAGGAAAGAAAATGGATATATAAATGTCGAGAGAAAACTAAGACAATGGTGATTAGAGAGAAACTTCGCTCTTTCCATGTAGAGAGACTGATGTAGAAGAAATAATTCACGTGAAACAATCCAGATACCAAGGACAAATAATTCCAGAATACCCGATCAAAAAATTAGCGCCGGTACTAGATTAGCCTCGAAATATGTACTCGAAGCAAAGCAGATTGAGACATAAGTCAATATTGTTGAGTTTAATAGATCGAATAATGAAAGTGTGTACCGTACACGGTCAAGGGCACTTTATAGTGCAGAATCTTGGATCCTTTAAATAATCGGAATACTGGTAAATTGTGACTGTTCGAAATGCGGTGCTGGAAAAAGATGCGAAAAATAAGCTGAACCGATAAAATAAAAAATCAAAAAGTACTAGATAAAAATTCATGAGAAAAAGTCATTAACAACGAATTGATTAATCTTCAAGAATAGGGCGGATTGCTCAAGAGATGGTTGAAAGCGAAATTCAAGAAAAGTAAGGCCATAGAAGACGTTCGAAAGGAATCAAATAAAAGACAACGGGGTCAGCAGTTCTATAAGGAATTGAAAAGAGCTGCAAAAGATCGCAGTAATAATTCGTGTTTTTTGGCACTGCCCAATGAAATTCGAACTTTCATCTTTCAATTAGTATTTATTAAGAGTTTTTACCGGTTCGAGAGAAAATAAACAAGAGTTTACGTTGCGTAGTCAGTCCAGAATAGGGTAGAGAAAAAGTTGAGAAACATACTGGGGTCGAAATTATTCACTTCTGTAAGATTTGTTGGGTATCGTGGCAGTCGGCTATTAGTGAGACCAATTGGTGCCAGTATTGCTTGGGTTCCGATTACCAGTCGGGTTATTACTCAGAGACGTATTTTCCTGTGTGTATACCTTAAACCCGTTGGCATCCGCCCGAAACGAAAAATATTATCATAGCAAAAGATCTATGGTAAGAGTGTACTGCAATATAGAATATCGCATATTAGTAATAACAAAATGTGGTACTGCATCCTGTTTGCTAACTGGTTAATACGAATAATTAATCTACGATAAACATAACTGAACATCGTAGGACATATAAAATGTAACGTTGTTTTCGAAAAGATCCCACTTTAGTTTTAGATAAGAGCGAAAATCATTAAGTTAAAAAAAATTTTGCATGGTACATAATATTTGAATATTTGTTAAGCAGACTTGAATTTATCTTTAATTAAATATAAGAAAACCGAGAGAGAATATTAATAAATACAAACGCGAGTACAGTTGGTCTTAGAATCCGAAGGTCTCGGGCACTGTAGACAATGCGTTCTTCATCCACCTTTATCCGTTTTTATCCGTTTTTATTCATATATTTATACGTCTTTATTCGTTTTTATTTTTCATTCGTCTTTATTCCTCTTCACTGATATCCTGTTTAGTTTTCTCATATAAAATTAAAGATTAATTAAGGTCTACTTAAGAAATAATCAACTAGCAAATACTGTACAGTAATTTTTGCAGTAAAGTTCTTGCTCCTGTTGTTTAATACTGAAGGTGGGATAACGATGTTCCCGATAAAACGATATTTTAATGTGTTTATTCTTAGGATGTTACGGGTATGCTTGTAGCTTTTTCATTTCTTTTATTATAATAATAAACAAAAAAATCGACTTGAAAGTTTGTGAACGCTTTTAAAGTTACGTAAAATATCGATTTGAACTTGCATTTTATTTTTGAAATTTACGACTTTTTAATTAATTATTAGGCAGCGTGGTAGCCTAGTGGTTAAGGTGCTTGGCTACCAAATCGGAGGTTATGGGTTCGAGACTTGTCTCGTCCCGGATCCAACTCGCTCCCAAGCTTACCCAGCCTGAAATAATTGGGTACCAGAGAAATCTGGGAAAGTAAAGGCGGCCGAGAGAAAGGAACTGGCCCCCCTACTCTCATTAGTGCCGTTGGGCTTAGTACATTGTGAACCTTAACTTCACAATCCCGACGCCCTGTCAAGGGTATGGAACTCACTTTACTTTTAATTAATTATTATGTGCTCATTTTTTACTATAAGAGATTTCATGAAATATTAAAAACAAGTCCCATGTAACATCCTTGATAAGGGGTTTCATAGATTGTGTAATTAAGCTTTTCATAATTGTACTTAAGGGTGTCTAATGGATCTGATGAGAATACTGGGGCCAGTTCCTTTCTACTTTCGGATTATCCCCTTTACTTTCCCGAATTTTTCTGGTCTAACCAATATTCAATTTCAGATTAGGTATAAACCAGGGAGAGAAAAAGAATCGTGAACATAACTTCCTGCCATTATACCGAGGACAGAAAACAACGGTCAACTACGGGGAATGAAAAAAAGTCGCATTGCAGTGGAAACTAGCGCGGCGTACGTTTATATCTTTCTTTTAGTTACTCAAGCGTAGGTCACTGCTTTCAAGTTCCCGCGTGTTATTCTATTAATTAGCGTGCTTGGCTCCAGACCAGAAGTGTCACAGATTCACACTAGTTGTTGTCTCATTCGGAACATAAGACGCGCTGTCCGAGTAGTATATACCTTATCTAAAATCGAATTGGGTGGTAGTGAAGTCATGGTAATGTAACTAAAAGTAGCTGATCCAAAAGCAGAAATTTCCTAAGATCCCATTGCAATGAAAATAACTCGATTTCGTAGTAGCTGTGAAACGGTTCTTCTAAGGATGAATTATATTTTTATCGTTGGTCTTGGTTCTTTAAGCAGGTTAAATTATTAAATAACAGTAGTAGTATTTTGAGACTTGAATTGTGAAGGAAAACGGTATTTTGTACTCTATGAAGTTATGTCTTCGGGTAAAGGTCCTTGGTTGACGAGCCCAAGAAAAGAAAAAGAAAAAAAAAAGGTCTTCTGTATTTTCCTCTTTTTTTCCCCCATAACGGAAGAAAGTATTAAACCCTTTCTCGCGAAATATTTACCAAAACCCGGTATAAAAACAAGAGAGAATCTAAGAATACTAAAGGATTTCGTTGTAAAATTGTCGTACGAATTACGGAATGATCGGCGCTAAAAACTATTTTCCTTCAGGGCTATAATTTATCTTCCGTCCAAACTAGCTTTTTTAAACTCACGGGACCGGTTATTTTTTCAGGTGCGCGGGACTCGAGATTCCGGTACAGCTGAAAATTCGAGACAGCAACGTGACGAAAAATGCATTTTTAAAGAGTCTTACAATTGACGATATGTGCGTAACCGCCAGATAATCAACCTATGCGGCAACCGAAATGTTCGATAAATAATGCAAAATCTGTTTTGCGATATACTAATCGAAATGAAAAGCCATGTAAAATTGTATTAGGTAACAAATTGGTTTTTCAATTTTAAATTTAAATAATAGAAAAATGAAATATAATTTAAAAAATATCTATATATATATTAAAACGTAAAGAAAAAACTTTGTACCACTTTTTAAGCACATTACGCGTATGGAGGAGTGTGTGAGATTTGCCAAAGTTAACATAGAGAAGGAATGTAAAAAGATAAAATTTACATATTATAATATGTGTTACAGATACATATAATTAAATAAAATAAAATAAAACATTCATGCGGAGTGGATGATTTACAATTAATGTAAACCCCCTGCAGTGACATCCACTCCACAAGAGGGAATTTATCTAGAAATACGCTGAGTTCAGTTACAGACCTGTAGCGTCCGTTCTAATTGATTATTTTTATCTAATTTTTTTTTTTTCATTCTTTTCCTAAATACAAGAGGAAGTGGCGAATCTATGTTTTCTTTTTTTTTTTTTGGGCGCGCCAGCGGCATTGACCCAACAACAACAGAAATTAAGGAAGGGGTTAATGTTTAAAACTCATATGTATACATTTTCTCAGGTAAAATTGGCCTCATTTACATGCGATTTACACGTATTTTAATAACAAACAAAATAATTAAACAGCAGCTACGATAAAAAAAAAAAGCACAAAAAACAGCTACTGTATTTCACGTGACTCAATACTCGCACGCTATTGGCTTGCGCTATACTGAGTGCCGTGCTCCAATATGTTGTAGACGCGTCTTTTTTAGCTGTGTATATATTCAGTTAAACAGGTGTTTTTTTTTTTTTTAAATTGTTTTGAATCATTTTTTCGTATAGTTAGAGTGAAATTTCATTGAATTCCTTCACCTTTCAAATATATTCTAAACGAATTCTTATTATTTTTAAATGTGTTTGAATTGACTTTTTTTTGTTTTTTTTTTTGAACAACTATTACGATCTTAAAATAAATCTTAAATAAGTAATAAATATAACAACTGGGAATGGAATGAGAAATAAAAACTTAGCCCAGCGACTAGTTTCTAAGGATATAGCAAACAGTTTACACGAGATTTAAAAATTTACAGCGTTTAAGCCTACATGATTTGAGTTCCTCCGTCAGCAACTGTTGAATTACTGGATTATTCCGGTGAATCCGAAGCCGATCGTAGTACACACTTCAGATCTAAATCTCTGTGCAAGTCTGCATTCCTTTGAAACCATGCAACATTTACTTTCATCCGTATAATTTTATTTTGAGTCCGCTGTATGATATTACGGTTTTTGGCACATCCCCAAAATTCAATACCGTAAGTCCAGATTGGTTTGATGATTACTTTATAGATTAGGGCACCTTCGAATGACGACCCAATAGCCAGTGAAGTTGCCTAACCTTTGCCTTTATTTGCTCTTTTTTAGCCTTAATATGAGGGGCTGCCAAATGAGATGAGTGTTCAAATAGATGCCAAGATATTTAGCCGAGCTGGATATTGGTCTAAGGTTGTGCTAATTGTCCTCGAAATGTCTGCTGTAAAAAGTAGGTACAGCAGCGGATCGAGAACACTTCCTAGAGCTGCTCGAATTTCGTAAAATTTTGATCTGGTATCATCTAGTACAACACGGAATTTCCTGCCGGATAGGGACGACTGCAACAAGGAAATGTAATTACTCGGGGTAAGTAATTACTTAGTTTAGATAGCAGCCCTTTATATAGCATACTCTATCGAATGCTTAGGCCACGTCCAAGAATGCCACCGAGCAGTATTTTTTATCCTCTAAAGCGTTATCGATTGCGAGCCAAACGCGATTGAGTAGTTGAATGTGCATTCTGGAAGCCAAATTGCTCGTTTAGTATTATAATATCAGTAAATGGCTTAAGTCTTGTTAGGAGAAATTTTTCAAACAATTTGGAGATAGAAGGTAATATATAGATGTAGGCCTATAAGAAGATACTCCCTCTACGGGTTTATTGGCCTTCCTTAGCATGATAATTTCGGTGGTTTCGAAAATAAGAGGTACACATTGAAAATTGACTTATTTCCAATTTTATTTTTTTGCGTAAATTTTAATATTGCGAAATGTAATTGAATATTGTGAAATGTGATTGAATATTGCGTAAATATGATTCAATGTGATTTTTGGTTTTTTGTTTTCTTTAGAGTAAGGTAAAAGTAAAAATAAATTAACACGCGCTTAATATTTTTATATATCGTTTAGATGTAAATTATTTTGTTTTGTGCTAAGTTTTATTCGTTATAAATCATGCAATTTTGCTGTAAATTACACCTGCCCACGTAAAATGTTACACACTTTAATTTCTACATTTACTAAGAAAAATCTTTTTTTACATTTCTTTTTTCGGTACTTAAAACTGAAGCTGAATGATAAAACTGTTCAATGTGAGTGTTTTTGTGAAGTACATGATTTTTTCACGCATCAATTTTTTTTTCGTTTAATATATGACGGAGAGGGGGATAGGATATCACTTATTAATTTAATTAGAAAAGATGTTTAAAAATGTTGTTACCTATTGGGAGAAGTGCGAATCTTGTAACGAATGTGGTGGGACAATAATAAAGAAATGTCTCCAAAAATGTTTTTTTATTACAGTAAACCTTTGAAAGTATACAACAGAAAAAATATGATTACCTTCAAGGGAAATATCGGACCAGGAAGTATGACAATTTGTGTTTCATAAGACCTAAAGAGATTAATAATAAAATTGATAATGTTGAAGAGGAAGTTATGAGTGTCATTTATTAGGTAACTTAGCAAAGGAATTAAGAGCCGAATACAATTTGAATATATGGAAAGACAAAATAAAAATATGGTTAATTGTGCGTGGTGCAAAGAATGAGAAATGGTTAGAAGTAAGGACAGGAACAGCGATAAAAAGACAGGTAATTGATTGAAAAAGTAGATAATTATAAATGATGTAATAATAAAAAACGAATGTTTGGTGCTCATGTTCTAGCTGCATTACTTATGGCTTATGTGAAAATATTGTGATATGATGTGCGATGGGCATAAATGTTTTGAATTAAAATTAGACGTAGAATAGTAAAAATAGAAGTTAAGTTGATTTAAGTATAATATGTATAAGACGAATATGATGTATTAGATTTAAGATGTAGATGATGAAAAAAACGATATAATTTTATGTTGCGAACCCACAGACATTGCCTCGTGGGACCCGCAAATTATTTTTAAATAAAAAAAAAAAAAGAAAAATTAAAACTGAATCATCAATTCGTAGATTTGTCCCTCGTCGATGGTAAATGTAATATATGTAAATGATGGTCAAATTTCAACCACTGGGGACAAGCACTAGTATAAAAAAAATATAAAAACATCTAATATTAAAGAACACTGAATCTGAGTAGGTGATCTAAGTCCATGTAGTTGGGTCAGTGTTAACACCGAGCCCATTAAAAAAAAACAAAAAAAAAACACTAACCGCCCGAGAAGAGCTAGAGGGTGATCAAAAGTGTCACAAAAAAGAGTAATGCACGTTAAGAAGTTTGAGGAATTTTCATTATACTGGACGAGGAGGAGATCGCGATGAATAACTTGAAAAGCGACGTAGGAGGCATAGGATAAGAAGGCAAATTTTAGAACGATATGGCGTGCGAATGTTTAAAATCGCAAATGCCCGTTTTACAGCTGCGAATTATGTGTGGCGCGTAATTCGAATACCGCATTCTTTGTTCGACGGATGGCCCACATTTATCCTTTCTAACGTTTTTTCCATTAACAACGATTACCTTTTCCGATTGTACACGTTCCTCGGCACCGTCTTTCGACGCCTAGGTAACTTTAAACTGGTTGCTGATGCTGCTGCCGGGTTTTCACGAATGCAAGTGGACCGTTTCGGCGTTTTAACGCTGTGTAACCTGCAGATTCTTCCGCTTTTCCGGTTTATTTTTCTCCATTTTTCTCTCACGTGCGAACGAAACATTTTAACGGTTCGTTACGTTCGCCGCAGCGCGCGCGCCGAACACCGCGCGTACTCGATTAATAATTAGGCGCATTTTTACGATGTGTCCGAGATTCTCTCATTTAATAGTGAAACCGGAAGTTTTAAACAGCATTGCGCGTTCGGCCTGGCAGTTGTTTATTATAGTTTTTCGGCTTTCGGTAGCGCTATCTGCGTTAAATGGTCTAAAGGGTGCACACGCTCACGCTCTCCGGCATAACCTGATAATAATTGATGACTTTTTAAACATCCGAACTCGACTCTGCGTTCTGTCGACTGTCCGACTTGGCGCACACCGCGCATAAAAATCATCTCCGTCGCCCGCTTCCAAGTTCCGTCGCCGCCGCCGCCGCAGCCATTTATTCCCGCGTTTAATTTGTACACGTGTAAACATGCGAGTATGCGTGTCTTTCATTTGTATAGGTGGAAGCGTTGTTCGCTGTTTTGTTTATTTATTTTCCTTTCTTTTTGCTCGCTTTTTCCATGTTCCTTGCTGGAACATATACACATATCCTGCTTTCGGTTTGTTTTATTATTATTATTATTACTAATACTAATACTACTATTACTATTATTATTATTATTATTATTATTATTATTATTATTATTATTATTATTATTATTATTATTATTATTATTATTATTATTTTCCTCTCCTATTAAGTTTTTTTTTCATTACTCAGTCCGGCGATTTCCGTCAAAAGCCCCAACAACAACAACAACAACACCGTCCGTCGTCTAGATATGGATGCGATCATGATCCGATCCGAACGTAGAAAATGGAAAGGTGGCTATCCGCGACGTCAGCGGCCTGGACAGGAAATACAGAATTAATAGTTCTAATTGTTTACACACATTTCCGTTTTGTCATGTTAATCTAGCCGTTCTATCTGCTCGTTTTTCTGCTTCTCGCTGCTCGGGTTCGAAACTTCCATCACGCCTGGCCTGGATACCGCATGACGATGTTGCTTGCCGTTCCTTCTTTTTTTTTTCTTTTTTTTTTGTATTTTTTCGTTTAGTCGTACGCAACTTCTGGAAAACACGAAATCGGCGCGCAATTAACGTATATTTTCTTACCGGAAAGAAACAAAAGAACCGTGTCACTGCAGATATCGCGTCGGTTTCCACCAGCTTGTTCGTTTTCATCTCTCCCCTTCTGCACCGTCAATTTCCCGAATATTTTCATCCAATTCGCATTTCCCGACTACTTTTACTGAGCCCGTTTTAAAAGATCATCACTCTTTGTTGTTCCATGCCTGCGCTCATTTTCCCGCCGTTAATTGCTCGTACAATTTTTCCACAGCGCCCTCGACTAGATTTACAGACTATTCACGTTTCTCCCGTTTATCAGTTTGAAAAACTTCTATTTCTCGATTTCTCAAGTTCCCTCCTTACCGAAAAATTACCACCTGATCTGGTCTCTTCAAATTCGCCTACGTTTTGGACATTAAAACCTTCTGCTCAAGACCCTCTGCTCCTCTAGTTACACGTTACTCCGATTTTTAATTGTCGCAAACTACTGCATCGTGTGTTTTCTCGAATTTATTATCCGATTAAGCCATTTCTTATTACGACATTGCGTAGTTTTCATCTCGATTATGTCTTCAGCTAGACATCATATTTTAAATCTGCCTTCAAATTATTTTCCTTTGAACCAGTCGCATATTCGTCTTATAAAAGAGTCTCCTTCGACTCTCCGAAGATGATTTTCTCCGGTCGTTACAGTGGGACAAAAACTCTTCGGACTTCCGTTACTCGTTTTCGATCTTTTACTTTACCTACTCTTGTCAGCTCTTTTCCGTATTACATATATATATATATATATAAAAAAAATGATGCGCGAATTATTTAGACGTGCCCAGTAATACATAGACGGTCAGCAGTTGGCGAAAGAAACGAAGCAATAAGAAGGTAAAAGAAGCCGAAAAAATTAATAAAAGTGTTCTTCCGAAACAGGAAAAATGCAGTCAAACCTCTCTCTTCTCGATAATTAATTAATACTGCTAACAAAAATTAATGACAGACAACCGCGTTATGTTTAATAGGTAAATATATTCATCGTACGTTTTTGCGAATTTATCCAGCAGTGTGAATTAGGAGTTGCTTTTAAAACTACGGTAACACTTTTTTTTTAAATTTCCCTTTTTTTTTTCTTACTTATTAATTTACCTAACAAGACGAATTATTAATTAATCAACCGTCCTTTTTTGCATCAAATACGAAAGAAAATTGCAAAAAACCATTACTAAATGTATATCTGAAGTTATTCTAAACTGTAAATTATTATTTTAAAGAACGACACAGCCAATTGAAATAGACTTTTTATGAACAATGCGCAAGTTCAAGAGTGTTGAGATCCAAACGAATGAATATTATACATACGAGTAAAAAGTAAAGCAACGTACTCTTAGTAGGGCGTCGGGAATTGTGAAGTTAAGGTACACAATATACTAAGCCTAATGGATCTGATGAGAATAATGAGGTCAGTACTTTTATCATGAGATTCGCCTTTATTGTTTCCGGTTTCTTTGGTATCCAATTATTTCAGGCTAGGTAAACCTGGAAACGATTCTCGGATCCGGTTCGAGACCGAGTCCGTGCCCTTTGATTTATATAGCCACGCACCTTAACCACTAGTCATACTTATACATATCTCTGTATATATAACTCGGCCATTTTGGCCTCGCAACGGGCTGTGCCCCTTGACCCCTCTTGGTTTCATTTTTGTTTCTTTCTCTCCTATACTCCGTATAAAATGATCAAAATTTACAACGTAATTCTTATCGGAATCAACACAAAAAAAAGTAACATAATCACAAAAATCCTATTCTAACATTTAACTCATATATAAAATGAAGACATTTTTTCGTTACATTTTTTGTTAAATATTTCGTTACATAAAAATTGGGACATTTTTTAAATGAAAATCACAAAAATCCTATAAAATATAACAATCGTTACATAAAATTGGGACATATTTTCTAATGGGGGGTAGCCTAAGAATTACGTTGTAATAAATATGTATGTATATGAGATGTGTTCAAAAAATAACGGGGAATTTTGAAATTTCGTGAGTTATATTAGTCCGATTGACACGATTTCTTTGTTGTTGTGTTGGCAGACACGTATTTAAAGTATCTATACATTTTGTACTATATTGAATGTTTAGCCTCTTGTGAGTTGTTAAAAGGATAACACACGCGTGTTTTGATACAGTCGGCGATTTTCCATTTATATAAATCATGCACCGGAGAGTTTGCATTAAATTTTGCTATAAAAATGGAATAAAGTGCAACAAAGTTTAAGAATTAAATACTGCTTTTGGTAAATCTACTATGAGTAAAACAAGGGTTTACGAATGGTGTAAGCATTTTCAAGACGGCCGTGAAGGCATTGAAGATGACGAGCGTACGGACCGTCCTAGAACACCAACAACTGATGAAAACGTGGAAAAAGTGAAAGAAATGATCATGAACGATCGCCAAATTACAATTAAAGAAGTTGCTGCTGATGCTCTGACCTATCAATTGGCTCATACCGTGAAGTTTTTTCATCTGTTTTGGGTACGAAACGTGCTGCAGCAAAATTTGTTCCAAAAGTGTTGAATTCCAAACAAAAACAGCAGCGAATGGAAGTTGCTCGGGAATCGCTAAATGAAGTCAACAACGATGCAGAACTATTAAAACGTGTCATAATGGGTGACGAAACATGGGTTTATGGTTATGATGTCGTAACTAAGGCTCAATCGTCCCAGTGGAGTCATTTTAGATCGCCAAGACCAAAAAAAGCTCGACACGTTCGGTCGAATGTGAAGGTTATGCTCACTGTGTTCTTCGATTTTAATGGCACATAGTGCATCATGAGTTTTTGCCACAGGGTCAAACAGTCAATAAGGAATACTACCTACAAGTGCAACGCCGTTTGCGTGAGAAGCAGTCCGAAGCAAACGCCAGAATTTGTGGCAAAACAATTCGTGGCTTTTGTATCACGATAATGCACTCGCTCACACATCGTTGCATGTTCGTGAATTTTTGGCCAAAAACAACACTGTAGTGATTCCCCAGCCTCCATATTTTGCCAGACATGGCCCCGTATGATTTTTTTCTGTTCCCAAAAATTAAGAGAACCTTGAAGGGCCGTCGTTTTACAAGTATAGATGAGATTAAAAGTGCATCGCTGAAAGAGCTCAAAGCTTTCCC